>JAPTYO010000010.1:11938133-13408133 GCA_036873135.1 Clarkia xantiana subsp. parviflora | reverse complement strand
GGTGTCGAAATCTCGAAATTGAAGAAACCATGTGTGCTTCTTCTGACGATTTTCGTAGTAGAAAGCACCTTCCCATGCTTTGATATAATCAAAGTAATTGAACATGTGTTTTATTTTTGGTATTTCGTGATAACGAAATAGATCACCATTCCATTGATCTGGTGTTAAAACCCTTTTGATGAAGGCTTTAGAATAAGCCCACTCCTGACTGTTACCTCCGGTGACAGAGTCAAAGTCTACAGATTGAGTAACCTGCAGAATGGTTAAATAAAAATTGGTTTATTTTGGATAAAAGAATGGATCTCCAAATTCTTTGAGATAAAAGGAGGATATTTCCTCTGGAGTTAGATGAGCATATTTTTGCTCGACTGGGGCTACCCACATAGTAGCATAGGGGATGAATGGATAGACAAACTCATTAGCTTGCTCTGATTTATTTGCTGCTGCATAAGCATCTCCTCTAAGCTGCATTTCAGTAGGGATAGCCTTTAAGGCCTCAGCTTTTAGCTGATCTTTTGTTTTTGCGATGGCTGCCTTATAAGGCGTGGAAGGAGATGCAATTATGACTTTATCCTTCGCTCTTTTCTTATTCATTTCACTGCTAAAAATTCACAAGTTAGAAAATCAGGTAATGAATTATCTGATCCTTTAATAAACTCAATATCAAAATCAAATACAGATAATATTCCTTGCCATCTAGCAAAAATTTGTTTAGACGCGATGTTTTTAACATCTTTTTCTAATATATTTTTTGCAGCTTTGCAATCAACTCCAATTAGAAATTTTTGATTAAGTAAATCGCTTTCAAATTTCTGTACACAAAGAACAATTGAAAGAATTTCTTTCTTGACGGTTGCATAATTTTTTCGTGGTCCTTGCCACACTCCAGAAGTAAATCTAATTAGAGTGTCTTTATTTCCAATCCTTTGTTTAAGGATTCCACCATAACCTAATTCCGATGCATCAGTTTCAACAATTTTAAATGCATCAAGGTGAGCTATAACAAGACAAGGAATTTCCTTAATTTTTGCTTTAATTTTTTGAACAGCCTTAGTGTGAATTTCTGACCATTCATAAGGATTTTTCTTCAACCTTTCAAATAAAGGCTTTGCATCTATGGCTAGATTTTTATAAAAATCTGAAATATAATTAAGACTTCCTAAGAATCTCTGTAATTGAGTCTTATCCTTTATTTCATATGGAAATTTTCCACCAAAACTAATTGACCGATCGATAGGGAATATTGTCCCTTCTTTGATGATATGACCAAGAAACCTTATTTCTGTTTGAAACAATTTAATTTTCTTAGCTGATACCACCAGTCCTGCTCTTTTAACTGCATTTATAAATGCATTTAGATGTTTAAAATGTTGATCAATATTTTGTGAGAAAATTAATACATCGTCTATATAAACGATACAAAATGACATATATGGACTAAATATATCATTCATTATATTTTGAAATTCAGAAGGGGGATTTTTTTAACCCAAACGGCATTACATTCCATTCGTAATGTCCAAATGGAACAGTAAAAGCCGTTTTATATCTGTCTTTCTCGGCAATTTGAATTTGCCAGAATTCAGATTTCATGTCAAATTTTGACATAACTTTAGCTGTGTAAAGTCGTCGATTTAATAAAATCTATGTAAAGTCTGATCCAATCCCTAATAAAAAAGATTTATTAAATCGACGACTTTACACAGCTAAAGTTATGTCAAAATTTGACATGAAATCTGGATTCTGGCAAATTCAAATTGCCGAGAAAGACAGATATAAAACGGCTTTTACTGTTCCATTTGGACATTACGAATGGAATGTAATGCCGTTTGGGTTAAAAAATGTCCCTTCTGAATTTCAAAATATAATGAATGATATATTTAGTCCATATATGTCATTTTGTATCGTTTATATAGATGATGTATTAATTTTCTCACAAAATATTGATCAACATTTTAAACATCTAAATGCATTTATAAATGCAGTTAAAAGAGCAGGATATCAGCTAAGAAAATTAAATTGTTTCAAACAGAAATAAGGTTTCTTGGTCATATCATCAAAGAAGGGACAATATTCCCTATCGATCGGTCAATTAGTTTTGGTGGAAAATTTCCAGATGAAATAAAGGATAAGACTCAATTACAGAGATTCTTAGGAAGTCTTAATTATATTTCAGATTTTTATAAAAATCTAGCCATAGATGCAAAGCCTTTATTTGAAAGGTTGAAGAAAAATCCTCCAGAATGGTCTGAAATTCACACTAAGGCTGTTTAAAAGATTGAAGCAAAAATTAAGGAAATTCCTTATCTTGCTATAGCTCACCCTGATGCATTTAAAATTGTTGAAACTGATGCATCAAAATTAGGTTATGGTGGAATCCTTAAACAAAGGATTGGAAATAAAGAGACTCTAATTATAGATTTACTTCTGGAGTGTGGCAAGGACTAGGGGTGGCAATTGCTGACACGACACGACGACACGATCTGACACGGACCTGCTTTTTTTCGTGTCCTGATCTACACGAAAATCTGACCGTGTCTGATAGATCTGTGACACGACTAGACACGTTTTTAGGCAAGTCCGTGTAGATCTGATCTGTAGGTCCACACGATAGACACGCATCGACACGACTTATTTGAAACTTAATATTTATATAAAGCCCAATAATTTTGCCAAAAAAAATATATAATGATCAATAATAATTTTAAAAATATTGCAACTATTTAGTACATTAATCTATTTAAAAAAAACTTATAATATGATTGTCTGTAATAATAAAAACTTCTATTGGCAAAAAAAACTTATAATATGATTTCATGTGCTAGCTTCAAGATAACTTGAAATTTAGATATCGGCTTATTTTGTTTGTAATGTTCGATTTTTTATATTTAAGTAATTTTTCTTTATGAACTTATTATTTGTATAATGAGAAGATCAGTTATTTCTCAAAATATGATGGTGCTTGATTTAGGATGATTTTGTAACATTTTTAAAAGTTTTTGGGCTAAAAAGTGTAATATTTTTTGGTGTAAAAACAAAATTCCGTGTCTCGTGTCTGTGTTCCGTGTGACACGATATCTGCCAACTCCCGTGTGACACGAGAACTGTCTGTGTCATATTTAAAGTGATCTGTTTAGACACGAGAGATCTGTTGACACGTATGTCACTAGTGACACGACACGAATCGACACGACACGACCTGTTTGCCACCCCTAGCAAGGACCACGAAAAAATTATGCAACCGTCAAGAGAGAAATTCTTTCAATTGTTCTTTGTGTACAGAAATTTGAAAGCGATTTACTTAATCAAAAATTTCTAATTAGAGTTGACTGCAAAGCTGCAAAAAATATATTAGAAAAAGATGTTAAAAACATCGCGTCTAAACAAATTTTTGCTAGATGGCAATGAATATTATCCGTATTTGATTTTGATATTGAGTTTATTAAAGGATCAGATAATTCATTACCTAATTTTCTAACTCGTGAATTTTTAGCAGGGAAATGAATAAGAAAAGAGCGAAGGATAAAGCCATAATTGCATCTCCTTCCACGCCATATAAGGCAGCCATCGCAAAAACAAAAGATCAGCTAAAAGCTGAGGCCTTAAAGGCTATCCCTACTGAAATGCAGCTTAGAGGAGATGCTTATGCAGCAGCAAATAAATCAGAGCAAGCTAAGTTTGTCTATCCATTCATCCCCTATGCTACTATATGGGTAGCCCCAGTCGAGCAAAAATATGCTCATCTAACTACAGAGGAAATATCCTCCTTTTATCTCAAAGAATTTGGAGATCCATTCTTTTATCCAAAAGAAACCAATTTTTATTTAACCATTCTGCAGGTTACTCAATCTGTAGACTCTGACTCTGTCACCTGAGGTAACAGCCAGGAGTGGGCTTATTCTAAAGCCTTCATCAAAAGGGTTTTAACACCAGATCAATGGAATGGTGATCTATTTCGTTATCACGAAATACCAAAAACAAAACACGTGTACAATTACTTTGATTATATCAAAGCATGGGAAGGTGCTTTCTACTACGAAAATCGTCAGAAGTAGCACACATGGTTTCTTCAATTTCGAGATTTCGACACCACTAAAATTCCTCAGTGGTTTATAAAATGGTTTTATACATGGGGAGCAAATCCAATTATCTTCCCAGATAAAATCAGGAAAGTTTATGAACAATTTGAAGAGGTAAATTCATCTCTAAAACATCATGAGTTTATTTTTACAGCTCTCTACAAGGTCCCATGGATTTTGAAATGGGACATTTTTATGGCTAAAATGCCTATTAATCGATTCGGAAAATTAGTTGCCGATATTCCTTATTTAGGAAGAAGGGTCTCGATTAAATGGTGGGACAAATTCGAATTTTTCAAAGAAGACTCTGCCTTTACTCAAAAGGGCTTAGTTTCATTTGATCCACCTCCACATCCCCCTTCAGTCGTGGAACCTTCGAAGAAAGATCTTTCTGAAGTTCTAAAAGAACTATTGGAATCTTCATCTGAGACCAAGCTCGAATTGAAGAGGCGACTTAAAGAGATTCTTTACGAATCTGAAGGTGAAAATGATGTAGAGGCTAATAGCAGCCAAAAAACAGATGACACTATGCAGAATTCTCAAGATCCTTTTGCATAAATGTCTACGGATAATAATCCGTTTAAATGTAAGTAATTATGCACTTATTAGTGTAAATTTAAAATTAATTAGTATTATGCACTTATTAGTGTAAATTTAAAATTAATTAGTATTATGCACTTATTAGTGTAAATTTAAAAATTAATTAGTAAACTTTATTATTTATGAATAGTAAAAATTATTTTAGATGGATGGATGCATGAATAAATACTTGGATGCCATGCATAAAAAGAAAGTTAGTCTAAAAGGACATTTTCTATCAGGAGGGAATCTTGACAAACAACTCATGAAGACTTCTCAAACGTGGATGGCATGCAAAGAAGATAGAGAAGAAGGCTTCAAGGAGTAATCATTATGTCTCCCACTCAATTAGATGTATAAAGAGAACCTCTTATGAAAGCTAGAGGTAGACTTTGGAGAGTGCTATCTTTACATACATACTTGATAGCTTTTGTTATATGTGTATTTGTCTTGAGTGCTGTCTTTCTCCTTGCATTTGTCTTGGTGTACTTGTCAAGTGTGTTACGTAATTAGTGCTAACTACTCAATCTATTAGAAATTAACACAATGTAGTGCACTTGACAGTTGCGCAACACCCATTGCGCACTTAGGATGTGGGCTATTGAATATTTTAATATCTGAAACTCACAGTACCTTGTATTGTATTTGAGTTAGCAAACATAGGTATTTGATGGATCTTTTCTATACATTACCCTAAATTTCGAGCTCATACATTTTTTTTACAAAGAAGCTCGCATATCCTGAGCTCAACCCTATAATCACTAGAATCTTAGGACTTAGTTTAGAATAGAATATGATAAATAGGACATGTATCGTGAAACAAATCATAATAAATATTAAACTTATAAACGTCCATCGCTTCAACACTTATCCAAAAATTCAGTTATAATTCGTATGAATTCTGAAAATAAAAAATATTTGTAATTGATTCCAGTGCGAAGATACATTTTCTAGGCCTTATACACAAACAAAAAACAACCTCAAAAAAAAAAAAAAGCAACATAATCCAAACCCTAGCTAGCTACCTACTTAACATCCATATTAGCAACTGAAGACGAAGAAGAATAGAGCAACGATGAAGCAGAGAAGCTAGTATTATTACTGTACGGCTGCTTTTCCTTATTCATTGAACTCCCACCGTTACCGTTACTCTCCTCTCTTCTAAGCACGTCAACTTTCATATACTCTTCCCTCTCTTGTTTTATTTCCTCCAGCATTGCCGCCACGTCTTTCATCGCGGGCCGGTCGGCCGGGTTCGGGTTTACGCTCAGCATCGCCACCCCAATCGTCTGTAGCATTTCCTCTATCTCCGGCTCGGGCCGGGCCCGAAGGCTCGGGTCGAGCACTTCGGAGCCTTGACCCCTCCTTTGCTTCACCCAGTCCACAATGTGGAGCCCGTCCGGTATGGTCGGGTCGATCGGTTGTTTCCCGGTTAATACCTCCAGCATTACGACTCCGAAACTGTACACATCGCTCTTTTCCGTTATTTTTAGCATGTATCCGTATTCTGCACCAAAATAATAAGATTTTATTAAACTAGATACATGTTCATGCTACGCTGGTGAGTATTGTTATTGTGAAAATATTATAATGACATGATCAGACCGACTTTAATGATGATAATAAAGTATAGGGTTAAAAACCTATAAATTGTCTCAAATTTGCCCTATGTGAGATTTTGGTGACTGAAGTTTAAATTGTTGATATTGACTGTCTGAAATTTCAATTTTGTTGAAACTTGCTGTCTCCGTCTAAATTTACTGTTAAAATTGACAGAATTTGGTCATATGCTTGTCACATAACCCAAAAAAATAAATAAATCCAAAAATTGCCCCTAGGGTGGTGGCTGGCCGGAGTAAACATAAAGATATTAGGGACAATTTTGACTTTTCACACAATTCGGTTAAATTTGACAGCAAAAATGGACGGCAAACCAAATTTCAACAAAATTGAAACTTCAGACACAAAAATTTCACATGTGGCAAATCTCAGACTGTTTATAGGTTCTTAACTCTAAAGTATAATCATATCGACTTTGTTGATGATATAAGAGCATGATCGAACTTACTACAAAATAATACAAGTATATTTTTTTTTTTAAAAAAAAAAACAATTAATAATTTTATATAATGGCATGTTATAAGTTTAAAATTTTCTTAAAATAAAATTTAAATACTCGAGCGAATCGGGAAAAAATTACTAACCGGGAGCAATATAGCCGTATGAGCCGGCGACGGTAGTCGAGGACCGAGCGAAGTCGCCGTCATCAACAAGCTTGGCTAGGCCGAAATCGGCAATGTAGGGTTCGAACTCGGGCCCGATGAGAATATTGTTGGCCTTAATGTCTCGATGAACGATCGGAGGGACGCAGTCGTGGTGGAGATAGGCCAAGCCCTGAGCGGCGCCGAGGATGATCCGGTACCGGACGTCCCACTCCAAGCAGCTTCCGCTTTTTTCATGGAGGAGGGAGCCTAAGCTGCCGTTCACCATGTAATCGTACAGTAGAAGCCTCGTGCTTCGGTTCCAGCAGCACCCGAGGAATCGAACGATGTTCTTGTGACGGATCGATCCGAGAGTCCTCACCTCCGCCGAGAACGAATCGCGTACGGTTGAATCCATTCCGATCGCTGTTCCTGATTTGTCCGCCGCTATTACCGGCCAGAGCTTCTTCACGGCGATGACTTCGCCGGATTCCAGTTCCGCGCGGTAGACGATTCCGGAACATCCTTTACCAATCGCATTCTCTTCCACCAAGCACTTCAGGATCTGGTCGATCGAGAAATTGAGTTTCTGGAATGGAGTGAACTGCCATGGACGGGAGTAGAGTCCCATCTCGGAGTCATTGTCCTCTCTGCTGATCTTCCGGGCACGAATTAGGGCGATTATTCCGAGAATCGCCAATACGACGGTAAGAACAACGAGAAGCGAGATCCCCAATTTAAGAACCCTAGATTCCTTTGGACTTCTTAACCCTAGAATTGTTGCATTGCCCAGGAAGCATGCATCTCTTCCTTTGGGACACAGTCCCTGATTAGCCTCGAATTCGGTGGATGATAACTGCCTGAAGAGCTTCGTATCTGGAAGAAACCCTGTGAAGTTGTTATGCGAGATGTTGAGGGAGACAAGGTTATCCATTTCGGAAATCGCAGAGAGATCTCCGGTGAGTAGATTGTGGGAAATATCGAGCACTGAAAGCTTGTCGAGGGCGGCAATTCTGGCAGGAACGATCCCCGATAGCGAATTCCAACTCAAATTCAATGCTATCTCCAGAGATTTAATCTCAAACAGCTCGATCGGGATCGATCCGGATAACACATTGCTGCTGAGATCAAGCATCTGGAGGCTCGAACATTGTCCTAAAGAAGACGGAATCGGTCCCGAAATCATGTTTTTCCTTAGATTGAGTCTACTGATCGAAGACAACCGCCCGAAAGCACCGGGAATCAAACCCTCGAATCGGTTTGCAGAAATATCGAGCACCTGGAGTTTTTCCAAGGATGAGATCGAGCTCGGGATTGTTCCTCCTAGACTGTTATTGCTCAGATTCAGCATCTGCAGCTCAGTACAGTTCCCCATCTCTTCAGGGACCGATCCCGTCAACCGATTCTCCGACAAGTCGAGGAAACTAAGGCTGTTCAAAAAGCACACTTCCTTCGGGATCTCTCCGGTGATCTTGTTCTTGGCGAGGCGGAACCTGACTAAAGAACTACATTTCCCGATCTCCGGTGGAATCGGGCCCGAAATGCTGTTCGAGATTAGAAGAACTTTAGTCAGGTTACCGAGGCGAAACAGATTCGGTGGTAGGATTCCGGTAAGTTGATTATGAGACAAATCGATAGCTTGCATGCTCACACAGTTCGATAAATCCCACGGGATACTCCCTTCGAGCCGATTCTGCCACGCGAAGAACACCGTAAGTTTCGTCAGCAACCCTAGCTCGGGCGGGATCGATCCCGATATCTGGTTCGTGTCGACCTGTAACTGCACGAGGTTTCTAGCATTCGACAGTACAGATGGGATCGAACCGGAAATGTTGTTGTTACTAAGCATGAGCTCCTCTAGGTTGGACAAGTTCCCTAGGGTTCTAGGAATGGTTCCAGACAGAGCATTCAATGAAAGATCAAGTATCCTCAAGTTCTTGCAGTTACCTAGCTCGGCGGGAATCGGACCGTCGAGGTTGTTCTGCCACATCAGCATCTTCTCCAACTTCTCGAGCTTCCCTAGCTCCGGCGGCAAAGATCCCGATAAATCGTTCTCGTAGAGGTACAAATCGACAAGCTCCGTGCAGTTGCCTAAATCGGCCGGAATCGAGCCCGATATCAGCGTCGTGTAAACCGAAAGTGTCTGAAGATTCCTCAGTTTCCCCAAAGATCCAGGAATCGGACCCGAAACCTTGGTATCCGCTAAACCTAGTACCTGCAGGTTCCGACAGTTGCCGATGTTGTCCGGGATTGGACCCGAAATGTCCTTGTTCCCACCCAATCGGATCGATTCCAGGTTCGACAGCTTCCCTAACCCGCTCGGAAGATCACCGCTCAAATAATTATCAAACAGAATCAAGTTCCGTAAACTCGCGCAATCCGCAATCTCCTCCGGAATATTCCCTGTGATTTGATTTGAGTTCAGAATCAAGTCATGAAGACTCCGAAGATTCCCGATCGTCGATGGTATCACACCCACGAGCCCGTTCGAGCTCAAATCCAACACTTCTAGCCTGCTACATCCCCCGATATCAGCCGAAATGGATCCCGTGAGGTTGGAGTCCGATATAATGAGTTTCTGCAAGAACTGCAATGAGGAGAAATTCGACGGGAAAGGGAGAGCGAGATCGATGGACTGGATATCGATTGAAGTGACGAATCGATCGGTGCAAGTGATGTGCGGCCACGAACAAGGATCGGGATCGGCCGGGTTCCAGCTTTGGAGGGCTGGTTCGGGTGAAGTGTGGAGCCATGAGTATAAGGTAAAAACTTCATCTTTGGAAGTGAATGCAAGAGAGAAAGCTGAGAAGAAGAAGATGATGAAGAAGAAGATGAAGTGGTTCGGCATTGGGAGGTGGAAGGATTATTGCCTCGAAAATCTTCTAATTGGGTTTAGCATTAGAGCTTGGGGGTGAGGAATTTAGGGTATCAATGTGGGTTGCTTAGAGGACAAGAAAGCAACAAATTTAGGGTTTAGCTAGGGTTTGTGCTATGAAGCATCATGGTCTATTGCCTCGGGGTTCTGTTTCTGCTTTGTTTGTGTTTGGTTTTAAAATTATGGGTGGATCATGTGGTAGTGCATTGTTTTCCTCAACATTGGTCTGTTGGGGTTTGAAAATTGAGCAATTTCCCTCCTTTCAAAGCAAACCTACTAATATTTAATCTCATCATCAAGATTCTCTACATCTTTTCTTAATGATGATCAGCTGTGATATTAAGGT
This sequence comes from Clarkia xantiana subsp. parviflora, assembly GCA_036873135.1. Classification (NCBI taxonomy): domain Eukaryota; kingdom Viridiplantae; phylum Streptophyta; class Magnoliopsida; order Myrtales; family Onagraceae; genus Clarkia; species Clarkia xantiana. Next base: position 13,398,053 of record JAPTYO010000010.1, on the reverse strand, counting down.
TTAAGCAGTGCAATTTTGGTTTAACTAATTGATAAAACGAGTTGTGTTTTCATGAATGAATTGTTAGTTAAAAACGTTTTTTTAGGAGATGCTCCTGGTCCGAAACTGTGAAACCGATCTTGTGTATGTCTAAAAAAAGTTGGGAAAATGTTAAAACGATCCAGCAATGGTTAAAATAATGACCCAAAAGATTAGGGTTCAAACCCCGCTAATGACATATAATGAAAAAATATCCATGGTCAACGTTTTACCCCTTACGGAGTCCGGAACGAGTGGATATTAATTTAGGCGTGGATCAAATATAATATGATGAGCCCCTACCGATAGAATCCCTCTGCGAGGATAAGAAAATGATATTCTGACCAACATCAGGCTATAAGAGGTTGCATATATATGCCTTCATAGTTAGTAAAAAAATTACCATGCATGTCACTATTTCACATTCGGAATGAATCGGAGGTTGGATTTGGGATTTTGTATTAACTCTCTATATTTACATACAATACAATGGATGAAAGACAATTTGATATTTGAATTTATAATTTATGAGTAAATTGTTATACCTATTATAATTTATTATTGTCAATTTCGACAAAAAAATAAGCATTTATGACCACAAGAGGTTTTTTTTTATGTGTACCAATAATAAATTCGTCAAGATATTAAAAGCATTGAAACGGAATACCTTCAATTGAATGCTTAATTGAACCAATACATAATTCTAATGTACGTTTCATTTAGCAACCAATCTGATGCATTTGTATGCGATACTTTCAATTTATCCCTGAAATCATCTTAGATACACATAATAAAAACCTCACGTGTGAATGGTACATACTTGTTTTTTGTTCAATTTAATAAAAATTATGATAGAACTAGCAATTTGATCTACAGTTCAAAATTTAATTACTTAATTTTAAAAAAAAAAGCTAAAATTTAATATACTTTTTTAATTGGTCAAAGTAACTTAACATCTCTAATTTTTAAGCACTAGACAACAACTACGGTCATTGCCATGTGATCATCTTCATATGTATACATATTATATTTTGTGAATATATTCCCACAATTCCCAAACAGAAAGATATGGTGCAAATTATTATTAGAAAATATACAAGATTAAAAGTAGCACTAGTTAATTACTAATTTACTAGTTATAGAATCAACTTTGCTCTGGGAACAAATGAAATGGCAGTCCCAAGTGAACCCTCAGTAAAAATAATATATATTCTGTCAAAGTAAAAAAATGTAAAAAAAGAAAAAACAACAAATTGGACTGACTGGCCAACCCAACTAACCTTAGCTTAAAAAAGTCATTCACAAGGGGACTTGTAGTGATTGATGCACTAAAGTTTGTGCCCTGATATTATTAATATTAGCACCACCATTTGTGACTTCAAAGAGAACCCATTAATTAGACCAAACTATATGTATATCATCAATTGATGCAACATAAATGAAGCCATATATGTTTAGTTTCAACTTAACATTCATTGGACAAACGGGTAAAGTGAATTGCTTCTTAAAAGCAAACCAAGTTTGAATTCCGTTAAAGACGCTTCTATAAATGAGGATTTCAATTTTAACTCTACCGATCTAAAATTGCAGAAACAATTTTATATACAACAAAAAAAACTGGCTTGTGATCGGCATGTCAATCATCAGTTGATAGCTCGATTCACCATATGAACGATGATCTGGATTATTCTAGATATGGAGCAAAATACATCATAAGTATTAATTTTATAATGCAACCTCTAATACTTCCCTCAGAAAACTGAAAAGAAAAACCATAATATTAATTGGAACATTGTTGGCATTAGTCGAATTAATTTTAGTGGTTCTTTTTAAGGAGAACTCTTTTGTAAAATTAGCGTTTACACAAAATCAAATTAAATTTACAAAAGACTTAATTCCCATTAAATTTTCAAAAATTCGAGAGTTTTAGAAAGAAAAAAAAAATCATATAAATATATATATTAATTGTCATATATTTTATTGATTTGGTTTTAGATATCAAATTTATAAAATGGACATGTTCTTGCTCTATACTTTATAGCATTAGTATTAAATTACTTTATTTTTACTATAGTATAATAATAGTTAATTATGCATGGAGAATTGAACCCATGTTGTTCTTCATTGATATGCTAAACCTTAGTATTTTGTCATCAATTATACTACTGTATGAACTTATGAAGGAAGCTTCATAAAAGAATATGTGCGTACATGTATTGTATGAAATCAACCATCATTAACTCGAGAAGTACACATATTTAAACTTTAAAATTAGCATTTTTACTAAGAAACTGAACTAATTACCTTTTGAAAAAAGTGATTAATTAAGCTAGTAATAATTTAATAAGTCTAATCAGAAAAAACTCTAAGCTGTAATCAGGATAGCCTGAACATTACGTAGCGGGATGAGTCTAAGATCAATAAAAAGACTATCTATAGCAAAATCGCTCCACACACTTACATTAATCTATTTCAGGGACCAATCTAAGATTTTTCTAAAAGGGTAATAAGAATTGAACATTGAGTAATAATTAATCGAAATAAATTTTAAATAAATAAATTAATTGATCAAATAAAAAATTACACTTTTCAGGATAAAGATATACACATCCCTCAAAAGTTAAAAGGGGGCAATTGCACACTTTAACTCTCATGTAGCTCCGTGACTGATTTTTACTAGCATCTGATCAGTTAATAAAAAGTAAATTGTTGATTATGAAAATATTTTTGGGCACATTCATAATAATAATTAGGTATAAAACTAAAAAATAGTTACTACTATATGTCATGTTGCTAATCGTTGTCTCAGATTTAAAAATGTTGATATTCAATGTCCTAACTATGTTGGCCAAAAAAAAAAGTCATAACTATCATATTAGTTGATTTTCATTTTTTCTCTTATAAATGACGGACAAAAACATGTTTGTAAGCATCAAATACGAACTAAAAGTGATCATTCTGATACTTCGAAAAATGAAAAACAATATGTTATTTTTCTTAAAACATCAATTTCGACATCAAAATTAGTCGGAAAAAAGTGTAAAGTAACAATCTATTAGTTAAGATATTAAATATTAAAATTTAAAATAATGATTAGTAACATAACAAATAACTAATAATAGTTAAAACTGTTTTAGCCTTTTAATTAACCCTAAATCCCTAATAATTAAGGTCATAGGAAAAGCAAAGACAAGAAGGAAAAGAACAGTGCAGCTCCAAAGCTAGCTCAGAGCTCAAGAACACGACCTTGGAAACATCGTTGCCTGTAGAATCTACCCACGTTTTCTGTTTTTGTCAACTCTACTCCCTTCCTTTTTTCTTCTTTGAAAAAATAGAATAAAAAAAATGAATGGTAATTATTATTATAATAAACTCTAGCTAGCTTAGCTATAAGTGAAGACACAAAGTCTATCAAAGATAAGAAGCTGATAATGTGCTCAATAATTTTCACTTAGCGCCTATGATTAGGTGGGGTAGACTTGGGGTATTTGGATGGATGTAATATCACATTACGTAACACATTACATCCGTATTATATTGTTTGGTTTGCCAGACGACGTAATGTGCATTGTAATGTATTGTATATTGTAATCTGAGATTACGTCCAAACTTCATTCAACGTAATGTGAGAATACATCAAAAAACACATGTAATGTGAGATTACGTCTAACATTACAGAGTATTATTATTTTATTATTATTATTACTTGTTTTTAAATCTAATTTATAACTTATTATTATAACAAATAATAATGCATGTAATGTTCGTATAAATTGAGTAAAGTATTTCTCTGACATTTTTTTTTTAATGAAAATTATATTATAAAACTATTTAATTTTTTTTAATTAATACAACTTTACTAGTTATGCGTATTGAGTTAAATATATATATTTTTAGAACTCATAAATGATTATATTATTAATCACAATATTTTTTAGGAAATTAGTTATTGTCAAAATATATATTCTTTAAATCTTATCATATTACAAAGTCACGTATATATATAATATAATAATAATAAAGTCACATTACAATGTATCACAGCACATACCAAACATTGTAATCTAACATTATACTCTATATTACAGCACAATCAAAACTATAATCTAACATTACATGACATAACATAGCTCACATTACTTATAATCTCACATTTCAAGTAATCTCACATTTCAAGTAATCTCACATTACGTCCATTCAAACACCACCTTATAAGCCAACTGAAATTGTTAGCGCTTTCTTTATTAATCAGACATCTCAATCGGGCTTGAGTTTTTTTTTTTTTTTTTTAATCATGTCTAGTACTTTATTCATAATATGATGACCTAATGTAAACATAGGGCCCGACACCTAGTAAGAAAAAAAACAATTACATTAAAAAAAAAGTGTCGAAACCAGCAATTTTAGAGATTTAAAATAAATTTTATAACTTTTAGATCCAAATATATTGAATTCCACTACTTAACATAATTGTTATTGGTCTTACTTAATTAAAAAAAAAAAAAAGATATTGGTATTTTTTTTTTTTTTTTTTTTTGGGGCTAAAGTTGAAGTAGTTGCTGGGTTATTACCGTTTCAAAGGCCGAACAAAGCCCAATTACAGATCTTGACATGGGCTGGGCCTCTCTCTCCCTTTCCATGGCGGTTGTTAGCTTCCAAATTACAGACCTTCATTTCTTCTTCTTCTTCTCCATGAGAGCAATTTCTCCAATACAACTCCTATAGAGGCATTCCAATTGCAACAAGAACACATGGCGGCGGCGTCAACATCATCGCCGCTTCTTTTCCACGGCCTTACCTCAATTCCACCTCCAAAGTGCTATAGAACCCTCGGCAACTCTCTGCTGCTCTCGTCCAAATCCATATCGAGACAGAAGAATGAAGCCTTGTTTCCAAGCATCCGAACTGGCGGTCCCGGAATCGCGAAACGGCGGGCATCGCCGGTTGTATTTGCGGCTCAATCCAACTTCTTGAAAGGTTAGCTAGGCATCGTGATTTTGGTTTGAGCATCTAAGAAGTGGTTCTTGTTGCTTAGCTATTGCCTGGAATATGATACTTGAGCTGATTAATTTGTTTGATTGTTCGTCTAGGTGATTAGGTTAAAACTCAATTGCTCATTTGATTCGGTATATTAGTTCAATACCAAATTTGATAACTGTAGACTGTATAGTTGCATAATTGATCAATTGATTATGAAGAAATTACCCTGAGATAGAGATGGTGACACATTGTGGCCAATGTACTAGCAAATATCATGAGTAAAAAAAAGGAGGCTATTTTGTGTAGATTCAAGATTGGTAAGAACATGAGAAGAAAATGCCATATTTTTTAGAGTCATGCCGCATCGTGTATCTTGTGTTCATCCTATGGAACCACGCAAGTGAGAGAAGCAATTACTGAATATGGACAGTTTCTGCAAGTATAATGTATATGTTAGGGAAATGAAGATTGAGAATTTTGATGCTTAGGAGGGTTGGTTCCATGTCATAGGAACTTTTGAAAGTAGATCACGAAGATCGGGTTTAGGATTTTGGGTTGGGGAAAAAAAAGTATACTGAGACACTATATATAGGGTTTTGGGGTGTTTGGAATGTAAAAGGTTCTCCAAATAAAATAAATTTTAACATCTCACCATTGGGATTGATATGTTTGCATCTGTTCAACTTTCAACGGCATTGCTTGGTCGCTTGCAATAGTTTTTATGATGGCGTTTGTTTTTTGCATAAGATGTATCAATTATTTGGGTAAGATATTAGAACCCAAGAGTATTACGTTGAGCTTAGCTGAATGTGATGCCAAATCCAGAGCTGATGATTAGCTGACTTCTTGATGCCTGCTTGCTTATATGCTTACTATCAATTGAAATGTATCTTCTTCTTTCTCAATAAGTAGTAATTAGATCCCGAAACTATTATATTGAGCTTAGCTGACTGCAATGCCAAATCCTGAGCTGATTTCGTTATGGCTGCTTGCTGATATACTTACTATCAAGTATCAATCAAAATGTTTCTTCTTCTTGCTCAATAAGCATTAATTATATTTATCTCAAACTTTTGACAGTTATCCAGACAGTATGGAAAGTGGGCAAGGACGGAGTTGAAGCAGGAACCGATCTCGTGCCCGTCAGTTGATTTCTTCTTTTCTCCCCATCCATCGACAAAATAACCAAACACCCACACTTTTTCCTTCTTGCTGCAGATTATAACATGTATGTTCTTGTTATTGTTCTAGGATTCGGTTCCAAGACCAGTTGCTCGTGCTTCAGTGACAGTAGTTGCATTGAGCGTCGCTTTATTTGTGCTCAAGTCGTTTCTCTCTACTGCCTTCTTCGTACTGGTACATCTCTAACTGCATAGCTCATCATAGCTCACAGCAACAATTAATTTAGATGTAGTAGCAGATTATCGGTATATGATTTGACGAACAAACGTTGTTATGTTCGTTTCAGGCCACAATGGGACTTATATATTTCGTGTTCATTGCATTCAACAAAGACGAAGGACCGAAAGGAGGTCGAGGCACGACAAAGTCGACCACTACAACCACCTCCTCTGTAGATGAGTCTTTGGAAGAAGCAAGGAGAATAATGGACAAGTACAAGTAATTTATAATTATAATTTCAGGTTTAATTAATTCTTCCCCTCAATTTGTATATGCTTTTAGTTTTGACATATATATAAGAGAAATGGTTCATGCATTATTATTATGCATTAAATACTTGCTATACTCTACCCTTATTGTAAGCTTTTGGGTGGCAATTGTTCCATTTTGAATAATACTTTGTCTTGGTTTTGTGGTAAGGTATGATCATTGACAAGTAATTTTCATGAAGGTGACATATCAATCAATACATATATCATATATGCTATGCTTTTTACCCTGTTTTAGGGAACAGAGTTGTCAAATTTTACTTTAAAAATAAAAAACAAATGTGAATCTTCACTTTTATTCATTGCTTTAGGGGGTGTTTGGCATGCCTTGATTGTGGATTACATGTAATATGGAGATTACTTGTAATATTGAGCCATTGGATTGAATTGCAATTATCTATAAAATAATAGGTGTAATTTTACAGTATAATATTTGGTTGTGTGTAGGGATAGCAACGGGTCACGGGCCCCGCCGACCCGCGGGCCCCGACCAGGTTTTGACCCGTCGATCCGCGAGTCACGGGGCGGACCCGGGGCCGGTCCGGGTCTAGGGGTGCGGGGCTCCGCAGACCCGCCCCGAAGTTCTTAATATATATATATGATGTAACATTTACTAAACAATATGGTTAATATAGTACCTATATAAATAACATGGACCAAATTATAAATAGATGTTTGGTACATGTTTGACCATTTTTGGGTTTTGGTCCATGATGTTTTTTTTTTTTTTTTCTAGTTTTGGTACCATATGTTTGCAGATTTTTCTAGTTTTGGTCCAACCGTTACTTTCTGTCCATTTTTTGACGTGTACAAGTCACGTGATCCACCCTAAACTTTCAATTTTGTTCAATTTAGTCCCTCTAATACTTTTCTAACCTTTTTTTTGTTCAATTTAGTCCCGAAGTTTCGAAATTCCAATTGGACCTATTGTCCTACTGAGGTCAATTTTGAAACTTCGGGACTAAATTGAACAAAAAAAGGTTAAGAAAGTATTAGAGGGACTAAATTTAAAGTTTAGAATGGATCACGTGACTTGAACATGTCTAAAAATGGAAGGAATGTAACGGTTAGACCAAAACTAGAAAAAAATCTGCAAACATATGGTACCAAAACTAGGTAAAAAAATATCATGGACCAAAACCCAAAAGTTGTCAAACATCATGGACAAAAACCCAAAAGTTGTCAAACATCATAGACCAAAAAACCTGTTAACCCTTTAAATTATTAGGATTTGTTAATTTGGTGTTTGGATTTGAATTTGTATTTTGTGATGAATTTGATGTGTTTGTTGTTTGTATTTGATTGGTGTTATATTTATGGTTTGAATTTATATATAATGTTATATTTTAGCAAAAAAAAATTGTATTTAATATTGAGATGTGAAAAATATATATATATTGTTCACACGGCAGGGCGGGTCGGGCCCTGTGAGTCGACCCGCGAGATTTTTGACCCGCCCCGTTGCCATTCCTAGTTGTGTGATGTGGAGGGTGGTGATATATTGCAATGTTTAATATGTATAATATAATAAAAACAAGGAAGATTTAATATGATTTTTTTATGTTATTTAGATACGTAATGATTTATTTGAATTTGGTTATGTTTTAAATAATAATTATATTTTGAATAGGTTAGTCCATAAATTTTACTGCATATATATTTTGGGGAATCTATATATATATATATATATATATACTAATAAAAAAATCTAAATAATAGTTTCTAATAAATAATAGTTTCCAATATATAAATATAAGAGTAATAATTAGTAGTTATACTAATTAATAATATTGAATATTTGATTTTATAAAAGAATATAAACAATAACTCAATAGTATTTTGATCGTATTCTACTATATCACATCTAACATTTTAACAAATGTGTTATTTTATGAGGTTGTTAGGGCATTCACAATTGTGCAAGCCATTTTGGTTCTCATTTTAAGCCACGTCACCTCTACATCATTAATTGTAATAATAATATTAATTTAGTTTGAAATGGCTTAACCTTCTACAATGGCAAAGACAATTTTTGTCTCAATTTTGATTATTATATAATATAAACATTAGATATAACATGGAGAAATAATAAAAACTATAGCAAAATATGAAAGTGTACAAAATGTATCATGGATAACTTAGAGGAAAGAGAGTAAGAAATTAGATGGACAATTAGTGGTATGGATAAATTTTGTCCAAGCCTCTTACATCCACATAAGCAAATGTCTTAAAAAATTTGCCCATTAAAAGTGCTCCTAAATTATTTTAATCATACACAAAAACTCATATTATATTTATTTGATTTAATTTATCAAACCACATAATGTACAAAATCAATCGAATGCTTTTTAGTCTAATTGGGCCTTGATGAAATCAAAGGGAATCAAGAACCCAATTATGGTGTGGGGAGCAGCCGCAATTTAATCATTGTGCTTCCACCATGCCCAACGATTCTTTCATTTTTCTTTTTGTTTTTAATAATCCCTATAAAAAAGTATTGCAATTAACATTTAAAGGGACTAACATATTTCGTATGCATAAGAAAACATGGTTTGATAAGTTGATATCTAAATTATTATTTTTTAAACTTTTAGGTATCAAAGAAAATATTCAGATTTGAAAATTTTGGTACCTGAGATTTTTTATTTTTATTTTTTATTTTATTTTTTATTTTAGGTATCTAAATAAATACATTTTGACAAATTAATACGTGAGAAATAATTTATAATTACAGTATAGTAATAACTTATTTTTGTTATTACACGTTTTTGCATCTCGTAACAAAATTTAGTTACTTAATTGTAACAATAAATATAGCTAGGATACCTCAAGTTCACAAACCAAACAAAATCTTAATGTCAATAGGAACACCTAAAAAAATTTGAAAAATATATATTTAAGTACTAATTTGTGAAATGTATTTTCTCATATATTTGAATTATTTAAATCCCTAATTTTAATAATGATCATTTCTAAGGTAAAGTTATTTACATTAGGATCTATAGAGATGTAGTGGCAAATGAAAGTCCACTATATATTTATTATTATATTATAAATAGATATAAAGGTTGGTTAGGATTCTTCATAAAGGGTGACAAATGATGTGGGCATGGCTTTGAACAGTGTTTTCTTCTTCTTGTAATTAGGTCTCTTCATTTTCAATGTTGTCCCAATTATGTCCCTAGTGATTTGGAGAAGAACAAGAGATAAGATTGAAAGGAGTAATAAACAAAAAGTTTGCAAAATTTATGAACATTTGAAATTAGTTTGAATCAAGTTGTTGTCCCAATGGAGTGAAATACTCATTAGAAATATGTTTATTCTCCAGACGCATCAGATCAGTCTGTAACGAGTAAAGTACTAAGTAACCTTATATTTATGTATTTATTTTTCAAAAAAATTAATAAACTTAAATGTAAGAATTCTTAAGATAATTTTTATTGGCCAAATTATAAACACCCGTACTAACTCATTATATAGTCATACATAAGTAACTTAACATCTAAATGATTACTTCTAATTATATGGCTTAACTCATAATGAGTTATATATATTTATTTTAACAATTCTAACAAACTAACAAAGATAAGAGTTAATTAGGTTTAATCTAGGAAGATGTTACTTCAGTCATTAAAACTCTCACATTTTAACTAAGATGTTACTTGATGAACCACCACACAATATTACATAGTTTGCTAATCTATTGATTTCATGTAGGGCTGACAATTCGGCTTGACACGATGTGCCGACACAAATACGACACGAAAATTACGGGTTTGAGTTTGATATTGGTTACACGGATCGACACGATAACACGATAATTATATGTATACATATAATAATTTATATTATTCAATGAACATATTTAAACATAGCATGATCTCTTTTTGCAATGATACTTTATGAAGTTTAAATTGACCTCTCTAAATTGAGTAATTTTAAAACTTTACTTTAAAAATTGTTAATATATTGTTTTTTTATTCAACTTATTATAGGTTTTTCGTGCCGATTTTTCATGTTTGTCTATGTTTGGACTGACCTACATAACACGACCCGAATTTAGCACGATACGAACTCGCACGACCTGCACGAATTACAAACACTAATTTCATATATTTTTTTATAAAAAAAAAAAAAAACGAAATGTATAAATAGTAGCGATGCTAAACCCGTCCCGCTTATCATTCGAGCTTTTGGTTTAAAAAGAATAGTAAAAGAAACATTAGGGTGGGCCCACATCCATCTTGACTCTTGAGTTATATAGACAAAGATTGACGTTTTCCCCTGTCTTTGAACTTTCTTTGTCCGACACGACACTCTTCCTCTCCTCTGGAAACCTGACCCTACTCTTCCTTTTTCACAAGCACAATGCGGTCACGACCACGTAGCTTCCAGTACGCCCTCACCATCTCCACCGTCCAACGGAGCCTGACATCCATCTAGCGGCTCTCCTTAATTCTCCAAAAAGACAAGTCCTTTCCCGTCTGGTTCTGTGCCACCGCCATTGTTTTTTCTTGGCGGTCTCACTCAGGTAAATAAGGGTAAACGGAGTATATCTCAAATTCAGCTCGCCATTAGTATTTGTTAATCTTCGAATTTGAGTTCAAACTTGAATCGACTTCTAATTTTGAAACTCGAACTCGACTCAAATGCAAACTCGACTCTACTGCTTAGTCAAGTATATATTACAATAAATTAATATTTCTCATAACTAAAAAAATCGAGCTTGAATCGACTGAACTCGAACTCGATTGACTTATATAATAATTAATTATTATTAAATAATAATAAGAATCAAACTCGAACTCGAAACTCGTTTAGACTTGCGAGTAACTCAAATCGAGCATTATCAAGTTCGAGCTCGACTTGACTTACCAAAAACTCAACTCGGATTTTCTGAGCCCAATTTGAGTTTTGTCTCAAACGATCTCAAGTTAAGGAATGACGTGATTTACCACTACACCAGTTTTAGTATTACTAGTTGTTTGTATCCTTCTTTATACATAGTCTTTATATAAACACTAAAATTTATTTTGGTTCTTAAATTATATTGATTTTTTTTATTATATAATAAATAAATAAATATAAAAACTGCACTGCAGTTCCAAAGGTGAAGCGTGGGAAATATTAAAACTCACAATATAAAAAACTATTTTTTATTTTAAATACCACTTTTTCTAATAGTGCTATGATTGTATCCACCACCATCACCGCTCCTGTGATGATGATCAGATCAGTAGTGAGTTTGAGTGAGTGGTCAGCGACGCCGGCGTACGATCAACTTCTGACAACCCTATAAATTAGGGATTCACCCAAACATCTTCTTAATCAGTTTTAATTAAATGTGTAAAGCTACTCGTTAGTTAACATCAACTCAGACAAAACTTGAATTCGGCTCGAAATAACTCGGGTGAAGTTGCGAAATCGAGCTTTCTGGTATGCCGAGTCGAGCTCGAGCTTGATAATACTCGAATCGAGTTACTTGTGAGCCTAAACGGGTTTATAAGTCGAGCTTTTTATTCTTAATAATAATAATAATTAAATATTATATAAGTAAATCGAGTTCGAGTTTAGTCGAGCCGAACTCCATTTTTTTAGTAATACGAAATATTAATTTATTGTGATATAAAATTAACTAACGGGTCGAGCCGAACTCGATTTTGTCGATCTTGAATTCGAGTCGAGTTTCAAAATTAGAACTCGACCGAGTTCGAGCTTAGCAAATACTAATCGAGTTGAGTCATGTTTGACAGATACTCAGCTCGAATCGGCTAATTTACATACTTCGTTTAGTCGAGCTCAATTTTTTTAGTAATGAGAAATATTAATTTATTGCGATATATAATTAACTAACGAGTCGAGTTCGATTTTGTCGAGCTTAGATTCGAGTTGAGTTTCAAAATTAGAGCTCAACTAAATTCGAGATTGGCAGATACTAATAGAGTTGAGTTGAATTTGAGAGATACTCGATTCTGACTTGTTGAAACCCTTAGTTTTAATAATTTACCTAAATTTTGTTGGGATTCATACTATTCACATTCAAAATCATATTTTTTTTTCTGTTTATTATAAAATGTCATGCAAAACCGTGCTCTGAATCGGAAAGACTAAACAAGAAAGGAAACACTATACTTGACTACTGTGAGAGTGAGACTATGAAAGGGAAAATCTTTTCTCCTCTCTCCATTAGAGTCTAGAGCTGCGCTCTGAAGCAGCAACTTTCCTTTCCTCATTTGCATTCTTCTTCTTCTTCCTCGCACAGTCTCAGAACCTAATACTCTGCTTCACTTTCATGGAGATTTGCAGACTCCATTCCATCTGCATCACCTTCGTCCTCATCGCATCACTCACATGTCCGTCGACTCTTTCCTCTGCTGCATCCTCTCCCTCGTCTTCATCGTCTTCAGATGTTGAGCTTCTCCTGGGCAAAATCCGAGCTTCTCTGCAGGGACCCACCGAAAGCCTCCTCCTTTCCTCATGGAACGCGTCTGTTCCTCTGTGCCAGTGGAGAGGCCTCAAATGGGTCTTCGCCGACGGAACCCCTCTCTCCTGTGACGTGTCGTCGCCGTATTGGTCGAACGGTTCGCTTTTCCGGGACCAGTCTCTCCACCTCCGGTCTCTGCAGCTGCCGTCGGCGAATCTCTCCGGTTCGCTCCCGAGGGAGCTCGGTGAGTTCTCTATGCTGCAAAGTCTGTATCTTAACATCAATGCTTTATCTGGGACAATCCCTCTAGAGCTCGGCTACAGCTCTTCACTCACCGACATTGATTTAGGCGGCAATGTGTTGAATGGGGTTTTGCCGCCGTCTATATGGAATTTATGTGATAGACTTGTTTCCGTTAAGCTCCATGGTAATTCAGTTTCTGGGTCTCTGCCAGAACCTGCTCTGCCAAACTCCACTTGCCCTAATTTGCAGTTTCTTGATTTGGGTAGCAATAGGTTCTCAGGTGGGTTCCCTGAGTTCGTAACCCGGTTTTCGGGACTTACACAGCTCGATCTTTCGAATAACGCGTTCTCTGGCCTGATTCCGCAGAGTTTAGCTGGGTTAAACTTAGAAAGATTGAATCTTTCACACAACAATTTCACTGGTGTGGTCCCAATTTTTGGTGGAACCAGGTTTGGAGTAGATGCATTTGAGGGCAATAGCCCTTTGCTCTGTGGGACCCCTTTAGGACCCTGTGGAGGGCGTTCGGGTATCAGTCCCGGCGCGATCGCGGGTATCGTGATCGGTCTAATGACCGGAGCTGTCGTCTTTGCTTCCCTGTTCATTGGGTATATGCAGAACAAGAAGAGGAAGAACAGAGGAGTGAGTGAGGATGAATTCGAGGAACGAGTAGAAGATGAAGAGAACAATGGAGTTGGTGTTAATGGTGAAGGGAAGCTGATTCTGTTTCAGGGTGGAGAGCATTTAACACTGGAGGACGTACTTAACGCGACCGGGCAGGTGATGGAGAAGACGAGCTACGGGACAGTGTACAAGGCTAAACTTGCAGATGGAGGGACAATTGCTTTGAGGTTGTTGAGGGAAGGAAGCTGCAAGGATAGGGTTTCTTGTTTGCCAATTGTGAAGCAGTTGGGTCGGGTTCGACACGAGAATTTGGTGCCTTTGAGAGCGTTTTATCAGGGGAAGAGAGGGGAGAAGCTTCTTATATATGATTATCTTCCCGTCAGGACACTGCACGATCTCTTGCACGGTATTTTCGCATCTTTTGCTTGCTTATAAGTTGTTTTTCCATGGAAATATTGCAGTTTGTTGCCTTGATATTTAGATATATTTGTGTGCTGCTAAAGATCTTCTTATCAAATGGTATTTAATTGCTTCTTGGCTGCAACCATTTAAAAAAAAAATGATTTTTTACTTAAAATTCTGTTGCAAGGTATGATAATCTTAGGTGTTATTTTCTGTATCTAATGAATGAAGTAACATTATTTAGCTGCATATGTTGTAGTTTGGATTTGGATCATCTCCATTTGGGTAGAGATAACTGAAAGGGGAAATATTAAATAAATTTATGAGCTTCTTATCAAATGGCATTTAATTCCTTCTTGGCTGCAACCATTTAAAAAATGATTTTTTTACTTAAAATTCTGTTGCAAGGTATGATAATCTTAGGTGTTATTTTCTGTATCTAATGAATAGAGTAACATTATTTAGCTGCATATGTTGTAGTTTGGATTTGGATCATCTCCATTTGGGTAGAGATAACATAATGGGGAAATAGTAAATGAGTTTATGAGGTAGCAGGAGCAACTGTTTTGTGCAGGTGTTTATGCAGTTTAAAATCATCATTTTGTGGATATGTTTTGCAAAAAAGCAGTTTTTTTTTAATGTGTATATGTTATATGCGGTTTATAATCATCTTTTTTGTGTATATGTTTTGCAAAAAAAACAGTTTTTTCTGAATGTGTACATGTTTATGCAGTTTAAAATCATCATTTTTGTGTATATAATTTGCAAATATATATATATATTTTTTTTTAATGTGTATATGTAGTATGCAGTTTAAAATCTTCATTTGTGTATGTATATATGTTTTGCAAAAAAAAAAAACACAGTTCTTTAGAATGTGTATATGTTATATGCAGTTTAAAATCATCATTTTTGTGTATATCTTTTGCAAAAAAAACAGTTTTTTTTGCAATGTGTATATGTTATGCAGTTGAAAATCATCATTTTTGTGTATTTGTTTTGCAAAAAAACAGTTTTTTGAATGTGTATATGTTATATGCAGTTTAAAATCATCATTTTTGTATATATCTTTTGCAGAAAAACAGTTTTTTTAATGTGTATATGTTTATGCAGATGAAAATCATCATTTATGTGTTGATGTTTTGCAAAAGAAGCACTTTTTGATTTATGGTTTGATCATTTCAGAAAGCAAGGCAGGAAAACCAGTTCTAAACTGGGCTCGGCGACACAAGATCGCCCTGGGAATCGCCAAAGGCCTCACCCACCTCCACAGCAACCTCGAAACCCCGATCACACACGGCAACGTGCGCTCCAAAAACGTCTTTGTCGACGAATTCTTCGAGTCCCGGCTCACCGAGTTCGGCCTCGACAAGCTCATGATCCCTTCCGTAGCCGACGAAATGGTGGCCCTTGCCAAGGTAGTTGAATCAAACTTCGATATTCGCAATTCCGCCCTTCAATCTTGATTAATTACAGATTAGTCCTCACGAGTTACTATTTTGGTTTATCAAGGTGGACGGCTACAAAGCACCCGAGCTGCAACGAATGAAGAAATGCAACTCACGAACCGACGTCTACGCCTTTGGAATCCTACTTCTCGAGATCCTGCTCGGGAAAAAACCCGGAAAAAACGTGGATTTGCCGTCGATGGTGAAATCGGCGGTTTTGGAGGAGACGACAATGGAGGTTTTCGATGTGGAGGTTTTGAAGGGGGTGAGGAGTCCAATGGAGGAAGGGTTGGTTCAGGCGCTGAAGGTTGCGATGGGGTGTTGTGCTCCGGTGGCAACGGTTAGGCCGTCAATGGATGAGGTGATCAAGCAGCTCGAGGAGAATAGGCCGAGGAACCGGTCCGCTTTATATAGCCCGACTGAGACGAGAAGCGAGATCGGGACGCCTTTCTGAGGTTTCCGATGTGTGTAAGTTGTTATTTCGGGGTGTTGCTTGGGTAGCAAGAAAGTGGTAACTTAGACTACACGATAAGGAAGAAGTATGTTTCTATCTTGACAATTTTTAAGTTTCAATGTATGTCTGAAGTTGTAGAAAATGATTGCTTGCTTGCTTGATTATTATTTTTTTTTTTGGGTTAAATACTAATTTGCTATCCAAAATAGCTAGCTGAACTTTTTTTTAAAGCAACAATTAGTTAGTTTTGTTAATTTTTTAGATAAGAAAATAATGGAATTACTCATATAAGGAACATGTGATGACGCATAACTACAAAATTCCACACTTTGTAGTTTGTACACCCTCATCGAGACTGCTCATTCGAAGATTTCGTAAGATGAATTAACTTTAGAAAGTAAATCGATTTAAAGAACATAACCCTAAAATGCTTCGACAAAAAATTCACATTCAGCAAAAAAAAAAAAAGAAGATATATTTTGGTTACGAAAATAGTTAGCACTAATTTCGGTCGATCTCATACTCTTTACTTAAGAATTCAGTTAGTTTTTTTTATGATACACTGATTTACTAATATTTTTTTAATATGAAATTAGATGTAAATAGTCTTTCATATAACATAGGATATATATATATATATAGCATAATTTTAATTAATTTATATTCTGTAGCTCAAAAATAGAAAAAATAATAATTAAAAAGTAAGAATTTTTTAAAACTACAACATATTTATAACCGCAATTTGTTTTTCTTCCAAAATTCTAGTACTAAAACAAATATTACGAGCTTATTTTCGTAGTTTTAGGATGAAACTATAATTACATAAATAAGCATACAAGAATATATAGATCATTTTTATTGCAATTGCATGGTTTCGATCTAATTTCATGGCGAAAAATACACCAAAATACATATCTCTGCACCCATCAACAAATTATAACCTCTACAGATGCAACGACAGGTCGATGTTATTGTTATCATCTTCATCTTCTTCTATCTCCTCTATATCGGACTGCTCATCTCCACCTGAATCTACGCCCCATTTCACCGCACCCTTATCCTCATAAAACTCGCCGGTCCTGTAAAACACAGGAGCAGCATCACCGTCGTACGCCGCCGCGCCGGAAAGGCGGTGGTGCTGTTGGGCGGCGGGGAAGAACTTGAGGTTATGAGCGGCGGCGGCGGCGATGTAGAACGAAGGGTGGTTGAAAAACGCGAAAGGGTGCGGCGGCGGAGGTGGCGGCGGCGGTTGTGCGGCGGCGGCGGCGGAGATGTAATGTTGGAGGCGTCGGGCCTTGCGGACGGCGGTGCGTTCCTTCTTGTGGGCGTTTTGGTGGCCGCCTAGGGCTTGGGAGCTGTAGAACTTTCTAGAACAGAACAAGCATGGGAAAATCCTTGTTTTTGTGTCTTGTTGTTGTTGGAGGTGGTTTGTGGAATCCATGGCTGGTATGAAGAAGAAGAAGAGTGCATGCAGAGAAGAAGAGTTGAGTAAGTGGGGTTAATAAATATAGTGGATAGAGAGAAGTAAGTGTCTGCATGTTCAAGTTTAAACTCAGTGATTGGTTGGTGGATAAAACTCAACTTAATGCTTTTCAGTTTTTTTTTTTCTTTTGGGTAAAAAAAAAGTTTTGAATTTTTTGATTGTTTGCTTGGGAAATGGAATCTCTCCATCTCTAATGAGAAGAGAAGAAGTCTTCTAAAGAAACTCCATATCTTGATTGGTTTCTTTAGCCATATTGATTGGTTTTTTTCATCTCTAACAATTAATTTAAGAGTCTTGATTAGGGGTGTAAACTTGTGAGCTACTCGGGATTAACTTGGAAAAAAATCGCATTCGGCTCGAAAAAAAATTCAAGTCGAGTTATCTGGTATGCCGAGTCGAGCTAGAGCTTGATAATGGTCAGCTCGAGTTACTCGCGAGTCGCGAGCCTAAACGAGTTTATAATTCGAGTCGAGCTCGATTTTGTTAGTTATGAGAAATGTTAATTTATTGTGATATATACTTAACTAACGAGTCGAGCCGAGCCAAACTCAATTATGTCGAGCTTGGATTCGAGTTGAGTTGGAGTTTCAAAATTAGACTACAAGATAATGAAGTATGTTTGTATCTACCAAACATGCAGCAAATCAGGAGGCCAGTACTTGTAGCATGTTTATTTCACACCTAAATAATTGAGAAAAGTCATGTAGATACTTTAAATTTCAACAATTTAATTTTTTTTTTAGCGTTAAATCCATTTTTATTGGTGTTTTGGTATAAAAGTTGGATTAAAAAAGTATAGTTATGTCAGTATATGCCCAGTATATGACATAGCTGGTCCACATTAAGTACGAGTATAGCACTATTGACTCCTTAAATTTATGAGTTAAATACAAATTGTGCTGTCAATAATCTTCATCATACTCGATTCATGAATTATTGACAAATCTAACTATATAATACACAAATGTAACACTTCTACCTAATTTAGTACCGAAATTGAAAATATTAATTAATTTTATACTTAATTATCGTATTTTCTCTCCATCACAATTCACATGGATCCTTTCCCGCTACAACTCAACATGCCTATATATCACAGTTAACTATAGATATTATTATACTAAAAAAGTTATAATAAATTATATTATTTATTAAAATTTAGACAATGAACTTATACTATTAATCTGGTATTTATTTTACTTGGAAAAGGAGCTTATTTTATTTGATTTTGTTTTGGAAGTGGCGACTTGACTATGCATTGCATTGGAGGGGGAGGCAGAGAGTCACTAGTGGTGACAATACTGAGTGTAGTAGAGTGTCTTTCAAACAATTTAATGCACAACATGTACTAGTTTTGCACATACCACCACGTGGCACCGAAATTTTACATTTATTATTGGACAACAAATAAAAGGACACCTCACCTCACATTATTTGATTGAAGATATATATATTCCTACTTGTTTTACTATAAATAGTTATGGGTTCGGGATCAGCCAAAGCAGAGTATATCTAAAGCCACTTATAGCCTTAACCATGTAAAAAAATAAAAAATTACAGCAATTCAATGTTTCATTTCTAAATTAAAATCTTGGGTTTACAATTAGGGTTAAAAATTCATAAACTGTCTGAAATTTCATTAATACTAGAATTTGGTATCTGAAGTTTGAAATGTTAAAACAGATAGTTTCAAGTTTCATTTTTGTTGAAATTAATGTCTCCACACGTATTTTCCTCCCCCTTCAATCATTTTATCAACCCACTCATGTTCCGCCACTTTTTACTTTTCACAAAGTCGCCAAATTTCCCTCAAAACTTGAACATCCAAAAGAAAAAGTTTCCAATAGAGTGGCATGGAGCATTTTACAGCGACAACATAGCGGTATCTACTTGCGCGGATGTGGCCAGCTTCTTAAGTGACGGTTCCGGCAAGGTGACGAGAAGGGAGCGTGTATGAGAGGTTGAATTTGACAGTCGGTTTCGTTCGGGATTGACTTCTCTAAAGTAATCACACACAGACACCAAATTTCAACAAAAATGAAACCTAGGTCACTCAATTTTAACGCCATACACCAAATTTCAAATTGGTGAAACTTCAGACAGTTTATAGGTTCTTAACCCTTATAATTATTCTGTGAATGAAAAAATATTAATGATTAACATCTTATTTCCTATGGGCTGCTCGTTCTGAATGATAATTATTCTAAGTGTGAAACAACTGTGTTATGAGTATTGTTCTCCTATCGAGGATATCTTATACACCTGTAGGAAAAAAAAAATAGCCATATTGGTATTTATGTTTTTTTTGGAGGTGGTAACAAGTAGGCCGTCACGTCATCATTCCTTAAGAGAAGATGTTTCTTCCGAAGGTGGTAACAAGTAGGTCGTCACCTCATCATTCCTTAAGAGGAGCAACTTCTTTTGAAGACGGTGAGGAGTAGGTCGTACCCTCTCCACTTTTCTTAAGAGGATGGGTCTCAGCGAGGGGCGCCGCACTCTCACTCATAGTTGTTAACGTAATTGACGTCGACTCTTACGAAAGAGTTATCGACCTTCTGTCTCCATCTTCTCATGTTTAGTTTTATTAGTTATCGACTTTGAATCTTAACTATTGAAGGTCACGATCTTAAATTCTATTGAACCAGAATCTAACTGAACCAGCGAACCGGTAGTTGTCCAATCCGGATAAACCGTAAACCGAACGCCCATTCCGATCTTTTACTGTTAGTGTGACCGGTTTACGGGTTGGGGTTTTCAAAACAGTGGTGATGTATATGTCACGGTTGACGTCAAGAACAAGTCAAGTAGTGTAAGTGTGAGAAAGAATCTTCTTCTATTGGCGGCATAAATATCAAAGTTATGGGTTTTAACGGGCAAGTAGTCTGCTCTGCACTGCACTGCTCTCACCGCCATTTTGAAGACAGTAGTCACTTTCTCTTTCCTTTAACATTCCTCCTCCACCTCCTACTCTGCTCCCACTTCATGTCCTGTGTTCTCCTTATCTTGTCTCGGTTCCTGCATGTTTTGCGATATGGTTATGGTATGGACATCAAACACACACACAGACACAGACAGAGACACACATTTATCTAATCCCTCCCTCAAAACAATGCCATTTCTAGCTTCTGTTCCTCCACATGTTTTTCCTCCACGTGGCGACTTTTCTGACGTCAATGAATTCCAACTTATGAGAAACCCACTTAATATAAGAAGAGTCGGTCATTCTTATTCTTGATATATAAATGAATATGTTTTTCTTCAGCTACTTTTTAAAAGTATATTTTAGTGTATCGGTTAGTTGACCGTTAGTTTATAGCATGTACAAGTCACATAATTCACCATAATATGATAATACCCTATGAGAATAACCATGTAATATGATAGTCGTTTATCTTTTAGTGGTTCGATATTTTATCCATTAATTAAAGGTCTCGGAATCAAACTGATAATGAAAAAATATTTACGACCCACACCACACTTAGTCCATAATAAGTTTATTCTAGACGTGTAGCAAGCATATAAGAATATTGTCTTTCTGATAGCTATTCAAACGGACAATATTAGAATCCTACTCGAGAGTTAAGCTATTCAAGATCAACTCATTCAATATTAGAATTCTACTCGAGAACGTGCTCAAAGTGTTCGATCACAAGTTCAAGCCTACGGGAAAACAAGTTTATGTACTTGTCTTATTTTTTATATGCTATCAGAGTAACCATGTAATATGATAGCAGTTTAGCGCTCAGCGGTTTAGCGTCTAATCGATTAACTAGATGTAAGATTCGATCATAAAGAATAAAAAGATATTCATGACTCAAAAAAGCAACAGTTTATGTGAAGAAGTTAATATATGAATAAGAGTATGCACATCTACAAATTCACTTATGCAAAGTTACTTATAAGTACGTACATCTTATCCTTGAATAATATGGTATTAGAGTTGTTTATAATATGGCAATAGAGTTGTTTATAAAAACATCAGTTTAAGCTCGACGTTATGGAAAAGTTACTTAAAATACACACGTCTTATTTTTCCTTTTGACAAACTTTAAGACGTGATTACATAAAAAAGATGGAAAACTTTTCCTTTTTCTTGGTTTCGGACGAGGATAATAAGTTTGAGAAGATTAAATTGGACTAGTAAAGTCAGTCGCTTAACTAAACCCGACCCGAATTCAACATGCCCCAACCTCGGCTTTCACAAAACACCCATAAAGCCATAACACAGTATAGACTATAGATAACTACTGCTGCTGCACTTGTCTCCAGCAGAGTGCATAATACAATGACTCCATCTGCAAACACATATAACCAACGGTATAGCCACTTTTACCATTTTTGTATTCACACATTCTTTTGACTGATCATCAAATTATGTCTCAGTAAATATATAAACTCAACTCGCTAATTAATATTAACATCGAAAACAAGTACAGAGATTCCAAACTGTACAAAACTTGGAGACAGCTCTATCTAGAGTGAGTGCCATGTCATTATAATGGTATGGGCAAAGGAATGAGACCTTAGAGATAGAGATAGAGATAGAGAGAGAGAAACTCACTCAGTCAGGAGCATCCGAAGCATCTGCTTATCGATAGAAAGCTTGAAGTTGATCGTTCAGTTTCAGGTTCGGGTTTTCTGCAGGGTAGCTGCTTGAAGAATGCTTTCACTGCTCCTGTCACTCCGTCCTCTTTCTCCATTGCTTTCGCAAGCTCTACAGCGCGTTCTTTCACCTACCATTATCCAAGTTTTACGATAAAGACTCGTTTTTTAGAGATACTAGATGTTGCGCAGTGTATTTTATCTTAGTGGGTTAAGAACCTATAAATTGTCTGAAGTTTGCTCTATGTGAGATTTTGGTGTCTGAAGTTTAAATTGTTGATATTGACTGTCTGAAGTTTCAACTTTGTTGAAATTTGTTGTCTCCGTCCAAATTTGCTGTTAAAATTGACAAAACTTGGTCATGTACTTGTCACATGACCCGATAAAAAAAAATCTCAAAATTGACCCTAGTTGGATGGTGATCGGCCGGAGTGGGGTGGTGGCCGGCTGGAGTAGGGTGGTGGCCGGCCGGAGTTGGGTGTTGCCGGGGTAAACATACAAGTATCGGGGGCAATTTTGACTTTTGACATTATTTTGTCAAATTTGACAGAAAAAATAGATGGAAAACCAAATTTCAACAAAGTTGAAACTTCAGACAGCCAATATCAACAATTTAAACTTCAGACACAGAAATCTCACATAGGGCAAACCTCAGACAGTTTATAGGTTCTTAACCCTATCTTAGTATAGTAGGCTTACCACTGGATCAAGCATATAGTTGATTGAGTAAACCAATTTGGGAAGTGAGAATTCATCAATCGGGATCGGGGGAGGACCTACTCCTCTAGCATGCACTTGCTCTCCCCAAAAAGGTTGGTCACCAAAGAAAGGTACAATTGTTGTTGGGCACTGCAGTTGTGATGATAACCAAAAAGTGTTGTTAGTTTCTATGCATAGTTAGAAAGACAAATAAAAAAGACCAAATAAGTCATTACTGCAGCTTTGAGACCAGCAGCTGTTGTTCCAGCACCACCATGATGTACCTATGAAACCAAAACATAAATACGACCCTGTTAAGAGATAGTGTGTCAAAGAATAAACGGAACACATTCAACTGCGTGTTTTAAACAGGGACCGATTGGAATTTTGCTAAGCTATGAGTCTTCTGGTGCATTTCTGGAATGTTTCTATACAAGTCAATTTTGGAGCTACAAGAATGATATTTTAACAAGGACAATTTGAGTGTGATGAGAAAAGTTGTGTACATTATTAAAGGTGATCAGAAATATATTATCGTATACAGTTTATGAAATTTCCTTGCTTGGCGCAAAGATAATGAATGATTCTATCACGAGAGAAGACTTCCTTACCACTGCCTTGCATTGCAGGAAGAGCCAATCGTGAGGAACATTATCCAGCAAGTAGATGGAGTCCTTCGGTTCCGCCACTGCAAAAATAGGAAATTTTGGAGAGATTCAGACAAGTAAAAAGAGATGAGGGGATGTATTGCAAATATATAAAGTTCGTCGGATCTAAATGGTGTGCTTATATCAATTCCAGTAGACTCTTTTTTTGACATTCCATAAATCTATGCACTACAACTGAACATTTATCAGTACAAAAAAAAGTTACATGGATCAAAAAGGAGTGCTGAAAACTTACACTCCCCAAGGCCGCCCCATCCTTTGTTAATAATACCCCGTTGTCCAGTTTTTTCCAAAGCTTCCACTATTATCTGGGTCATCTTTTCTGGCTCTTGAACAGGCTGAATAAAAAAAAAGACATGAAAGATGAGATTTTTGTATTCTTGGCAAAAAGGGGACACGATGAGTTTACTTCTGTTTCTCAATGTTGCATAAATACTGTTGGCAAAGAGCTATCAAGGTTGAAGCGGAATCAATTAGTCCTTCATCCTACGGGTATTGGGGATCAATTTGACTTAAAACATTTTTTCACGAATGGAAATGTTATCCAGCTCAAATAGGGTTCTTAAATGTACCACTCTCATTGATAAGCAACTCCTAAAAGGACACTACGATGTTAACTAGCATACCACATGAGATAGAAGTCGATGAATTCAACAAACGTGGTGATTTATACAAATATTCGGGATATGCAATTAAACAACTAAAGCAATAAAGGATAGACGCACCAGACTCCCAAACCCAATGTAAATGGGCTTTTCGCCAGCTTGAAGCCATTTGACCAACTCCTCAGGAGGTTCATAATTTGATGCAAGATCAAGGAAGCAGAATCCAACCACATCAACTTTCGGTCCCCAGTCTGCAAAACAGATGTGCCGGAAAATAAAAAATTAAAGAGGATTCATCCTCGATCCTCCTCTATCAGCTTAAATATGTAGTCCTCATATGTCAACAAAAAACAAAATTAATAACTTACAATTTGATGGTTGTGGTTAATTTAACCAGAAAATATAGTAACAGATTGTACAAAATCATACCATATACTTACGAAAAGGGGAGAATATGAAAAGATGATGTAGTGACACCCGACAACAGGAACTAGCTATACACATAGCTATTTCCTAATTCTGTTATCACTTGGTCCATGAGCTTCTAGATAGTACATATACTGCCGAACGTCATCTTATATATTGCTTAATTTTTTAGGTCAACCCAATCTTGGATTCTCTATCAAAATTACAAGCAGCGTGTAATATCCACAGGCACACTAGATAACCCCCATTAACTAAGGTTACCTTTTGGCTTGGGGACAAGATGAGGGCTCCAAATGTATCCATGTGGCACATCAGAATCAGAGCCTTGTGATCCACTCAAGTAAGTCACTGGCCGAAGCTTCAGTTTCTTCTTCCTGAGATCGTTAATCATATCCCGTATTCCAAGCCAGATCAAGGAATCAACTATTTGGTAGGACAGCTGGTGAAATAAATATAGTTAAGTTTCAGCTAACATTGTCATAAGAAACAGAAGGGTTTCCCAGACAAGAATTTTCTTCTGAAAGTATTCCATCGGGTATTAACAACTCCCAAAAACTATATAAAAGGTCTCTTTCTCATAGAATTCTCCTTTAAACATCTTCAAAGTATGCTCTCTTTTTTTTCTTTCTAAAGATTTGAAGGTATTGCCAAATTAAAACTGAGAAGTCAAAGAAGTGAAATTACTCTGTATCCAGCTTGTTGCTTGACCCGAGAAAGAGGATGTGGAAATTCACTTGTTGGTCTGGAAGAAATATAATCATGACTGTGCTCAGAAAGCTTACCAACCATGAAATCTAAACACAAAAATGCGCGGAAAAAAATACATAGAACAGCATCTTACTTACGTCCATGGCATGGTAAAGAATATATGAAGTGGTACTTTAAGTGCTTCTGCCACATGGATATGACCTAAGATGATCATTTATCAGGTTAGAAGTGCAATCATCAAAACAAATTATAAAATCTCGACAAACTTATCACATTAATAACGAATGCAAAAATGTCCAAGATGCTAAAGAGACAATAAGCTTCACTTTGTTTTTTTTCCTGGGTTCCTTATTTACTGAGCAAAGATAAGAAATAATCTAAACAGCTAAAGAAAGAGCTAACCATAAGCTGGAGGATTGGCAATGATTGCATCCGCCTTGAACGCAATACCAGAATCAATATCAGGGTCCTTGCAAGCTGGAAGTAGAGAATATATGATTTCCTTAATTTGATTGCGTTGGATTGGTATCTCAGAAGGTCCAGAAGGCAGAAAGCCTTTGTTTTTTACCATATCTGCTCAATAACAAGACAAACTAAATCAGTCAATAAATATAGTCCCATTCAGAAATCAAGAACTTCTTTTCACCATCAGAGTACAATATCCATTTATATATGCCAAAAAAGGCCATACTCATACGTACATTAGCAAGTACTTCCTCTAAGCTAAGGATTGTCCGAGGTTTACAATGAAATATACTATGTAAGAAGAGGATTCTGAGAAAGAATGTATCTCGGACAAGTAAGTTAGTATGGTGAGGGTACTTACAACCAGCAAGAACTTTAGGGTCTCCTCCAAGAGGGAAAAACTCCAAACCAGCAGTCAAGACAAACTCTTTAAAGTTGGAATGGGTGGCAAGTCTAACACGATGGCCATAGTCCTGCATCACAAAAAAATTGATTAAAGAAGAAAAATAATATGTATATTAACTCTCATAATGAAGCTCGGCACAAAACTCAATTTCTATTATAGCAAACTTTTTGTTGAATCACACCAAGTTCTTTGAAAGTATTATCCAATCAACTACAAGCAAAGGAAAGGGCACACATTTTCTCTTTTAAACCAATTACCATCATTATTGGACATTTAAATGTCACTGGAGTCTAAGGCAGCACCCGTGGAAGCATATATCATTTGAATCATGCCTAATGATTGAAGAAACAACTCAAGTGGAATGACAAGAGTTACTTGAAAGAAATCTAAATGTAGTTAAATATTTGATCCCATATTATATAAAGCTTGAAACCACATAAAGATGCACAATATACAAGAGTACCTGATCTGTAACATTTAGTTAGCTACTAATCTAGCCACAAAATAAGAAGAAAAAAACACCCCACTATTCAGAATGAAGTTATTTGAACTAAGACGGGTAATCAAAATGTATGATCCGTAACAAACTAAACATACAGCCTGATGAAACATTTACCTGCAAACGTTTACCGATTGCAACAAATGGCTGAACGTCTCCACGAGTACCAACAATCAGCATTACTATTTGTAGTGGTGGTATATACTGAAAGTCCATCGCATCAAGAGGCTCATCATCAACAGCTTGATTGCATATGTCTTCGCCTTTAACACCAAATTGTTGGGGTTCAATATCCCCAGGTACTTCAAACTCTACAGTTCCATCATCTTTCACAGTTGTGATTCTGTTTAACAACTTTAACTGCACAAGTTGAACAAACATCAGGACCATTATTCTATGAGCCACTGTTACTTATTAATAAAGTTAGACAGCAAAAGTGCGTAGAAAGAAAAAGGACAAGCAGGAATCTGCTCTCAACGGTTTTGACACTCAGGTCCTAAAGAGCTAACCTCTTAGGTTTTTCCTCAGTGCAGGTTAGGGTGTTGTAGTATATATGTATATAAAGGATGCAAGTAACTTCTATTTATATTCTCTGATGCATATTGTTTGGGTGTCCCTTTGGTATATATCAATCAATCTTTGGTTCTATGCTAGTTTCTCATTCATAAAAATCAAGAGACAAATATAGAAGTGTAAATGTATGATCAAATTATGCGCTTAGAACAAGAATGACCTTTCAACATAAGAACATTAGGTTTTTTTGGCCATCAAATACGAACATTAGGTTCAAATTCGCATTACTTGCATCTACAGCAAGAAACCTCACACTCCAAATGGTCAACTTAATATACATAGCTCTCCATAACCATCATCTACAAATTACCACCGGTATCAGAATACATCCTGTTTAATTTTGATCTCTATACCTGTGAGTTTAATGTAAACAAAGTTCATTCATGCTTATAACTAATCAAGCTGAGCAGTGTTAGCGATCTCATATTTTCTGAATAAGCATGGCCTAACGGCTAACAGCATTTCATAGTATACCTTTTGCTGAACAGGAACGTTGTCATCAAAAATCCGTGCTGCATCCTCAGCAAGAATATTGGGTATCGGTTTCTCAGTCTTGGATCTCTCCATCCTAACTTGTCCTGAAGTTGATTCTGACTTGTCTGTGCCTATAATTTCCGTGGGAAAGCTGCTCATTTTTGATAAAGCTCTACGTGAATTTCCTAAGAGAAATACCAAATATCATCAAACAATGTAAGAAGTGTGAATTTAAGTTCAGGCGTTCAGAAAATGGAAATTTAAATAACTGGACTGGCAATAAATATTTTCTAGATAAACTACTTTCAGCAAATTAACTTGAGACTGAAATTTTGGAATCACTTGGACCAAACAAAGAGTGTAGGATCAAAGGACGATTTAGAGTTTCTCGGAGGGCATAATTGCAATGATATAGAAGAGAGATCAAATAAATGACGGCCTAAACTTATTGCAGTACTAGTTCAGACGATCATCTATTTCAATGCATAGCCAAAAAACAAAAACATATACTGACTACGCATGATACCCTTTTATTGAAGGTTCACGTTCTTATAATTGCAATAATTTAAAAAAAAAAAAATAGTAATACTAACAAAGTGTATAATTGGGAAATGAGAAAGTAACAAGTATAACATAGTAGAAGGTACTGATAATCACATAGAATTGAAGCTCCACCAGTTCACCAATAAACCTTTTCTTCCCAATAACTTTTGCAGTATCAAATGTAGGTTACCAAGCTTCAGCAATTAGGGTGGCAATGGCTTTATCCATATCCAACTATGACATCCTTGCTATCCTAGTTCAGGCGTCAGACGTGCCATCGTTATATCGAAAAAGAAAAAACCAAAACTGATGGGGAAAGAATAGGTACTTAGGGTACTCCCTACGTACTCTCTGTACTCTTCCATCATACTGCACCTTGCAAACAAATAGGAAGCTTGACGTGTAATCTGATTCTAAATCTGTTATCATTTTCTTTTATAATTTTCTAAGTGAAAGGAAGGTGCTAGTGGTAGCAACCTAACTTATTGCTGTTTGATAAGTACTTGAGTACTCATCAGCCAACACTTTTAATAGACATGTAACTTCCTCAATACTCTTTGCTCATACAAGACAAAAGAAGAGGAGGGGCATAAACTAATTTGATTAAATTGTACGACTACAATCCCATAGTGGACCAGCATTAGCAAGACTAAAATAATGTGCTTGCTAATGCAACAAAAATTCGACATCGATGAATCCTTCAGATTTGTTGTCCACTTTGGAACTGCAAATACAAATCTTATATTCTTCTTCAGTTTAAATGCAGCAATCTGACATCACAACTGACACAGTAGGGTACCATAGTATTTCGGTTGATGCATAAATTATAACCAATTTTTGAATTTCAAATGTATCACAGCAAAGAAAACTTAGTAATTAAATGAACTCAGTAAACCACGCATGAAGAAAAAGCTAAACCCCAATCTATCCAGCACTTGAGCCAACACTCGACTTCCTTATCCAATTCTACAGTACCTTCATCGAAGCTACCCAAGTCAGTGACCGGAGCTTGACGTCCGCGGACCGGAGAGCTCATGCTTCCATTGCCAGCACCGGAAACCTTTCCATTATCCAATACTCTGGTGCCAGCACCACCGACTCCGTCATCCTCCACCGCCGGTGCTTCCCAAGTAGTGCTAGAAGTGGCAGCTACTTCCTTGGCGGGAGCTTCATCGGTTGTGCTGGAGGTAGTTGAGCGATTTTCCGGCGACTCCGCCGCCATTTCCAGTGTGATATCAGGTGATTCCTAAACCTGCTGCTGCTGCCGGTGCTCCAGATCTATTTAAATTCACTGAAGAGAGGAAGACAGAGATGTTGCGGCGGTTGTAGGGCATGCCAGTTGGGGATTCCGTGAAAAGCAAAGACGAATCTCCGTCTGCCACTGCAGATTCTTCCGACTTCAGCGGGAATTCAGAAGAAAGGGAGAGAGCACGTTCTCGAAGAGAAAGAGTAATGGCGGTGAACTGGTGGATGATTGTGGAGTATGCGAGTGCGACACGAACTCTCAACTGTAAGAAATTGACTGCGCTGTAAATTTGAATTTTCCGGGAAAATGTTTCAACTTTCAAGTGTTGATCTGGTTTCGAATACATGTAATTTTTAGCATATTGTAATTAGGGGCGTAAATGAGAAGATCTATTTGTGAGCTATCCAGAATTGATTCGGTCAAATTCTGAATTCAACTTGAAAAATTTCGAGCCGAGTTCGAGTCGAGCTTTTTGGTATGTTGAGTTCGAACTTGATAATATTCGAGATGACTCGCAAGGCTAAACGAGTTTCGAATTCGAGTTTATAAATCGAGTTGAGTCGAACTTAATTCATATTATTATTATTATTACTCGATACTAATTAATTAATATATAGGTCAACTGAGTTCGAGTATAGTCGAGCTCGGTTTTTTTAATCATGAGAAATGCTAATGTATTGTAAAGTATAATTGGTTAACAAGTCAAGTTGAGCTCGATTATGTCGAGTTTGGACTCAAGTCGAGTTCGAGTTTCAAAATTAGAGCTCGGTCGAGCTCGAGTTCGAGCTTGACAGATGGTAATCGAGTCGAGCTTGACATATACTCGGCTCGTTTATACTTCTACTTGTAATCACACCAATAATAAATAATTTTTAGTACATAATATTGGCACATTGCTTAGAACCGTATTAAAACGATTTAGAACCGGAACTAATTGATACCAATCAATTTCGGATATCCATTAAAAATTCAATTAATAAATTCTTCTAATAAATTATCATGTTCTAAGTATAATTGGAACCGAAACATGGTTCTTGGTATCAGTTAGAATCGAAACCTATGTCTAGTTAATTAAAAAAAAAAATCTGCAAATAAAAATTTCAAAATTTACAATTATAAAACATAAATATATATCTAAAAAAACAGGGTATATTATTAATTTATAATATATAGATCTCAGCATTTATCTGCTCAGCAATGTAATGTGTAATATAATTTGCAAACTGAGATTTTTTATGTAAAAATTAGTAGCTCTATTGATATATTTGTTATTTGGATGGAATAGTGTATCTTTATGCACAACACACGTACTGAATAAAAATATAACAAATTGCTAATTGATATTTAAAAAATTATACACTATTTATATTTAAATATATTGTTAGCTGATATTCAGCTACTCGAAAAAATTAGTGTTGCCCAAGAAAAATAAATTATTAAATTTTTATTCTTAATTAGATATATATTAATAGACTGGAAAATTACGTGTGAAACTAATCTACTCCATCACATTCACACCTTATTTTATGTTTTTCTTTTTTATTTTTAATTAACTCATAAAGAAAAAACAGGATCGGATGCCAAATTAATTAAAAAAAAATATTATTATTATGATGAAAAGTAAAGAGTTGAATCTAATTGATATTTAGACCGGTCGACACTTTATCTCCCACCCTAATGAACCTCGAATGTTCTTATTATACGTTTAAACGAGGTTAAATAGAGTATATACTGAAGGAATTAGCAGATAAACCCTCTCTCTCTCGCATAATAATATTAATTAATAAATCATGATTTTCTTTCACGGGCTGTATTAGTGACCCACGGGCCATAATGATATTGAGCTCAGAACGGGTGAGCGGGCTTAAAAAAAAAAACATTCTAATCCGAAGTTTCTAAACTCACTCACTATTTATTAGCTTTGAGCATAAGGAAAAAGTTCCACCAAAGTCGGGGGATTTGGGACGAATTCGGGTTTTTGTCCGAAATTTAAACAGAATCTAGATAAATATCGTTTTATACACTATAAACTTGAAAAAAAAAAAATTAAAAAATCAAACACTATCAAACTTGAAAAACACAATTTCAAGTTTGTAGTTTATAATCTATTTCAAATTTATCCAAGTTGAAGCACCATGATATATTTTTATAAACTAAAGTTAAAATGGGCTCGGATTTTTAGAATTTTGAGCAAAAAGTCTGAACCCGACCGTTTATGGGTCGGGCTCCTGAGTCATTCATCAAGATGTCGGGCTCTAGAATAATTCGTCAAGATGACAGTACTTATAATATGTTTGTTTTGCACCGGCCACCGAGATAACATGTAAAGACTAAAGTACTAATTATAAATATTATTTTATTCTCGTAACTTCAAAGAAAATTAAACCCGAGACGTTAAGCGTGAAACTGATACACTCTACTACATAATATGTTAGGAATAAGACGTACGTCTTAACCAATCAGCCTATAAATTTGAACTTGTGAATAAAGACCTTCGTTATATAATACTTTAATATAATATGCTTTTACTTTCTCAGTTGTCGTTGCGGAATCCATCAGCATTAGTATACTTTTGAAAAGATTGTCTTTTTGGCGAAAAAAATAAAGGATCGTCTTTGAATATATTCGTGTGGAAATGAAGAGACAAATAGTGACGTGGATCAAATGGAAGGACAGTAAAAGTGGCACATTTTTATTCCGGATTAATTATCAAATTATTACCGGGTTGTTATATTGTCTAAATAACAGATAATACTTTGTTGCATTCTTGTTAATTATATTTCAAATGAAAATCTAATAAAGCTAGTAAGTTATATACATATAAAATTTGAGTAATTAAAACTTTAAAAGAATTATAACAATACTCAAATATGGGCTAAACAAATTGATGAGTAACCCTTTTAGTCGATGTTCTTACGTATCCCCAATGAAACGAAGGAAGAACAGAAGAATGTAATGTTTTTTTAAGAGCAATCAATTAGCATATGAATGTGACGATGGAAAAGAAATGTGCATAAGATTTGGTCTGGTTTATTGGTGTGTTGGCACGTTTATCTTATGTTACATCCATATATATATATTATATATGGATGAGCTGTCCAGGTATTATATATATATATATATATATATATATATATATATATTTTTTTTTTTAATCAGAGCAATACTAAACGGTTCTTAATATTTTTATTAAGAATCGTTTTAGAACTATTTAGAACTGTTACAAACCAATCGGTTTCGGGTACCCGATAAAGAATTGATTACTATTTTTTTTTTCAAAATCATTTGATCATGATACCGAAACTTTGACTAATTCAAAAATAACTTTAATTTTTTAAAGGGTTAAAGGTACTTTTCATACCACATGTTTGGCCGAATGTGGCTTTTAGTACCGGATGTTTGGTTTTGTATACTTTTGGTACCAAACGTTTGAAAAAATGTGGTTTTTGGTACTTCCGTTAGTTGGCCGTTAATTTTTTCCGTTAAATGACATATGCAAGTCACGTGACCGACCCTAAACTTTCGATTTTGTTCAATTTAGTCCCTCGAATATATTTATAACTTTTAATTTGTTTAATTTAGTCCCAAAACTTCAAAATCAATTCCAATTGAATCATCGAACCCAATTGACCTAGCCAGACCTAGCCTAGGGCTAGGTCCGAACCTGGGTTGGGGTCGCCGGGCCCAGCCGACCCTGACCCAGGGTCGGACCTAGCCCTAAGCTAGGTCCGGCTAGGTCAATTGGGACCTAGCCCAAATTCGACCCAAATTGGGCTAGGTCCCAATTAACCTAGCCGGACCTAGCCTAGGGCTAGGTCCGACCCTGGGTCAGGGTCGGCTGGGCCCGGCGACACCAACCCAGGTTCGGACCTAGCCCTAGGCTAGGTCCGGCTAGGTCAATTGGGTTCGATGATTCAATTGGAATTGATTTTGAAGTTTTGGGACTAAATTAAACAAATTAAAAGTTATAAATATATTTGAGGGACTAAATTGAACAAAATCGAAAGTTTAGGGTCGGTCACGTGACTTGCACATGTCACTTAACGGAAAAAACTAACGGCCAACTAACGGATGTACCAAAAGCCACATTTTTTCAAACGTTTGGTACCAAAAGTATATAAAACCAAACATCCGGTACTAAAAGCCACATTCGGCCAAACATGTGGTATGAAAAGTACCTTTAACCCTTTTTTAAATTAACTACCCGAACTTTAATTTATGAGCAAATTGCTACGTCTATTTCATTTGCGTCAAAATGAACATGTTTTAGCTACTTCATGTGTATCCAATATGAATTCAGATATACAAAATGAAAAAACTGCATACAAAAAAATCTCAATTGAAAGGCACCGTTCGAATTGGGCGGAAATCTAATTAAGTATATAATTGAAGGTATTTCGTTGTAATTCTTTCAATTTATATTTGAATCGAACTTGTTTACACATGTAAAGACACCACGGGCAAAAACATGCTCATTTTCTGTCCAGTTTGATGTGAATTGAAACAAAAATAACAATTTACTCAAAAATTGAAAGTCCGAGTAACCAATTTAAGAGAATAAAAGTTTAGGTAGCGAGCGATTTGTAAATTGATCAAAGCTCATGTAGCAATTTGATTATTAACCCTTTTTTTTTCATTATGATCATCCTACTCATTTTGAAACCATATATAAAGTGAATAATACATGATATACATCTAAACATTAAAGAGATTTGCCCCTCCCAAAAAAAGAGAAACCAACTAAGTTAGACAGCATTTTCGCAGTTTCTGAACAAATGAAACATCTTGCTGTACTTACTGCTCTTCTATTAGTACCATTATGATATGCATCTGGGCTAAGATCGAAATTTGAAGTTCAGATGTCTTTGTAAAGTAACTGATACCTCGGGATCCTTTCCGGGGGCAACGGACACGGTACAATCAGCTTGCCTTTCATGGCTCCCCTGTATATAGCCTGCAACGCAAAATCGATATCTTTACTGGTAACTATAGTTCCAACAAGATCATGAATATTTGACTAAGAAAAACATTACCAGACTTAAATCCCATGAATATGCAGCACAAGATCAAACCATAAATCTATCACAATTGCAGATACTCCTTGACACTGTCAACTTGGTTCTAAATACATGCATTTATTGCAGACTATGCATTTAGGGTGAAAGATTATATGTCTCCCAATTTGATGCGAAACCAAAACCCTCGGTTCCAACAGTGAAACCGGAATAGCATATTCGAGCTCATCTAAGATGAAACCAAATGTCAAACCTTGGTTAGAAACTTAGAACTTGCCTATCATTAGTTGTTTGGATCAACCATCACCTCAAACACTGAGTACCATTCTCATTGATGGAGATTTTTATCTCTGACCCTGACAAATCAGTTTTAGACAAGAAATAGACTTCACATTACCAATTTTCCGTCAACATATATATCGTGAGTCGTGCATATACTCAAATCCTAAGGATTTGTTAGGATAAACCTTAACAGACAAAAGGAAAAAGGGAAGGGAATAGCAACAGGATCATCAACTCCTTCTTTGAATTGGATTCAATAAATATGGCTAAAAGAAACTCCTCAGGTGTATAGCACTTGCATATAGCATATAGCTCATTGGAGGAGATGGAATGGAAGAAAGTACTTCGACATAAAATTACTCGTCCTATTTGACACATACCTAACCTAATACTGTAAGCTCGTGTAACCATCAAAGTATTCTGTGCCCATTGAGTAAAAGCTCTAGCATTCATAACGAAGATTGATGGCAGAGAACTAAATTATCTTGCACTGGTTTTTTTTGCTTCAACGTCAAAACCGAATTGAGCTGACTACTTACATCATACTAATCATTATTTTTTTAAGGAAAAACACTAACTGTCTCCTTTCCTCATAATTCATCCACAGCACTGTTGTTGTTAAGCTCTACTGCTTGCATCAAGCTTAGATAATTAGAATTTGATTGCAGGAAGAGCTTCCAAAGGAGCAAATCTGCATTTGACCTTAAAGAGAGATTCCGTATGGCAAACCAAGCTAACAAATTTGCATCAAATCAATTTAAAGATCTTAATCGAGTTTCTCAATCAGGATCAAACCTCAACTACATCGATGAAATCCTGTTTCCTGTGGAATGCTCCAATCCATTTGGTGTGGTCGGCGGTTCTGCAAAGACATGTAAATATAGCAGGAGTAATTCATACAGAAAATTGCATGTTGGAGCAATAATCATCATGTTTCTACAAACATGATGATTATTCAAGCTTGCATCTTGTCAAGATTCAGCCAAAATACGAGGCAATATATCATCTCTATCAACAAATTACAGCAAAAATATGGCAATGGCAACATGTTCATACATATACTATGCGCAATTTTTGTTGAAGAACCAAAATGAAGTTAGTAGATATCTAAGTATTAATCAACACAGTAGGTAGCAATTTTACCCGCAATCCATCTTCATATGATGAGCGTTGAAGAAGAAGATCGTGGAAGGTATCAAGCTGATGTCGAAATACTTGACGTACACTTGAACGTCCTCGGAATCGATGTCGACGATGCCAACGGCGGCAAACTTCGAAACCTCCCTCGCCGATTTCGCAAGCTGTGGAAGCTCGAGTTAGGTTTATGAATAGTTTCTACCGCCGCGCGCGAAAGAGATAGAAGGGAAAGCTCACCGTGTCATCGAGTTGGAGACAAACGGCATCCGTGGCGCGGCCGAATCGGAGAACCAGTACCTTATCGATCGTGTCCCTGATAATGGAATCGATCTCTTTCTTCTTCGTCAAGGCCGTCAGAACGTAGCTCATTGTTCGGAGTCTCGTCCCGTCGCGCTTCCTTGTGTTCTGGTCGACTATCGACCATCGAGATAACCGCTGCTAAAATTAAAGAAAATATGATTTTTGGTACTTTTTTACTATATAAGAATGTGTCTTTTGATACCCTAACTATATTTTATTTTCAGTACTTCGACAATGAATTCTAGATTGTTTCATTGTGAGCAATTTTTGCGTAATAACTCACTAATTCCGCAATACGTGGGCAAAACTCACTAATTCCGCAATTTCGAAAATTCTGCGATTTCTAATTTCGGAGTTTCAAGTGACGGATTTTAGCGCACGGATAGTGTTTTTCACAGTGTCTCGTATTATAGAAGACATGTTTATGTCATCTTCTTTATCAAAAAAATTAGGAAATATTTAAGATTGATATACTTAAACACGAAATCTTAAAAAAAAATGTCATGTTGAGTGACATGATACGAAACAAATGACCCTACTTTTGCGAATGGTATTACATGATAAATATCATTTGCTCTACATTCCATTTTTTTGGCTGTGGTTTCCAGGGGCGTAGTTACGTACAGTTGAGGGGTTGCAACTGAACCCCTCAACTTTATAAAAATTAATGTATATAGTAGTGGATATGTAAATGTTGCTACCTATCAATTTATGAGGAAAAAAATGAATGTTGCACTCCGCATTTAAATAGGAAAGTGGTGCAACATTAAATATGAATGTTATGTATGTACTATTTAACTCATATATATATAGTTTGTATATATAAGTGCATATCTAAAATTATATCTGACTATCTAAGTGACAATATATATTTGTTCAAATAAATATATACAAAAGTATTACCAAAGAAATCTGCAAAATTCTGTTTGTCCATAACGTACTTCAATGAGCGGTAATTTGACGAACGATTCTTTGGTGAATTTCATTGAAAAATATATATTGAATCTGTTGATAATGAGTATATTATGTTTTGTTTTCAAAGTATGAAAAATCGTAATAGTCATTGTAATTATTTTTTTTACTTTTAAATTATTAGACTATATTTTATAGTTTTTTTATATGATTTTTTTTTTCTTTTTTCATAAGCATTTTTCATTTTTTTAAATAATTATTCGTATACAATATTTTGAACTATTTAGTATTTACACATATAACAACCGAAGAAAGTCCAAATACTAAATGTGCCGCAAATTTAGCCAAATTCTAAAATAACCACACCGTCGCTATCTAAACAACAGCTTCGCCCCAAATTTTTTTGGGCGCCGCTGTTCTAAACAACGTCGCCTAATTTTTCCCCCCGTTTTGGCTTTTTGTTTGTTAAGTTTTCATATTTTAATGTAAATGATTTATATAATTTTATGATTTTTTCTCTTCTAAAACTCTATTGAGTTATGTGTAAAGTTTGGTCGGGTTAACTTTAGAAGGTAATATTTTTTAACATTTTTATCCTTGAGGGTTAATCCATTCAAACTATACACACAATTAAATAAAGTTTTAGAATTTAAGGTTTATATGATTTTAAGATTATTTAATGATTTATTTAATTCTTTTGAATTTTTTCTTTTAAAATCGTGGTTTGATTTTCGACACATTTTGATATTTGGATTTTTTTAAGGTCGGTATATATGAGTAAAAAAAAAATCACTCTTGCAACACCTTACCCCGGTTCCTGCCTACGCCGTTGGTGGTTTCCTTAGAGCAATTCCAATGGCAGTTCCTAGTTCCTAGTTCCATGTTATAAATTTGTCATTGTAGAGAGTTCTTAGTTTCTAGTTGCACTTACTGTTGGTTCCTACTTGTAATGATTAAATAGGAACTTTGCATTCCAATGCGAGTTCCTAGTTCTAAAATGGGAGTTCCTAATTCCTAAATTTGCCACTGGACGCTGACTAGGCGCCACTAGGCATGACTAGGATTACTAATATTACCGTTTTTTCATTATCAAGTGAATAGTGAAGTTGGACAATTCCTACTAGTAGGAACTCCCACGTTACTGTTCATGTCGGTTCCTACTCTTTAATATTATTTTATTAAATTGTTTTTCTTTTCTTTTTTATTTTATATATATATATATATATATAATTGTGCTACGCTAAGTCAGACAATGACACGAGCCGTAATAGGTCGTTTCTAATATTAAATAAGTTAAATAATGACACGAACCAAAATTACTACTTTTTAACTTCGAATAAATTTTAGAGTTTCCAGACTCAACTTGTTTATATTTTACCATATAACACAACCGTCAATTCTAAATCTTGAAAAGTAGTATAGAATTCCATATTATTAAACATGAATTTTTTTTTTTTGAAAAATACTATATTATTTTAATGCATATATATATTTATATATAATCTACTTATTATATTATTATTCTATAAAATGGATTTTTTTTATTATGATACATTATATAAAAATAATATTTCTAGGACGATATACAATATATTTTTATTTTATGTGTATTAAAATAATTAATAAAAACACATGATGACTTCACATTTAACCGATTTACTAATATGTATCTATTTAGTGTGCATAAACGTGATACTGCTAACGACGATGAATCAAGACATGTCAATCGATAAATAACAGATATACACTGACATGATTAAATAATATTGATTTAATTAATCACTATTATTATATCAGTAATCATATTTATCAATCATCATGCCGCTGAGTAAAGATTGCGCCTATTAGTAATATTACGAAAGCCAACACTTCTAAAGTTATATTTGATTCTTCCATAATGAATTATCAAATCAAACTGGCAAAAAAGATTCAAGACGATTTGGTCGAACATCTCTGGTAATTTAGTAATGTGTGAGACAATTCTATGTATTCTCATAGATATATATATGTTAATTTTTATTTTATTTGGCAACTTTAATGTATTTTTTTTATATTTTTTGTAATGTAAATTTTAAATTATTGCAATCATTATTTTTAAAAACTTATGTGCTCATTTATATATTATATTTGTTTTTATACAATTTTTAAATACCAAAGGAATCGTAATTACTTTTAAACGTATATTACGTAAATAATTGAGCTAACCTAACGACACCGATTTCAAATATTTGGATAATTAACACCACACGTCGGTCAAAGTTGGAACCCAAATATTTAATCTAAAATTGAAACTTTGACGAATTCATAAAAAATGTGTAATTTCGTTAAACAATCAATTACATTTTTATGATTTTATACATGTTTTTTACAAGTTTATTTTAATTAATTTAGTCTAACACTTGAATCTCGATCATTGGTTAGTTCATGTCCGTATTTTTAAAAATATAAATATTTAATTTATATATAATGCTTAAAAAAAAATTGGTCGAACATCTATTGGATTTTAATATGCATGTGTTAATTCTATATATATATATATATATATATATAATATGCTCATTTTTTTAGTTGACATATTGTTTGTATTTTTCTGTAATATGATTTTTAAATTATGACAAGCATATTTAACAATTACGTACTTATTTATATATTATGTTCGTTTATAATTATTTAAATACCAAAGTGATTTTTTTATATAAATTTTTTATTTATCTATAGTGTGTTTTGTACAAAAAGTTATATTGTGAGTATATAATTATGTGGGTCCCAATTTGGAAGTGTTACTAGATCTGCACCAGAGATTCATATTTTACTGTAGAATTTACTGTAGCAGTTCCCACTTTAATGAATTGGCAGTGACGTAACGGGTGAAACGGAGAACTAAGAACTCACCGTTGGAAGTGCTCTGAATTAATCATACTTTTGTTAACATGGACATGCATGCTCAACAATGGGACATGTCATCGCATTGGTAAGCAAAGGGAGGGAGGTGTGACACGTCAGCCAAGAGTGCAAGTAATTATGACACGTCAGCCAAGAGTGCAAGTAATTATTAATTCATAAACAACCCCATAAATGATGATAGTGAAAGCCAGGTAATTCATAAAAAATGTGTAATTTCGTTAAACAATCAATTACATTTTTATGATTTTATACATTTTTTTTACAAGTTTATTTTAATTAATTCAGTCTAACACTTGAATCTCGATCATTGGTTAGTTCATGTCCGTATT
The DNA here is from genome assembly GCA_036873135.1 of Clarkia xantiana subsp. parviflora. Classification (NCBI taxonomy): domain Eukaryota; kingdom Viridiplantae; phylum Streptophyta; class Magnoliopsida; order Myrtales; family Onagraceae; genus Clarkia; species Clarkia xantiana. Next base: position 13,357,517 of record JAPTYO010000010.1, on the reverse strand, counting down.
TTTAAAAATATAAATATTTAATTTATATATAATGCTTAAAAAAAATTGGTCGAACATCTATTGGATTTTAATATGCATGTGTTAATTCTATATATATATATATATATATATATATATATAATATGCTCATTTTTTTAGTTGACATATTGTTTGTATTTTTCTGTAATATGATTTTTAAGTTATGACAAGCATATTTAACAAAATTACGTACTTATTTATATATTATGTTCGTTTATAATTATTTAAATACCAAAGTGATTTTTTTATATAAATTTTTTATTTATCTATAGTGTGTTTTGTACAAAAAGTTATATTGTGAGTATAGAATTATGTGGGTCCTAATTTGGAAGTGTTACTAGATCTGCACCAGAGATTCATATTTTACTGTAGAATTTACTGTAGCAGTTCCCACTTTAATGAATTGGCAGTGACGTAACGGGTGAAACGGAGAACTAAGAACTCACCGTTGGAAGTGCTCTGAATTAATCATATTTTTGTTAACATGGACATGCATGCTGATTAGACGCCATTGAATGGTAAAAAATGGGACATGTCATCGCATTAGTAAGCAAAGGGAGGGAGGTGTGACACGTCAGCCAAGAGTGCAAGTAATTATTAATTCATAAACAACCCCATAAATGATTTCAGGAATTATAATCACTACTACATGGCGCATTTCCCAGATGTGCCACAATTAATTAACATTAATTACCCGTTTTTCAAATTAATTCACTAAAATACTGCTACAACCAAGAATCGAACCCAGATCATCTAGCTAATTGACATGAATACTAACCACTACACTATAATATCTTTTGTTAAAAACTTATTAAATTTTTTATATTTAATGTTAGTTTAACGACCAAAATATCGTCACTGAGAATTTAACACAAGTCACCCGCATGATAGGCAAAAATTCTTACCACTACACTACAATGACTTTTGTTGATAATTAATTAAACTTTGTATATTTATTTGTCTATGTAATTTTATTTAATTTTTTGTGTTAATATATTGTTTAGTTACCTACGTTTGCACCATGTGACCGAATGATTATTTTTTGAAGTGATTAATGGTTACATATATTTCAGAATATGACAGAATTGTTTAAACTTATTTTATTTAATAATTTATATTTAATCAAATGTGATTGAATTTTAGTTAAATAACGATTTTAGTAAAATTCAACCCTTTACCTATGTTTAGTTATTTTGTAAAATTCAATCACATTTGATTAAATATAAACTATTAAATAAAATAAGTTTAAACGATTCTGTCATATTCTGAAATATAAGTAACCATTAATCACTTCAAAAAAGTAATCATTCGGTCACATGGTGCAAACGTAGGTAACTAAACAATATATTAACACAAAAAATTAAATAAAATTACATAGACAAATAAATATACAAAGTTTAATTAATTATCAACAAAAGTCATTGTAGTTTAGTGGTAAGAATTTTTGCCTATCATGCGGGTGACTTGTGTTAAATTCTCAGTGACGATATTTTGGTCGTTAAACTAACTTTAAATATAAAAAGTTTAATAAATTTTCAACAAAATACATTGTAGTGTAGTGGTTAGTATTCATGCCAGTTACATAGATGACCTGGGTTCGAATGCTAATTAATTGTGGCGCATCTGGGAAATGCGTCATGTATTAAATGTGGCGCATTTGGCAGATGTGCCATGTTTTCGGCGTTGTATTAAATGTGGCGCATTTGGCAGATGTGCCATGTTTTCGGCGCATTTCGGAGATGCGCTAGTGGTGATTATGGTTCTGGGAACTTGTTTTCCCTTGTTTTTGTGTTTGAGTTATAAAATTCGGGTATTTTAGTGATTTTTCCGAAAGCCAGGAGAAACTGAAGCGCGCAATCTTAAATCAAGTTGGACTCTTTTTTTATGTGCTCTGATAATAACTACAATGATTAACAACCTATAAACTGTCTGAAGTTTGCTCCATGTGAAATTTTGGTGTCTAAAATTTACAATGTTAAAACGGGCATTCCCATATTTCATTTGGTTGAAATTTTGTGTCTTTGCACATCTTTTCCTCTCCATTTTAACATTTTCATCGACCTTTTTAAATCGCTAAATCTCTCTCAAAACTTGAACATCCGAAAGAAAAGTTTCTAGCAGAGTGGTGTGAAGTGATTTTCAGCGACAATAGAGCGAGATTTAGTTGCACGGATGTGGCCACCTTCTTAGATGACGGTCCCGACAAGGTAATGAGAAGGGAGCGTTGATTTTCATCGACAATAGAGCGAGTTTAGTTGCACGGATGTGGCCACCTTCTTAGATGACGGTCCCGACAAGGTAATGAGAAGGGAGCGTGCATGAGAGCTCCTATTTGACAGTCAGTTTTGTCGAGATTGACTTCTCTAAAGTGAAACCTGGAACAAAAATGAAATCTGGAACTGTCCCTTTTAACATTTTAAATTTCAGACATCAAAATTTCATATGAGACAAATTTCAGACAGTTTATAGGTTGTTAACCCTAACTATAAGGAAGCACACAAGTTTTGGACAAAGAAGTTATGCATGGATTTGATATGGTTACATAAATACTAGAATGTTTTTACTTTATTGAGAAATGCTATGTATTATATATAATATTGTATACTTCTCACTGTATCGGGTAAGTTTGTAATTGATAAATCGTTTGCTGGAGTCTGAAGATGAATATTTTTCCCATTTATGAGCTTTGTGGGGTTTTAACAAAGATATAGTGTACTATGGTGTAATGAATCACTACTTCATATGTTAATTGGAGGTTTTAGATCCAAAACTTGCATAATAATGAAAAAATATTCATAATACAATCGATTTACCTCTTACGGACTCACCCCAATGCAAGTGGAGAATGTTATAAATGTTGAGCATTAAATGTTGAGCTAAACACACTACGGGCGCTGCTATGCTAATACATTAAGCTCACCCACGAAAAAAAAATGCTACTTGCATGAAATTATATTTCTGACTTACCACCGGCAGTTGTGGTCTAGTGGTTGAGAGTGTTGACTCCCATGTGGTTTGACTTCGAGGTAATGAGTTAGAATTCCCCCAGGCCATAGCGACTTGATTAAAATCAATTTTATGGGAAATGAAGAGTTGAACGAGCCGGCCTCTCGACTATACTAGGCTGTTGTTGGTGGTTTTACGTTAACGAGACCAGTGCATGCTATTGTTCATAAGTATTATATGCTCGTAAATAAATATGAAAATTCAGACGTTGTGTAGCCGGATAGGGAAAAAAAAATCTCCATGTGAGTAGCAGGAAAAAAAGGTGTTATTTTTGTCTGTTAATGATCTGATGACTGGTCTGGAATCAAACATTTCACGTTTTGATCCCCTGGAAATATCTCCACCTCACATGCATTTCTCTACATTCCTCTACGTCAATGGAATAACTTTGTTTTTATGATTGTATATATATAAAGAAAGACAGAACACACAAGGTTATAGTTGGCATTATGGAATTACTAACTATAAAGTTTACATAATTTAGAGTATTACAATAATTGTTTGTAAGTAAGGTTTGAAATACGATTTCGAATTTTATCCCTACAACGAATAATTATTCTTGGCCTCCCCTCCCTAGCTAATTAGAATATTCTCATTTCTTATTGAGTTAACCAAACGTACCGTAAGATACCACCATTCTCATGTTCAGATTGGTTTGTGGATGAAAGGTTAACTACGCGTTATGTAACCGGAAATGTGGTTTCATTTGCGACATATGGCGGAGATGATTTTGATCTGCGATATTGTCGTTAGGTCACATTTATTACCGTGCAGGTACTGAATTAAATAGTCGAATGATCCAGAAAACTAGTAGCTAGTAGTTGAAGCAACTTTGATTTTTTTGCTTAGCCTCCTTATATAATGACAATTTTCACTCCACCAACAAGTTTTTATTTTATTATTATTTATGGAGCTCCAATCTGATATATTGTTAAGAGATGAAGAAGTCATCACGGGACGAGAGGACAATTGTCTTTATATAAATTATAATTATTGTTATTTTAAAATATATTATATTTGCTCCCTAAAACTTTGTATACTAGTTATTTGTACTGTTAATAGAATTTCTGATTTCATTATATTCTGCAACTGGATCCGACACAAACCACGTCGTACCTAACCAAAGCATAACAAAGCACACGTCTGGAATGACATAAATGTTATCTCAAGTGATGAGTATTTATGAAATGAGGACCACCTCGAATCTATCTATATCAATCTATACGTGTGTGTAAGCACCAAAAATGCACGGTGGATCAAAGGCCACAACGATCGTGAATAATAATCGTAATTAACAAATTTAAACATACAATTATTATAATATGCCCTAAACTAAACCCACCACATGCTCTATATATATATATATATAACCACGTTCCCATGTTACTGGGGAATCAAAAACCGCCAATTCACGTCTTCTTCTCTCCATTGTCTCTCCTCTCATACAAGACAAAGAATCTTGTACAGACAGCAAGCATACTTTCTCTCTCCTCCGTCTCTCCGCTGTCCTTTGACCAAACACCGACCTCTCTATAAATACAACCATGCAGGTAATACACTATTGAATTTAAACTTTGTTTTGAATTTGCTTGCATTCATAGAGAGAGACACTGAACAAACTTGTTGAATCGCAGATTTTTCACTGGATCTTCAAGACAGCCCAACACGAACCGTCTCGCAACGATCCGTGTGGTAATATATATTCTCGTTATTTTGTTTCTCATGAGGTATTCTAGGTGTCAGTTTCTACGATAGTTCTCACTCGTAAATCGTAATTATCAGTTCTCATAGAGTAAAGTACTAGTCATTATAAAAAAATATTCTTTTTAATGTTTGAAATATTTTGTATAATCAGGACTTTATCATTACATTATGGTATAGTTTTTTTGTTTTGTTTAAACATTATGGTATAGTTGATATACAAAAATATTGGTTTTGCGTGTTTTTTCGCGTTAATCATGAAATAGATAGTTTTTTTTTATATATATTTTGTTAGCTCAACTATTATGTGCGTGTTAATATTTTAGTCTTAGATGAAATCACTTGCTTGTTGAGCTAGTGATAAATAAAATAGCTAGCAATTTGTACGACTACACAAACATCAGGTGACAATTAGTTGAACTAACCAAACATCAACTAGTGATTAGTTCGACTGTCCCAAACATCACTTATTAGTATTTTGACACGTTTTATTAATCACGTACTGTGCACTTGTCCAATTCCATCCTAATTAAACAGAAATACTAACAGAGTTAACATTTCGTATACATAAAAATTTGAGTTACTAAAATGTTTTTTTTTAAAATATAATATTAGTTGACATCGGAAACATATATCAACTAGCAGTTTGATAATTAACGGCATCCATTTTATGATGAACAGATCAACAAGTGAAACCGAAGGACATATCGCTCTTCAAGAACCGATCTCGATCCGACAACGATACGAGGAGGTCGACAAAGTCGAAGTACAAAGATTTCAAGGCGGTGTTCTCGATTCTGTGCCGGAAAGACGTGGCAACAGCGTGCTTCTACAGTACCATCAACTTGAAGCAGCCCGCGACTTTTAATCAGTGGGACCTACCGCAACAACGACGAGCAACAATGAAGAAGGAAGACATTATTGCTCGGGGAATCGGGATGGTTAGCCATCGCCGATCTGCCGATTCGGCTCCTTCTTCTTCTTCTTCTCACCATTATGTGGGGAACAAAGTTTTGCCTCTCATCGAAGCCGCAACTTCGTTGAGTTCTACTTCTACCTGTGAAACACCGCGTATGGCTAAAATTAAAGAGAAGGTTAAGGGAGAGAAAGTGAGAGACATGTTTAGAATGAAGGAGCTCTTGAGGTGGGCTGCCGCCACTAGAGGAGCCGATAAGGGAGGAGGAAAGTTTCTAGCTCGAAAGGTAAAAAACAGAAAAACGCCGTCTGTGGGAATCGAACCCACGACCACGTGGTTAAAAGCCACGCGCTCTACCAGCTGAGCTAAGACGGCTTAGATGCCTACTAATTATAAATTAACTTTGTTATATAGGTGTTAATGTTTAAGAATAGACCGGCTCTTAAAGCGGTACCGGACGACGATGAACTGAGCATCGATTCGCCAAAGATCAGCTTCCGGTGGGACGTGGCGAGCTGCTCCACCACCCCTTCCTCTGCCTTCTCCGGGATCGACCGGTTTATGTCCTCAGAATCTCCGTCAAGGAAAGCGAATTGGATCACGACAGATTCTGAATGTACGCAACTCTCTCCTACGTCTTGTTACTGATATATAATATTAAAACACGCGAGTTCAAATTCTAACTACACCGTTTAAATAAGTTCAAAAACCTATCATAAAAGGTTAAGGTAGCCGGAGTCAGAACGATTTATACATCATAAAAAGTTGAGTAGTGGAGAAATTGCTCATCATCCTATAATAGTTTTGCTCGAAGGGCGGTGTTTTTACCTAGGTGAAATCTTATAAAATAATTAGTTAAAATGCGCATTGTATTCTTAATACGTTTGTTCAATTCGATTATATTAACAAAGATTTTTTCCTCTTTCTTTTTTTATTATTTATTGATTGCAGTTGTAGTGCTGGAGCTTTGAGGGTTCGTATTCAACTCGAAATGGAAGCAATTTCTTTTGAGATGTCATGATCGTGATGCATATTTATATGACAGACAATTTTTAACTGAACATAATAACACAAATATGCACATAATTATCATTTCCGTGCATGCCTATGTATCATGACAATAGAGTACGAACGGATAGTATGGAATTCTCGTATCGTGTTTGTATTCATGCTTCGAAATGCATAAATAACTATGATCGTTGTTCATTATGCTTTAAGAATTTATGAAGTCGTAATTTTTATAAGGGTTAACATGTCTTTTGGATTTTTGTTCATGATGTGTTTTTTTTTTTTCCCCTAGTTTTGGTCTTATATGTTTGCAATTTTTCTAGTTTTGGTGTCAACTCACCCCAATTGGACTAGGTCCAATTGGACCAGTCCTGGGCTAGCGCCCAGGGCTGGGTCGATCCCAGTTGGGGTCGCCTGGGTCTGGCGACCCCGACCGTGGTCGGATACAGCTAGGGCTAGGTCAATTGGACCTAGTTGTCCAATTTGAGGTCAATTTTAAAAAGTTGGGACTAAATTGAACAAAAAAAAGAGTTAGGGAAGTATTAAAGGGACTAAAAATTGAACAAAATTAAAAGTTTAGGGTGGATCACGTGACTTGCACATGTTACTTAACGGAAAATATAGACGGAATGTAACAGAAAAACCAAAACTAAAAAAATATGCAAACATAAGAGACCAAAACTAAGAAAAAAAAAATTATGGACCAAAACTCAAAAGTCGTCAAACATAATGAAAATTATTCGGGTCTTTCTATCATGCTCCTAGAGTATCATGCTTTTGGTATATTTTTTTTCTATTGCCCTAAAGGTGAACCCGAGATGAAAATTGATATTATTAATATTATGATGCAAACATTAGTCATGGTTAAAAAAATTCATATTTTTAAAGTTTTATATATGTTACAATTAAGTCCACCTAGTAATAAAAAAACCAAAAGCATAGTACTCTTAGAGTATGGTAGAAAAATCCAAATTATTCAGTATTTGTTTATATCTCTTACGTTGACATATATAACTAACATGTCTTACTATCTTTGGGATCCGATGTGTATTCAAATGAAGTATAAAACTAACAATAGATTCATTTATAACTTTAAATTTTTAGGATTGTTCGTCAAGTGGTTAGTCTTAACTTTCATATGATATTAGCGCGTACATATTTGAATATCCGCAACGCCGAGTTTAACCCCCTTTATTAAAAGGTTTTTACGTATAACTTTAGATTTACTCGGTAATTAAATTATCGCCTCATCTACAAAATAAATAAATAAATAAATAAATAAGGATAAGAACTTAAAAGCGATCTCAAGTATATAATATATTGCGATTATGTGTTTTTTTATTAGCCATTAGAAGAATTAGAGTTATTGGGTTTTACTTATCTGTAAAAAAAACGACGTTAAAATTGACGGAACTAAATAACGTGACATGCGGAAGTGTTTTGTTGCGAGTGGTTGTCCGGTGTGCTATATTCGTTGTGATTGGTAGTCCAACATATCATTTCAGATTTGATGCTTAAAACTTATTACGTGCGGGTCATGTGATTTCGTTCTATCAGTTTCACCGATTTTTCTTTACAAAAGTCAAACACAACGAATCTGATACTTCATACATCAATTGAAACAAGAAACATAAACATTTAATTGCAACATAATGTATATTTGATACCACTTTTTAGGTTTTTTTTTTTTTTTTTTTTTCAATACTTTTGATTTTAAGTTCGTTACGTAGCAGATTTATTGTCTCAATTTATTTATAAAGAAAAAGTTATTCAGATGATGATTATACAACCATATCTCCAATAATAAATAATAATAATAATAATAATAGATAAAAATAAACAGCTAAGTGCAACTACTAGCACATGAAAATTACAGATAGGCCGATCGTCTTATTTGTTGACTAAGCAACTCCCGAAAGATCTTATACTGATAAACACCCACCCCCTTAATAATGAAAATTTGATTCATAACGTCTCCAATAACTTTACCAAATAACTACTAATGGATACGATCTCAGTATATGATTGGGATTTGCTGTATTTTAAGTTTGAAATTATGAAATTTAGGGTTTATTTTTATTTTACCATAACCATATAAATAATATCTGCGGTTTTTAATCACAATTTTAAACACATAATTGTATTTGAGTTACATTCTTTAGTTTCCACAAATTAGGTTTCAGACTTGGTCCTAAAAATAATTTTACTCAACCATAAGGATATTCTAACTTAACACAATTGAGATTATTGAATTGCACGCTATAAATAAATATATATTTTGTACAATGCAATAACGAAAAAGAATCATCAAAATTATAAAATTCAACATTATTACGACAATACAAGTAATAACATCATATAAATCATTAAATACTTATTTTCTATTAATTGGTAAAGTTAGGTTAATATATATATATACTAGGTGCTAACCCCGCGCTACGCGCGGGGCGATATGCTAAATTGAAAACACTAATATATATAAAAGATTAAAATTTTGTTCCGACTTACTTAGTTTTAGACCTATAAAATATTAAAATTATGCTCGGGTAACATGAATTAAAAAAAAAAAAAACTATTATAAAACTACATGTGATCACACAATTTTTCTCTTTATATTACAATTTTAAAACAATGAAAAAAAACAATTAGTTATCTAGCCATTTATGTTATTCTTAACTCTTATATTATTCTTATCTCTTGATACTAACAGCATAAATAGTTAACACCGCCAAAATTTACAAATACATCAGCAACAACCAAGTATAAACATGTTAATGGAATCCCCAAATGAGCACAAAACTCATCTATCTACATCTAAAAATGCCTCAAAAAGCTCAATAAATCTAAATGCCGTAAATCTACCCCTAGTTGCATAAACATCAACAGCAAAATCTTCTGAACTACATTACCTACACACATTACTATTATTAATCTCTGTTCCTTCTGAATCAACTACCAGCAGCACCGAACTCATTAGACTATGGAGAGATATTACCAACCGTAAAGATTAAGCAGAGCTTACTATTTTGGATACAGTTTCGAGCTAGACAGCCGCGCTACGGAGGTGCTCGGTAATTATGTCTCTATTCAAGTATAAAAATAGCACCACAATTAAATATCTTGTATACTTATAGCATCTGATGACGGTGATGTTCTATCCACATAGTTGGATGCGGCTAGTAAGGCAGCACCGATTCTCGACCCGTCGTCTGTCACTTTCAGAATAATGTGCTTTGCTACTTCTTCACCAAGAATCTCAACTATTGCTTCATTCAAATAGTCCTTGAAAATGGAGTAGTTAGTGGAAAGACCGCCTTCTATTATGCTTCTCATCTTGATTCCATCCCTACCTATCTTCTTCAAAATTCCAACAATTCTTGCAGCTGCTAATCGAGCTGCTCTTCGAGTCACCACGCCGCATATATTTACAATCAATTTGCACACTTTTAGTGAGAATGTGGTAAAATGAGGGAATCATTGGCATTAGATACATGAAAGAAATCTAGTTTCATATGGAGAGAAAATCAACTCGCCTTAAGGATCTCTCTCAAAATTCTTGCAACTTCTGCCAAATCAGGAGAATCGTCTCATGCATTGCTACCATTAAAGGAGTCCTAAGGTCACATGTGAGGGATAGAAGACTGTCATGAATGACTCTAGAATGTAGTATTGTAGTGGTTCATAAGAAGATCAATACTAACATTTCAATATCGAAAATTGACGGAATGACTCTAAAAGAATAGATTAAGGGTCTAAATAATCCTAACATGTATAACTAAACACTTTTAACACATATTTATGGTGAAATAATTACCATATATTTGACTGACCAAGTCTTATTTCAAGATCATGTATTAACTCACCAAGTAGTATTTCAGAATGTAGTGGTTCATCAGAATAATATTACTAACATTTTAATATCAATAATTGACAGAATGACTCTAAAGAAAAATATTAAGTGTCTAAATACTCCTAACAGGTAAAACTAAACACTTTGAACACATTATTGTGGTGAATAATTAAACATTTATTTGATTGACCAAATACTTATTTTTCAGGGTCATGTATAAACTCACCAAGTACTATTTCAGGTTGTTTGATTTTGTTGAGCGGACCAGAACTTCAACTTATCTAATCCAGAAGCTTCATTCTCTGTACCAGGATTGAAGTTACCTAAAAAACATTAAGCAACACATCAGACGACTAAACAGGAGAAGTTAGTAAAAAAACTGTCAAGGAGTTCGGGCTTTGAAAACCATCGAATTCTCTTTTCTGGTGAATGTATGAATAAGTGGATATATCTTATGAACCTAACTGACTTGAAACTTAGTCAATCAATGATATATACTGCTCGATCTACCTGATCAATAATCCCCTGAATTAGATGAAGCTGCATAGTGCACCGAATTCAGCAATTTTTACAAAAAATATTGTATTGGAAGAAAAAAAAACATACTGAACTATAGAAAATTTGCAGAAACCGAACCCCGAATTTTTACGTACTTTAATTTAACTAACCTTTTTTATGAGAGGTATGTGAAAGAAGAAAAGTTGAGCAAGAGGCAAGGTCGCAATCATCGCCAACACCGTACATATTACCTGATGGTCATTGGAAAGTTTGTTCTATTTCATTGTGCAAATTATCGATAAAAGCTGGTTGGAATCTGTAAAAGGAAAAAGTAATGCAGAAAACCTACCAGTACTATAACGAATGACACAAATGAGCTCCCTAACTTCATAGCAATATTAACATGAAACCAACCAAATATGATGAATCAATGGCCAGTGGAATTCAATTGAATTGGTTGATTTCTGGGCACCAGAACCTTGCTGCTCTGATTTACACCTCCTGTTAATGAGTCGATGAAAGAGATTGAAATTTAGGGTTCCATGGAGAAGATGAATTCATATGAAAACTCAATGACCTCAAAAACTAATTCTGATGGACACAGTCTCACATATCAGAAACCCAATATCGCAAGCTAATTACTGTATTTCCCCTTAATTTGATATCAGACCATAATTTTTTTTCCTTAAAATGGTTACCAAGAAAATGGAAACAAATACATAAGTTGGACCAAGACTTTATATAAATATAGCACATAAATACAATACATACATGACAAACATAAACAATAAATGAATACCTTTTCATATCGGCTTCCACCATGTTTCTCCTTTCATCCATTGTAACCATTTTACGATCTTTGGAGAATCTGGCACGCTCGAAGGAGCAGCCGCAGCAGTTGATCTTCTTCATGTATATATATTGATGTCCCACATGTGCAACTTTTTGAGAAATTCAATAATATAATAAGTTCTTAGAAGAAATTAACATAAAAAAGAATCCAGCAACCTTATAGCTAGCAAAGAATCATGTACTATTATATTTATGGCGTAAACGATACATCATAGACTTAATCGATATAATCGACAGCTTCATCTTTAGAGAAACTTTCATCTCATTACCTTCAAGCTCTTGACGACGTCAAGGACGACCTCATGCTGGAGCCCAGAATACTCACCCTCCGTATTCTCCCTAATTACGGGTGTTTTCCCTAATCACTGCGAACAGAGAATTAATTAAGCAGAGAAATTGAATTTGGATGGAAAATTTTTCTAGCGCTACCTACGGTTAAAGTCTCTCCCTCTCCATCCGACTCAGCTCTAGGCCCTCCAATTCCAACTGCTCCTCCCGTGTCCGGCTCTCAACAGAAATGCATCAGAACGACCACCGAATCTAATTCTTCTTCATGTGGACTGGAAATTGTCGTTTAGAGAAACTAATTTTCCCTTTCAATGGCGTGGAAATTGTCATATCCAAACTTTGAAATACGTAACGCCCTAGGTTTAAATGCAAACATAACGCCTATGGGTTATGGTTATAATTGAATTCAATAGCAAACGGAGGAGAAGAAGACCGGAAGCCAAATCTGATATGTCGCGAGAAGCTCTCTCTTATCTTCATTCCCATGGCTGACGTGGCACGATTACATCTTGTTAAAATGCTGATGTGGCATCACCAAATTAAACCACTCTCTCACTTGTTCCCTTATATTACATCTTGCAAACATTACTGTATTTCCCCTTAATTTGATATCAGACCATAATTTTTTTCCCTTAAAATGGTTACCAAGAAAATGGAAACAAATACATAAGTTGGACCAAGACTTTATATAAATATAGCACATAAATACAATACATACATGACAAACATAAACAATAAATGAATACCTTTTCATATCGGCTTCCACCATGTTTCTCCTTTCATCCATTGTAACCATTTTACGATCTTTGGAGAATCTGGCACGCTCGAAGGAGCAGCCGCAGCAGTTGATCTTCTTCATGTATATATATTGATGTCCCACATGTGCAACTTTTTGAGAAATTCAATAATATAATAAGTTCTTAGAAGAAATTAACATAAAAAAGAATCCAGCAACCTTATAGCTAGCAAAGAATCATGTACTATTATATTTATGGCGTAAACGATACATCATAGACTTAATCGATATAATCGACAGCTTCATCTTTAGAGAAACTTTCATCTCATTACCTTCAAGCTCTTGACGACGTCAAGGACGACCTCATGCTGGAGCCCAGAATACTCACCCTCCGTATTCTCCCTAATTACGGGTGTTTTCCCTAATCACTGCGAACAGAGAATTAATTAAGCAGAGAAATTGAATTTGGATGGAAAATTTTTCTAGCGCTACCTACGGTTAAAGTCTCTCCCTCTCCATCCGACTCAGCTCTAGGCCCTCCAATTCCAACTGCTCCTCCCGTGTCCGGCTCTCAACAGAAATGCATCAGAACGACCACCGAATCTAATTCTTCTTCATGTGGACTGGAAATTGTCGTTTAGAGAAACTAATTTTCCCTTTCAATGGCGTGGAAATTGTCATATCCAAACTTTGAAATACGTAACGCCCTAGGTTTAAATGCAAACATAACGCCTATGGGTTATGGTTATAATTGAATTCAATAGCAAACGGAGGAGAAGAAGACCGGAAGCCAAATCTGATATGTCGCGAGAAGCTCTCTCTTATCTTCATTCCCATGGCTGACGTGGCACGATTACATCTTGTTAAAATGCTGATGTGGCATCACCAAATTAAACCACTCTCTCACTTGTTCCCTTATATATATATAGATAATTATCCTTCGTTAAATTATCATTAGTTCCGAGATTTAAAATGAATTTTATAACTCATGAATCAAATCTAAATTGCACCAAAAAATCACACCATTAAATAATTGTATTTTTTAATTTTAATATCTATAAAAATATTTGTTTATTTTCTTTTAATGTAATATTATTTACTATTTTTTTTTTTGCCGATAAAATATTATTTACTAAGTATCATAATTAAATAGTCATAACTTTTTTTTTATGGTGTTCTAATTTACGAGCGATTTTTTTCATGCAAAAAAGAGTAAAAAGCTTCTGAATGAAATATTATATATATATATATATATATATATATATATATATATATATATATATATATATATATATATATATATATATATATATATATATATATATAATGGACTTAATTACGTATACTAATGCAACAAACTAATCAACAATATAATGCATATATATTAATTTAAAAGATAAATTTAAGCATAAAACTCTAACAAATAATATTATAATACAAGTTTTATCAAATTAAAATTCCATTCAAAAAAATAACTATATATATATATTTAATGTTTATTTACGTTATGGATTTAGTACCGTAAAAATAACATATAAGAATTTGTTGTAACAGTTCAACGCTTCATATTCAAACTAAAGGTCTCAGGTTCAAACTCTGCTGGAGCCTTGAAATGAAAAATAAAATAATAATGGATTACAATTTACAATTTTTACAAACTAAACCAATACAAACGGAGATTTTACTAGATTTTGACACCTAAACACATGGTCTTTCTACTATGCTCCACAAGTACCATGCTTATGGTAGTTTTTTTTTTTTTTCATTTTTTTTGTCCTAAAGATGAATTCTATAGGAAAATTGAGATTATTAATAATATGATACAAATATTAGGTGTAGTTAGAAAAATACATATTTTTTCATACTTTTAAAATTTTACATACGGTATAATTAAGTCCACCCTAGTAGTAAAAAAACACAAGCAAAATGCTCCACATGCATGATAGAAAGACTCACTAACACACCAATACGGATTATTAAGTCTCACTTTTGCTGTGAGTACTAAATTAAGGACCAACTTGCAAAACCGAAACTTCCTAGTCGGGTATCGGTAGGCATAAAAACTAGAAAACTCGAATTCCGAGGAACCGTCTCGACCTGAAAAATCCGCCCCGAGTTAAAAACCGAGCCCGTCCGCCTATAACTAAGAATAACTCTTCAAAAAATAACATTGGAGATCAATAGTATAATCAATGATGTGAATATTTTATACTATAATTTTTTTTTTGTGTATAATCAATGCAAAATTATGATATAAATCATTTCATGTATACTTTTTCTTAACGGTGTGAAGACCGATTTAACAAAAAATAACATAAATGTGTTAATTGTTTAAAATCCGAACATAAATTTCATATTTATTTTGGATATATATATATATATTTATTTATAATATACATTTTTATATATGTGTTAATTGGTTTAAAATCGAACCCGAAAATAAAAAACCGAGAATTTATGAACGAGTTTTATTCTTAAAAAAACCCGCTCCGAGCCGGCAATGCCGAACCCTATCCTATAGTTGGGGGCCGTTTGGGAAACGCGACGTGTAAGGGCCGGTAGAAGGGTGGGGCTGAGGTTTAAGGCGTTGCTTCGTTTCCTCTCCCAATCTCCATCCATTCTCTCTCTCTCATCCCTGTTCGTTTAGGGTTTAGGGTTTTCACTCTCTCTACAACTACATATACTCCCTCCATAGCCTTCCTCGCCATTTTCGGGCAAACAACCATGGACAGGTACCAGAGAGTGGAGAAGCCAAGGACCGAGACTCCTATCAACCAGAATGAGATCCGAATCACCACCCAGGGGATGATCCGTAACTACATTAGCTATGCAACGACTCTCCTCCAGGTAGTCGGTGTTCCTGTTTCTAGAGTCTCTGATAATGTTGGTCGTCGCTGCTAGATATCAGAAATTGGATGATGATTATCTGCGACTGGTTTGGAAAATCTGTTATCGTGGAACATTCGTAGGAAAACTTGGTTGAGTTATTGAGATTGTTGTTTGCTTCAGTCGACGGGGTTGTAGGGAACTGGATATTTAGTGGTATTGACGGTGTTAGGTTCATCTATCTATTGCTTGGCAGTTGAGGTTTATTCCAGATTGAGTATTAATGTTGGTCTCGGTTAAAATGCTGTTTATGGTTTTCAGACTCGATGGAGGTTTAAACTGGATTTTGGTTTGTGCTTAATCGTTTCGGGCATTTTTTTTGCTGAACGGACCAGCATAGTTTGGTTTACGAGAAGTACTGCATTAGTGCACTAAATCAATGAGAAAAATGAACTTCAGTTCATAGGACTGTATAGTGTACTGTATAATGTCATCCCTCTGTTGAGGTTTATTCCAGATTGAGTATTAGTTTGTTTTGGAAATGTTGGTCTCAGTTGAAATGCTGTTTATAGTTTTCAGACTCGATGGAGGTTTAAATTGGATTTTGGTTTGTGCTTAATCATTTCGGGTGTTTTATTTGCTGAATGGACTAGCATAGTTTGGTTTACAGGAAGTACTGCATTAGTGAACTAAATCAATGAGAAAAATGAACATCATAGGACTGTATAGTGTACTGTATAATGCAATCCCTCTGTTGAGGTTTATTCCAGATTAAGTATTAGTTTGTTTTGGAAATGCTGATCTCAGTTGAAATGCTGTTTATGTTTTTCAGACTCGATGGAGGTTTAAATTGGATTTTGGTTTGTGCTTAATCGTTTCGGGCATTGTTATTTACTGAATGGACTAGCACAGTTTGGTTTACGAGAATTACTGCATTAGTGCACTAAATCAATGAGAAAAATGAACATCGTAGGACTGTATAGTGTACTGTATAATGCAATCCCTCTGTTGAGATTTATTCCAGATTGAGTATTAGTTTGTTTTGGAAATGTTGGTCTCAGTTGAAATGCTGTTTATGGTTTTCAGACTCGATGGAGGTTTAAATTGGATTTTGGTTTGTGCTTAATCGTTTCGGGCATTGATATTTGCTGAATGGACTAGCAATCTAGCATAGTTTGGTTTACGAGAATTACTGCATTAGTGCACTAAATCAATGAGAAAAATGAACATAGGACTGTATAGTGTACTGTATAATGCCATTCCTCTGTTTGTCCATTATTTTTTGATTCAGTTAATTGCCTTGTAATTTACAAGTCAACACCCTGTATACAATTTTGCAGTAATTTAAATTCTGGGTTATGCATAATTTATGGTTCAGCTATCTATTGCATGACAGTTCAGGTTTATTCCAGATTGAGTCTTAGCTTGTTTAGGAAATTTTGGTCTAGGTTGATACGCTGTTAAGGTGACAAACTTAATGGATGTTTAAATTGGGTCTTGGCTTGTGCTTAATCTTTCCAAGCTTTTTTTTTTTTGCAATGGCTTAGCATAGCTTGGTTTGTGAGAAGGCACTGCATAGTGCACTAAATCAATAAGTAAATTGGACACGATAGGATTATATAGTGTACTGTATGATGTCATTCCTCTGTTTGTCCACTGTTTTTTATTCCAGTTAACCTGCTTTTAATTTAGAAGTCAATATCATGTATACTTCTTTTTTGCTGTAACTGAAATGCCAGGAGGCATATTTGATATTTAAGGGATGTTGAACATTTTTAGAAATCTCATCTCCCTGAGAGCAATAAGGCATTCTGTATTTTTTTTTTTTTTTTTTTGTTGAATGTGAGATTCTTCATTTAAGAAATACTATATGGTATTTACAATTATTCTCATATTAACGATTTTTTTGTGAAGGAGAGGCGCGAGAAGGATATTGTCTTGAAAGCAATGGGGCAAGCAATCAGCAAAACTGTAGCCATTGCAGAAATCATAAAAGTTGGTATCCAGTTTTTTAAATTTCCATGTATTGATTTTAACTTGATACTGACACGTTAATTCTTTCTCTCTGAGCAGAAGAGAATCCCTAGGTTGCACCAGGATACTGCTATCAGCTCAACCAGCATAACTGATGTATGGGAACCTATTGAAGAGGGGCTTGTACCGTAAGACGCTTCATTCCTTTATTTTAGATTAGCATCTGCATTGTTTATCTTTATTCAATGTTGAATTTTATTGAGTGACCATTGTATTTACCTCTGTTCAGAGTGGAGATGACTAGACATGTTTCCATGATCTCAATCACATTATCGACAAAGGAACTAGACAAGAACTCCCCTGGGTATGTAGGTTCTGTAAATATTGTCAGCAAAAGTAGATACATCAATTGTAATAAGTTAGCATAATTATTTTACAAATATTATCACTTCACTTTAATTTTAAGATTGCTCATCTACGTTACTATCATACAGTTATCAAGCTCCAGTAAATGCTGAACCACCCAAGACACAGTTTTATCAGCAGCCTCGACAAGTTCATTTTCCCTATAACTCATACAATGACGGTACTGTGAATGACTAACTGCTTCAACTTCTTTTCTATACCCGAAAAAGGACTATTTTGTATGCTCATGTCTCTTGGTGATGTCTTAGATTCATATGGCCCTGGGAGGGGACGTGGGAGAGGGAGAGGACGTGGCTGGAGGGGAGGATATGGAAACTACCAAGGTGGTGATGGAAACTATCAAGAAGGAGGCAGAAATTATCAAGGTGGACGCAGAATCTCTCGAGGTGGTGGTGGAAACTATCAAGATGGAGGTGAAAACTATCAAGCTGGAGGCCGAAACTATCAAGGTGGAAGAGAAAATTATCAAGGTGGAGGAGAAAACTATCAAGGTGGGGACCGAAACTATCAAGGTGGGGACCGAAACTATCAAGGTGGGGACCGGAACTATCAAGGTGGAGGAGAAAACTACCAAGGTGGTGGTGGAAACTATCAAGGTGGAGGCAGAAACTATCAAGGCAATGGTGGAAACTATCGTGGTGGAGGCAGAAACTATCAGAGCCGAAATTATCAGGGTGGAGATGGTGATTATCAAGGAGGCGGTAACTATCAGGCCGGGAACTACCAAGCTAGGAATTATCAAGGTGGAGACTATCAAGATACAAATTGTAAGTGTTGAACAGTATTCTATTTCTTAAAGACTGAGGTTCCCCTTTTCAAAAGGGACATTCCTTTTATTCACTTGTACATTTTTCCATATTTTTCATTCTTTATTAGATAATGGTGGATATTCTGGGCGTGGGCGAGGAGGTGGACGAGGCAGAGGTTGGGGTGGCTATGGTGGTAAGTTCTTATTCGATGAAAACATTAGACATTGTTCAAATTTGGTATTTGGGATCTATTGAATTGGTGTTTGGTAAGAAGCTAGTGAAAACACAAACTTTGGCTATGGTGGTAAGTTCTTATTCGATGAAAACATTGGACATTGTTCAAATATGGTATTTGGGATCTCTATTGAATTGGTGTTTGGTAAGAAACTAGTGAAAACACAAACTTTTTGTTGTTTGGCAGGAGGAGCAGGGTATGAAAGGGGTAGAGGAGGAGGTAGCCGTGGCTACAGCCGAGGCCGTGGTGGCAGGACCGGTGGACGATCGAGGGGTGGTGGTGAGGAGGCATAAAAAGTGGGGTGTTTGATTTAGAATGAAAGCAAGCCAAGTATTTAAGTTTTTGTTGAAAAAGCAGAGCATCATGAGTGTTATGATCTTCTTCTTTGAGTGGCTTTTATGGTGTTTGTTATTTCAAAAGGAAAAAAAAGAAGGCAAAAAGCATATCATAAAATGTGGATATGGATGTTGGCACAAGGTTGTATTGTTTGATTTTGTGTTGATCAGCCAATGGCAAGGGGTTAGTTTGGTGTAGCCAGCTAGATTTAATTGCCTACTATTTCTTGGTTAATCGATTTTTGGGTCGGGTTTGACCGAATGGTCAATAACCAGACAAGGGTTAGACTAGGGAGAGAGAACTCAAGGTTTCGATCTATCGGGTTCGATGGGTCGGTCTAGGCAGGGGCTCGCCTAGGGCTGAGATAATCAATCTGTATGTTGGGTTATTATTTCAAAATACATCCTATATTTGAGAACTGTAAATTGAAACAAACCATAATTAAGAGTAATAATAATTTTTTAGGTGAGTTTGATATACTAATGCAATTAATAGAGATCGACTATAATTCGAAACTTGGAAAACGGACACCTGAGGCCCATCATTTAGGCCCAAGAGCGACACGGGTGGCGAAGCCCATTCAAAAGGCCCCGAGGGAAAAAATCCCTCGGGGGAGACCCGAGCAGGGTCCTCCTGCACGGGTTACCCTAGAGAGGTCCTCTCGCTAGGGTAACCCGAGTGAGACCTCGGGGATACCCATCCGGGTATCCCCATCCGTCCGGACGAGCTCCCTCGTCCGGACCCCTACCCCGGACGATATTTCGCCCGGGGCTCGCCCTTGGTTGTCATTCTCACACACTTAAACACATTGTGCTCATCAACGGTCGAACCAAGGTCAAGTGCACCATATATACGGTCAATGACAACTTATATTACGAACCTGCCACAACCGGACCAGGAAATCACTGGAACCGGGGCGGTCCGATAGGAACTCTATAAATAAAGGCCTCATTTCCTCATTTGAGAAGAATTTGGTTACCTCTCACTCAAGCTCTTCATTCTCTCTACTTTATCTATCTAAAATGATGCATATACTAATTTAAGCATCGGAGAGGGCACACCGAGCACCACCCCCTTGGGTCTCGGTATTTGCCCCTTTTGCAGGTATCACGAGGAGAAGCCTTTATTAGAAAGCAAATACTAGAAAACATAAACAAATCAATTCACAACCCAAGTCTCAAGGTTGGTTGGTTGGTTGGGCGGATTAGCATTGAATGCTAATTGACTTGAGTGTCTCTTAGGCCTTCTTGCATCTGCAGCAGCGTTTTGGGCCCTCCACTGGCCATGTTTTTGACTTGGGTCTTGGATAAAGTGATTGGCTCACCATTTCGACTCGTAGGAGCAACACCTGGCCTTGGGTTCGAAGAACCGTCATCTTGGAGCACATCACCTTATCTGCTCATCATAGTGAGTTCGAAAGAAGTGAACCATGATCCGCATAACAAGAAGAGATCTGGACCGAATAAGTCCTATACGATAATCTGGTGGGTTAAACCCCGTTGATAAAGTGCGTCTCAAATATGCCTCGTAGGTCATGTGTATGAAGCTGTAAAATGTTTTATACGGACACAGATCATTTGAAGTGATTCACTCGTGAATTTACTCAGACGAGATATTTAACATGAATCAAAGTTCTTGACTATATGCGCCAGAATCATGGATCAAATATGCAAACTTCATATCAAGAACTATACAATTGTCATTTATCGTTCGTCGTTCGTTACTAAAATTTTGGTTATTTTGAGATTCAGAGTTATTGAATAAAGTAATTGTTGCTCGATTCGAAGCTCAATTTGCTTATCAATTTAACGTCTCGGTTGACAAGAACAATCCGAAACGAAAATACAAACCTAAGGGTTAGGACCAAAATTTCGGCCAGGTAAAAGTTGACGAATAAAACGAAACTACACACATGCTCAGTCATCTCAGTCAGGACAACTGAACTGAATATACCCATCGATTGCTTAGCTATATCGAAAGATTTAGCATTTCTTATTTGTTAGTACTCCATTTAAAAATGATTATTTGCGTAATAATTAAACATGTTCAAAACCGATTAAATTAAATTTAGAAACGAAACGATTTAAATCACGGGATAAAACTGGTTTTATGCGCCGTACGCGCGTATACCTCGAGAGACGGAACACATCGTTTTGAAGTATGAATTTAATAATGAAGTGTTTTAATGAATGAATGCTGAATTTTCGTTTATAATCATTTGGAAATAACTAATTGATGACTACTATAGTCAGAAGTATGCTTTAATGCTACTACGATCAAGTAGGACATCAACTATGGCATTAAAGCGAGAGCTTAAATGCATAGCCCATGAGGTGGATAAGTCTCTGGATGAGTTAACAAACGATAGGAAGTAGTCAGTAAAACGACTCTCCCACTATAAGCCTTGAACGAAAAGTTTGGCTAATCAATCATATCATTAAATACTTCGAGAAACATAGTTTAAGATTACATTATGTCAGGATTCAACATTAATTGTACCTACGGGATGAAATTAAGTTGACTCATACTAATGTAACACTATGTTCCAACAAAATCGGTTGACACGTTACCATAAAAGCTAAGAATGATTCGGGTTAAACCTTATAATTAAGCAGCATTAATTTGCGGATTAAACAAGCATTTAATAAGAGTACGGTCTACTCTTAAAAAGATGCAAAGTTTAAAATTAGCTTGGATTAATGGTGTCGTGGTCGAACATGACACATTATAGAAATTTGAGGATAGATTTCCAATACTTTGCGGAACGAAACAAACAAAAGTACTGATCGGATTATGAATGGATAACATAGATTCTCAGGTCCCACTTACTTCGAGTGGGAGAATGATATCGCATTAGTGAATGCATTAGTGAATGACATGGTAAATGATAATGGAGATGTCCTCATAATAAATCCAGTAGGAGGGCTCATTCCCCCTCACATAATCATCACTAAATGTTAATGCGAATCAAGTCGGACCTGATAATCATAATGCTGAACTAATACAACTGCCCATTATTCCTAGTGGGAAGGAAACGACCAACTTGGTTCCAGATCCTAGTGATCAAGGAATATCTCGGAGGTAAAATCCCGAGACCAAGAGGTCATTCTAAGAAAGTTGTAGATCAAAGTTCTAGCACCGCCATTGTTCCCAGTGGGAGTAATACTCCGAAAGGAAGCATTATTCCGAGTGGGAGTAATGATCAGTCTAAAGATGGGATTATCGAGCCTAGACTTAGTCTAAGGTAACGAACTTCTCTCAAGTAGTATCCCATCAAGTGAGATGTTCGTTCACGAACCAGTAACAGTTCAGTAAGCATTGGAAGAACCTCAAACGAAGGAATGGAGGAAAACAATTGAGGATGAAATTGCCTAAATGAGAACAAATTCGATTTTGGTCTTTAGTTGATTTACCTGCTAACCACAGAGCTATAAAGTGAAACTTTAGAATTCACTACAGATGGAAAGGTCGAGTGGTGCAAAACTCGAACGACTGCGAAAGGATATATCCAAATTCACCGAGTGGACTTTGATGAGACAAGCTCACCGACTGTGCGTTACACCACAGTCAGGGCCATCATTGCCCTTATTGCAAGCCTCGATTCCGAGCCTGCATAAAATGGATGTTAAGACCGCAATTCTCCACGGAAACCTGGAGGATAAGATCTATACGGAGCAGCCGGAGGGTTTCATTACTCCTGGTAAAGAACGTAAAAGTTTGTAAACTCCAAAGATCTATCTATGGTCTTAAACAATCGTCTCGGAAATAGTATCGCAGGTTCCACGAGGAAATCGTTGGAAACGGATTTGTGAACCTCCGTGAGGATCCCTGCGTATACACTAAGACCTCCGGGTCTAAGTACGTCATCTTATTCTTATACGTGGATGACATACTAATTGCTGAAAACGATGTGAGTTTTATAAAACAATCGAAGTCCTGGTTGACATCAGTATTCAAAAAGAAAGACATGAGAGAGGCTACGTACATCTTAGGCATTAAAATCGCTA
Source organism: Clarkia xantiana subsp. parviflora (assembly GCA_036873135.1). Classification (NCBI taxonomy): domain Eukaryota; kingdom Viridiplantae; phylum Streptophyta; class Magnoliopsida; order Myrtales; family Onagraceae; genus Clarkia; species Clarkia xantiana. The sequence goes on along the minus strand of JAPTYO010000010.1, from coordinate 13,334,091 downwards.
AAGATCGTGCCGCCCAGAGATTGTGTCTATCTCAAGAATCTCATATCAATAAACCGTTATAGAGATTCAGAATGCTGAATGCCAAACCCGTGGAAACGCCGGTTGTACTTGGGTGCGCGCTGTCAAAAGTGTGATGGCCCGAAGAACCTGCAGAAGCGTGAACAGATGAAGAGTGGCGAGTATTTGAGCATGGTAGGAAGCTTAATGTACGCCATGCTCTGCACTCGTTCGGACATCTGTTACGCTGTGGGCCTAGTAGCAAGATTCCAATCAGTCCATAGCTATCAACTTTTAAAGACCGTAAAACGAGTCATACAAGTACTGTCGACTACGTACTGTGCAGTAAGGGCAGGAAGAAAGAATTGACCGGTTTCAGTGACGCCGACCATGGTGGCGATCCGAATGATCGTAAGTCCACCATAGGAGGGGTATTCCTCCTTGCTAAATGTCGTCATTTCATGGACGAGCAAGAAGCAATCATGTGTCGCGCGGTCTACGATGGAATCAAAATTCGTTGTCCTCTCCAAAAACGCACATGAGCGGTCTGGCTGAAAAGGATTCTTACTGCATTATTGGGCACTGATGAATTGAGGAAGCCTGTAAAGGTATTCTCTGACAATCAAGCTGCCATGGCGGCAGTTAAGAATCCAAAGTACCATAGTAGGACTAAGCACATTGATGTGAAATATAATAATGCTAAGTCAGTAGTGGAAGACAATATAATCACTTTAGAATACTTGTCCACTGACGATATGGTGGCGGATCCACTGACTAAACCTTTACGCAGAAAGATTTTTGAAAAACACGTAAAACTGCTTGGATTGCGTAGGTTTTAATGAGTGGCTTGTATCAGTGATAACATTTTGATTATTGAAAGTTATATTTTAATTAGAGAATTGCAAATTTTGAGTACATGATCTATCGACGTCATGTTGATTAATAACATCAGATTTTACGGTCTATGAACTAAGTCGTAGGAGGATGTAAAAGTTCTATGTCCAAAATTATGTCGAATGTGGGTCTTGCCTCGTTACACAGGCACAATCGTCTTGTAGGTGAAGGGGACCTCAACCATAACAAAATTGGCTGAGAACCAGGGGATAAACCTGGTTATACGAAACGATCACCTAGTCTCAGTAAAACGCGACTTGACCTTCGTTTTGTAAATCGCCGTGATGGACCTTGTCCATCAAATTACCACATTCAGGGCCAGATGAAATATTCTGCGGTAGCATTATTGACATATCCCAATCCTGGCTAGTTCAGGTATGCTATCGACGCTTGCTTCATACTACGCGTGCCACGTTCTAGCACGGGGTCATGCTCGGTTGTGCTAGGTAGGATCTTTGAGATACCTATGGACGCAGACTTCTTCACCTCGAGCGTGTGATTGATCCCGAGTACCTTATGAAGAGGCGCCCAAAGTATTCTCATGGACTCGGAACCTTATACCTAAGGTCAGGCTCAATGTTCGCTTCCCGGCGTACGAACGTAGTGCTGAAGAGAAAGGCCAAGTGACCGCGTCTTTGGAAACCAATTGAGTTTGACGAAGGGTATGAGGGATGGGGAAGATCAAGTTCACCTGTAATTCACTGACTCTTGTATTCACTAGGTGGCCACCAACCGAATATTAGTTGAAGGTTGTGAATACTTGTACGGATGCCCCGGAGAAGTATTCCTATGTGGAAAACTGGGCAATTGGAGAATTACTGTTGACCAAGGATACATCGTGATACGATTTATATTTATGTAAACAGGTTGATTGACGACATTGAATCAACGTTCCGCAGACGTTACAACACTCCTAACAGATGAGTAGCACGAAGCCCGTCGTATCCAACGGTCGCACGGCAAACCTCGTATGAACTGTTCGGAAGCAGGGACAAGATCTGAAGACAGAAATGTTAATGCGATTCGGACAACGATACATTAACAGGCACCCTTCCATTTCGGCGAGTGGGAGCTGTTAGCATAAGGTGTACGGGCGTCGTAAATGGTAGCCCGTTAATATATGTATATGTTACCTAAGACAATTAGGTAAATGTCACATTAGGGTAATTGGGCCAGACCCAATTCCCTAATGACATGAGAGGCCCAAAATTGGGCCTCCCTTATAAATTGAAGTGGCCGGCCGAAACATAGAGTACCACATGGAATTGAGTGGACAAAAGTCCACTCCATTCCTCCTATATATAGTGGTGTCTTGGGATTTTCCTAAGCATTCTCACAACTCTTCTTAAGAGTAAATTGGAGTGAATTCCTTCACTCCTAATAGTAAAGTTTCGGCTGAACCAAACATTCACCAAGGGTGTGCCAAATTGCTTTCGAGCAATCAATCCGAGGATCTGTCCCCGCCGAAGAACTGATCAGAGGATTTGCTGTGGAGCCATACTTCGTGAGACTTCCTTCTAGGAACTTGCACAAGGTCCCGATCGGTGGATCGTGAACTCCCTCCACAATATCTTGGGCAAATGATTCATCTTTGAGGTATGTGCGAATTCTTCCGCTGCGTAATTTAGATTACTAGCACATACACGTTTTAGTGTTTCCTAGTATTACGTCCCCGTAATCCAACACCATTTGCATTGTATGATTACATAATCAATACTTTCACACCAATCGTAAAAGGGGGCACATTTGAGATACATTGACCCCCTCTTATTTAACTCATCGAAAACTGGAATAGCACGCACAAATGACCTCCAAAGAAAGCGTTTTACCTTAGATAATGCAACTCACTTTCCAAATTCCAACACAAACACTCTTAGAGACAAGAGATGTCGAAGTTCAAATATTCCTAATTAGTTATTTGGTCGGTGATTTTTAGAAGCATCCATTTTTATTTAATTATAATTATTTTGAGTCTTAACTAACTGAAGGGTGATTTATAAGTCAGTTATAACTTGATTCACCTAATTAGGGACTTGTCTTATCCCAACCCATGCCAGATCTAGTCACCTGATTTAGTAGAACATGTTTATGATGAGCTCGAGTCAGGGCAATCCTATAGCTCATCATGACAGGTAAAAACACTAAATTAATAAGATGGAACAGTATTTAGTTATTATAATTTGAGGAAACAATTTCAACCAGTATTTTAAAAATCAGATCCAACTTTGAACCTGGTCGGTTCTCTGTCTGATTGGTTCAATTCGACTCAAAAATATATATACAACTTATTTTTTGTTTAAAAATCTAAATAGGAATCTTATAATGAATGTCGTTATAATATATATATATATATATATATATATTATGAATGTTTTTTTTTTTGGTAATATTATTTATGAATGTCGTGTCTTCATTATTACCAAAAAAAATTGCCATGTCTTAATTTGGTCGGGCAGCAATTCCACGTCATCAGTAGGTACAAACCACGGACACACATTTTATTCCTTTTCTAATCGCACATAAAGCCAGCCGGGAATTAAGTTGCTCTACGTTTACTAAGGAGTATTGACTGTTGACTAGCAATTCAATTATTTCACAAAAGAAAACAAGGCAATTAAAATGTAACGCACAACCCTTAATTTGATTTTAAGTGGTAAAAAATATGATTTGACTATGAAATGGATAAGAATTTGTCCTCATAATGATATTGTTTTTCTTATACATTTGATAATATGTAATAGGGTATAACGATTTAATATTTTATTCATTTAATTAAAGTTATTTGTTTAAATTCTATCAGTCCACTGCGATATAAAGCGGGGGCCGGAGGGAGGGGATAGGAAACCGGGTGTGTGAGGTCAAGATCAAGATGACAAAAACGAGAGAACATCAAGATTTTTACGACATGTTTGACGAATGAAATAAAAATAGAGAATTAGGAATATAGAATAATGAATAAGGAATTTGGATCCGAAAAAATATAATATTATTTGGTAACTAAACACGGTAAGTAAAGATGAATAAGAATAATATATGAAAAAGACTAAATTACCTTTGTTTTTTTAAACCAAGTCGTCGAAAAATTTGCAGACAACCCTTGAGGTCGCTGAATAGATCGTCGGCGACTGTAGAAGTCATCGGCGACCACCTCTGGGGCCAGAGAGCTTCGATTCAGACCACTATGGCCCAAATGAAGCCACATGTGTGTCTTCTTCCAGAGCCCAGTCCACACGGAGGCTCCGATCGAAGCCATAGAGGATTCAAATGAAACATTTATGTACCCATTTGGGATTGTAGAGCTCCGACGCAGGAGGCAGTTACCGACGACATCCCAATGAGTTTCAGAATCCGTCGGCGACCTTAGATATCGTCAGCGACCACCTCTAGGGCCGGAAGCTCCGATTCAGACCACTCTAGCTCAAATGGAGCCACATGTGTGGCTCTGTCCAGAGCCCCGTCCACATGGAGGCTCCGGTTGAAGTCACGGATGATTCATATGAAACACTTGTGTCTCCATTTGGGGTTGTAGAGATCCGACGCAACAGGCAGTTACCGACGACTTCCTTATTGAGCTTCAGAATCCGTTTCACTGAATAGCTATTCTTAGGCTAGATAGTAGAATTGTTATTCCAACCCGTTGGAATTCATATTCCATTTCTGATCAAATTCCGCGAAACAAACATGGAGATAAAGTATTATATTTCCATATTCCTTAAAAATTCCATGAAACAAGCATGTTAGAGTTTCAGTGACTGTGTTTCTTATTCCAAGTAACGTTTGAATAGGTAAACCGCTCGATTTTTACCTGTTAAATTAGATTTATTGTGTAATTCTAAAATAAACCGATGACATAACTGGTTCGCGGTCGAACTATATTTATGATACTAAAATCTTTTAATTGGCACAGTTTGAAATTCGATTAGAAACAAATAAATTAACGGTCATACAATCACCCGCCAAACCAAACTAACATTTTAAAAGAACATTTTTGTATTGAACGGCTACAGACTCCAACAATATCTTTAAAAGTACAAATCCGAACTTCTAGCATTTATATTGTTTTTTTTTTCCGCCAAATCGCCATTTATATAGTAGTTAGTAAAAAAAGTTGCAGCTAATCGATGAATTCCACGTGGCCACTTTCTCAGAGGAACAATCTCCCTCGCCTATGTAGTAACGCCCCACAGTCTTTGGCCACTTTTTCCATTGATAACCTTCCATAAGAGAGCTAGCTCTTCTACTACACTTGTACTCATTCGGAAGATCCCTCCTGTCCCTCTCAACCTTTTAAACCGCCCAACCCTTGAACTGATACTCCAAACTCGGTACGCGATCTCATCCTCGGGTTTTGATTCTTTCGGATCGTTGTGTAGTGATTGATGGATTGTTCAATTCTAGCCGTAGTTGACGATTTCGCTTTGAATTTTGCATGTGATTGATCAATTTGACGTCTTATTCTGTGCAGACTCCTTTTTGGTTATCGTTTCATTTGATGAGATCTGCTAGCGGTTTGTCGACTCTAAAGGTTCGAATTTATGCTGATCAGAGCTGGAATCTTTGTCCATGTCTAGATAACGAGTTTTTTTAGCTATCGGGATTGTACAATTTCAGTTTCCGCCATTTGTGGATGATTCAATGCGATTGCAGATAACCCAGACTGGTTTCTAGTTCGCCCGGAGCTCGTTGAGCATTTGATGTCGCAAAGTAGTTGGGAAGCTGATAAGATGTATGTGTGGTTCAACTGATTGGATCTTTTATTTCTGAATTCTCCTTTTTGTTGTACTTCTGGTTTAATCAAAGCTCCACTATGGGCGTTTCTCCCTGACCCACAGGCTTGACGTGTATATCTACGATTACTTGGTAAAGAGAAAGTTACATGCCTCTGCAAAAGCTTTTATGACGGAAGCTAAGGTTGCTACTGACCCAGTAGGTAATACCTCTCTTTCATAGTGGACATATACATATACATATAATATGTGTATATGTATTTTTGTATGCATACATATATACGTATAAATGTACATATATACATTTGTATACAGATTAATTCTTGATTTCGTAAAAACCTTGTGTCTGTGCTCAAGTTGGTATTTAGTTCATAATCTGATGCTAAACCTGCAGCAATTGATGCGCCTGGCGGGTTTCTCTATGAATGGTGGTCGGTCTTCTGGGACGTTTTTATTTCGCGGACAAATGCAAAGCATTCTGAGCCTGCAGCTGCTTATATTGAGGTTATTGTTGTTTGGTTTATGATGTTGTCGATATTTTTGTCATTTTTTCTGCATATTAAAGAGTTAATGTTCGATACGTGAACAAGGTACAGCAGATGAAGGCTAAGGAGCAACAAAAGATGACTATGCAGCAGCGAAACTTACAGTTACAGCGAGGGAATCCCAATCATTCGCCTAATGCTGGTTCTGCTATGAACATGCAACCCGATGGAATTACGGGACAGCCATCTTCGAGTATGTTGGCCATGAAAATGTATGATGGCATGAAAACTCCTCAAGCAATGGAGTTAGAAACATCTGATACCAATAGGATGGCTTTTCCTAGATCAACATCTGAACATCAAGGGTAAGGCTGAGTATGTTTTTCCATTTGTTAGTATGTGATTCTGCTTTACTGGGTTAGAGAGGTAATTGATCGTTTTGTTCTTGCGGCTCATTCAGTCAGCTGCTTCATGGTAATTCTGGGAATATGTCAGCATTGCAACAAACCCCATCAAGAACCCATCTGGCGGCAGTAAGCACTCATCTTCTTATTATTTGCTTTTGAGGACGTGGTGTGTGAATTGTGATCTCTACGTATATTGCAGTTTGATGACCTTGACGCTCAATTTAAGCTTTCTACTTTTAAATGTAATAGTTTATAATAGCTTTGTTCGATTGCTAGTGCACATCAGTGTGAAAGTTTTCATTCTAAAGTTTCAGAAAACAAAATGTTTGCAGGAAGCGAGAAATGAAGCAATGGGTGCTGGCCAAAAGTCAATGGCCTCGGATCCTTCAATGTATGGTCAAGGAATTATGCAATCAAAGTCTGGAGGACCAGGTGCTGCTGGTATTGTGCTCTAACTAGATGCCTTTAATAACTCCGAGTTTTTGAAAAAAAAAATTGTTTAAGCATAAAGTGTGCTGTTCTGGTCATGAGATGCCAATGATAGTTTGTCTCCTCTTGAACATATGTATCCGAGTTAAAATTGGTAGGATGAGACCCTCCGTAGAGGAATCTTTGCATGCAAAATTTGGTAATCTGGATATTGAACATGGTTCCCGTGCTACGTTTTTACAGTTTGTTTTATTGGTGAATAAAGATTAAGTGCCATCCCGGAATTACTAGCATTTTTAACTCATGAAATCCTTATTGCAATATTCTTTTAGGGCTTAACCAAGGAGCCACCAGCATCCCACTAAAGGGTTGGCCTCTAACTACGGTAAGTTGCCGTCTCCCACTTTCAAGTTCTGTCCTATGTATGATTCGGTTTAAATTTTTCTCTGAAATATGCTGTACTGATGAGGGGATTGACCATTACAGCCTAGCTTAGGCCTTCAAAAGCCTAATATGCAAACCCATAGTCAATTTCTTTTGGCCTCACAGCAACAACAGGCCCTGGCACAAGTTAATCATGGCAACCCTGGAAATTCAAGTCAGTATGCTGATGTGGATCCCCGAAGATTTGGTGGACTACCTAGAAGTGGCTTGCTGGCAAAAGACGGACAATCTGCAAGGAATGATGGAGCTATATCCTCTTCTGGGCAAGCAAATTCAGCTAAGGTAAATGACTCCTGAACAGTCAGTCGGTCAAAGATGCTTCTGTCTCCTTTTGCTTTGCCAATTTTTTTTCTAAACTAAATATAACTTATTTTTAGTTTGTTTGTCTGATCGAACTGGATGTTAAAAGGAATGATGGATTTTTGTGTGTGCTGGAAATGATAATTTTACCAAGTATAACCACATTTGCTGCTCAAAGCTGTCGAATTAATTAATCTGGGCCGTAATAGATTCCGGTATTCTTCTGTGTACAGATGAAAATGGGTCAGATGCAGCAGTCTTCCTCTCAATCTCAGGACCAGTTGCTACAGCAGCAGCAGCAAGTGCCTCAGGTTTTTCTTCAAACAAGATTCATGAAATTTTCGGGTTTATGCTGCTATCTTATCTAAGCCTTTAACATTACGAACTGGTGTTTCCTTTCAGCAAAATAGAAAAAGAAGGCAGCCGTCATCTTCTGGGCCGGCTAACAGCACTGGAACTGGCAATACAACAGGTCCTTCACCTGCCTCTCCACAATCAGCTCACACAGCTGGACCTGGAGATGGAATAACAGCAGGTAGCAGCATGCACCGAACTGCACAGAAGAACATTTATCAAGAAGGAAGTGGAATTCTTGTATCCTCGTCGAATCTGTTGGTATGCCTCCCCAGATTTCTTCATTAGACATCATTAAAGAGAAATATCTCATTTCAGCTCTTGCATTGTGGTAAGATATAATAAGTTAGGAGAGTGCTTACGGTGGATCTTGTTAGGATGTGTAGAAAAGAAGACGTGCGCCTTAACCAATTGTCTCATAAGTCCGAACTTATGGGTGAATGCATTTATCACACTCTTCTTATACTTCAACATCCTCCCGGCCACCTCTGGCGTCACCATTTTTAATAGGAGGTTTAATTTTTCTTTAAATTGGTGCCGCGGAGACTCAAACACGCTCTGATACCATGTAGAAAAGAAGATGTGCGCCTTAACCGTCCCATAAGTCTGAACTTACGAAGACATTTAGCACACTCTTATACTTCAACAGGATGATAGACGGTTTCCTTTTTCATGGAAGACCATTCATCCACATCAATAGATGTGTTATGTAGCTTGATCTTTTGATTATGAATCAAAATATATAAAATTCTGTCTGAAAGAGCTATGTTCTACTTGATATCTTATGTAGGATGACCTTGATCATTTTGGTGATCTTGCCTCTCTGGATGAGAATGTGGATTCATTTCTAACAAATGATGCTGACGGAAATAACTTTTTCGGAACCTTGAAACAAAATCCTACTGGGACTCGAAAAGAGGGTTCTAAAGGTGAGTCTACTTAAGATTTCTGCCAAATCCCGGTATCTGCCCTCTGTCTCACCTTTAGCTATGTGCATTTCAGGACCAGAGTTTCCTCTCGGAGAAGTTGGTTGCATAAGGAGTGGAAATAGCAAAGTTACATGTTGTCATTTCTCCTCTGACGGAAAGTTTCTAGCTAGTGCTGGACACGACAAGAAGGTACTAATAGATGATGCCTCAGTGCTACTTGTTGTTGTTGTGATTGTTTTCCGTCTGTTATTTCTAGTAAATAGATAAACTGCTAACATTTGCATGAATTAGGTGGTTTTTTGGAATATGGACACCCTGCAAACCGAGACCACTCCTGATGAACACAAGTCAGTAGTAACAGACCTTCGGTTCAGGCCAAATTCAACCCATGTGGCAACAACTTCCGTTGATAAATCCGTGCGACTGTGGGATGCAGCTAACGTAACTATCTTAACTCTTTTTGTTTTTTTTTTTTTTGTTTTTCCGTATCTCTTGCTTTTAGGATATTTCTTATTTGCTACTAACACACTTCTGCACATAATTGATGCAGCCAAATTTCTGTGTGCGTGCCTACACGACCCATAGTTCACCAATCATGTCCCTTGATTTTCACCCTATGAAGACTGATCTTTTCTGCTTCTGTGATACTGATAATGAAATTCGCTACGCCGATGTCAACTCATTTAATTTCACCCGTAGCCACAAGGTTGGTGGTTTCTTTCTTCTTCCACCTTTATATTATATATATATTTATATGGGTTAAGAAGTAAGAACCTAAAAACAGTCCCAATTATAGATTATGTTGATAATCAATGTCTCATATTTAAAATGTTGATATTTGGTGTCCCAACTATCAGATTAGTTGATTTTAACTTTTTTAAAAAAACTCATTTTGGCGTAAAATTGACGTTTTAAGCAACAAAAATATGTTTTTGTTTCGTCAGTTTTAAGATAAAAAAGTGGAAATCAACCAATCTGATAGTTGGTATACAAAATATCAATATTTTAAATCTAGGACAGCGATTAGCAACACGGCCTATAGTTGATACTGTTTTAGGTTCTTAACCCTATATATACATCTTGAAGCATGTTACAATGAATGTGGCATGCAGGGAGGTGCTGCACAGGTTCGGTTCCAGCCAAGAACAGGGAAGTTTCTCGCAGCAGCATCAGACAACTTCGTGTCCATATTTGATGTCGAAACCGACAGACAGTTGCACACATTCCAGGTAAAAATCATAAACATCATAGTTAGTTGCTCTAGGTTGAGTTCTGTAATGAGAAATTGGACTAAGCTGAACAATTCTGCTGAAAAAAATTATTTTTATTTCCAGGGGCACCCTGATTTGGTAAACTATATATGTTGGGATCCTCTTGGAGACTATCTGGCATCTATTAGTCAAAACTTGGTAAAGGTCTGGTCTATGGCCAATGGACAATGCATCCAGGAGCACTTCAGCACCAATATGAACCAGTTCCATTCCTGCGTTTTCCACCCGGGTTACACCGCCGTGTTGGTCATTGGCGGCGTCTCGGTAATTTCTCCTATCTATAAATTGCATACCTTTCTCATCTCCAACAAACTTCATTTATGTTGTGGTGATTGCTTGAGTTTATGTTGGGCAGTGTTTTGACATGTGGAACGTTGCGGAAAATAAGAGCATGTTGATCCCGGCTCATGAGAACATCGTATCGGCTTTGTCGTATAATCCGGTGAGCAATATGGTGGCATCTGCTAGTCATGACAGCTCTGTCAAGATTTGGAAATAAAGGAGTTGATTTTCATTTGGAGTCATATTTCTATAGACAGAATGAATAGCTTTTTTACAAAAGAGAGAAAAGGAAGGACTTTTAATTTAGAGTTTGTGTAGAACTCATAGGTAAGGTGGGGGTATATGTTTTTAATTTGTATATGACTGATGAGGATTTTATATTATTAACAAATGAAATGTTGATAATAATATCCTAATGGTTTGAGGTTAATTGGTGGTACTTTCTTTAAAGTTTTTTTTTTTTTTTTTTTTTAAAAAAGGAATGGGTTAGTGGCGACTCTAGACACATCTCGCTACGTAGTGTTCAGCTCTCCTCACGCAGTGCGTTGGCCAGGTGGGACTTGATATTTTTTAAACGGGTCACCACGAAGTGACGCCCCTAAGGGTTTCGAATCTGAGACCTCGAACCGAACCACATAAGAGTAAGCGATCTTGACTACTAGATCACTGCTGCCGGTGTTTTCTTAAAAGTTTATGATTAAAAAATGTATATATTTTTCTTATTTTTGTTTTTAATTAGATTATTTTTGTGATTTTGGATTCGAAGTGTTAATTTTAAAACACCTACCTAAAGTGCACATCAATGGGAAAGTTTTCATTTTTAAAACACCCTGCTCTTGGCTGGAACCGAACCTGTGCAGCACCTCCCTGAACGCCACATTCATCGTAATATGCTTCAAGATGTATATATAGGGTTAAAAACCTAAAACCAATATCAACTATAGGTCGTGTTGCTAATCGATGTCTTAGATTTAAAATATTGATTTTTTGTGTTGATTTCTAAAATTTTATCTTAGACTTGACGAAACAAAACATATTTTTGTTGCTTAAAACGTCAATTTTAACGCCAAGATGAGTTTAAAAAAAAGTTAAACAGCTAATATACAGTTGGGACACCAAATATCAACATTTTAAATATGGGGCATTGATTAGCAACATGATCTATAATTGAGACTGTTTTTAGGTTCTAAACCATATATATATAATGTAAAGGTGGAAGAAGAAAGAAACCACCAACCTTGTGGCTACGGGTGAAATTAAATGAGTTGACATCGGCGTAACAAATTTCATTATCAGTATCATAGAAGCAGAAAATATCAGTCTTCACAGGTTGGAAATCAAGGGACATGATTGGTGAATTATGGGTCGTGTAGGCACGCACACAGAAATTTGGTTGCACCAATTATTTGCATAAGTGTGTGTTAGAGCATCCACAGTGGTATTACGTAAAGATTACGTAAACGTGGGTCCTACATATTTATTTAAGCAAAGCAAAAAAAACAATCTACAGTGGTTTTACATAGCATTCCTTAAAGATGAGACCCACACGTAAATTTATGTTTTTACATAAAGCATTCCTTAAATATAAGGAATGCACTATGTATTACGTAACCAATTTTTTTATTATAAATTAATTCATTTTATAATTAATGCTAATATCTTATTGGTGGTTGTTGGAAAATTTAATAATAAAATATATTTAAGGAATATGTTTAAGTAATACGATTGCAGAAAAAATATTTTTTACGTGTGTCTTAACTTTACGTATTACTTAAAGTATACATAAATGTCTACGTGGCAACTTTAAAGAATACAATTTATGTAAAACCATTGTGGATGCTCTTAGTAGCAAATAAGAAATATCCTAAAAGCAAAAGATACGGAAAAAAAAAAAAGAGTTAAGATAGTTACGTTAGCTGCATCCCACAGTCGCGTGGTTTATCAACTGAAGTTGTTGCCACTATTGGATTACGGGACTAAATACTACGGAAACTCAAATAGGGTACATGCTAGTAATCAGAATTACGCAGCGGAAGATGTGCACATACCTTATACTCTTTCCGTAGTCCCAAGATCTTGCTGAGGGAGTTCTCGATCCACCGGACAAAACCCGTAAAGGTTCTTGTTAAAAAAGTCCTACGCGGTATAGTCTCCACAACAAAGCATCTGATCGATTCTTGGCAGTGACAGATCTCTGGATTGTGTTTTGCTCAAAGCAAATTGGCACACCCTTGGTGAAAGGGTTAGGTTCGGCCGAATATGTTGTTTCTAGGGATGAGGGATTTCTATCAAATTTCCATAGAGGAGAATTGTCAATTGCCCTAATAAAACCCCTAACACTCCCTATTAAGAGGAGCAAAGTGGACAAAAGTCAACTTTGCCCAATCCTAATATTGGCACGGCCTAGTGTATAAGGGAGGCCCAATTTTGGGCCTCTCATGTCAATTGAGATTTGGGTCTAGCCCAATTTTTACCCAATTGTCTCAGGTAACATATACATATTCATGGGCTTCCTTTTACGGTGCCCCGACACCATATGCTAACAGACACATGGGTTGAATTTGGTATGAACAAAAGGTCTGTTACTACCGACTTGTGTTCATCAGGAGTGGTCTCGGTTTGCAGGGTGTCTATATTCCAAAAAACCACATAATTCATGCAAATGTTAGCAGTTTATCTATTTACTAGAAATAACATATGGAAAACAATCACAAAGCAGCACTGATGCATCATCTTTCAATACCTTCTTGTCATGTCCATCACTAGCTAGAAACTTTACGTCAGAGGAGAAATGACAACATGTAACTTTGCTATTTCCACTCCTTATACAACCAACTTATCCAAGAGGAAACTTTGGTCCTGAAATGCACATAGCTAAAGGAGAGACAGAGGGCAGATACCGGGATTTGGCGGAAATCTTAAGTAGACTCACATTTAGAACCCTCTTTCGAGTCCCGGTAGGATTTTGTTTCAAAGGTTCCGAAAAAGTTATTTCGTCTGCATCGTTTGTTAGAAATGAGTTCACATTCTCATCTAGGGAGGCAAGATCACCAAAATGATCCAGGTCAACTTAAATAAGAGATCATGTAGACCATAGTTCTTTCAGACATAGAATTTTATATATTTTGATTCATAATCAAAAGATCAAGCCAGGTAACACATCTATTGATGTGGGTGAATGGTCTTCCGTGAAAAGGAAATCGTCTATCGTCCTGTTGATATATAAGAGTGTGCTAAATGCATTCACTCATAAGTTCGGATGTATGAGACAGTTGGTTAAGGTGCACGTCTTTTTTCTATATGGTATCAGAGCGCGCATGTTTGAGTCTCCGCGGCGCCATTTTAAAGAAAAATTAATATGGGTCGTAATAGATTCTGTTATTCTTATGTGTACAGATGAAAATGGGTCAGATGCAGCAGTCTTCATCTCAACCTCAGGACCAGTTGCTACAGCAGCAGCAACAAGTGCCTCAGGTTTTTCTTCAAACAAGATTCATGAAATTTTCGGGTTTAGGCTGCTATCTTATCTATGCCTTTAACATTACGAACTGGTGTTTCCTTTCAGCAAAATAGAAAAAGAAGGCAACCGTCATCTTCTGGACCGGCTAACAGCACTGGAACTGGCAATACAACAGGTCCTTCACCCGCCTCTCCACAATCAACTCACACAGCTGGGCCTGGAGATGGAATAACAGCAGCTAGCAGCATGCACCGAACTGCACAGAAGAACATTTATCAAGAAGGAAGTGGAATTCTTGTATCCTCGTCGAATCTGTTGGTATGCCTCCCCAGATTTCTTCAGTAGACATCATTAAAGAAACAGATCTCATTTCAACTCTTGCATTGTGGTAATATATGATAAGTTAGGAGAGTGCTTACGGTGGATCTTGTTAGGATGTGTAGAAAAGAAGACGTGCGCCTTAACCAACTGTCTCATAAGTTTGAACTTATGGGTGAATACATTTAGCACACTCTTCTTATACTTCAACATCCTCCGGCCACCTCAAACTTCACCATTTTTAATAGGAGGTTTACTTTTTCTTAAAAATGGCGTCGCGGAGACTCAAACATGAGCGCTCTGATACCATGTAGAAAAGAAGAAGTGCGTCTTAACCAACTGTCCCATAAGTCTGAACTTACAAAGGCATTTAGCACACTCTTATACTTCAACAGGATAATAGACGGTTTCCTTTTTCATGGAAAACCATTCACCCACATCAATAGATGTGTTATGTGGCTTGATCTTTTGATTATGAATCAAAATATATAAAATCTTGTCTGAAAGAACTGTGTTCTACTTGATATCTTATGTAGGATGACCTTGATCATTTTGGTGATCTTGCCTCTGTGGATGAGAATGTGGACTCATTTCTAACAAATGATGATGAAGGAAATAACTTTTTCGGAACCTTGAAACAAAATCCTACTGGGACTCGAAAAGAGGGTTCTAAAGGTGAGTCTACTTGAAATTTCTGCAAAATCCCGGGATCTGCCTTATGTCTCACTTATTGCTATGTCCATTTCAGGACTAGAGTTTTCTCTTGGAGAAGTTGGTTGTATAAGGAGTGGAAATAGCAAAGTTACATGTTGTCATTTCTCCTCTGACGGAAAGTTTCTAGCTAGTGCTGGACATGACAAGAAGGTACTAAAAGATGATGCCTCAGTGCTGCTTGTTGTTGTTGTGATTGTTTTCCATCTATTATTATTTCTAGTAAAGTGCTAACATTTGCATGAATTAGGTGGTTTTTTGGAATATGGACACCCTGCAAACCGATACCACTCTTGATGAACACAAGTCAGTAGTAACAGACCTTCGGTTCAGGCCAAATTCAACCCACGTGGCAACAACTTCAGTTGATAAATCCGTACAACTGTGGGATGCAGCTAACGTAACTATCTTAACTCTTTTAGCTTTTTTTTTTTTTTTTTTTTTTCTGTATCTCTTGCTTTTAGGATATTTCTTATTTGCTACTAACACACACTTCTGCACATGATTGGTGCAGCCAAATTTCTGTTTGCGTGCCTACACGACCCATAGTTCACCAATCATGTCCTTTGATTTCCACCCTGTGAAGACTGATCTTTTCTGCTTCTATGATACTGATAATGAAATTCGCTACATCGATGTCAACTCATTTAATTTCACCCGTAGCCACAAGGTTGGTGGTTTACTTCTTAACCCATATATATATATAATGTAAAGGTGGAAGAAGAAAGAAACCACCAACCTTGTGGCTACGGGTGAAATTAAATGAGTTGACATCGACGTAGCGAATTTCATTATCAGTATCACAGAAGCAGAAAAGATCAGTTTTCACAGGGTGGAAATCAATGGACATGATTGGTGAACTATGTGTCGTGTAGACACGCACACAGAAATTTTGTTGCACCAATTATGTGCAGAAGTGTGTGTTAGTAGCAAATAAGAAATATCCTAAAAGCAAGAGATACGGAAAAAAAAAAAAAAAAAGAGTTAAGATAGTTACGTTAGCTGCATCCCACAGTTGCACGGATTTATCAACTGAAGTTGTTGCCACATGGATTGAATTTAGCCCGAACCGAAGGTCTGTTACTACTGACTTGTGTTCATCAGGAGTGGTCTCGGTTTGGAGGGTGTCCATATTCCAAAAAACCACCTAATCATGCAAATGTTAACAGTTTATCTATTTACTAGAAATAATAATGGAGAACAATCACAACAACAAGAAGCATCACTGAGGCATTATCTATCACTACCATATTGTCATGTCCAGCACTAGCTAAAAACTTTCCGTCAGAGAAGAAATGACAACATGTAACTTTGTTATTTCCACTCTTTATACAACCAACTTCTCCAAGAGGAAACTATGGTCCTGAAATGCACATAGCTAAGGATGAGACATAGGGTAGATACCGGGATTTGGTAGAAATCTTAAGTAGACTCACCTTTAGAACCCTCTTTTCGAGTCCCAGTAGGATTTTGTTTCAAAGTTCCGAAAAAGTTATTTCTGTCAGCATCATTTGTGAGAAATGAGTCCACATTCTCATCCAGAGAGGCAAGATCACCAAAATGATCCAGGTCATCCTACATAAGATATCAAGTAGAACATAGCTCTTTCAGGCATAGAATTTTATATATTTTGATTCATAATCAAAAGATCAAGCCACGTAACACATCTATAAATGTGGGTGAACGGTCTTCAACGAAAAAGGAAACCGTCTATCATCCTGTTGAAGTATAAGAGTGTGCTAAGTGTCTTCATAAGTTCGGACTTATGTGACAGTTGGTTAAGGTGCACGTCTTCTTTTCTTTATGGTATCAGAGCGCGCAGGTTTGAGTCTCTGCGCGCCGTTTTAAAGAAAAATTAAACCTCCTATTAAAAATGGTGAAGCCCGAGGTGGCCGGGAGGATGTTGAAGTATAAGAAGAGTGTGCTGAATGCATTCACCCATAAGTTCGGACTTATGAAACAGTTGGTTAAGGCGCACGTCTTCTTTTCTACACATCCTAACAAGATCCACCGTAAGCACTCTCGTAACTTATCATATCTTATCACAAGAGTTGAAATGAGATATGTTTCTTTAATGATGTCTAATGAAGAAAACTGGGGAGGCATACCAACAGGTTTGACGAGGATACTAGAATTCCACTTCCTTATGTATAATTATTCTTCTGTGCAGTTCGGTGCATGCTGCTACTTGCTGTTATTCAATCTCCAGGTCCAGCTGTGTGATTTGATTGTGGAGAGGCAACTTACATTATCCTAATGTTTGAGGTTAATTGGTGGTACTTTCTTTAGATTTTTTTTTGGTAAAAGAAAAATGAATGGGCCAGTGGCGACTCTAGGCACATTTCACTACGTAGTGTTCGAACTCTCCTCACGCGTAAAGTGACGCCCCTAAGAGTAAGCGCTCTTGACTACTAGACCACCATTGCTGGTGGTTTCTTAAGAGTTTATGATTAAAAAATGTATATATTTTTTTTCTTCTTTTTGGTTTTAATTAGATTATTTTTCGTAATTTTGGATTCAAAATGTTAATTTTAAAACACCCTACTTAAAGTGGCATCTCCGGTAGAATTTGACAGTGATTTATCTTTGAGAATGCGACTTGTTGGATTTGTTAGATATTCTGTTTTTCTTAGATGGAATCACATACGTGGTAGACATTTTGTGAAAAAAAAAATAGCTAATTATTTGTTCAATTGCATAAATATAAGATAGCAATCAACTAACCAAATATTAGCAAGCGGTTTGTCACGATTTTATCAACCACGTGCGTGACACGCGGGTAATTCCGTTTAAAAATAAAAGAATCTTAAAAAAATTAACAAATTGTATGCATGAGATACATGAGATAGTTGAGCAATATAGTGTTCAAATACAAACTTCAACTAGCAATTTATTCGACTACATAAACATTATCTAGCAATATGATAATTAACAATTGTAGATTGGTAGGTTTAATAAGATAAAGAAGGTTTATATTTTTTTTTTGGTTATTTATTAAATACAGTTTATATTTATTTTGAAATAATTTGTGCTATGCTCTTCTTCTTCGAGCATATTTGGCATTGTTAGAACCCTATTGAAAGATGTTTTTGTTGGTATTAATCAGAATTTGGATACTGTGGAATTTGGAGCATTCCAAAAATTTGGAGATCCAGGTAGTAAATTATATAAAATCATATCATCTCTAATATGATATAATTCAATCAATCTTACAATAAATCTGATTTTACCTCATTTGATTCCACCCCATTAATTGTAGTTAGGGTCTCGATCCTACATGCTAAACTACGGTAAGATCTGGATATAAAGCGATAGTAAAAGCTAGATATGAACAAGAACTGAGATGGACACAAATTAAATGAAAATTAAAAACATGCAATTGCTTCTATATCGTATATGATCTGATTCCTACCTAGAACTGGAAATCTTCATCTCAAAACTGACAAAGTAAGCCCCTTTGTGCAATATAGAAAATAGTAAATGTCAATTAGAAAGCTCACCGTATTTGAAAGTCACAAAATAATGTTGCAATACGCTGTCACGAGCTGGCTGAATGAAAATACCCAGAAAGACGAGATCATTCTTCCTTTCCACAAACTTCTTCGGATACCTAATAAAGTTTTTGATGAAACTGATCAAAAATGGAGCAGTTGGGTCTTTTTATAGGAGCATAAATAATTGATGATTTGCACTTGGTTCCTTCTTGTTCCTTTTTATTTTATTCATTTGGTAATAAATTAATGTAATTTTGTCGGTATTCTCGGATATTATTGAATGATTTTTTGCCTTATTATGTGAAAAGAAACGTAATGTCATAATGCAGTTTAAAATAGTGGAAAATAATATTTTGTTGTAACTTGTAAGAACTATATAATATAATTTTTTAGATATGGAAAAACAAATGTCAATTAAAAAGCTCACTGTATTTGAAGGTCACAAAATAATATTGCAATATGTTGTCACGAGATGGCGGATAGTAAAAGCTAGATATGAACAAGAACTGAGATGGGCACAAATTAAATGAAAAATCAAAACATGCAATTTCTTCTATATCGTATATGATCTGATTCCTACCTACAACTGAAAATCTTCATCTCAAAACTGACAAAGCCCCTTTGTGCAATATAGATAATAGTAAATGTGAATTAGAAAGCTCACCGTATTTGAAGGTCACAAAACAATGTTGCAATACGCTGTCACGAGCTGGCTGAATGAAAATACCCAGAAAGACGAGATCATTCTTCCTTTCCACAAACTTCTTCGGATACCTAATAATTTTTTTGATGAAACTGATCAAAACTGGAGCAGTTGGGTCTCTTATAGGAGCATAAATAATTGATGATATGCACTTGGTTCCTTCTTGTTCCTTTTTATTTTATTCATTTGGCAATAAATTAATGTAATTTTGTCGGATTCGCGGATATTATTGAATGGTTTTTTGCCTTATTATGTGAAAAAAACGTAATGTCATAATGAAGTTTGAAATAGTGGAAAATAATATATTGTTGTAAGAACTATATAATATAATTTTTTAAATATGGAAAAACAAATGTCAATTAGAAAGCTCACCGTATTTGAAGGTCACAAAATAATGTTGCAATATGTTGTCATGATACGGCGGAATGAAAATTCCCAGAAAATCAAGATCATTTTTCGTTTCCACGAACTTCTTCAAATACCTAAGAAAGTCTTTCATGAAATTGATCAAAACTGGAGCAGTTGGGTCTTTTTCCAAGAGTATAAATAATTGATGATATGCACTTGGTTCCTTCTTATTCCTTTTTATTTTATTCATTTGGTAATAAAATTAATGAAATTTTGTCGGTATTCGCAGATATTACTGAATGATTTTTTGCTTTATTATGTGAAAAACGTAATCTCATAATGCAGTTTGAAATTGTAGAAAATAATATTTTGTTATGAGAAATATATAATTAATTATTTAAATGTGAAAAAGCAAATGTCAGTTAGAAAGCTCACCGCATTTGAAGGTCACAAAATAGTGTTGCAATGCGGATTCAAATTCTCTACCCCACTATTTCTATCTCAGATCGTGTCTTATCGTTATGATCGTGATACATATATTTGATGTAATTAATATTGGCATTAATGAAACATATATAGAAGAAAATATTAAATCTAAAGACGTGTATCAATATTACAACGACGAGACATAATCTGAAGTAGAAAGAGCGGAGCAGGCGGGATCCTTTGTTAGCATATGGTGACGTGACGCCGTAACTGGTAGCCCGTTAATATATGTGGTTACCTAAGATAATTAGGTAAATGTCACATTAGGGCTAATTGGGCCAGACCCAATTCCCATGTGACATGGGAGACCCAAAATTGGGCCTCCCATCCACATAGCATAGTCGGCCGAAACCCTAATAGTAGGGAGGAGGATTTTCTCCTCCTCCCACTATATAAGGAGGTCTTGGGATCACTCCCAAATTATACATTGATCACAACTCCTCCTAAGTTGTGATTTGAGATAAATCTTTTTCTCTCAACAAGCATATTTCGGCCGGCCCCCTAACACCACCATTGGTGTGCCATATTGCTTTCGAGCATTCAATCCGAGGTTCTGTCCCCGTTGAAGAATCGATCAGAGGATTTGTTGTGGAGCTTATACCGCGTAGGACTTCTTCTCACGAAGAACTTGTACGGGTTCCGACCGGAGGATCAGAGCTCCCTCCACAACGTTCTTGGGCAGGAAAGCTATTGAGGTATGTGTACATTATTCTGCTGCGTAATTAGATTACTTACTAGTACACGTTTAGCATTCTGTAGTATTACGTCCCCATAATCCAACAGTGGTATCAGAGCTTGTGTTAGGAGTTTTAGAAATTTTGATAAACTGATGTTCTTGAAAATTTTATAAAAACCGAAATTTTTATGATGAACACCATGAGTAATCTGAAATTTTTTAAAAAAATTCATATGTTTGATATTTAAAAACTTAAAATTTTCGGAATTTACATGTTTTTATAGATCAAAACCAAAAATTCATGTTTAAATTTGAGTTTGATGTTCATGATCATCAAGAACACTATAAGTTTTATCAAGAACAATATTTGGATTCATGATCATAGTATTGTTTGATCTTAGAATTTGACAATTTTTCCAATTTTCGGTGTTATGGCCGAAACCCTAGGTGAATTATTAGGTAAAATTTGTAATTTCTTAGGGTGCAAGAAAGAAAAATTCGGCCGGCCTAGGTTAGATATATCTGTTACCATATTTTAATTTTATTAAAAGGAGACAATATATCTATAAATTGGAAAGATAAGGAAATATTCACATTATATAGTAAAATATATAAACTATCAATATATTTAGCTAAAAGATAGGGATAAAGATATATTGATAGGATTTGGTTACTTAAAAAGATTAAGAAGACATATTGTCTATATATTTTATCCCTAAATATATATTTGACAATAATTATATATATATATATATATATATATATATATATATATATTAATAATATATAAGTGCCGAATTTTATATATATATTAGCAATATTTGAAATTATTTTACATAATTAATGTGTCTTGTGGGCTAATTAAGTTTTTAGTGGACTTTAAAACTCTATTTAGCCCAAAAGAAATGTTTCGGCCGAACCCAATGGGTATATCGGGCCGGTCCAATTTGCAAAACCGGAAAGGGTTAAACCAATCCGGGTTTTCTTAATCAGGTCGACCTAGTCGGGTCGGGTCGGACCAAAGTAACTAAGAGAATCTAAACCGAACTGGTTTCGAGTGATGAACCGAACCACAATCTTATTTTATTGAACCGTTTCGGACCAAACTGGATTTTTAAAATTGGACTGACTCAGCCCGGATTTTAAATTGGACCGAACCAAATTTTCAAAAAAAAAAATTCGGAAATTTTAAATGTTCAATAAAATAGGATGTCAAATTTAAATCCAAATTTTTTTCGAACTTTAAAAGTTAACCTAAACAGTGCTCTTAGGGTTTACGTTTTAACACGATTTCGGATAAAACCCTAATACCTGGTTACGATTATGGGGATGGATATCAGATATGCATGTTTTTGGGACTTGATTAAATTAGTGGGCTGAATTGCAATTGTTTACTTTCTGCAACATATATTAGAACTGTCGTCTTGACTTAGTCAAGCTAGCTGGATAATAAACTGCGAGCATTGAGCTCTGGGATTTAAATATATGGTATGCGCAATAGGATAGACATGCTATGCTGATTGAAATTGCCTAGAAACCATGTCTAGAAATTTCGCATGATTGATTGTAAGCATGAATTGCAAGTCAGCCCCTAAAATTTTTGAAACGTTTTTAAAACTGAAAATACCAGTCGCCAATTATGCATGATGTATGCGGAAGTTGCATATTTTGACACGTATGCTAGAATGTTCATAAATGAAAGCATGTGGTAATTTACTTTAAGTAGAATTATGTATGCTAAGGAACATTAGACGCATGATGCGTAAGCATGTTGTTTTGGTTTGTTCGATGTTTATGGCGTGATATAGTATTATGCATGCGTAAATTACCGGATAATTTTTACAAAATTAAAAAGGGCCATGGGAAAGCCAAGATCTGGTATGCTTATTTGAAAATTCCCGTTCCGGTAATTTGAAAAATAATAACCGTTTTCAAAAGACTGGTCGATCTATTGGATTGAAGACGACAATAGTGTGAACTCTTTCACAACACCCCCTTCCCTCGGTTTACTGACGGTCGATTTAGTTTAGTGACTGAAGGATCACTATTCGTCGTATTCCATCTTAATAGATTATCCGATGTTTGCAATTCTATCAAAATGTTATTGTACCCCTAACTTTGCATAATTATCAATGTGTTAGTATCGATGGCTGCAACTAGCAATGTCATTTCCCAGTTGAACAATGGAATAAGGTTGAATAGTAGTAATTATAAGATATGGAATAAACGAGTTAAGATGATAATTTCTGAAATAAGAGGACTGGATCATTTGACCACAAAACAGACTAGGCCTGAGGGAAACCTCACGGAAGAGCAAAATACATTCTATGATGAATGGGATGTCAAAGATCATGATGTTCGTTCCACATTGTTATCTATGCTGGAAGATGAGATTCTCTATAGGTTTGATCATTTGGGAACTGCCAAAGACCTCTGGGATGGTCTTAAGGCAACATTCGGTGTTTACACCATAGCCCAAAAGCGATCGTTAAACATCGCTCTTGACTCCTATAAAATGAATCTCAAGCATACGATGAATGATCATGTTATGCATGTGTGTAACTTGATTGCTGAACTCAATGAAGCATGTGAAAATCTGTCTAAGGAACAACAGATCAATTACATGATCCTCTATTTGCCCGACTCTTGGAGCATCATGAAAATGAGCCTTACCCATGCCACCAATCTCGACACCCTCGAGAAGGTGCAAGTTTATCTTGAGCTGGAGGAGGATAGACTCATGGCTGAAAAGTCTAGGTCTGAAATGCATATTGCATCCTCCGCGCCAGCCGAACGAAAGGGGAAGCGCAAGAGAAAGGGCAAAAGTCCTCAGAATAAAACTGAGAAGTTTGCGGCAAACAAAACCCAGAAGAAGTTTAAACGCAAACAAACCGGTGACAAGAAAAGGCAAGCAAAACAAACACGAAAAGAGGAAACTCGAACGTGTTTTAGGTGTGGTGTAAAAGGACACCTGGCTGCTGCCTGTACCAATCCTCCTAAGGTACGCAAAGAGAAAAGATGATGAAAATCATTCATTATCTTCCGCTTCTAAACACTCGAGAGTAATTCATTTTCCTTTTGAATTATACAACCGAGAAAAAGAAGCAACGACCTGATCGAGGATACCCCAGTAGAATAAAGATAGAATGAGAGATTTTTATCTTTAAAGTTGCTAAAACTTCTTGACTTTTATTTTAAAATACTCTCAAATAAGTTCTGTAAAGGATCATATTATTTTTCCTAAGTATTCGAGAATACTTAAGTTGAGTATTGAATTTATCATCGTTCGTTTTAATCTTATTATTAACGTTATTCAACACATTGCTAATACATCCTTATTTGCTATTGAGTACTCCATTAAATGATGAATTCCCCGGTTAATGTGCATGAAAAACCGATCTGATATTAAATTTGAAAACGAAACGATTCAAAAACACGGGATAAAACTGGTTTTATTCGTCGTACGCGCGTGTACCTCGAGAGACGGAACACATCGTTTTAAAGTACAAATTTAATAATGAAGTTCTTTAATGTATGAATGCTAATTTTCGTTTATGATTCCTTGGAAATAACTCATTGATGACTACTATAGTCAAGAAGAATTATCCTTTAATGCTACTACGATCGAGCAGTACATCAACTATAGCATTAAGCAAAAGCTCAAATGCATAGTCCATAAGGTGGATAAGTCTCTGGATGAGTTAATAAACGAAAGGAAGTAGTCAGTAAAATGACACTCCCACTATAGGCCTTTAACGAAAAGTTTGGCTAAGCAATCATATTAAATACTTCGAGAAACATAGTTTAAAATTACATTATGTTATAAATCAACATTAGTTGTTTCTATGAAATGAAATTAAGTTGATTTCATATTAATGTAAAACTATGTTCCAATAAAATCGACCTTAAAAGCTAAGAAATGATATGGGTGAAACCTTATCATAAAGCAGCATTAATTTGCACATTAAACATGTATTTATCAAGAGTACGGTCTACTCTTAAAGAATACAAGTTTAAGATTAGCTTGGATTAAAGGTAACGTGGTCGAACATAACACATTATAAAAATTTGAGGATGAACTTCCAATACTTTGCGGAACGAAACGAACTAAAGTACTGATCAGATTAAAATGGATAACAGAGATTCTCAGGTCCCACTTACTTCGAGTGGGAGAATGATATAGCATTAGTGAATGCATTAGTGAATGACATGGTAAATGATGATGGAAACGTCCTCATAATAAATCCAGTGGGAGGGCTCACTCCCCCTCACATAATCATCACTAAATGTTAATGCGAATCAAGTCGGACCTGATAATCATAATGCTGAACCATTGGATGAAAATCAAATAGTCGTCGCAACTGCCCATTATTCCTAGTGGGAGGAAATGACTAACTTGATTTCAGATCCTAGTGATCAAAGAATAAATCTCGGAGGTAAAATCCTGAGACCAAGAGGTCATTCTATGAAAGGTGTAGACCAAAAGTTCTAGCACCGCCATTGTTCCCAGTGGGAGTAATGCTCCGAAAAGAAGCATTATTCCGAGTGGGAGTAACGATCAGACTCAAGATGAGATTATCGAGCCTAGACTTAGTCTAAGGCAACAAACTTCTTTTAAGAAGTATCCCATCAAGTGAGACATTCGTTCATGAACCAGTGACGGTTCGGCAAACATTGGAAGAACCTCCAACGTTGGAATGGAGGAAAACAATGGTGGATGAAAATGCCTAAATTAGAACGTATTCGGTTTTGGTCTTCAGTTGATTTACCTCCTAACCAAAGAGCTAGAAAGTGAGATTATATAATTCACTACTGATGGAAAATTTGAGTGGTGCAAAACTCGAACGATTGCGAAAGGATATACCCAAATTCACGGAGTAGAATTTGATGAAAAATACTCACCAACTATGCGTTACACCACAGTTAGGGCCATCCTTGCCCTTATTGCAAGCCTCGATCACGAGTCTGCATCAAATGGATGTTAAAGACCGCATCTCTCCATGAAAACCTGGATGAAGAGATCTATATGGAGCAGCCAAAGGGTTTTATTACTCCTGGCAAAGAACGTAAAGTTTGCAAACTCCAAAGATCTATATACGGTCTTAAACAATCGTCTCGGCAATGGTATCGCATATTCCACGAGGAAATAGTCGGAAACGGATTTGTGAACCTTCACGAGGATCCCGCGTTTACCCCAAGACCCCGGGTCTAAACATGTCATCATAACCTTATACGTGGATGACATACTCATTGATGCAAACGATGTGAGTTTCATGAACAAATCAAAGCCATGGTTATCATCAGCATTTGAGATGAAATACATGGGAGAGGCCACGTACATCTTAGGCATTAAAATTGCCCGAGATCGTGCCGCCCGGAGATTGTGTCTATCTCAAAAATCATATATCAACAAACTGTTGAAAATAATGCTCGATGCTAAACCCGTGGATACACCGGTTGTGTTCGGGTGCGCGCTGTCGAAGCGTGATGACCCGAAGAACCAGCAGGAGCGTGAACAGATGAAGAATGCAGAGTATCTAAGCATGGTAGAAAGTTTAATGTACGCCATGCTATGTACTCGGCCAGACATCTGTTACGCTGTGGGCTTAATAGCAAGATTCCAATCAGATCCTGGCTATCAACATTTAAAGGCCGTAAAACGAATTATAAGATATCTGAAAAGTACTGCCGACTATGTTCTGTGCTATAAGGGCAGGCAAATCGAATTGACTGGTTATAGTGACGCCGACCACGGTGGCGATCGTAAGTCCACCACAGGGGGAGTTTTCCTCCTTGCTGATGCTGCAATATCATGGGTAAGCAAGAAGCAATCTTGTGTCGCACTTTCCACTATGGAATCAGAATTCGTTGCCCTTTCTAAAAACGCACAAGAAGCAGTTTGGCTGAAAAGACTTATTACTGCATAAATTGGCACTGACAAGAAGAGCAAACCTGTCAAGGTATACTCCGACAGTCAGGCAGCCATTGCAGCAGTTAAGAATCCAAAGTACCATAGTAGGACCAAACACATTGATATGAAATACAATTATGCCAAATCTGTTGTGGAAGACAATATAATCACTTTAGAATACTTGTCCACAGACAATATGGTCGCAGACCCATTAACTAAGCCATTACGTAGAGAAATTTTCGAAAAGCACGTAAAACTGCTTGGATTACGTAGGGCTTAATAAGTGTCTTGTATGAGTGATGGCATTTTGACATTTGAAATAATATTTCGATTGAATAAAATAATTGCAAAATGAGTATATGATCTATCGACGTCATAATGATAAATAACATCGGATTTTACGGTCTATAAACTAAGTCGTAGGAAGAGGTAAAACTCTTCCACCAAAATTATGTCGGATGTGAACCTTGCCTCGTCACATAGGCACGGTCATCTTGTAGGAGAGGGGAACCTCTATCACAACAAGATTGGCTAAGAACCATGGGGATAAACTTGGTTAAACGAAATGATAACTTGGTCACCCTTATAGCATGGCTTAATCTTCGTTTTGTAAATCACCGTGTTGGACTCTGTCCATCATTAAAATCACATTCATGGCCAGATGAAAGACTCTGCGATAGCATGATTGATATATCCCACCCCTGGCTTGCCCAGGTGTGCTATCGACGCGTGCTTCATACTACGCGTGCCATGTTCGACCACAGGGTCATGGTCGGTTGTGCTAGCTAGAATCCTTGTGATTCAAAGGGCGCATGTTTCGTCACCTTGAGCGTGTGATTGATCCCAGGTGTCTTATGAAGAGGCACCCAAAGTATCCTCTCGAACTCAAAACTTATACCTAAAGTCTAGCTCAATGTTCGCTTCCGGCGTACGAGCGTAGAGCCAGAGAAAACGGCCAAGTGACCACCTCTTTGGAAACCGGTTGAGTTAGACCAATATAAGCAATGGGGATGGTCATTTTCACCTATAATTCACCGACTCCTGTGTTCACAAGGTGGCCACCAACCGGATATTAGTTGAAGGTTGTGAACACTTGTACAGATGCCCTGGAGAAGTATTCCTATGTGGAAAACTGGGCAATCGGAGAATTATCAGTTGGCCAAGGATACAGTGCGGTACATATTTTATTTTTGACATGATTGATTTACGACAGGGAATCAACGTTCGGTGGGCTCTACAATACTCCTAACAGATGAGTAGCACGATGCCCTTTGTATCCGCCGGTCGCACGGCAAGCCTCGTATGAACTATTTAGAGACGGAGACAACAACTGAAGACTGAAATGTTGATGCTATTGGATGACAATACATAAACAGGCACCCTCCCACTCCGGCGAGTGGGAGCTGTTAGCATATGGTGACGTGGCGCCGTAACTGGTAGACCGTTAATATATGTGGTTACCTAAGATAATTAGGTAAATGTCACATTATGGCTAATTGGGCCAGACCCAATTCCCATGTGACATGGGAGGCCCAAAATTGGGCCACCCACCCACATAGCATAGTCGGCCGAAACCCTAATAGTAGGGAGGAGGATTTTCTCCTCCTCCCACTATATAAGGAGGTCTTGGGGTCACTCCCAAAATATACATTTATCACAACTCCTCCTAAGTTGTGATTTGAGAGAAATCATTTTCTCTCAACAAGCATATTTCAGCCGCCCCCCTAACACCACCATTGGTGTGCCATATTGCTTCCGAGCATTCAGTCTGAGGTTCTGTCCGCGTTGTTGAATCGATCAGAGGATTTGCTGTGGAGCTTATACCGCGTAGGACTTCTTCTCACGAAGAACTTGTACGGGTACCGACTGGAGGATCGGAACTCTCTCCACAACGTTCTTAGGTAGGAAAGCTATTGAGGTATGTGTACATTATTCCGCTGCGTAATTAGATTACTTACTAGTACACGTTTAGCATTCTATAGTATTACGTCCCCGTAATCCAACATCCTTCTTCCTTCCCACAAACTTCTTAGATACGTCAGAAATATTTTGATGAAATTATCAAAATTGGAGCAATTTGGTCTTTTCTAGGTGGATATATAGTTGATTATAGGCAATTGGTTCCTTATTGGTCCTTTTTTTTGTAATAAATTAAAGTAATTTTATCCGTATTTGCGGTTATTATTGAATGGTTTTTTTATTGTGTGAAAAAACTTAATGTCATAATGCAGTCTGAAATTGTGAAAGATGATATGTTTTTTTTTTTTGTTAAAAATGGTTATTGCCCAGATGTGTCTTCACTCCTGCCAACCAAACTGCTACTTGAACTTTGCTCTAACTACAAATCGTTATTTGAACTTTAATATTTTTTTTAAACTAGTTAGCTTAACTTCTAATATTTTAGCAAATTGATACATCTGTTATGATATCCATCAAACATGATCGAAGCAAGTGCTGCCGACGTGAGGTCTTTCGATATTCTATTAAAATGAATTCACCAAAAAATTGAAAGGATTGCAGCAAAATAGATTCAAATGGATGCTCTAGTGATAGACACTGTTGGAATTGATTGAAGTTCCAATTGAGCGTCCAATTTAATATATTTCATTGCATTGCTTTTAATTTATTGTCAAATCTATCTTGTTACAAATCTAAATAATCGCGTACAATAACATGCGTTTCTATCCAATTTGAGAGAAATTGTAACGGAGATAATAATTTGCTTAAAAATTGGAAGTGAATCTCATTTGCATGCTTTACTGAAATAACATTTTGATAAATATTTTATACTCTTTCTAGTTATTTTAGAAGATTAACTAAAGAAACAATAATATTTTCTATTTTGATATAATATAAATGGTTAATAGGTCTTTTGGTACATGTTTGATTAATGTTGATTTTTGGTGCAACACATTGGAGTTCTTTGGCTCTAACCAAAGCCATACAGAGCTCCGAATGTACACTTTGTGGCTTTGTGCAGAGCCACTAAACCTCGATTTGGGCCCTTTGTGACCTAATATGGGCTGGATAGCTCGAATCGGAGCCTTCCGACTCTGATTGATTGGTAGTTTACTGGGAACCATGGACGGTGGCTAGTGGACTTGAGCGGTGTTTGTAAGAAGAGTGGATGTCCGAAAAAAAATATCAAGAACTAAATTGAGTAAATATGAAACTTATGGGAAGTCACGTGACTTGCACATGGACACTGAACATATGAAATGTATGTAAAGTTAACAAATGCACAAAAAATGTACAAATTTCAAACGTAGTGCACCAAAAGTATATAAAAAAATTTTGTTACACCAAAAGTCGACATTGGTCAAACATTTTGTACCAAAAGACCTATTAGCCACAATATAAAGGTTTAATAACCAAATTGGTACCTGAACTTTGACTTGATTATAAATCGCTAACTGAACTTTGTTTGTTTGTTTTTTTTTTTTAATTGGTTACACGAACTTTAAATTTCGAGCAAATTGCTATCTATGTTTAAATTTTCCAAATTGGACATAAAATAAACATTTTCTAATCATTATTAGAGTCTTTTCAAGTAGGGGTGTAAACGAGCCGAGTCGAGCCGAGTATCTGGCAAGCTCGACTCGACTCACTATACTCGGACTCGAGCTAGAACTCGTCTGAGTCTAAATTTTTCAAGCTCGAACTCGACTCGATTCAATACTCGACAAGTTCGAGCTCGGCTCGATAAGATTAATATTCAAATTAATCATAAACGGTGCACCTTAGCTAGAGCTCGAACTCGACTCGATTAGGTTTTTTGCTCAAGCTCAAGCTCGAACTCGACTTGAATTGATTATATATATATAGATATATAATATTATGAAAAACTCGAGCTCGAATTCGAACTCGACTCCGATAGGCAATATAAAAAAGCTCGATAAGGCTCGCGAGCCTCTCGAGTCGAGTACTACTGAACTCATACTCGACTCGGCTTCAGTAAAAGCTCGACTCGAGCTCAACTCGACTAGAAATTGACCGAGTCGAATTCGAATATCAACCGAGCCGATCTCAAGTAGCTTAATTCATTTACACCATATTTTATTTTCAAGTATATAAAGTACGCTCTCCTCCAAGTTCCCTCCCTTCTCCGAATTCAAACCCTCTCACTTTCTTTCTTCGAGGACCCTGCATGAGCAACCTCAACTCGGAGAACCGCCATTGAAAGAGCTCCAGATTGCTTGAATGGGTAAGAAGTACATGAAGAAAACCACTGTGACTGAGGTATCTCTGCAGCAAGCCATGGCCAACGGCGTCCACACCAGGGCCAAAACCCTAGCCTTGCAGCAGAGCCTCTTACCAGCAGTCGCGCCGGCTTCGGATTCCTCGTCTTCACTCTCTTTCCTTGAGCTCAGGAGCCGTCGCCTCCAAAAACCCCTTCCACCGCTCCCCAAATCGTCTTCCAAACAGCAGCAGCAGCCTAGCGCCAGGAAATGTTGTCCTAGGGCGAGTCGCGAGCTCGCTGAACCAGGCTTGTTTGGATTTAGGGACGGCGGATCTCAAGGAGTCGGAATTGGCAGAGGATTCGATGCAGGGGACTGCGTGGAGGGTTCTTTCGGAGAGAACATCGGCAGGTACTGATTGAACAATCTGAAACCCTAAATCATGGAAATTATTGATTCTATTGATGAAATTTCTTGCGTTGAGCAGCGAATTTAGCATCTCTGATCTGATGTTTGTCCTTGAGATCTTATTGAAACATTATGATCCTGATGCTATATATGTGATGGTCATCGATTCATCAATTCATAATGCTATACATGAATAGTTACTCCTGATTGATTAAGACTATAAGACCATACAATATAATTCAGTTTTCTAGGCTTACTATGATGCTCCTTCCAGTCATGCCCATGGATTGTCTATGATTAAGAGATCCACGAATATACTATTTAGTTACAGAATGTACTACATGGTCCCCCCTACTTATTTATGTGCAGTCAGTCTGCAAAAATAGTTCTTTTCTTAATTGAATTTAAAAAGTGCAGACAAAAGGATTGTTTCTCTTACTTGTAGCTTAAATTAATATCTTAGGTGCCAAATCTTATAAATAATGTGGCTTCTATTGTTTAATGGGTAGGTCAGTGTTGGATAATGTTCTTCAGTTTATTATTGAAAAAAGCAAGATAATTGTCATGTTGGATGATTGGTTATTCATAGTTTTCTATAATATGCAGAACTACTCGGGAAAGCACGCCGTGTAGCTTTATTCCCGATCCCGACTCTGTCCCAACACTCACTCCCCCCACTAGATCTAGACATGCAACTCCCCGAACAAGAAGCAAGAGAGTTCAAAATGATGGAGAGGTCCCAATAGTGCATGAGATGGAGGAGATCTTCAACTGTGTGGAAGATCAGCAACGAGTATCATTCCTCAACAAGTATGCATATATTCATATCTCCATCATGCTAAGTTCCAAAAACACCCAAAATCAGCTAAGTTTTTATCTTGGTTCGATCTAATTTGTAGGTACAACTTTGACATTGCAAAGGATCAGCCACTTCCTGGACGTTTTGAATGGGTACCAGTTTGATGCATATGGATCATCAACTGCTTTCTTTCTACTTACAAGTAAGTTAATGATCTGTAATCTAGTTAGTTAGTTAGTTAGTTAGATCTTGTTCCTTCTAATGGGTCTGTTTGGTTTGCTGTACTATAACTCAGGATTGATTATCTCATTTGGCAAACTATCTTCTAATGTTTCTGAGACATTCAAACTCAAAATCAAATAATGTATGCATTATTTCACTATCCAATGACAAAACAAAACATGACACCATCATACTAGGCCTAGTTATTAATACTGAGAGTACTTGCATTGTCATTGAACTCTGCCCAAGTTTCACACTTTGTAGCATTACTAGTGTATGCAGAAAGCTAATTCATCTTCAAGTTGGTTTAGCGTAGAACTTGACGTCGACAGCCATGGCTAATATCATGAGTGGCACCAAGAACTGAAGGATCTTTATCAAGAAGTGTGGTGTATTGTCTTGGTGATTAGTGTTGATCTTGGGAGGAAGAGTGTGATTTTGTGTGACATAGTTGGTGGTGGTCTTGCCCGGAAGGGTGGATTTGTCGATATTTCCGATATACATGCCATCCAACATCTAGTTTGCAGTGTCGCTGTGTCCGACATCCTCAAAGTCGTCTGTTGCATCCTTACCTGCACCAAGAAACACAAATCAAGCCTTAGTTTTATGTCTGAGATCAAAGGGTTTAGAATACAAAACTTGGTTTTGTTGGAAGAGATTACTAACCGGTGGAGGAGAGGAGTACTTCATCGCCATCGGGATGGTCGTCCAAGAACTTGGTAACATCATAGACCTGCTAAAAAACTGTTTTCATGATACGACAACATTACAATAACATGACACAGACAGACGCGCGTAAACATAACATGATTGTTAACGTTTGTCAAAGTGTCAACTTGGTTTAAACGAATGAGATTAATCGTTTCGTACACTAAGATTAAATTTTCAAAATATCATTTGTATATTCTTCATTTACTGTGTTCTGACTCAAATTCATAAAGTTTTTATTTAAAAAAACTTCATTAAAAAAAAAAAAAAAACGAACCATTACAGCTTGCAAGGGATTCGAACCCTTGTAATAGATGCTAGGTTCGGATTTGAACCCAACAACAACTGCTGAATTCGAATTTGAACCCAGCAACAACGGTTGGGTTCGAATTCAAACCTTACAACTGTTGCAAGTTTGGATATGAAGCCAACAATAGTTACTGATTTCGAATTCAAACTTGCAGCAGCTGCAAGGGTTCATATTCGAACCCGATAGTTGTTGGGGTTGAATTGAACCTTGCAGCAACTGCTAGGTTTAAATACGAATATGCAGCAGTTGTTGGTTCGAATTGAACTTGCCGCGGCTGCAAGAGTTAGATTTGAGCCCCATATTATATTTTTAAGGAAGAAATTAAAGTTTTTTTTTTTTTAAAAATGAAAATACTTGATGAAGAACACGATGAAGCACATAAAGAACACGATAAAGAACTTTTTTTTTTGGCCAAAAAACACGATAAAGAACTTGAATAGATTAAAATTATCATTTCATAACTATTTAATTACATTAAATCAAACTAAAAAGAACCAGACTGAATCATTTAATTCATATGTAATTAAATAATCATACCAAAATAAAAGGCATACATTATAACTTTTATTATTATTATAATTTACCGGGTGTAACATTAAAATAATACATATTCACACTGCTTTGTCCATGGTAAAGTGCTAATCATGTTAAAGATTTCTCTACCAGGAAAGTTTTGTGAACCACTTGAATTATGTAAAACTATATGGCAACCCCGCGCTTTGCACGGTTAGTATATAATGATTTAATTTAATTATAATTCATTTTATTATTTTTATTTATATGTTTAATTTATTTTTAATAATACAAACTATAAAAATAATTTAAATTATAAGTATAAATTAAGTGGATACATATTACAATAATATTTTACAATTTTATTTTAATAAATATATACAATATATACATGCAATATAAAATAATTTATATATGAAATATATTAATAAACTAAATTGTTTTTTAATTAATTAAATTTATTTAATATATATTATTAAATTATAAATTAGACAATATTGAAGAAAATTTATATCTATCAATATATTTAATAGTTAAATGGTGTGAGTTGGTAAAGTTACATTTACTAATATATGATATTAATTCAAGTTGTTCAACTTAATTTTCATAATATTTATTTGTATCGTATTATATAAAAAAAATATTAAATTGAACATACACATTTTAATAAGTAACTGGATAAATATTACTTATGTTTTGATGAAGTAATATTGTAGAAAAAATATATTTCACTTTCATTAAAAAGTCAATTATGAATATTATTAGTAGTTAATTTACTCACGCTTTTCGCAGATGTTGGAGAATCCGTAAGTTGCTCTTTGTGATTCTATTATTTTATTAGTTTTACTTTAGTTACTCTAATTGTTACGTTATTAGCTTGACATAAAAAGGGTTGAGATTAGTGTATTTGAACGATTATTAGAACAACAAATAGAGAAAACCTCATAACAAACCATTACTCGATACGAAGCCGCAGCCATATTCTCAATCCATAGGATTCATATTTTCATTGTAATCGACTGACCATGTATGTCGTTGATCCAATTGCATAAATCTCCATTCATCTATCAATATATTCTAGTCTAATTTCATCTTTAATTGTAGAAGAAATGTAACATACGTAGATGTTACAATAAAAGAGTGTACGGTCCTTAAGATGAAATGACAGTGTTTGGAGCTCATCCATGCAAGAAGAGATGTCTACTTAGGATTGACACATCAACGGTGACAGAGTGTGAATGACATGTTCCAATCATATTGCATTATTTGGACACATCATGGCAAAAAAAAAAAAAAATTGTCAACACCATATTAAACACATTGAAATTATATTATAGATATATAGATTAGCACATAAGTGTTCTAATCCAACATAAAAGTATATGAGAAGATATTTATAGTTTTTTTTTCATACTATTATTATTTAAAAACGGATAAGAATATTTTTCTGAAATAATCTCACGTTCAACTTATAAAATTGCTTATATAATGAAAAATATAAAAATATTCATATAAACCTAAATTTATAATATTCAAATATATATAACTTCATTTTCTAATCATATTTATGTATTAATTTCAATAGTAGCCAGCTTACCATCCCAAAAGTGCGATATACATATATATGGTCATTAATATACTGATATTGTCATAATCATTCTTAGTAATATTATTTATTTGATTTTTTAATTATTTTCATCGAATTTAAAGAATTTTTTATAACAATTATTAGCAATATCAAATCTAACTACGTGGCTCTGTTTTATGCTTGATTACACCAATATATTTGATAAATTAGTACATACGTTCTTTAGTGTATTTGAAGAATTTCTTTACGCATATATATTGTAGTAGTCATAATATTAGTTATAATATTTATTTAAATATATATTGATTAAAATAAAAAAAATCCAGTCATTTAAAATTTAGTACATTTGTAGTTTTTTTATTTGGCATTAACTTAATATGGAAAATTAGTATTTATTAATTAATTAATACAATAATGTCATCCTAACAATTTTTTATTAAATAATTTTTTTATTAAATATGATAGTAATTTGGTTTATTTATTCTAACTTACCATACTCAGTTTAAAATTTTAATTATATATGTGGTCAATATATTGACAATGCCATAGTAACTATTCTAAATAATGACATTATTTTTGTTTTTTTAAGTATTGCCATCAACTTTAAATAACTTTTGATAGTAATGGACAGTAATATCATATTTATTCATGTATTTAGTCTTATAACAAATAATATATAATAAATTAGTACATAAACATTTTAGTCTAACTTAAAAATATTTTTTTGAAAGGATCGCATTCAATTTATAAAACTATTTGTATGATAATGAATATAATATATTTATATCTATTGGAAAAGTAAACCTATATTTATAGTATTCATATAACATATGATATATTTTTTTGGCCAAAGGAGGAACTTTATTAATAATATAACATATGATATATAACATATTAGAAATATTGTAATAATTTAAACTTTTAAAATCATATTGCCAAACCTCCTAATATATATACATGTTCTAATTATAACGTAAAATTTAAATTGTGAAAAATTGAGATTTATGATAGTTACATTATAATTAATGTATTCTAATTCTATAAAGGTAAATTTACATGTTATGAAAAAGTTGGATTAATTAACTAATTCAAAATCAAGAAGATGTATGTATTGCACATTTAAATCCTACCTTTATAATAAGTGTAGAAGACAAAAAAAAAAAAAAAAAATTAAGAAGAAAAAAAAATCATTGTTGGAGAATTGGTAAGAGCATCGAGGCATTGCTCTATTTCAGAAGCTTTAAATTTTTAATTCCTCGATCTGGTGAGAACATACGACACGTCAATAATTTTTCCATTATTGGATGATATGCATCCATTCTCTCATGCATTAAGTGTTAAATCCCCTCAAATTAGAGGGAGAAGCAAATCCGGCGATTGTACGTGTGTGTTGGAGAAGAGATCGAGATATACCATCGATGAAGATCGTTTGACATTGCTAAAGGTTAAACTCATTCGAATTATAGATATAGATAATAGATATCGATGTAGATTTTGTATAAAAATAAATACTTATATATTAATAATATAAATTACTTTTATATTCGATTTTTATGTTTCTAAAATTTTAAAATGAACCAATTATTACATATTGGCAACCAAAATTTATTATATATATACAAAAATATTCGACTATTCAAAAATACATTTAGTACAATGTAAATTTATTAAATTACTTAGTATTATTTAATTATTTTGTTAATGTATTTTAACATGGTGAATTTTTTATTTTTTAATGTGTTATTTGTTCTTTTTATTTTTTTAAATAAATTTATGGAAGTAATTTTATTAATTATATAAGCTAAATCATGTTTGATATATTTTATTAATTGTAATTTATAATTTGTTTTATGTTTTTTTTTCCATCCAAATTTTAGTACACTTATCCAAATTAAATTGCTAGGGTGAAAGTTATCTATTTTATTTTTTATGGAGTTCAAAGATCAAATTTATCAAATTAAAAAGGAAACGGCTATTGAAATGCAATATGGAGCTTTGCTTGATATTTAGAGTTACATGTGGAGGTGATTGATGATGTAACCTATCAAATTTTATGACGGGCCAATCAAATGCCATGATTTTAACACATATATGAAAGATAAAGTTGTGTTAAAAACTTACGATTGTACAAGATTTTTCAGAATTATATTATAATATATAGATTAGAGAGAAATAATTATGTGTCAACCACTTGAATTATGGATTTATTATATTAAATTCGACAATGATGCAACGAATCATGAGTTTTTTACTAAAATAGATCCAAATAAAAAACCAAATACTAATATAGGCCACATAAAAAAATTACAAATTTAGGCCTGGCCGGGTAAGGGCAACCCGGCCAAATTATTTATTTATTTATTTTATTATTATTATTTTTTTTACAATTGGCCGAAAAAAAAATTTGCTTGGCCGGGTTGCCCCAACCCGGCCTAGTGTTTTTTTTTTTTTTTTTGTTAAATAGAAGTTGTACAAATAATTTAAAACTAACGGTTTTGTAATTATTTTTTTTTCTAAAAACATATTGGACATGGTGAACCCTAAATGGCAAATTGACACATTTGTCTTCTAGGTTCACCATGTCCAATATGTTTTTTTTTTTTGAAGATTATTCCGCGAAATGCCAATTTTCTCTCTAGGTTCACCATGTTTAATAGATTTTTAGAAAAAAAATATAAAATTAGTAGTTTTGTAATTTTTTTTACGAAAACAGGTAAACGACAAATGTCTGTCAATTTACCCGGGTTTACCATGTACAATAAGTTTTTAGAAAAAAAATTACAAAAGCATTAGTTTTACAACTTCTATTAAAAAAAACAAAAAAACAAAAACAAAAAAAAAAAAAAAGGAAAGAAAAACACACTCGCCCGGGTTGGGCAACCCGGCCAATTTTTTTTTTTTCTCGGCCAACTGTATAAAAAAAAATAATAATAAAAATCAGGTGGCCGAGTTGCCCCAACCTGGTCAGGCCTAGAATTGTAATTTTTTTTTTATGTGGCCTATAATGGTATTTGGATGTTTATTATTTGGGTCTAATTTGGTTAAAAACTCACGAATCAGGGTACAAATACCCCACAGTAAAAGTTGAGGGTGCACAAGATCTATTTCGAACTTTCCGAAAAAAACAGCGGGTACCGGTGAGCCAGTCGACAACTATATAAACCCCCACAAACCCTGATTTACCCTTTCGTTCAGAAACGCTAGGGTTTCATCTACCACGCCGGCGGGGCAGGCAGAGGGTGTGTGAGAGAGAAAGAGAGAGCAGCAATGGTGTCCGGATCGGGAATATGTAAGCACAGAGTGGTGGTGGATGCTCGGCATCACATGCTGGGGAGGCTGGCGTCTATCGTGGCAAAGGAGCTGCTCAATGGCCAAAAAGTGGTGGTTGTAAGGTGCGAGGAGATCTGCCTCTCCGGCGGATTGGTTCGTCAGAAAATGAAGTACCTGAGGTTTCTGAGGAAGCGCATGAACACCAAGCCCTCCCATGGCCCCATCCATTTCCGAGCTCCTGCTAAGATCTTCTGGCGCACTGTCCGCGGGTATATTTTTCGTTATAATTTGCGTCGATTGAGATAATGCTGGGTAATTCAACGTGAATTTTTTTGTTGATTTTTGGAATGCGAACTATTTGGTATTCGATGTGTTATAGGGCACCATCAAGCAGATTCGAACCGTGTAGAGAGTTTGATATTTGCGCTGGATTGCGATTTAGATTCTTTGCAAATCTTAAAATGTAGTTAAATATGTCAATAATTCTGGCTTGCTATTTAGAATTCTTGCAGAACAATGTTCTATCTTTTGTGGGATTGAATTGAACTTGAGTAGTGATTAACGTTTTCTGCTGAAGATAAAAAGAAGTAGAATCGGCTTAGCTGTACACAAGTAGAGGTTCCATAATGAGGTGTTGTATTAGAAGTATTCAGATTCTACAAAATGTTGATCGAATGTGTCTGCATTGGTCCATTAGAAGTAGTTTACATCAAGAAGAATTGCACATCAAGAAGTTTCTGTTTTGATGTAGAATCTTTTTAATTTTCCTTGTGGCAGAATGATTCCACACAAGACAAAGCGAGGAGCAGCTGCACTTGCTAGACTTAAGGCTTACGAGGGTGTCCCTCCTCCTTATGATAAGATCAAGAGGATGGTTATCCCTGATGCTCTTAAGTGAGTTTCCTCCTAACATATTTTCTTTCTATCTCTGGAGCAGATTTAAAATTATTGTTTGCTAATTTTTCTCATGATTTCAGGGTGTTGAGGCTTCAGAAGGGGCACAAATACTGTTTGATGGGTAAGCTGTCATCAGAGGTTGGATGGAACCATTATGATACCATTAGGGTGAGTTTCCCACAATTTCTCTGTTTTAGTACTTACATACGCTTCACTACGATGTACTTGTTTATGTTTTTCATATCTTTAATCTTTAAATGGGGAGTAGAAAGTAGACTTTGTTGGGAAAACCTTCTAGTTCAACCATTAATATCTGGTAAATTCAGTCTGTTGCTAGACTATGATGTTCTTGGTTATCAGAGTAGCATCTTTTCTAGTCCAGCTTTCAGACTTCCCAGTATGTGTTCTTGTTTTGTAAACAAAGGTTGTGCGTAAAATCTAGTTTAATATGTCAATGCTGTATTTACTTCAATTTTCAAGCTGTCTTTTCATGATGATCTATTAGGCAGAAACAGAGTAATCGTGATTCAGCTTACGGTTGCTGTTATGATTTATCACGTCTTTGAAATGCTCCAACTCGGGCCTTACGTAAAAAATTGCTTTTTTATCACAGGAGTTGGAGAACAAGAGAAAGGAGAGAGCTCAAGTAGTTTACGAGAGGAAGAAGCAGCTCGCTAAACTCAGAGTTAAGGCTGAAAAGTCTGCAGAGGAGAAACTTGGATCCCAGATTGAGGCCATTGCATCTGTCAAGTACTAAGATTTGAGAATATTTAGCTCTTTTTTCTTAGATGTTCTGAAATTTTGATGGTGGACCGGTTTTTTTCGACCTTTTGACATGAGTTGTTGAGCTGGGTGGTCCATAATGTTGCTATGTGATTGCTCAAGTATTGTTTTGTTTAAACCTTGGTTGCTACCATTGTGCTGGAATTGATCTCCAGAAGTCGATTACAGCCAAGGTTTACAGTTGATTAAGCTTTTCTTGAAGTAATCTGAAAATTTGTTATACTTTGGGTCATAATTGAAGAGAAATTAAACTTTGAGGGCTATTTTGATTTTTTTTAACATTTGGTCTGACATGCATATTTTAATTTCGGTCAAGTGCGTCTTCTAGAACTTCTCTTTCCCCGGCTCTCGTTTCCATGTTTGTCAGGTTAACTAATTTTGTCGGCTAAAAAAAAGTTAAAAAGGAAAAGAAATAAGCGTATTCTTTATGTGCAAATTGCAATTAAATTATGATTATATATGCATGTAGCGTGGTAAAAAACATGAATGACCTAATTCATTCGGTTACTCAATACTAATGTTTAATGTTTATTATGGGTGAGCAAAATACCCAAAAATTCTAAAAATCGGTAATTTTTTTGTTTTGGTTTCGGAATAAGTATCTGAGTACCTAAATCCGAAACTGTTTAATATATATATTTATATAATAACTAGATGTTTTTTTCTTCTAAAATTAAATGTTCAGTTATGATACACAATTTACAACATCTATGTGTTCGTTGGCATATAAAAAAAAAAAAAAAAATCAAACACTTAGATTGAATTTGTAATAAAAGCATGAATGTAACCAGTTTCAAAGGGTATCGGAACCGATCAGTTCTGGGACGGTTCCGGTCCAAATGACTCTGGGTAATGACTGTTAGAAATCGTTTGGTATTGGTTTGGTTCTAGGATACCCTAAATTTACAGGGTACCCGGATCCACTCACATAATGTTTAAGACTTTCTATTCATGGTTTGAAAGTTTTTTCTAACTAAACTTAATGAACAAGTAGCACATGCACCGTCCTTATCAAGATAGCTCTACTAGCAGCATAATATAATCAAGATGACGTCTTGTTAAGCCTAATAAGCAACTTAGTTTAATAAAGTGAACGATATATTAAATCTAGCTCTACTTAGTAGGTGAGTGAGACTTGATATTTTAACAAGGTCTGTCGAGTGGGACCCACAATTTTAAATTTTAACCATATTAACATGATGTGATGATACCCGAGGAATTTCGAATTTCAAATTTAATATTTCGAAATCAAACAATAAGAGCGTTTAACCACTAGACTTTAATTGTCCCCAAACATGTTGATTAGATGAGCCGTTTACAGTTGGAAACATCAAGCGCGTAACGGCAGTCAACAGTAACCGCCACCTACCGTTAACAAACGGCGGATCCTTGTGAAGGCCAAAGTGGCGCGAATCGGACGTCAGTAGCGGCAGAGCTGCCGTTACACGCCACGCATCTAGCCGCTTTCTGATAGCGACAGTCCCACAATATGCGTTCCCTCTCTCTCTCTCTAAACAGTGGAAAGCGACTACAGAAATGGTGATGCAGCAGCTGATGAGCTCTGCTGCAATGGTGGATTCTGGAGAGAGAAGAACCGAATTTCAATAGAACTCTGTCTGATGGAGAGATAAAGCGACATTCGTCTGAATCAGCTGCATTAATTAATTCTGCATTCCGTAGCTGCGCATATATTCTCTGCAGGATTTGTCGTTGCCAGGTATAAGATTCGGGGTTCGTAACAGTGATTGATTTGTCCTTTGCTGGTTTTGTTCGCTATCGATCGAGCCATTCTAGTATTCTTGACCGTCTTTGGGTTCAACGATGAATAATGTGCGTTGAGTTGATTTGATTTGTCGTTTCTGTTGGTTTCGTTATGAATTGATTCTGGATTTTGTATTTTGATTTGGCGGATT
Organism: Clarkia xantiana subsp. parviflora; assembly: GCA_036873135.1. Classification (NCBI taxonomy): domain Eukaryota; kingdom Viridiplantae; phylum Streptophyta; class Magnoliopsida; order Myrtales; family Onagraceae; genus Clarkia; species Clarkia xantiana. The sequence continues at coordinate 13,291,876 of JAPTYO010000010.1, read as the reverse complement.
TGAGGTTGAGAAAATATTAGGAAGGTCTGAGACTCTGGAATCGCCTAATTAGTATTGAGATGCTGATTTCGTCGATATTCATTCTGTTAGAGTGATAATTCAATGCTGCCATAGAAGGAAATCTGAAACTGGATTGAGTCGAATTAAATTTGAATCCCATATAGTATTACTGGTGCGCTTAAGAATCTTCCTTTTCCGGTTCTGTTTTAGGGAAGGAAACAATGGCGACTGATGAAGAGAGGAAATATGATGTAGAAACCTTTGCCGATGAGAAAAGAAGATCCAGGGCTATAACTTTGAGAAAGAAGGCTATGAGTGCTTCGACAAAGATCACCCATTCTCTCAGAAAGCAAAGCAGGAGGATTGCTGATTGCCGCTTTGCTGCAATAACTGTTGACGACGTAAGGGATTCGAAAGAGGTTGAAGCTGTGAACGCTTTCCGTCAGGTATTGACTGCAAGAGATCTGCTACCGCCTCAACATGATGATTATCATACAATGCTGAGGTAATGAAAATCAGTTCTAACACCTTTCGGTAGTTTCTTTTTCAGTTCTTGAATTCTCTAGTTATTTATATAGAATGAGAGATTCAAAGAACTCTGGAGTTGATTAGGAGGCATACTTTTCTCTAGCTGATGATGATGACTGCTTTGGAGGTTAAAGCGAGGGGATTTGAAGAGGGCAATCTTTTGATAATGCAAAAAGTTACTGAAAAGAGAATTAATCACTTCTTTTGGCTATCCTGATCCTTCTATTTCTATCCTCGCCTCTTCAAAGAAGCAAAAATCTGTCATTGTCTAGACTCTGATCTGCTTTACTGCACTTAAACTCGGAAAATTGACAGCTGAAACAATATGGGCAACTGATAGCTTATAAAAAGCTTGCAGGAGATTAAAATATAGTTCCATTTCTTTAAGAATCACTACACAATGGACAAGATTATAGATTTAACGAGTTTAGACATCACAAAACCTCCCAAATTGTATTCTCTAGAAGGGAGCTGGAAAGGAATGTAACCTTTCTCCCAAATGAGATGTTTCTCCTTGTCCTCCCATTTTGCTCCAGCTATCCCTATCCCTATCCGAATAAGCCTAAATGGGTGCTGTATAGATATAACAAATTAACAATAGTTGGCACTTTTAAGTGGCATTTATGGAAGTGCAAAAAAAAAAAAAACGTCTACAGGAACACTTAACTTTCTTCTTAAGGAAGTATAGTCTTCCCATATTTCCCCAAAGAAAAGGTTGTTGTCAAGAAATTCTGTTTCGACTTATCTTTTCAGTGTTCTTTCGATCAGAATGGGGATATGTAGATGTAACAGGGTGATGTGCACTTTGCCTTCCAGTATTGGCAGTCTATTTATTTCATTTCTGTCTAAACAGCTGACTGCAGCTATTTATTTCATATACATTACATTTTCCAGCACCTTGCCGTAATTTGAAATATACATTATTGATTCGACAATATTTCTCGTGATGGTTTTGAAGTGTTTCAGGTTACTTATGACAACTGTTTTTATATAGGTTTTTGAAGGCAAGAAAGTTTGACCTCGATAAAACTCTGCATATGTGGATAGAGATGCTCAACTGGAGGAAAGAGAACGGAGTTGATTCTATAATACAGGTTAATTTTTCTATCCGTCGGACATGCATTAGTAGATCATGCATCAATTTGTGTGAGCTAGTGATGCTTGTATTAGGTGAAACTAAGTTCTGCCGAGTAGTCATTCTGATCGCCTTTACTTAGTAATCTACATAATTTTACGCCGTGCTCTAACATATGCTATTATTTATTTCTTCTTAGGATTTTGTGTATGATGAATATGAAGAAGTCCAATCGTGTTATCCTCATGGTTATCATGGTGTAGATAAAGAAGGCCGGCCTGTTTATATTGAAAGACTAGGAAAAGTTGAGCCTACCAAGCTAATGTCTATCACTACGGTGGATCGATTTCTGAAGTACCATATACAGAGTTTCGAGAAGACCTTTGGTGATAAGTTTCCAGCATGTTCTATTGCTGCCAAAAGGCATATCGACTCGAACACCACTATACTGGATGTGCAAGGATTGGTAAACTACACTTTGATGTAATTTGGCCCATCCTTTGGTTAACCTGTCTCTTTAATATGTTAATCCAACATACTTTTTACTGATATTGCAGAACTTCATGACTTTCGGCAAACTTGCACATGATATTGTTATGCGCATGCAGAAGATTGACGGTGACAACTACCCTGAGGTTAGACAATACAAAAGCTCTTGGTTGTAGATACTGACTTATATATCAGTGTATTCTAATATTTATAGGCTTTCACAGACATTGCATCAGATGTACATTGTGAATGCCGGACAGGGATTTAGACTGCTTTGGAACACTGCAAAGAGCTTTCTTGACCCAAGGACTACCTCAAAGATACATGTACAAAACTATAGTTTATCCTAGTTTTCAACATATAGGGAGTAGACAAATAAATACTGAATAAAATTTACTCCTTTTTAATATTGCAGGTTCTGGGAAGCAAATTTCGGAATAAGTTGTTAGATGTTATAGATGCAGGGTATATATTCTCTCTAGACTTTATTTATGCAATAGCCAATAGCCTAACTAGGTTTCTTTATTTTTATATTTGGTCATACAGCTTATTGCAAAGTCCTTATCTCATTGCAGTCAATTGCCAGATTTTCTTGGTGGAAGCTGCTCATGCCAAGATAGAGGTGGATGTCTTAGATCGGACAGAGGACCTTGGAATGATCCAGAGATAATGAAAGTATGAGTCACTGAAATGGCTAAAAAAAATGGCCCAGAAATAGTACTGTAATCGGCAACTTATAATTGGTCATATGCATGCTAGACTATAAAATCCAAAATATGCAATTTATATTCACTATCTTAGATAAGAAATATAATATCCGTGTTCTCTTTGCAGTTAGTGCGCACCGGGGAAGCAATGTTTTTGAGGAGGCTGAAAAGTTACTCTGATTGCTTTGATTTAGAAATTGATCTCTTCTCATCTAAGGTGAGTTCCCAACAAATGATCGTCTTTTTGCTGCTATTTCATCCTGCATGTGGATAAATTATTCTCATCATTTTACTTGTGAAGGTTACCAACGGTGATCTAGCTTCTGCTGAAGCTTCAGACCTGAATGCAGGTACTTCAGCCCGTGAGCCCGTGGTGCAGACAGTTCCAACACCAGCTAGTAATGAAGTATGAGTTACTTTTTCTTCAAAATAAATTCATTATTCATGTACTTCTACTTAATAATAAATATAGCAAATGAAATTTCGAGAGCAAACCCAATATAAAGAGGCTTGAGTCTGTCAATGCATCTAAGACTAATTTGTTCTTTGTTCAGGAAAGGACGGACATGCATATTCCTATTTTGGCAGAGAACCTGATTGAACCAGTAATAGCTGTTGCTGGAAATGAAGCTGGTAAGCTGTTACATGACGATTTAACAATTGCAACATAGCATTAACTTTCATTTGTCTATTCAAGAGGAATATAGTTTGTTGATTTCATCAACAAAATATAAATTTCCTGGAATAGTAAATATCTTAGAATGGATACTGTGTATTGGAGTTTCTTAAGAAAGAATATATAGCATCGAATTAAGGATAGTTCTGCTTACTTGGTCATTGCCACAAACGTCAATCTCAATCACCATGATAACCATGCCTCGCTTTGGCGCCAGATGATTTTGAACACCTAAAACAAGTTCTTTTAACTGGGGAAAGTCATGGAAGATTTTTGCTGGATAAGTTATATAAATTTCTGGAACACAATCCATCACCTTGCTTTTTGGCATTGGACAATGATTTATCAAGAATCTCATTTACCTTTTCTTTTTCAGGTGATTTCACCAACAGAAGTACTTCAAGGAGAGTTGTCCCTCGTGTAGCAAGTGTCTTACTTTACCCCATTCTCAAATTGTTAGCACTTGTCTATCTTCTATTCCAACGGTTGGGGGGAGTACTTTTAGAGAGACGTGCCCGGCTGGAATTGGAAGAACAACAACATAGACCTCGTGATGGAGGCAGTAGTGCATCTCCATTGCCAAGCACTGATCAGAATCAGGTAGTAGAGCAGGACAGTGTCGAGCCGTGTTGGGAAAGGTTGCAACACTTGGAGTCGTTGGTGGATGACCTCTGTAACAAGCAAACAGATATCCCCAAAGACAAAGAAGATATGCTACAAGATTCATTGAGTCGCATCAGGTCTATAGAGTATGATCTACAAAAGACTAAAAAGGTGTTTGGAAAATTTGAGATTAATCTTCGTGCTTTTCGTTTTAAGTATTAATAACTGGAAGTTGTCAACCTTGAATTGCAGGTGCTGATTGCAACTGCATCAAAGCAATTCGAACTAGCTCAGTCACTGGAAAACTTGAAGGACAATAGCAAAGCTGTAAGTTCTTATTCCAAATCCGAATCCGCGTTCTTCTTGCTCCTTGGATCAGTAGAATAGAGTAAATTAGCAATCTGATCAAGGTTTGAAATTTTGAATTGAAATTGACTCTATGTCATCTGTGCTGGTAATTGGACCAATAAGCATTTCTCTTGATTTTCTTTTCATGATCCTTAAACTTGTGGGATTTTGCAAATTCAACTGTTTAGGCAGAGATCTCAACTCAACATATTTAAGATTTGCTTACAAAAGAACAATTTTTTTTGTTTGTGTGTGGATCTTTATAACTAAATCCAGAAAGTTGACTACAATATTCATTAATCTAAAATCGGGTAGGGGACGAGCGGCTGCTGGCCAAGATCATGCAGATCTATTTCTTCAGAAAGTTTCCATCTTGAGTGAGTAGTATCTAGCAGAAAGGCGATTAACTACCTGCGGCTCGGTTCATGTAACTTGTTGTTGCCTTCTGATGCAAGAAATGCTGCTATTGGTCAGGTTCTCGCTCTACTCCCTACACACACATATACGTAGATATATTACTTGCATGCCACGCTACTGTCATATATTTCATTCTTCCCTGAATTGTGATCCATCTCTTTCAGTCTGTTCGAGCTTCTTTACTGTTTCTTACACGCTCGAAGATTGATTGCTGCGGCTAACACGAATTGAACGAACTGGTTGTGAAGACTGGTACATTCTTGTGCTTTGATCCTCTTGCATTGTTCTGTACATAAACAACAGATGTTTTTACTGAATATGCAAAACCCATGAAGAGTAATAGTCTTACAGCTACTGAAACATCAAGCGGTGTTTTTCGCGGGTTATTTAATACCAAGTTGGCCGTTGATGTGGAACTACAATATTTGCTATCTGATTAAAGTGTCCTTGGTATATCAGGTCTACCCCATGTGTTAGTTTGGTATATCATGATTAAAATGTTATTTTCGAAGGTTTTAATTATGCTGTCATTTGGAGTGTCCGTCAAATTTTGAGGTTAAATTTGGCATAACTCGGTCACATGCGGGACACATGACCAAATAAAATTTAAAATGCCCAATTTAGCCCCATGTGGCCGGAATCAAACTTCCAGTCAGGCGGCCGACCAGATTCGCGTGCATGACGGTTTGGACGGTGTCGGAGCTAGTTTGGAGCAAGGATGCTGGTTTGGACGGAGTCGGAGCTGTGGATTCGGAGGTGGATGACTAGAATCAGACGGTTGGCTTTGCAAAAAAAGGGGCAAAATTGTCTTTTCAACTCAAGTTAACCGAAAAATTGGACGGAAAACTAAATCGCAACAAAATTGAAACCTGAGACAGCAAATTATAACAATTTAATTATGAGAACCAAACTAACATATGGGGGAAAACCCGAGACACTAAATAAGTTATTTTTAATTACGATTTATTTGATCAAGTAAATTATTATATTCTAGCTAATATAAATAAACTAGGTGCTGACCCCGCGCTACGCGCGGGGCACGTTAAATTGTGATAGTTTAATGTAATATTTTTTTAAGGTATGTATATATTTTTTTTTTAATTTAAAAAGAATATTAGTTAAATGTTGTGTGTATATATATATATATATATATATATATATATATATATATATATATATATGAACTTAACATTTTAATATTGTAAGGTTTAAATTTAGACGTTGTCATTTTTTAATCATACGATAATGTTATTATTTATTAAGTAATTTTAACCTTAAAGTGTAAATAGTTGTGTTGATTAATTTCATGTGATTGTTTATATTTTTATTTTTTTCCTATCATGTTATTGTTTGATGTATAAAAATAATTTATCTAATTAAAGTAATTATATATATATATATATAATCTACAGAGATGACATAAATTAAATGAGATATGAAATTTATTGTATAAATTGTTTTTTTCATCAAGCATGACTATTAAGTAGATGATATAGTGTATATTTTTTATTTACTGTTTGATATATAAAGGTGATACAATAATATAGAAACTAAGGCAAATCATATTTAAGTTTATATATTTCTATATCTATAGAGGGCTGTGAATCAGTGTGTATTATTCTTTCTAGATATCTATGGGTACGTCTGTATATATATAATTGTTCTTCACGATCTTCTGGTGAGACCATTAATTTGAATATCTCCCTGCAACCCAACACCATCTGGTAGTCACCTTCGAGTCTCCAAAATTGGCGAAATATTTTTGCTGCTGCATATTTGTCAACTGTATACAATGCGATGCTGTAATTGTGTCGTTTCTCCAAAATTTCATAGTGGGCCGAGAAAACAACATAAAAAAAAGGCTGAATCCAACATTAAAAAGCCTTATAAAGGTTGAAAACAACATAAATGCTGAAACGGGCCTTAAACAAGCTGAGAAGAACATAAAAACAAAATGGGTTAAGTTTGTAACGGACGTCTAAGTGTCACGATTAGGTTAATCTAAAATGATGATGTGGCACACCCAAAATGCTTCACTCTCTCACATGTTCCCTTATTATATATATATATATATATATATATAGATATATTTATAGAGGTTAATCAAAATCATATGTGGTATTGATTTCCTTATTTTTACATGCTTAAAAATTGTAGGAATTTTGCTGTAATCTTTTAGTAAAATTCACCAAATTAATGGTAATAAATGATCTGCTTCGAAGAGATAATATGTTGTAACCAATTAAACAATGTTTTTGATATCTCTAGAATGATGCAAATCTGTCAATCGTTTACGACCAAAATTAATCAGATGTGAGCATCAATTGCGTCCTGTACAATCTAGTCATTTTTTGGGTGCGCCGGGTTTTTACAAAGTCGCCTCCAAATGGCGCACCAAAATGATTAAAATATTTGTTTTGAGAGTGTGCGCGTGAACCCGGTGTACACATTTATGCGTAGAACTGTGCGTAATTTACTAGAATCAATGAGGAGAAACCGAAGTTTGTATGTGGACCCGGTGTAAACTCGGCAATACAAAACAAAATAATGCCGAAGTGATAAAATTAATTCGTTTCGGGGGGGGCTTGGTTGTCAACCTGGTGCATGTAAATTTTTGGATTTCACCCGGAATCACCTGTATAGTTTTACTTGGGCCGCGATTATTCCGCAATTATTGGGCTGATTTCCGGGTAACATCGACAAAATATTTGGGCCTTTTTTTTTTGTAAAAGATTTATTCATCTATTATACTAAATAATATTTAATTAACTTTAGCCAAAATAATAATAACAATAAAATTATTATTTTTTTATTCTTTTTAAGTAAACTTACAATATGCTGAAAAAATAAAATACAAAAAATGGCAAATGTAATTTCTTTAAACATAATATATATATATATATATCAAAATAATGCATGGATCTTATTCTTGATCATTGTGTTAGTGTAACGTAGATATATAAATTATAAATATATAATATCATACGTTGGAATACTTCTTACATCAATTTTTGTTATTAGATCATAGCATGGTAGGAAAAGTTAGTTGCTACTCTTTAATTACAATATATTGAGTAAAAAAAATATAACATTCAAAATTAGATAATATACTATATATGTATAATATGGTTAATTTTCCCTTAATTTAATTTTCAAGCTCGTTTTTTTTTTTTAATTTTTATATGCTTATTATTTATTATATAAATACTTTTTAACAATAAAAAAATGGAATTTTTATACTTTCGGGTTTTTTTTTTTTTTTTATAATATGCTTATAGAAATGCTTTTGAACAAAAAAATATGGAAATTTTAGTGTATTTAATGCAAATCCGTAGAGCAAGCAAACTATTAAAGAGCAAAATCAGTAGGAAAAACATCAACTACATACAATCCTTCTTATTTATTAGGGCTGGGCATAAAAACCGGTTCGGGCGAACCGAACCGGAACTGAACCAATATGAACCGGTTCTGACTGAATCGGTTCTTAAATTGTTCGGTTTTGATAAGAAATATATATAGCGGTTTTTGACTGGTTTAAAACAGGTTCCGAACCGGTTCTGAACCGGTTTTTCAGAACCACTTTTGTTACGTAAAGCCTAAATTATAAGACATTATTACTCTCTTGCATCTTTTTTTGGGTAGAATAAAGGGCTATAAACAAGCTGAGTATCCGGAAAACTCGACTCGACTCAGTTTAGTCGAGCTCGAACTCGACCGAGCATTAATTTTTCAAGCTCGACTCGGTGCCATACTTGACATGTTCGAGTTCGGCTCGACTCGGCTCGATAAATGTTGCACCTTAGCTCGATGTCGAATTCGACTCGATTAGACTTTTGGCTCGAACTCTTCCTCGACTCATTATATTCATATATAATATTATTACGTAAAGCTCGAAAAACTCAATTCTAACTCGACTCGAATAAGCAAAACAAAAAAGCTCGATTAGGCTCGAGAACCTCTCGAGTCGAGTACAAGTGAACTCGAACTCGACTCGGTATCAGAAAAAGCTCGACTCGACTCGAAATTTAGCGAGTCGAATTTGAATATCGACCAAGCCGATCTCGAGAAGCTCACAAGTAGTTTGACTCGTTTACACCCATAGGGTAGATTCTTCACTATTTGTTTTTGGTTTATATTGGATATATAGGTGGTCGTAGCAAGTTTGTTTACTTCTATATAGTTATCGTATAGTATGTTAGCCCAAATTAGTTTTTAACTCGAAACTTAACTAAAAAATGGCTCAATATTTTAACTGAGGTGATAGATTAACTCGCTTAATATACAAATTTTCAACCAGAGATTTGCTGCACTTTTGAAGTTTGAGCTACATCTCTTGACGTCGTTTAAAGTCTCGAGATTTATGTTTTAAATATTTTAACTTTTTTATATTATTAGTAGATTGTTTCTAATTTAGACTTTGATACTCTCAACTCTGAAGCGATCAATTCTCTTTATAGTTTGTATTTTGAAATTTTTTTGATTGCTTATGGATTATCAATTTGAGTGTATTTTGAATTTAGTAAAAAAAAAAAAAAAGGTTCAAACCCGGTCGAACCAGTTCAGAACCGGTTTTGCTATGGTTCGGTTCTAGGACTAGAAATCTGGTTCGGTTCTTACATGGTACAGAAAACCAACTGAACCTAAAATCCGGTTCGGTTCGGTTCTGAACCGGTTCGGCCCAAAACCAAACCATGCCAACCCTATTATTTATTAGGTGCATCGGTTTTTCAGTCACCTCCAAATGACAAACAAACAAAACCATCTTTTTGACACATCTCTGCTGCAAAACAGTGGAAAATAATGTATCTGCTGATACTAGAAACGCAAAGGATACAAAAACATGACAATTTTGAAGATCAGAGACATCGAAAAAAACCCGAAAATGGGAAAATGCTGAATGCATCACAATAAACACTAAGATCAAGTTTTTTCGACTGTACAAAAGAGGGAGATGGAACCGAACCGTGCCGCGATCGGGATATATTCACAAAAACTGTTCAAAAGGCCTTTGCCCCTTAACAACAAGGATGATTTGCTACCCACCCACCCACTTAACATGGGTAGCTAATAATAATACATTAACTAATCTATCATCACCAGGCCATGAAAGAATGGACCCTCTTCAACATCATCAAACTAGTTAGAACCCTAACCCAAAAAAAAAAAAAACAGACAAGGGCAGGAAAAGAGAAGCACAAGAAGAGATTTGGAGTTGCCTGTACAAAATCTGTATGTCGGTTTCTCTTCCGGTGAGCCCTAGCCCCGCCACAGCCCTAACGCCAGTGGCAATATACATCGACCCACCCTTCTTACGGTTAGAAACAACACGAAAAATTAATGGCATCACACAACCGATCGCTGCTCCTTCCTTCCATCTCTGCCTCTTCGCAAAGCCAGCACCATCTGGAGATAATTTATAGTTTGATCAGATTTGAGCAGCCAGGTCAATGCGATTATTTCTAGGGTTAAGAAACTATGAACTGTCTGAAGTTTGTCATATGTGAGATTTTGGTGTTTGAAGTTTAAATTGTTCATATTGACTGTCTGAAATTTCAACTTTATTGAAATTTGATGTCTCCATCAAAATTTGTTGTTAAAACTGACAGAACTTAGTCATGTGCTTGTCACATGACCCGATAAAAAGATAAATCCCTAAACTGTCCCTAGTTGGGTGGTGGCCTACCGGAGTAAGAATAATAGTATGGGGGCAATTTCAACTTTTCACACAATTCTGCCAGATTTGATAGCAAAAGTTGGACAGAAAATTAAATTTCAACAAAGTTGAAATTTCAAACAGTCAATGTCAACAATTTAAGCTTCAGACACCAAAATCTCACATAGTGCAAACCTCATACAGTTTATAGGTTCTTAACCCTTATTTCTAATAAGGAATCAGTAGTTACCTGTACACTGCTGATGTAAAGGGCATGCGGCTTCGAACCTGCAAGGACCGGTAGCCATCAGAACAGCCAACTCAATTGGTTGGAGTCAATTCTGCGCTATGAATTTGCTGATCCCACAAAACTATTCCCTTGTGCTGCCTGCAGATGCTGCGTTTGTGGTTGAGCTTGCAGTGGCGGCTGCTGTTCGAGCTGTTGGGAAGATGATGAAGATTGGGGTACAGCAGTAGCAGAAAGGGCTTGTGTAGCCTGTGGCTGCTGCTGCTGCTGTTGATGCCACTGGGACCCGAGTCCTCCACCACGGTGGGTCATAGTATTATCTGATAAGTTCTTCTGCCCACCTGATCCCTGGCTCAGAGATGATGGTAATGGCTCGCCCCTAACCGAATTCTGGATAGTAGGGCTCCCAATGGAGGAACCACCCACTTGACCCGATGTGCTTGGAAGCTCGACATCAGATGAAGCTTCTGATGCTTTCCGTTGTGCAGCAGAAGAACCGGGTGAAACTTTATTAGTGGAATCAGCAGGAATAGGAGGCGTTGCAGCACCTGCAGTATGCTTCTTTTCTACTTGCGCTTTCTCAGGTTGAGACTTGATCGGCAGAGTCATTTGACGACTGAGGGGAAGCATCCTCTGACCGGGTAACTGTGTCTGGCCACCAACCTGATTCTGTCGTGGCTGCCCGGGCTGTTGCTTGTTCGAAGCCATTAGTGTAGTAGAAGTTGAAGTAGCACTGTCAGGCACCTGATGCTGGTTATTCTGCTTAGGGACAGCAGGAGATGAAGGTAGCTGAGATTGAGCTGTTTTCGGTGGTTGGATCGGGTTTGGGCTTGATCCTGAGTCCACATTGAGACCATTCATATGAGAAGCATCAATAGGAAGTTTCTGATGAACAAGCATACTCCCCCTATTAATCCCCTTCACCAATTTACCCTGAAGCTGCTGCTGAGGTCTTGCCTGAGGATGTTGCCTCCCAGATTGTTGGAACTGCTGATGTGGCTGTTGTCTCTGACGCTGCTTCCCTGCCTGATTGGTCGGTCCACCAATGGGAGTCGATGTATTTCGAGCAAGCCCGTGAGGTGGAAGCTGAGGCTTTTGCTGGGGGTGAGGGGTCATTGGCGAAGTTGGAGGATTGTTTTGCAAAGGTGGCACCAGATTATTGGATGCAGCAGCACCGAACTGCTGCTGATGCAGATACCGTTGCTGCAGATTCCGATCCTTGGCAAGGCGGAGGTACATTTGCTGCTGGTTGGCACCTGGAAGACGAGGACTGTTTGGAGCATGAGGTGGCAGTTGAGGTGAGATGGGATGTGGCTGTTGCTGTGAGTGTCCCGGTGAAGATGTCTGGTTGGAGAAAGCGGGACCCAACCCGTTAAAAGATTGAGCCCCTTGTGCAGTGCCTTGGTTGACAGCATGCATCGGAAGTTCCGGTGCTACTCCCTGTGGCATAGAACAGATGTTTCATAAAAAATTTATAGGCTCGTCACGAAGAACAGGGAAAATAACCTATTTTGTGTCTCAAGATTACCAATGTGTCAGTTTGGTGTTTAAAAAAATTGGTTGATATTTGGTGTCTCAGGTTTCAACTTTGTTGCGATTTGGTTTTCCATCTATTTTCGGGGTTAAATTTGACACAGTCAGATGAAAAGACGATTTTGCCCCTTCTACTTTTTATTTTTGCAAAGTCACCCGTCCGATTCCGGACACCCACCTCCTATTCCGGCCGAGGTGCGGTTGTCTAGTTTCTGGCCGATACCAACCGATTCCGATCAATTCCGGCCGATTGCGATGTAGGATTTAGGGTCCGGGCGGTGGAGCAACTGATGAGGGTGGGTACAGTGATCTGATTTATGGTTTAGGGGGGGGGGGGGGGGGGGGGGGGGTAATTTTGGTATTTTCAATTTTATTTGGTCATGTGTGCTAGTCACATGACTGAATTCTGTTATTTTAAACTCAGAATTTAACGGAGACACCAAATCGCAACAAGATTGAATCCTGGGACACAAAATATCAAAAAAAAAAAATTTAGACACCAAACTGACACATGGTTAAACCTGAGACACCAAATAGGTTCTTTTCCCCGAAGAATAAATTAGCAACACAGATATTTCGATTACCCACCTTAGTGAGTGTACAAATCACGATTAATGCAGTCATACGATTAAGAACTATAGGTAAGAAAAATCCAGATTGGATAATATTTACTTACCCTGACCATATGGAGCGGCTCACGGGGTCTTAACATTGAGTTCCCTTGATTAGCTCCCGAATGCATGTTTACGGGGCTTGGTGTCCCCACCACGCTACCAGAGTTGAGCATTGTTGAAGAGCCTATCCCTTGAAAACCCGGCCTAGACATTGGCATGTTTCTGTTCATGCCGAGCCCATTTCCAGGAGGCAACGCACGACCACCACGTTCACTTCCAGGATGAGTGCCAGGACTGGACAAATTGGAGTGAGGCACTCCTCTACCAGATAACATCGGGTTGTATGGTAACCTCTGCTGCTGCTGCTCATCCCCACCTTGTGAAGACGATGTTTTTGGAACAGTGTGTCTTCCATCCCTGCAGATGTTTAATCAGCAGCCGAACAGCAGAATACGATTGACTAGAACAACAGAACTCCAGAATTAGCAACTTCAAACTACCTGCCCGGGGCGCTGAATGGAATAGATTGTGATAGCACGTTTGAACCGTGTGCCACTCCAGCTGGCGAATTTGCAGCAGTTGTTGTCGTAGGTGCTGATGATACAGCACCATGGTTTGGCACCCCTAAGTTACCTGAATGGGTACCCTGATAATTGAGGGGAAGAACATCTGAGCTAGATGCAGTTGCTTCAATGAGATCAAGTGGCCTGTGAAGGATTGCGACTGTTATTATATCCAAAAGCAAAAGAGCAGAGACGAGAAATAGAGAGCAGACATAGCTGTAACCACTTCGCACTTACGTGAGGAAACCTCCACTAAGGTTGTTCGGACAGATTTGTGAAAGTGAAACAAAATGAGAGTTGTGGACTGCTACTTGCTTGGTGTCCTGACTCTCATTCTTCAACTGTTCAAAAAAATTAAGCCACAATGAATATACTTCTTCAGATTTGAACCTTCTTAGATTCCTACTAGAAGAGAGTCCAAGAAAGGTCAACCACTTTGAATGGATACGAAATAAGAACAATACCAGAGATTGAACATTTTTCTCTTATACGTGCAGAAGTATAGTTTAGGTTACCTGGATCCTGCGATGATGCTGCCTCTGCGTAATCTGGATAATTTTATCAAAATGTTCCTTCAAAGTATCCTCTTCCACAGGGCTTTGCAATCGCTGAAACAGCTGCCTGGCGCTTCCCTGTAAAAGTGTCCATTACAGTCCCGACTTCATTAACTTCAACTAGGAGAAGCATAATTTCAATAAAAGTTGTTAAAAGTTGCAAACTGTAATACCTTTGGGATGCCGGGTAATGTAGATGGATAAGGTTGAGATGACCCTGAATCTTCAGCACTATCAGCCCCATCACCAGCAGTCTTATCCATTAAAAATTTGTGACGCTCCTTACATTCCTTTGATTTGCGAAAAATACACTGCAATCATAGAGCAGGCCAGAATCAAACATCAAAACCATTACAAAGAGGATGACAGTGCATCATAAATAACCACATATTTACCTTAAATTGCAAGGTGCTGTTGATAGCATCACTTACAAGCTCCCAATTAGGACCCATATCATGCACAAGGACAACAAGTGCCTAAACAATACAAGTCCTGTTATGCCAAGTGGTGGTAAACTACTTCAATCAGACGAAGAAAATAGAGAATAGATACCAACCTGGTCTTCAAAAAGTGACCAAGTACTCCCAGGACCTGAATGCAGGGAAGATGTCTGCAGGAAGAAACAGAATTTTTATAGAAGGCACAGAAAGAGTCATTTGTAACTTGACATGACTACGCTTCACTAGCTAGACATGGGGCTTCAATCATAGTACCGACAATAAACCAAACTAATGGGTTTATCAGAAAATAGATTTAAACTCAACTCTTAATGAACCTGACAAAACTTACCTTGAGTGCTTTAACTTTTCTGCTCTTATCACGGCCACCCATATATCTCATAAATTTATTCTGATTTGACATATTACTCATTTGTGAAGCCATCTGACCAGGCATGGATCCAGGCACCGCCATACTGTTGTCATAAGTATCATCGAGAGACTTCTTAGGCCTTTTTGCATTATGTTGCCCGTATAAACCTTCAGATTACATAATAAATAGGTAAATCAAATGTAGAAAGAGAAAAATCAGCTTCATTCAGCAGAAATAAACCTTGAACTTAAAACATGAACAAGAAATACCACTTGTTCCATTAGATTCAAAATGCTCCAATCTCTTCTTTGATTGTTGTCTCTGTCAAGCAAAATCCACAAGAACAATGAACTTCAGCAAAACTGACGGAAGACTACAATTTTGAGAGATCAAAAAACTTATGCAACTATTGAAGCACCAGAAACATGTCCTAAAAAAGGTAATAACCTCAAAGTACTGTATGGGGAAGTAGTCAACACACAAAATGCACCATTTTGTGGTAACAGAAAATGTCAGCAAATAAATAAAAAAAAAAATGGGACAAAAATGTATAATCACTCTGAAGATGATCCCATTACTATGGGTGAGGTTCACAGTCAGAGATTCCAATTATAAAAAAACTATAATAAAGTATAAGACAATCTCTAAAAAAGGTATTTCAAGTGGTTATTTATAGCTGCTACCATGTGAGTCGAACTAAATAGTTACAGATCAATGCTCCTATTGACACAGACAATGAATTTTTTTAAAAAATGCAACTAAAATATTAGTGTGGTAACATCGTTACGGCCATCTTACCTGATCATTAAGAACAGCAGGACCAAGTTTCCAACCCTGCTCAAAAGTCGAGTCCTGCGACAGCACAGATGAATAAATATAAGTACATAGTGGTGGGGAATATGATAGCTAAAAATAAACATAGTGATATCTTGGTGAGAAATCCCCACAAGATGCTTTGGCTTCTTCTTCTTCTTTGGTTTTGTGGATGTTTCGGCAAAGTCATAAGGAAGGTCCTTTTCAAATTCTCCAGCTGACTCAACTTCCATACTTCTCTGTACACGTGATCCACCGTGAATAGCATTCTGGTCGTCATGAAATGAATTTGTGTCTCCACTTGAAGTATCATTTTTGGCTTGAGAATAAACGCTTGAATTAGGTCCAGGACCGAAAGGATTTACGACTCTCTGCCTGGAGGCAGTACGCGTGCGCTTTGGCGGAGCCGGACCAACATGTAGGTTAGGTCTCTTTTCTATCAAAGTAGATGACTGAGCTCCAATTGCATAGTGACCATAAGGCAAGTCAGCTCCTTGCTCATACAATCTTATAGGGTTCTTCCGCTTCTTCAAGGTAGATTTTGATGATCGGCCATCACCAAAGGTCCTGGACATGTAGAACGTGCCTGTTTCTGCTTCATCTTCATATCCTTGTTCTGATCCAAAAGAAATTATAAGCAAAATTGCATTAAACAAGCAGGAGTTTCACGGGTAGAAGTTGTTTACCTGCTACTGTACTGAAAACAGACGTACCCACTTCCTCTTGAACATTACTTCCAGTTCTCTGAAGAAAAATAAAATAATGATTCTATAACGAACAGAAGATGCCAAAACAAGGACCAAAAAAAATAACTGCCAAAGGAATGGAGTTAGATACTTCATACTCACCAATGCCAATCAGAACTTTAATGACTATCACAGAATGAAATCACATAAACTTGATAAATACTAACCTCAAATTCTGTCACATAAGACTCGATAGATTTTCTGTATATCTCCATTGCTCCTGAAGGGACTGTGTAGAATAGGCTTTCCTGAAAGAGTTAGTTCAATCAGCTGATCAAGAGATTGATAAAAGAACAAGTCCATACTTCCTAATCCTTATGACTAGGTGGAGATCAAGCACCGATCTATAAAAGTAACATACTTCTGTAAGATTATTGTCCCATGACAAATCCATCATGTCCATGTGGGATACTATATCAGGAGTTGCAGGTGCTTTAACTTGGAGAGGATAAACATGTGACTTTCTGTCTCTTAAAAAACGCACTGCATACCCTTGAATGGGGCCTGTAGTATTTAGACCAGTCTGCAGGAGTAAATTTCCGCATGATTCCTGTTATAGTCACGCATTAGACAAGTCAAAAAACATATATAAACAGCTGAAGCCTGAAGTCAAAGAGCAATATCAGCAAAACTAAAACCTAGTAGACATCCGCAAAGTTAAACAAATAAGGAGCTTGGATCATTCAAGAGCTTGGATCATTCAATTCGCCAGAATGAGAACATTAAGCTTGAGAGATGACAAAGGTACAAATGCAATATCAATATCAATGTAGGGAATTTAATATAGGAGCGCTTTCAATTAAACAGCATAAGATGGTGTAAACCCATAAGAGGCATACATCCAAAAATTGCTGGCAGCAGACACCCAAACTAAAATGTCAGACAAATATACCCGCAGGTTTGCTTATTAGAGCACCACTTTAGTCATAAACAAAGCCTACCATAATATAAGCTAAGCCAACTGTAGCATGCAATATAACTTTTATACAACTCCACCTACACAGGGTCTAAGTCCAAAATAACACGTCTCCCAACAAATAACATCAGAAGCAAGAGGATCAGACATATAACAAGAGTAATCATGAAAATATCAAACAAAAACATGAATTCGAGAAACTATAAATTAGTTCAAATATATAAAAATGATCACCGTATCAGGATAGCCAGTTTTGCCTCCAGAATCCACATAATCACTTTTTCCATGCAATTTTTCAAGTTGGTTACATTTCAAATCAAGCTTTGCAACACCGCCATTTAAATTTGCCTCTGCAGAATGCCAAAACTGCAGGACAGCCTTTGCTAATCCATGAGCAATATTTTTTAAGTTCCTCTGTTGGCTCTGTTCTTCGAATCTCAAACGCGACGCCGAAGCAACTCGATGACATAATTGAGCAGCAGCAGTCATCTTCCACAACCGTTCCTGAACAAAAGTCATAGAAACTAAGCAGTTAAGCTTTTATCTAAACATGATATATATATATATAACCAAAAAAAAATCCAACAACCAAGCTCAAAGTAAGGCCAAAAAAAAAGCATAACAACATTGACCAATAATAAAAGCAGCAGTCATCTTCCACAACCGTTCCTGAACAAAAGTCATAGAAACTGAGCAGGTAACCTTTTATCTAAACAGTAAACATGATATATATAACCCAAAAAAATCCAACATCCCAGCTCAAAGCAAATAGCAAGGCCAACTAAAAAAAGCTTAACAACATTGACCAATGACAAAATCAAACCTGTGCAAAATCATTTGCCAGCCATGTCATTTCCTCTAGTACATAATCCCACTGACATCTTTGACGACTTTCCACTAGCAAGGAACGAACAGATAACTCCGCGATCCTCCTACGCTTAGCCTGCTTACGATAAATAATATGTCACGGCTTATGGTCAAAGTATGCACAACGGTACTATGTAAAAAGCATAGTGATCAGAAGTACCTCAATTATCCGGGCCTCTTCCAAGATGGAATCTTCATATGCTTTATCCACTGTCCTCGGGTAGTTGCCTGAAGGTTGACAATCAGGAGCAGCAGATTCCATCCTGGATATGCCACTAGTTGAAGCTTCCAAAGATGAACGTTCAGTTGGTGGAATAGCATCACATGATGTTTCTTTTTTTATGTTAGGACCATTGTGCAATATTTGCTTATTTTTTTCAGTGCCTCCTACATTTTCTTCCTTCAGTTGTCTATTTTCTTCACACCCCCCAACAGCAGAATCCGCCTTTATTAGCTGCGTCGACCTAGAATGTGTATCTTCTTCAGCAACCACTCCATTGCCGAATTGAATCAGATGAGCAACAGAACTTTCTCTGCTAACTACAACTCTATTCTCAACTGTCTTTAAAGCATTTTGCTCTTGTGTAGTCTTGCTACCATCTAACTTTTGAATAATTTCTGGTTCAGATCTTTGCTCAGCAGCATTCCCCCTAGAACTTATATTAGCTTCATCATTACAAGTAGCATTATTTTCTACATCTAGGCCTACAATTGGACGCATGCCAGGCTCCAAATCCTTTCTATCGGTTGTTTCACTCACACAGTGACTTTTATCAGTTACAGGAGTAATATCCACTTTGATGTCACCAGACTCACTCAGCTTAACACTAACATCATCATCTCTTTGTTTGTTAACTGAGGGAAACTCATCCACACAACTAGAAACTAAACCTTCCTCTCCGGCAACAGTATCATTGCTCTTGCAAGCCACATCTGCAGAAGCTCTTCGATAACCAAATGATTGCTTATGCCGAGTATCCTTCAAGCCTTTTACCGTTGTTTCAAACTTAACCCCTGTCAGAGCACTTTGCTTAATAAGAGCAGTGATTGGTAGGAGAGCCTGCTCATCATCTATTGGCACATCCAAACGACTTTCAGGAGTAGGGGTCCTAGAGACCATATCCCTATTCGCACACACAATTTTCGGCTTAGATGTTGAATGAGCATTCTGATCCTTTTGGTTGTTAATGACAGATGATGATCCCTTTCCATCCCTTAAGCCTGCACGTGTTGCTAGAGATGGCCCTTGACCACCACGATTGTGAATTGCATCAGCTGAACTTAATCGACCACCATCACGATTTGTCTTAGACCTGTTCCTTCTAGCATAAGGGCGAATGATGGCTGAATCTTCGGACTCTTTAGCATTGCGATTCCCTCCCATCTGTGAAGATTGCTCCGAGGAAGTAATCTTCTTCCTACCAATGTGAGTACTGTGCTTTTCACCCTCATGCATCTGATTTTCACCAACAAAAGGTACAGGATTATCAGCACCATTCCTTCCACGGAAAGAAGGGGCGCCTGGTCTGCCACAGCTGTCAACAGAATCCCCATGTGGTGAAGCCGCCAAAGCAAAACTACCTTTTGCTTCACTATAGTTGACCAAATTAAAGAATGAATAGTATCAGATACATATGTCAAACTGGGGGGTGGGAGGAATTATAAGAAACCCATAAAAATTTTAGCTCGGGAAAAAAATACCTGGAGAGGAATTGTTCCCGATGCCGATCGTTAAGCGAGGTAGACTGTAAACTTGATGTCACGTTGCCAAATCTAAAGTCCAAAGGATCACCACCCTGTAAACCATTAACCAAAAACTGAAAAATATCAGTAAAACGAACTAGCGGGATAAACAGGGTGGTTGACCACATATTGATGAGTTTTCCTTACTTTCTCAAGAAATTCTAATTCACGCCGCCTTTGCTCACGAACATCATACTCCTTCCTGTTTTCAGTCCATCGTTCATTGTCTGTAGCTTCATTCATCCCGAAGGAAATATAAAGACGAATACAAATTGTATTACCTGAGCTCATCTTGGGCCTTCTCAATTGCTGCCTGGCGTGGAGAGGAATTGATACCAATGTCAACTCCGCCGTCACCAACTCCTCCCATGGAATCAACCTCAGCATCTACTTGAGATCCAGTACTCAGCTACATCCATATGTTCTTGTACAATGACATACAGTCCTAGTTCTCGAAAGAAATCAAGTTGCATAATGCATATATTAGATAGTAAAAAAAAATGCATAATCAAAGTTTATGAAGATAAGGAGTATAACTGTAGAGCATATTTGAAAGAATTCTATAATCTATATATAAGAAAATATGAGCTTGTATAATAAATGACTTATAAGGGAGGGAGCAGAGAAACTAAACTTTCCAGGGGGATCACTGGATCGAGTAAGCTAGAAGGTTAAAAAAATCCATATTATAAACTTTGCACTAGATGGTTCAACATCATAATAGTCAGAAAATCTAGCTCAACATGCTACCATAAATATCCATGATAAGTATTTCGTTGTAACAGGAGGAAACTGCTTCTCTATCTTGCCCTTCTTTCATTATAATTTAGCTCAAATAAAAGCAGAGCTAAGAGGGCAGCGTAGCGAAGTATTAATAGTGCATATCCATGTTTCCATATATGAACATTTAAATATGTCCAGCACGTATACGGTATGTCAGCAGATATAAGTAGAAACCAGCTACTTAGCATTGCTGTGTGACATTATGGAACAAGGGAAACAGCTCAAGATTGCTTACAATCAGGAAGGTTAACTGAAATCAACTACTTGAAAGTTTAGAAGTGGGAACTTGCAGACATTCAAATGCAGAGGAATGCTGACACTCGGAGATGACATCAGTAGAGCACGAATCCTCAACTATTCAAACCATATACAAAGCAGAGGACTAACTCTACATGAATAGACATTAACTCCCATACGCATCACGAGCTAATGTAACACTAGGACCCTCAATTCGACAGACAATTTGAGCTTCTAGGGTTTCAAGGAACAAACCTAAAACAGAAAATTGAGCGGATTTAGGCGCGGAATCAACGAATTAGTAGCCAGTGCCGGGTTAATGGACGTTGAGCCAGACGTGCAGCACGATCTTTCGAAGGTACTTCCTCTCTCCTAGGGTTTTTGACACGGCTTCAATCGCAGAAGCTCGAATTTGCCCTATAATTCAAAATAAAACATCACGAATGCAAAGAGTAGCTGATTTCCCTGAATCTCAGACAAAATGCTTCCTTCAGTTGCGCAAGAACAAATTTGATTTGTGTCTGAATTAAAAAATTTAGGTTTTAGGTGTTCTTGATTTCTCATTCGAAGGGAAGGGACTACGCTGTGCGACCCCTGCGACTAGGATAGTGGGCTTTGGATTGGGGAAGAAGACGATCATGCAAAGCCTTTTTTGATCCACTCCACTTCAATTGGGCTTCTTTTCTTTCTTCGATCTATTTTATTTATATAAAAATATATATAATTTGAATATAATTCGCAATATGTTAAAAAAGTAAGTCAATTGATAATATTATAAAAAAATTATAATATAAGATAATAAAAATAAGAAAGTTGAAAAAAAAATATTAAATAAAAGTATATTTTTTAAATCAATAAAACTAATATGATTTATTATGATTAACCTTTTCAAATAATGTATCTATTACGAATTAATTATTTTTTAAAAAATAAGTTAAATAAATCTCATAATATTTTAGTTAATACAATTTATATATATCAAATTATTTTTTATAAATATATTTTTTTATAAAGTAAAATGTAATTTATTTTTTAAGTAATTAATGTATCTATTAGATTAATCCACTATAATATACCAATCGCGTAAAATTGGATAAGCATATATAATTAATAAAATAAAATAGATAGCATATTTGAAAATGAATTGAACAGTTTTTCAGCAAAAAAAATGAAAATGACAAATTTGAAAGGTTATTATAAGAATGAAATTGGAATTTAATATTTATATGGTTTATCTATATCTATATATTATTATTATAATTTGGTTAAAATTTCTAGTAGCTTGACAAGTACTAATATGTGTTGATTACATGTAACAATCAAGACATTCTATTGGTCCACCTCAATGTGTAACTCTCATTGATGATGCATCAATTCCATGTAGATGATTTCATGTACTTAGAATTTCTTCAAACACTCTCATCGCATGTTAGAAGCCGTTTTTTTTTTCATTTGTCTGTTTAGTCATGTGGGGTATCTGGCTTGAACGAAATAATTTTGTTTTTCGCGCTAGCATACCTTCATCGTCTTCTGTAATGTTTTTTATTTCTAATGCTTGTATTGATAACTCGGTTGCTCGTGTTCTTGTTCCAGAGCCCTCACGGGTCCACTGCGGAGTCCCGAAGTTAATTCGCCGGTCGTCGATCCCCCCTAATTGTTGGTCAGTGCTAGTGGATGGAGCGGTTCGTGGAGCGGTTTATGGAGCCGCAGTTCTTTTGAATCCGGACAAGTTTGTAGTTGCTGTTTCGAGTTCGTCGGCTTTTGGAGATGACCCACTTTTTGCCGAAGTCTTAGCTTGCAGGACTGGCTTACTTCTAGCGCAACGATCCAATCGGGATGTTCGTTTCTTACTTTATGATTCATCGTTATTGCTAGAAAGTGTGTTATCCTCTTCTCTAGTTTGTCCACCTTCCTTGTTTGGGGTTCTCTCGGATATCCGTACTTTATTAGCTAGTCTACCTTTCATAGTACCGTGTAATGTTAGCCGTTCTGTTATTTCCATTTCGCATACAGTAGCAGCTTTGGCAGCCGACATTAATGTGGTTGGAACTTGGTTTTATCCAAGTATCCCCAGTTGGCTTGTTTCCTAGCTTGGTGTAGTTGTTGTTGGTTGGTACTTTTAATATATATATGAATCATTCTCACCAAAAAAAAAAAATAATAATAATACCAACTATTATTTATATATATATATATATATATATATATATATATATATTTATTGTTACTTTTGCTTCTTCTTTTTACTATTATTTTAACATTAAAATGATCATAACTTATATTAAGTTTGTTTTGACTAAAATTTAGTATATATATTTTTAGCATATTATAATTATTGAATATAATAGTATTTAAATTTATTTATTTTTATTATAATTCATTTCTCCCCACCACCACATTTGTATAATGTTTTTTTTTCCAAAACACTAGTTTGCGTCGAAAAATTTACAATAATATTCATAAGACCATAAAATTATATTTTATAGAAGATAAAGACATATGAGAAAAATTGTATCAAGTATAATTTAAAAAGATGATTTTTTATAATAAGTTGTTCAAACCCAAAGAAATAGTATTATACGTTAGGATATAGTAGATATGTTGTTGTATACATGTGATCAAACATATTTTCAATTAAGCCAACATGTATTAATAGTTATAAATAAATAAAATAGTAAAAACAATTATGTGTAAGAAAAAATGTACCAATTATAATATAATTTTTTTATATATTATTTAAATTAATATTATTCATATAATATCAATTTTGTTAAGATTTACAAATTGTTGAAAAGTAAGCAAAACTATTTTTTTACTCTCAATTCTATTAGGTTATGTGGACTATTAAAAATTGCTTCATTTCTACATATAACATATGCATTTTAGTAATTCTAAAAGACTATACAACTTATCGAAATTATATTATATATAGATATTGTTAGATAGATTTTTTAAGTTACAAATCACTAAATTATGTAGCCAAGTAGATATCAAGAAGCCCTGAATGCACCAAAGTCTCTTTTGAGTCCTCACCAAACAATTTTTTCCACATCATTTTTTCAACATCGCTTGTATAAAGTATATATAATATTTTAGATACTAAAATAAAAATAATATAATTTAAAATAATATTCAGTAAGAATTTATTTATTTTGATGGTTTCTAATGGGTATAACAAAAAGATCGTAATATCATATGTGTAAACATATTAACTAATAAATAGAAATTTTTACACATATAAAGCTATAACTTTATAAGTTTATATATACACCTTAAATTATGTAATAATATTTCATTTGCATTGAATAAATTATTTTAAATAATAAAGACGAATCAAATTAATTATCAATATTGAATTTGAATTTTTATAATATTTTACGATTATATAAATAAATTACTACCACGCAACGCGGTCTACCACCTAGTTTACATATATATATCATAAATTCTGAATGAAAGATAATAACAGAGTGAATGTGGAGCTGAGAATTTTGTTTTTTACATTAATCGATGCATTTATGACAATTGAGCTAAGAGTTTTGTAGTCATTAACTCCATACCATTGATTGCACTAGGGAGCCGAGAGTTTTTAAGTTGCAATTAATCGCAATTAAAATTTCGGACAGTTCAAGATTCAATGTATGCAATTAATCGCAATTAAAATTTCCTTGATTTCGAACCGTTCAAGATTCAATGTATGCAATTAATCCTAATTAAAATTTCGGATCGTTTAACAGATGCTTGACGCGGAGCCGGCGAACGAAGATACCGGGCAGTACGGGCAGCTGACAGTCTCAGTGGCAGAGCCAACTCTATCTCCGGCAAGATATCGACGGTGGTCATCGAAGTCATATCTGTTGAAGAACAGACGCTTGACACTGATCCGACGACCAAATGTAGCATGCGATACAGGCAAAATTTATTTGTGAATTCGCGCAATGCATTTTATGGTTCAAAATTTTCAGTCTTTGGTTTACTTTTTCAAATTTTAGACTGATATTTTATTTAAAAACAGTGTTTCAACATATTACAAATAATCAGTATAAATTTCATCGAATATTAGTTTGTTAATTATACATATTTGGTAATTCACCCCGCGCGATGCGCGGAAAATGCACCTAGTAATTATGAAGTTTGGGCGCGACGAGTTATTAAAAAACGAAAAGTTAAGTCACAAAAAAAAAAAAAAAAAATCCCGACTCTTGATTGCTATGTAATCAGCCGTATTCCTTAAATGAAGTACATGCGCTAACTAACACGTGATAATAAGGATTAATTTCTCATAATTTTATTTGGAGCGTCATCATTGAGATTTAACCTTTGTAACAAGGGGGTTGCATCATCATATTATATTTTAGAAGACGGGGAAGATGAATTGGATCCCCACTCAGAAGAGAAGATCTTGAGATTGCACTAAGTAGCTAGTAGCAAATTTTGAAAGATTTAGCACAATCATTTGGTGATTCTACTTCATCATATCTCGTTACATGTATAACAATTAATCATATTGGGAATAGTACCTAATGTTATGAGTTTTCATCCATTTTTTCATCATAATAAACGGAAATGTTTCTTAATTAGGGTCGGTAATTTCTTATACGTATGAGCATGCATGAAAAAACCATGTTTGTGCAAATCATACGACAGAAAATACATGATAGCACAAGCACAATTAATACGATATAATTTATGTGTCATGTTTGTGTTTAAGTATCACAACACGACATGCATAATAATGATAAATTTGTGTAATAAGTCTATTCTTAAGTATTGTTTTAACAAAACTTATTTATTAATAAATTTTACAACTCCAAATAGTTGTTTAATGTTTAGATTTTTTCAACTATATACTACGGACTTATGAATAATGACAAATTAATTTATTTTTTTACTATATGAAGTTCATTATTTTAAAATTTTCTTAAAAATCTTGTATACATATGTACAATTGAATAACTTATCACAACAGTACACGAAACATTATGTGTTGTGTTTGTGAAGCATGACACGGAAAGTTTGTGTTCGTGTTCAGTAAATTCAACATACAATCATTGACACACAACGATTGCCAATTTGCCACCTTACATATTGATGGATATTGATGTAAATATATTTATTTGATACCATAATAGGTATTAACTATAAATAGTATGATACCATAACGGTCAATCAGCTATTAATATTTAACTACCATAACAGTAATTGCCTAAATATTTTGTTACCATAACGGTCATCGTCAATAAATGACTATATATCATAATAGTTATCATATTATTTTATATAAATTTAGAATCATCTGATTAACATCTGAGAGATATGATAAATAATTTACAAAATAGTGATCTCTCTTTATATGAACGATTACTAATTTGACCGTCGGAGAGGGATCGCCAGGGTTCGCCCTGCCATTGTCCATTTTTGTAGGTGCTTGTCCGAAATTCGAAGACTAAGGAGTTCGGAGACACCGCGGAAACCAACCCGATATTTCTAGGATCCAACACATATGATGCCCTCTATCGATTGCATTCTAAAGTTTATATCACGGCTAGTAGAGTGTAATTAGGGAATCAGAGACTCGCGTTGACCCGACTCAGTGCAACACTAGGTTGCATACAAATTAGAGATTTGATAAGTGATTTTGTATATAATGAAGCAATAAAGTGCCAAGTCATACTTCCATAATGTAAAGCAACTATTAGAAACGTGCTGTTTTATGATATATCCGATTATATATTACTTACTCAATACTTTGGCTAGAAAGATTATCTTCTCTTGACTATAGAGAGACCAACTCGATCATTACATAGTAATCTATCTATACATAATAATCACACTACTTAAACTTGACGCCATCACCAAGTACTATGGTATTAATTATTATAATATGGTTGACTACTTTCATCTTTGCTTTAATGCACTCCTGATCTTTGCGATGTGTTCTTTAATGCATCCCACGTGTTTATTCTTGATCCCATAATTGCAGTGGAAGATGGAAGGTGGGGAGAGGCGGCGTTAGATCAGCAAATATCATAGTGAATTTTCAAAATTACACAAAACAAAATGATTAAGTGTATGATTTAACAGTTAAAAAATCAAACTTGAATTCAAAATACAATCATATAATTAGTCGTGTTTGGGGATATAATAGTAAATTGTTGCATCATCCATTTACCTATATACAAACGGAAGCGCATGAACAAGAACAACAGTTGGTTAAAGCACACTGCGTAATTATTATGGTGCAACGATTTACTAGATATGATTTAAACATTTGTTTGAGCTGTAAATATGGAAAAATACAAATAGTCAGCAATAGGGTGAGCTTGGACGGAACGTGCGAGTCTTTTCTTTTCAAACTTTGAAATTTAGGGCTCTCTAACTCATTTTCCGAGTCCGAGTCCAAGTTCAGGAAAAAAAATCCCGCCTGCTTCGAATTTTTGTAATTCGAGACGGGTTCAGGACAATCTGAAATTTACACAAAAACTAACAAAAATATATAAAATCACATATCTTTACCATTCTTCAAATTTTATAAAACACGTCAATTTCTCATACAAACATCAATATCATACAAACCCCAAGTTCAACAAACTCGAAGTTATAAGATAACTAGAGTTGACTTAATTAACTAACAAAAGTAGTTTAAGATTATTTACAAATTCGGGACTAGACTTTCGGAACTTTACCTAAAAACTCAAACTCGAGTTTAAGGAAAATTTTCACCCACACAGACTCGAATACAATTTCGAGACGATCTCCTCAGAATTCGGTACTCTTCAGAATTTTTGCTCGGCCCTAACCAACATTGTTCCACGATATTACAGACTGATCTAATGCGAGCGGTGATTATTTGTAGAGTCTGATGAAACTTAGAACGTTATAGATTTTTTTTTAATAACTATTATAAAATTCGTGCAGCCCGTGCGAGTTCGTGTCGTGTTCTGGGTGTCAACCCAAACATGGCCTAATCCGGCCTAACATGAAAATTTGGAACAAAAATGTATAGTAAATTGAATAAAAAAATATTAATATTTAAACATTTTAGTTTAAAACATCGTGTTATATCGTATTATCGTGTCGTGCCGTGTTACTAATATCAAACTCAAACCCATAATTTTCGTTTCGTGTTCGTATCGGCCCGTCGTGCCGAGCCCGAATTGCCGGCCCCTAGAACTATACAGTTGCTTGAGCATTAACAGTTAGCGCCGCCTATCCCCTTATCCCATTTGCAGCACTTTCCACTGAAAAGATCCTACAAATTTCCCTCGTGACTTATTTGGTCTCCACTTAAACATTATATAATTTTAATCTGCCACTGCGTTGCCCTTCTCTTTTTCTGCAGAATCATGCATGGCCACCTATATATAAAGCTAGCCATCCATGGCAGCTCTTCATCTTCTTCACCAATCCCTACTCTATATAGCAGCCACCACCCCACTTGAAATTACCTTTGCTTCAAACATAGCATTCATGGCTCAAGGACATGAACTCTTCGGTTTCGAGGCGTTTACAGCAGAGCAGGACCACTCCATTAATTTGCAGGTTCTTTTTCTCTCTAGAAAGATTCGACGAACTATTTGATCAACTATTCTAAAAACCAAGTGACAGTGCAGACGCTTAATCTTTATAAGGTTAAGAACTATAAACTGTCTGAAGTTTCAACAACGTTGAAATTTGGTGTCTGAAGTTAAAATGCATTTGTTGAAATTTGGTGTCTCGGTGTGACTATTTTAGAGTAATTAATCATGACGAAACTGACTGTCAAAATCGACATGTCATGCACGCTCAATTATCGTCACCTTACCGAGACCGTCACCTAAAAAATCGGTCATATCCGCGCAAGTAAATCCCGATCCGTTGTCGCTGGAAATCGCTTCACACCACTTTGTTGGAAACATTTTCTTTTGGATGTTCAAGTTTTGGGAAAATCTAGCGACTTTGTGAAAATTATAGAGTGATGAATAATAAGTGGGTGAGTGAGTTGATGAAAATGATTGAAGAGAGATGAAAATACGTGCAAAAACACTAAATTTTAACAAAAATGAAACATATGATTATCTATTTTAACATTTCAAATTTCAGACACCAAGTTTCAATATTAGGCAAACTTTGGGCTGTTTATAGGTTCTTAACCCTTCAAATAATTGCAAGCATGCTACGGGTGCTGCCCTCCTGATGTGGGCCCCCTTAGGACCACCCGCGGGAAACCAAAAAAAAAAAAAACCTTCAAATAATTAAACTACATACCCCTTGTCGGATCTTCTCAATTCGGAACATGTATATCTGAACTTTATATGTGAAAACGTTGTTTAATCTTTATACTTTTACACTTTATACATTCTATCCCTTTTCCATTGAAAACAGAGTATCTCTATGTAAATGTATATATAGGGTTTCAACATTCTAGCGGAGCTGAGTCGTCTCCCTCCACTGAACTTGTCTCTCCGAAAAACACCATCTTTCCTCAACTTGCTGAAGACGAAGCTCTCGAAGGATACCGACCCGACAACTAAACCAGTCTCGGAGAAGTTGAAAGCCTCGAACATCCCCGCAACTTTCATCAAGATTGGTTCCTGGCAGGTAAATACACATGCATTCACAATACAACAAAAACCCTATCTCATTACTTGCACTTCAAGTAATGTCTTAAACATTACTTGTGCAGCAAGCTTCGAGAAACGAAGCGGATTTGGTTGCTAAATGCTACTTCTCGAAGAAGAAGCTTGTGTGGGAGATCCTTACCGACGGCCTCAAGAGTAAGATCGAGGTTCGGTGGTCGAATATTTCAGCCATCCGAGCCTGCTTCGACGAAAACCAGCCAGAGATTTTGGAAATTGAGGTGGGGAGTTATGCATATAATATATATATATATATATATATATATATATATATATATAATAATGAAAACATAATCTAACAAAATATATAGATTTATCTGAATATAATAAGATATATATTTATCTCTAATATATCTTATTCCCTTATAATTGGTATTTCATAAGTCGAGTTAATAGTAATTCTCATATTATACGGTTCATTCTGTGATTTTCCCGCTCACATATACAGTTGGATCAAGCTCCTGCATTCTACCGAGAATCAAACCCACAACCGAAGAAGCACACAATCTGGCACGTGGCAACGGACTTTACAGACGGGCAAGCGTCGACGCATAGAAGGCACTACGTTCGGTTTCCTCCGGGAACCCTAGACAGGCATTACAAGAAGCTTCTGGAGAGCGATCGACGGCTCCTCGCGCTGAGCAAGAAAGGGTTTCCGTTGCACGAATCTAGGTACTTCGATTGGGCTCCTTATTATGAAGACAATAGCTACTACTATTGCTTTAGCAACAACAAATATGACACTTCAATGGATACTGATATGGATATGGAGATGAAGGTTGATGAGTTATCTAAATCCCCAACTCATAGAGCTTCTTCTAACCATATTCAAACACCTCAATGGACATTTCAGCCTCCTCTTCTTGTGGAAGACTCCTCAACTTCACCCTTGTCAGGTACACTATCTCTTAATTCGAAATATGGGAAAGTTCAGACAAAACTGCTTAACTAATAGTACTAAATCTTATAAGGATATGCGATTTTTATGTTTCAAAGGGTTAAGAACCTATAAACTTTATGAAGTTTAACCAATGTTGAAATTTGGTGTTTGAAGTTTGAAATATTAAAATGGACAATCCCATGTTTCATTTTTGTTGAAATTTGGTGTATCTGCGCGTATTTTCCTCTTCTATCAATCATTTTTATCAACTACTCACCCACTCATAATCCATCACTCTTTACTTTTCACAAAGTCGTCAAATTCCCCCTCAAAACTTAAACATCCAAAAGAAAAGGTTCCTAACAGAGTGGTGTGGAGCAATTTTTAGCGACAATGGAACGGATTTACTTGCGCGGATGGTCAGCTTCTTAAGTGACGGTCCCGACAAAGTGACGAAAAGAGAGCGTGAATGGGAGTTACAATTTAACAGTCGGTTTTGTCGGGATTGACTTTTTAAAAGTAATCACATTGAAACGAAACATAGAACACACGTCATACCCAAATTTCAACGGTGGTGAAACTTACAGTTTATCGGTTCTTAACCCTATTTCAAACCTTAGCACGTTTTTTATACGTCACTAACTGTACTAACTGAATCCTGACATGAAATATTAAGGTTTTAGATGGTTTCTTGACATATTACTTATTCTTTAACCCATCTCAAGTTTCTAACAACACTCCCACATTCTTATTTGCAGGGTATTTAGACGATACACTCACGAGCCTATCAAGTGATCAAGTTATAGACTCCATATTATTGTCTCACCAAGCCGATTACGTCGACACTATCACGAGTTTCACTGAGCAATGGTTCGCTACCATCTCCGATGAGCAAACTAATGCGTACCAACTTTGCTTGCTATCTTCTCGGATTTGCGACGAAAATGGCGATGGGCAGTTAGGCTTTGAGAATGCATTCTTTGAGGATGAATTGATGGATGAAGATTCTTTGAGGATGAATTGGTACTGAGAAAGTAATAAGGTGAAAAGCCAATACATTTTTGTAGTAAGATCCTTGTAATTTTTTGGGTGGATAAAAGGATCCTGCCAAAGGGCAAGGGTTAAATTATAGTTTGGTACTGGTTAACCTTTTTATTTTTTTTTTTCCAATTTAATATATTGAGATAAATAAGGGTTCGGTTCAATTAATAGACGGTTTCTCTAAACAAGTTACTCACATCCGCAAATAGAAGAATTATGATTTTTTTAGGTACAGTAAAACTAGTTATGCTCATAAGATTATAGTTGTAAAATATCATTGGAGGAAGGGATCCTCACGAAGGACCCAAGTCCCAAACCGCTCCGAATAAATAATGATATTGGTAGTTTTTAAGGGAATCTCTAGTACTCCACTTTTGGTCCATGTTATTGTATCATGCTTATGGTAGTTTTTTTTTACCAATTGTTTTAAAGGTGAATCCTATAGAGAAATGAATTATTATTAATAATATGATATAAATATTAAGTTTACATATGTTACAATTAAGTTCATTTAGTAGTAAATCCGCAGCATAGCAGAAAATCCCAAATATATATAATACCATTTATTAACTCTAATATATAAATTTGTTGTTAGGTGTTTTAGAGTTCTAGACCACCAATTTTGCTATGAGATAACGGCACTACATTGGGCCCTTTTGTGAGCCCATTGGGTTGAAATTGACTCTGGTTTTTTTTAGCAATGACCATATACTTCATTATTATATATTATACATCACCAGCACTACGCGTGCAATTTTGTCATTAATAAAAATATATCACAAGATCAAGCTGACTTTAAGAATAATATAATAATATGAGTGTGTACTTAATCAATCGACTACTACGATGAATATACATGAAATTAATATATTTTTTATGCTAACATTTTGATTGTCATAGGCTGATGATGAGATTATATTAATTGAGTTAATATATATATTGATTGTTCACTAAATTTAATCCGAAAAAAATGCAACCGTAAATAGGAAAAACAATATAACATGATAAATTTAGATCACTAGTATTATATTTTTGATGAAAAAAATGCTTTTTACATTAAAAAAAAAAAAAAAAAAAACTTTAATATTATTGCTGCCGACTGCTGCTCAGCTGGTGATTCTAATTTTGACGTGACAAATTTAATTAAAATCATTAAATAATGACAAAAATGTCAAATTCGAAACTAAAAAAATTAAGTAGGCAAGCTAATATTTCTGCTTGATAAAATATTCCTATGTATTAATCTATCTATCTCCATATGGCAGATTGGCAGGTCCAGGAATTCAACTGTCCCAACTAATCAGCATTCATCAGTCTATTCGATATATACGACATTTGTATACATCCAAAAATCTCGTGGTATATGTTTTTTCTTTCATTTTGTAATTGTTGTATTTTTTATTTTATAATATTGACTTTACTATTATAAAAAAATAAATTTATTCAATAATATGCATTTGGAGCATAGTTTGGTTTATATTCTTAAATTTAACGGACTAGATTAATTTGGTGGTCTTTAAAGTTTAGAATTATGATTTGTGTTATGTATTACAAAAATATACATATGGAGTTAGAAGTTTTGAGTTATTTGTAAAAAAATAAATATTGAAATGGTGGAAATCATCACATATTAATATATTATTATAGGCGATAATTTTCTTTAATAATATTTGGTGAGTTGATGAACATTCTAATAATAGTCAACCATGTGAGGTCATACTTCAGATATAATAATAATAATATATATGATATATTTATATTAGAAATTTAGAATACATTATGTGGTGAGTAGATAAATAAATTATGTAATAGTGGTTCATTGCTTCATCCCTTAATAAGTTATTATGGGTTTAATTTTTGACAATGGGAAGAAAATATATTCATGGTCAGCACTTTACTCTTTAAGTGTTGACCCGTTGCGAGTGAGATAAGTCTAAATGTGGAGCAAGTATGTTACAGGAGCTGCACTACAGATGGGGCCTCCTAGGACCACCCGAGAAAAAAAAAATTATTTTTTTTATGCGGAATGATCATATGGGCTTATTAAAAGAATAACACTTGTAATATTGCTTATTTCACACTTAAATTCAGTGTTTTGGAAACCGGACTAGACCGGGTCGGACTGTGAACCGGTCATATCAGCGGTCCGGTTCTGGTAAACTATAATTGGATGTAATTGGACTCGAACCTACGATCTACTCCAAGAATGATTGCACGCTACCACCGGACTACATGTCAAGAAGTTGATAAATGAACAAATAAATATATCTTATTGAGATATCTAAATTCTAATAATGACAGTGGATCGGGTTGAACCGGGTTGGACCGGGAACCAGTCATCTTTCCGGTTCAAAGCCCGGTCCGATTTTCAAAACACTGATTAAATTAATCTTCACTCACACTAGGTCGTCAGCCAGTAAGAATAAAGTGCTCATTATAATTTCATTATTATAAGGAGTTTAAACCTCTAATATCTTGGTTAGTGGGTTATTATAAGTGTATATTATTTATAACCATATTATATAGCATTTTTAAATAAATAAATTAGATTAAATGGCCATTAAAAAAAAACAAATGAGCGTGGGTCTCTTTATCTCTTATTATTGAGCTTTTAAGCTGGCAACTTTGTTAATCTTCTTCCATATAATTGAATAAACATAATAACAAAGGAAAAAGACATCTATTATCATTATTATTTTTGGGTAAATATCTATTATCATTATTACTGTCACATGATTAATTTCCAACTTTCCATAGCAATAGCATCAACAAAAAATTATTTTATGTCAATCATCATAACCAAAGATGTGTCGGCTTTTTAGTTGATGCAAGTGCTCCTAGTGAGTCATACATGTTAGTTCAACCTCGATAGCAATGGCCGTTTGTTTAATATAAGTAATTTAACATAATTAAGTATCACGATTAGTTAATGTGTTAAATGTACTTTTATAACAATATGTTTTTTTTAATAGTTTTGGAACCAAGAGAATATTGCTTCTAACATTTACAAATGCATCATTTAATTCCCATCAGGAATTCAAACAAGCGTTGATTGTCTATGTGTTCAAGGTGTCTTTAAAAGTCCGGATGATTTATTGTAGACAATGAACAAGTAGCATCTTATTGGACAAAAAATTCTTCAATTTTGTGAAGAACATAGAAACGGAATCAACACTTTTTCTAGCAGTGACAATTTCTTTATGCAATTGGTAAATACGTGAACTATTTATTTTATCAAATCGTTCCTTAAGATCATTCCAAGTCAAGAAAGCACTATCAAAGTAAATCACACCATCAGCAATACTACCAGAGATTGAGTTGATTATTCATCCAAAAACCACATCGTTACAGCTGTCCCGGAGATGATGTAACTTTTCATTATAAGAATCCCTTTTGCAAGAACCAATAACGAAGTCTAATTTGTTCTTTCCTAAGAGTATGATCTGCATGCCTCGACTCATTTTTCTATAATTCTCAGTACCAGTCAATTTCAAGGACAACATAGATTGACTAGGGTTATTAGACGCATGCAAGAATAGGTGGTGAAAAGAATGAACCTCGACGCCCAAATGCAGACCTCCTGAAAATTCAGTTGCAGCAATTTGTTTCTTGTTGTCATCCTTTTGACCATCAGCCATCGCTGTGAACACTTCGTTGTTGAAGAAGAAGGAGATGAGCATGCAGAAAATCGAGGAAGATCAACGAACATGAGATCGAATCTTCCGGAACCATGGCTGACTCGGAACGTGACGCTTCAGTTTCGCCGAGTCGAATAAAACAGAACAGTTGAAGGAAGAAACGATTCACACCAGGATCAACTCGATTTCGATAGTCGAATCGACATGCAAGATAAAAAGTCACGGTGAGAAGACCGTATCATTGAAGGAAGAAACAATTCACACCAGGATTAACTCGATTTTGAGAATCGAATTGACAAACAAGATGAACAGCCGCGGCGAGACTGTCAGATGACTTCTGGAATCTGAAGGAGTGAGAATGCCGTAGAGGAGTAAGGGTGCGATAAGGCAATCATATAAACATGCAGCAGAAAGAAGTGGAAGGATCTTTGCTAGAGTTGGTTAACCTCAGCTCTGATACCATGATAAGTTTCAGAAACCCTAAGTATGGTGTTGAAGAAGAAGATAGCAAAACTTGCAGATCATTATTATGTGTTCTTTCAATTGGACACTGTTCACCTAAATAACACTATAAAAAGGAACCCTATATTAGAAAACCCCAGGTTCAACCTTGAGTTTATACAACAAGAAGGAACTTACCCAAATAATAATAGAACCTATCAAACAAGTTCTAAAAGAACATAACAAGTTACAAAGCAATATGAATTAATAACAAAAACGGATCAAGCCTAATAACAAGAAGAAGACCAGCTTGCAAACAGAACAGCCCACGGGACTTCTCAGACCCGAATAATGTTTGGGTTTTATTATTTATGATCTGAGGTTTTTCCAACAAGAATTAGTGAATAACTGGCGCATGTACTGGTTGTCAAATAACAACACTATTAGCTTAGTATAGTCAAGATGTCAAAATGTTAAGTTAAAATTCTACTCGAATACTTTTATGTCGGACACACTATATGAATTAGAGGGATTTCGAATATGAGAATTCGAAGTCAAATCACATGAGAGTAAGTAAGGGCTCTCAACGATTAAACCATGATTTACAAGATACTCGAACACTAATGATATAGGTAGAAAGAATTGAGTTGTAAATAAAATTGAATTGTATTTACATTTTTTATGTTTGAATACTTAATATGCCACATTTTATTAATTTGTTATTTAAAAATAAATAAATTTACAACTTCCATACCAACCGATACTTAAGAATTGATAGTAACATAACATATATATAAAACAAGAAAGAACTCCCATAAGAGACGGATGAGTTAAAAAGGAGATCAATGGATTCCTGGTAGTTCCTCCCTCTGTCCTTCCAATTTTCATCTTATCTTCATCTCCCTCTGCTCTCTCCTTCACTGATCAATTGCAGCATTGATGATTCATGTCCAGTAGTATTGGTATCGTACCTTCTCTTTCTCTCTGCTCTGCTAGGAATCATTGAATTGAAGACCGGAGCTACTCCCAACGGACGCGCTCTCAGCAATTATGAGAGATTGTCTCTGTATCTCCTACCGCTAATCGATATCATCACTCCACCAACACGCTAAATAAGGTATCCGATGCTTCTTTCCTTCTGCAATTCAATTCGATTTTCTGTTTGATTTCTGTGTGGAAAAGGAAGATTCAGATCTGTGTGCTGTTCTGAAGCCGCTGGCTCGTTTTGGAATTCGTTTGTTTCAGAGTTGTGGATGGATGGATATGGTTTTTCCCTCCATTTCTCGGGAAAGCAATTGAAAGAAGCTTCGGATCCTTGATTGCCTCCGCCAACTGCGATGCTTTTCTGATTATTTAATTCGGAATTCTAGTCTCCTTTTTTTCTTGAATTCGGCGATTGCATGTGCATTTAATCGATTCGCGTGTATGAGCTGTTGTTGACTGTTTGTTTCTGCAAGATTTCTGCATCCTGCTCCTGCCGGCGGTGACGCCAGATGTCCGCCGTCGAGGCGTCGCCGAACCTACGAGATTTCCTCAGAATCAAAGATGACGAGGCCTGTTCCGGAACCAGACGTCGGGATCTCGCCGAGTTATTTCTCCAGACCACGGTTGCAACGGAGAGGGAACCGCCGCTGTTGCTTCCGCCGACGTCACCATCGGTGAACCGTACTCTGCTCGACATCATCCGCGGCGAAGAACTGAATGCAGCTCCGCGGAAGGCCGCCGTTCCGGAAAATTGCAGCAAGGATCGGAAGAGCTGGAAATCGTTAAAGGACAAGCTCCGGCTGAAACGGACCGGCTCAGCTTGGATCTCGCCCGACGAGGCCGGGCCCTCCGAATCCTCCGGCCACAAGACTTGCAGGTCTCCTCCGGTAACGAGGCATGACCTGGCACGGTCTCACACGACGATTCCTCTGATAACGGATGAAACTTCTCGAATCGCGACTCCGTCCCGGAATTCAACCACTGGCGCGCAATCCAGCAGTAATGATCAGGTCAGCGATGGTATAAGCCCTACCAGCAGACGCTCCACTCGTTTCGGCTCTCTCGTCCCCATCTCACTTGAACCAACTCGGTTCATCGACTCGCCGGAGCACATCCAGAACTCAGCAAGACAGATTCAGCTGCGTTCTGAGTCATCAAGGTCGTTGACTCGAACTGCAAGCTCCTTAGACCGCCCCGGAGACTTCTTACCAGCCAATCATGGCCGAGCATTGCATCAGGCGGATGAACCGGCGCGTGTCTCTCTTCGACGATTGTCTGTGATTCTAGCAGAGGAGAGGCAGCTAGCCGCCAGGGAAGCTGAGGCGGCGCGTGAGACTACCGCAGCAGCGCCAACCGAGGAGGAGGAGCCGGTGAGGATGTCGCTGATGGATTTGTTGGAGGAGACGGAACGGGAGATGGATCTGGCAGGGACAAGTTATGACACAGTCGTAGAAGAAGAAGACGGGGAGGAGGAAGAGGTGATTAGCGCCGCCGGCGGCGGTGGTTGTGGGGGAGGAGTGGAGCAGAGCTGCTGCATATGCATGGTGAGGCACAAGGGAGCGGCGTTCATTCCTTGTGGGCACACGTTCTGTAGAGTGTGTTCAAGGGAGCTGTGGGTGAGCAGGGGAAATTGCCCACTCTGCAATAGTCACATCGTTGAAATTCTTGACATATTCTGAATCTATTTGGATTCGATGAAGATCAACATGAATGAATGAATGAAGATATGTTTCTTGATCTCTCTTTTTTCTTTTCCTTAATAATAATAATAATAATAATAATAATAATAATCAATTTTTACATTTAATTAGTAGAATTTAGATTCTGCATATCTATGAAAGTCTCTCAACTCATTGGAAGGTGAAAGATTCTTTTCCCTTATGATAGTCTAGTGTGCTATATATGGGAGGATATGAACCCGAACTCAAACATTTAGTTAAATATATGAAATAGAATTAAAAATCTATAAATTGTTTGAAGATTTACTAATGATGAAATTTTGTGTCTGACGTTAAAATAGAGAGCCCATGTTTTATTTTTGCTGAATAGTGTCTCAGTGTGATTACTTTAGAGAAGTCAATCCGGTCGAAACCGATTATCAAATTCGACCTCTCATGCATGCTCCATTCTCGTCACATTGTCGGGACCGTTACCTAAGAAGCTGGCCACTTTTGCGCAAGAATCTCTTTCCGTTGTCGCTGGAAATTGCTCCACACCACTCTGTTAGAAACCATTTCTTCTGGATGTTCAATTTTTGCGGAAAATTTGGTGATTTTGTGAAAATCAAAGAGTGATGGATTATGAGTGGATGAATAGTTTGATGAAATGATTGAAGTTAGAGAAAAATACACACATAAACACCAAATTTCAACAAAAATAAAATATAGTCAGTTCGTTTTAAAGTTTCAAACTTTAGACACTAATGGCACGTTTGTTTGCCGGTATTGCGATATCATAATACTGGTATTAGCTAATACATGCTTAGCTAATACAATGTTTAATTGTGTCATGTATTAGGATATCCTAATACAATATTTGAATGAACTTTTTATTAGGATATCCTAATACAATGTCTAAAAGACTTAAATACCCCTAAATAGATATATTCATTTTTTAATTATTGATATAATTGAAGGCCGGCAGGGGGTTGCCGGAGTTTGGCTGGGGGTCGCCGGAGTCCGGCCGGGAGTCGCCGGAATCCAGCAGGAGGTCGCCGGAGTCCGGCCGGGGGTCACCGTGGGCCGATGTTATGAGCCGAAGTTGGGGTAGTTGGGGTAGTTGTTGTATATTAAATAAGGTTAGTGGTAAATAAGTAATTTTGAGTTTGGTATTAATTAGTACATCACTTTTAGTTGGTATAATCTAATACCAAATTACTCATATAATTGAGTATTAGCTAATACAAATACCAAGTGTAAACAAACAATGTAGGGTCTGAAGATTGGCCATTGTGAATTTGAGAAGTCTGAAGATTGAAATGGTGATAACAGAGGTCTGAAGTTTCGACTTGTAGATAATAGAGGTCTCCGTTAGTTTTTCCGTTAAAACTGACGGAAGTTGGTCATGTGCATTGCATGTGATCAGAAATAAAATAAAATTCCAAAAATACCCTTATTGCATCTCACATGTTTGAATGAAAAGACGAAAATGCCCTTAAGGCCACCACCCAACTCCGGCGACCACCACTCACAGCTCCGGCGACCGCCACCCAACTCCGGCGACCACAACCCGACTTCGACGACCATCACACAATTCCGGCGACCACAACCACGGTCCCGATTGGGCCAATCGGGGCCGGTGGCTCCGAAAATCGGAGCTCTGTGGCCCCAAATCGGAGCCACAGAGCTCCGATCGGAGCTTTGTGGCTCCGATTTGGGTTCAAATAGGCCGTGGTGGCGGTCGTCGGAGTTGGGTGGCGGTCGTCGGAGTTGTGAGTGGTGGCCGGCCGGAGCCGTGGTGGTGGCTGGAGTTGGGTTAGGTTTAAATTATGAACATGGGTATTTTTGTCATTTCATCTTTATATTAATTAAACTTTTTGTTAATTCAAATATTACAAAAGTGTATTTTTGATATTTCATGCGGTTCTGTTAAATTTGACAGAAAATTTGGACGGAAAACCTAAAAATCACAAAGTCCAAACTTCAGACCTCAGTTATCACCATTTCAATCTTCAGACCTCTCAAATTCACAAGGGCCAAACTTCAGACTTCTCTCAGGTTATTGACCCAACAATGTATTAGCTAATACTGGTATAAGGATATTGCAATACCGGCAAACAAAGGTGCCCTGAAGTTCAACGCTGGGCGAACATTGGTCAGTTAATAGATTATTAACCCTATGAAATACTAAAGGACTAAGAGCTCGAATTGGAGACCTCTTGTTTGAGAAATAAAGCACTGAGATATAAAAACCATGGTTTACGGGATAATGATGACGAAAAGCAATAGAGTAGGTTCAATCAAACAAGAACCTTTTCCTTTTATTATTATCCCAAATAAAGTAAGTAGAGGCAAAAGAGTCGGTCCAAAAGAATTAAACGAGTTTGGTTTCTGAATTATAAATGCGGCGTGTATTTTTGTTTAGTGCATCATACGGTTGGCACACTTGAGAATAATGGAGAGAACCC
This sequence comes from Clarkia xantiana subsp. parviflora, assembly GCA_036873135.1. NCBI lineage: Eukaryota > Viridiplantae > Streptophyta > Magnoliopsida > Myrtales > Onagraceae > Clarkia > Clarkia xantiana. The sequence continues at coordinate 13,251,226 of JAPTYO010000010.1, read as the reverse complement.
CCCACCATCTGATATATTATCTAAAGGAAAGACGGCGATAATATCTTTCTGGCTATATACATGTAACTGCAGATGTATCTCATTCAATTCAATGATATCTTTCAACAAGATGTAATTGCTACAAGAGACTACAATGCTTGGAGGTAATGTTTTGAAAACCGAACTAGTGGTCGGACCAGTAGTCAACCGTGAACGGTTCACATTTGTGATCCAATTCTAGCAAAATATCGAAATGCACAATTAATCTAATTCGACGAGTAAAAATCGGACTAAGCTAGATAAACCAACGTCGATTTGCCAATTCAAATGACAGAGATAGACAACACTTGACCTAAACGTGCAAAAAGGACGATATAGACTATTTTTTTTTTCCTCTAAAATTGTTTGAACCGATTTGGACTAGTCAGGCTAGGACCGACTAGGTCAATTTGGGTTAAAGGTTCGATGTCTAAATTGAACAAAATAAAAGTTAGGGATGTATTAAATGGACTAAACTGAATAAAATCAAAAGTTTAGGTTCATTTACGTGCACAACACGTAACTTTTAACGACTAAATCAGACGGAAATTTAACGGAAATACTAAAAGGGTACAGAATGAACGTTTGGTATAAAAAGTGTTAAAAAAAAATGGTATAAAAAGTACATTTATCCGTCTAATATACATCGAGCTTCATAGATAGAAAATAATCGAATCCCGACATAATCTCCCAATGAAAGGTGACAGAATGTAGAATTGAGATTAGATCTTAGGATTCTGGATTGTTTAGTAAATAAACATTGAATGCGGTTGGTGGGTGGCTCAGCCACACTAAAGACGTGGGTTCCTCCACATTCATCTACTTAAGTACACACACTCAATCAGTCGGTGACAGTTAAGCATGAAAGGCAACTTAGTCTTCTTTCCAGTCCTTAATACGTTAATTAATTCAGTGCCTAACCTTCAAAACTTTCCACATAATAAGGGAATGTGGTGATGGATGGATGGATGGATAATAAGCAAATTTCTGGATTTAGATCTCCTACATCACTCATTTGTCTCACCGTTAAGATTTTGACACGCGTCTTTAAATTTAATATTTTTATTCTAGAATTCACCAATCTCAACAAAGTTTTTAGAAACACGTGTCAAAAAAAAGTTTTTAGAAGAAAAAAAAAACTACAAAAATTAATTGCACCAGAACACGTGTCAAAATCTTAACGATAAGTCCGAACTAGAACAGAAAAAGTGGCGCAAGAGATCTTTATCCAATTTTTGCATTTCAAGCCACCTCTAAAAGGCAAAAAAATCTAGGAGAGTGCATAAAATACAGTCAACAAAGCCATACACCAAAAGCCAAAGTAGCATACACCCTTTTTCGTTTATATCCGGTCTAAACTTGTGTTTTCTCGATCAAGCTGGCACGGGCTCGGAATAAGACGAACATCCTAACCGAATCGAATCACATGGTACCTTCGTAACCAACACTTCGAATAGGTGGGTTCCCAAATATATCAGGTTAAGAACTATCAGATAGGTTGACTTTTACTTTTTTTTTATGTTAAAATTAACGAAACGAAAAAATGTTTTTTAAACATCAAATAAGCGTAAACTATAAGTAACAACAAATCTAATATTTCAGAAAAGTGGAAAACATGTTATGTTTGCTTAAAACGTTATTTTAACGCCAAAATACGTATAAAAAAAAGTGGAAAACAACAAATCTATAGTAGTTGAGACACTAAACATTAACATTTTAAATTAAGACAACGATTCGCAACATAACAACATAACTTAAAATTGAAACTGTTTAGAGGTTATTAGCCAAATATATTTATTAACAAAAAAAATTGCAAGATATTAGAGAGATACATGATCTATGAAGAGATCAACTAGGGGCAACATCAATATAATCAACAACAGCTACACCATGTAATATGGTTTAGTGCTTCATCAATTAACTAGATACTTAAGATTCAAACCTCACCGAGCTCTAAAAATAGAAAAATATTTATAGCCAGTACTTTATGTCTTACAGACCGAACTTTACCAATTACAGGCTGACCAGATTAAAAAAACAACTATCACGCGGAGCTTTTCTCCTCAATTATTCTTCTTAATATATTATTAGAGTGGCCTACGAACTGCAAAACAGTGACCTTACTTACTACATGGCTTATACAATATATACACAACTGCCAGACACACACTCATTACTTACACTACATTTACATAATGTAGAGTAGGATAACAAAGTAGGACTCACTCTCCATAAATACCACTGCCTAATGTAAAGGCTCATCAATAGCATGACACAATATCTCACTGAAGTAAAGGACCCCATTCATGTGGCTGCAGAACTAGTAGTACTTACCTTTTGGCGAATCCCGCATAAATCGGGTTCTCTTACGATGTATATTTGGTCCCCGACTTCATTTACTATATCCTGGTTCCGGTACCACGTCCATAGAGCCCATGTCTCGTTTTTCACCTGTGCAACAATCAAATGGTTTCACCAAAACGTAATGCACTAAAAGTATGCAAAAAAAAAAAAAAAAAAACATATCAAAAGTCAAAATTGGGTTTGTACCAAAAGACGTATTAACCCTTTTATTTATATGTATAGTTTAAAAAGTCTAACTACAAGTACAAGGGCAAAGTCGTCATTTCATACCTCGAGCATTCCATGTCCGAAGCTACTCTCTCTGAAGGCACTATATTCAGGTTGCTGGTCCCAACAGAACTTGCCCTCTGCGGGACCAGACGTGAAGTTTGTTGCGCAAAAACCGCCCATGTAAGGGTCAGGAGTTGTTGATGGCTCCGGACAGTTGCCTGCTTCGTCAGCATGCTCCACCGCTATCTTCTCTCGATTCCCTCCGTCTCCAACCGTTATATGCACGGGCCCACACGGATCTAACGAGTAGTTATACACTCGATTCGACCGCTCATAAGCGTGAATCTGAAAGAAACATGTTTTATTAACTGTCTGTCTCTGAAACAGAGAGACAGTTTGTCTTCTAGTGTTCACCCAGCCCAACAGGTTTAAAGAAAAGAAAAAAACTAAAAACTAATGGACGCTTGTCACATATTGATTGGATTGGTCCTAATAGGCTATAAAGATGTAGTTTTGAGACATATGTTGTCACTTCACTTACATGTCCGTTGAAGACGATGTCAACACCGTATGAATAGAGAAGGTCCTCCATTGCGACCCTCATGCACTCGGCTTCCTTGTAATGAGCTTTGTATGTACTGTACCACGGAGGGTGCCAAGCAGCCACCAACCACGGCGTAACGGATCTATCTACACTCGCTAAGTCTCTTTCCAACCACTTGTATTGGTTTGCTGCATCAAAAAGAACAACCTTAGCACAATCTCAATCCTAGGTAGCAGTAGTAACAGACATAATTCCGGTTCCCAACTTACCTGATTTGTCATACCCAATATATGCTCCGAGCATAATGAAATGAATACCTCCTGCATTAAAGGAGTAGTAAAATGTCGATTTAGATCCACATTCTTCAGATGGAAATGCAAATCTCGAACTGTAAGCAGTGAATGTCCGGTGTCCGTATTGTTCCTCGATTTCGTGGTTTCCTTCCACTACCATTATCGGGATCCTCGAAATTAAGCTCTGCATAAACCTGAAACAAAAAACATTAGAATGTCTGTTTTGTAACAAACTTGAAAAAAAAAAAAACTAAACAAAAATGTTGATGCCCACCTTCCCCAATAATCCCACCGAGGCTGATAAGTTTCGTGTATAGGAGTTTGTGGAAATGAGCATGAATAGCAGTCGGAGCCAGTCCCGTTAGTGAGGTAAAGATTTGCGTAAGATACATCACCGACCAATAGGAGAAGATCGGGCTGATTTAGAGTGAGATGAGCTACTGTGGCTGTTGTGTTATATGTAAGGCCAAGGTCTCCCACTATTGCTATCTTATTAGGGTAGCTTCGAGGACCTGAGATTGGCATTGTCCTGAAATGGTAGATTTTACTCACGGCAGGAATAGACGGGTCTCCACATCGGTAATAGTATAACGTGTTAGGTTTCAAACCTAACAAGACAGTTCACAATTCAGTGCCGTGAGTACCAAGTAACATCAGATTAACAATATATGTGGAAACAAATAGGAAAAACATCATAGTAAGGAGACGGTTAGTAATAAAACATGTTTGATCCATTCACAGTCAGGATTCCGGGCATGGATCAATAGATGAGATTCTGCGGTGTTATCGATCTTTTTTATGGCAGAATCAGAATCTCATCAACTGATTAAGACAGTAGTTAACCCATTTGAACCTAATCAAAACCTGTCTTTCGGAAACATTACCTTGAAGACGAACATGGTGAATGATCCCCGAAGTGTAATTCTGGAGGCCTTCGAAGGGATACAGCTGACTATAAACAAGAGATGTTCCTCTAGCTTCGTGTATTAATGGATATCTCAATTTCCCATAATGAACAACACTAGCAACAATGTTCGGGTCGAATGGTGTCACATTGAAACCAATTTGGAATTGCCCTGCAAAATCCAACATCATCGTCAATTTTCAAATCGAATGGTTACACATACACTGTTGATATTCATCAAAACCAGAAAATGTGGGACATTGCAGTGAGTGAATTAGAATTTAGAACAATGACTACGAATCGACCGATGATGTTGGATTATTTATATGTAACATAAGTGAACAGCCTAGAATAATGACAATGACTTGGAAAATACCATAATAGAATTCTTCAATTGTGAATTTGTATTTCAATAGAATTATCTAAGTCAAACCCTAAATTCATCAGCAAGGTTTCTGAGATGATGCATGCAGCTGAGCATTACTCAATTTCATCAATATGTCGGATTTAATTGCATTGATTTCATGAGAGTTCGATCCATACGAGGATTAAGTAATCGGAGAGACACAAAACCTGTAATCCAGGAAATCCAGACGGAATCGTGATTGGTGGAGAGAGACACGGAAATCTGCTCCGGTTGGAAACCGGTGACCCGTCGCTGGACTCTGTAATCGGTGTCGGGCAAATCGACGGCGGTGCCGCGGAGGCTGACATCGAAAGCGACCGTCACCGGATTGAACGGGCCGTCCAACGTGGACGGGATCGAGAAAGTTGATCGGAGGTGGATAATGAGGAGGAGGATGGCGATGAGGCGGAGGAATGGGTTCAACGCCATGGATGAGGTTTTGCTGCCATACGGCGAGGAGAGAGAAAATGAGCGATAGTAGCGGCGAGTTTTTAGAGAGAGAAAGAAAACGCAGAGGGCAGAGAGTATGTATGGGACGTGGTGGGAGGGAGAAGGATTTCAAGCAGTTACTAACCGTCGTTGTCTTGTTGGATTCATCAATGCATTTCGACAAAGTGTGGCTTTTCTTTTTAAATCCTAGTAAGCTGAATTAATATGGATGTATGTGCTTTTGATATCTTTGTTCAACACTTGAACTTCGCTTGTTAATTGATTTTTTTTCAAGTTTATTTCAACTAGATTACTTAATTCTTAATTTAAAATATATATAACTAGCATTAAAAGCATTTACTTTAGTTATGCGTTTAGTTTAATGTCTTCAACCAAGAGTTCAAACTTATGAGACAATTAATTAAGACGCACGTTTTATTTTTTATATGACATCAGAGTTCACGAGATCGATTTCTGGTGAAGTCGCTTTAAATGACCTCCTACTAAAAAGAGTTTAATGCCCATAATGGTTGACCTGGGTTGGTCAAGACTGGTGGTCGGGCTGTGATACTCATAGTTTGACACTGAGTTTGTCAATGTCGAAAAGATGTTAAAATATTAGAGCATTCTAAATGCATTCACTCATAAATTCAGACTTATGAGACACATGGTTAAGACGCACGTATTATTATTAATATATGGTATCAGAGCGCACGTCATCGATTCTTGGTGACGCTATTTTAAAAGTAAAAAATAAATAAATTACCTCATATTAATAGAGTTTGAAGCCTCCGGCCACAAATTCGAACTTATGTGACGTCTTCTTAAAGCACATGTCTTATTTTCTACAACTTTCATGTGATTTGACTCTAGGGTATTGGCTAAAAAATATTGATTCCAAAGGCCCATGAAAATGCGAGTAAAGCTAGGCTTAACGGAACAGTCGTGCATGAGTCAATTGTTCATTAAGTCTAATCGGGAAAAATTACAAACCGTGAGTAAGAGAACCTGAACAGTACTTAGCGGTACTTAATCACCATTACTAAGTCATTCCCTTTTCTTTTACCAAATTTTCGTATGAAAAATTAGTCGGACGATATGCATTATCACAATATGAAATATTATATATATATGAAAATTCATTTCGTACATAAATCATGATATGCATAATCTCCGATAGATTAAATAAACTCGACTTTATTTTAGTATATTGAATAGTTAGTGAGACGTCCGTTAATGAGCGATTATGTATCTTTGCGTCCAATTTGGAGTTAAAAATAAAACGAACTTTTTTCTTAACAAAAATTAAGCTCGACTTTACAAAATATACAAAATGCAAAATACATTGATTTTTCTAGTATTATATAAAATGATGAAAATTGAATCGACATCATTTTTACAGCCGTCACTATTTGGATTGGTCATCTCTTTAGAAAAGGAAATTGAAATTTCTAAGAAATTTCATACGAATCTTGCGCAAGAATTTCCTTATACGGCTCTGCAAAAAGGAAGGAGCTGCTTTGCAATAGAAATTTCTTAAAAAGACCACTTTAAGTAGTACTAATATTTATTATTATGTAGTACGCATTTGCCACTAGTTCCCAAATCTGAAGAAAAACACAATTTCGAATCGGTACGATAAAGTTAGTAGTGATTTGATTAGTCAGTCCCATTAATGCCACTTTTACCGATCATATTAGATTGTGTGACAGTCGTGTACAATCTGATTTTTAAGTGTGAAATTAGAATATGAGTTAATTATTAGGGTTAGGGTTGTTAGTTTTTTTTTTTTTCCACCAAATATTAGGGTTGGTAAGCTACTCTTGCAATATTTGAGATTTACTTGGTTATACTTGCATTCATCTTGCTAAATTTTTTAGTCGAATTTTTTTGTAATACCAAATTGAGTACAACAAATTCATTTTTACTCGACACTAGGCTCCCTAGCCTTTCAGAAGAAAAAAAAAATCTCTAAAAGCATATTCGAGTCCAAATCGAGCTTATTCAGGCTTTATATATAATTCAAAACGCACAATCCGAGATTCATCGGAAGCTAAGTCTTTTAAAAACAGCAAGCTCAAGTTATAGTCAAGGTGCACCATTTATGATTTAACTAAACACTTTTAAACTTAATAATGAACTAAGTTCATCCCGAACATGTCGACTATGACACCAAATCGAACTCGATCTTGAAAACATCAGGCTCGATGGAGTTCGAATTTAAGTAATATAATTCGAGTCGAGCTTTCCAGATAACCGGATCAACTCGGTTTGTTCACACCCCTATTAATTAAATTGCCAGTTGATGTTTGGACATTCATACAAATTGCTGGTTAAAGTTCTAAGGGGGCCTCCATTAGGAGGGCAGTTCTCATAACATGCTTGCTCCACACATTATTCATACTAGGTCAGTCCATAGGGGTCCACAACTAGAATAATCCATGCTCTAACTAAGTCAACATGTAATGAGTAAGGTGCTGACTGACGAATATTTTCACATTCTTAGTGCTCCAATAATGAGGTTTCAACCCAAGAACTCTGCTTAAATAATGAAGCATTGAACTGCTACACTATATTAGATAGTCTTTTTTCCGGACAATTTGCTAGTTCAGGTCTCTCTTACGGACAAATTGCTTGCTAAGTTACGTCAGTTGCATGTGACTAAAAAAATCCTAAAATTTGACCTAAAATTACAAAACTGACACCGTCCACATAGTCATTCATAAGGAATCATGAGAGAGGTCTGAACTATCACCCATGTTAACGGGAGATGTCTGAAATTTAAAAAGTTAATAACGGAGGTCTGAAATTTCAGTTTTGTTGATAACAGCGGTCTCCGTTAGTTTTTTTCGCTAAAACTAACGAAAGTTGGTCACATGTTGGGCATGTGACCGAAAATAAAATAAATTTCCAAAAATGCCCTTCTATCAAGTGTGCCCCTCACATCATTGAAGTGAAAAGACCAAAATGCCCTAGAAGCCACCACGGCTCCGGCGAGAACCACCCGACTCCGATGACCACCAACCCAGCTCCGGCGACCACCTCTAAGGCTCCGATTGGGCCCAAATCGGAGCCACCGGCCCCGATTGGCCTCCGATCGGAGCCAAAAAGCTCCGATCGGAGCTCTGTGGCCCCGATCGGAGCTCTTTTGGCTCCGATCGGAGTTTTTTTTTGCTCCAATCGGAGTTTTTTTGCTTAGGTGTTGACCGGAGCCTGGTCGCCGGAGCCGAGGTGGTGGTCGCCGGAGTCGGGTGGTGGTGGCCGGAGTCGGGTGGCGGTGGACGGAGTCGGGTGGCGGTGGATGGAGCTAGGTGGTTTTAATTTGACTTTAGGGGTAAAATTGTCATTTCACATTTCCTTAAATAAGATATTAAATAAGACAAAATATTAAAGGGGTAAAAATGTCATTTCACACAGTTCTGTTAAATTTAACCCTAAAAATGGACAGAAAACCTCAAATCAACAAAATTGAAATTTCAGACCTCCGTTATTAACTTTTTAAATTTCAGACCTCACCCGTTAATATGGGTCATACTTCAGACCTTTCATAGGTTCTTAACCCTAACCGAAATTATAATCCAAGGGCTGAGCAAGAAGCCCGAAAAGCCCGAAGGCCCGAATATCCCGACCCGAGCCCGTCCCAAAAATCCCGTCCCGAGATGTAGCCCGAGCCCGGTCGGGCGGGATTTTTCTTCCCAAGTCGGGCTCGGGCTTTTTCTTAAAAAGCCCGAAAGTCCGAGCCCGCCCGAATATATGTATATATTATATATATTTAAGTTTAACCTAAGTCTACTAACTATAGTTTAAGTAACTTTACTATAGTTAAAATAAAAAAAAAACCCTAGAATTAGACTATGGATGATGTTTGAACTTATTGAATTTTGTATTGATGTGTTGAACTTGCATGTATTTGAAATGGATGGACCTCATATTAGGATTTTTTTAATTTTTTTTTTTTGGTTCAAACTCGGGCTAGCCCGAGCCCGAATCCCGATGTCCCGACTCGGGCGGGACATTTCCTTTAGGTTCGGGCTCGGGCCAAAAATATGAGTCCCGAAATTTTCGGGCTCGGGCTCAGGCAAAAGCCCGTCCGTCCCGTCCCGAGCTCACCCCTAATAATCCTAACATGGTAAGCATTTCAAGAATCACATAATTTACGTTTAATAAATTTCATCATTTAATGTATGATTCCCCATTTTCCTTTAATTACATGTCAATCACACACGACCAATAAACATAAATTGTCATATCTAATAATTGTTCAAAATATGACAAATTATTACTAAAAGAAATTTCAGCTACCAAGTGCAAATCAGCTAGCAACTTGATAATTAACCAATTGAAGTGTATAAAAGATTAAGTTTCAAATTTTGCAGCATAACATTACATCACAATATTTTTCATCATTCCACATACTATGATGTAGTACAACAAAGAAGAGACTGATGAAATGTGTCATCAATACTACAACAATCCAGAAGAACACAACAAAACAACCAAGTTACAGTTTCTACGTTTCACGATCCCAAAAAAAAAAAGAAAAAAGACTTCGCTAAACTGAGAAGAACATAAACACAGCGGCTGTGATTATGCATCCAAAGAGTTGCAGCTTCTGTACTCAAATGGCAACTTTAAGATCAAGATCAACCCTAATTAACCTTTGGTTCTCATAACAGTGATGCTTCCTTTCCCTCCTTCAGTCCGGATCTTCATTTTCCCAACAACGGGTTTACCCGAGAAAGCTGAAGTCGGGTACATTGTATCGTCTTCACTGCTTTCGTTAGTCTTAGCTGCCGGTGGGGTCTGGATCTTCTGGTTTATGTCTTTCAGCGTTACATCGCCGTGAACCCACGAAGGCTTGATGAAGGTGAATGGATACGCAACAGAGGACGCCAACTTTGTTGGCGGCCGTATGTAGGATTTCCTCCCTACAAGCATAGAAACCGAAGTTCAGATACTAAAAATGTGATCTTTAACCCTAAACCCGAAACATAGAAACCGAAGTTCACTATCGGGTTCTGGAAGATACTAAAAATGTGATCTTTAAGTACGAAATCAGAAAAAGAAGTGTTTTTTTGTTTACCCACTTCATGTTCTAGCAGTAGTAAAATGATAATAAGGTAAATGGGAAAAAGTACGAACCTTTAAATACAATCTTCTGTGGAGTTCGGGTGACTTGTTGAACCTCAGTGACTTCGGGACTAGGTTGGTCATTCCAGATCTCTGCAGATCCATTAGGTGATTCACAATATCGTTACATCACATTTTTTTGGAAATTACTAACATTTATTATAAAAGGAAAAACGATGAATAGTCAAATACCTGAAATATCAACTTGGAGATTTGATGACCCAGCATAGTTCCTGAGTATTAAACAGAGCATTTTAAGAATAGAGCAGAAGAAATGATAGAAATATGACTGTAGAATTTAGAATGCACATACATATTATCACTGTCTAGTTGCATATCAGTGTCGTTTAAGCACTCCTCAAGCCATCTAGCAGTGGATTGGTCCACATCAACGCAAGTGTCTGTATTAACGGAAAAGTCGATTATTAAGCACGGGTAAAGCATTTTACTGAATGAACAATAATAATCCAGAAAAATATGAAGTACCTGGAAGACTATAATCCCACTGTGACGGTTCAGCAAAAGCCTCCTCGATAAATTCATCCCTCCCCTAAATATAAAACATTGCTGAGTGTAGAAAGAATTGTGTTTTTTTTTTTTTTTCCAGCAGGTTGATAATGCATAAAATTTGAGGATAAACGCTTCTATCAAATACAAGATTCATAAAAAATGAATGATGCTACTCAATAACAAACTAAAATCAAAATGGATTGATCGCTTTCCTGTAATTTTCTAGATAAGAAATTGAAGGGTTCGAAAATATGCTACATTGCTAAAAGCCTTTGTTAGACTATAATGCTAATGATAAACACTAAAACTAAACAGAATGCAAAATGACCACATAAAATGTAGCATGTAGATCAAATCAATGATTGTTCACTATTCAAGAAGCTAATAGCATAAATTTGCAACCTAGAATTTTAGATCATGGGAGAGGACACCGTCATTTAAAGAAAGGGTTAGCGATTGTAGAGAAGATGCTCACGTCAGATCTTAGGAATGCAGATGATGCTTCTTCACAACAAAGCGTAGAATCCATAGACTGTGAATCGAATTGCAGCATCCTTCGCCTCTTCACTTGAACATTAGACTGTTGGTACTCATCAAATTGCTTGTTCGTATATCTATTGTTATTATTACCTAGATGAACATATGCTCCTAGAAGTTAGGTAACTGAAAACGAATAGAAGCTTGGCAAATAAAAACCATTTTGTAAGATCAATACCATTCACGGGAACATTATATGCAAAATCTCTACCACAAGCCTTGACTGGGGTTGTTTCATCAAACATGTAAGATATGTCTTCCTGATTCTGAACCACTTCTGTCCAGATGTCATCAGAGAAACCTAGATAACACAAGGCAATCTTCTTAGATTACAAAATCTCTTAATGTAAATGTATGACAAATAAAACTGAAGTTCTTAATAACTCATACGAGCAAATCTCACCAATGTGTGTGCCCTTTTGAAAATTCCCCTCCCCATGTTGCCATTTCCATGGCCTCATTCTGCAAATTGCCAGAAAGAACGTTCAAATCGAATTTTGCTAAGCCAAATTATGATCACAAAACCTCACATATATAATAGAATAAAGCATTTTAAGTGATAGCACAAAGCCCAGGTACTATAGCAAAATACAATATATAAGATAAACAGATGTAAATTCTTCGATATAATCCATGTCACAGGAAATTGAACTGAGACCGATTTCTGAAGTTTCAGCATTATCAGCACAAATAAAAGAAGACCACTTCACATTTATTGAAGAATCTAAAACCCAGAAAATGAACTTGATGGAATCACCATGAATGTATCTGAAAAATAAACAAGTGCTCAACTACAAATAACGATTCACCAAAGCAAATATGTTCGTTCTACAAAAACCCACATAAAAAATCAGCCTCAACATGCATCTCCTCATCATCCTTAGAGCGAATCGGTTTCATCTAAACAACAAGTACACACAAATGACAAATCTTAGCATAAACAAAGCAGACCCAGATTGCTAACACCAACATTCATCATGAATCAATAACGAGTAGATAATCAATTAATGTGCCACAACAACAATAAACGGAAGCCGATTCCGATTTAATACACTCCCAACCCATAAATTCACCCCCACACAGACAATGATCTATTCTAAACAGCGACGTGATTTAGAAAGAGAAGCAAAAAGTATCTAGTGAGTTCCGCACCCGCCGTTGTTGTTGCAGGCCATGAGAGCGGAGGAAGATGAATCACTGAGAAGAACACGGTGACAGTCTGAGCGAGAAAGAAGTGCGATTGTGTCGAAATGTAGCCGTTGTGTTGACTAGATTGTGAGGAGTTTATATAGTTCAGAGAGACGCGAAGAAAAGGAAATAGGATTGAGATGTGTGCAGAGCAGCAGCAGTGTTGAGGAAGAAGAGGAAAAGCCCAAAGCAGCGGTTCGTGTTTCTCTCTCTCTATATTTTTCCTCCCTCCTTTTTTTAATTATATATATATATATATTTGTATTTTTAAGTTTTAAAATTTTAATAGTTAAAATACTGTGCAGAGTAGTAGATGGAAAAATTTATTATTATCATTTATTATTTTATTATTATTATTAGCTAGTCCTTTAGTGAGTTTTCTTATTCCGGTAGCACGATCATTTAATTTTAAATTTTTAGAATTTTATTTTACTTTAAAATAAAGTTTATATAATGATTTGTTTATTAACTGATATAAATTGTGTTAGACAAAATAAGTTAAACGATCACGTTTTTTAACACTTACCACGATAATAATTGGATAAGTGTGTAATACAGAGTTGATATCTAGCTATGCTTAATTATATATATATATATAGTTTAAATATTAAAACAAAAAATAGATGGAAATATTTATTGCAGTAGCTAATTGTTGCTTTCAGATTTTGCGCAGGGTGGACCAAAATTTCCATTATTATAGGTCTAAATTTATGAGAAAGGTAATATAATAATAAGAACTGTAAAACACAATATTTTTTTTGGCCATATGTAAAACACAAGATTGACTATATATTAATTGACGTTAGTCTTCTTTAATTTTTACTAGTCTTCTTTTTTATTGACACTGGAATTTATCTTCAAATACAATGCTCGGAAAATTCGAAAGTTAAAATATACTTAATTTCGTTGGCAAAACCCTACTTAATTTCTGGATTAAAAAACTAAATAAGAGCTATAAAAACTGAAAATTAAAAATGGTTATACATATTTTTTTCGATAAGGAACAGTTACACGTTGAAACGGCATTATGAAAGGATTTCATTCGTGACTTATCGCAATTCGCAAGGGATCGTGTTTGTTGGGTAAGTAACTAACTGAGTTTGTTATTGTTTTTTTTTTTTTTTTTGGTAACATGTTTGTTATTGTTGTTGTTATATTATTATTATTATTACAAATTTAAAATAATAAAAATAAAATAACTTTGTATTAACTATTGGCAAATCTAGAAAAAAATTATATATAAAAAATATACTATCAGAAAAAATAATTACTGGAAATTCTGTAAAATTATATTATATATTAAATTGTAATGTGTTACAGAATTTGACAGCAAAAGAAACGATTAATTATCAAGATGATAACTCACATACGAAATAATAAACAACTTATAATATAACTCTTACAAATTGCTATCTAAATATATTATAAACAACTTTATTAGCTTAGATTTCACTTTATAGACAAATAATAACTCTCTTTATCTGATCGTGTTCCTTTTTTGTGAACAATTTGCTGATTAATAAATTTTCGAACCAAGTGAGTGAGAGCTAGAAAATTATTAAAAAAAAAAAAATATTTAAATCAAATAGTCTTATACTTATATTATGAAATGTAAGCAATTAAATTATGTATTATTTATAAAATAAAAAATTAACAGACCACTGGGCCACGGTCAAATAGCAGTTCATTTTTCATCTCGGTGACTAAAAATATAATATTATAAATATAAGGACTTGGTAATATAATAACGTTATCTACCCATCAACTTAGGGACAAGGTTACAATGCTACGTTGGTATCATACCTTCTAAAATTTCTAAAATATATTTTATTATTGTAATCATTTGCCCATCCACTTCTCCGTACTTATCAATCCAATTCCAAAAGTACAATATTAAAAATTTCAACATTTTAGTTTTAGTTATTGTTGGATATTTGCCCAATTCGGGTTCGCATTTACATTCCGGACTTCGCAAACACGTCGAAAACCACAAACAGATCAGAATTACACAACCCGAGGAACAAAACGGTCCGGACGCGCGAAAGCGTCCAGACCGGAAAACCTCCGGATTGCCTTAAGGCAATCCGGACCACGCCGGAGGTCGACACCGACTTGGTCTGGACCGCTAACGGGTACTGCGCGCTTATTTTCCTGTCGTTCGAACATTGAGTAAAGAGTTCTCCCAGGCCAAATCTAAACAAACTTGACGACAGTTCTTACTTTCTTTAAATTGTCGTCAAACCGCACAAAAACCGGGTTCGGTTCTAAGGTTGCCTATAAATAGAGGACCTTGGCCACCCATTTTCTCAAGTCACTTTCATTCATTTCTTAAAATTTGTCCTAGAAGCTTTGACCTCTCTCTAGGACTTTCTCTCTCTAGATTCTCATTTAGGCATCGGAGATGACTCAACCGGCACCACCCCCGCCCTCCGTGCCGGTTATTGTCCCATGTGCAGGTGAAGTCGCGTGAAGCTGATAAGCTTATCTTACCGACAAGCTTGCACTGCCAACATCCGTACTTGCCGACAGGCCTACACTGCCGACAACCGTACTTGCCGACAAGCCTGCCCAGCCAACTGTCAACTTGTCAGCAGTCAACCGTCAACTGGCAGCCGTCAACCGTGCACAGCCGATAACCGTCAACCGCGCACCGGTCAACGGCCCCTTGCTGTCATCAAGCAACCCACTTCTGACACCCGACGTGTCCCCAAACCCGAAGTTCCGAAGAGTTCGACCCCCCGGTTGGATTTGAACGCAACATTTGGCGTCGTCCGCGAGATTCGAACAAGAAGCAATCGCTCCCAACGATAGCTAGATGGCAAACGTACACATGATCCATGGAGACTTTGACGCCGGAGGCGAGAGGTCATACAAGCGAGAAGTGTACGCTGCACAGACAACGCGCAAGTCCGAAGATGCTGTCATGAAGGATGCTGTCATAAAGGATCCCGTCATAAAGGATGCCGTCATGAAGGATGCCATCATGAAAGATGTCGACATAGAAGATGTCATTGGCTTCTCGTCAAAAGACAAAAAGCACACTGTGTACCCACACAACGACGCCTTAGTCATAACCACGCAGAAACTAAAGAAAAGTCAGCCTGGACCTTCGCACATCCCCGAAGCAGCGTCCACTGCTTCTTCCGTGCCAGCAAGGAGTGTGCCTGCCGCACAGCACGGCCCAGAAGTCCAGACCACACCGCGCAGAACACCACTGCCCGGATTCGAGCCTAGGGCGCACATCAATAGTTCCCTTACGAAATGCCAACTAAAGGATTTCGGCAACAAGAAGGAGGTGCAAACCCAGCCCCACCAGTCATACCCGCCATGATGGCAGCTCTTGAAGAACTGACAGCATTTAGAGAAACTCTGAGAAACCAAGGATTTGTTCAGCCACTACCACCTCCACCACCGGTCAACGGCCAAGCTGCCCCGCCAAGAGCAGTGTCGCACGACACCAGACGACAAAAGTCACAACAACAAGGAGAAGGAGGCCAATACACATAATGTACATTCCAGTACCAACAACCAAGGCAGGAGCCAGCACGCTCATACACTCCATACAGAAGTATGCAGCATCCGGAAGAAGCAAGGAGACAACCTCCATGTACCCTCTCGCAGCAGCAATACAAGGAAGTCTCCCTCCAATGAACAAGTCAAAATAATGCTGACATCCATCGCAATGCTGGATGGAGAATACCTGTCATCAATGAAGACATCCCAATCACAGGTCTCACAGCAGAGGCCTTGGAGGCAATAATCGAAAAGAAGATGCGAGAGTAAAAGTTAAAAGGAATGCACGCGTTGGAAAAGAACGTGTCGCATCCATTTGCTGACAAGTTGGTGTACAGCCGCGTCCCAGACACTCTGTATAGACTGGGAGGAGACAACTATCGAGGAAAGGGAGATCCAATCGAACACGTGCAACAGCACGAGGCGTCCTTGCTGGGAAGGACAACACCGCTCCCGACGCATCTTCACCTGACGCGTCTACTCCTGACAGGTCCGTTCCCGACGCATCCGCTCCTGACGTGTCCTCACCCGACGCATCCGCTCCTGACAGGTCCGCTCCCGACGCATCCGCACAAATCCCGGATTTTCCCGAAAATCCCCAACGAGGGCATGCACCAACTACACCCATGCAATGGAGCCTCAAGCATTCTATGCGCACAAGACTAAAAATCGCGTACAAGGCGGGGGCATCACCTAAGTGGCAATGCCACCATCATTGCGGAAGATAGGAATTCAGGAGGGACTCCTATGTTATACGCACGGTTGTGCCAAACCCATCAAGTGAGAAGATTTAGAAAATTATTTCCAACATCCAGCAAGTTTACCCTTGTCAAGCACACAAGAGGGGTCGTACCACTCAAAACGTACGCTGACAGCAAAACATCATCTTCGACCCGCATATGAGAAGGGAAGGATTACTCTTACTCACTCCTAGCAACAAACAAACTTGCATCAAAATACAAGAAGAGAGAATAGTGAATTTACAAGTCTTCCTCAAGTATGAGCACGGCTGCATGACAGCCACCAAGAAACACCATCAACACTCGACGTAAGAGCGGGGGCATCATGCTGAACCCCCGCATACAGAGCACAACAATCCCCCATACAGGATACAATCATTATACCATATCAAGAAACAACTATAAGACTACCAAGCGACTTGGGGGGCACCAAGCTGACAAGTGCTTGGCATTACACCGAAGTGAAAAGGCGAATCATTACAAGAAAACGCAGTACCGCTCTTCTAAGAAAATGCACCAACGAGGAATACAACTTTAACATCCTGTACGGATTGGTCCCAAGAGGGAAACACCAAGCATCACCCTCAAAAGACGATCTCTTCTACTTGAATAAGGTCCAGGTAACACGCGTTACTACCAAAGGTAAACTCAGGTATGAGGTAACAACTCCACAACAACACTACTATGAATAAAGCAGACCACTCGAGTAGGACATATACTCAGAGTGGCCTGATTTAGTCAAAATAAAATCCAAGCTGAACGGAACAGACTAGTCGCGAATAGTCTGATCCAGTCATATTGGCATTGAAGGCGATAAAGCCATATGAGGAGACTTATAACTCCATTCTATTCCCTAACCAATATATATCTCAAAGTATCGCGACTAATTTGAGACAGGTTATATGTACATCCAAGAGATGTCTCAATGACACACCCTATCTAGTAGGGGTGAAACCAAAATCCGGTTGGTCCGAAAAACCGGTGAAAACCGAACCGGTCCGGACCGAAAAAACCGAATCCGAAATATGCGGTTTGGTTTTTGGTCGGATTTTTTTACTCTAGTTCGGTTTTTCGGTTCGGTTCGGATTTTGAGCTTTGAGGACCGTGGAGATCGAACCGACCGTTATGCTAACTTAATATGTAAAATATATATTATATTACTTGATATTAATCAATATAATTAATTAATTAGGTTAACAAAAATTATAAATTAGTCACTTATGAAGATTATATTTTCTAATTTTGTTTTATAATTTATTTAATTATATTAATCGACGCTATTTTTCATTTCGGTTTGATAAATTCCATGAAAATAATGAGAATTTTAAACGGTGATTGTTAATTTTGGATTTTCGGTTTAAACCGAAAACCGAACCGAAAAAACCGTACTACAATGGACGGTTTATTTTTCCTCACACGGTTTTTTGGTCGGATTTTTTAAAGGAAAAAAACCGGACCGAAAATATGGGTAACCGACCGAACCAAGCAAAAAACCGGTCCGACCGGTCCGATTTCACCCCTACTATCTAGAGAACAACACTGGGAGGAGCTGTATGCAACACTCTATGGAATTCTCTATCTATGGACATTCTACTTAGGCATCTAAGCCAAGTAATGGTCGCGTATATATCACTTGCATTATCGCAAAAAGTCTCCAAGTTAATTATAACTCGCGACACCTCAGCGAATATTCTACTAAAACAATCAGCTCTTCCCTTGGAAACTATACCAAGCAACGATCATATAGACGTATGTGCATCAAACTAAGGAAGCATCGACTAAAGGACGCATACAACAATGCATAGTCTCTCTTTGCACGTACATATTCACAAACACATATAAAGAGTGGTACTTGAAAAAGCTCCGCTCCCGACATGTGCGCACCTGTCGCGTCCGCACCTACCGCGTCCGCACCTACCGCGTCCGCACTTAGGGAAGTTTCCTGCACAACCAAGGAGTCCTCGTATCAGACTCCTTTATTTTACCTATTATATGCATTACTTAAAAGAAAATTCATAACTCCATATTTTTGCAAACTTGTAATATTGCAACTATTTGACAAAGCGCAATCCTCTTCGTAGGTACAAACTCAACTATCAAAACAACAATGTACTGTGCTCAGAAACAACATCGAGTATTGGTGCAATCTATAACCAAACAACCACAATCGCCATCAAGCCAACCACGAAGACGGCAAACATGTACAATGCTATATCATGCATACTACCTTGGAATTACGCCAAGCAACAACTACAAGCATATTACTCACATCAACAATACAAGCAATCGCGCTATGTACAACAGTCAACTTATATCATACGACGACAAATCAACTGTCAACATCAACAAAGAGTATATAAACACTCTCTATCTATAATGACGACTACCCCGAATAGCGTCAACAACACACTATATCTTGAGTTTAAACCAAGATCTATCAAAGTGGCATGCTGTGACATCCTCCTTTGAGGAAAACCCCCATGTTCACAACTACAAAATGGCATGCTGCGACATCCTCCTTTGAGGGCAAACCCCCATGTTCACAACTACAAAATGGCATGTTGCAACATCCTCCTTTGAGGGCAAACCCCCATGTTCATAAGCCATTACCTGAATACAAAACATGATGCGGCAAACAGGTGGGACTGATCACCCCATCGTGGCGGAAGTCCTCTTGTTAGACGACAACCCCACAAATCAACAAAGTATGAATGACCAATCACGAAATCATACTTCATGAAGACTTATTCCTTAAGTGGGCAGCTTCATGTACTCTAAAAAGTATGAACGACCAATCACGGAATCATACTTCATGAAGACTTATACCTTAAGTGGGCAGCTTCATGTACTCTAAAAAGTATGAACGACCAATCACGGAATCATACTTCATGAAGACTTATTCCTTAAGTGGGCAGCTTTATGTACTCTAAAAAGTATGCATACTCACTCAAGGGTTCATACTCCGTGAAGACGCATTCCTTGTTAGGATAACTTCACGTATATACGCTAGCAGGAGCGCACCCCTGTCAGGAAAACTCGCCAAACACACAAGTCGAGTCTTGTACAACGTTATCTTGCTAACAAGCTCATAACGGAATAAAACACACCAAAAGCAGCAAGTAGTGTCTTGCCATAACGTCGCCTTGGAGTGGACCAAGAGATGGTAAAAACTGCAAGTCGCTTCAACGCGGTCTTGTGCAACCCTTCTGGACTAACCATGGAGAGGTGCAGTAGCATCGCAGGGTAAGTACGGGTCTTACCAGAACTGTTTAACTCTACCCAAAACCTACTCAAATGACCGGTTCCGGTTCAAACCGGGTAGTTTGCTCACCCCCAATTCTTATTAATACTAAACTTTTAGATATTACTTAAAATTCTTACAGACTTTGCATCACTTGCCCAAGTAGTGTACATGGTAAAAGTTAAATATACGTTTAATAACTTTTTTAGGATTGAAGTTTTGTTGTTTTGAAATATATTTTAAATAAATTACCCCAAATACATAATATAAAATACTAAAAAAATGAAATATAATTTAAATTTCAACCTATATTATAATTTTTAAATTAATTTTTTAAACTAAATTTTAAAATACGTGGAGAGTCTAAAATTCATTAAAAAAATTATATATAATATAATTTGAATTTTCTCACATTTTTAAGTAAGTATCTTGGCAGGTGTTTCTCTATTTGCCTCTTTTTTTTCTTTTTTTTTTTCTTTTCAGAACACTATCTGCCAACTCAAATCTCTATTCCAATTATTTCATCAATTCAACTACTTTACCCTTGAATAAAACTTGTGAGTGGTCTTAATTGGCTAACTATCCAAAAAAAAAAAAAAAGTTAAAAAATATAAAAAATTACACCCTATAAAAAATAATATAAACAACAATAATTCAAAAAAAATTACTATGAATATGTAAGCATCATGCAACACTAAAAAAAACATGTGAAAAAATTCTTAAAAAGTCAATAGCTAAATAAAGAATAACACAAATTCCTTAATTTTGTTTGTTTGTTTGTAATATATACAGTGGGGATCTAGGAACCCAGCTAAGTGGGTTCCTAGTAGGTTTTATGGAAATAAATAAAAATAGGTTTTAGTATGAGTCGGAATTTAAAATACGCCACATTAAATTTTGTAAAAACTATTTTAAAAAATCAATAGAGATATAGAGTGACACGAAGCTTTTTTTATAATGTTTTTTGCTTCATGTAATTTTATTAATTTAAAAAATGTAAATAATTTGATCTTCGGTATTGGGATAAAATTTAAAACACAATAAATCAAATTTTTAACAATTATTTTAAAAAAATGATAGAGGGACATAAATCATTTTTGGTAATGTTCGTTAGCAATTAAAAAAATTTTGTTAGATCTTTTGTATTTTTAATAAGAACATCATGGTTGCTCATGTTGGATTATGGGGACGTAAATCTAGGAAACACTAAAACATGTACATGCTAGTAATCTGAATTACGCAGCGGAAGAATTCGCACATGCATTTTAGTGTTCTTCACCAAGATCTTGTGGAGGGAGTTCTCGATCCACCGGACGGAACCTCGTGCAAGTTATTATTCAAGAAGTCTCACGAAGTATAGCTCCACAGCAAAGCCTCTGATTAGTTCTTCGGCGGGGACATATCTACGGAGTGTTTGCTTAGAAAGCAAATTGGCACACCTAGGTGTTGAGTATGGTTCGGCCGAACCAGGAGAAAGGGGAAGATGAATTTTCTCTCTAAGTCACTCTAATGTGGAGTTGTTAATCACTTGTGAAAAAACCCCTAACACTCCCCTTTATATAGGAGGAGCAAAGTGGACAAAGTCCACTTTGCCCTCCATTAAACAATTCGGTCGGACCTAGTATGTGGGAGGCCCAATTATGGGCCTCTCATGTCAATTGGGATTTGGGTCTAGCCCAATTACCCTAATGTGACATTTACCCAATTGTCTTAGGTAACACATGCATAATAACGTACCAATTACGGCGCCCTATCACCTTATGCTAACACGATCTCGTCTTAAACTCAATATATACGTATAATAATATTATTACGTAAAACTCAAAAAACTCGAACTCGACTAAGCAAAACAAAAAAAAAAACTCGATTAGGCTGGCGAGCCTCTCGAGTCGAGTACTAGTGAACTCGAACTCGACTCGGTATCAGAAAAAGGCTCGACTCGAGCTCTACTCGACTCATAATTTAGCCAGTCAAATTCGAATATCGACCAAGTTGATCTCGAGCAGCTCACGAGTAACTTGACTCGTTTACACCCCTAGCGTAGATCCTTCACTATTTGAGTTTGGTTCATATTGGATATATAGGTGGTCGTAGCATGTTTGTTTACGTATATATAGTTATTATATATTATGTTAGCCCAGATCAGTTCTACAATAAATTGAGTTAAGTTTTGAACTCAAAACTTAACTCAGAAGTAGTTCTATATTTTAGCTGATATGATAGATTAACTCACTTATCATACAAACAGTTTGTATTTTTTTTCAACCAGAAATTTACCTCACTTTTGAAGTTTGAGTTATGCATCTTGACATTGTTTAAAGTCTTGAGATTTATGTTTTAAATATTTTAATTTTTTTATATTATTGTTTGTATTTTGAATTTGATGCTTTCTACTCTGAAGCGATCGGTTGTCTTTATAGTTTGTATTTTACAAATTTATAAATTGTTTATGGATTATCAATTTAGATGTGTATTTTGAATTTTAATAAAAAAAAATAAAAAAAGTTCAGAACCGGTTCTGCTATGGTTCGGTTCTAGGACCTAAAATCCGGTTCGATTCTCACATAATACAGAGAACCAACTGAACCTAAAATCTAATTCTGGTTCGGCCTAGAACTGCAGAACCGAACTATGCCCAGCCCTATATATAATATATGGGCAGTGATTGAGAGGAGGACTCGAAATGTTCGAGACTTGGAGCTCGTAGGGCAGTTATATTTTATATCATATATGACTTATGTCATATGTGACGTGTGTGATATTGGGAGTGAATGAATAAATGATTCAAATAATAAAATATATTTTAGAAAGTATAATACCAACGTAGTATTGTAGCTTGTCCCAAAGTGGATAGGTAAATATAGTTATTATTATATTATTGAGTACTTACAATTTTAACTTTTAGATTTTTAGCCACCGAGATGCAAAATCTCGGAGTACTAATATAAATGTCCAACTGAATCCATAAATAGAACAAATATAATTTCAATACCAACTGAATCCAGAAACAATACAATCGCAACAACAAATCCAAACCGATACAATATAATTGTTTCATAAATTTTTTTTAAAATTAAATATAATTTCATTATAATTTGTACACGACAAAAAAAAATTGTTAAGAAGATAATTAATTGTGTCGATTATACATGGTAATTGTGAGTGGGAAATGGTTTTATTGCAAGTTCTTTTTTGATAATAGATATTGCACCTTTCAAGCTTAGATCAACTGAGCACCACCGACATTAGTTGTCTAGTGATTGAGAGCGACTCCCACGTGGTTTTAATTCGAAGTCTCATGTTTTAAAACCCTTGGTCGTCACATTGCGGTGATCTGATTTAAATATATTTGGTCCCGCCTTGCCACATAGTATGTCACGCATATGATGAGGCGAATACAACTATGCTTAATGAGCTGACATCTTGACATACTAGACTGCTTGTGCGTCTTTAACGAGGTTAGTGCGTGCGCTAGTTGCTCGCTAAATCTTATTTGAAAAACTCCATATCGTGAGTAAGAGAGTTCGAACACCTCACAATACTTATTATTTACCTCTTATTTTTCCAAAACCGTCTTAGAACGGAAATGTTTAGTAGATTTTCTCAAGGGATATTCACGAAGCATTAACCTAAACGCCAATTTTTTAAATAAAATATATTTAAAATTTTACAATGATGGATATTTTTACTTAAATCCTTATAAAGTATCATACAGTAAAATACATTTTTATTTCCAAACCAAACACTAAAACATAGCTATAGCCTAAATGAAGTAAAAATTATATCATCTAACTTTTTATTAAGTTAATTAATTTCTATTATAACATAATAACTTATAAAATTTTATAAACTCATATATATAATCTTGAACCCGAAATTCATAAGCGAAACTATTTCCATCCATAGCTTTGCTTCATGTTCTTTATACTAAACTTGTCACGTAAACTGCAATAACTACTTTCACACGATATTTTGCGGGCGATTCACCGCAGATTTCCAAGAATTCGCACCCGCAGGGACGAAGGTATAGTGTAACTCAAATTTTTACACTAAATTTTGTTATTATTATCATTTTTACCCGTTAAAATCTTACGTTTGCCCCCTCTGGGTATTTTTTATATTAATTATTCCCCCAACGGAATTTATGGCTTCGTCCCCTACGCATCCGAGTGACAACCCTAGTCTCGACACGTGGAAGAGCTTTCCTTTTCAGAAATTAATACTACACCCGTATCGCAGATTTTCATGCAAACCCCATTTTTCCAATTTGTCCCCAAATTCACTCTCCAATCCAAATACAGTCGCTCTTCTCTTTCCGGCCTCAGCTCAATTCTCCGGTCCTCTCCACCTCCATTTCAGCCGTGAAGATCCAAATCGCAGTTCTAACTCCCGGAATCCGCCGAAGATGAATATATTCAGGTTGGCGGGTGATATGACTCACCTGATCAGCATCCTCGTCTTGCTCCTCAAGATCCACACCATGAAGAACTGCGCCGGTACCGATTTCATTTTCTATTTTGCAGCAATTGATTCGGAAACGCGCAATTGTTTGGCGTCTGCATGTGCTTATGAAGTTTTGATTATTGATTCAGTGATTTGTCTTCTCCTACCATGTACTGCAATTGCAAGTGCCTGGAACCCTAATTGGGACCAATTAGGAAGTGATACGATCCGGCAATGCCGGCATTATTAGTTTGATTCTATCTATTAGTATTGAAATAGTAAAAACAGGATAGAGTTATTTGAATGTGTCAATGTGATTGCTGTCCCAGTTTGATCAATTCTTTGGTAAAAGTTTCATTTGTTCATCTTTGAAAGTTCTGGCTTGAGCTTGTTACAATCAATCCGTCGCTTCTCTGTTGAGCTAAAAATATTATTTCTGCCCCAATTTGATCAATTTTTAGGTAAAAGTTTTATCTGTTTATCTTTGAAAGTTCTGGTTTGAGCTTGTTACAATCAATCTGCTGATTCTCTGTTGAGCTAAAAATCTGATTTCTCTCCCAATTTGATCAATTCATAGATAATTTTTTTATTTGTTTATGTTTGAAAGTTGTGGTTTGAGCTTGTTACTATCAATTTGCAGGTATATCTCTAAAGACACAGGAACTCTATGCTGTTGTATTTGTTGCGCGATATTTGGACATTTTTACGAGTTTCATTTCACTATACAACACCACCATGAAGCTGGTATTTCTTGGGAGCTCCTTTTGTATTGTTTGGTACATGAGGTACCACAAAGTCGTTCGACAGACTTATGACAGAGACCACGACGCCTTTCGCCAAATTTATCTCGTGTTGCCTTGCATTCTTTTGGCCCTGGTTATCAATGAGAAGTTCACATTTAGGGAGGTAAAAGCTATAGATGTAAACTTCATATGTATATGTTCTCCATTTATGATCTTTTTAACTAATGTAAGTTGCTCTTGATTTGTCTTTCTGATACGACCGAGCAGGTCATGTGGACATTTTCATTGTTCTTGGAAGCTGTTGCCATACTTCCTCAACTTCTACTGTTGCAGAAAACAAAAAATATCGATAACTTGACTGGGCAATACGTGTTCCTTCTTGGGTAATCTACTGCCTCTTTTATTGCTTCTCCATCCTCTGATTGAACATCGTATATATTTCCATATTCGAAACTATAATTGAAAGGATGAGTCTTGGAGCGGTTTTAGGATTTCAAGAGGCTTGCTCTATTTCACGGGGCTGTTAGGATTTGATGTCATTTGGTTTCAACATGAATTATTTCTTGGGGCATCATTAACTCATTGGACGACACGATTCTTTTCATCAATACAGTGCATATAGAGGGTTGTACATACTGAACTGGATCTACCGCTACTTCACTCAACCGCACTATATTCACTGGATTCGTAAGTCTCTCCATCCTTGATTTTCCCGGGTTTCGTATTTAGAACATGCTCTCTATGGCTTGTTATTTTCACATACCTCTATCGGGTTACTTATCCTCGATACTGCATTTCGTTTGCTGCAGCTTGGATCTCTGGGATTGTCCAAACCCTGCTTTATGCCGATTTCTTCTATTACTATTTCATCAGGTAGAATAAGTAAAAATTTACGAGATTAATATCCCGATATGTGCCTCTTGCTTACGGATGATGTCTCGTTTTGCAGCTGGAAGAACAACCGAAAGCTCGAATTACCCGCTTGAGTTCGAGATTCACAACTTACTTTGATAGTTTGCCAAAGCTTATGAAATGCTAATACTGCATTGCTGAAACTCATGGAGACAGATGATGTTTTGGTCATTAGTATATGTGGTATAAGCATAACTTCTGCTTTGTAGTTTTAGAGTGAAATTCAAAGTTGCATTTACTTCACAGTTGCAATCTCTCCCTTGTCTCAAGTAAAATAAGAGTTAATAACGAAATAGCTATCGTAAGTTTGATTCAATTACAAATCATTACTTAGACTTTAATTTTTCTAAATTGGGTACTTGGAACTTTTATTTTCTTAATGAATTGCTACATTTATTACAATTTACGTCAAATAAGATATAATGTCAGTATATTTCGGTTACGTGACATCTTTTGATGGATGCATGCTCGAGAGGGATTCGATTGAAAAACTTACAATGAAATACATTTAATTAGACACTTATATTGAAAGACACCGTTAAAATTGAGGAAGATCAATTGAAAGTCCAATTAAAGATATTTTGATGCAATCAATTCAATTTAAGTTTAAAGTACAAATGAAGATATTTCGGTGAAATTATTTTAATTTAACGTTTAATTAATCTTAAATACACATTAAAAAGAATACAAGTGGCTAATACTCATTTTGTCAAATTTAAAATTAATTGTAACTTAATATTAATAGCAGCAATTTACTCAAAAATTAAAAGTACAGTAACTTATACTGTTTGAGTAGCGATTTGTTAGAGTCAATTTTTGTTATTATTAGCCATGCTTCTGGAACATCCAGTATATGCAACAGAGGATAAAAAGTAATTATTTAGCACAGTAAAAATAAAGCATTCCAGGTTAAAACATAGAATTAATAATCATCACTTCCCAATTCACTACTAATCCTCAAGTCTGCATAAGCTCCAAACACATTTACATGCGACATTTCCACGGTAAAACTTTAAAAGCCTTTTCAAATAAGTAACTGATTCAAGCCCCTATCATAGATATAGTTTTCATTTGTGCCCTCCAGTTTGGTGCAGCATGGCGTCGATCTCATCACCGTCCTCCATTTCGAGCTATATTCGTATCAAATACACAAGCAAAAGAAAGAATTAGTTCGTAGCGAGAATCCCAGCATCAGTTTACAAGGAAACAACACTTGCAGTAACTTCCCAAATCAATCTTTTTTATGTTCAGTTAATAGTTTCATTGAAATTAAAAAAATGAGAAACCCATGAACTGGTTTTCCATGACAGCAGAATTAACATGCACACAGCTCTAAATATACTTGGTCGATTACCAAACCCCGGTTTGATCTTAAGGTGATATTGATAGCCAGAAACAACAACACAAGTTCAGCAAATCAGGACAGCCTTCTTCTATAGCGATATGCGCAAATGGCTTATGAATTGACGTTCAATCAAAGTTTAGTACCTCATCGGGAGTCTGCTCTGCACGAAGCCTACGCCCATCAAACAGGAAAGCAATGGAGTTCATGTCCACCGATTGGCGATCACAATAAGCACCCATCAGTTTCTTGAGCTGGGTGCTTCTTTTGATTCTGAAGAACACCTCATTACCATCCTACATCAACAAAAAAAAAACCAATCACTACTATAACACTGCAAACTGCAAACTATTTATTGTTCTTATTAGATGTAAGAACAATATCTCTTAACATAACCAAAATTCTTAAAGTTGTCAGTTGTCACCAGTTCAGTAGCCTAAAACAAGATTGACTGTTGATACCTTCATCATACATGTGCAAGCACAGTGAACTGATGAAACCTACACCAGAGCATCTACTATAATATGACTGGTATTCTAAAAGCCCAATCCGCGAAGCAAGCAAATATGATCCAAAACTTTCATAACATCTGCAATTAAAGGTTTCCTACTGCCATTTAAAAATGAAGGATACAGGCTATCATCTATGATCTAACATTAACTTTCAACTAAAGACCAACAGGGGAGGCCAAGTTTTAATCAGTTTCTTATCATTTTGCACAGTATTCATCTTCTTAGTGACTCTAGTCTTCACAACATTGCTTCTCCAAGACAGTGACTATTCTCAGTGTTGCTTTATGTGCAAGCAATAGAACAGTAACAGACCTTAAACACTGAAAACTCGGAGCAGACACAACCTATTAAATTACAGAAGCTCAAATTTCACCCCAAACATAGCTGCAACCATTAATCCCAACACAAATAAGCAGTACAGATGGAGGCAGCACATTCAAGATCAAGCTTAAACCAAGCATACGCATGGAAATATGAACTTCAGCATCAACAACAACCTATCAATCAAGCAATCACGATGACTATACAGGCCTGATGAAACGACTCTCTCTGAAATCAACCTAAACCGTCCCTTATGAACAAATTGTTTTAATCAGTTTCTTATCATTTTGCGCAGTGTTCATCTTCTTGGTGACTCTAGTCTTCACAACATTGCTTCTCCAAGATAGTAACTGTTCTCAGAGTTGCTTTATACGCAAGCAATAGAACAGTAGCAGACCTTAAACACTGAAAAGTCGGAGCAAACACAACCGATTAAATTACAGAAGCTCAAATTTCCCAAACATAGCTGCAACCATTAATCCCAACACAAAATAAGCAGTACAGATGGAGGCAGCACATTCAAGCTTAAACCAAGCATACGCATGGAAATATGAACTTCCGCGTCAACAAAAACCTATCGATCAAGCAACCACGATGACTATATACGCCTGATGAAACGAAACGAATCTCTCTGAAATCAACCTACACCGTTCCTTATGAACAAATTCAAATACAGTAGATATAGAATGTATTTACCTGTCCCTTGACCTTGAGGTTGATGTGCGCCGACTGATCGGCGGGCTTCTTATCCTCCTCCTGGCCGCCCGGCGTCGACATTATTTTCCCTAGCGAAGAAGAATAATCAGAGATCACGATTCAATTAGGGTTTTTCGCTCTCCGTCGAACTGTATGCGCAGAGAACGCAGTGCCTCCACCCTTTATAATGACGACGAAGCGACGGAGGAAGACAAAGAGGCGCACTGCGTTATTTATACGCTATTGATTACGTCAACTCCTAGAAGGGGCAGTATCGTAATTAGACTCTAGTCTCTATCCATTACGCGGGAGAATCGATGCTGCCCTTGGGTAAATGACGTGGCGGGGGTGGATGCGAGGTTACAGTGGTCTCGTCCGCAGGTGATTGTGGAGGAATGGTCAGCTCTATGGGTGAGGATTGGTCAGCTCTATGGGTGTAAACGAGTTAAGCTACCGTGAGCTGCTCGAGAACGGCTCGGTCGACATTCGAATTCGACTTGCTAAATTTCGAGTCGAGCTCGAGTCTAGTTTTTTCTGATACCGAGTCGAGTTCGAGTTCACTAGTACTCGACTCGAGAGGTTCACAAGCTTAATCCAGTTTTTTATTTTGCATACCCGCGAATCGAGTTTGAGTTTTTCGAGTTTTACATACTAATATTATATATGCGCATATTGAATTCAAGTCGAGTTCGACCCAAAAATCTTATCGAGTTGGGTTCGAGCTAATGTGCACCATTTATAATTTAATTTAATTTTTTTGAACCTTATCGAGCCGAGCTCGAACTCGTCGAGTATGACACCGAGTCGAGATCGAACTGACAAATTAAAGCTCGGTTGATGGATATACGCCCAATTTGAACTCGCTTTAATTCGAATTGTCTTATTTTGGCCACCCCACTTACGATTATAATTCGAAATTTTGACCCGAGCACATTACTCATAGCGCGAACGGCCTGGACGAGCCAAAAATACTCGTCTGGACTTGTCCGCTGGCCCGACCTCACTTAGGTGAGATCGGACGAGCTGGACCGATCACACTAAGGTGGGATTAGACATGCTGGTCCGATCTCTCTTATATCGGTCTGGCTGAACCGATCCCAGGACTTAGGGGTCGGATTTTTTATCCCGAAGGTCCCGAGACCCTTCCCGGACGTCGTACCCCCCAAAGGGCGTGTGCGACGTCCCAAACCTTGTCACACAGATCTCTTCCCGCTGAGTCCCCGCATCTTTTTACCCGACTCACACTTAGACTTTTTCACCAACCTCTCCGTGCCATTATGGGTTTAACTCCTTCATTATGTGATACTTAAGTGCGCTTAGGGATTAACGGTGTTATTAAGCCACCTTAATCCCCTTAAAATCTATATATAGTGCTCGAGTTCCATTCATTTCTATCATATTGCAACTTTACTCGTTTTAGCTCTACATTCTCTCTAGATTTCATCTCACTAGTATACCGAACTTAACTTAGGCATCGAAGAGGCTCACCGAGCACCACACCCCCCTCTCCGTGCTCGGTATCGCCCCTTGTGCAGGTTTGCAATGAGTTGAACGACTGATCATTTGAAGCTAACGGATCGTCTATGCGAGCTATCGAATTACGAGGAAGGACGTTTTACCCGTGAGAAGTGTCATTCGGATCGAAGACCTGCCGAACCGATACACGCGTCTTAACATCGGTCGAATTCGAGCTCAAGTAAACTGAATCGAGTCGAGTCGAACTTTCCAGATACTCGACTCGGCTCGTTTACGGCCTTAGTCAGTTCCAAAAAGTTGCATTGGATAAGATTTTGGTTCTAGTGGAGCGAGATTTGATTAGAAGCTTGTTTAGGAGATGATGTGGGGCTTTGCTATTGGATGGGAGCAAATTGACGGCTAGAATTGACTGACGTGGAGGAGCGGACGATTGAGAATAGATGCACCGTGCACGTGATAAAGGAACGGTAGTAGTTGATTTATGCGTCAATTTTTATGCTAAATACCAAAAACTACCTGAATATTGGTGATTGGTCAAGAATTTACCTGAACTTAAAAACGAGCAAACTATTTGCCTGAACTTGCAAATATGTGAAAATAGCTGCCTCTGTTTATGGTGTTGTAATCAAGCTAAGTACATGGTAATTTTGACCCGATCCGACTCATTTCACTTGTTCTCAAGCTCGAACTCAACTGGTTCTGAATTTTTTTTTAAGTTAGAGTTCTGCTTGATGCCATACTTAACGAATTTGAACTCGCCTCATAAAATTTAAAATTGTTCAGTTAAATCATAAATGTAAAACTTAACTCAATTTCAACTCTGGTTTGAACTTGACTTGAATTCAATATGTATAGTATTATGTAATGCTTGAAAAAAAAATTTAATTTTGGCCCAAAAAAATTGAATACATTTGTGAGTCTCTCAAGTCAAGTATAAATGAACTCGTACTCATATATATAATATATATATCATAAAGTTCAATTCGATTCAAAATTTAGCGAGTTGAATCCAAATATTGATCAAATTGATCTCTAATAGTTCACGAATAGATTGATGTATCACAATTTATCACATACCTGATCACACTACTACAAGTGAAACATGACGAAGCAATTTAATAATTATAATTATTATAACTCTGAAAATAGGCGGAAAGACGTATGTATGTATACAATTTCACATAATATATATTATTAATTACATTTCAATTAATCCTTGGCATATGTGTTAATTTTAAATTTCACCTCAAATACCTTTCGTCTCGTTATATATATTAAACCACTTACAAAACATTCGATATATATTTAGCAAATGGGTTACGTCTAGGAGGCTACAAGAAGAAAACTAACAGAATATCTATCTTGCTAATTTGTTATATGTTTATCATAAAGTTGGCATGACAAGTAGTGTAATGCTTCCACCGTGGTCTCTCTTATTGGAGAACTATTTTTTTTTCTCATATAGTAAAATGTTCATCATAAATATTTATTTATTTATAAAAATTAAGCGGAATTTAAATCTAAAACTTTTAGTTATGAAAAAAAAAAACATTGAACCGATGCCGTACATAATTTGAAAAACTAATATTTAGTTTTAATTATATAGGTCACTGTTAATTGTTATCCTAAATTTTAAATATTGATATTTTGTATCCTAATTAAAATTAGTGTTTTAAGCAATAAAAATATATTATTTTTCAATTTTCCAAAATATTAGATATGCTACTGATCATAGTTTAAACATATTTTATGCATTAAAACATGTTTTTGTTCCGACTATTTTAAGAGAAAAAAGTAAAAATAAACAAATCTAAATAATTAAAACACTCGATATTAACATTTTAAATATAAGAAAATGATTAATAAACTAACCTATAATTAGATTGTTTTTAAGTCCTTAAACCCTAAATAATTATCTCAAACATATCGATCGATCATATAGCTCTTTGAATTACGCGTACGTTACTTGGAACACTACTAATATAACGTCATGTGTGTCGGATTCTCCTACTACTCTATATGTACATTTATTTAGAACCCCGTCATTTATATAAACGCATATTTGTACACTAATTATCCATCAATACAATCCATGATGAATCATCCATTTCTAGGGTTTCTCAGTACCTTATTTTTTCTTCCCTTCCTTTTAGAAGGCATCAGTGGCAGTAGTAATAACACTATCAGCTTTGACGAAAATTATTTCGTCACATGGGGTTCGGACCATTTCGAGTCTTCGAATAACGGGCACAATGTTCGACTTTCGCTCGATCGTTCTTCAGGTTATTTATATATATAGATCGTCATTTTCGATTCGTATGGAATTATATAGTGTTTGTCGAAATTTACGATGATTTTGAATATTTTGGTCGTCTTATAATTAATGGTTATGATTAGGGTCGGGGTTCGCGTCGAAAATGAAGTACCGAACCGGGTTCTTTAACATGACAATGAAGCTTCCGAAAAGGGATTGTGCCGGAGTCGTAACTGCTTTCTACGTGATGTTTCTCTCCTTCATCGTCATTTTAGTATTCAAATTTTGTTAGCATAGGACTCTTAAAACTTAGTTTAATTAAGGGTTAATAACTAAAAAACTGTCCAAGGTTTACCCTATGTTAAAATTAGGTGTCTGAAGTTTGAAATGTTAAAATGGAGTGTCCCAAGTTTCATTTTTGTTGAAATTTGGTGTCTCGGTGTGATTACTTTAGAGAAGTCAATTCCGACGAAACCGTTTGTCAAATTCGAGCTCTCATACACATTCCCTTCTCGTCATCTTGCCGGGACCGTCACCTAAAAAGTTGGTCACATCAGGGCAAGTAAATCTCGCTCTATTGTCCTTGGAAAATGGCTCCACACCACTCTTCTAGAAAAAAAAAAAATTTAATATTCAATTTTTAGGTGAAATTTGACGATTTTGTGAAAAGTAAAGAGTGATGGATTATGATTGGGTTGGTGGGTTGATGAAAATGATTGAATGGATATGAAAAGACGCACAAAGACACCAAATTTCAACAAAAATGAAACTTGAGACAGTCCATTTTAACATTTCAAACTTCAGACACCTAATTTTAACATAGGGTAAACCTTGGACAGTTTTTTAGTTATTAACCCTTTAATTAACTTAATGGTGGTGAACGGAAAAGTGAACATGACAAATGAAAATGTGACATATGGCATATGTATTTTATGTTCTTCATTGTCTACATTGTGTTTCCTTATTAAGTTCTTCATGTTTTTCGAACCTTTAGCATACAGATCACATCCCCCACTCTTTTTATTCCAGATCGTGTCCCAATGTTAAGATTTTGACACGTGTTCTAGGTGTAATTAATTTTGTGGTTTCTAAAACCCTATTGAAATTGGTGAACCCTAGAAGAAAAATATTAAATCTAAGAACACGTGTCAAAATCTTAACGGTGATACACGATCTGAGACAGGAAGAGTTGGGGCATGTATCCCATCAAGGAACCCTGTTAGGTTCAATCGATCCTTGCACAACTTGAGTTCATATTTATTTATTTAAAAAAGACTTGACGAATATGATATAAAACTTAATGAGGAACACAAAATATTTTTTTTTAGGAGTGAGTGGTTTCAGATACTTTGTAATTTTAGAGTATCTTAAACTAAATTAGTACTAAACAATTCTTAAAATCCACTACCAAGAAACGTACCATAACTATTTGGAACAAATAAGTTCCTAAAACCATTTGAAATCATAATTTTATTCCGTATAATTTAAAATAAGTCGTACCAAAACCATTTACTCCTACCTGAAACCTATCCAAACAACTAGTTTCAGTTCCATTTCGAATCCAACCAAGTATTTTGCTGACCTCTATTTTTTTGCCCAAGTGTCATTTTTTCTTGCCTTTGACGTTTGACCGCCTCGTCAATATTTAACTGAAATTAAATAAAAAAATTAAAATTAACAGAACAACCATTTAATATTGTTCTGAAATGTAAGTAATTATTTAATGTAAAAAAAATCAATTAGTGCAAATAAAATAAGTTATTGATAATAATTATTAATTTTATATTTATTTATTTAACAATGGCAAACGTTGCAGCTTACTTCTAATGAAGTTGATATGCACGACGAGCTTGATTTCGAGTTCTTGGGGAATAGAGAAGGGAGTCCGATTGTTTTGCAGACAAACGTGTTTGCAAATGGCGTAGGCAGTAGAGAAGAAAGGATTACCCTCTGGTTCGATCCCACCACTGATTATCATAACTACAGAATCTTATGGAATGAAAATCAAATTGTGTAAGATTTCTAACTGAATTTACATATTTGTTTTAATTGTTTATGATAATGGGTAAGAAGTACATATATAATATATTATAGTAGTATTATATAGGGTTATATCGTATAAATTGTGTGAAGTTTCACCAATGTTAAAATTTGGTGTCTGGAGTTTGAAATGTTAAAACAGGCAGTCCCATATATCATTTTTGTTGAAATTTGGTGTTTCTGCACGTTTTTTCCTATCCCTTCAATCGTTTTCATCAACCCATGCACTCACTCATAATCCATCACTCTTTACTTTTCACAAAGTCGCAAAATTTCCCCTAAAAATCGAACAACCAAAAGAAAAGGTTTCCAATAGAGTGGTGTTGCGTAATTTCCATCGACAACTGAAAGGGATTTACTTGCGCGGATGTGGCCAGCTTCTTAGGTGACGGTCCTGGTAAAGTGACGAGAAGGGAGCGTGCATGGGAAATCGAACTTGACAGTCGGTTTCGTCGGAATTGACTTCTCTAAAGTAATCACACCGAGACATCAAATTTCAACAAAAATGAAACCCAAATACTCTATCTTAACGCCAAACACCAAACTTCAGACTATTTATAGGTTCTTAACCCAATATTATATTATAGATCATCAACAACTAGTTGAACTTTACTTAAAAATGCGATAATTAACTGATTTTGTTAGAGAAAACATCTTAAGAGCTTCAACTATATGTTTGTGACTTCTAAGAGCCTAAGTTTTTTTTTAAGCTTAAGTGTTACTTATCAGTCAGGTATAGCACGATTCATATAGTTTGGAGGTTCGTCCTAGTTCGAGTTCGTGCTAGACTTAGTTTAGAAGACCATGTCTGGACGAGTTCAGGCCTAGGCCGCCCCATGAGTCACCATGGCTATCAAAAGATCGAGTCAAACAGCTCACGCTGGTTCAAACTCATGCTAGACATGATTTTCTAAATCAGGTGACCAAATCTAGAACATACTCAAGTCAGGACGAACCCCTAACTATATGAATGAAGTCATATTAACCGTAAAGTGTTCTAATAGCTGAGTCTCTAGATAATAAAAAAAAAACGAGGCTCTTAAAAGTCAACAACTCTCCAGTTTTTAACCAAAAAATAGCTAGTAGACTTCCTTAGCGAGTACTAGATAGACTTTTGCAAGTTTGCATTAAAATTTGATAAAACCTGTCACGTGATCGATTAGATTGACATCTTTACCCATAGGAACATAAATACCATGAAAAATAAGGACAACCTGAATTCTGTTTATTTGTTAAAAAAATTGCTAGTGATTTTCTTCTCAAATATAAACAAGTAACCACCACAATTAAAATATACAAATATTCACTTGATCAATTTAGAATTGTCCACCTTGTCAATCATGTGACAAATTTAGTTAAATTTTAACGTCACGTTAAATAAAGAACTTATAATAATTGTTTATTTATAAAAGTTTGACTAACTATTTAGTCCGAAAAAAATTAAGCTAGATAGTTGCATTTTCGAATAAACTAATATGGAAATCATCAGATTCTACGTTGACCAAATTCCGATAAGAATTTTTCGAAGGACTTGGGGAGTTGCCTACCCAACAAAACCGATGAGGATAGAGGCGAGCTTATTCAACGGTGACGATTGGGCGACTGATGGAGGCCTAACAAAAATCAATTGGACTCATTCGCCTTTTCTCGCTTACTACAACGGATTCGACATCAGCGGCTGTGAAGATCGGACCGATCAGTCGTGCAATTCGCCGGCGCATTGGTGGAATAAGCAACAGTATTGGCGGTTGAACTATCAACAACAACGGGAGCTCGACAATGTGAGGAAGAATTATCGCATTTACGATTATTGTTCCGATAAGTTTAGCCACCCTATTACTCCTCGAGAGTGCCCCAATCGTTAATTGTATAATTGCAGATGATTGTAAACAAAATTATAGATATTAAATCATGCGCATCGAGATTTGTATAACAGATGAGATCAGAATAAGTTTCTTCATTTACATTCGGTTTAACATAGTATATATTGAATTTTATTATGATCTTTACTGAGTTGAATTTTATATAAATCTCTTAAGTTTGTTTATGATTGAAACAAGTAAAAGTATTAAATTTGATTCTAGGAAAATAAGTAAAGTGTTACATAGTCAACTTAATTATTAAATTAATTATACTCAGAACACGTGTCAATATTTTAAAGGTTAAGAACACAATAGGGGCCTGAATGTTTGCCCATGTTGCCAAAAGGGGTCTGAATTGAAAAAAGGGCCTGAATTTTGAGTTTTGTTGATAATCGAGTTTCCCTCCAAATTTGCTGTTAAATGTAACGGAACCACGTGAAATGACATAATTACCCTTTTGCAATTATTATACAATTTATCAGTTTAATTAATAAAATGTGAAATGTCTAAAATACTCCTGCACACTAATTATGTCTTAAAGCCACCACGGCCACCGACCACCACCCCAGCTCCGGCGACCACCACTCCAGCTCCGGCGACCACCACCCCCCTCCGTCGGATGGGGTTTTGGTCGCCGGGGCTGGGGTGGTGGTCATCGGAGCTGGAGTGGTGGTCACCGGAGATGGGTGGTGGTCGCCGGAGCCGGGTGGTGGTGGTCGCCGGAGCTGTGGTGGCTTAAAGGGTATTTTCGTCTTTTTAGGTCAAACATTTGAGGGACACACTTTGGTCAAAGGACATTTTCGGGTTTTCAAATTATTTTCGGTCACATGCCAAGTAGGGGTGAGCAAATTACCCAGTTGGAACCGGAACCGGTCATTTGGTAGGTTCCGGGTAGATGTAAATGGTTCTGGTACGGTTCTGGGATTAAATTTCAAGAACCGGTATTTTCGGTTCCGGGATAAGTTTTCGGGTACCCAAATACCCGGAACCGGAACCGTTATATATATATAAATTAAAAAAAAAACTAAACATTTAACAAATTTAAAATTGGTTTGTGGAAAATGTTATAATTATTTTTATGATTCACTTGGTATAACATAAATTTCAGTTTCAATTGGCTACCGAGAACCCGGTTCCAACTGGGTATCCAGAACCCGGTTCCAACTAGTACCTAATATTATATTATTTAGTTTGAAAATTTGTAACTGGTTCCTTACGGGTACCCGGAACCGATTGGCTCTTAACGGTTCCGGTTCCTAAATGTTCTGGTACGGTTCTGGGTAATAAAGTTAGGAACCGTTTAGTATTGGTCTGGTTCTGGGATACCCTAAAAGTACTGGGTACCCGGAACCGCTCACCCCTAATGTCAAGCATGTGACCACTTTCTGTCCCTTTTAACAGAAAAAATAGACGGAGACCTCACTTATACACAAAACTCAAAATTCA
Organism: Clarkia xantiana subsp. parviflora; assembly: GCA_036873135.1. Classification (NCBI taxonomy): domain Eukaryota; kingdom Viridiplantae; phylum Streptophyta; class Magnoliopsida; order Myrtales; family Onagraceae; genus Clarkia; species Clarkia xantiana. The sequence goes on along the minus strand of JAPTYO010000010.1, from coordinate 13,213,152 downwards.
GGCCCTTAATAATACGTTTTTTCAGTGTTATCAGAACTGGACCGGCGGTCCGACCGCGGTCGACCGGAACCGGACCCCTCCACGGTCTGGTTTGCTTATTTCCGGAGGATGTAAGCGAACCCGGTTCTGAAGTCCGGTTTTCACCGATCCGGCCGGTTTTAGGCGAATCGGGCGGTTTGCCGGTTCGGACTCCTTTCATTAAAAATATATATATATTTAGGGTTAACTTATAGAGAGGCAGACCCCGGTCCGGACTAAAACCTACAAAAGGGTTAACTTACATAGAGGTTTTGCAAATCTGCATTTTTTTGACTAAAACCGGTCGGACCCGGTTCGGACCGGGTCCGACCGGCCGAACCGGGAACCGGTGGCCCTGCCGGTTCAGGCCCCGGTCCGGTTCTGATAACACTGCGTTTTTTTTAATTCGACCCCTTTTGGCAACATGGGCAAACATTCAGACCCCTATTGTGTTCTTAACCCATATCTTAATGGTGAGGTACAATCTGGATCATGAAGAGTGGGGTAGGAGATCTAGATCCGTGTAAACGCAATCTTTCCACAATTTTGAGCAGGTAGTGTTTTAAAGTCGTTTTAGGAAGATTTAAACATATTCATTTTCATGGATCACAATTCGATTAGCAACCAAAATCCCATCTTCTAAACTCAAACTATACTAGACTGCTAGAGCGACAACATAAAATCAGACCCTGAGCATGAGAGTCCAAACATTACTTAACATGATAGGCCTAGCGTCTACTACTAGTACTAACTCATTCATTTTGTAAAAAACAAAGAAAAAGAAGACAAACACTAAGGGCATGTTGATTGCATGTATTAGGATATACTAATACATAGTCTAACTAATACTTGTCTGTTTTAATTTGGTATTGGAATTAATATTAGTTATACTCATTGTTATTAGTAAATCATATATTTGCTAAGTTTTCCAAAAAAAAATAATGCATTAGTTAATACATAGTGGCTAGCGGCTCCAGCAACTTTGGGGCCGACTCCGGCAACCCTAGACCCTACTTCTATAAATTCGAGCCGAACTCTGGTAACCCTGGATGCAATTATAGCGACATCAACAAATTGGTGCCTTCAAGCCCCGACTCTAACGACTTCGTTTAACGATGCACCATTTGCTAGTAAAATAAAAATAAAAATACTTGAAATAAGATTTTCAATTATTCACAATTATAATGAATAATCAATTTTAACTATCAATATTGGTTGGTCCATACGCTGGACGGAAAATTAGATGGACCCAATCCGCCATCTCAGCGTATGGACCAACCAATAAATGAGAAACACGTCATAAATGTACCATAAATTAATAATTTTAGTTAATTTTTTAATTAATCCATACCTCCTTTTTATGCTAGTAAAAATAATTTATCGTATAAATTAAAAATATTTTTTTTCATATATAAATATAATACGAGTGTTACTAGTTTTGTGACTTTATATTAAAAAACTATTGGACATGGTGAACCCAATGATTCACCATGTCCAATAGTGTTTTAGAAAAAAAAAAAAAAAAAACTAGTGACACTCGTATTATAATTATATATGATTTTTTTTTTAATTTATAGGATAAAATATTTTATTTATTAAGGGAAATTATTGTTTTAAGGAAAAAAAATCAAGGTATGATTAATTATGAGAAATTATTAGATGTAAATACTGTTGGAAAAATGTGTTATTGGCAGTACTATTTTTCTGATCGGGTGAATGAGAAATTATTGTTCTTAGTACACCCGGCCAGAGTAGTCCCGTCTTCGTCCAGATTCGTTGAATTTGAGGAATTAATGATCCATACGGCTTCATTAATAGAGACGTTTAATTTTATTTATTACGGTGCCATTAATACACGGCTTCCACCTCCATATAAATAGAGAGTTTCTATTCTCTATTTTGTATTCATCTTGATTGGATTCGAATATTTTCTTTTACGACGTCGATAGCTTTCCAGGTCGATTCGACCACAAGTCCTAATCTGGTGGAGTTCAGACGAGGTTTTGTTCGACTGGTGGGGCTTCGTGCTAGCTTGCCACTGGAATGCCGTTTTATCCTCGGAGACAATTGTAAGCATATGGTAATAGGCGCCGTAATTGGTAGCCCATAATATGTATAATTTACCTAATGAACTTGGGTAAATGTCACATTATGGTAATTGGGCTAGACCCAAATTCCAATTGACATGGGAGGCCCAAAATTGGGACTCCCCAAATACATAGGCCGGCCGAAATATGTAAGGAGGGTAAAGTGGACACTATAAATAAGAGGTGTTAGGGGATTTTTAGGGTTAATCAAAATTTCTCATTAGACTGTTTTGGAGAGAACCCCCCCCCCCCCCACATAACACCCTAGTTCGGCCGAACCATATCCCTCACCAAGGGTGTGCCAATTGTCTTCGAGCAAACTCTCTAGAGATCTGTCCCCGTGCCAAGAATCGATCAGAGGCTTTGCTGTGGAGCTTGCACCACGTAGGGCTTCTCTAACAAGAACCTCTACGGGTCCCGACCGGAGGATCGTGAACTCCCTCCTGAGAAGATCTTGGGTCTACGGATCACCTTAAAGGTATGTGCGAAACTTCCGCTGCGTAATTCCAATTACTAGCATGTACCTTATTTAAGTATCCGTAATAATTACTCCCCGTAATCTAACAGTGGTATCAGAGCCTGTGTTAGGAGTTCATGATTTTGATAAATTGGCGTTCTTGAAAATTTAAACAAAAACCGAAAATTTAAAATTGAAAATTGAAAATTTTTCGATTTTTATGGTTGTTGGTAAAACCGAAATTTTCATGATGTTCTTGATAAAATTGACGTTCATGATCTTCAAGAAAAGTGTAATATCTATCAAAATCAAACATTGAATTGTAGATCTTATTAAAATTCGATCTTGAAATTTGACCAATTGTTCCCAATTTGATGTTCTTGGCCAAAACCCTAGTGATTTACAAGGTAAAATTTTTAATTTTCTTGGTCTCCAAGCAAGGAAATTTCGGCCACTATTAAAATAATATTGTTTACCATATTTTAATTTTTAATTAAGGTAATAATATATCTATAATTGGGAACATAATGATAGATTCACATAAATATATAGAAATTGTTAGCATATGGTGTCGTGGCGCCGTAATAGGAGCCCGTTAATTAAGAGAATTACCTAAGTTAATTAGGTAATTGTCAATCTGGGCTAACTGGGCCAACTGGGCCAAACCAAATTAGTAATTGACAAGGGAGGCCCAAAATAGGCCTCCCCTTAACATGCATAGTTCGGCCGCCCCTTTTATACCACATTGGTTGGAGTTGCCGTTTGACAACTCCACCAATACTATATATAGGGGTGTCTGCTAAAGGTTTATTCACTCATTCATAATAACAAGGATCTCCATTGAGAACACTTGTTTCCCTTATATATAAAATTCGGCACCATCACATCTGGTCTGAGGATCCATCTCCGTTGAAAAATCGATCAGAGGTCTTGTTGTGGAGCTACATCGCGTGGGACTTCTTCTAACGAAGAACTTGCACGTGGTTCCGACCGGAGGATCAGAACTCCCTCCACATCGTTCTTGGACAGGAAAGCTAAAATGTATGTGTACTAATTCCGCTGCGTAGATTAGATTTCTTGCTAGTACACGTTTAGCATTCCGTTGTATTACGTCCCCGTAATCCAACAGTGGTATCAGAGCGAGGTTAGGAGTTCTTAAAATTTTGATAAACTGATGTTCTTGATGTTCATAAAAACCGAATTTTTTATGTTCATGAACACCATGAAGAATCCGAAATTTTTAAGTAGATTTCATGTGTTTGATCTTTAAAAGCTTAAAATTTTCAAATTTACATGTTTTTTCTAGATCAAAACCGAATTTTTCATGATCAATTTAAGTTTGATGTTCATGATCTTCAATAACACCATGGGTTTTATCAAGAACATGTTTTGGATTCATGATCAAGTTAGAGTTTGATCTTAAAATTTGACAACTTTTCCAATTTTCTTGTTAGTGCCGAAAATTCCTAGGGGTGTTTTAGGTAAAAAAATTAATTTTCTTGACCACCAAACAATTAAAAATTCGGCACAATCTATAATAGATATAGGTTGCCATTTTTAAATTTTATTAATAGGTAACTATATCTAGAAGTTGGAAATAAGGATAGGTTCTAATATAATATTGTAAAAGATATTAACTATCAATATATATGGATTAAAAATAGGGTTAATATATATATATATTGATAGATTTAGTTACTATTAAAAAATTTAAGAAGATATATTGTCTACATATTTTAATCCCTAAAATATATATTCGACAATATTTATATATATATAATTCGACTGAAAATATATATATAATTCGGCCAAAATTGTATATTAATATATATTTATATTGTTGATTGATTTACATCTCAAAGATAGAATCTTGACAATATTTATATAAATATATATATACATATGCCGAATTTATATATATATATATATATATATATATATATAAGCATTATTGGAAATTATTTTATATAATTAATAATTCTTGGTGACTAAGTTAAGTTTTATGGTGGATTTAAAACCCTACTTAGCCCTTCTAAACTTCTAAACTTCATAGGTTGCTAGAAGACCTACATTGATAGAGCAAGTATATTCGCTCATTATTCATTAAATCTGATCGAAAAAACAGAAAACCTAGATCGTGAGTATGAGATTTCAAACATTACGTAATATGATGAACTTAGAGTCGCCACTACTAACTCATTTATTTTGTTAAAAATGACAAACACTAAAGACATGCATGTTTGATTCCATGTATTATGTTATACTAATACACGGCCTAAGTAATACTTTGTTTGTTTTATTTTTGTATTAATATTAACTAATACATTAATATTAGGTATACTCATTTCTATTAATAAACCATGTATTGGCTAAGTTTTCCAAAACAATAATGCATGAATGGTTAGTAACTCCAAAAACTTTGGGCCCAACTTAGACTACTTCGTTCAACGATGCGCCGTGTGCTTGTAAAAATATAATGAGTAATAATACATGAGTAATTCGAATTTATATCATGAAAAAAAAAATATTTAGTTGGAAAATGTTTAAAATAAAATTTTCAATTATTCACAATTATAATAAATTATCAATTTTAAGTCCCACTTTAAGAATAACCATTCTCATTATTATTATTTCCTTATTTAATATCTTTATTTATCATTTAATCGACTAAACACGTTGTAGAAGTTGTCCAAATATAGTAGGTAAAGTGGCATATTTACCCGATATTCATAGTTACATGAACGCTAGATATATATTTTGTGAACAAGAATAATAAGCTCGAATAATAACCGCTTCTTAAAATAGAGAACGTAAATGGTAATAAATTCCCATACGTATATGATTATGAATTAATTAAGTAACTTATCAATAATAGCAAAAAAATAACTTTATATATATCAATAATACATGAATGTTAGTTGGAACCAACAAGAGCACAATAATCATGCATGCTTTCTTTTATGTATAAATAAATATACATACATTTATTTACAACATCAACATATATACTACTATAATACATCATATATTATCAAATCAATATATAATCCATGACATACCCATTACTAGGGGTTTCTGTTACATTATTATTATTATTATTATTAGAAGGTGGTAGTGCTGCTAATATTATTGATAGATTTGAAGAATCTGACTATGACTACCCGGAACATGGAACACCAGGGTCTCTGAATCTTACCCATGGCAACAGATTTGACAAACTCGGTAAATATAAATTACGGTTCAACGATTTATTTCTTAATTAAAGACTTGAGAATGAAAAATATTCACAACTTTACCTCCTCTTACAGTTGATTCAATGCGAATGGAAACTATTTTAGGTGTAGAATAAGCATGCTACAGGTGCTGCTCTCCAGATAGGTTCCCTATAAGTAGGAGTGAGCTCGGGCCGGGACGGGCGGGCTTTTACCTGAGTCCGAGCCCGAAATTTTCGGGACACTAATTTTTAGCCCGAGCCCGAAAATGAGGAAAATGGCCCGTCCGAGCCGGGACTCGGGCTAGCCCGAATTTTAACAAAAAAAAAAAAAAAAAATCAAACAAGGAGGAAGATGGAGTGCTGGAATTTGGAGAGGGAGGCGCATCGTCATTTTAGGAGCTTGAGAGGAATACAAATCGTGAGGAAAAAAAGAAACCGAGAAAGGGAGGCGTAGAAACCAAATAATGGAGATATATATAATTATATATATTTATATAGTATTAAAAAAAAAATCGGGACGGGCTCGGACTTTTCGGGATTTTGGCACAAAAGCCCGAGCCCGAAATGAAAATAAAAGTCCCGCCCGCTCGGGCTTGGGTCTATTTGGGACCGGGCTTTTCGGGACGGGCTCGGAACGGGTTTTTCGGGCTTTCGGGATTTTCTGCTCAGTCCTACCTATAAGCATGATTTCTCTACATCTAGAAATAATATTCACTCGCACTGATTCAGCTTATAAAAGATAATGTGATGTCGATGAATATTTTTTTTTTTTTTAATTATTAGAGTCGAGTTAGAACTCTAGTTAAATAATGAAATGATAAACCATTACACTTTACTTATCGTTTAAGGCTTGGATATATTGAATAGGATCATGGCGCACTACAGAGGTGGAGTACATATCCGGATTCTTTAGCACGACGTTGAAGATTCCTGGAATAAATTCTCCAGGAGTTAAAACTAGATTCTATGTGAGTTTTTATATATCTTATCGATCGATCAGTTTCACATATATGCATCGTATTTATCTAGGATTAAAAGTACTTTTCATACCACTTGTTTGACCGAATGTGACTTTTAGTACCAGATGTTTAGTTTTGTATTCTTTTGGTACCAAACGTTTGAAAAAATGTGATTTTTGGTACATCCGTTAGTTGGCCGTTAGTTTTTTCCGTTAAGTGACATGTGCAAGTCACGTGACCGACCCTAAACTTTCGAGTTTGGTCAATTTAGTCCCTCAAATATATTCATAACTTTTAATTTGTTTAATTTAGTCCCAAAACTGCAAAATCAATTCCAATTGAATCATCGACCCAATTGACCTAGTCGGACCTAGCCTAGGGCTAGGTCCGACCTTGGGTCAAGTTTGGCTGGGTCCAGCGACCCTGAACCAGGGCCGGACCTAGCCCTAGGCTAGGTCCGGCTAGGTCAATTGGGTTCAATGGTTAAATTGGAATTGATTTTGAAGTTTTGGGACTAAATTAAACAAATTAAAAGTTATGAATATATTTGAGGGACTAAATTGAATAAAATCGAAAGTTTAGGGTCGGTCACGTGACTTGCACATGTCATTTAACGGAAAAAACTAACGGCCAACTAACGGATGTACCAAAAACCACATTTTTTCAAACGTTTGGTACAAAAAATATACAAAACCAAACATTCGGTACTAAAAGTCATATTCAGCCAACCATGTGGTATAAAAAGTACATTTAACCCATTTATCTATCCAAAATCATTATTTGAATGATGATTGCAGCTTGAGGGTGCTAGGGACGACACTTACCGGATCGAGTTCAAGTTGTCAGGGAGCCGTAAAGGGAAGCCGTATACACTACAGACAAAAGTGTACACCAATTGGACAACCATTAGCGAAACGATTAAACTCTGGTTCGACCCGACGTCGACTTATCATAATTACACTATCCTTCGAAACGACCATCAAATAGTGTACGTATTTAATTTCTCTCCCCACCCCCACCTTTCTCTATGTTTTTTTTTTTTTTAAATTTCCCACGGAGTGTTTACATGATGTCTTATGATTTAACATAAACTTTAATGATCAGATTTTACGTTGATAAAATACCGATAAGGGTTTTCCGAAGGAATAGCGGATATAAATATCCATTACTAAATACATATCTAGTAGCATCATTGGAAGCTGAAGAAGGTGAGGCGATCGATCCGGCTCAGTCGCCTTTCATTGCCGACTTTAAAAGATTCAACGTTAGTGCTTGCAGAGATATTTATTGGAAACCTAATGATTCAAATTGCTCTTCTTCAAAGTATTGGTGGAACAACCCAAAGTATTGGAGTTTGAGTTCTCAAGAAGACAAGGAGCTCCAAAATGTGAGGAACAACTACCTTATCCACCACCCATAACTCCGGCGCCGACGAATATTTCATTCATATTATAAATTACATCTATTGTCGTCAATAACGTCGTAATAGTACGATCCCATTGTTCCAAATTCGAGTTTATAAAATAGTTGGTTAAGACGTTCTGAAACACGAGTTTAAAAAAGGATGTTAGAGTATGAATAAGAACGCGTCGATGTGTTCATTTATAAATTCGAGTTTATGAGACATATCGTTTAGGCACACGTCTTATTCGGAGAAATTATTAGATAGACCAAGTCCACCACCTCAGCATATGGACTAACCAATAAATGAAAGACACATCATTATTTCACACTAAATAAATAAGTTTGGTTAACACAAGATTACAACTCAATAATTTATCATAATTAATCTATATCTCTATTTGGCCTAATAAACTAATTTCTCCTACAAAATAAAAGCATTTTCTTGCATATTTAAATATAAATCGAGTGTTAGTTTTTTTATATTTTTTCTAAAAAACTATTAGACATGGTGAATCCTATAGGACAAGTGTCCATTTTTTCTAGGGTTCACCTTCTAATAGGTTTTTAGAAAAAAAAAAACTAATGACACTCGTATTATATATATATATATATATATATATATAGGAGAAATTATTTTTAGTACGCAAAAAGAGATAGATTGATTATGATAAATTATTGGTTGTAATCTTGTGTTAACCAAATTTAGTGTGCAATAATGGCATGTCATTCATTTATTGGATGGTCCATACACTGAGGTGGCGGACTAGGACTATATTCATTTCATGGTGACTATATTTTACAAAATATATATATATATAAACTCTCTTTCCAATTAGAGAGATATTCTTCTCTAGCTATACACAATCATCGTTGATGACTAAATTGTTGTTCATAAACACCAGCCTAATGAGGACATCTTAAAGTAGTCCAAAAAAATCATAATTCGAGCTTATGGGTTAATATCAGGTGTGCGTCTTATCCTTGACATGATATTAGACCATTCACTTTCAATTATTGTTGACTGCATTTAAAAATTTCAAAAGACCCATTGCTAATTACAGATATATTATTTCATCATCAATGTTGTTCATAAACATCAGTTTAATGAAGAATGTTAAAGTATGATAAGAACGTGTTTAAGAAGTTCAATCATAATTACAAACTTATAAGACAATTAGGGCACGTTTGATTGACGGTATTGCGATATCCTAATACCGGTATTAGCTAATACCGTGTTTGTGTCAACTTGGTATTGGTATTAGCTAATACTTGGTATTAGCTAATACTCAATTATAAAAGGAATTTGGTATTAATTAATACCATCTAAAAGTAAAGCATTAGCTAATACCAATCTCCTAATTACCAATTTATCCTTGTAATATATAGCAAACTCTCACTGTTTGCATCGTAGCTTCGGGCCGGACCCGTTTACATCGAAACTTCGGACACGGGTCGGGCCGAGTCATGTTCGGGCCGGGCTGGGAGGTTCGGGCCGGGTTGGGTGGTTCGGGTTGGGCTTGTCAGTTCGGGCCGGGCTGGGTGATTCGGGCTAGGCTGGTCAGTTCGGGCCGGGCTGGGTGATTCGGGCCGTGCTGGTCAGTTCGGGCCGGGATGGGTGGTTCGGGCCAGGCAGGTCAATTCGGGTCGGGCTGTGCGGTTCTGGCCGGGCTGAGCAATTCGGGCTGTTCGGGTCGGGTTGCTTTATGTTGCTTTGGTTAGTTCGGGCTAGGCCCGGCTAGAACGGGCCGGGTCGGGCTAATCACTTTTTTCAATTGTTTTGTACTATTTTCTTTATATATATACATATTTATACATTAGCAAAAATAGTTTTTACTACTTATACATAAATTTAATTTTTTTTTTTTTATGAAAAATATTATTTTAAATAATTGAAGTTACTTTTTTTTGTTAAATTTTATCTTTGTTAAATTAATCATATGTAAAATATATCTTCATTGAAAATGCAAGTAAGGGTATTTAGGTCTTTTAGTCATTGTATTAGGATATCCTAATACAAAGTTCATTCAAACATTATATTAGGATATCCTAATACATGACTCAATCAAACATTGTATTAGCTAAGCATGTATTAGCTAAGCATGTATTAGCTAATACCGGTATTAGGATATCGCAATACCGACAATCAAACGTGCCCGACAAATATAAGGAATCATCAGCACTAAACTAACTTTTTTTAATTGAGACCAAATTCAACAATATAAAAAGTAGTAACCGTTTTTAAATACTCCAGACTGATATGGACCCAGGCCCATTATTATAAGCCCATATTTTTTTTATAAAAGCCCATATAGAAAGCCTATAATGGGCCAATAAAGATTCGCTACCGAAGTGCTGGAGGAAGTTGTTGATTGAATCGGCGGAGCTGTTGGCCAAAAAAAATAAAACGGCGGAGCTCGAAGTGCTGCTCCCATGGCGGACTTTCACTCACACTTCCATTCGGAATCATCATACTGAGATCGTCAACCCGAGCTGAAGATGGAGCTTCTCCGAGGAGCACTGTGTCTTTTGCTGTGTCACGCGATCTATCTAGCTCCGGTTACTCTCGGATCGGGAGTTTCAGGGGATGAACGTGGAGAAGAAGATTTCACGGAGGAGTTGTTACTGAAACCGCTGCCTGATCGTAAGGTGTTAGCGCACTTCCATTTCGAAAGCAGAGCTCCTCGAACCCAGACCTATGGTCGCCATCACCATCTCTTCCCCAAATCCATCTCTCAGCTTGTATGCATTTCTGGATTCCTCTATTAGTTATTTAGTTTAGTTTCTATGTGTTTTTCATTCTGTTATCGTAGGGATAATGGCTTTCTTCAGCTCATTATATGCGAATCCTTAGCTAAGAGAAATAGAAATTGATAGCTGATTCATGTAAGTGTGATGTGAATTGTGATGTTACTGGACACCAAATTTAGCAATTCTTCAGCATTTCTGCAAATGCTGATAAGTCTCGCATGGAGTTTTTGTGTATTGGCATCTCCTCTATGCGTCTATTGATGAGTTATATTTATTCTTCTTAATTAATCCCGCTCCACTGTTGTAATGTGTCTTTGAATTTCCTTGCATATTGTTTGGTTAAACGTCTTACTGTGCATTTATAGATGAAGTTATGACAATGGCGAGAATGGCTTTCTGAATTCACTTATTCTGGTTAGTTAAGTGGTCGAAATTCGAAGTTCTCTTCATTCTATTCCTGTACTCGTTAGAAGGTTCTTTCTTCGTAGCAGTTCTTAGGATTGAGATAGTTACATAACAAAGGAAGACATTCTATTTTAGTTCTTCCAAGTTGCTGACACATATCACGACATTGTTGGACAGGTCAAGAAATTTGAGGTTAGAGAAATGGAATTATCTTTCACACAAGGCCGCTGGAATTATGAGACCTGGGGTGGCTATGACCCCATATCAAGCAGCAATGCGAAGCCTCCTGGGGTTGAACTGTGGGCAGTCTTTGATGTCCCTCCGGATCAAGTCGATGCTTCTTGGAGGAATTTGACTCATACTCTTTCCGGGTTATTTTGCGCTTCAATCAACTTCCTTGAGTCATCTACTATGTATTCTTCACCTGAATGGGCCTTCAATCCAGCTCCAGGAAGCTTGCGGTATGGAACCCTTCCTCGTGAGGCTGTTTGTACAGAGAACCTAACTCCCTGGTTAAAGCTCCTTCCCTGTCGAGATAAGGCTGGTATTTCTTCATTAATGGACAGACCGTCCATTTACAGAGGTTTTTATCATTCTCAGAGGTTGAGGTTAAGAACAGTCCAGGTTGGAGTTGATGGAACAGACTCAGACATTGTACTGGAACAGTCTCTTACAGTTGTTCTTCAGCCGAAAGATGAGAGGAGCTTGAGTCATTCTATTGGACCAAAATTACCTCCAAGTTGGTCTCTAACTACAATTTTTGGAAGGAAAGTCAATGGACAATGTGTTCTTGCCAGTTCTAGTAATATATACCTCCATCTAGAGAAGGGTCTTATAGCAGAATTAGAAAACTTACAGAAGGCAAGTCAAAATATTAGAACTGATGCCATCGTGAATGAAGACTTCCTTAGTAGTCGTGCCTTTAAGTTATCCTCTGTCCCAAACTGGGTCTTTAGGGAAGTTGGTAACTTGCAAGGTGACAGCTCATCTTTGTTATATGGGTATTCAGTTGGGAAGAACAGTGATCCGGGACCTTTCAATTTAGCTCTTACTTGGAAGATTCCTGTAGCTTGGTCATCTCCAGAACCACCATTACATGCTACTAGGTTCTTAATGGGAAGTGGGAATGAAAGGGGTGCAATTGCTATCTCTTTGAGAACTCCCAGATCGGTTGAGAGGCTTTTGGATGCTAGCTTGGCCGAAGAGAGTTGTACATTACCTGTTAATGTTTTCCAAGTTGTGCCTTGGTATGTTAAGGTGTACTTTCACACACTTAAAGTGTTTATCGATGAACAACCTCAATCACTTGAAGATATCGTTCAAAAGATTCGTGTTTCACCATCTGAAGACAAAGTATCCCCTGGCCTAATGGAAATGCTCTTGAAGTTACCCTGTAACACGAGCTCAGCTTCTCTTACCTTGGACTTTGACAAGGTTTGCTCTGAAACTTCTAAGTATTACAAAAATGCTTGATTGAGGGGTGGAATCAGTTTGCCGTTTGAAGTTGTTTAACTAAATAGTTCTGTTACTACTAGTTTCAGCTTGTTGCATGCTCCTATTCTTTGATTTGATGAGTAAATCATTCCCAATGACCAACAGCCTGAAAAAAAAAGTTAAAGAGCTATTATGATCAAAGTATGCTATGGCATAGTGTTTTGACAAAGCTCATCAACTAGTTACTCTACGGAGCTCATCAACTGTTGCTTGGATGCTTAAATTTATCAACTGCTTCTAGGAGTCCTAGTATCTTCTCATAATGTCAATCAGGGATCTTGTATTTCTGCCCAGAAGGTACTTACTAGGAGATTGCTGAATCCCGAGCATGTTTAATAAATAGTAATTACAAGACTCCAAGAAAGTTGTTCCGTTTATCTGCAGCTTCCTTGTCCTATACAAACAACCTAATTGTTGATGTTGTTTCAATTTATGTGATATTGTTCCATGGATATCTACAAGATGAAGGATGACAGTGTTTATAGAGTTGTGCTAAAAGATGATCTTATTTTTGACTGATATTGTGCGAAACAACTTTTGACATCATTGCAGGGCTTTTTACACATCGATGAGTATCCTCCAGATGCCAATCAGGGATTCGACATCCCATCAGCCATAATAACATTGCCGCACTTCGAGGCAAGCATGCACTTTGATCAAGACAGTTCATCGGGGAATTTTCCACTGCTGACTAGATTAAAGGTACAATAGTAGATTCTGCCCAGAATACGAACATTGCTTCTCTCTATCGTGTCAAATTATTCTTTTTGTAGTGATGTATTATCACCCTTTATGTGCAGGAAAAGAACCCTGTTCGGTCATACACCGAAGTATTACTTGTACCACTGACCACTCCTGATTTTAGCATGCCTTACAATGTCATTACCATTACATGCACTGTATTCGCCTTATATTTCGGGTCCTTACTAAATGTTCTACGAAGGCGAGTTGCCGAGGAGGAAAGACTTCTGAAAACTAAAGGTAGTACTCGAAGCATATGTCGTATTATTACATTATTTGGTCCGTTCAATACGTCGAAAAGGATGTTATTGGAAACATGTTACATTTTTCAGTTTATGTACTTGTTCCTAATTTGCAGGAAAGAAATCCGGTCCATTGCCTCGGTTACTTTCGAAGCTGAAAGCTACGCTTAGAGGAACGAAAGAGGTAGAGCCAACTTCATCGTCATCCTTAATCACCTCTAAGCTGATAATCAAAGTCGTATTGGTGGCTGCAATCGGTGTTGGTTGGCAATTCTACTCGGGGTGATTGTTCTAGCGAATTCGTCAAGGTAACTTTGATGTACAATATGTTCCATATATTGCAGTTTGATTACAGAATTTAAGTTTTTCGAATTACTACACTGTTTGATGTTCCATGTCCATTGTTAGTTGGGACTTGTTAGTTTCTCCGACTGGGTTCGGTACTACTGTCTAAGCTAGGTTTGATATTGAAAAAACATGTTCGACTTCAGAGTTTAATCGAGACGAGCTTGATTTTATGAAATGCTAACTTATTGTCAGTATTTTATCTCTTACGGGCTAATAGATGTAAAACAAGTATGCTACGGGTCATGCCATCATGATGGCCCTAGGAGCACTAGCAGGAAATCGAAAATTTTAATAAAAAAATAATGGGTTAACGAGCTAAGCTCAATATTTGAATGTGAGTCCAGTTCGAGTTTCTAAATTTTGAACTCGGTTGAGATCAAGCTTAATAAATAATAATATAATTGAACTTAACAGATACTCGGTTCATTTACACCCAAACGAAGCTACCCATTTATACACTAGAAGTATTCTTTGTTAAAAGGTTGTTTAGTATATATATTTGTACTGTGCCTCCAAGTTTGGTATGTAAAATTGGAAAAATCGCACAACTACTTATATTTGCTAACTTAAATACAAATATAAGGTATTGTGATTTTCAGAGATGAAAATAATCAATAGTGCACTTCCCAAGTGCACAACAAGCTACGCAACTATCAAGTGCGTTACATTACGTTAATTTCTACTAAATTGAGTAATTAGCATTAATTATATAGCACACTTACGAGATGTGCAACAGAATTATGACGAGTCTTACTTAAATTGAACCGTTACATAGTTGTGCATCTCGTAAGTCCACTACGTAATTATTGCTAATTACTCGATGTAGCGCACTTGACAGTTGCGCAACATCCATTACGCACTTAAGAAGTGCGCTATTATGTATTTTTGTCTCTAAAACTCACCATACATTGTATTTAAGTTAGCAAACATAGGTATTTAAGCGATATTTCCTACAAAATTTGGTAATAACCCATTCAATTCAAGAATCAACTACCAAACACAATTCTTGCAATTGCATCAAGAAAACCCAGAAAGAACAGCCAAATATCCAACTGTTTCTATCTTCTCTCCATGCAATTAATCACCTATCAATACAAAATCAAAATACAAAGCTCTCCATCACCAGACCTGTAGTGACCAAAAAATCAGGATTCTCATAACCGATGATTATATCCTTCCTGGCGCTCGGGTTCGGGTCTGCAGATTTTGGTTCAATTCCAAGAGCCGGTCGTATTCAAGAAGAAGCTCTGCAGATTGTTTCTGCAGCTGGACGACGTGTGCTTCTGCATCTTCGACCTTCTTGTCTTTCTCTTGGGACTCTGATTTCAGCTTCTTCAGATTCTCCGACAAGCTCGTGATTTCTCCTTGCAGCTTCTTTATCTCTTTCCCGGCTTTTTCGTCCTTCTCTTTGAGCTCGGTTCGTTCCTTTTGAAGTTTCTCGAGTTCATCCTTGGAAGCTCCTGTATTGCTCCTAAGCCTCATTAGCTTTTGCAGGTAGTGATGCATTCGATCGATTATGAATCCCAGAAATAGCGTAAAACCTGTTTTTTCGCAGTAGAGAAAGCAAAAATTTGCTTTAATCACGAGAAATTTAACCAAAAGCCACAATATCTGCAATTTAGGGTTTATGGAATTGGTGAATTCAGTTCTTCAATAACAATACCATGATTATGATCCGCATCGTATATAATTTGTTCACCGTATTACGATTCTCAACTAAGCAGTTGAGGATTAACCAGTCTACTCAGCATGATAAGCTATAATTCATTCAAAATGATGAACATCCTATCCTCATAACAGAAAACCATAAACCCTAATCTCAGAAAATATTTCACCATAACCACTTAATGTTTCTATATGCAACTCAGAAAACTAGAAATGTTCAACTAACTTAGCTAATTGCATTTTCGAGTAAAATTGAGCTAACTGCAAATATAAAATGGAGCTTAAATCGCTTCCAATGTAAATTATTGATTAAGTTACCCATGAGTGAAGCTTCAAGCAAATGAGTCCTCCACAGAACTTGATCCATGGGCGACATGGTTCCGATCTTGGCCCCCTTGTTCTGGATCTTCACAATGCTCATCAGACTCGACAGCAGAATCACCGACATCGTGCCGGCGATGGTCTTCACGGTGGCCGGACCTTTTCCCGTTTTCAATTGATCCAAGCTCTTCACGACTAGATCTCGCAGCGGCCCTATCTTCACTAACAAGAGGAACGCCAATGCTCCCTCCACGAAGAGAACGAAGAACAGTAGCTGAATCATCTTTCAGTATGAGCTAAAATCCTTCATGGAAGCAACAAAATCGACCTGCTCGCCGGAAATCAGCAATTCGAAGCCGGAAATCCGCAAAACAGCGAAATCCAGCAGCTAATTGCTTTGAACTAGCTCGTTTCTTGAGGAAGAGGACTTCGCCGGAGATGGAACTGCTATTTTCTGGTTTCGTCGGAGAAAGAGTGCCGCCTAGGAGAGTGGTAGGGATCTTGGAGGAGAGAGAAGGTTTGGTAGGTTAATAAAAAACGGGAAATAGTAATAGTAAAGAAAGAAATCTGCAGGAGATGGAGAGGAAAAGAGAGAGACTTGTTTCAGAGTTCAGACTATAAAAGGAGAGAGAGAGAGAGAGAGAGAGAGTAAAGCTTTTTTTAGAGGGTAAAGCACAGTACTAATTATGTTGTTTAAGCGTGAGCTTTAATCCTAATCCTGATTTTGCTTGGATTAATTAGAAGCAAGTAGTGCATAAGAAGCACTAATTCAACTGTTTTGTACCGGCATAGTTCCTTAGAAATAAAATGATGATTATAAATATATTTTTATTCTTAATATTCGTATGAGGTTTGAATTAGAAACTTTTAGTTAACTAATGCAACGTTGAATTTGAATCTTACAATTCTTTAACTAACGTAATTATTCAGCTCTAAACCATGAACAACACTTTATTTCTTAAAGTGCGAATGCAAATTAAATTATTTTTAAGTCTAACATCTAAGTTCTAACATAGTATTTAAACAAAAAAAAAAAGCGCTTCTGTTATGTATCGAACCATTACCAAATACCAAGGAAGGACCTTGAAGTTGAACTGCTCGATGTAATTAATTATCCCATCTCTTTTCATTTTTCATATGCTATTCTCAATAAGGGTTAATTTATAAATGGTTAGTTGAAGTTAATAAATTGTTAGTAGAAGCTTTTTGGACAATTTGCAAGTTATGATCATATTTGTGGATAAATTGTATACTTCTGTCAAGTATTCGATATAATCTAAGTATAATTAGTTATGTGATTTGCACGTAATTAAAAAAAAATCATAATATGAGAATCATTAATAACTATCTACATTACTAATATTATAATATCTACATTAATATGAGTATCATTCATATATAGAATTCCCTTTTTCGTGAAGGTAATTTTATCATTCTAGGTTGTTTCTTTATTTTTCTTTAATTACGTGCAATTCACATAAATAATTACTTCCAAACTATACTCAATATTTGACCAATCTAGCAAGTTGTCTATAAATAAAATTAAAATTAGTAAATTATCAATAAAAAAACTTTAATTAGCAATTTATTTAAACTAATAGACTTCCAATTTGATTAACCCTCTAATTAATTATGAGGTGGTATAGTGTTAAGTGTTAACCAGCTTGCAGTGCTCCAAAAATAATACAGCCCATCTATGGAGTATATGGCTAAACCTTTCTTTGTAAGAACAATGCCCATCTATGATGGCAGCCAGCCACTGTAAAGAAATGTTTAGCCATCAATCAGACCAGTTCTGCATAATGTGAATCAGTATAAAACATAGTTAGTATAATTTTGTGAAATCGGTTCTATATTGGATCAGAAGTAGTTTTGAACTAGTTATTATTTAACGGTTCGAACCAGAACTGTTTTAGGTAAACAGTTCAGAATAAGATCTAAACATATCAGTTTTTCTATAATTAATCAGCTAAATAATCATTTTTTTGGATCATAACTGTTTTAAACAGTTCCGATACGTGTGGAACTGGTCAGGATTGGACCGGTTCCATATACAACCCTAGTTTTAACGAGTTTTGAACCTAAGATCTTGAATTAAGATATAAAACTATATTTGCCGCTACTCCATATTACATAATTATAGCGGTGTATTTCACTAAATGAAGGTATGAACTAAAACTAAATGAAGGTCTGAACCGGCTGATGTTGAAAAATCAGCGAATAAGTTGTGATTATAGGTGAAATGCTAAGTTTCGACATATTTATGATATTTGCCTATATGGGTTCAAAATATTTTGAGTATTTTAAGCCAACTCGATTCGACTCGTGTATACTCTGTTCTAACCATCTCTGCCACCGATTAAAAAATAATAATTTCATATCATTCACTAGACGTGCCACCAGCTACTACGAGGAACCACCAAGCAGTTAATTGCATTGACTATTTTTGGATAACAAATTAATCAAGGGGGTGCTGTGCATGTATAGAATCTCTACATTCCTTCCCTACATTAATTAATTAATTAATTATTATTATTATTGAATGCTAGAATGACAAAGTTCATTGGTTGGGAAAGAATATTAGACATTTGAATAAAATAAATAAAAATATTAAAAATAAAAGTCAATTTTTAGTCATGACACTCATGACTTTGTCAAACCCTATAGTAACAGAGGAAACCATATGTTATCTAACACATATGTATTTTCTGCTTAGAACTTAGTTACTTGTCTCTCTCAACTTCCTTTTATTTTTATTATTCTTGCTATTTTGCCTTTTAAGAAAAATTAGCAACATAGCATCCACACTTTATACTCAAATAATTTTAATTTGCAGTTTGATCAGGCAAGATAATGAGTTTAAATTCGAAATACCTGTTAAAAAAAATTGAATTATTATATCATATTTGTCATACATGTTCCTCTGACTAAATTAAAAAATATTGAATACCTCGGTGCTACTAGTTGGTGGCACCGAGCTACCAAATAAAATCTCCTGATCCAAATGATCAACTTCTCATAAGCTCCACCAGCCCCATCACCATCATAGTTGACTGTGTCAAACCTAATCGGAGACGAATCGCAAGTTGACATAAATAAACAAATAAGGAGGGTAACATCCGTAGCATTTTGTCGTATATCCATCTTTACTCGCACCGAGTCATTTTTAAGGAGTAAAAAGTTTTGATTATAAATATATTTTTCATTTCCAAGTCACTAACGGAGTTTGTCCTAATACCTGATAAAGATGAAACGTTTCATGATTAATGAACAAATATGTTATCTCTAATAAAAAAACATTATGGTACTCATCATATATATCATCAGCGATGTAGCAGCAAATGAGATTGTTTCTTTGTATGATATATATTCCTAGTCGTCGTCGAATTCCATAATAATATAATATAAATGAACCCCGAAACCTTCTGGCCGGCGGGAGGGGTCAGTTTCTTTTGACAACAGCAAATACATACATACACGTCTTATATATATATTACATTTTGGAGAATCACATAGGACAGACAGTGGGAGAGGGAAGAGAGGAGACATTGTCAAACGTTTGAACTTGTCAACAACAACAAAAAAAAGATAATAATAAAACCCTCCTCGTCTTCTTCTTCTTGTCATCACTAGCTCTCTCTGCCTGTATATTTCTTTAGCTCTCTCTCTCTTGCTCTTCCATTATATTGGGTTTTCTTGGTGGTGCTTTCTTAATTGGTTGTTAGCTTCAAAATGGCTGTGAGTTCCCTTGTCTCATTTAGTATAATCTGGTTTTGTTAGTTAGTTAATTAGTTGTAGAGTAAGAAACTGAATGAATGACGTGCATGCATCATTTGCTCTTGTCTAGTTTATTTATTGCTGTATATATATATATATGAATGTGATTTTTGATATTTTTTTTTGAAAAATGATAACACAATTAAGATGAGCTAGTTTCAATTATAATTTATGTGTTTAGATATCACAACACAAAATATCTGATAATACTCAATAATACTGTAAAGTTATTGTGCTAATAAATTTAATTATTTAGTACTTTTTTTATAAACATCGCTCTTTTTTATTTACTCTTAGACTAATTAATACTTTGTGAAATCTGAATTCTTAGTTTTATTATTTTAATATTTGCTTAATGATCTCTTCAAGTTGACATAATATTGACAAATTTAAAACAATACGATCACACGAAATGAACATGTGTGAAAAATTTAGTGTTATATTCATGCATGTTTGTAAAAATGTCACGATAAAATTTATCGTGCATGTTCATGTTTGATAAGCTTAAAATATCATTGTAATTTCTTGGTACGTAGCAGCGTGCGTCGGTACCGAAGTTCGGTGACTGGGGAGGCGACGGAGGGAACACAGAGTATCCCTACACTGTCTGCTTCGACAACGCCCGAAAAGGCCGATCAAACAGCGGTAAAATCACGAACCCAAACGACCCCCAACAAAACCCTAACTTATTCCCACCATACACACCTCAAAGAGATGAACCACCCAGAAAGCTTGCACCCCAAGTCAGAACCCCACCCCAACAAAACCACAAAACCCGAGCCAACGAGCGAGAAACTAATTCCCGAACAACAAACGGCACGAGATCGAGGCCTCAAAGCATCGGCGGAGAGTTACCGACCCGAACTTCTACCCGGAGCGCTTCGGAAGACGGAGGAGATTCCAGAACGGCAATTCCGTCAAATCGAACCGCGGCAACCGGGTCGAGGTTATCGAGGCCTCAAAGCTACGGCGGTCCTGGCGTTGCCGATAATAGCAAGAGCTCGAGCCGAGTTGCTGCATCGCCGATCGATCAAGTTCGGGGAAATCGCAGCGGTGGAGTGTTGCCCAAGTTTGGTGATTGGGAGGGGAAGAATGGTGGTGGTGGTGAGGGGTATACTCAAGTCTTTAACAAAGTGAGGGAGGAGAAGAAAGTTAGCGTCGGAATGACGCCATTGCCGGTTCAGGTGGAGCAGTCGCCGAATCACGACAAGAACCCTAGAGCAGGCCGCACTGAATCCATGGTACGTATATTAACGTTAAATTTCACATTTGGCCGAGTAAATATAGAGCAGTTATCTTTATGAATTCGATTTCGTTTGAAAACCAATTAGTTATACGAGGAGATAGCTTGGATTACTTGCAATCTGCCAGTAAATGAGTCAATGATATACCAAGCTCGACTAAAAACTACCAAGATCAAGTTCGAACTCGGCTCTTTATGAGCTCGAGTTGACTTGTATGCCTATCATTGACCACAATAAGTTAACATTTCTCACGGCTTAAAAAATCGAGCTCGTCTCGACTTGTAAGTTTTTATTATACACTATAATAAGTTAGTATTTATTATTATTACATACAAAAATCGAGCTCGGATCGATTCGAACTCGACTGGCTTATGCAGTGTTGTCAGATCCAGGCCGGATCGGCGGTCTGATCGGGTTCGAACCGGGACCGGTGAGTCCAACGGTCTTTTTCGAGTAAAAGATGAGATGTAAGCGAACCCTGTTAGAAAGTCTGGTTTTTGGCGAACCGGTCAATTCTGAGCGGGCCGGTCGGTTCACCGGTTCAAAATTTGTAACAAAAAAAATTAATCGGATTGTATTTTCTGTGATTTTATTGAAGTTTATTGACGTAGCATTAGAACCGGGTCGAACCGGGAACCGGTGGCCTGGCCGGTTCGACCTTCGATCCGGACCTGATAACATTGGACTTATATGTATTCTAACGCTATTTTAAGTTCGCGAGCTGAGTATAATCAAGCTCGGCTCTGCTCGAAATTTTCAAGTTGACGAAATCAATTCTAAATAGTATACGAGTAGCTTGAATCAATTACACATCTAATATTACTTAGCTCAAGGGGGAGGGGGTTTGTGACTTTGTCACTTCAACACTCTATCTGCAATCATGCAATGGGTCAATCTATAAAACATAAATTACTAAATATTTTTATATTCTTATGATTTGAATCTGACACATTTGATTAAAGAAGGAAACAATTTGATCAAAGAAGGAAACGTTAAACTATGAAAATGGTTGATATGAAATTTGTAAAAATAACGAAGTGTCGATTTGCACTTGCCCAAAACCGTACTTCAACAAAAAGAGAAGAACTCGTATATATATAACTCTCTTACTCTAAATATGATAGGAGACTCTTACAACTTGTGGTGGTGGTTGATGTTGTGGTGGTGTTCTTGTTCCAACTACAAATGACTCACTCCTATTTATAAGAGACTAAAGAAATCTCTAGACTAAGAAATATCTAGACTAAGAACTCCCTAGAAACTCTCTAGAATTTCCTACACTTATTTAGTTCCTAGATCCTAGAATTATCTAAACATATAACCTAAAATACTATCTAGATTCATCTTCATCACGGACCAACTCTTTTAGCCCAAATTTTTAAGTTTTGGCCCAATGATGGCAAGTTGGTCTTAGCCCTTAATGGTAAATTAATCTTGGTCCATAATAGTACATTAATCTTAGCCCAATGATGGCAAGTTGGTCTTAGCCCTTAATGGTAAATTAATCTTGATCCATAATAGTACATTAATCTTAGCCCATGAAGATAAGTCAATATTGATCTTAACAAAATTTGTTGTTTCTGATGGATGAATGATTTTCTTTCTGAACATGGTTACAATTTCTGGCTTGTTTCAGGGTGCTTGTTGCTTCCCATGGAGCAAAAAGTGAGCTTTGCCACGACATTTTTCGATATGACGATAACTTATTTGTATGTTTTTGCAAGTGTAAACCCATTGTCGGAATGATTTGTTCTTTTATCATAATTGGTATTAGATGTGGTACGTACCAATTTGTTATATTGCTGCTTTCTTGTAATAATCGTTATTTCTAATGGATGCTTCTTGTTGTTTGATAAATGAAAAGTTCATTGAATTGAGTAGAATTATAATGAAGATTATTAATTATATTTGGCTATTAGTGAGGTTATATTGACAGCACCAATGCATGTATATAAGTTGGCTGTTCACTAAGTCTGGTTGGAAGAAACTTTAAATCGAAAATATGAGAATTCAAATTTCAGGTAACAGGATGTGCTTAAGATCATAACTATTAACTCATTCCTTCTACCAATTTTTTTTCTCAAAGACTTATGATGCTAGTAATTCTTAATTAGTGAATCAATTTTGGTTGAACTAATTGATAAAATGGGACGCACTTCCTCTGTCTCCAAGGCCTGTTCCCGGTGTCTGTCGCTTGAATCACAGCCGTATACCACTTTTCATCTCTTTCAAATTTTTATTTTCCTTTTCTTTTAATTGCATCATTAATTTCAATACCCAAGTTACCCACAAGACCAAGTGTGTCAGAGGACAGGTTATGGGACAAGAGGAATTGCGTCCCATAAGCCTTATACATTATAAGACTAAATATTTTTATATAAAATAAACTATTTTAGTCATAAAATTACTTTATTAAATATACCTATTATATACATATTATAATATTATTATATGTTTGTATAAATTATTTATTATTATGATATACACTGTATTTTTATTTATATATTATCAAAACAACATTATACGAACAACCAAATACGAAAATAGTATATTGTACCAAATTAAATACAAATATAGAATTTCCTGAAATGCGATTCCTATTTTTTTTTTTTTTTTAATTAACTTTAAATTCAGAAACTGAAATACCATTATCGGTTCAAGACTGGATGAACAGTTAGGCCGGTTGAATCCTAGAGTGCTAAAATTGGACGAACTGTTAGGCTGGGTTTGCTCTACATGACTAATATATAGTTTAAATACTAGTAGGATTTATATAATTTTATATTTTTTTCTTTCTAAAATCCTATTAAAATTAGTGAACTGTTAGGTCGGGTGAACCCTTGAGTGCTAAAATTGGACGAAGAATTAAGTCGGTGAAGTCTAAACACTAAACCCTATTATAATGAGTCAACGTTTAGGCAGCCTGAACCTCGATGACTAAAACTGAAAAAAAAAAAAAAAATCTATATAAAAATACATACTATATCATAATGATAAATAATTTAATTTATACAAATATATTAATATTATAATATAATATATACATAATAGTTATATTGAATAAAATAATTTTATGACTAAAATAATTTATTTTATATAAAAATATTTAGTCTTATAATGTATAAGGCTTATGGGAGACAATTCCTCTTGTCCCATAACCTGTCCTCTGACACACTTGGTCTTGTGGGTAACTTGGGTATTGAAATTAATGATGCAATTAAAAGAAAAAGAAAATAAAAAATTTGAAAGAGATGAAAAGTGATATACGGCTGTGATTCATGCGACAGACACCGGGACAGGCCTTGGCGACAGAGGAAGTGCGTCCGATAAAATGTATTGCGTTTCGAAAAGCAAATCGAGTTATAATCTCATTAGAAACGACGCCTTGAGAGGGGCAACGCTCCTATTCCGCAACAATCTCGTAAAAAAAATACAACAACAATAAAATTATCACATGAACTCTGACTCAGTTACAAATTGCTATTCGAATTTTTTTTAATTGGTTACATAAACTTTCAATTATGAGCAAATTGCTACATAATTATAATTATCGTCAAATTGAATAGAAATAAGTTTTTGCCACTCACGTGAAGTTTTTAATGTGTACACATATGAATCGCCCAAAAATTAAAAGAGTGTCCAACCTTAATCCATATTAAATACACGTTAAAAGACCTGACGTTGCACATACTGTTTTCTATAAATTTGACTTAAATTATGACGGTGGTAGCAATTTAGTTTGAAGGTTAGGTAGGTAACTACTTATAATTAGATCAGAATTTAAGTATAGTTTTTTTTTTTAATGAAAAAATTTAAGTATAGTTTGGAATCTTTGGAGTTTGGATATTAACTCTTTTTTTTTCATGAATGTTAGTATAGTAATTACTTTTTTTCTAAAAGGTAAAATTTCCAAAAAAACGTATCTTCACCAATTTCAATTGCGGTTTCTTCTCGCCTAGCCTCATCGCCACCGCAGATTGTAACCCTAACCGGCGGGAAATCGCAATCTGGCACCGTCTCTCTTCGACAGGGAACACCCTCTCGCCATCTCGTCTTCTCGAAGGTTGGTTTCAATGATCAGTTGCTTCATCTCGAGGTACTCATCTTCAAATCAGTTCACTCGTTCCTCCTTCCGTACACTTATTTCGTTCTTTGATCATTCGGTTGCTGGATGCTTTTTCTCTCATTTCTTTCATCTCCTTGGAGTGATTGGTTATATAATTTGAACGCAATAATGCGGGACGATCAATGATCATAGCTCGTTAACATTGTCTTCTGACTAGATTCTGAACTCAGTTCTCTTTTTTCGTATTGATGTATACCCTATTGGGCGAATGAAACTGATATTTGGTATTTGCAGAGGCACTGAAACTTGAGATAAACTCAAGTAATTTAGTTTTTAGAGCAATTTGTTGTATGTGTAAGCTTTGGCACCCTGTTTGATTTATTAAACTGCAATTGGTGCTGTATCCAAATTATGACTCTTTTGGCATTGTAGAATGGATTATGGGTATGATCATTTCAGGGTTAATTTGTTGAACGGTTTTTTCGGTTTTTAGGGAGAAGAAAATTGCCTCAACTTTTGCACTCTAGACATTCAACTCTGAGAGACTAAGGCTTACTTTTGGTAACTCGTACAATGAGCTATCGGGCAGCAAAATGCCGTTCTTCAAGAGTGTCTCAGCGTCAGAGGGCAGGTTTAGACTTAGATCTTAATGCCGTCCCTCCCGTTGAAATCCCCGACTCTGAAGGACCTTTAGCCCAAGGTTTGGCTCAAAATCTATATACCTCGGCAACACAACCTCAAACTCAACCACCAATTATAATCGATGTTGAAGCTATTGAGGATGATGTTATTCTTACATCGCCAAGGGCATTTGCAGAGGTACTTATCTTGTTTCCACCATTATTTTCTTTATGAGCTTTTTGCTAATTAAGCTGTAAGTTTTATGGAACTGTGATGTGTTCAGGCTGCTAGTCGGAAGTCCCAAAGGAATAATTCAAGGCCTACCGTTATAGATGTAGATTCAGGTATGTTGAAGGCTTTATCGTGTTCTACTTCTATCCTTTATTTGTTTTTTTGTCTATTGCACAGTGCTGGTAGGTTTGTTTTTCTGAGTATTGACATTCTTTATTGTTACTGTACTGGTCAAGAGCTTTAAATGTTTATTCTGGACCATCTTGTAATTTTCAATGATAAATATATTGTTCAGCATTGGTATGTAGCACTAATAAGAATTTCCTGCCTCTTTATTCTTTATCCTTCTTGTATCCTCTGTTGAGTGTTGACAGAAGTTATTTTCCAGCTGTCATTGCAGATGAAAGAATAGCAAGGTTAGGGCCCAATGGTCGAAACAAGCGCAGAAGAGTTCCAGCTAACCAATCAACTTTAAACTGGAATGCCCATATAATAGAAATCCATAATAATATCAAGGTAATGTTCGTGGTATCTTATTGAAGAATGAGAACGTTCATTCTACTCTTGCTTTTTTGCTGCAGACCTGCATTCTTTAGCTCAGGGTAGTCTTTATTATTTGCAGCATTACTCATCAATTAATGAAGTGACCGGACTGACCGCTATATTCGTTTTCACAATTTCTCGTTATGCTTCTTCATACTTTTATGAAAAATGATGGAACTTGGAAGCAAACTCCACAACCATAAGTAACTGATATTCCAATGGCCATTTAAGTGAACTGATAATGGATTCTTCTTTTATATTATCTGAATATTTTTTTACACGGTAATGAACAAGGAATTACTTCTTTTGTTGTGCATTCATTTACCGATTAACTGCACTATCATCTCAAAATGGTCTTAGCATCTATTAGAGGATGTTTGGATTTGCCCAAAAGTGGGATATCTATTGAAACTTTTTTTTTTTTTTTTCAAGTTTCAAATTATTACTCTAGACTTCCGTAGTTCTTACACTGCTCATTCTTGATTTGTATTTGCGGATCTCATAACTAACGAACTTGTTGAACATTTGCAGAGAAATGCAGCAAAAGCAAAGCCAAAGCCATCCCCTGCGCCTCCCGTACCACCACCCGCTTTCAGCTGCCCGATCTGCTTAGGCCCTTTAGTGGAAGGGACTACTACAAAATGTGGTCATATTTTCTGTAAAAAATGCATAAGGATGGCAGTAACTGCCCAAGCTAAATGCCCCACTTGCAGGAAAGCAGTTGCCATGAAGGATCTCATCAGAATTTTTCTCCCAGCTACAACTTGAGCCATGGAGGTTTGTAAGCTATCTTAAAAATGGATAATATTCAGTTCACTATATAATGTCAATACAACATTAGGTTGTGACCTCTTCTCTTTGCTAGTGATTTGATCGATGTTGTACTGTGCTGATAGGTTTTGCTGCCTCGACTTATTGGTGTTCTGCAAATTGCTATGGAGATTGATGCATGGAATTAAGGTTAGATAGGTGAGGAAAGTGTCTCTTTTTACTATAGAAGAAAAGAAAGTAGATGGATGTTATTTCCTTACATTTCTTGGAACATGCCCGTTTTCTAGAGGGAAGGGGTACGACAAATCAAAATCAAAGCCAAAAGTAAAGATTTTGCGGTTATTATCGTATTTTTAGATCGTCATGAAGAATAAGTAGAGGTAATTGCATTGATAAATTGATAGTGATTAGTGATGAATGAAGATTCCTGTTATCTACTGAGGTTGTTTCTTCCTCCATTGGGTCTTGCCTCGGTTTATTTCAAGCCCGTCACTTGACCGCCTTAGTAGATGCAAGAAATGGCGGTTCTTTTGACCCGAGCCATTCGTTCCTGTGGTGGGTCCCTCAGGGCTGGCGAGTGAATCGACAACGTCAGTGTACTGGCATTCTCTCCGGTAGTCTAAGGTAATCGTCTGCAATTCGTAGGAGTCGACAATCTCTTGAGGTATGCTCTGTTACAACACAATACTGGATCATTATGTTACGTTGTGTTTGGTACACGCCCTAACCGTAACCGACAAGAATACACTTATGATTAGTAGTTACTGTAAGTGACTAACCTCAAGAACCCAGCCAATGTAAGTGACATTGTTAACATGTTGATTCATGTCCAGATCCGCTCTTTGTGGCTGCATATGATCTAACAACCTGAGAAACGGAGTTGAAATAATCTCGATTTTATTTTAACCAAGTTTCGTCTAAGCATACCACGAGCCTAAGCGTCGAATATTCAGCAGGGTCTTCCAGTTTAGGTATTTTCTTTACGCTAATACTGTCCTCTTCCGGAAACGATAATCTGCACGGGCCGACTTTACGGTCCGAATTAATCATTTCATTCCAAAAAAGGAAATATTTTTCACTATTAGGTTTTATTTTACCTTGTTTCTTTTGGACAATGGTCTACGTACTCATTTTGGACTTCATCACTGATTTTCTGTAGCCGTCTTGTGTTTCTATTCATCATAACCCACTTGCTGCAAAATCCCAGATTATCAACATTGTTACTAAACAAGTAAATTTTAAAACTCAAACTGCGAAAGCGGGAATGGGTTTAGGGTCACCATTACTAGTCGTAAATTTTAATGGTTAATAACTAAAAAACTGTCAATAACTAAAAAACTGTCAAAGGTTTACCCTATGTTTAAAGTAGGTGTTTGAAGTTTAAAATATTAAAATGGACTGTCCATGTTTCATTATTGTTGAAATTTGGAGTCTTTGCGCATCTTTTCATCTCCCTTCAATCATTTTCATCAATCCATTCACCCACTAATAATACATCACTCCTTACTTTTCACAAAATCGTCAAATTTGACATCCAAAAGAAAAGGTTTCTAACAGAGTGGTGTGGAGCAATTTCCAACGACAACGGAGCGGGATATACTTGCGCGGATGTGATCAGTTTCTTGTAATTAAATGTATTACCTTGTAGCTCTTCCTATAACTTCGCCAGTGGCATAGTCTCGGAGTGCCCAATCGCGTCGGGTCCCGATCCTTCTTTCGATTTGGCACCATGTTTCGACCTCAATCACATCGTTCCTATCAAAATTAACATTTTTAAATTTGTAAAAAAATGGATCTATGGGCGGATTGATGTTCATTCGTAAAACTGAACTCACCAAGTCGGGTATTTATAGACCTCGATGTGCATTCGAACCGTAACCCAGACGAGGTCCATTTTCTTCATAGTGTGGGTCGTGGCGAGACCATCAGTTGAGTAGCCCACATATTGTGGATGATTAGCACCAACCTCCTGTAAATATGAGGCATTTCAGCTAAAAAACTTGTATAAATAACTTTAACGGTTCAGCGGTTTGTATTTTAATCAAATGTTTCAAGTTTGAGATTATGAAATTGCATAACCAAAGACTTAGCATATTAAGGGCTGATCCGGTATGAGTATGGATAATTAATAAGGTGTGAAGTGAAATTATAAATTAGATAATTTGAAATTCATATAAGTTTAAATTTGTGGGTCATCCCCTAATCAGAGGTCAACGATTCATCCTTTAACTAGATATAAATGGTTCAATCCCCACTAATGAACATGTAAATGGAAAGATATTCATGATCAACACTTTACCCTTTACCTACGGTTGTCCTTCTAATGAGGACCTCTTAGGACCACCCTAAAAAAAACTTGGCTAAAATGTTATATATCAAAATCACTGTAACGGTTGACATCTAATTAAAAGAAAATTGAGAGAAAACGAAAATGAGGGAGGAGGAATTAAAAGACGACGGACCTGTAAGAGATTGGCAATGGTCTCGACAGTGGCGGTGTTGTTCCACCTGGCCTCGTAGACCCTGACAATGAACTTTTCCTTGTACGACAAGCCATCATCTGTCAAACCTCCGTGCCTCAGCTGATTTGCCAGCTGGCTACGCGGGGAGGACCCCACCGCAGCAAGCCGGGGAGACTCGGTGCAGCAGATGGCGGCCCATCGCCCGATTGCCGCCGGGATAATGGCGGGCCGGGGCTTTTGATGGAGGAGATTCAATCTACATTGAGATGAAGATGGTTGAATGTTATTACATGAACAAGAAGATGATATTAGCTTCAACATATTTTTCTCAATTTGTGATAGAGATGTCTTTGGAGAAATTAGGAGACTATAAAGAGAGATTGTTCTTGTCTTCAAGTTTATTAATGGATTGGGGTTGACGGGTGGTTAGGTTTAAAAAGCAAACCGAATTTTTAGCATTAAAAAAAAAAACTTTGTGTGGCAAAAAATAAATTAAATTTTCGACTATATATAAAAATGTAAATTATGTTGATTTTTACGTTTAAAAAAATAAACGAAAATGAACAATCCTTATAATGTTTTTCTTTTTTCCGTTTTCTGTGGGGTGTTTTAAGGGGCTATTAAGCAGCACGTGTAGCATATTGTTTGCTCTAATCTTAGAAGTGTCCTTACTCGTGCCGGTAACAATGGTAAAGTATATTAACTATGCATATTTTTATTTTTATATTTTAAAAAATTGGAAAGGTTTGAACTTGAGAGTTTTGGATAACAGATATATCATTAACAACTACATGATACTACAAGGTTATCCACCTAGTATATTTAGGGTATACGAGATATGCGGATTTGCTCATCACATGTCGATTTTCACGTGCTCAATTTTTATCATTTTTTAATATAAAAATTAACATTATTTACACTTTAATATGCAGTTTACAGTTTTTTTTAGAAATACAAAAATAGTTATTTTGCTTTTTGTTTTATTTTTCTTTTGGCCAAGATTTTGCTTTTTATTAAATGTTAAGATTTTAATGTTAATAGAAATTATCCATTACTAATGTATTATTTCTAACTCCCAACTGCCAACTTACGAGTCTATAACTATAAGTAGTTCTGCCTAGGCTTGGGCATAAAAACCGGTCCGGCCGAACTGGTTCGGAACTGGTCTGGAACCAGACCGTTTGGAACCGGTCCGGAGTGGACCGGTCCAAACTGGACTGGTTTGTAACCCCTAAATTGGAACCAGTCCAAGGGGTATACCAAACCAGTCCAATTAACCAGTCCGGACCGGACCGGTTTTGAATCGCTTCTAAGTAAAAAAAAAAAAAACGTTTTGACTGCATTTGATTGAGACTATTTTTTTTTTTAAAAAAAAAACCGGTTTTTGACCGTTTTTGACCAGTTTTGGACTGGTTTTTACGGGTTTTTAATGATAAAACCGGTCCGACATATAAAACCGGTCCAGGACTTGTTTTTTTAAAAAACAGTCCAAAACCGGTTCTGGACCGGTTCTAACTAGTCCAATTTTTTTAGACCAACCTAAGCCAATATAAAACCCTAGTCATTACTGGACCGGACCGTTTAAAACAGTTCCGGTCCGGTTCGGAACCGGTTCGGGCTGAACCGGTTCAGTGCCCAAGCCTAGTTCTGCCTACCACATTAATTTAGCTGAAAATACTTCATTTTTTCTCTGAACTCGGACAAATACTAGAATTTTTAAGGCAAAATTCCTAAAATTTTACCCCCATTCCGAATTTGTAACTAATCTTACATTATAGTGTTAATTATTTTAATTCAACTCTAATTATCTTAACTCTGAATTTGTAAAACTTAATATTTGTATAAAGTAATATTTATACGGGATCTTGATATTTGTACGATAACTTGATAAATAGTAATAATATGTAATTTTATTCTAGTTTGAATATAAATTTCAGAATATCCCAAACCTATCCCGCGAATTACAAAAGTATGAGGTGGGTGAAATTTTTTCTCTTGGGATCAGGCTCGGTTCATAAATTAAGGGGGCATTTGGATAGACGTAATGTGAGCTTACAAGTAATGTGAGCTGCAATGTGAGGTTACTTGAAATGTTATATTACAATTTTTGGTTGTGTTGTAATGTGGAGTGTAATGTTAGATTACATTGTTTGATATGTGTTGTAATGTGCATTGCAATGCGACTTTATTATTATTATATTAATTTATAGATAGTATATTATATCTTAATATGATAAGATTTAAAAAAGAAAATATATTTTGACAACAACTAACTTCTTAAAGTTTATGTTTTATGATTAATACTATAGTCATTTATGAATTCTAAAAATAAAATATGTAAACTCAATATGCACAACTATTCTCGGTTGTTTCAGAGCCAGCCAGGGTCGACGGCAGAATCCAGGATCTAAGTAGACACACTTCGGTACCGATCAACTCTTGGATTGTCCTTGTGGATGGCGTTGTTCGTAAGGAGCATTCACGACTCTTTGATGCCACAGTTCTTTTGGATCCTTCTTCTAATATTATGGCTATTTCAGTATTTAAGGCGTTTGGGGACGATCCACTTGGCGGAAGGTTTAGCTTGTCGAACGAGAGTGTTGTTGGCAATATCATCGAATCAGGATATCCGACATTTATTCTCTGGTTCCATGAGCTTGTTAACAACGGTGGCATCCACTTCTTCAACCTTTGCACCTTATTTGTTTGGGATTGTCTCGGATATTAGGTCGTTTTTATGTTCTACTCCTAGTCTTCGGTTGTATTTTGCTACTAGAACTGTTGTCTCTGTTTCGCATAAGATTGCTTCTCGTGCGGCTGATGCGGATATTGGTGGTACTTGGCGTTACCCCAATATTCCGTCTTGGCTTTTGACGCAATGTTGTATCTTGTGTGTGAATTTTTATTATACAACTATTAAAATTTCAATAGTTAAAACATTATATGTAGTTTTATAAGACATAAAAAATGCATTGAAAATACTTTACTCATTTTATACGAACATCACATGCATTATTAGTTATTATAATAATGAGTTATGAAATAGATTAAAAAAAAACCTACAAATAATAACAAAATTATTATCATAATAAGCTATAATGATAATACAAAGTATTTTGTCTATTTAATAAATATTCATAAAATAATAACACTCAGACGTAATCTCACATTATATCCGTTTTTGGATGTAATCTTATATTACATCGAATGGAGTTTGGACGTAATCTGATATTACAATGGACATTACATTACAATGCACACTACGTCGTTTAGCAATCCAAACAACGTAATATTGATGTAATATGAGACGTAATGTGAGATTACATCCCACATTACATCCATCCAAACACCCCCTAAAGATCTCGAAAATTCAAACTTAGAACTTATACTTTAATAATAAAATAAAAAATCATGTCCTTAAATTGTTAAGGTTAAAGCATTCTCTAAAGACGCGTTTTCAGCGTGTTCAATCTCGAATTGCCCTATAAAACACAACTCGGTTTACCACAACTCCCTATCTTGAGTAGGGCCGGTAATGGTGCGGTGAAAATAAAATAAATATAGTTTTTTGCACCATTTACCGCAATGTTTAACCGCACTATTATGGTAAATGTACAGTTATGGTGATGAGTTTTGTACTTATAATAGTTATCGTATTAAGTCTATAACCGCGGATATAACCATCACCGCTATATATATATTATACTAAAGTATTAATTCTTATTCTAAGTTCTCGTCATTCATTCGGTATAAATCGTCAATTCAAACATGACCATTCATTTTTCATCTTAAATATATGGTCCATTCATTATATTTAAACCCGAAAAACTTAATATTATAAAACCAGTTCACTTAATTTGCATTTAGCCGCACTACGTTAGTAGGTCAACAAACAAACAAATCATGCATTAGCTTCTGCTCCGACAAGTCTCGTTGCCTCGTCGCCTGAATAAGTGTTGTTTAATTAAGTAAAATAATTTAATTATATTTAATTTGAATTCCGAGTGATTAATTAAGTGAAATAATAAGATCATATTTAATTTGAATTTCGTATATGAATATTTCTTTTGTGGAACAATGAGTTTTATTAGTTTGAATGACTATGATTAAATGGTTTGATCATGGTGAAAAACTTTAGTTATGGTACGAAAAACCATAGCCACAATAGTTATAATATAATAGTAAAAAAATATGGTATGGTTATGGTATTAATAGATTCACAATCGTCGGCCCTAATCATAAGTCTATCGAGCATTTCTTAAACAACTTGAAACTGAAAATAAATATTAAGATCTCATGAAGTCCAATAACAATGTAGGAATTAAAGGATGATAGATAAGTATATTTTCACAAGTCCATCGAAATGGATTTCAAAGCCCTTGCGCAATTATCCCATTTTCATCATCTGCAAAGCTTACCCAAACAGATTTTGTACTAAAATGAGAAACCCCGATCTGAAAATAGCATCAAGCTATGTTTTTCAAGATTCAATTGCCATAAAATATCAAATTGCTAACTAATGTTTATACAATTATAACAAATTGCTAACTATTTTTTTTTTTTCAAATTTTGAAAATTGGTAGCATTGTTAAGATTTTCGTCTAGTTTAAAAGGAATGATCAGTAATCCACAACAAGGCAGCATATTAGATGGAAATCCGGACAGTGCTAGAAATTTACATATGTGAAATTTAAGCTAGAGCTAGCAATTTGTTAACTGCTCAAACATCAGCTAACAATTTATAACAATTTGATAAATAATCCAGTAAACTATGAACATGAAACCCAGAAAATGAAGAACAGTGATTGCAGCAAAAAGGGTAGAGTTGTGTCATCAGAAGGGATTGATAGATTAAAGTATTTTTCATCAAACCACCACCACAAAACAAAGTGGAGTAGCTTCAAAGCCCTTGCGCAAATCCCAATCATCACCTGACAATAAACTAACTACTGCAGAAACAAAATCCAGAGCAATTGAAATAAAAACAGCTGCAGTTGATGATCCGATTTCAAAATCAGAGAGAGGAAAACCGAAGAAAATCAAGCCATAAAGTAAGAAATCAGAAGATTTGTGCTAAAAATGTAATCTTTGACTGAACCCAGAATCAACGATCGGTGCTAGTATGAAAGAAGATCTGGACAGGGAAGAAGATAATTTGATTTTATAATGGAAGTAGTTTTTGAGGCGGCGCAGTGAAGAATGGCGCTTCAAAAGCTTGGTTTAGGGCAAATATAGATTTCGGGTTCTTGTCATCCATGGGCCACAAGCCAGCCCATGTGTTAATATTAATATTTAAGGGTTAAAAGGTTTTTTATATCATATATATGTTTGGTTTATGTTGGTTTTTTTGTCATACGTTTTATTTTATGAGTTTTTCGTATTATATGTTTGCATTTGGTAGACTTTTGGTGCACCCTATTGTCAATAGTTAAGTTTGACCGTTAAATAGTTTTATTTTGTTCAATTTAGTCCTTAATCTTTTTTCGGCCACCGCCCTAAATATTCGAACCACCTCTCAAGGTCGTCGGACACCATCCAAACCCACTGGTAACCACCAATCGGGGTCGGACAACTCCGAATAGAGCCGTCCGGCCCCGATTGGGCCACCGAAGGCCTAGATCGAAGTCACAAAGCTCCGATCTGGGCCACCGAGCTCTAATCTGGAGCTCCGTGGCTCCGACCTGAGCCATAGTGCTCTGATATGGGCCCTCGGTGGCCCATCGGGGCCGAACGGCTCTAATCGGAGTCGTCTGACCCCGATTGGTAGTCACCGGTGGGCTTGGATGGTAGTCGACGACCTTGTGTGGGTTCCAGCGGTCTTGAGAGGTGGCCGGCGGCCTTGTGTTGTGGCCGGAATATTTTAGGCGGTGGCCGGAAAAAGACTAGGGACTAAATTGAACAAAATAAATTTATTTAACGGTCAAACTTAACCTTAACTAACAGATGCACCAAAAGTCTACAAAATGCAAACATATGACACCAAAATCCTATAAAATAAAACATGTGGCACCAAAAGTCAACACTAGCCAAACATATGGCACCAAAAGATCTTTTAACCTTAATATTAATTACCAAAAACAAAACTAAACTTCGAGCATTTTGTAAAAAACAAACCGAACTTTTTCTTGTAGATAAAAAACAAACTCAATTTCCAAATTTATAGCAAATCGTAAACTATATTGATTTCTTAATTAATAAGTTACATAAAGTTGTGTATATTACAATCACATCATGCATGCTAACGTCACACGTGATAGATAAATCAACATAGTTTTCATTAAAATACATCACGTGGATATTACATGCTCGATTTTTCACCAATTTCCATAAAAATTTAGTTTGTTTTTGTTAAGAGAAAAAAAAATCGGTTTGTACCCACAAAGTTCAGTTTGCTTTTTTGGTAATTAACTTTTAGAAAAATTGAACTACTTAACCTCTCTTGGTTAATGAATAAGGGCTAAATCAGTACACATTAACCATTATTCATAGTGCAAATACATATTATATTTCATTTTATTAAAGGGTTGGGCCCATTTAGGCGAAAACGCTCGTCCTTTATTTTAAAATAAACCCAACAGAATTCGTCCATTTCCAATATATAGGTTTTTAAAAGTAGGCTTGCATTTTCTGACTCGATTATCATAACAAAACTAAAATGGGCCAGTTATACGTTTCTAAATTAGATAGATTGGGCCTAACAAAAGAATAAGTACACGTGGACACCAATTTGAGCCCGTTTCGAAATTATGCATGTGATTAAATGAATGGTATTATAAAAAAATTATTAATTTGGCCTTCTACGAAGTTTGAATTTAAAAAATGCCCCCACAAAAAATGAAATTACTCCGTCCAACAGTTAAAAACTACGGAATGTCAGCTGGATTGACACGCGTATTGACTAGTCAACACGCATGTCGGTGTCTCGCAGTTAAAAACTGCCCGCAGTTATTAATTGCGGGATAGGGATCACAAACAGAGGACTAGAGCCATATCTCCCAAACGCAATGATAGTTTTTTTCTTCTAAAGTCGGACTTACATTTTAAGGTAAAAATATGAATAGTTTGAGGGGCTGGCTAAAATGCAGTCGAGTTTATTTAAACTTAATTTCTCAGCCATTAGATTATGAGAGATAATCAACCATAATTGATGAGAGATAAAAAGTGTTTCTTACATATGTATAATCTGATGGCCGAAAAATCAAGTTGAAATAAACTCGAGTTTATTTTAGCCGAACCCATAGCCTGACCCGTTTCGAATTAATTACAACAGTTGTCACTTCATTTTCTTAATTATCTTGAAGTTTAGGTATATATGTGCTTAAGCTATGATTAGTGGCAAAAAAACTATGATTAACAGTAAATAATGCAGCTAAATGAAAATATGGATAGTGATATATTGATTGACAAGACATTATGGTAGAAGCAAAGTAATTAAGACAGAGAGACAACTCAGACTGTCTGTATTAATGATTTTGTTTCTATGCTAATCAATATGTATTGGGGTGGGGAGTTTGTTGGACCAGCTAATCCATGTAATTAAGCATGTCTATTTCGATTAGTTTACCTAAACTGCACCAATATTACCCTCTTTAATAGAAAATCAATTAATATTTAATACACGGCAATAATACATTTTTTTGGCAGAAAAAGTTATCAATAGAATTATATTGACGACTATAAACCCATTCCGCAATATTATCGATTCTTCTACACACTGTCTAGAATTTTTTTTTATTAATGAACTTTGTGAACAAACAGCTAGGATGGTATCAGACCGAACCGATATGGTCCAGTTTTGATCAGACCGGAACTGTGCAAATATGTTATGATCCAACCTATGTAGTTAAAAACTCGTTTCTAGGTCGTAAAAACGCACGTTTTTACGTCTTTACCTTAAAAAACGAGTTAAAACGTAACAAAATCGTTGTCTGAGTAGAAACGGGTAGAAACGCGTGTAGAGTCGTAAAAACGTGTAGAAACGGGTAGAAACGTAAGTTTCTACTGTTTCTAGAATTTTTACCATAATTTGCTAAAAAAATTCCAAATCTAATAAATTATGCAAAACCCAAAAAAATTATCAACCAAACACAAGAAATTTTTGTCATGGATAGTTATTTATGTGACAAATCAATTTTTTTTACTCAGAACCTATTCATATGACATTCAAGTTCAACCTTCGTTGATCATTTAATAATAATACTCAAAAGTCTTAAACTCCATTGACATATCTTTCTATTTTATGTTTCTCAAATCCTAAAATATTAAATTCTAAATTCACTTGACCCGTATCTTTCATGCTAATCTACAAAAATTGATCATCGTGACGACTATGGTGACTACTAATGGATCCATGTTTTTTTATTAAAATTATTTTATCAACTATTAATGAGTATATTTACTATTTTTGTATTACTTCTGCATAATTACATTTATAGATTTTATTTCTAATGTTATTTTAGCAAATATGTAGAAACTACGATTCTACGTTCCGTTTTTACGACCCGACTTTACCTACCCATTTCCGTCTCTACGTAGAAACTCGTTTTTGACTGCATAGGATCCAACAACATTGGACTATTTACCAAATTGACTCTGGTTTATGAGGGAAATAACTTGTTTGGATTTGGACAGAATCGGTTCTGAACCAGTTTGGAATGTTGGTATTAAACACTTTTGAACCAACGTTTTAAGGTTTAAACATTATGTATTTAAAAAAAGTAAATAAAAAAAACTCCAAATTTGGTTCTGTTTCGTGCCAGTATACCCCTTGAAGAACATGATTGTTTGGAATCAGTCTGTTTCGAACTTATTCGGCTGGATCAGTTTAAATGACCAAGCATTGATCAGTTCATACACTGTTTCTATCAACGTAGTCCCACCCCAGCCTAGTATAATTAAGATATTAACATGTTCAACCCAGTTATACACACATCTTCTTATGTCTGACGCGATATATAAAAGCCAGGATATGTTTATGTGATTCCATAAAAAAAACAAACTTAAAATTTCAGATTAACACACCTAATCATGAATAAATTTTATTTATTATTAAATAATTAAATAATCATTTCAATTTTCAACAGTTAAATTAAATAAATAGTTAATATATATTTAACTAAAAGGATAATATATATTAATTAAATTAATTAATGGAGATCAATTATTGTAGTTTATTATTATTTGTGTCAAGACAAAATCATAATCATGGTCACGCCACTTCTCCTCCCCAACAACTCACATGCTTTGTCTGGTGGAGGTCTCTCTGTCGTCTCCTCTCTCAGCCAATCATGTGCCACCTAATTTCCTACGTGGAATTTGTAGATCCGGTGGTTATTATTTATTTTTCATATCCATCCAAAAAGAAAATTAAATAATATATCTTAGATATTTTTTGCTTGATCAAGTTCAAGAGACTTGCACAATAACATTATCAACAAAGAGGTCTAATCGCTCTTTTATGGAAAACAATGTAGGTATAATTAAGGAATTATGATAATAATATATACTAATTAAAATAATATATCCATTCGGACCAAGAGCCTTTTAACCGTAATAATCTTATTTACCAAAGAGTTTATAAAGGTAAAATATTTACAATAAATATTTTTCTATCATTAGAATTTCGGTTTTGAAATAACAGTTTATCATTATGAATAAATGGACTTATTTATCGTCATAGTGCTATAATAGCACTAGAAGTGGTTAGTTATATTTAAAAATAGTACCTAAAATCATAGTTTCGACTTTTTACTGCACTATTGGAGACCATATAACGTGTATCTTAACATATTGATTACAACTAAAATTAAAAATATATCAAATTATGCTACATAATAATAGTTAATTATTCATCGATTGTGCAAAATTTCACGAAAGTAAAAAAAAAAATTATTACCTTTCATTTTTTTTAACATATATTTGTTTTTAAATTAAACATATTAAAAAGTGGATAAAAAAATAATACATATTCAAAACAACTAATAAATTTTATGCTGGATTAATTGTTTATATTTATGTACCTACATTAAAACTGTAATATTATATATTATTGAAAATCTTTTTACATATATTTTTACATGAAAAAAAATTGTAAATATAAGTATGGTAGAAAATATTATGACCTATTACAATAAAAACAAAATATGATAATAATAAAAAAAAAACAAAATTACCTATATATAATAATATTGAATATTTGGTGTATTTTAATATTTTGAATTGCAGCTGAGGTACTTGACTCATAAACTCTAAATTAATTTTGAATCCCAAAATTTTGAATTTTACTATGTGTAATTATATGACTTAATTTAAATAAAAGTATATTTATTTATTTAGATTAGAAATGGGAATTTGTGCGTTCTTCCCTAAGAAGGAAAATATATAAATAAAAAATAAATATCCATAAAAAAGAAAAAAGAATCCTATCATTTCGCCGTGACGATAGCCAGTAGGAACTTATTCCACGTGGATTGCATTTAATAAGTCAAAGACTGCGCAATTTCAGCACAGAAGGTAATTAATATTTTGTATATGTAATCATCCGCCACATTTTTTTTTGCCAATTGGTCCTTAATCTTTCGCAATCTCTCCAGGTTCTTCCTTCCCCGAGACACTCCGCATCAGCATGAATGCTTTCCTTACTACTAATGCAGCGCGTGAGATTCCATTATGTCCGACATGGCTGACATTGATTGGTGCCTTACTGGCACAAAGTAACACGTATGCGTCCGGAATATATACTCTTTCTGTAGATATTTAAGATTAGTTTGCTTATTTTAAATTTTTTATAATAATAATAATAATAATAATTTTAATTCACAATGGATCAACATTTAAATCTTCAAATAATACTTAGGATTGGCAATATGTGACACGAAACGTAAACGCACGGAAAAAATTGTGTTCGTGCAAGGGTATGATAGAACAATAATACAATAGCACGAACATGATTAACACGATATAATATTCGTGTCATGTTTGTTTTTATGTATTACAACACGACACGCTCAATAGCACGATAAAGTTGTGCTACTAAGTTTAACTATTTAGTAATATTTTGAAAAAAATCTTATCTAATAGCTTTTAAAACCTCATTAAGTGGTTTAATGTTTATAGTTTTATCATATATCTTACAAAGTTAAGAATAATGACATATTAATTCATAGTTTTTTTTTTTCATATGAAGTTAATTATTTTGATTTTTTTTCTTAAAGATATTGTATATACATGTACAATGCAATATCTTAACATAACACGATTGCACGACACGAACACGTACAAAAAATTCAGTGTCGTGTTTGTAAAACGCGGCACAGTGCGTGTTCGTGTTTAGTAAATTTAACACAACACGACTAATAACAC
Organism: Clarkia xantiana subsp. parviflora; assembly: GCA_036873135.1. Lineage (NCBI taxonomy): Eukaryota > Viridiplantae > Streptophyta > Magnoliopsida > Myrtales > Onagraceae > Clarkia > Clarkia xantiana. The sequence goes on along the minus strand of JAPTYO010000010.1, from coordinate 13,171,973 downwards.
GCACGACAGTACGAATTGCCCTAACGATAATGTTCTGAATATGAAGTTTTTACTTTTAATTTCAGTGATGTTTGATCCCGAAAACTCCGTTAGGAATAATGCACCACCGAAATTACTAAATCATAGTAAAGTGCTTAACATGATTTTTTTTTTTTTTTTTTTATTCAAAACGGTGTTTAAATCCGAAAAATCTAAATAAGGATAAATTGTCAAATCTGTATATTATTATACGCTAACTCTGCGTAATGAATAAATTAAGTAGCTTTACAAAAAGTTCTAAAAATTTAAATGTTTTGGAATTTGATTTTTTCAAAAAATTAATATAAATGTTGAAAATTTTATATATTTTAGTTATTAATGTAAAAAAAATTAAAACATTAATATAACAAAATGTTGTACATGAATTTTTTTATTCCAAATTCCATTTTTTTTTTTTGGTAAATATTCCAAATTCCAAGCTTAATATTTATGATTAAACCGAAAACTCTCTAATTAGATGAAAACCGATCCGCTACGTGGTGAGTCCGTAGGGACCACTGTCAACTAGTCACCACCAATAATTTGATAAGTTGCTCTAATCGTAATCCCCTCTGTACCCGAGCTGGCACTCCATTGTCGTCTCCTTCATCACTTCACTTCTCTGCTCCGCTTCTCTCTCTTAAACCCTCGGACCTGAACCCGATCCAATTCTGCTCCTCCGGCGAGTTTCTGCCAATTGTGGAAATGCTGCCGTTGATTTTCTACGCTTTGCTTTTCTTACTGAAGCGCGCCGATGCTTCTCCGTCATCGTCTTCCTCCACCATCTACGACATCCTGAGGCTCCACGGCCTCCCGATGGGGCTGCTTCCGAAAGGCATCAAGGACTTCAAGTTCGACGAGAGCGGCCAGTTCGAAGTCTACTTAGATCAGGCCTGTAACGCCAAGTTCGAGAGCGAGCTGCATTACGATCGGAACGTCACCGGCACGCTTAGCTACGGCCAGATCGGGGCATTGTCTGGGATATCGGCACAGGAGCTCTTCCTATGGTTCCCTGTCAGGGAAATCAGGGTGGACATCCCGAGCTCGGGGATCATATACTTTGACGTCGGGGTGGTGTTCAAGCAGTTCTCGCTCTCGCTCTTCGAGACGCCTCCGGATTGTACGGCGGTTAAGTCTGAGGATTTGGGCGGTTTTGTGGACGGGAGATCGATCGACGAAGTTCTTTCCGAGGTGATTGCTTAACTCTTCATTCATATAGCTCAATCTTTTTTACAATCGATGCAGAATTAGTTCTACGAATGGTTATGTATCCTTCAAAATTAGAATAATCCAAATCTAAATGAAATCCTGGAAATTTCACCAGAGGCAAATAGCCAGAAATAGAAATCACTTGCCAATTTTAAATACTCTGAATTTCTGAATCTTGCTATTTTTTCAAGCAATTGCCCATATCTCAAAATTGTTTCTAGATTTCATATCCTATCACTGTGTATAGCTTAAATCAGATAGAATCAGATAGCCATGGAGCTCTAATATTTTCAATTCAACTGAGGTTTGTTTGGGCTACATGTCTTGAAAGGGTGAACTCTTGATTGGTCTATTTTTTTTATGCTCCTATTCTTCTGCTGTACCCTGAATTCTTTGATTTTCTACTCCAATTGACATCTCATATTGAGTTTTTTTGGGTCTATATATTAGGTATAGAGCTGTTATTGTGCAGTTTATTAAAGTAGATGCATTCCCAATCTATGCTCCAGGGAACTGATAAAGTTCTTGGCTTTACGTGCAGACCGAACTTGAGAAGCTACAATTGATTGCCCAGGAATGATTCAACAGAAGTTTTGGAAGAAAACATTATTAAGAATGGGAGATAGCTTTGCTAAAGGATCCATTCAATCCAGCTGTAAATTTTCATCGAGAGTCCGTAAGGTCTAGGAGGTTCTGTGCTTTCGTTTAGTGTGCTTAATTTGCTTTTTCCTTCCAGTAGTGCAGAGTATGCTAAAAGCCTTGGGGAGCTCTAGTTCATAGAATGATTGAGATGAGTTTGATTTGAGAGGAAAAGGTATAATAGGCTCCTAAGTATAATAACTGGTGCCCCACCCAGGGAAAAATATGAAATGAGAGCATCGGGTCGACTTCAGGTGAAAATCTACAAGTTCATTTGTTTTGTTTGGTTTAAATTGTATGCTATGTCTCTGTCATAGAGTTGCTTTGTCTAGTTGAGTTGTTAGTATAGAATACATGCTCTGTTAATGAGAAATCAAGAATAAAGTTTCGTTTTTCCGAAAGCCGTAGATGCTCCTTGCTCTGTTATACTCTCTTCCTTCTTATATATATACTGAAAAAGATCTAAGCATTTGTGTGATCACAGGAGGGTTATAGAAACAAGGCTCTACATTGACAAGAGAGATTTCTGTAAGTACTTTTGCTTGCTATCCTCTCTTCAGGTGTTCGCTTTTTGGTCTATGATGCAGTTTGTGATCACTAGTGAGGCTGCCTGCTTTAGTGCTTGGGTTCAACTAAAATAAACTTGAGTTTATTTAATCCCGATTTCTCAGCCATCAGTTTATGTATGTGTAAGAAATACATTTTATCTCTCCTGAATTCTGATTGATTCACTCTCATGATCTAACTACTGAGAAATCGAATTGAAATAAACTCGACTGCATTTTAGCCAGCCCCTTAATGCTTTACCTGCAGTTTTGGTCTTGTTGTTTTCGGGTTTTGTAGTCACTGTTCTTCGCCGTTGGTTTCTTCGCCCCGGTTGTGGTTCAATGTAGTAACTTTTGCAGGTTTTCTCTCAATTGTGAGCACTATGAGTGTACAATACAGTTACTGAGGTGGGATTCGAACGTATCGGGATATCGGGTATTTCTGTTTCGATTCATTACTCAACTGGTTGAGGTTTGGTTGTTGTTATGGCACCATTTATGGGAAGAAAAAAAATGTGGCGTCTTAATAGCGGTAAGATGCATGTGATGGTGCAAAAATCCAAAGGTTTTGTTGGGTGGAGATGATGGAGTTGTGATACCCGAAAGGGGAAAAGAAGCAGTGGGAGGTCAATGATAAGCATTAGTTACGGTTACTAGGATCCAAAAAGGACATGTTTTTCTTTGTAGGACATCATACGAAGAACATGCAATTGGTCTAGTTGACTAGAGCTTCATATCCATAGATTATATTCCAAGTCATTAGCTATCTAATATAGTATAGTGGTTCATCCCTTCTTCTTTATTTAATAGGTTAAACAAATGTTTATATCCAGCTAAAATCACGTTAATGAAATAATATCCAGCTAAAATCACGTTAATGAAATAATATTTAGGGCATGTTTGATAGCATGTATTAGGATATAATAATACATGTCTTAGCTAATACTTTGTTTGTTTTACTTTGGTGTTGGTATTAGTTAATACATGAGTATTAGCTAATACTCATTTCTATAGTAAATCATGTACTAACTAAGACATAAAATAATCATGTATTAACTAATACAGAGTACTAATGACCAAAATACCCCCTAATTTTATTTAATATATAATAACTACACCAACTCCGCTCGGACTCCGGCCGGACTACGGCGACCCCCGCCCGGACTCCGGTGACTCCCGCCCGGACTCCGGTGACCCCCGCCCGGACTCCTGCGACCCCTGCCCGGACTCCGGCGACCTCGCCCGGACTCCACCGACCCCCGCTAGGACTCCAGCGACCCCGACCGGACACCGGCTACCTCCGGCCGGAATCCGGCGACCCCCGGCCGGGCTCCAGCGACCTCCGGCCGGACTCCTTCAATTATAATAATAATTAAAAAAAATGTACATATCTATTTAGGGGCATTTGGGTCTTTTTGTCAATGTATTAGGATATCCTAATACACAATTCATCCAAACATTGTATTAGGATTTCCTAATACATGATTCAACCAAACATTGTATTAGCTAAGCATGTAATAGGATATCTTAGTCGATGCTTAGCTAATACATATATTAGCTAATACATGTATTAGCTAATACATGCAATCAAATATGCCCTTAGGGTTAATAACTAACAAATTGTCCAAGGTTTACCCTATGTTAAAATTAGGTATCTGAGTTTCAAATATTAAACTGTAGTGTTCATTGTTTCAATTTTGTTAAAATGTGGTGTTTCAGTGTGATTACGTTAGAGAAGTCAATTCCGACGGAACTGACAGTCAAATTCGAGCTCCCATACGCACTTATTTCTTGTCATCTTGTCGGGACCGTCACTTAAGAAGCTTGCCACATCCATGAAAGTAAATCTCGCTCCGTTGTCGTTGGAAAATCGCTTCACACCACTCTGTTAGAATTTTTTTTTTTTTTTTATGTTCAACTTTTAGGTGAAATTTGATGATTTTATGAAAAGCAAAGAGTGACGAATTATGAATAGGTTTATGAAAAAAATTGAAGAGAGATGAAAAGATGCGCAAAGACACCAAATTTCAATAAAAATGAAACTTGGTACAATCCATTTAATATTTCACACTTCAGACACCAAATTTTAACATATGGTAAATCTTGGATAGTCTTTTAGTTATTAACCCTAGATTATATTCCAAGTCATTAACTATCTAATATTATAATCATTTCGTGTGGAGCGACCAAATAACTTTTGAACCATTTTCTTCATTATCACGTGTCTGATATCGTTCAATAAAAACATGATGTAGATAACAAATTGTATAAATAAGAAAGTTAAGCGGTTAAAATTGTTCAAAAACAAAATTCAATTTGTTTAATTGCCCAAATGTAGTTAGAAATTTAGTAAATAACCCTATTACCTTTGACTAGTTTTACTTACTATTTTCATACCTTATTATTGGGTGTTTTTTGGGTAACTATTGGTGGTATTTCATTAATAACGGTTAATAAAACGCAAACAAACTGTCAAATTAAAAACTAACCTGTGAAAGCAATAACTTATAAACAAACTAGGCATTTGCCCCGTGCATGCACGGGAATAATATTTTATATATTTTTCTTTAGTGTGACACTATATATATATATATTTTTTTGTTATCAACAACGTGTTACACAGTAGGCTTAGAAGCTTAATAAAAATTATAGCATCATGTCAAGAATACAGAAAAGTAAAACTCAATGACCAACAGTTTCAAATCAATTGCTAGTGTGCATATGCCACGACGATTGACTACTTAAACTCTTCTTCTTATTGACTATATATCTTGTATACAGTTCTAACACTTTTATTTTTTTTGTTCTGACTTTTAAGTTTTAATAGTAATAGTAATTATATTGATTTTTTCATGTAACTAAATATAACATAATTTTTTTATGTCAATGAAAGTGTTAATCCTTTGATTTAACATTAAATACACTATTTTTCAGTTTTTCCAATACAACATCCATGACCAAGTTCTTCAAGTTGTGCAAAATTAATAAAATCACGAAAACACACGATTAAAGTAAAGTAAGACATTGATAAGTAGAACTAAATACTGTAAACAGTGACCATCAAAATCATAGCCTGATACACCTATAGATTGCATATTCTATATCTCGATAATGATCAAATTGATATAAGAATAATATTAACGTCAACATCGTAGATTGTCAAGAGTAAAACTCTATCAGATTTTCAGATTTACCGCAGCTAATGCATTATCTGAGGGTCTTGGAGGATTTTTTATGTCAATCAATGTGAACAACATGCTCATACTATAATTTAAAATGAAAAAAATATGTCACATATACATGGATCAATCACACAGCTTGCTCATCATCATTTACAACCTAAAAAGGAGTAACCTAATTTGAATGTGACACCAAATAGATATAGTTCAACATCATCAACATGTTATAGTAGGCTAAGGATCTTAAAAGTAAATTAAAATTTAAAATAAAATTTAAAATAAAATTCACTTCAACATAATAGAATTAGTGGTAGCTCACGCAATGATCTATGCATAGCTCTTTCAACTACTTGACAATACACAAATCTATTCATGTTCATCATCCATAGCATTATCTATAAGTATCCATAACAATTTCATATTCATGTCATCATCGACCTGATTGCTCGTTTATGCATCTTTTTTTTAAAAAAAAAAAAATTTAAATTTTTATCTCGGTTAACAAAATCATTATAATCACCCTAAAAGCTAAAACACCTTTGATGTTGAACTAAAAATCAAGTCTCCATCGAATTGTCCAAGGCCATATGAAACCTGATAAATGTTGTAGGTTCAACTTCCTATTATATTCGATGGAGATGGAAAAAAAAAAAAAAAAAAAAAAAAAAGCACGCACACCCTCAAATACAGACCTCCTGATCTTCTTCTGCTCACGGCATCACTTTTTTATCATCAATGTATATTCAACGATCTAGAAAGACACAACAATGAAAAATATAAATAAGGGTTAAGAACACAATAGGGGCCTGAATGTTTGCCCATGTTGTCAAAAGGGATCTGAATTCAAAAAAACGTATTATTAAGGGCCTGAATTTTGAGTTTTGTTGATAATCGAGTTTCCGTACAAATTTGCTGTTAAATGTAACGGAAATACGTGAAATGACAAAATTACCCTTTTGTAATTATTATACAATTTATCAGTTTAATTAATGAAATGTGAAATGTCTAAAATACTCATGCAAACTAATTATGCCCTAAGGCCACCACATCCACCGCCACCGACCACCACCCCAGCTCCGGCGACCACCACCCCAGCTCCGGCGACCAAAACCCCCTCCCAGGGGCGGAGCTATTCTTGAGTATGGGGATACACATGTCCCCCATTATTGTTTAAACTATGTGAAATATACATATACATATAGGCTAAACTTATAATTTTACTTCTAATTACTTTCATTATTTGATATTCAATGGGAGAGTGAACCCCCATTGTTTACTCCGTAGCTCCGTCACTGCCCCCTCCGGCAACCCAAAAAAGCTCCGATCGGAGCTCCGTGGCTCCGATTCAGGGAACACAGAGCGGAGCTTTTTTGGGTCGCCGGAGGGAGGTTAGGGTCGCCGGAGATGGGTGGTGGTCGCCGGAGCCGGGTGGTGGTCGCCGGAGCTGTGGTGGCTTAGAGGGTATTTTCGTCTTTTTAGGTCAAATATGTGAGGACACACTCTGGTCAAAGGGCATTTTCGGGTTTTTAAATTATTTTTGGTCACATGCATGCTTGGCATGTGACCACTTTCCGTCACTTTTAACAGAAAAAATAGACGGAGACCTCACTTATACACAAAACTCAAAGTTCAGGCCCTTAATAATAAGTTTTTTCAATTCAGACCCCTTTTGGCAATATGATTGGCGACAAAATTAGTGTTGGTATCCAATTGAATTCATGATTCCCCATTGCTCCTCGTTTGGATTGGCGAATCAAATTTGTAGTAGGTGATTAAGCGGAAGCAGAATACTAAATTCTAAACTATATATAAACCAAACTTGAGAAGATTAGCGAAAAAATAAAATATCTTCAACACCCAACCCTCTATATAATATCTAACATTCAAGTCCTTTCCATGATTCAAGAACTAAATACACAATAGTGGCCAACATGTTTTGGCAACTCGACCTCAATAGTAGCTAAGACTGATCGATGAGAGGAAGCAGAGGATGATGATATCGATTAGGGAATCGGCTCAGAGATCGCACATGAGGAAGTAGAGGCAGTTGGATGAGATGGTTATGTAGTTAAGGAATGAGAACCACTACCTAATACTAATAGAGAAACTCAACCATGTCTTTGAGGTCCATGAGAACGTTCCTTAGGAGAATGTCCTCCGAGCTTTCAGCGAGTGGTCGCAATACGGCTCATCTTCGACCTGAATTCTCCAACCATTCCATCTCAGCTCGGTCCATTTGCTTGGCTAGTTAAATAAGAGCCGATTATAGCCAAAGAGTCAATTTTATACTATGAGCGTTTCTTGTAGGGCATATAATTATGGGAGCATTACTTTTTAATTGATTGCGTTACACAAAGAATGTCAAAGGACTTTATTAGAGCATTAATTTTGATTGATTGAGATAATGCCAAAGGAGTTTCTTGGAGCATCAACCATAATTAAAGAAAGGAACGTTAAATGAGTAGAGCGGCACGACAATAAATAAATATTTAGAAGGGAAACTTCAGTGAGTGAGCGTGATATACACGCACCAATAAAAAATTAAATAGCCTAGGTGGCAGCTAATAGCAGCCTAATTATTACCTAAAGTGTATCTAAATTATATAATACTAGCTACTAACCCCGCGCACCGCGCGGGTTAAAAATACCAAGATATTAGATAAGTATATCTTAATTTTTTTTTCCGAAATAATCATTTAAAAAAAGGCATACGTTCATTAAATTAAATGCTATATAATACTATACATTTTATAGTGTAAATACAGTTTGTATAATTATACTTATAAAAATAAGCATAACATTTTTTTTGCTCGTAAAAATAAACATAACACATAACTCTTGAAAAACAATACAATTTAAATTTACTATGTTGTTTGGCCTAAAAAATGTATAAATATGATCTGCTAAAGTTATGATACTTGTAATTTTAATTTTTTTAAAATATTTTTTATAATTATTATTATATCTATATTTATATAACTATTTTTTTTATAATAATTATTATTATAACTATATTTATTATTTATTATTTATATAACTATAATAATTTTGTTTTTATAAATATATTATTAATTATAAGTTTATTTTAAAAAAATTATATGATTATTATTTTACTAATTAGAAGATTAATTTTTTTTTTATGAAAATCGATCTAAATTATGTTAACGATAATATTTGTTGGTAGACCTTATGTGCTATGTTTTTTTTTTTTTTTTTACTGTATATATAATTTATACTATGATGATGATATATACGTAAGTACTTCTATTATATGTACATATATAGTATTAATATAATAATTAACATATATAATGAAACAAAATTAGTATTTAATATGATAGTATTAATATTACAAATATCGCTAAATCAGCAAAGTTTAACATAATACTATAAATAGATGATCTAAAATCATAATATTTTAATATGAAAAATGCATACTTCAAATTGCAAACACATATGCAAAGCGTAAACACACGTATAAGAGAAACCTCTCATCCAATAATAGCATGCCAACATTCATTAACTCGTTCATCTTAAAGTTGATATTATCCTAAATAAGAATTACACGAACTCGAATTTTAGATTGATAAAAACCAAGTTGTATACCACCTAAAAATAAATCTCGCCATTAAGAGATAATCGACCTGCAATAAGTTTCAAAATCAAGAAAAATAAGTCAAAAAGTCATAAAAATTAACATTTAACGTTAAAGAAACTCCAAATTACACATTTTTCTCCAGCAAGATGATCATCATGAAACGAAAAAATTCAGAATGAAAAAGTATCAGACCAATCACATACATAAGATTATATAACATTCTCAGATAGTTTACACCAATTCATAAGGGCCCAAGCATATAGGAAAATGAAATGAGTAGAAGTAGCGGGACTTACAAATTGAAGAAAACATAATTAACTCATACGTTACATAATTCAAATTACAAAGTTACCGGCTCAATCAATCCACTGACCCGAACAATATTCCAATTGAACGCTTTTTCTCCTTTCTAATTTGTGATGTGTATCGAGAATCCATACCGCTAATATACACACAATAGGATATATATATATGTAACCTTTCTCTTATGGATCCAATTGTGTATAAATTTGGATGCTATCAGTAACCACTTGTAATAAGCACCTATACATACACATAGTATAAATTTCGATTTTTTGATAATGTGGTCTTGCACAGTTCGGAGCTAATGTAATTTTTTTTAATTATTAATAAATTTATCTATTTATAGATTACTACTTGGTTAAGAAGTTTATACCTTGATAGTCAGACCGGATAGAGAAATAACAATAGTTGTATTCATATCTATTTTTTGTAACTCCTCTGCTTGAGAAATAATATTTCTCCAAAGTGTTACATTAGCAATGCATTCCCTACAAACAACCACACATAGTTGTTACATTAACACAACATATAAGAAAGAGATATACAATGCAATTAAGATTATACAGTAATGCTTACCCATCTCATTGCAATTGCAAATTCTGTTTATGCATTGGACAATGTGTCGTAGTGGTATCTTCAGGCATACATATAGCATGGAGTCTTCCGATAATATCTGTAAAATAAAATCTATAATTATTTACATGTAATTATGTAAAATAAAATCTATAATTATAAAAAAAAAAAAAACTAATGTTATGTTAATATAATATCATATTCATACCTGACATACATCATTGAGACAAAATCATCCTATTTGATCCAAAAAATTCTTATATAGAAAAAAAATCAAATAAACATAGTAAGATGAAAAATAAATAAATTAAATAGGTCTAGTTGTAAGAAATTTACCGAGAGAATAATCCATCTTAAAATAGTTCTTCACTATTTTTCGTATTAGAAACTATTGAATATAAGTATCATTTACTAAGGCTTTGTGTGAGCCAATCTTCTGCAAGCATGATGTGTATACCATCACGGAGAGAAAATCATACTATTTGATCCAAAAAGTTCTCATATAGTTAGAATCAAATAAACATAAGATGAAAAAAAAAAAATTAAATAGAATTGGTACAAATATAGTTATCATGTCACGACAAAAATATTCTCGAAACCTAAGGCTTTGTATCAGTCAAATCTTGTGCAAGCCTTATTTATATACCATCACTGAGACAAAATCATCCTATTTGATCCAAAAAATTTCTCATATAGTTAGAAAAATAAACATAATAAGATGGAAAATAAATAAATTAAATAGGTCTAATTGTAAGGATTTGCCGAGAGAAAATTTCATCATAAAATAGTTCTTCACCATTTTTCGTATTAGAAACTATTGAATATATGTATCATTTACTAAGGCTTTGTGTGAGCCAATCTTGTGCAAGCATGATGTGTATATACCATCATGCAGAGAAAATTATACTATTTGATCCAAAAAGTTCTCATATAGTTAGAATCAAATAAACATAATAAGATGAAAAAAAATTAAATAGATATAACTGTAAGAATTTACCGAGAGAATAATGTTCCATCTTGAAATAGTTTTTCATCATTTTTCGTATTAGAATATGTTGAATTCAGTGATCATATAATTCTCGTTTAATCACTATATATCTGAATATATGTATATATAATAATATAAGTTAAAAAGAGAATACTAACATATACCTTCCAAAAAAAAAAAAAAAACTCTATGGACAAAGAGCTTATTTATCGTGTAAAATCTTGAAGCCGAAGTGCATCAGTTCATAAGTTAGTATTTTACGGGTCAGAACTGCAAATATAGATTTATTTTAGATCACTTAACTAAATCACAAAGAACAAACATCATAATAAATCACAATAAGTAAATAAACTACACACCTCTCATTATGGTAATCAATCGTATTGTCCAAAATCGACTATAAGCCGGTCCTATCTTTTAATTTTTGAATAAATCTTTATAGAACTTTTCTTTTCATCATGACTACTTTGTAGGACAATATATATATATATATATATATATATATATATATTTATGAAGGACAATGCATATATATAGAAGTTGAAAACATACGGTGGTTTGTTAGGTTATATATAGATATTAATTAGGATATATAATTATTGCGATTTTATATTATTTTTTTGCCTATTGATTTTAATTCAATAAATAAATAAATAAATATATATAGTAATGAGGAGAATAACCGTGATTTTGCACTTTTTCCAATTGAATTTAAGTCAATTTGTTTATTTTATATTGTTTAAAATAGTAAAGGCTAATAATATTTGTATAATTTTTTTTAATATTTTTTAGAAACTAATGTATTTAGTTGAAGAGATAAAAGGACAATGCATATATATTATATATAAAAGAAGAAGAAAACGTACCGTGGTTAGCTTTATATATTTTATAATGTTTAAAATAGTAAGGCTAATAATATTTGTATAGTTTCTATATTTTTTAGAAACTAAAATATAATATAGTTGAAGAGATGAAGGGCAATGCACCGTGGTTATGTTTATTTTATTATTATTATGTATATATATATATTACACACGTGGCGGTCTATGGTCTTCCGGAACCAAACTGTATAGATTTACTATTTAAAAGAAAATTTTTAATTAATTTGTTTCTTTAAATTGCGTAGAAGCCAAAATAGGAAATAAAAATACTTCTTAATTTTCAAACAATCAATATTATGTATCTAAATTTAGAAAACCCCTATTAAATTCCGATTAAATAAGGAAACATTGACTGCGTGGACTGTCCACGTGTCGACCATAGGGCTTCCGGTGCCGAATTAATATAATATAATAGATATAGATATTCATGGTCACATTACGATCCGAGTATTAATTATTCTAAATACAAAGAAAACATATTATGAATGTTGCACTTTTAATAAAAACTCAGAGATACCAAAAAAAACATAGAATTATGTCTGATCATGAGCTATCTGACTTTTGGGTATTATTGCACTCATTTATAGACACAGCCCTTAAATATAGCTTGGGTAACTGAAGTGTTAATGGGCCTTAAATCGGGCATTCTAGTGGGCTCAAAAGACTCCACAAAGCAGCAACAACGTCAGCCCAATATATGCCCAATGAAAGAGTATTTTATAATTAGTTTTTTTGGGCCAGTATATATAATATTTTTTCTATAATAATTAGTTTAAATTGACCAAAAAAAAACTTAGATTTGAGCAAGTGGTTCTTCTAAAGTGTTACCTTTTACTATTTTATTATTATTTTTTTTAATAATTAGATCAATCATATTAAAATTTATGTATCCATTTTATTGTTTTTCACTCTTCTGAAATTCTGATTGTTTATTTCTCTTGATCTAAAAACTATAAATTTGGCCAAAGATACATTCAACTAGTTTAGCCAAGCCCTTTTATGATACCGCCGACACTGGTGATCTAATAATGTCTAGGGTGATTATTTCAATGTGGTTTTATTCTAAAATTTCTTCTCGTAGAAACGTCACCTCATAGTGACCTGATTAAAATATCACGCACCGTCTGGACTACATTCCGACTCAAACATATGAAGTGAGTAATACTGAGTTTAGCGAGCTGGCATCCTGACTATAGTAGATTGATGGAGGGGTTGTAGATGAATGAATACATACGCTGGTTGTTCACTGTATCTAGTCGGAAAAACCTCATATTGTAAACAACAGAGTGTGGAAGGTGGAACTGCATAATCACATATGTTTGATTTACATATATATAATATATAAGCAAAAGTTGATACCTGCCGTACCTAAAATCAAGGGTAGCTCTACTACCTAATGCATGCAAAATGTTGCTTGTATCCTCACATATAAAATTGAAGTGATTTACCAGAAACACATGACATTGATGAATTCACATGAATTGACAAATTAAATACGCACACAATTAATAACTTTTCTATATATATATTAAATATATTATATATTGCATAAAATTATATATATATATATATATATATAAGGAATAAAAATCTAAAAACTGTCCCAACCCATATGTCATTTGATGTCTGAGGTTAAAATTCAATGTCCAAATTTTTATATGTGTTGCTATATTTGGTGTCTCCGTTAAATTTTGGGGTTAAGTTGAACAGAATCTGGTCACGTGGGTGAACAATTTTCAAAATTCCAAAAACACCCTGACCAGAATTAGGGTTCCGACCGATTCCTACCAAACCCACCCCGATTACGGCCAAACCTACTCTGATTACGGCCGATTCCGGCCAAACCCACCCCGATTCCGGCCGATTACGGTAAAACTCATCATGATTCCGGTCGATTTAGGGTTAAGCAACTCTGATTTAGGGTTCCGGCCAGTTTCGGCCGTTACCGATCGATTGGAGGTGGGTGGCTGTAGGTGGTGGCCGGAGTCGGATGCTTTAAAAAAAGGACAAAATAGTCTTTTCAACTCAATATGTTAAAATTAATCCCAAAATCCAACGGAAAACCAAATAGCAACAATACTGAAAATTGGGACACTAAAGATCAACAATTTAAATTTGAGACACCAAACTGTCACTTGAGTCAAATTTGGGACTGTAAATAGTATATATATTATACACTCTTTATACACCATTAAAAGTGTTTGTTTTTCCCTCATTATTCTAATTAGCCTTAATTATCCACCGATCACGCACCACACACATAAGTAATTAAGTAATAAAACTATATATATATATATATATATATATACGAAATTACTTATTACAACATTAAGCCATGCAGAATCTTATACGTATGTGAAAACCCCATAATTGACACAAATTACTCAACCACACAACATAATAAATCGGCAATACTTTTCATCACTTGTACCTGCGCGGCTAAACATTTGATGTAATCAGCAGTTTCTTCCAACAGACACCATCCTTCCATGTCTGCGCCGCCCGGAACAAGCTCCCGAAGCTTCGCCATTTCCGACAGCTCTATCTTCTTCTTCTTGATAATTACATCTTTTCTTTTGAAAACCGACTTTCGGCGACGGATATTACGAAGCGTCGCTCGGCTCCAAGCTCTTCGTGTTCCAACCGCCAAAGCCATGGATGCATAAGCCGCTTGCTTAACCCGACGGTATTTCCGAATCGAATTCCGGTACCCGCTATCGTCACGAGGCTCGGAGTTGTTGATTCGAATCAAGGCTCGGAGGAATCTTCGAGAGAACCGGGTTTCGAGAGGGGAAGTGTCGGTTTTTCTAGGGTTTTCCATTAGGGTTTTGGATATATAGGTTGAAACAAAGAGATGGATCTAGGGTTTCTTCCAATTTGGATTATTGTATGGTATTGCATGAAATAGGAACACAACAAGGAAAGAGAGATTTGGTTTTCTGACACAAAGGGGGATGAAGATCAGACAGACAGCCACAAAGGAATTTAAGAATTTGGTTCTGGAACAGTTTTTTTAGTGGAGATGAAACATGTGAATGGGGGGAGAGAGAAAGGAGGGTGTGGGAGAGAGAGAAGGAATAACAAGCTACCTTAGCTTATATTATATTATAAATAAATAAATGTAAAACAAGTAACTAACCATACATTGATTAAGATTAACAAACCCCACGTAATTTAGTTTTGCAATTTGTTCTTTAATTAATATATGGATGTCTCGGGTTTGAGCTTTGGAAGTGAGCAGAGATTCATAATTAGAATTTTACTCCTTATGGACTGATCCATTGCAAGTTAGTTTTTACAAACTAATTCAGTGTAAGCAGAGATTATTCTAAAAGTTTGCAACTGATGTATATATCGTGAAAAAAAAAACACCTTAATGCATTAAACAAAGCTAAACCCAATAAGTCGGCATGTATAAAACAACTATTTATACAAGTGGATTTCCTTCTACTTGAACCAATTAGTAATAGGAAGAGAATACGTACTTTTATGATCTGATTTTATTTTTTCCGACCATACTTAATAAATAATCAGCGCATACACTGATCCCAATTCTCATTTATGTAGTCTCATCAACATGCAACAACCTAGTATGGTAAAAGGAATAACCCGTTAAGCTCAGTTCTACTTCTACTCGTTTCATTTTATGTTCGTGCGATATGTGAGTCACGGTACTTGGTATTTTAATTAGGTAATCACAACGTGAGTTTCTGAGAGATTTCGAATCGAAGACTTTAGAATCAAGTCATATAGAAATAAACACTTTTATCCACTAAACCACTATTATTAATAGGTAATATATATATATATATATATTACTCATCAAAATACATCACCTATCATGTATTATATATGTATATATTGCTTTATTTCGTTATCAGATGCTTGGAGGGTTTAGAGTTGAAAATGAAGGAGGGGCCAACCACCATATGTGCGCACATGCTTTCCTTCGTCCCACTTGGAAGTTGGAATTATATTTGAGGGCATATATATTAATATAATCTATTTTTCTTCATTTCTTCTAGCTCTTTTACGTTATATTTGTTTATTTATTTATTATCTAGTTTTTTTTTTTTTGGTGCCATTAATTATTTATTATTATCTAGTCTAGTTAGTATATATACCTAGAAACCCAGCAAAAAGAAGCCTAACCATAGGTTTTATAGTACAAGCTCTCTACGGCGGAGAGGACTCAGCGTCGTCATCATTCATAAACAGAATACATATATATGATAATGTTTTATTTTATCTGGTTCAAGATTAAGCTTGAGTATTTTTCATTTTTGAATTTCCAAAATGGTTATAGGCCTAGCTCTAAGTTTCCTCGAGTACTATCTTGACTGATTGTTGTTTTGCCATTAAAAAGAATTTGGTTTGTAGTTGCTATATATTATAAACTCATTTCGTTACCTAATTATGGGTTCTCTTGTTCATGCGGTTTACAGTATTTTCCGACCAACTTTAGTGAACAATTAGTGCATGCTCTGACAATATCCTATTATAGTTAAGGTTTCGTCTATAAGCCTAGTTCTACTCGTATCTTCTTATTTATTTGAGGCGGGGTATATGGGTTAGACGGGACATTATTTTTAATCAGGTTACCGCGAAGTGACTCCTGAGTGGCTTCGTAAGCGAGACTTCAAAGCCAAATCATATAAAAGTAAGTGCTCTTAACCACTATAGATCATAGTTGTCGTGGTTTCTAGACCTTTTATGCAATTTCAAGCAAAAAACGTGTTAACACCTTCTTCAAAACAACACCAACAAAACTACTACTAGAAAAAGAGTTTTAGATGGCTTTCCATTGAAGACGCTTGCTCAATCGTCACAAACATCTTCATAATAATGAAAATTTATTCAAACTTGGCGACGCTTCATAGTAGCGTCGTTTCTTTTTATATTATTTTGAAGCTTTTCAAAGCGTCGTTAAGTTTTAATTTAGGTAACACAATTTTCAAGAAAAAAATATTTGTAACGACGCTTAGTTTTGTTGCCACTTGCATGCACTGGTGACGCATGCAAAAACTTCACGTTTTTTTAAAGTTTAACGACGTTGCTCCAAAGCGTCGTAGAGTTTATTACGACGGTGATCAGAAACGACATATCGATTTGCATCGCTAGCTTCATAACGACACAATTTAACATTACGACAAGTTAATTCTAAAATTACAACAATCTATTTTTCTTATAGTGTTTCAATCTCAATTTATCCTAAAAACTAACACACATTATTAGTTGGTTCAACAAACTCAAAATTGAGTATCAATAAATTGTGGTAAAAACTTGAGTTTTAGTGACATATAAAAGAATTAAACAGCTGTCGTATTAATTTAGCTCATAATTTGGCTATATATATTCTAAAATATATATTATCTAAGAAAAAGCAAAGAGAGACAAGACCACATGGATGGATCCTAATCAAACATTAATAATCACGAATTTAATAAAGAGTTGTTAGAGAGCTCTAATCCCCTTTAATTGTAGCCTTAATTATGCCCAAGAGAGTGAGATGTCTTTCCATTTGAGAAACCAGAACGTGGGTGGGCCTAAGGTTTCTACTAATTAGTTGACAAAACACACGAAGCCCTTTTGAATTAAGACCTTTTAACCGACTTCATAATGAGAGGTTTAGGTTTAGCATTTTTGGGTGTTATCAGAATCCCGATCCGGATCTTAGAATCTTACGATTTTACGATTCCAGTGAAGTCAAACGATCTTGATCCCTTGTAGGATCTTAATTATGTAGAATCTTAAATGATCATGATCCTGGTCTTGGGATCTTCGATTCTACGACCCCAGTTAAGTAAAACGATTATACGATTATTCATAGGTAAGAATGTTGTCGATAATTAATTTCAGATTAAGCATATTAAAGTCTTAATTATACATCTATAAAATTAGAGTAGCAAAATTAATTTTTTCTCAACTTTCAAAATGATTGTAAGCCTATTTTAAAATTTCATTGGGCAAGTTATCTATCACCTTCTAAGATTTTTTTTTGAAATAAAAAAAACATGTTGAATTAGAATAGTA
The DNA here is from genome assembly GCA_036873135.1 of Clarkia xantiana subsp. parviflora. Lineage (NCBI taxonomy): Eukaryota > Viridiplantae > Streptophyta > Magnoliopsida > Myrtales > Onagraceae > Clarkia > Clarkia xantiana. Next base: position 13,154,007 of record JAPTYO010000010.1, on the reverse strand, counting down.
TGTTACAATTATTCATAATTATTTATCACATTTAGTATTATAAGATTTAATGTATTATTATAGGGTTAAGTCTTAAAATGGTCCTCTAAGTTATATTAAATGTCTCATGTTGTCCTCGAACTTGAATTGAGTCCGATTTTATCCTCTAACCTAAACACAAAATCCTATTCTATCCTTCTATCCAAATATGTTTGATTTTCATCCAAATCCGTTAACCACTTGTATAAAAATTGACTATTATACCCTAAATAATAATAATAAGTTACATATTGGTGAATGGAGAAACTGTGAGGCAGTTATTAAACCTAGGGGAGTAAACGAACCGAGTCGAGTCGAGTATGTCAAGCTTGATTCAACTCGATTAGTATTTGTCAGCTCGAATTCAACTCGAATCTAAATTCGACATAATCGAACTCGGCTCGACTCGACTCGTTAGTCAATTATATATCATAATAAATTAACATTTCTGATAACTAAAAAAATTGTGTGCGAATCGATTAAACTCGTACTCGATTGAGTTATATAATAATTAATTATTATTAAATAATAATAATAATAATAATAATAATAATAATAATAATAATAATAATAATAATAATAATAATAATAATAATAAAACTCGACTCGACTCGACTCGATTTATAAACTTGAAACTCGTTTAGCTCGCGAGTAACTAGAGTCGAGCATTATCAAGCTCGAGCTCAACATACCAAAAAGCTCGGCTCGAATTTTTTCGAGCCGAATTCGAGTTTTGTTTGAGTCGATCACGAGTAACACGTGAGTAGCTTAACTCGTTTACACCTTTAATTAATCCAACTTTATATATTCTTATAGACGGAGTCGTATTGGCAGCAAATCTTTCAAGTTGTGTGATTTTACTAGATGATGATGATTATTATTTTTTAGGGTATAATAGTCATTTGACTACATGTAGTAGACGGGGTTAGAGGAGAATTGTCGTAGATTGGATGGGAGGATCTAATCGGGTTTATACATTTAAGTTCAAGGATAAAATCGGATTCAATTAAAGTTTAAGGATAAGATGAGACATTTATTATGAGTTTGAGAACCATTTTGAGACTTAACCCATTATTATATTATATTTGATAAATTATTTAATATTTTGTATCAAAAATAATTTTGATCAATCGGTATAAGTATTAATGGATTCTTTTGTAGTTGTTATTAACAAATCTTAAAAAATTATTTATATATCATATGTTAATTTATAATTTTTGTAGGATTTTACGATCCATGATCCGATTCTACCATAGTTCCTAGTATCCGTTAAGGAATCAGTTACTATTTTTTTCAAAATAAACCATACAATTAGGTACCCAGTTGGAACCGAAATATGGGTTCTGACTTCGCAATTCGAAACTAAAATATGTATCAGTTAATCCATAAAATCATTCCAAAGCTTGATATAATATAAAGATAATCTATAATTAGGCCACTAATTCCATCATAACAAACGCCCCTTAGGGTTTGGAGAGAATACAATGATGTATTGTTTCTAGTATTTTAATGTAATTTGGTCCACAGAGTTCTGAAAGGAGCATTAGGACATAGGAAACTTCGGGTGTAAAATTAAATTTTTTTTTTTATATTATATTATTAGTTATGGCAGAAATAAAATGAATTTATTTTGTTTTTAAGGATAAAAAAATGGATTAGTAGTGCCGATCGTATAACATTCTTGCTAATGTTCAAACTCTCTTGTTCATGGTAGACCAATCATATACTATAATAATGTTTAGTCTCTTCTGCTCGCGATCCAAAAATTATTCTGAGAAAACCAGTGTTATCAGAACCGGACCGGGCATCGGACCGGAAAGGCTACCGGTTCCCGATTCACCCGGTTCGAACCCGATCCGACCGGATTAGTAGTTTTTTTTTTTTTTGGCCTACCTCTCCTCCCCGCTCGGCACTCACATACCCCTCCTCTCTTCCCTCTCCTCACTCTCACCTCCCCTTCTCGTGAGACCCCTTCCCACCTAGCCCACTCACACTCCCTCTCCTCCCCCTTCCCACCTAGCCCTTTCCCATCAGCAAACAGAAATTTAAAACTTAAGCAGCAACAGCAACTCCAGTATTGGTCCTCGGCAGCTGGTCCAGCGAAGTGGCGATTCGGAGACAGCCAAGCAAGAACTCACACACGTTAAAATCCCCAAAGGAAAAGAACTCACCCACACTCCAATCCATCTTCAAAGACAGCGGTGAAGTCCATTATGACTATGCTTGGGCGGGCTGGCTCTGTCTTCTCTGCTACGGCGGTAAGAAACTGCAGCGGCAATAAGAAACCTAATTTTTTTTTTAAAGAAAAAGTCCGAACCGGCGAACCGGTGAACCGTCCGGTTCGCCCAGAACCGGCCGGTTCATAGAAAACCGGCCTTTCGAACCGGGTTCACATGCATCCTCCGGAATTTCTCGAACCGGACCGTAGATGGCCCCGGTTCCGGTTCGAACCCGGTCGGACCGCCGGTCCGGTCTGGTTCTGATAACACTGGAGAAAACTAGTGAACAACTAGTGCATACACAAATTCAGTCAACGTAACCCCACCAACAACCTTATATAGTCAAGATGCCGACCATTTAAACACAATTATATTTGTCTCCTCTTAAAAATAAAACGGTATTTAAGTATACAAAGTCGAGCTTCACTCAGAGGCAGTTTTAACGGTTTATACAAAGTCGAGCTTACAAAACTAAATATCTTCTCTATACTTACCAACCTTAATTGCTTTGCGTGTAGGTCAAGCAAGCTTGTCTCTTCTTTCTCCTCTCAGAAATTTCTTCTCCACTAACCAAATTCTGCAGCATCATCCATTGCAAAAGAATCTAAAATGCTATTTCCTCAAGAACTTGAAGAGTCTTTTGATGAACCTGTTTAATTTGACCCAAAAAAAAAAAACAAGTACTAGCTATTATTATTATCATTTTATCATACAGTTAATTCGAAACGAGTTTAAAAAATATGCAGCAAAAAGGAGTTACCCATTCTAAATGTTGTGCAGTGATGCCGGAGACGTTACCCGAGTATATACCACCTAAAACCTGCAAAATTCCGGAAAAAAATAGAGCAAACCATAAGCCATACAATCGAGATTTATAGCTCTTTCGCCCGAAAATGCCATCTACTAACAAAGTTTTGCTCAAAAGTTATAAACACGCGAAAGATTGGCAATGGATTTATTCATTCCGAGCTCCTTGGAAGCTGAATTAAACGTGCGTGAGTTGTCGAACACTCTACCTTTGTGACAGTTTCCAGAAACATCCCGGGGCGAACAGGACAAGGTTTCCGTTTACTGACATTTTTCTGGAAACAAAATGAATAGCGTACGGAGTAAGAATATGCACAACTATGGAGAATTTCATAGCATAAGAAAAATGCGATTATTGGATTTGGATTCGATTCCATTGGAAAAGGAAGTGCAATTAATTGCTCACCTTTCCAAAGATGCCATTTGAAGTTCCTGGACTTGGAATATCTTCCTCCTCAACATCTGCACCTTCATCTTTTCCTTGCATCACATTTTTTAACATCTCCTCCACATTTTTTCCGGGTTTCATCGCTACCAACTTTGTCAAGAAGTTGACCTGCATAGGGAAGATTTTAAGTCAAGACAATGATTTTCCAAACGTATTGCACCAATTTATTTATTTTTAAAAATGCGTTCACCAAAAGCCAAAAGTGGTCAAAAATGTTGTACCAAAAGACCTATTAATGATTACGAAGTACCTCTGATTCAGGCAGGGTACTGAAGCCACGATCATTTCTTTCGTCTAGTAGGCCTCCACCCATCATGTTTCGTGCTTCCTCTCTAATTAAAACTAGCCTAGCTAGTAATTTCCGATCAGGGATGACTTCCCGAGTTTCCATTGACTAAAACCAATTTAAGCAAGACCATTATCATTCATTAGCTTTAAGGGCTAGAACTGGATTACATCAAAAGTGCACTTCCATGAATTCAAATAAACGAAAAACGATAAATTTAGCTCAAGACCAAACATACAATAGGATATGAAGCAGTAAGAAAATAAAGATTGTGATATTCAAGAATTCACCTCTAGCAAATCATCAGCTTGATTTGCAATCTCGTTTAGATTGGCCCCGGGAATATGAACTTGGGTGCCATTTTCACCTTTAAACGCACCGCCACCAGCAGCAACCCTGCGTAAAAGTTCATGCCTGCTCTCTTTTTGCGGAGTTCTGCAGAGCAAACCTATCACTTGAACCTACCAAACCGAATAACACGTTGTTTATTCATCTGATCGGTTTTAGAAGCCATCGAAGAAATATCGTGATTACAAGCCTTACATGTGGTGGGCATTTCTTTGTAAGATGTGATAGTACAGTCTCTTTAATGACCTCTAGTAGCGCCTTCCGCTGATTCAAAACAAATGGAGATATCATATTTTGCGATTGAATCAATAACTAATCACATTACAAACAATACTAATTTGTTTATGTTGTAAGATGATAAACAAAAGTACCTCATCATCTTGGTCTTTCTCGGCAAGTTGAATCATGTAATCCAAGGCCATCATGAACCCCGACTCCATCTGATCGACTCTCTTGCCTATTACTCCTTGGGCAGCCAACTCCACCGCAACTTTCTCAGATGCCTCATTCATTTTCATATCTTCTAACTAAACCACATAAGAAACCGGACAAAGGGGCTTAACTAAACATTGATATTACCATTACCATATTGTAAAACAATATAAGAATGAATCACAACGATTCGTGTTTTTTCAGATAGACAGAAAAAAAAAACTCTAGCACAACATCAACATTCAACAGACAAAAGAGGCTTAACCAAACATTGATTTACTATTACCATATTATACGGCAATATAAGATCTACAAACAATTCCATTACATCGTATATCCATGATGAATCACAACAATTCGTGTTTTTCATATATAGACAGAAAAAGCTCTAGCACAACATCAACAGACAAAAGGGGCTTAACCAAACATAGATATTACTATTACCATATTGTAAGCCAGCATAGGGTCTACAAACAATTCCATTACATCGTATATCCATGATGAATCACAACAATTCGTGTTCTTCATATATAGAAAGAAAAAGCTCTGGCACAATATCAACAAACAAAAGGGGCTAACCAAACATTGATATTACGATTACCATAATGTAGGACAACATAAGTTCTACAAACAATTCCATTTCATAGTATATTCACGACGAATCACAACAATTCGTGTTTTTTCAGATAGACAGAAAAAGCTCTAGCACAACTCAGGCAACCGATTAATCTATTCCGTGCCATAACCGTGTCTACGTGTAGTCCTTGAGCTGAAGGTTCCTACACAACTGCACATTTTTAAAATTCAAAGCAAACTAATACTATTCTACAGATTACTAACAGCTATTAACTCCATTAGCTCTTAATCTGCAAATACAATACAGGAATCAAATATCTCTTAAGTAATTCAGAAACTATCTATCCATCCAAAGCACAAAAAGCAGCATTTTTTCCGAATAAAAAATCTCACAAAATTACTTGACCAAACAATTTAGAAGAAAAAGGAATTCGATAAATTTGGTGGTGGCCTTTTTAAAATTCAATGCAAACTAATACTATTCTACAGATTACTAACTACTATTAACTCCATTAGCTCTGAATCTGCAAATACAATACAGGAAGCAAATATTTCTGAAGTAATTCAGAAACTATCTATCCATCCACAGCACAAAAAGCAGCATTTTTTTCTGATAAAAAATCTCACAAAATTCCTTGACCTAACAATTTAGAAGTAAAAGGAAATTCGATAAATTTGGCGGTGAACTTTTTAAAATCCAATGCAAAGTAATACTATTCTACAGATTACTAACTGCTATTAACTCCAGTAGCTCTTAATCTGCAAATACAATACAGGAGGAAGCAAATATCTATGAAGTAATTCAGAAACTATCTATCCACAGCACAAAAGGCAGCATTTGCACAAAAAGCAAATCATCTACTGAATTTACTTAAGACGCGCTTCTTAAGCACGCGAATCGAAGTTGAAGTACTTACAAGAGTGATCATTTCTTGAAGAACAGAGGTGACCTGTTCACCTCCTTTGAGGAGAGCTTCGTACTCAGCTGAATTCATCTTCTGGTTCCCTTCCGCTTGGCGAGTACCAGCATCCAATTCTTTATCTGGGTATGATCCGCCGACTTCGTAAGACGGTGTACCGGAAGAGGAGAGCTGCGTGTTTCTCCTGAGGCGGCGGAGGAAATGAGGGGACTGCGGAGGTGGTAGAGGAAGTGAGATTGCTGGTGGAAGCAGATGGATTGGGGTTAGAGATGGAGAATTGAAGGCGCGTAGCTGGTTTTGTGCTATAAGCATCTTCAAATTTGAAGGTGTCAGCTCCTGGAGGGAGGAGAGGATTTGAGGGGAAACTGAACAGAGAGAGCAAAACAGGAGAGGATTTGAGGGGAAACTGAACAGAGAGAGCAAAACGTATCGAGAAGAAGAGATAATATGCAAAAAAAAAATTAGAAAACGCCGTCTGTGGGAATCGAACCCACGACCACGTGGTTAAAAGCCACGCGCTCTACCAGCTGAGCTAAGACGGCTTATTGAAAATCCTGCGATTACAACTATTTTATTCTATTTATCAGTCCGCAGCAATGTCCATGTGATTACCGTAGCTCAAATTTTAATTTATATGGTAATGATTTAACTATTCATCTCTTTAACTAGATATTTCGGATTCTAGTCTTGTCGAGCAGTCAGGTAAAATAATATTTATAAACCAGCATTTTAGCTCTTAGAATGAGAATTACCCCACCCCTTATTGCCATGGACAAATTAATGATTTTTGTTTGGGGAAAATTGAACTAGTGACAAAAAAAAATTAGAGGGACTAATGTAGAGTTTTAAATGGCCAAGTTGAAAATAATTGTAATTTTTAGAGTAAAATTTACATAACATAAAAAATTGAGTTGGCAATTGCTCCTTTTACATGAAAGTTAACCTGATGCGAATGTAAATTATTAAAAAAAAATTACAACTATTAGCTCTCCTAGTATCCCTAGACTTTAATTTCTTCTCCATCTTTCTTAAATCTTTGATATTCGTTCGGCAAAGCAGACAATTTAGAAGATGCTTCGGCACAAGAAAGATACAAAAATATACATAACATCATGTTTCCTAAGTCTTAGAAAATTACGATTGTTTTTCTTATATAATAATTAAGATCACCAAAAACTCGTCAAAACCTAGTCCCCATCCATAGTAGTTTTATTGAACTTTTATTTTGCACGAGTGTTATTAGAACTACAACACTATAAGTCGCAGACACTTAAAATAATTCACATTCTCACCAAGTATCATATAAATGGATATTACTTTAATTTATTTTTTCTATTCTCAGATTCAATGGTGTTTAAGCCTAATACATTTTTTTTCCAACGAAATGTATAAGCTAGTAGTTGTATCCTAGACCTATACCGCTACATAATATTTAAATTTTCTTGCTCACAATCTGAAAGAAATTTCATTGAGTGTTAAACCTAGTTATACTCGACATCTCATATGTCCGACGTTGTATCTGGATCGAACGACACCTATGTTTTATTTAACCCCCCTAAAATGTTTCTAATACAAAATTTTAAAGTCAAACTACATGAAATTAAGCGCTCTTAACCACTAAATAACAACTAATACTGTTTTAAAACCTAATATGCATGGTTCTATAGTTTATTCAACTTAGATAACTCCTAGGACAAAACCAGGATATAAAGCGGCCGAGATAATAATAAGAAAAACATCGTACAATACGATGGCTAAATTTAAGGATACCAATACCATCTCCACGATTATCATCGTATTAGGTCTCTTCACACACTTACGACCAGCACCGACCCAAACACCGACACGCACCTCGTCCTCAAGATCTGCAACGGTATAAAATACGACCGGCATTCGGCTATAAGTTCGAGTATCGACTACGTTCTTGATGAAATCCTGCGAAAGACATCATCTAACGGCTACAACTATTACAGCACGTCACCAGGGGAAACCGACGTTGCCTATGGTCACGGAGCTTGCAACGGTCAGCTTTCGGCATACGGTTGTGGCAGTTGCATGCAGGAAGCTTACCTTAAACTTGTCTACGGGTGTCCGGAAAATACGGGGGCTCAAGTTAAGCTTCGGGATTGTAGGGCTCGGTACGAGGTTTATCCGTTTACGGATAATTATATTGTCGGGTTTGGTTAAAATTAAGTCGAGTTTGTTTTAGTTGTTGGATTATGAGAGAATAAAACAAATCTTTTGATATAAATCATAGTGTGTCTAATCTATTAACGGAAAACTTGAATCGAAATAAACTCAATTTTATTTGGTTTACCCTTTGTATTGTGTTTTTTTTTTGGCCAACCCTTTTAACGGGTAAATTAACCAAATATATCACTATATTTTTATATGTTATCCAAACTTAACGTATATTATATATTGTTTTTCTTGTAGTATGTTTTTAAATGGCACTATTGCACGTGAAACTACTAACTTACAGTTAATTTGGGCCCACATCCATCGATACCCACTTAGATTTTTTCTACAATAAAAAAAGAATGGACTAGTAGAGGCGATTATCGCCCATCCCGCTGCGTAATATTCGAGCTCTTCTATTTACGGTATGGATTTTTTCCGATCAGACTTAGCGAGCATGCACTTGTCTCGTCGACGTAACCCCACTAACAACTTAGTATAGTCAAGAGGCCGGATCATGCTCAGTTCTAATTGCCTTCCTCATATACCTGATGCGGTGATCCACTTAAAATTAACAATACATATATGAAAAATGATAGAGAATCCAACTTAAAGAGACCGAGAAGTTCTGATTGTGTCTTTGTGGCATCAATAGTAATTATAATCAACTTTTGTGGCATTTATGTTTTCCCTTAGCATAAGAACTTTTCGGAGTGTTTTAAGTCGGACTCTTCTAAATAATCTACATACCATATATGTACACTTTCCTACAATCGACAGTCGGACAGGATGAATCCACTGCTTAAACTCGAGTTGAAATTCGAGTTCGGCTTAATTAAGTTGACTCGGTTGGGCTGAACTCGTTTACGATTACACCTCAATTGAGTTGATATCCAATAACAATTATCAGTTCTATGCCTCATTTTCGGCCCGTTCAGATTTAACAGACCGGCCCATAAGTTTTATTGGGCCTATTAAGACTTAACAGTGGCCCGACCGTTTTATTGGGCCATCCTCGAATAAATAAAGAGTGACTATTTGTTAATTACGAAATACGGAAGCACAGAAAAAGCATGCAGTGCTGTGCTGTACCAGTACCAGCGCAGCGTTAATTACACTCGGTGCAGAAGAAGTGAAACGAAAGCGAAATAAGCTTAAAACGACAGCACAGCAGGTTGAGTGCTCGAGAAGCCAACTCTTAAACAGAGTTGATGAAACAAAACGACCCCCCCGTCCCGTCGTTTCACCTGATGGCATCTCTCGTAATTTCAAACAAAACTCAGTACTATTCCAGTTCTACCCTTAATAGACGGTTCCGCTTCCCCGCTTATATATGGGCCCTCCTTCCTTCTTTACTCACGCTACTGGCATTTATCCATTTCTGATTTTTCTACATTTTGTCTCTCCTTTATCTTTCTCTCTCCTAGGGTTTAAGCTCTGTTCGTTGTGTACCTCCGATTTTCACTCTCAATGGCGCAGCAGGAACTTCAGAACGGAGGCGGTGCCGAGGTGAAGGCTGTTTCCTTCACAGCCGTGAAGCCACAGCTAGTTGTTGAGGCTCCCAAGGCGAGCGATGCGATCAGCTTCTACAAGGCTGCTTTTGGAGCGGAGGAGCTCAGCCGTACTCTCCATACCAAGCGCAAGGCGGACCAGGAGCGGCCTCTCATCCTCTCAGCTCAGCTGCGTATCGCCGGTACCACCATTCTGATATCGGACAGCTCCGATGACTCTGCTGACGCGTAAGTCTTTTCGCTCTTTGAAATTTACCGTTTGGAAGTTTTTCTGCTGAATTTGTGGCTGATAATACTAGTAGATGATGGATCTTTGAAAATGAGAACGTGTTGATAGTCGATCGCTGCATCTGGTTTTGCTGTTTGGTGGAAATTTTGCATGTTCGATGCTATCGGAACAGTATTAGTCCCTATTTCTCTGCAATGCTTAGTTTTCAAGGTCTTGCTATGAGATATTGCTGTGTATCCTAGGATCCTACGATTCTTTTCTACTCATGATTTGTATAGATCTACATTTTCGGTAGACTACTCCTTCAATTTTAGCATGCATGTTTTGAACGAGTTTATGGTTGCCGTTGCAGGGCCAAGGTGGCCGGCGCCGGATGCGTTTTCTGCTTGGAGACCGACGATGTCGAGACAGCTGTCGCCAAGGCTGTGGCTGCCGGAGCAGTCGCGGAAGGAGGCGTTGATGAGTCGGACGCTCCATGCTGCGGTGGGCGCGTGAGCAAGGTCAAGGACCAGTACGGTTTCATCTGGAGCATCTGCACCCCAGCCGCTGCAGAGAAGGCTACCACCGACGTGGCAGCTTAGAGACCGTCGATTTATCTTTGATCTATATTAGCAGACTGATCGGTTCTGGAAAAGGAAGGCAGCTGTAGAGCTGGTAGTGGTTAGCCAATGACAAATATGCAGTAGTGCAATAGTGCAATAGTATTGAGTATCTATCTTGAGTAACGGAATTACTATGTGACTTAGTATATTTTGATGAACATCGATCATGGTAGTTTATTATATATTTCGGGTTATTAATACGTGTGCTGCTTTTATGGATTTCACGTTATCTATTTTGAATGTTTGAATTTTAAATTAATGTTATCTGGTTTAGTGGCATTTTGCAGGGCTATTTAAGATAATTTAGTAATGAGATTGGTAAAAGGGTAATGGAATCTTCTCGAAGATATGACAGCCTTTGTAGGTGGTTGGTTGTTCAAGTTACATCGTTATGCGGTCGGTCTTAGTCTTTGTGTAGTAGTGTTTTTTTAGGTATGTGTATTCAGTTTAATATTTGTGCTTTAGAATTCAAAATTTATAATTTAATTAAGCTATTTTTGTTTTCAAGATATAAATGATTAGTTAGTAGTGACGAGTGAATACGACTAGGTACGTTTAGATGCATAATGTTTGACATATCAACATTCTTTTCCAACTTAGACTTAATAAATAACAAATGTAAATTAATTTCGCCAATATAATTCCCATCAGTATAGTTTATTTCGGCTAGTTAAGCTCAATTATAATTTTCTTAATGCATTGTATAAGAAGGCCCATCTTGGCATTCACCAACCTGGGCTTCGGCTCGGTTAAAATATCTGAAGATGCAAATAAAAGCTTGGTAGTCTTAGCTATAGCATGTATGGACCCAATGGGCCTAGTCCGAATAAGGTTGTAATCGTATCTGTGAGTTTAACCCGATTCTCATTTACTTAAAAGTTTGAGTTCGAATTTGAGCTCAATCGAGTCTAAAATTTTCAAGCTCGAACTTAACTGGGTGTCATACTCAACGTGTTCGAACTCGGTTTGATTCGACTCGTTAAGTTTAAAATTGTTTAATTAAATCATAAATTGTATACTTTAACTCGAGCTTGACTTCATTATGATTTTGGTTCAAGTTCAAACTCGACTTGAATTGAATATATTTGTATATATACAATATTATGTAAATGTCGAATAATTCGAATTTAAACCTGACTCAAATATGCGGAAGAAAAAGTTTGATTAGGCTCGCGAGTGGAGTTGAGTACCAATCAACTCATACTCGACTTGGTACAAAAAAACTCGACTCGCCGCGAAATTTAACGAATCCAATTCGAATATCAACAAATTGAGTGGCTCACACAAGTAAAGTAGGTTAATTCATCTACACCCTTAATCTCAACCAGCTCTTTCAGACCAAGTGATTTGCATATTCCAATTCACTGTTATACATATCGTATAGATTCAGTTACACATTTATTTACGAATGTAAAATATTAAATCGCATTTGTCTCAATTAGGCATATTTATAAAATAAATAAATAATTAAACAAAACAAAACAAGAAGAAGTAAAAAAAACCTCCACTTTTTAAAAGGAAATCCATTTTTTTCTTAATGATGATAAAGTTGCATACACAAAAGAAGCAAAAAGAAAAAAAAAACGAAACAACAACACGACACAAACAACCCCATAAACTTCTTCACAACAAACACATACAATATTACATAAACAAAACAAAACTAATCAAGCACAGAAATTAGGAGGAACGCCCTGCAAGTGACACTGATTGGGGAGTCCGACGGCCAGGGTGGGGTCGATCCCCATCGCCGGAAGCGCGAACGAGTTCTTGTACGAACAAAGACAGCTGAGATCCGCCGTCTTTAGGGCATCGCAACACGGTACTGACGGTTTCGCCGGGTTCGGGTTCGTCACCGCCGGTTTGCAAGCCATGAGGTCATCCTCCGTCATGTTGCAGAGAACCGCTGCTGCCGCTGACGTGGACACTCCCTTGGCCCTCGCTGCCTCCACCGCGGGCCACGTCACCGCCTGCAGCAACACCACTGCCACCATCACTGCCGCCGCCACCGCCGCTTTGGTCGCCGTCATGGTCGATCAGGATAATAATTAATATGATATAACTAGCTTAGGGCTTGCTTGGTGTGATGAGAGTAGAGAGCAGCTAATGGTGAGAAGCAACGTGTCGAGGCTCCTCATTTATAGGGAGATGCATGAAGGTTGAATTATATTATTAGAGTTAATAAGAAGTACAATAATATTGTTAATCCCTAACTCATATTTAAATAAAATGTTTATACCAACACTTGTGGTTTAACGGTTAAAAAATTAAAATCGCTTAGACCCATGTGGTTTCCAAATTTGAAATTCTCACGTGCGTCATCGCACGATGACCTGATTAAAATATTAGGTCACACCTAGTCACGTACCGCATTATGCATATGAGAATGAGAGTAGAATTGGACTTAACTACCGACATTTTAATTATATTAGACTGTTGGTGGGGTTACGTTGACGGAAAGTGTGCATGCATTTGAATGTACACTAAGTCTAGGGTCGTCACTGCTAGTTCATTCATTTTCATGGCAAAATAGAGATTTAAAATGTTTATATTTTGTGTACGTACCAACTATAGATCTGTTGCTTTTCGTTTTTTAAATGATTTTGGTTTTAAAATTGATGTTTTAAACAATAAATATATGTTTTATACTTTTATGAAATATTAGATTGAATTTGTTGCGCTTATTTTTCCCACTGTTTAGGCAATATTTTTCGTACCGTCAATTTAAAAAAAAAATAGAAAATAAATTAATTTGATAATTGAGACACTGAATATTAATATTTTAAATCTAAGACAGTGTTTAAATTTTAAAGACATTGATTGACCGGTAGTTAATAATGTGTTTAGGTTCTTAACTCTAATATTATTATTATTATTATTATTATTATTATTAATTTGCCAAAATGTATTGGATTATTATATATATATCGTATAGTTGCAGAAGTACGTCCCGTGAGTAGGAATTTTTTGGCTCGACTCTAGGGGGTCACGGGGGTTATGGAATAATACTTCTGGCTCTTGTTTTTCGATAATTTCTTATTTAACAACAATATTAAAAAAAAAAATTACGATCACATTCTAACATGGTGTACGGTTTTACGTAATACAAATAATATATATATATATATATATATAACACTATATATAGTAAATAAATAAAGAAGCTATTATTGGGGTTGTGAGAACCGAGAACACGACCACGGGACTAAGCAAGCAAGTTGAAAGGTGCAATTGCTATCCCGTGAACCAAAGTTGATGGAACCGCTGTCTTTTTCGTTACGTTGTTTAGTGTTTTATTTATTTATGCACATTATTATTGTTACAATACGAAAGTGGTTTGAGGAAGAAAACTAGGTATTTGTTTGGATGATTTAATGTGAAATATAATTTTATATTACTTCACTTGATAAATTACATAATGTAATCTATTACATATACATATTAATAAATATATTATGTAAAAATAAGCGAGTCTCACTTTTAAAAAATATGTAAAATTATTATAGCACGTTTTTATACACTTTATATAAAAAAATGTTAAACTTATATTATGTAATGATCACTGCAAATAGGATTATCATCTGATAATCTGTCTTATTTAGCTTTAGTGTGTATTTTACTGCCTTGCATATGTATAAAGACAACTCTTAGCAAAGACATCAACAAAACAAGAAGATGAAGAACAAAGACAGTAAAAAAATGTCCGACACATCTACAAAACAAGATCACAACTCCAATTGCTTTAATTAAATATAAAAAGTACATGTCTGAGCCCAGGTTGGATCTGAGGACCTTAGTGTGTGAGATTAACGTGATAACCAATTACACCACCCGACTTGCATTTCGGGTTAAGAACACAATAGGGGCCTGAGTTTGCTAATGTTATCCGGAGAGGTCTGAATTGAATAATGTTGCTATTAAGGGTCTAAATTATCATGTTTGTTGTTTTTCGGTTTTCCGCCCAAAATTTCTGTTAAATTAACGGAACCACGTGAAATGACAGAATTACCCTTTTGCAATTATATATAATACAATTTATCAGTTTAATCAATGAAATGTGAAATGTCTAAAATACCCCTTCACACTAATTATGCCCTTAAAGCCACCACGGCTCCGGCCACCGCCACCCAGCGACCACCACCCCGACTCCGGCAACCGCCACCCAGCTCCGGCGACCACCACCCAACTCCGGCGACCACCACCACAGCTCCGATTGGGTCCAAATCGGAGCTACCGGCTCCGATTGGCCCGAATCGGAGCCAAAAAGCTCCGGTCGGGGCCACAGAGCTCCAATCAGAGTTTATGGCTCCGACCGGAGCTTTGGAGCTCCGATCGGAGCTTTTTGGCTCCGACTGGAGCTTTGAAGCTCCGATTAGGGCCAATCGGGGCCGGTAGCTCCGATTTGGGCCCAATCGGAGCCGTGGTGGCGGTCTCCGGAGTTGGGTGGTGGTCGCCGGAGTAGGAGTGGTGGTTGCCGGAGCCGGGTGGTGGTTGCCGGAGTCGGGGTGGTGGTCGCCGGAGCCGTGGTGGCTTAAAGGGCATTTTCGTCTTTTTAGGTCAAGCATGTGAGGGACACACTTTGGTCGGAGGGCATTTTCAGTCACATGCCAAGCATGTGACCACTTTCCATCACTTTTAACATAAAAAATAGACGGAGACCTCTCATATAAACATAACTCAAAATTCAGGCCCTTAATAATATTAGTTTAACATTCAGACCTCTCCGGGCAACATGGGCAAACATTCTGGCCCCTATTATGTTTTTAACCCTATTATAAAATGGAAGTGTATGTTTTTTAGAGAACATTGAAAATTGTAGTTGTAGTTAAAAGTGATGAAAGGAGTTCACATTACATCATAATCTTGTTTCAGATATGGCTAAAGTTTCAGATATGCCTAAACGATCGCAACAACTCTAGAATCAAACTATCGCAACAACTTTAGAATCTAACTAAGGACAAATTCTCACTATCAAACGAGGTTCACATACCTCAATCAAGTCTTTAAAAGTACAATTCCGAGCCTCTTAATGATGGACACTATAAATATCAAAATTTGTTTGTTAAAGAACTCCAATCCTAGTCATGGCATTCGCGACCAAGTTAGCTTCCCGATAGACATGCCTAAACTTGTATTTACTGAACCAGAGTAAAAGATTTACGAAATCCGAAATAATATGCATAAATTTCAAATTGAAATCAAAAGTATCATAAATGAGTTTCTGAAAAATCAGAGTATCTGTTTCGATATGTAATGACTTAATCTCCAACTGGAGAATAATAGAAATACCATCCCGAATGGCCTAAAATTCCACAAAAAATCGTTTAGTAGTGCCCAAGTTACGAGAAAACCATAAGATACATTTCATATTCATGACATAGATGATACCACGCTCCAGCTTTTCTTGGTTTCCCATGAGACGCCCCATCCTTGTGATGGGCCCCGGCGAAGGCCGTTAGGCCCCTTAACGATTAGCAAACGGCGACTAGGCCCGTTGGGCTAGGAGCTGGGCTGCTGGAAGGCTAAGGGCTCCGACGGAAGGAGGTCCCGACATTGAATAGCCCCGAATAAGTATGGCTCCGACAGAGGAGAGCCCCGAAAATATCGGACCTGGACGTAGTCGGTCCCGATATGGGAGTTGATACCACTCCCCGACACCGAATCCTCAACGATGTAACTTGGGAGTCTCCGATAATGATCGAGACTCGCCAGTAAGAGCACAATCCCGGAAATCTCGCCATGATCACAGTAGTGGTATAATGGGCGAGATATGTGGGATACGAATAACTGTACAAGATACGTGGCAAGATATACGGCGAGATATGTGGGATAGTGGATCACAATCCAACCGCCTAATCAGGTAACTGGGATAGCCTTTCCTCTATAAAAGGAGGGAAGTTATTCCAGATTAGGGTTACGCTTAATACACACACAAATATTGCTTGCTTACTCTGTGGCCGCCGTACTTACGTTAATCATCGGAGAGGGATTCTGGGCCACTGCCCTCTATTCCCCTTCTGCAGGATTGCGAGGAGCTAAGGAATCCGTCACCGTATCCGGAGCTCCTGCCGTGATCCAACACCTTGTTGAGTTTTTTTTCTCACCCATATTCAATAGGGATCCACTTAACCTATATGGTTGTACTTGGTGTTATTAGTGAATGTTTTTCTATAGTCTTAAAAACATCTAGCAAAAGAGATACACTAACATGATATTTTGTGATAGTATTGTAGTTAAATTGTGATAAAAAATGCCGGACCCAATTGAACTTTTTAATTGTGTTCAAATAATTCGACTACAGTTCATTCGGTCAAACCGACGGGTCCACTAAATATAATAATAAACAATATAATTTTTAATTATGTGACTTCAAGAATATAAGCCTAATGAGAAAA
The DNA here is from genome assembly GCA_036873135.1 of Clarkia xantiana subsp. parviflora. Classification (NCBI taxonomy): domain Eukaryota; kingdom Viridiplantae; phylum Streptophyta; class Magnoliopsida; order Myrtales; family Onagraceae; genus Clarkia; species Clarkia xantiana. Next base: position 13,137,038 of record JAPTYO010000010.1, on the reverse strand, counting down.
AAGCCCAAATTAAAGTAATAGGCCCTAAATTTCCCCCACACAGCAGCATCACCACGCTTCGATCCATGTCCCGATCTTTGATTTCACCCTTCAATTAGGGTTCCTTCATCCTGAGGATTCAGTAGGCTATCCGTTGATGATGATTATTCTGTTTATTGTTCAGTTTTTATAATTGATTCACGCTTCGCCGTCTTATCTCTATTTTAATTCACCCGCCAATTTCGAGTTTTTGCTCATAAGACTGACCCATCTGATTGACCAATTGATTGCCGGAGAAAGATTTAGAGGATGAGCAGGTTGTCAATCCGTCCCCGACCTCTCGACATTCACAAGAAGCTACCCATTGTTAAGTCTTTCAAAGATTTTGAAGATGAAGACTTGCCAACCACCTCTGCAACTCGCAGCTCCCAGTTACTGCGGATTGCTGAGTCTGATATTATTCTTAACCACAGCAATCACGAGGTAATGATCCAACAATTTTTATTATTTGGTGCTTTTTTTATTTCCAGAAATTTACCTCATTTTGGTTTAAGCCCAGCCATTGTTATATGGGAAGCTACTAAACTCTTAATTTAATATGTTATCTAAGTGATATAAAGGGCAGATAACCGTAACAAATTGAATGTATTGCTCCATACTACAATGAGTTTTGTACTAGCTCATTGAATATAGTAGACCAGAAGAAAAATTTATGCTTTATCTTACTCATTCCTTCAAGGGATGTATATGTAACGTTTGATTGTGTAAAGCTGGTTAATGAGTATACTATGTTATATATATGCTTGGTCGTGATGAATGAAGCAAGTACTTCAAGTAGTGAAATATTTTTCTCTATCAGCTAACTCTAAACATTTGTGGCACGCACAATGTCTACAAGCTAGAATTATTCTCTCAACGGGAAGTGCAGTTTAAAATTACCTCTCTATCAAATATGGAGAAAATATTTTTCCTGGAGATTGTACAAGGAGTTCAATTGGATTGTTACAGAACTATCTAAATTTGCCTTCTTTGGCCATCAGGTAAGTCCGGCTCCTGCCAAGAAGTTTGCTGCTGAAATACCTACTCCGCAATTTGTTGTAGTGGACACTTATGAAAGAGACTATTCACGCACTTTTGGTCAACCTACATCTTATCTACGTGGAAGGGGAGGTTTGTGAGCTAAAAAATGTTCTTTTTTTTTACGACCTCGGTATTTTGAATTAGTGAAAGATTCTTTTAAGCAACTTCAGGTGAGCTTAACTAAATTTAATTGTAAAATGATTGTAGCAAGGGCGGAGCTTGGAGAGTTTGTTGAGTATGACCTGGACAATGAGGATGAGGATTGGCTTGAGGAGTTTAATGAGGAAAAGAAGATACTTTCACCTGAAAGGTAGTAAAACTTATCTTATCTACAAATGATTGTTGCTAGGGACAAATTAGAGAGGTCAAACAACCTTTGAACTGATTTGAGATTATCATGGTAAATAACGGTAACTAAATCGGGGGAAAATGCTCTAAAAATTAGTGCAAGGTGCTTAAGTATTGGAATTTAGTAGTCCTGAAGATTAATTGATTATGTTAATCTGCTAAGTCTGACCATAAGGAGTTCTGAGAGAAGTCCAAGCTTACTCTTATTGTCCTAATATATGTCAATAAGTGTATCTGTTCATCTTTATATTGTTCGATATTGCTACGGTATGACGTGCTTGTATCTATTGTCATGTACATTTAATACTCATTTTGCTGGTGTTCAGACGAGAATGCATGTGCTAGAGTCTGATTACTAACGCAGACACGTTATAGTTGATACTTTAGTGACCCATGATCAAGCCTTAGAAACATTTGTACATCACCGTGCCTTACACTATATGTCACATGATCAAATCTGGGGTTAAGCTCATCTTTGTAATTTGAGGTATAAGGATGTTGCAGATTGCACCCTAGATTACTTTAAATAGGACCATGACACATCTGTTCCAGTTGAAGTTGCGTGGTACCAGTTGCAACTTTGTTTAGGAACTATCTTCACCACCCAATTCTGTAAAGTGTGATAATTATTTAAACAAAATACACATCCAATCTCTTTTTATAGGACCATATATCTACCCATAAATTGTGAAATTAGTAAACCTCAATATGTTGGGTTAGTTTTTAAGTTCATTCAGATGTAACCCGATTTATTGATCCATCATGGATCAATTTATGTCTAATAAAACATATTTAATAAGATTTAGGTAATGCAAAGTCTTACTGTGGATTAAATCCTCAAAGACCTGAAAATAAAAATAAAAAAGAAGAAAAAACTGCACTATAGTAAGCAGTTAAAACTAGTTCTACTAGGACCGTATTTATTCTCTATTATAATCGTTTTGAGATGTTTTTCTGTTGTGATTCCAGACTAAGGAATAATACTAATAATGAGTTTATTGCAAGCAGTTATGAACTGTGCAAGTGTACATAATTGAAGAACTTGTTAAGAGTATTTTAACTTTCCTATATATGTTAGATAATATTGATTGAGAAAGGTTGCCAAAATATGAATGGATCTGTTTTTCTTTCCTTAGTTATGAATTTTCACTGGATTGCAGGTTAGAGAGCATCCTCTTTAAGCTGGAAGTGTTAGATCATAAGGCTCGGGAAAGAGCTGGGCTTCTAACATCCACATTTGGTGCACCAATTCCTGTACATTTACAGCCGGATGCTGCTTTTGAGGTTAATGCCTGACTGTTCTTTGGCTGATAAATACCAGTCATATTCTTTTATTGTGCAGAAAAGCTGTCAAACTTTTGCATTAACGCTATTGATATGTGATTTATTATGTTTATGGGAAAAAAATAACGTTTCCATTTGGTCTATCTTTGATTAATTTAACAACAGCGGTGCCATACTCCATCAGTTTGACCTTAATTCAAACTACTCTTTTTACAGAAGCTTTCTTCTTAACTTTGAACCCAGGGATCTCACTTTCCTTATTAACTGTTAGATTAATTTGACAAGATGCAGATGACAAAATGATATATTGAGGCAAGGCGTTCGACTGCATTTTAAAATATATGACTAGGTTAGTGAAAATTCTTGTCAGTATGGTCAAGTTGCAGGACAACCTTTTGGTTGAAAAGTTGGTCAGAGTTGTACATTTTTGGTATAACGAGGAATATAGTTGGGACTTACATGTCATAATGAACACTCTAGATTCCTTTGCCCGTTCATGGATTTCCCTAGTACATCTTATGTTTCTCACCTCTTCTGTAAATCTTGCACCTTCATAGTGCCTTTTTAACGTTATATCTAACTTTACCTAAAAAAATATTAGCACAGAGTTTCTTAATGTCTTGTAATATTGTATATGTCTATGAACAACTGTTTTTTCCCGCCATATAAAAAGTACGACGATAGTATGCCAAGTTTTGATCTTTTACCGGTCTTGTTGGGCATTTAATATCTTAAGTCCCAATATTCAATTTGAGTGAATGATTTTGGCCAGTTAGGTTCTCCGTCCACAAACTACTCATTCGTTTATTTTATTTTATTAAGAAAGTACTGTTTATCTGGTTGGCAGAGTTCCATAAAGAAATAAGGAAAGTGCTTTTGCTTTAGGTAATGAAAAATTTCACCATAGTTTTGTTATTTTGCAGGCTTTGCAGGTTTTGCAGGATCAGGGAATTAAGTATCCCCTTTTCCAATCTGTTTATTATTTTTGGAAGGATAAGGTACTCTCTTTATTTTCTGTTATGCATGTGATCAGTCTGTTTATAAGCTGAAAGTGATTCTTGAAATGCTTTTGCTGTCCTATATCTAATAAGTTCTCCAGTACGAGAAATGTGTTGAAAAGTTGGAAGTATCGCTATAAGCTACTTTCAGCAACCCGTAATAGCTATTAGGAAATGAGGGTTTTCTATTCTGTAGCATCACATGATGAAGCATACATACAACACTGAGTATTGCAACTTCTCCTTGGAATTTAAGTACATTGTTTTAGTGCACTTCCCTATTTATCTTTAAAGTTTGAACAAATTGCTGTTCTTGCTTAAAGATGAGGTGTTAGTTGGTAGTCCTGTCCATTTAGGTCATTCATTTAGCATGTCAAGTGGTTTCAAACGGGGTAACGTGAACTGAAAAGAGTTTTTGGGACTTCTTTGGGTAGATCTTTAGAAGCATTATAGCAGTTCTGATGTTTTACTAGTTCTTTACAGCTTGAGGTCTTTACATATTTGGCAGTTATTGTCTTATTGATGTTAATTCTCTTGTAATGTGTGCCAGCGCGAGCGGTGGCAAAAGCCCATTCTACGGCGTTTGCAGGTGATTTTCTATTACCTTTTTTCGCAATTATTATTTATAACTACTTTTTCAAGGATCTAAGACATGATTATCTATCTCCCAAGCAGTAATTTTCCCTATAGTCACAGACTTAAGAGAATTATACTGGCAATTAGCATAATTTTATCGCTCTGAAGTACATTAGTAATCTAAATCAATTTGCAGTGAACTTGGAATGTCATTTTTGGCTTTGCCGATGCTTTCATTCATTCCTTTGTGACTATGCGATTAAATTTTGTGCACTGAAAACTTAAATTTTATTTATGTTTGCTTATTTCTAATTCTTTTCATGTATAGTACCTGTAATTTTTTATTTACAAATTCTCTGTAAGGAAAACATAACTGTAGAATGGCATCTTTATCAAATCTTAACGTGTTGGTTTGTTGGCGACTGACTTTGGTAACTTTGTTTCTCTCCTGAGCAGCCCCCTCCCCCTGTCAATGATACCAACCCGTATAATGTCTTTCGCCCAAGAGAGAAAGCCCACAAACAGCACACAAGAAGGGTATGTGTTCTCTTGTATGGTTTCCATTGCATTTGTATATTTTTCAAGTTTTTATTATTTTCAGATGTCAATGCCTAGTTTGTAACTTGACTTCATCAATTTCCTGTCCCACTGATATTTATACATATATTTCTGGTATAAACAGATGCAACGGAGAGAAAATAATGTACAGTCGTTTGAAAAACTGCGTCAGGTATGTCTAAACTTGAGCATCCTGTAAAATTAGTTCAGAAGCTTGATTACTCTAAACAGCTCATGTCCTGATAAAAGGATAAAATCACGCGCTGAAAAACGACGCATGTGAATCAGCACAATTGTCATTAATGCTAAGTATGCTATTTCTTCTAGTTTATGATTGTAATGTTGACGTGAAAAACGACATTGAAGTATTTTCTGCACTCACTTTGAAGCAAGCTATTGGCTTTGTTTGTCAAGTTGAAATTTTGATAATCATTAACTAATTCATCAGCGAGCTACTAGTGTTTTTTTTTTCTTTCCTTCTAATAATTGAATTGCTTTATTATTTTAAATGGTGTCTAATTTTGGAATCAACTAACTTAGGTGAGACGCAATCTCGAGCAAGCTAAAGTGATACTCGAGGCATTAATTAAGGTAATGTGCGTGTTTGCGATGCGGTAGTTAATTACAGTTGTCAATGTATCGATAGATGATGTAATTATGTTTGGTTTATACAGAGAGAGGAGAGAAAGAGAGAAGTAATGGAGACTGAAGTAACCCTTCAGAGATTCCATTTGAAGTACAAGCATGAAATCGAGCTTCTTGATGACAACTTGGGTGTAGCAGCCGGCTTGTCTAGTAAATTTGGATCGAGTGAGGACGACTTCATGGACTCGGACGATGTTGGAAATGTCCATCCCGTCCCTCGTTTACGTGGTGCAGCAGCTCCTCCTCAACCTCATCATGCATTTATAGAGACCAACAATATGGTCATGATTCCTACAGCTGCTAGTGGTGCTGCTAGTGTGAAGCAAGAGTTCCGGCGTCGCCATATGGCTCATCCGAACCACCGATGGCTCCAAAGAATGGTAAATTTCGCACTTTTTAACAAAATAGTTTAGAAAAAATCTATAATTCCGCTCAATTGACCCAGTCATGACTCGACCCAAGTTTGGTAATTCCACACTTAAAAAAAAGTATTTTTTGGTGTATTCCGTATTAGGTTCGCCTAAAATAAACTCGAGTTTATTTCAACTTGATTTCTCAGCCATCAGATTATGCAAAAACACTTTTTATATAATATTCTGAATTCTGATTGATTCTCTCTCATGATCTAACGACTGAAAAATCGAGTACTCGACTGCATTTTAGTCAGCCCATTCCGTATTGGGTTTGCCTAAAATAAAATCGAGTTTATTTCAACTCGGTTTCTCAGCCATCAGATTATGCATGTGTAAGAAACACTTTTGATCTCTTTTGAATTCTGATTTATTCTCTCTCATGATCTAACTGCTGAAATCGAGGTGAAATAAACTAGACTGCATTTTAGCCAGTCCCGTTTGTATTACTTACACTATGAATGAACCAGGATCCACTGGAGCCGGTTCTTTTGTTTACAAAGCCGCTAGTCCCGGAGAAGTTGGGGGCGGCTGGAATTGTTGCACCGTCCTCGGGAAAAAATGGCGGGAGTCCGAGATTTCGGGGAAGAATGGGGAGGGGAGGTCGGATAATATTTGATAGGTGGAATCCTCTATCGCAATCACCTATCAATTCCTTGCCGCCCAAGCCACAGCCATCATATATCTACAACTAGCTACTTGTGTATGCTTAGCAATGTCTGGTTTTGTTTGTGCCACAAGTTTGTTAAGTGTATTACTACTGGGATATATAGTCTTAGAGTAGGGGACATGTATGTATTCAATCTTGGGTTCAGAACCTGTGAATGAAAGAATATTTATGTTTAACACTTAATCTCTTATGGGATGATTTTAGTGTGAGTATAAATTATTCTAGGTGTGTAGTATGTTATCGATGTTATTCGTCTGATGTTTAGCACTTTACTTGCAAATTATTATTTAGGGTTAACAGGTCTTTTGGTCCACGATGTTTGACCAATTTAAGGTTTAGGTCCATAATATATTTTTTTGCCTAGTTTTGGTACTATATGTTTGCAGATTTTTCTAGTTTTGGTCCGACTGTTACATTTCGTCAAATTTTTCCGTTAAGTGACATGTCCAAGTCACGTAATCCACAATAAACTTTCAATTTTATTCACATTTGGGGAATTGACACCCTAAACCTAGTTCAATTTAGGCGAATTGAACTAGGTTTAATGGGTCAAATTTGGGGGAATTGACACCCTAAACCTAGTTCAATGGATCAATTCCCACAAATTTTGGTACCATATGTTTGCAGATTTTTCTAGTTTTGGTCCGACTGTTACATTTCGTTAATTTTTTCCGTTAAGTGACATGTCCAAGTCACGTAATCCACAATAAACTTTCAATTTTATTCACATTTGGGGAATTGACACCCTAAACCTTTCAATTTGGGCGAATTGAACTAGGTTTAATGGGTCAAATTTGGGGGAATTGACACCCTAAACCTAGTTCAATTGGTCAATTCCCACAAATTTGAAAGTTTAGGATGGATCACGTGACTTGCACATGTCACTCAACGGAAAAAATTGACGCAATGTAACGGTCGGACCAAAACTAGAAAAATCTGCAAACATATGGTACCAAAACTCAATATGTTATGAATGTTATTCTTCTGAGCTCAATAATATAAGATCATGTCTAAGCCCGAATTCGAACTGGAGACATTTAGTGTATAAGACTAACGTGATAACCAACTACACTACCCAAAATTGCATATTAAATTGTAAATTTGAAATGTATCTTATTTGAGATATTTCGAATTTGGATGAAAAGATAGTTGTTAAAATTTAGAAGTGATGGCACAAAAGCAGACTCATTATATAGATAGATTTATTGACATTTTGTTGTATATATATATATAGAGAGAATAACACAACAAGTCTCCAAATGAAAACAACCCCATTCAGAGTTCAGACCCATTAAAAGATTAGTTAGAATAAATACAGTGGATTGCATTTATACTTGAATTTGTAACAATTGGATAAGGTATATTAAAATTTGTGCAACACTTAAAATCTAATTAAATTTTTCTCTTTTAAAAAATTTATTTATTCTCTCTTGATATAAGAATAGGAAAATTGACTATATTAATTTATCAGAAAGATTTAACCTTTAAGGTCAAATAGTATGAGAAAAACCATTCATATATAGTTATATACTACATTAAAAACCCTCTCATTTAGTTTATGGTTTCTCTGAAAGTGAAACCAAAAAGGAAAGCAGCACAAAACACAATGCTTACAATAACAATGGTGTCGGCGTGTGACGCGACACGCCAGTTAAGGAAAGGAAAAAAAAAAAGAAGAAAAAACTATAATATATAAGCAATAATAATAATAATTATTATAATTAAAAATAGTGTTAAAACATATAATTATATGAAGTTTCATTAATGTTGAAATTTTGTGTCTGGCGTTAAAATGGAGTGTCCCAAGTTTCACTTTTGTTGAAATTTGGTGTCTCGTGTGATTACTTTAGAGAAATCAATCCTGACGAAACCGACTGTCAAATTCGACATCTTATGCATCTCCCTTATCGTCACTTTGCTGGGACCGTCACCTAAGAAGATGGTCACATCCACGCAAGTAAATCCCGCTCCGATATCGTTGGAAATTGCTCAGCACCAATATGTTGAAAACCTTTTCTTTTGTTCAAGTTTTGGGGAAATTTGACGACTTCGTGAAAAGTAAAAAGTGAAAAATTATGAGTGGGTTGATGAAAATAATTGAAGGGAGAGGAAAATATACGCGTAGACACCAAATTTCAACAAAAATAAAATATGAGACTGTCTATTTTAACATTTCAAACTTTAGACACCAAATTTAAGATTGATTAATTCAGACAGTTTATACCCTTAACAATAAAATGGTTGCAATCTATTAATTATTAACCAATTAAAATCAGTATTTGAATTGTTATTTAGATCTGTTACACAGGTTCTGCAATTAATCTGCTCTTAATAATTAATAATTTCGATAATGAAATGAGTCTTGGCCTTGGGTTTGAATTATGGCTGCATAGCAGCATGCTTAGACATAGGAAAAAAGAAGAAGCAAATTATGCTCATTACAAAAATACACACATATGCATGCATGCTTACCCTGATGATAAAAAGCTAAAGTAATTAAGAAGAATATTTAATTAGATATAAAAAAAAGTAAAAGTGTCAAGTTATATTTCTTTTAGATTTTATTTTTGCCAAAGCTCTTTCTTTTAGATTATTAGTCTTTTGAATTGAGGGTGGTAATCCATATCACGTCTATTCATGTTATGTTACCAATAACTCTTTATTATTCATGTCGTGTCTAATTCGTATATTATTATTATTACTCTTTATGATTGTAGGGTTGCTTGGTTTCTCTTAATGGAACAAATGAAATGATCATACATGTCTAGCTAGCTAGTCTTTTTCCATGTATGGCTTTGGATTCCCACTCTTCCAAAAAAAAATAAAAAATGTACACATTATGGAATGTCAAAGACAAAGTTTTATGTAACACTTAAAACAAATTATTATAACGACACTTAGTAGTCTAGCATTGTCACATCAGATGACAACAAAATTAAAAGATTTGCTTGATCTTTAATGAGTTTTGTGAAACTTTGCTGCAAGCGTCATATTATTTTCCACGATGAAAATCAAAGATGACATATCTATTTGTGCCGATAAAAACATCACTAGTTACAATAACGCTTTTTTACGTCGTGGAAAATCATTTTTAGCGTCATGAGAAGCTAGTTTTCTTTAGTGCAAATTGGTATTTTGCTCTAATCCTAACTATACTCTCTATGCATACATAAATAGGGTGCAACTAAAGACATTGTAATTCAAATAGATTTTTCAACCGTTATATCAATTAATTAATCACTAACGGATGCATTAAAAGTTTACAAATTGCAAACATATGACATCTATACTCTACAAAAAATAAATGTTGCCCTGAAAGTCAATTTTTGTCAAACATCTGACACCAAAATGCCCTTTTAACCTTAGTAAAAACAAACCATTTTGTATATATTTTTTTTAAATCTAATACATCATCATTTATATAATGAAAAATTATACTAAATTACAGTCGATTTCATATACAAGGCTGTATAAATATATTGTAGACCAGTGGAGTGGAAAAAACTTTATTATCATGCATGTTAGCACCTAAAGTTTGGTAAAGATGATGATGAATAATAATTAGACATCACTCTCAATTAACTTCCACTACAACCACCTATAAAAAAGCGACAAAGACATAAAAGAAAATCCCCACATATTCTTAACATATTCTCTGAATCTCAGGCATGGAAGTAAGAATCCCGGCGTTTGGGAGCTGGGATTGCTCCGGCGACGGTTATATCCCCTACACACAGTGCTTTGAGACGGTGCACCAGACTGGCGCCGCCAGTTTCATCCACTACAGCTACCCTCGTGACGATGACGTCGCCGGTGACCTCTATGTCGCCGGCGACCTCTATGCAAACGACGTTGTCACCCCTGCCATGATCGTCGTTCCTCGCCGGAGAAAGGTACCTTCCGATTTTTGCTTAATTAACTCGAATGATGGATGAGCTTGGTTAAAATTAAGTGGATTTTAATTTAAGTCAAGCAGTTATAAAATTGATTAAATATCATCTGTTACACATATCTCGACGTGCATGATTCAACGACTGAAAAATTGACTTGAATTAGACTCGACTTTCCATGCGTATACAAAAGTAGAATTACATGAGAAGCAGAAAAATAGTTGATTTTTAACTGTTAGATTATAAGAGAAAATCAATCATACTTTAGGAGAAGGAAGATTAATTAAATCTCATATATTAGACAAATCTTGCTGTTCATGATCCAACAGCTGAAAAATTGATTTAAATTAAGTTGAATTTGCATGCGCATACGTAGAATCATGTGAGAAGCCGAAAAGTAATCATTAGAGATGATCAATCAGGTTTAGGAAAATGAAGATTAATAAAATCTTAGATGTTATATAGATCTCAAAGTGCATGATTGAACGACTGAAAAATTGACTTAATTAAAGTCGACTTTCCATGCGCAGGCAAAAGTGGAATTACGTAAGAAGCTGAAAAATAGTCGATTTTTTAGGTGTTAAATTATAGGAAAGAATTAAAATTATACAAATCTCAACATACATAATCTAATAGCTTGAGTAGAATTAAAATCGAGTTTTCATATGCAGGCAAAAGTGGAATTACATGAGAAGCTGGAAAATAATTTTGGTGCAGCACCAATAATTAGGCAGAAGAAGCCTAAACCAGTGGATGAGGACCTCTACAAGATTTCACCTCACCTACTCTATGCTAAAACCAACAAGGTAAAATAATTAACATTTTAATTAATTGACCCTCTATTTATTATATATATTCACCATTAATTAATTAATAAGGTAAATAATTGCATATTAATTATTGCAGAAGAGAAAAGGTCTGAGTTTCTTCTCTTGCTGGATGCTGCCAAGTTGTGTATGAATGGATTTCTGGAGCTTTACATATATATTGTACACGAACAAGTTGTGGTTTATGTATATATTATCTTCTCAGAGTATTTGAGCTTCCGGGAGGAAGCCATTTGATGATAAAATATATTTATAAACTCGGGATACAAAAGCAACTTGTTGTTGAAACATTATACCGATCGATCAAAACAATTTGCAATAGTTTATTATTATTATTATTATTATTATTATTAATTATGCAATAAGATGTAGCAATTCAACACATCTTCTTTTAACCAGATTGAGTTCTGTGAATACAAAATTATTCACATTCAACATTTTACTCGTTATTACTGACTAACTTGATGTGAGCGGAGATTATATTAAGCTATGACACTTAAAATAACCGCTAGAAAAAAAAAAATCTTTATAAAAAAAGTGAAGTGTTGACATTTGGTTTGGGAATCTATCTAATGAAGTAAAAGGCTAGCTAGTGGAGGGGAAAAGGGTTTTTGGTGGGTTTTCTTTTACATACCCCATTACATTATTGTGTCTTTTTTATTGATAACAACAATATAGTAGAAGAAGAAGAAGAGCATTTAACAGCTGCTGCCACTGAAAATGTGAATGGTAGTTGATGATAACTGGTTGTTCAATTTCCCATCTAGTGTTTGTTTAAGCTCATCGTCACAACTTTTTTACTTTACCATGTCTAGTTCATGTTAAATTCTTATCCTCATAAAGAAGCATGAATTTTCTTCAGTATACGTATATATACTCTACGTGAACTAATCCTTTTAGGATATCCCTTGAATGGGACTACGTTCAGCTAATTGGTATTCTTCGAACCACTAATTGGAGTTTTTTTTTTAGATAATAATTAAGATCTATTCAAAAAAATGTTAAAGAATTAGTCTTGATAGCACAACTTTATCGTGTTATCGTGCGTGTCGTGTTATGAGATACTCAAACACGAACACGGCACGAAAGTCATATCGTGTTAATCGTGTTTGTGCTATCGTGTTATCGTTCTGTCATATGCTAGCACGAACACGTTTTTTTCGTGTGTGTTCGTGTCGTGCTATAGCGCCGTGTCACAAATTGTCAGCCCTAATTTTAAGAGAATCAAATCCCTCACAAATTATAAGCATTTTCTAGAGATTTATTATATGTTTTGACGAAAATTCCTCAAAAAATTTAAAATTTTGTAAGAGATTTTTATTGAAGTTTCTAGTCAAGCTTTTTGTTATGAGTCAATCTTTAAAAAAAAATGTTGAATGTTGTATTTATAAGAAATTTTCACAAACGATTAGGATTTCTTGTAGTGTGTTTTGATCTAATACTTCATTTGGTTTCACTTTCAATCAAACTTCTTGTTGTATTAGACATTAGCATCTCAACAATATCTCTACTTTGCTTGGATCCTCGTATCCTTTGTTTCTTATATGTTTTAGATAATTGACTTTAACAATCGTTTGTATTTTTTTTTTAATATATACAACTGATTCTGCAATTTCGGAATGGGATCGTTAAGATTAAAGCCCTCCTCAAGGTGGCGTCTACAGTGGGATTCGAACTCGGACCGGCCCTATGAATGCAACTCGTTTTACCAATTGGTCCAACCAACCTTGTATTTGTTTGAGTTTCTTGGGAAGCAAAGAAACTTGTTTGAGATTCTTTTCTTCCTAACTTTAGACATTTATTTTACTTGGAGATTACACCACTTGTCTCGACTAATATGATGTCAACCGTAATTATTATTTGCTATGTAATTTCTCGTATTATTTAATAAAATCACCCTTGTACCCATAAAAATATATATATATTTTAACAATGTTTTGATTACTCTCAACTTTTGGCGTTATGCCTTTTTTTTAATCTTATTATATTTATCTTTTTAATTGTTTGTATCATTATTTTCAATTTTTCTCCGCCAAGAATAAATTCTAATTTCGGAGTAGGGTTGATTTGGGCCGGTCCGGGCGGGCTTTTTCTAGGAAAAGCCCAATACTGAATTTTCAGGCCGAACAAGGGCCCAATAGGAAAGAAATACAGTCGGCCTTCAAAAGTTAATCAAGCCTAACAAGGGCCCACTTTGAATATATATATAGTTTAGAAGTTTTTTTTTTTTTTTTTTTTTTTCCAGCATATAGTTTAGAAGTTGAACATATTTTTCCATGGATGTTTTAGCTTTCATATATATATATATATATATAGATGGAAGCACTCGTATTATACTTATGAAAAATCCATACTAGTTAATTCTCACTCGCATTTGATCCATCTGTAATGAATAAAATACTAATTATAAATATTTTGAACTTATAACATCTTAATTAAATAATAACGTGTTGAATCATTAGATTATATTTCTATGAATTCTATATTTTCCATCCTTCAAATATACCAAACCCTAATCTCTCTTCTACCATATTCATTGAGAAACAAAACAAAACAATCCCTTTTCCTTCTCCATCAAACTCTTCCACCTCCCATTCCTTCTCCATTGCAAAAGCATCCTCTTTATAGTCTCTCTATATTACCCTTCTCCATCATTGTCACCTTCATCATCTTCATCAAAATCCCATCTTTCCATACTCACTCATCAGAAACCCTAAAAATGGCAGAAACCCTAAAAATGGCAGAAACCAAAGCAATCCCCGAAACCCGAACACATGCGGCTCCATTCAAGTACTCGAAGCGTGTGCTCCTTAAAACCATCGTCGGCCGAGAAGACGGCGGTCTAGGGCTTGTCGGGGAGACGGTTGTGATCGGTGGGTGGGTTAAGTCTTCCAAAGAGGAGAAGATAGAACCCCCTCATTGGGTTAGTCCTGCTGTTGATCACGAAACTCGTCGGGTGGGTCCCGCGGATCAGAACGACGTAAACTGCATCGAGCTTTTCCAGACCCATTTTCCATTTTTCCGATCGATTCTCAAGGCTTTGGGCGGTGGGTCCCCCCACCGGGTAAGGCCGAGGATCGAGGGTCCTCCGCCGAAGCCCCTGCACTCTATCGCTTTCTTGCAAGTCAGTGATGGTTCTTGCGTCGCAAGTCTTCAGGTATGTAAGTTATATATACTAGATACTTGCACGCGCGTAGCGCGTGCGCATTGTCTTTGTTCGAAAGTTACAATGACATAATCAGCATGACCCCGAAGTTAATACAAGAGCATAATCGGCCCTATATTAGAACCTTATTAGAAGAAGAAAATAAAATTAAATCATGTAATAAATATTATATTTACAACAATCTTAAAAATTATGGTTAATAACTAAAAAACTGTCCAAGGTTTACCCTATGTTAAAATTAGGTGTCTGAAGTTTGAAATGTTAAAATGGACTGTCTCAAGTTTCATTTTTGTTGAAATTTGGTGTCGTTGTGCGTCTTTTCATCTCCATTCAATCATTTTCATCAACTTACCAACCCACTCATAATCCATCACTCTTTACTTTTCACAAAATCGTCAAATTTCACCTAAAAATTGAACATTTAAAAAAAAAGTTTCTAGAAGAGTGGTGTGGAGCCATTTTCCAAGGACAATAGAGCGAGATTTACTTGTCCGGATGTGACCAACTTTTTAGGTGACGGTCCCAGCAAGATGACGAGAAGGGAGTGTGTATGAGAGCTCGAATTTGACAGACGGTTTCGTCGGAATTGATTTCTCTAAAGTAATCACACCGAGACACCAGCTTTTAACAAAAATGAAACTTGGGACAGTCCATTTTAACATTTCAAACTTCAGACACCTAATTTTAACATAGGGTAAACCTTGGACAGTTTTTTAGTTATTAACCCTAAAAATTAAAACCATAATCTCGAGGACCGGCATAATTATATATAATGATTAATTTTCATAGTATAACTATCTGAGATAGGGCTACCGTTTATAATTTTTGACACGACACGAATAAACAATGCATAACAAAATTTTATATAAATATGTGCGTAACTCGTGTATAGTTCGTGTCAAATAAACTCTGATAGGTATATATGTTTAAACACGACAAATAGACGCATCCAATATGGCCAACAATAAAAATATATATACACATTTTTTCTGATAATTAGTATTTAATTATAAACTCAACAATTTGCACCAATAGTATTTATTTAGTTTGTAAAAAAATTTAATATTTGAACTTATTCGTCAAAATTAACAATTGATTATGGATGTTTTGTCGTATTTAAAAAAAAATAGGTTAAGAGTGCAATTTTAAATTTCTTAGTTTCAACTTTATCGTGCCATACACGTAAGGAACGGGATATTCTTTGGTGGAACGGAGTCAACCGCTGGCTTCGAGTTGTTGCCCCTTCACCTAATGACATCTTGACACGTGTCAGGATGTAGTACATTTATGCAACTTATCTCATTACTATTGGGTGAAGGGACAACAGATCAGAGCCAACTGTTGGCTCTGATCCACTGAAGAATTCCTAACATTCGTATCAGTTATCATATCAGGCAAATTTATGACAAATTTGTTTTGACGCGACATATTTAAAGACACGTAAGTAGATGTGACACAAATTACCAACCCTAATTTTTCACAATTTGTTTCTTCTACAATATAAAGGTTGTGGTGGATTCCTCATTATCTCCAACGAGTGAGCTTCTTGCAACGGGAACATGTCTATTAGTTGAAGGTTTATTGAAGAGACCATCGGAACAAGGAAAATATGTTGTGGAGCTCAAAGCAGAAAGAGTCCTACATGTTGGAACAGTTGATCCCAGCAGTTACGTGTTTGCCAAGAAACGGTTGTCGTTGGACATGCTTAGAAGCTGCCTGCATTTTCGAGCTCGAACTACTACGGTAATAATTATTATTCATCGATTCGCACGATTTCTAACCGAAATATAAATACCGATTTAGTCGATCGGAACATTTTTTAAAATAGAAAAATTTGGTCGAAAATTTAATACCGATTACGGTTTCATGTTTTTTTACGGACGATTTCGGTCAGAAATCAGTATGTAAACCTGATTACATACAGATTTCTCACCGAAGTCTATTTATTGTATGAATCATTCATTTTGTTTGTAATGTGCATTGAAGGTGGCATCCGTTATGAGGATACGTAGTTCTCTTACATTTGCCACTCACACATTTTTCAAGAACCACGGGTTTCTTGACGTGCAAGTTCCGGTACTCACAAGCACCGATTCCGAAGGGTTCGGTGAAAGAATCAAGGTACATGCTTTTTCGAGTAATGCGGATTGTCAGGGTGTCGTCAAGGAGGGTGTTAAGACAATCGAAAACTCGAAAAATGGTGAATCGGTCAAGGCTGATGAAACGATGAACTCGGATAATTGTTATGAAACGTACTTGTCTGGGTCGGGTCGGGTCCATCTGGGAAGTTATGCCGCCGCTCTTGGAAATGTTTACGCGTTTGGACCGAGGTTCCGGGCGACTCGATTGGAGACGCCCAAACAGGCGGCGGAAATGTGGATGGCCGAAACCGAAATGGCTTTTTCGGACTTGGAGGTAAAAATTAAAACCTTTTCACTTTATTAGAAGGCTTAGAGCACATGACTTAATGGACTCGGACAACTTACACTTGTCCGGGTCCAAGCCAAACCTAGAATCAGACCTGCTATTAATGTTGGCATTTCTGTCTTCGTCTATTAGATAGACAATTGCTCAATTGACCTAGTCAGGGTTTTGAGCAGGCCTAGATTTTATCCGGACTAGGTTGTCTCGACCAGGTAACCTAGTCTAGCTCGATCTCAAGTCAAGGTGAGTCTCTTAGCTAATTACATTGCGGTTTTTTGCGAATGAATACTTCAGGGCGCAATGAATTGTGCGGACGACTTCTTCAAGTTCATATGCAAGTGGGTCGTGGATAACTGCGTCGACGATATAATATTCGTATGCAAGAGGATCGATAAGACCTGCATCGATCGTCTTCATTCGATCATCTCCGAGCCCTTTCCCAGGATCACCTACACCCAAGCAGTGGAGGCTCTAACAAAGGTAATTCCGATCCGATCGGCCCGATTTTTTACTTGTTTCGGCTATGTGCCTATATTTTCAAGTTTAGTTTTTTCATAAAAATATTCAACTAAAAAAACGAAAATTTAATGGCTCATTCGGGTAGAGACGAATGAATAATGGAATGAAAAGAGCAATTGTCTCTCTCAACTTTTTGTGATGTGACATTTCTATTTTAAAATTTGTAATTTTATTAATATATTTGGCCCTTTAAAATTTTACAATTGCACCCTGAAATTATTTATAATTGTTATTTATACTTAAAATATATGGCATTGATACTACTTTCTGGTTAATTAATTAATCCCCTAGGTTAATGATAAGATGGAGGTAAGAATCGACTGGGGGTTCGCATTAACGACAGAACATCTAAGGTAAGCAAACATGTTACTATAACAAGGAACATAATTAGAAACCTTAATTAATCTTGTAGGTGATTAATTAACTAACTAATGACCTTGTCATATGTAACAGTTATTTGGCTGATGAGATTTACAAGAGCCCTGTAATCATATACGACTACCCGAGAGAAGTGAAACCCTTCAACACGCGCCTAAACGACGACGGAAAGACCGTAGCAGCATTCGATATGATTGTTCCCAAGGTCATCGTACTATAATCTATTTACTTTTACGCAATAACACGATACAAATTCGCATAAAAAAATATGTTCATGAATACAACAATTAGCAGTATCATGTAATTTCCGAATTGTATTCAGATATTAGAACACAGGTAAACATAATAAATTTGTGATCATAGTTAATATGATTTTAGTATTTATCTAAGAATTTTAACAATGTTTTTAAAATCAGATTGAACCTTGAGCCAATAAGATGGCCGGTTCTAGATCTGATCGGTCTAAAACGATTCAACCCGATTGACCGGTTTAGCAGAAAAAATAGTTCAACACAACTTCATTTTATAAACATTCAGGTCCATAACAGTCTTTTTTTTTCCTGTAATCTGTACCAGTGAACAGGCACCGATTTATTCAGTTCAGCTCGGTTTTCACTCGTCGAACCGATTCATTGCGCATTCTGATCTGTTACTAGAATCGGATGGACAGTGTGATCTGTTCACGATCCAACTGACAGTTCAGTCGGATTTTTAAAACATAAATTTTCAAAAGAAAAATTGCCAAAATTTATTATAGTGTTAAAACTAATGTTTTAAAATTCGGTGTTTATGTCGAGTTTGTAAATTTATCCAAAAATGCACGATAGCACGCACGATCTAACGCCCCTTAATATGCAACTTATATATAAAAATAAAATAAAAATAAAACAATCCAAGGACCTAATGAGTTTGGATTCTTTGTACAGGTTGGGAAACTAATTGCAGGAAGCCAAACTGAGGAAAGAGTAGAAGTACTCAATAACAGGTTTTTAAATTTTACTTTTCACTTATAATGCAGTTTTTTTTTCATAGTTAGGGTGAGGAGAATAATTAATTGTCACCTAAAGTTTTGGTGATGTGTATTTTTAAATCTGAAAATTGTAAATATTCTCAAATTTTACTATGCTTATGGCCATAGTTCAATTATTACCCCTCAAGAAAAATCATAAAAGTGTAATTATTTAAATTTAACCTACCTAAATATTTTTTAATTATTTGTCCATAATTCAATATTTATCTTCTGAAGAACACTGGATCCGTTATTTATAAACTTAACCGTTCGTCTTAACTCTTAATATGAATTCTCATTACAAATGTTCTAGATTCGACATTATATTGATAATAATAATAATATTATTATTATAGGATAAAAGAAGTGGGGTTGGCAAAGGAGCAGTATGAATGGTACTTGGATCTACGGAGGCACGGTACGGTGCAGCAGTCGGGATTTAATTTCGCGTTTGATATAATGCTTCTGTTGGTTACGGGGCTTGCAGATGTGAGGGATGTTATTCCCTTCCCTAAAAGCTTCACCAAACACGACTTATACTAATGTTAATAATTATCATGTATATATATTTCATTTCTTTATTATTATTGTTATTGACCTACTCAAAATCAAAGTGTAATAATTGTTGTGAAAGCTAATGATAATTAAAGTTGAATATTGTTAACTTTACTTTTGTTCAATATTATACTATTCTCAAACATGTACTTAGAATAATCGGTATTTACGTAGTTCATCCAATCAAAGACACCTATCTATCAAAACAAGACTTTACCCTTTCTATTATAGATAGGGGTGTACACGAGTTAAGCTACTCGTGAGCTGCTCGAAATCGGCTCGGTCGATCTTTAAATTCGATTCGCTAAATTTAGAGTCTGAGTCGAGCTTTTTCTGACATCGAGTCGAGTTCGAGTTCACTGGTACTCGAATCGAAAGGCTCCTGAGCCTAAACGAGCTTTTCTGTTTTACCTATTCAAGTCGAGTTCGAGTTTTCGAGCTTTACGTATAACATTATATATAAATATATATTGAATTCGAGCTTAAATCAAGTTGAGTTCAAACTAAGGTGTACCATTTATAATTTAATTGAAATTCTTTAATCTTATCGAGCCAAGTCAAGTTCGAACTCGTCGAGTATGACACCGAGTCGAATTTGAGCTTGGAAAATTAAGATTCGGTCAAGTTCGATTTCAAGTAAACTGAGTCAAATCGAGCTTATCAGATACTCAACTCGGCTCGTTTAGATACTGAAAAATCTTCAAAAATGGTGGATTTCTCCTTTCATTTATTTCAATAAAATTAAGGTTCATCGACATTTGTTACATTATTATTACACTAATAATGAAATGAATAAATACCTCACCAGAGCTACTAATACCTTAAACCTAACTATTACTTGAAATAAATCATTGCTATTTACTCAACAACTAGAGAGATGGGGATGAGAGAGAGAAACCCTAACTAGGGTTTTCTCAAGGCAGAAGCAGCACCCATGACGACGGCCAAAACAAGGCCGAGCCCAGCTCCGACAGAAGCACCAACCGTGGCGGCTGATAACGCCTTCGCTTGAGGATCTTTCGCTGCATCCAATGACATCGCGCGGTCCTGAGCCAACTCTATCAAGAGTCTTTCTTTTGCAAGTTCCTTTAAGCAAACAAATGATAATTAGCACGTAATCAGTACGAATACGATTAGCACGAAAAATATAGTATTATCAATTGTCTGAATTTCACTTGAATGTGCTTATGGTAAAGAATTTTCCTACATATATTCCTTCCTAAGCAGTAACTTAATATTCAAGTTACCCCAAAAAAGTTTTTTTAAACAAAAAAGAACTTATAAACTGTCTGAGGTTTGACCCATGTGAGATTTTGATGTCAGAAGTTTAAATTGTTGATATCGGATGTTTGAAGTTACAACTTTGTTAGAATTTGGTTTTCCGTCCATTTTTCCTGTCAAATTTGACATAATAGTGTGAAAAGTCGGCACATGACCAAGTTATGTTAATTTTAAAACTTCAGACAGTTAATATCAACAATTTAAACTTCAGACACCAAAATCTCACATAGGGCAAACTTCAGACAGTTTATAGATTCTTAACCCTTAAAATTACGTACCTCCAAAGAGTTCTCCTCGTGGGTGCGAAGCACTCTATGAACAAGCTTACAGAGGGAGTTCACCCCTTCAACTGGAAAAACCGTGTCTTTCCGTTGAAAAGGCATCCGAACAATGTTTAGAGGAGCAAATATTAGCATTTGGGCACCCGCCTTCGATTCAGAGCCCCAAGGGAGAGAAGCAGTTGCAGCACCGGGCATGACATAAGGGCAGGAATTGATTACTTCTGTAAAACCGGGTAAAGCTTGATATCCCTTTAAGATGGCATCAATGGCTGCTTTTTGTTGGTGTGCACTTACAGAGAACTTGTTTGTTATGGCAAGAACCCAGGGGATTCCCAGAGATTTAGCCTCATCTAGAAGGAGCGAAAGTGCTGGTTTTTTGTCAGATCCGTTTGGGTTGTTGTATTGTGGGATTTTGTGGGACAGATTGTGTACAAGTACTATTAGGTCTGTCTTTCGGCTAAGGTCTCGGATTCCTGTCCATAATTCATCTCTAAAACGCGATGCTTCATTGCTCAGCTCCTGTACAGAGAAAACCGAGCCAAAAGGGAACTTACTTAATTGAGTTGCCTATTCAGTACAATGAGTTAAGATATAAATAAAGTTGAACAAACTGAAAGTGCTAAATTTACCTTTACATAAAAAAAGGCTTTAGTGAAATAACTAAAGGATTCATGAAAAAGTAAAAAAAAAACTGCCATTTTTGCACACAGTTTCTCATTAAGTTTCATATGTTATCACATTGATCATCAGGAAATGTTAAAATAAGGCAGCACAGTCAATAGATCAAATTGAGAAACATATCTGGCCAAATTTTTAACAAATATCTATATATGGTGTGGAATGAGGATCAGAAGTCAGAACAAGTACATTAGTTGAGAGAAGAAAGGCACCTGCAAATTGACTCCAACAGAATCACAGTAATATATACCACCAGAGATAATTTCTTGGACAACCGGGTCAGGAAGCAAATTCTCGAGATTAGCAATGGCGGGTACTCTTCCTTGACCCATTATTGCCTTCACTAAAGAAGTTTTACCCGCTCCCTGCACATAATTACACACTTTAGACTACTACTGATTGTGCAGCAGAAAAGGAACCTCATTTGGTAGAAGAAATAGAATGACGAAGAATAATACCTCAAGGCCAACTAATCGAACTCTGCGAGTCCTTAGATAGACCTCCTTTGAGACAGTCGTGAAATCGCTGGTACAAAAAACATTTAACTCAACTGGGTCATCTGCTCGCATGAATTTTACTTCATCAGAAGGCCCTGACTTCTGTTTTGCAGATTCAGAATTAATAGATGAAAAGGCAGGCATCAGCGGGTCTGCCACGATTTGATGGTGTGGTGGTTGTTTCAATGGTGGCCCAACTGATACTCTCATATTTTGCAACTCAGGTTGCTCTCCGTTGTATGATGGTTTTGACGGGAACGTTTCAACAGTAGTTGAACACCTGCCAAGGACAAGAGCAGAATCAATAACAAGAAAAACTAGATTCTTTTATCAGCAAATGATATAGTCATCAAATAATACCAGGTTCCATTAACTTGGGCATTAACCAATGTGCATAGATGCAAACCAAAACCAACAATGTCAACTTTAAAAGGTTCCCCGTTCTTCTCTCGAATAGTGCCACTGAAACCAAGAGGAACAATTGAGGTAGCTGATCGAATAATTGGAGCCTCCACAATGTGCCCAAGCTCTACAGTCCCAGCAACTGAAAGACCAAGCCACTGTTGCAGATTGCTAAACTGCTGCAACTGTTCGATTCCTGGGAAAGTTGAGGCACCATCACCCGTGCATAGGTCAAAAATCCTGTTGTTTTTAAAAGAATGAGAACTTAGTGAAATAAACTGACAGAATTTTTTTTCAAAATAAGATTAAGATAAATAACACTTGGAAATCAGTCTTTGACAGATATGGTTTCAAGAAGATGAATCAAATGTACATAAAGCTTTTCATAAAACAACCTATTAAACCTAGTTAAACGTATGTAGCCATGTTGGACATCCAATTACCTAAATGTAGGAGCAGCATACATCAACTACAACTATTTTAACCGAAGATTGAGTTGCAATTTATCAAGTTACAGTCTTTCCAGTTCTTAGGTCATTACATCATTTCCTATTAGCTATTCCTTCCACAAAATTACTAGCCTTTTTCTCCATCTCTACACAGAAAAGATCTATAACTCCCCCTACTGATCCAGCTCCATTGACTTAAATCACTAGTAGTTCATTTTTCTCAATTTCAGGGTTAAACTAAACTCTAGTAATAACTTGTGATATTTGATTATATATTGTCTGAGGACCTTGTTTAGGGCAGGAAAACACCCCACCTTCAGAACAAAGTTTTCTTAGTAAGTGTAATCGCAACTCTTCAGTATAGAGATGCATGTCTCAGCATTTCAAGGACTACGCACATTGAGAATCATTTACATAAGTCAAACCCATCATGCAAGACCTGCCAGAATGAATCTAACTTGCTTTAAGACTGGATGGAAAGAGAAAGCGTGGTGTAACAGAAGCACAAATGAGGCAAGAAAAAAAACAAAGAGTAGCAACCTATATCATTTAAAAAGAATAAAAAATGAATCGAAGGACAGATGCTGGATATGAAGGTTACCTTTGGAACCGAGATCTGTACGATTTCATTGAATGGGATTGGAACAATTCTCTTAACTCGGTAATCACAGATCTAACCTGAAAACGCCTTTGCCAGAAGAAGCAAAAGAAATGAGAGATCTTTAAAGTTCGAACTGCTGAAATATTCATGAAATTCTTAACACAAGACCAGATACAGGACTTGGAAAAACTGAGACAAAGGAAACTCGTACCGATGTCAACTTTGAGTATTCTGCTCCTGACAACAATTCCACTGATGAATTCCCCAAAAGATAAAGCTGTTATATTGAAATTTTTTATAAGTAAGCCACTTTTTTTTGCTTGGTATAAGTCAGCTACTTGAAAGTTGAAAATGAGATATACTATGCTGCTATGCAAATGTAGTGTCATTACTTTTTGAGATTATGAAGAGCAAAAATAAAGCTGCCCTTCATTACATGCATCATAACTAAACCATTCACATAATGACAACATCCTTTATAACTACAAGGTTAAGATAGTGACTGCATGATCGCAGCATGCAGAATTACTTATTTCCTAATCTATGTTCCTAACGAGAATTGCAATAAATTACATAATTAGTCCCTCAATTCCTAAGAAGACCTGGAAGAAATATTGCTCAACAGAATGGCAGAATTGCAAGAAGTTACACAATAAGTCGCTCAGAGTGTGTGTATCTACTGATTTCAAACTTAATTCAGGCTTTTATTATGTTATTATGCTTCAGCGTGCAATATAAACACTAAAGCTAATAATTAAAAGCTCCTATAGCTTAGATGCGTCGACCTGAGAAGGAATATCAGTCCCAAAACATGAGATCTGGGTCTAAATATACCTGTCCAAACGGCACATAGGAAGGCAAGGAAGGCACCCTACGCCATGGCCGACTGTCTCCATCTTTCTTGTTTTTCTCAGAAGGCTTTCCTTCTAATGCCAAATCTGCTGGTCTGCTATCTAATTCAGATATTGGCTTCAGGGAAATGCCATCAGATCCTTCTTGAATTTCAAGGGATTGGGGTTCAATTGTTTCATCTTCAAGTATTGAGGAACTGCTTCCAGATAATTCAGCAGAACTCACTTGCTTTGCCCTGTATTTGTTTATATGTCGTCTAACACCCTCCAAAGGAACAAGCCTTGAAAGCCTCCAGAAGGAGTTCTGTACAGGGCCCAATCCAAGAACTAACTGTTCCCCATTCTCTTTCTTTGATTTCTCGATCACAGACTCTTCTTTTACAGTGGACTTGTTGGACTGATCAGCTTCAGTTCCACTTGCCATAGATGGCATTTGTGCATTATAGTGATGAAAATAAGCAGGAGACAGTATGCGGGGTACAAGATCTTCTGGGATACAGTAACTCTTGAAACACGTTTGCCATCCTTTCGTATGAACATAACTGAAGCAGTAAAAGAAATAAAAATTTCTTCAGGGTAATTGAAGTGAGAGCAAGAAGATAGATAAAACGTTTCCCAATAGACTTAAGTCCGTACTCTCTTAAAGCAGCATTTCCAACAGGGGGCTGAGAAAACGTTATACATTTGACAGTGACTCTATCGCTTTCCTTTGAAGAAGAAGCAGAAATAACCCTCAAAATTGCTAGGGTGGCCAAAGCTGCAACCTACAAGCACAAGATATATAATATCCATTACAAAATCTGAGAACAACCTTAAAAGAACATCCAAGTTTAGCAAAAGGGTCTGGATAAGTACTGCTCCGCCAAGTGAATGACCACATAAAACAAGTTTCCTTTTCTTCTTCTGAGCTAGGCGGTACAACTCCAAAGCAGGTATTCCTTTGGCACGAGCCATGAATCCCTACAAAATTTATGACAAAACAATCATCTCTTCAAGTGCAAGTTTGTAAAGTAAATTTCAGGAGAAAAATATCTTGCAACCAAGCTAACAGTAAAAGGAATATCTGGTAGATGGAGTGATATATATATGTTCGTACTCGATGAACAGCTGGTTTAGGCACGTTTTGTGGTTGCTTTGGCTTCACCTGAAGAGGTTTGGTTGAATTGAGGACATTTCTCGGAATACCATCACTATTGTCATTCTCAGTGACCTCCAGTCTATCAGGTTCCTCCAAGTCATCGTGAAATATATCACCTTGTAATATATTGGCATCAGCCATGATATCCCTTCAAAGCAACATGAGTTATTAAGTATAAAGAATAAACTTAGCATAGACATATTCCATCTTGTAGTAAAGTTACCTGTACTGATTTGTCCCAACAAAAGAAGCAAACAAAGTGTCACCTGCTTCTGCCAATAAATACCTGCAACATAGAATAGCCAATTTAGGACTTGGGAGAGAATACAAATGTTATAAGCTTAAGAAGAAAACTAGCACTTAATTAAATCGAGACCGTGCTTAGATGAACTGTTGAACCACATAAGGCAACTTCTCATGTAGAGTACATATATCAAACTATAAGCAAACTGGAACAATCACTATAACTTTGAAGACTAACTACACCTGCAACTAATAAAAAGAAACTGCTAAGCATTTTACTAGTCACTATAGAGCTACCTAGTATCTATTGCTAAGTTTTAAACTTAATTTAAACCAGTTATTTTAGTGCTGATGTCAAAAGGAAAACCAAATTGATAGACATTGTGCTATATTCTATAAGCTACGACTGTTCTAATTCAGACTCTGAATCTACTCAAAGCAGCACAAGGGACCAAAAGAATGCAAGGAAACCTGTGAGGGACATGATCTGCAGAAGGTTGGACTCGCTCCAGGGAAACAACTTGGCCTCCAAAATCTGCCTTAAATTTGTTTACAGACCAAACAACCTCGTTCGCCGGCCTCTGCCAAATGGAAAATAAACAATATCTGAAGGAAGCAAAATTTGTATGAACAGATTACACTACAGAGCCAAAAGTATAAGCATGTGCTAGAGTAAACCCCATAACCCAAATTGACATCCTAGAAGGGTAGAGCAAATGGACATGCTCATTTTTTAGAACCTAGCATACATTTTGATCACATGTCACTGCACTTGATATGAACCAAGCAAGTGTCAAAATTGAAACTCCTCTCCAGCTATGCATACAAACCAAATAGACTAAGCAAACAAAGTATGCAGAATGTTGATTCCAGTCCAGCAGCAAGAGAAGTAGTTCAACAGAAGATAATCAGACAATCTCTACTGTACGTTAAAATTTGGGAAGAGAATTGAAGACGAACCTTGTAAACGCACTCGGATAGGACCATGCAGCAAAGGATGTCCTGCAAATCGGAGACGGACTCGGCCTGTAGAGCGCGGCAGAGTTCGTTGAGCTGCTTCTTGCGGCGCTCGTACTCGAGCTGGATCCGCTTGCGTTGCTCGCGCTGCTCGGAGGGATTCCACGGTGGCCAGCGCATCCGCCAATGGAGCTGGGCCCACGAGACCTTCATGATCTTGGAACTCTGGTCCTTGATCCATGACTCCACCCTGCTCTGCCACGCCTCCATGAGATCGAAGGGGATGGAGTGGGAGCAGAGAAGGGAGGGAGTAGCTAAAGGAGGATTGATTGATGAAGAATATCCTGCGGAATAAGTGAAAAGCGTGAATGAATTGAAGTGGCAGAGATGAATGAGGATGTAGAAGACGGCCCTGATTGTGAAAATACAAATCCTTTGCTCTGTTACGTTTTGCTGCTATTTCTCAATCGTAATTGTGATTAGTTATTATATTCATTATTATATGTTATGAATATAGTACTCATTTACCCATATTTTGCGCCATATTCTACAATGAAAACTTATAGATTATAAATATTGTTTATAAATTATAAATTAATATATTGAAATAACAAATTCATTTTTAATATTTTTTAATTTTACTATTATCCTATTTATTAAGTTAATTAATAATATATAATGTGATATATAGAAGGTTTTTATATCTATTTTTTCATAAGTTCAAGTATCACATGCCAAACGGAGATAGGATGGATATGTTTACCAAAGAAAACGGAGATAGGATATGGATCATGCTCCATCTTGAAGTATATGTAGCAAATTTTGAAAAAATGAAAGTTAAAGGTAACTTTTTGCAAAGTATGAAAAGTTTAGGTAGCATTTTGCTTTTAGACCACCAACCCTTGAATATATTTTATATATCTAAGGGAATATTTTCAGTAAACATTTTGTATAATATATATAAGATTAGGGCTCAGCAGAAAGCCCGAAAGCGCAACTAGCCCAAACCGAACCCGTCCTGAA
The DNA here is from genome assembly GCA_036873135.1 of Clarkia xantiana subsp. parviflora. Lineage (NCBI taxonomy): Eukaryota > Viridiplantae > Streptophyta > Magnoliopsida > Myrtales > Onagraceae > Clarkia > Clarkia xantiana. Next base: position 13,109,321 of record JAPTYO010000010.1, on the reverse strand, counting down.
AATTGGCATGAGTCTAAATGGGCGAAACTTTTGTTTCTTACTCGTGCTCTTTTTTTTTTTTTAACCTGAATGTCCCGAGTCCACCCGTATATATTTAAATATGTATACTTTTTTTATTACCTAACTAACTAGTAACTATAGTTGATGGAGCGAGCAATGGTGTTTAAAAGGATGGAGCACGGAGTCGGTGTTGGTCTATTTTAGTTTTGGAGATGAAGATTTGTGTTAAATTATTTTTTTTTTTTGAATTGTTGACGGTGTTTTAATTTGATGTTTGAATTTGATTGTTGAATTTTGTGTTGATGATATTTAAAATTGATGGAATTCATATTTGATTTATTTTTTTTCAAATGCGGGCTAGTTCGAGCCCAAGTCCCGATGTCCCGACTCGGGCGGGACATTTTCATTGAAGTCGGACTCACGCTCATGCTAAAAAAATGAGTTCCGAAATTTTCGGGTTCGGACTCAAGTAAAACCCGTCCCGTCCAATGCAGAGTTTCCCACTCTATTGTATAATGTCCAAAATTTTCAAGCTCAAAACATTTTATTCGGAAAATTATGTATTAAATGGGCTTTGAGAGCGCTAAAGCCCATTATGTATGGAAACATTAGACTAGACTAATAATATTTGCTCCGGCCCAAAAGTTAGCTTACATGCTGAATTAAATGGCTGCAAAAAAATTGCTCAAGATTTAAAGACCCCATTCCATTTTTGACGGACCAGATTATCATTTTTTTTTTTTTTTTTTTGCTATAGGTATAATAATTTATAGTACTTTACTTTATGAGTATTATGACCAAGTTTTTTTTATGTAAAAGTAAATTTGAATAATAAGATAAATATGTTCTATATATATAAAAAAAGTAATATTTTTACATGAATCAATAATATTAAAATACAAGTTTTGATACGAGTTAAATTTCGCATAAAGCGCATATGATTGACTAGTTTATTTATAAGACCATCATAGCATCATCAATTCATCATGACGTTCCCTACAAGCTTTTTCTTTTTTGGGTTGACGTAACCCACAGGTCGATCCCTAGTCCCTACACTTCACTATCGTTTTTATATTTTATATATATATATATATTCAATGTCATTAATTAGCTTTGACAGATTTCACCAAGCTAGCTAGGTAGGTAATTAAGGGTGTCATTGCTTGCAAATCCAGAAGCATCTTAACTTAACAAGTGTTGCTTTCAATCTTAAACTATCTATATATAATATAATTTTTAAGAAACTCCTATAATGTTGACACATAAGATTTTGCTCATCTTAGTTGTCAAAAAGAATTTTTTTAATTGGTTAATAAATTTCCTACGTAACGCTCGATGACATGGATTTGCCACATATATCTTTAGAACTTCTAGATTTCTTCCAAACCCTATAATCGATCCTCATGGTCCGTTACGTATTCCTCTCACATCCTTATTTAATATATCTTTTATTTATTAATTTTTTTAATCAAATATTTTATAAATAAGATTATAATTAGATCATGAATTTTTGTTGGTACATTTATTAGTATATAATATAATTATATTTAATTTGGAGTTTTATTTATAATAGTATTACAATAATAAGGTAAATAATATTCTATATATAAAATAGAAGCTTTAATTTGTAAAAAAAAATTGCATTTATAATATGCACATATAAAAGTCATTATAATCGAACTTTATGTATATTATATAAATAATAATAGAAAATAATTATCATATACCTAATTATAGTTTTATAGATTGTATCATGAGAAAATTATTATGATAAATATTTAAAACAAATAGAATAATTCGAATAACTATATGATGTTATCATATATAATTAGAATAATTATTTAAGTAAATTATTATGCTAAATATTTAAAATAAATAGAATAATTATAATAAATATTATGATGTTATCTATATAATTAGAATAAATATTTAAAATGTTATTTTTTTTATAAATCAAAACTACTATGAAGATTATAAATAGTTTTAATATATATATATATATATATATATATATATATATATATATATATATATTCTAAAATTCATTGAAAGTAATAATTACTGTAAAAATAGTTAATACTAACAATAAAAACATAATTTTTTATTTCGTAATCACTATATAATAATAAACACCATAATAATTAAAAATAAAGGCATCATGTAACATTTTACTTTTTTTTTCACAATAAGTAACATTTTATTCGTAAGTTAAACAGTATTATTATTATTTAATTATCCATTCACTTTATTAATAGATATATATAATTTATATTTTTTAATTGAAGGAAATGTTTTACCATAAATTGAAGCAATATTTTGTAAAACGAATTTAATATACACTAAATATTTTATTTTGTAATTATTTAAGATTAATATTTTATCTTTTATTTTATGTTAATATTCTTTGATTAGGAAAAAAAACCGCGCAAAGCGCGGGTCGGTTATCTAGTTTATTATATTAAACTAAATTATTAATAATAAAGCAACTAACCAGCTGTATCGATTATCATTCATCATTACATCTGGTAGGTTTTTCCCATTGAAGGAAGTAGTTCCATTATTAACATTCCATCATTTTAGCGTTTTATTTATCCAAGATTGGTTGATGCACTGGTAAAGCGAGTTGTGATCCCCGTGGGCGACTTGGGGTCGAAACCCGTCGGAGACGTCTCCTTGGGAGGACTTTAACCTTAACGCTCCCGGTCCGAACTTGTGAAAGCAATGTAAATATATCCAAAAAAATTTAGGGTTTTATTTCTTATTATTATTATTTAAAGATCTAGGGTTAAAAATCCATTGAATCATTGAAAATGAAAAAAAAAAATATTCTTAATCGATATTTTATTATTTACAGACTGATCCAACCATGTAATACGTCATAGTGGTTCAACACTTCATTCAGTAAGTAAATAAGTAATTATATGTATCTGGATCGAGTCTTATGAAATAAAAAAATATACAAGATTAACATTTTACTTACAAATTAACTCAATACAAAAATATATTATTTTATGGACTGACACCTGATACATCGGTGAAACCCGAAAATAATTAGTAGGATTTTCCATACTTCACGTAACTCCTAATTTTTTTTAGCTAGGGTTTAGTAGGGATGAAACCGGACCGGTCAGACCGGTTTTTAGCTTGTTTCGGTCGGGTACTTAAATTTTCGGTCCGGTTTTTTTCTTTAAAAAAATCCGACCAATAAACCGTTTGAGGAAAAATAAACCGTCCATTAGTAGTACGGTTTTTCGGATCGGTTTTCGGTTTAAACCGAAAATCCAATATTAGCAATTACCATTATAAATTCTTGTAATTTTCATGAACTATATCAAATCAAAATGATAAATTAATTTCATTATTATAATTAAATAATTTATAAAATAAAAGTAGAAAAAATAATCTTCAAAAGTGCATTTTTTACAATTTATATTAAGCTAATTAATTATTTATATTAATTAATATCAACTAATATAACATATATTATATATATTTAATTAACATAACGGTCAGTTCGGTCCCCACAGTTCTCAAATCTCAAAATCCGAACCGGTCCGAAAATCCGAACAAGAGGAAAAAAATCCGACCAAAAACCAAACCGAATATTTCGGATTCGGTTTTTTCGGTCCGGACCGGTTCGGTTTTTACCAGTTTTTCGGACCAACCGGATTTTGGTTTCACCCATAGGGTTTAGGGTTGATTTAGAAAAAAGATGCAACAATAATTATCAATTATCAACAACACAAACAGACAAATACTCCAACCAGACAGACGTCTTAACCTTAATTATTGATCATTTCTCCTAAATTATGGCCATGAAAGACAACTTTTAGAGGTTTCCATGTGTTTTCGTTTTGTAAGGACGACATGAAGAATGGGGCAACCATCATCATCCCTTTTGATCTCTTTCCACGCCAAAAGAGTGGGAAAGGGAAAATTAATTATGAGGTTCATCCTTTTTTTTTTTTCCTTTATTTAAAATTAAAAAAAAAATAGTAAAAAAATCTCCTCTCAATATTTTTTACTACAACAATCATGATCTAGTGGTTAAAAGCGGTTACTCATATAAGGTTTGAAACTTTTCGAAACTACGTCAAAGTCTCAGGTTCGAAACTCTTTGAAGGTTAATCACGTTGACCCGATTAAAATATCAAATTCTGCATGATGCACAAACCGTGTCGGACGTAAGATGAGGTGAGTGGAATCGGGCTTAACGGATCAGCATCTTTACTATATTAGGCTTAATCGATGCATCGATTATTCACTAACTCTGGTTGGAAAAACCTCAAACCATGAGCATGATAACACGAACATTTACATAATCAGATGAGCTTATTGTCGCCACTAACTCTGGAATTACGTTAATGGAATCAGTGTAAGCGTCGATTATTCACTAACTCTGATTTGAAAAATCTCAGACCGTGAAGAGAATAACATAAATTTACGTAGTCGGATGAGCTTATTGTCGTCTGGGTCAGATTCCTTTTTATTTTAATGTATTTTCGTGTAATGTTTATGATTTTAAATTTTTTTTTTTTGATATATTACATTGCGAAAGCGTTAAGGTTAAAGTCCTCCCCAATGCGGTGTCTCCGGCGGGTTTCGACCTCGGTTCGCCCACGGAAACGCAACTCGCTTTACCAGTTGGTCCAACCAACCTTAGGTTTTTTAAAGTATATATATAGACTACCAAAAGTATTTTAAATAAGGGAAAAGATCTATAAAAGAGAAAGGAACAAAAGTAAGTGCAATTATTAAGAACATTAAAGTAAAAACTGTGGGAACAATTCAAATACCCAAATCATTCCTTATGGTGTAATAGTTTTTTCTCTACCAAAAGAGTCGATGACGTGAAAGAATCCATGCATGCATTGAAGGCAAAAAAGCATTCAAGCCATATCATATAAACATTCCTCGTTAATGGTATAGTTGATTATCAGGAACTTTCTATACTATATGTTTGATTTAATATATTTCCGCGTCTTATGAATTGATCCAATCAATTTTAAATTAAAAAATAAACTTACGTATATTTTTAAGAAGTTTTTTAAGTGACAGCTTCTAAAATAATTAATATTCTGAATTTGTTTATAAAATTAAAATACTTATTATATAAATATATTTTTATTTCTACAGTACAAACCCTAGACCTCGGGTAAAAAAATAAAATAACAATACTTTATGATGGGCATCGGATCGGGTTACCATCATCAAAAAGAATAATGCATTATTGTTCATGAACAACACTTAGAACCTTGGAGAATTCAGAATACCTTGATATGAGTGAAGATTATTTTAATGAGTAATTCCTTAAAGTGTGAAAAAAAGAGTGAAAAAACTATAGAAAGTTAACAACTGCCACATGTCAGTTAACAATTTGACATAAATTGAAAAGAGAATCATGTAATGCATTGCCATGTGGCAGTTGTTAACTTTCTATAGTTTTTTCACACTTTTTTTCACACTTTCTAGCAAAGCCCTATTTTAATTGTAAAGTAAATGTATTACGTGTTGTTTACTTTGCACGAAAAAACCGGAAAAAGCATGTATACAAGTTTTTTTTTTTTTTTGAAATAATATACATACAAGTATACATAAACAAGATATGGTGGAAGTGTCCATCAAAGAAGGTTAAGTCTCTGCTATCATCATGATGACTGGTGCATGCGGTTGTTTTCCTCTATCATTAAAAGAAAATGGTAAAAATTTCTGAATACCTTATATTTTAGTCTAGTTGGAACTTGGAATTTCCTTTATAAAAATAAAAAATAAATAAAAAACTTGGAATTTGGTCCATGATAAATTTTGTTATTGCAGCGATGTATAAGATTAGATTTAACGACCTAAATACAGTCTTTATTTCAACTTTTTTTTTTCCGACGTCTGAAGTATTTGATATCTTCGTTTTCACTTTTTTGTACGATTTTTTATGCTAAATTTTAATGTAAAAATCGTAATATGACCTATACTTCATATTGATTTTCGGTTCTCAATTAGATAACACAATTAAAGACAAAATCACGCTAAGATTAACGTTAAAAAAAAAGGAAGACATTAAATATGAACGATATTTATATTTGGAATCTTGTTTAGGTTCTTACCCCAATTATTATTATATATATACATTTTTTTTTTTTGCAATCTAATAACTGCTTTGTTGTTATTATTATTGCACTTTTTACATTAGTAACAAAACTAAAACTCAATTGCTGACAAGGATGTTTGATATAAACATCTATAAAAATGGTGTAACAAATAAATATAGTTTGGTACCAAAAAAAATATTGGTTACTAAAATTATATACCAATCATTCATTTTATTTTTATATAATTATTATTAATTAGTTTAAGGAGAGAATATCTCAGTGGAAAAGCAGTTAAAAGACAGAACAAAATGGTATTAAACAAACCCAGAAACATCTGTACATAAATATCTATATTGTTTTGTGGAAACATACCAACATCAATCAACAGACAAACACAGAAAAAACACATAAACTGGGATCTTGTTCTTTTACAAGGCAAGTGGCTCTTGCCTGCTGCTAATTTCTCCATTGTTGTATGATTTTGAACTGTTCTTCTTCTGTGATGACTTCCTTTTCATGACAATAATCCAAGTGAATATCTCCAACACAACCACCACCACACCGATGGAGACGAGCAAGAACACGTAAGCCGATCTGTATCTGTCCCCGGGTTGAAGGATATCGAGACCCTTGAACACGTTGATGATTCCGAGGATGACGATGGCATATCCGACTCCGTGGTGGTAGATGTTCCAGTAGAATCTGTATTTGTGGTCCTTGTTTGGTCTCACTAGCAGTGCAAATATCTGGAAATGGAGCAAGACAATATGGTTTTGTCAAAAACAACCATGTTGTTGAATGGGATAGGATGGAACAACCATTTTTTTGTGGGTTAAGAACCTAAAAATTGTTTCGATGGTGTTGTTAATCGTTGTTGCATATTTGAAATATTGATATCTGGTATCTTATCCATTAGATTAAAGTATAGGTCATGTTGCTAATCGTTGTCATTAAAATGTTAATACTCGCCTCAACTAAAATATCAGATTGGTTGAATTCTATTTTTTTCTATTAAAACTGACGAAACAAAACATATTTTTTAAGAATGAAATAAGCATAAACCATGAGCTACAAATCTAATAGTTAGGAAAGTTTGAAAAAATATCATGTTTTTTTGCTTTAAAATATTAATTTTAACGCTAAAATCAATCGGAAAAAGTGGAAAGGAACAAATCTGATAGTTATAACATCGAATATCAACATTTTAAATCTGTAACAATAATTAACAACATGAGTTATAGTTTAGACTATTTTAAATTTCTTTTTTAACTAAACTATCAGATTGGTTAAATTCCACTTTTTTTCTATTAAAATTGATGAAACAAAAACATATTTTTTAAGCATAAACTATGAGCAAATTTTTTTTTTTTCTCTTAAAACACTAATTTTAACGTAAGATCAGTAGAAAAATGTGGAAATCAACAAATCTGATAATTACAATACCAAATATTGACATTTTAAATCCGTGAAAATAATTAACAATATGAATTATAGTTGAGAATATTCTCAATTTCTTAATCATTTATTTAGCATGCAAAATGAAGTATCACCAATTTGATATTTTTCTCCAAGTGGGGGTTTTTTTTTCTTCTTAGGATGAGAAATTCATGCAAATAAATATTGTTTTTTTTTTCACTCAAGAATCAAACTCAGTAGAGTAGCATAAAAATGCAATCTTTACCTGCAGAGTTGAGAAGCAAAAAAGGGTGATTCCGATGTTACGATGAGCCCTGTAAACGACACCAGGTGATTCGGAGCCAAGCTTGATACCCGTTCCCCAGCCAGCAACTCCAATAATGTATGCAGAAAATTGACAGAAAACGTGAACATAGAACCAAATTGGATCTGCAGATGGGACTGTCCTCAGGTACCTCGCGACTATCACGCCGATCGGAAACAAGATTCCCCAACTCACTGTGTTGAGGACTCCATGTCTCTGAGAAACAACAATCAATGTTCTTTAAAAAAAAATAAAGTTGCAGATTTTTAAAGTGTATCTTCAGTTGCAAGCTTTTGGTATGGCTGAAAAAGAGTCAAGCTTTTCTTTGCTGAAAGGAAATTCACATGAATTCTTGGAATGTTTTGTCATTTTGATCCTCATTTCCTTACTACATATGACCAGAAGAAAAAAACATGTTTTGCTTATGGTTATCTTCTTTTCTGCCATCTTTTGCTTTTGGTCTTCAAACTGAAAGATTGAAAAAAAACAAGATTTCGGTTGAGAAACAACCACCAATGTTTTTTAAAAAAAAAAAAAAAATTGCAGATTTTTAAAGTGCATCTTCAGTTGCAAGCTTTTGGTATGGCTGAAATGGAAGAACCAGCCCAGAAACAGAGTCAAGCTTTTCTTTGCTGAAAGGAAATTCACATGAATTCTTGGAATGTTTTGTCATTTTGATCCTCATTTCCCAATGCATATGACCAGAAAAGAAGAAAAAAAATATGTTTTGCTTTTGGTTTTTTTTTTCTTTTTTCCCATCTTTGCTTTTGGTAAAAGAATAAGTTTTCTGTTAACAAGGAAATTTAACTAGAATCCAACTAACCCCAGAGCTAAAATCATCTCAAAGGTTCAAATTCTATCCTGCCCATCACAAATTATTTTCAGTAAATTTTTGCCTGGGAGTTTTTAGTGTAAATTCAATAAATTGTACAAAAAAATGGATTTTTTGTTGTTGTTGTAATTGCAGTAATGTTTTATGCAAAGAAAGAGGATAATGTTCTAGGCAAACAGTGAGGATACAGTAAGAAAAAATTGTAATTGGAGTACTGTTTTTAAACAATTTGTAATTAGAAGTAAATTTGTGCCATGGAATTTTTTTGAAGAAAAATTGGATTTTGGTGATATTGTTGTTGTAATTAGCAGTAAAGTAAAGAAACCCACATTCTTCTTCTTTGACGTGGCACCGCCACCAGCTCCGGCGACGGTTCCGGTCACACCTGCCACCAGATTCAGAGTTGCCTTCGAGTTCAAGTTGGCAGGCTGGAAGTCATGCTTATCGGGCACGCCGCCGGTCACGGAGGACCCCACCTGCCACACCTGGTTCAGCGCCGCCGCATCCCCAGGCACCTTCAGCTTCGCGTACAGCCTCATGACGCCGCCGACATCCTCGGCCGACAAGTCCCACACCTCGTACGAGATCTTGGACTCCTTCACAGGACCGTACGACGAGATATTGTAGGTCTTCGCCGTCATGGCGCCGGCGGAGTCCTTGAACGCAATCAACGCCTGCGAGCCCACCATGCCGGCGGCCGTCGGGTTGATGGCCCACGAGATCCATCCGGTCGGCTTCGCCGGCGCCGTAACGAAGGCGACTGCGGCGGATGAGTTGGCGGCGTCGTAGGAGAAGTGGAGGAAGGCGTTGAGTGAGGGGAGGTCGAGACAGGTGGCGTAGAGGTTGTTGTTCGTGAGCTGCTGGGTGGAGCAGGTGAGGGATGTTGCTTGTGGAATTAGAAGCAGAGAGAAGAGACAGAGCAGGGGTAGAGAGAGAAGAGAAGCCATTGTTGTTACAGTAGAGAGAGAAAATGAGAGAGAGATAGAAAGGAGGGATTTTTATGGTTGTTATTCAGTAGTGTAGCAACTTGGTGGAGATGACAGTGAGGTTTTTATATATAGGGAGAAGGTCTGAGGAAGAAGAAGACGACCACGCCGGAGGACCACCGGCCAACGGTGAGGGTTTACCGTTACAACGGTTCACTTCATGTGGTTCGGGTTAGGCTTGGGCATAAAAACCGGTCCGGCCGGACTGGTTCGGAACTGGTCTGGAACCGGACCGTTTGGAACCGGTTCGGAGTGAACCGGTCCAAATTGGACTGGTTTATAACCCCTAAATTGGAACCAGTCCAAGGGGTATACCAAACCAGTCCAATAAACCAGTCCGGACCGGACCGGTTTTGAACCGCTTTTTAGTAAAAAAAAAAAAAAACTTTTTGACCGAATATTTTTTTTTTTTTTAAAAAACCCAGTTTTTGACCGGTTTCTGACCGGTTTTGACCGGTTTCTGACTGGTTTTGACTGGTTTTGGACCGATTTTTATTGATAAAACCGGTCCGACATACAAAACCGATCCAGAACTTGTTTTTTTAAAAAACAGTCCAAAACCGGTTCTGGACCGGTTCTGGACCGGTTCAAACCAGTCCAGTTTTTTTTAGACCAACCTAAGCAAAAAAAAACCCTAGTTATTATTGGACCGGACCGTTTAAAACAGTTCCGGTCCGGTCCGGAACCGGTTCGGCCTGAACCGGTTCAGTGCCCATCCCTAGTTCGGGTCGTGAAAACGGTTTTGTTGGTGGGATTTTTGTGATGTATAAAAGAGATTATTGCAAAGATGCCCTAAACTGCTACTTTCCGAAAAGTCTCAACTCTCAAGTATAAATCGCGTTGATAATCATTGTATCGGTTTAACTGTTAATATTCAGTGTCACAGACGTCAGATTTGTTAGTTTTCACCTCTTTCGACTGATTGTAGCATTAAAACTGATGTTTTAAGCAATAAAAACAAGTTATTTTCTATTTTTTATTATCAGGTTTGTTGCTTATGTTTTAGGGTTATTTGATGGTTAAAAAATATAATTTTGTTCCGTCAATTTTAAAAAATGAAAAAAAAAAATCAATCAATCTGATAATTAAAATATCGAATAAAAAATTAAACTAATTAGAATAAGTTAGTAGATTAGTAGTTAATATCGATTTGGTTGTGACTTTATTAATTTGATCACTACTAATTAATTAGGTGGTTGATTTGTTGGAACCTTGGAATTATATGAGGAATTAAAAAAAAAACAAATATGACTAAATGTAAAAAATTTAATGATGATAATTAATTTATTTGCCACTAATGATGATGATTAATTATTGTTATTTCGTGGCCATTCTTAGTATTGTTATTTGATTTAAAAAATATATTTAATTACTAATTAATTATCTCATTATTATAATCATAATTGTATAAGATCTTCAACTCAAAACAAAAAATGTAGAAAACCAGAATTTAAGTTGGAAATTTTATCATTTTCACTTAGGTTAATATTATGAACTTTTGGATCAGATTCGTAGAATGCCAACTTGTTACGAATCGGAATGTATATCATATATCTTGTTATTTACGCATACATACATTGTCATGCATGATTAATTGTCAAATGCTACTCTATCGATATCCTATTATTGACGATCTTTCTTAGAGAAGAATCCTGCTGAAACGACCATTTGGGATTTAGTGTTGTACTATGTATATACATGTTTATGATAATTCTAACATGTTTGTTACGGTATATATAGAAGTGATCATATATTATTTTTGGGGCATAGTCCAAGAATATCTATCTATGTGACAAACTTGTTGGATTAGTTATTAAATAGTCAATGCTTCTTTTTTATTTATTTATTATTTATTGTTTAGTTTAACTTTCGTTTGTGATGCACAAGGAAAATGAACGACGACACTGAACGAAGGTTCTCTTTTTTCTTTTATTATTAATTATTATTATTATTATAATATATATATTATAAAGTACTTTATAATTATTATTATAATTATTAACAGTATTTTAAAGATAGATAATTTTGTAGAATATTTTTATATATTTGAAGGTTTAGTATATATGAGAATGGATAGGGCTGGGCATAGTTCGGTTTTTGGCCGAACCGGTTCAGAACCGAACCGGAACCAGATTTTAGGTTCAGTTGGTTTTCTATACCAGGTAAGAACCGAACCAGATTTTAGGTCCTAGAACCGAACCCTAGGAGAACCGGTTCGAACGGTTTTGAACCTTTTTTTCATATTTTTTACTAAAATTCAAAATATACGGCCAATATAGAACTATTCATAAGTTAAGTTTCGAGTTCAAAACTAAACTCAATTGACTGTAGAACTGATATGAGCTAACATAATATATAATAACTATATATAAGTAAACAAATCTGCTACGACCACCTATATATCCAATATGAACCAAACCCAAATAGTGAAGGATCTACCCTATGGGTGCAAACGATTCAAGCTACTCGTGAGCTTCTCGAGATCGGTTTGGTCGATATTCAAATTCGACTCGCTAAATTTCGAGTCGAGTTGAACTTTTTTTTATACCGAGTCGAGTTCGAGTTCACTTGTACTCGACTCGAGAGGCTCGCGAGCCTAATCGAGCTTTTTTGTTTTGCATATTCGAGTCGAGTTCGAGTTCGAGTTTGAGTTTTTCGACTTTTACGTAATAATATTATATATGTATATATTGAGTCGAGGAAGAGTTCGACCTCGAGCTTAGATGCACCATTTATTATTTAATTGAATTTTTAACCTTATCGAGCCGAACTCGAACATGTCAAGTATGGCACCGAGTCGAGCTCGAGCTTGAAAAATTAAGGCTTGGTCGAGTTCGAGCTCGAGTAAACTGAGTCGAGTCGAGCTAGCCGGATACTCGGCTTGTTTATAGCCCTTTAATCTACCCAAAAAAAAAATGCAAGAGTGTGTTACTATTTAACAATTTAGGCTTTATGTAATAAAAGTGGTTCTGAAAAACTGGTTCAGAACCTGTTTTGAACCAGTTGAAAACCGCTCCATATATTCCTTATCAAAACCGAACCATTTAAGAACCGGTTCAGACAAAACCGGTTTGTATTGGTTCGGTTCAGGTTCGGTTCGCCCGAATCGGTTTTTATGCCCAGCCCTAAGAATGGAAGCTGCTTTTATCGGAAAAAAAAAGGAAGATGCTCATTTAATTGTGGAGAAATAATTTAAAATCCACTCCGTGTTTCTAACTTTTATTATATATATAAAAAAGTAATAATTAAAAAAACAACAATTCTGATTAAAAAAAATAACAATTTAAATAAATATTACTAGCCACTAATTCCGCACCACGCGGGTAAAATTAATGAAACACGTATAGTTTAGAATATTACATTTGATTAAATTTTGAAATAATATATATTTTTAATAAACTTAATATATATTTATTTTTTAAATATTTGATATACATCATAATACTGAATTAATTAATCTATACTTTTTTGCTATATTCTTTTGTCGTGTCATTTGAATTGGGTTTGCCCCTCTCTATTATCGTTACTTGTAAATGACAGGGATTTCGCCCCTCCTTAAACTTTTCTTATAATATGAATGAATCATATGTTGGCCAAAAAAAAAATCAAAATTATGTATGTTTTTAACAATTACGTTTTATAAGTAATATAATATAATAATTACAATTTTAAATTAAAATATATTTTGTGGATTAATTTTAAATTTATTCATGTTTAAATTAGTTAATACAAAAAAATGTTGATTAATTGATCAACATTATTTATGGTTTTGTATAAGAAAAAGTTACGTTTTATAACGAATATAATATAAAAATAAAATTTTAACATATGTATTCAATTTTTGTTGATTCTTGTTGAGTAATTTTAAATTTATTATTTTGACCAAAAAGAAATTAAATTTTTGTTCTCGTTTAAATTGTTTAATATAATTTTTTTTATTAATTAATCAACATTATGTATGGTTTTTTATACTCATTGTTTGTTCATGATTATTGAGTCATTTTAAATTATTCTCGTTAAATTAATTTCATTATTAAAAAAAAAAATCATATGAGTGATTTTTTCCGAGCTCCGTGAGTACATTTTTTTGTCCAAAACATGAATGATTAATTTAATTAACAGATTTCTAAACTTAAATCCACCATTATATACGATACATATACATACTATGAGTATACTATATATATAATCTGCAATATTATTAATTAATTTAGAGAGAAAAAAAATATTACCGAGTTAGGCGATTTCTGACACATGAAAGGTAACTATGTATATAAATGTAATGTCTCCTCGAATTTTTTTGCAAATATTTGAAGATCTTTAAATTAGACTTGACATTCTATTAAATTATTAGAATAAATTGTCCACGTGTCAGCCATAGAGCTTCCGATACCAAATTAATATAATACTAGCCACTAACCCCGCGCACCGCACGGGTAAAATAAAAATAAAATTATAAAGCTAATTTATCTTAACTTTTTTGAATATGGAACGTTATTTATAAATTTTAAGATATTTTTTTTATAAAAATTAATTAATATTAATACATTAGTTTAATTAAGTATTTAATACAAATTCTTATTTAAAATATTTCATGACAGTGAAATTAATCAACATTATAGATTATTTTTATAAGACTTTAACTAATAATAGAAAATCAAAGTAAGAAAATTGTATTTAGCATTAAAAAAAGTTTTAAAAAAATAAAATCGTTGAATCTGGATTTAAAAAATAAAAATAATTTTAAGACTTTCAAAGATATAATATTAAATCTTTTAAGTATTTTAAACAGTAACCTAATTATATATTATCTTTTCGCATATATATAATATAATATATATAATTGAACAAATACTGAATATAAAAAATTATTAAACATATATATACCATTTTAGAAGTATTCATAATTTTTTTCTTAATCAACACAATACTATACTATTAGATAAAAGAAATACCAAATCTATAATACATTTATTTTTCCTTTTATTTTTTAATTCGTGCATAAATTCAAACTTGTTAGTATCTAATTCTATATTAAAAATTCAGTAATAAGTTGGAGGTTTATTATTATTTTATTGACTTGTGAAATATATTTATGAGTAAAAATAAATAAATTAACACGTATAAATTTAGATACAATACATACATACATTAGGAAACGCTGATTCGAGAAAACGCCTACGTAAATTAACCATGTTCTTGTTGCCAGGTCGATATTCTTCCAATACATTTTAGTGCATAAGACATTAACATGTGAAGTTTTTTTAAAGAATATTAGAGTGTGTAGTTGATTATGTAATATAAAACCCCTAAGGAAACATATAGAGGAATAGAATCTAAATATGGAACCCATTTTCTTCATGTATCTCGACTGCCCTAGACCTCAAGAACCCTGCAAGTTACAATGACAAACCTATAGGGAAGCATTGGGAGAAGACAAAATATGTAATAATGAAAACTACATAGTTAAATTAATAAGTAGTTATATATGCTTACTCTCTATGTATGACATTGATCGACCTTAAATTAACTCCTTAACATTGTGCTTGTATGCCTATTTCATAATTACACATATATAAAATCATGTTAATTATCAAGTTTAAATAAAACTACAGAATTTGAAGTAAAAAAGAATAAAATTAAAGAATAATGAAAAAAAAAACTAAAGAATGAAATAACTAATAATCGTGTATTAATAATAATGAAAAAAGAAATCATAACCAAGTTGTGTTATGATTTCTTCATATTTATGACCTACCTTTGCATGTTCTTACTAAATACCACCCACAACAATAATTCCTCGTGGATTACCACGTTAAATATACTATAAGTGGAACCCTAAAGCGGAGGGTATGATTACGTATGAATTTTTAATGTCAATGATGACATGGAATTTAAAATCTAAATATGATATTAACCACATAATATATATCAACTAAGGTCTGAGAATTAGGCTATTAGTTGCACTAACCTTGATAACTTTGATGTATAGGAAAGCATGTATTTCTTCTATACTCAAGTCTTCTTAATTGTCCTCCACCAAGTCGGTCACTTTATTACGACCAGACTTAATTGTTTTTCTTTTTCTTTTAGTCATTTTCGTATTTTGATTAGCATCAGTTTCTCCGCCCTAAATTCGATAAAAGAAAACATTTGTTAGAAAATAAAAACCATAAAGCACGGAACAACATACGATACCACAACTATAAAAATATTGTAATACACCACACCATCACAACAATGCATTTTAGTTATCAACTGTATCTATAATAATATACTAAAATAACCGGTAAAACTATAATTAACAGAGATGGAGAATGATAAGAGTGAATACTAAGGAGTCGCATTCCATCCATTCACAATATCATTGTAATCTCCATGTTATGATGCAAGATTAAGAATGTCTTTTACATACCCAAGAATTAACCAATATTGAAAAATCCGACTTACTTTCAAAGAGTTTTGGATGAATATTTTCTTGTCCTTTTCAACTTCAATCAGCTCCTTCTCCAACACCCTTATAAACTGCAGAATTCATCACACCGTTCATTTTTTGTTTTTAAATAATCTGAGAATTTAGAATAAAAGTAATGCAGTCTAGTAAAAGAAAATTGAGACGGGTGTCATGGACCTCACGGTGGTGGGTTAGCTTGATGCAGCGTGAGTGGGTTTTAGGTTTAGTTGTATATATATATAGTGTATTATCTCATTATTCTTAATTTCAAAAATTAGAAAGAAGCTAATTAAAGATATTATATATTTATTAAATATTTTGAGTGTATTAGCCGAATTGATACGAAGTTCATATAACGTGAACTATCTATAATAATAGAAGATTATAGATATATATACTCTTTCGTTGCTTTGATACATATGTATTTCCATTATTTAGGTGTTCGGGTATTAAACTATTTTAATTTATTTACTTTTATTGTTATTCAAATTCAGTTATTAATTACTGCTTACGTGGCGGCCAATGGTCTTCCGGAACCAAACTGTATAGATTTACTATTTAAAAGGAAACTTTTAATTATTTTGTTTCTTTAAATTGCGCAGAGACCAAAATAGGAGATAAAAATACTTCTTAATTTACAATCAAACAATATTTTATGTCTAAATTTATAAATCTCCAATTAAATGCCGATTAAATTAGGAAACGCTGACTGTACGAACCGCCCACGTGTCATTCATAGGGCTTCCGGTACTGAATTAATATAATATAGTAGATAATATATTGTGCTTACGTGGCGGCCTATGGTCTTCCGGTACCAAACTGTATATATAATGAATTTAAAAGGAAATTTTTCATTAATTTGTTTCTTTAAGTTGCGTAGAGACCAAAATAAGAGACAAAAATACTTCTTACTTTTCAATCAATCAATATTATGTATCTAAATTTAGAGAACCTCTATTAAATTCCGATTAAATTAGGAAACGTGGACAATACGGTGACAGAGCAAATTGTCCACGTGTCAGCCAGAGAGCTTCCGATACCGAATTATTATAATACAGTAGATAGTAGATTGTGGATGCTCTAAAAGAAACTGCCTAAATAAATTACAATAAAAGAAAAATGAAGAATTTTATATATATATATATATATATAGATAAATTTGGAGATGAACCAGTGAGATTACCCTTTGATGACAGGACAACTAAACAAATTATCTAATAAATAGCCTAGGTTGTGTCTAAATTATATAATATATAGATGCATACTATGTGTTATCTAGTTGTAATCATCATACTAATAAATATATGAGTTTTTCTTTTGCTAAAGTAAATAAATGTGAACTTAATTTTCATAATTCACACTAAAACAAATTCACACTCGTACCGGATCAAGTTGTAATGTGTAAAATATTAATTAAAAATATTTTTCCACTTTTAGAATTTTAACGAAATTTAAACTTTTAAATTTTAAGTTAAGACGTGACGTGTTAAACCGTAGGAGAACTAAAAAGAGTTGAAACTTGAAAGGGGAGACTTCTTGTTTAGCTCGTGTTCTACACGTGAGCACTCATATATTGACCAAAGTACCCTTCTCCCCAAACCAAACTCCAATATTCCCTGAATCTCGGCCCAACAAATGTTCTCGGCCCAATATTACTGGCCCAATACTTTTTAGTTTACAACATAGACAAGCCCATCCCCACCAAAACAGCAGCAACACAAATAACACCGCCGTTCATCGTCGCCGTGGCCCCCCTCGCCGGAGGCGGAGCAGCAGGATCCACCGGAGTTTTCACCGCCGCCGTAGGACCAGAAACCACGGTGGCGCTCGGTCCCGCAGAAGGCGCACCGGCATCAGCCAGCTCAAGAGTCCCCTTGGAGTTCCGGTTGTCCGGCGTCATGTCGTGCATCTTGGGATGGGTGCCGTCGACGGCGGTACCCACCTGCCACACCTGGTTCAGTTTGGTCTCGCCGGCGGGAACTTTCACGGAGGCGTACAGCCTTTTAGTCCCGTCCGATTCCTCGGCGCTCAGGTCCCATACTTCGAACGACAGCTTGGATTCAACGATGGAGTGGTAGGATTCGATGTTCAAGGTCTTCGCCACTATGGATCCACTCTCTGCAAACACAAAAAGTTAAATATGTATGTGGTCGGTTAATCTATGCACGTGATTTGATAGTATGAATGAAGCTACTAGTAATCGAGTCGTGAATATACAATATATATATATATATTTATATATAGTCGAGCTCTACTTGAGCTTTTTCATCCATCGATTCGAGTACGACCTTATAATACATAAAGGTAGTCGAGTTCAACTTACAGTAGAACTTTATTTAGTAGATATGAGAAATGTTAATTTATTGTAATGTATAATGAGATTACGATCGAGTTAAGTCGAACTCAATTATATCGAGCTCGGATACGAGCTAAGTTTAAATTCGATAGATTTTAGTCGAATCGAGTTTTACAGATACTCAGCTTGTTTACACATCTAACTTCGGTCTATTTTTTCAGATAAATTCACAAGACATAGAGATGTTACGCTAATGTGCTACTAGTGTGACTAAAATACGATTATACATTTTTAAATAATTTTTAAACTATTTTTATTATATACAGACATATTAACCTACTATACTTATATTACATATTTTATTATTTGCTTGATTTTACGTTGGAATGATTTTTTACATCATGCGCCGATTATACAAAAGAAAAGTTAAGTAATGAAACAAAAAATCACATTTATAATATAGCAGATTATACAAAAATACTTATTATACCAGTTACCAACCAATCATATTACGCCTATATATATGCTAATTATATGTACAACTGGAGCTACTAAACCTTTATTTTTTAGAAAGTGTATGCATATATATGGAGGGGCATATTATATATCTATACATTTATAAGAATTACGAGAACAAAATTAATATTTATGATTTGAACGAATGTATTTTGTATGTATTACACATAAATTTAATAAAATACAATAAAATATAGAGTTTAAACTTTATTTTATTAATTTTTACTTAAATGTAATTTTTATTTTTTAGTGAATCCATTTGAAAAATTATGAATATACCTGGTTTGAGAGCCATGAGAGCTTGAGCTCCGACCATGCCGACTCCGGTAGGGTTTATCGCCCAGGCGATCCAGCTATTGCTGGCCGGAGCGACGTACGCGATCGAGAGAGAGGAGTTACTGGCGTTGTAACTGTAGTGCAGCTGCGCGTCTAACACCGCCAGATCCGTACACGTGTCGTACGTCTTGTCGAGCTTCTGAGAATTGCAGGTTAGGGAATGGGAGGGAGAAACCGCCATTAATAGAAACGCAGCTAGGAGAAGAAGAAGAAGAAGAAGGTGGTGGAGAGACGCCATTGTTGTTGAGCTCGAGATTAATGGGAGATTATATTGCTTTTCTTCTATCTATGATAAAAAAGAAGAAAAAATAATTAATGTAAAGCTATACTATATATAAGAGAGGACCGTGGGTTGTAGTGTAGGGTGGAGAGGAAATATAGGACACTCCGCAAACGATTGCTCAATCGAGTCGTGACACGTAAAAAGTTGTTATATTTGGAATTAGAGATTATTTTAGTTGTTTTTTTTAACCTACATCAATCTAAAAATGGCAACTTTAGCTTAACACGAATACGATATGAAAAAATAAATAAGTAAAGAAAGTGTTTGATTTGATTATATTTATATCGTTCTATCATATAATAATCGTATCGTGTTACAATTTTGTGAAAATAAATTCCATAGTGTTTGCGTTCAGTAATACTTATATATAGTGCTAGGTGAATATATTATCTCACTTTAATTGTGTCGTGTAAAATTTTTGTGAAATAAATTCCTTATTGTGTTTGCGTTTAGTATTTCTTATATATAATGCTAGGTGAATATATTATCTCACTTTAATTGAGCAGATCGGCCGGTTCATCGGTTCGACCTCCGTAACAATGTGCGTTGTATTTTTAGTGATTTTATTGAAATTTGTTTTATTTAAAACTCACCATCTGAATCTATGTTGTATTTTATGTGATTTTATTAAAGTTTATTAAAATTGCACTAAAACCGATCAAACTAGGTTCAAACCGGATTGAACCGGCCTAACTGAAAACTGATGGCTGGCCGGTTCAACCTCTTTTTTATATTTAACGTGTATGTAAATTAAGCAGAACATAATATTTTTTAATAATAAGTCACCATTTTCGAAACCAAAACATATAAAAGTAACACTCATAACCACTGGATAATCACTTGCCTGTGTTCCACTTCGGAACTGAGTTTATTTATCTGTTTTTAAATTAAACCGAAAATACGGTATACGACATATATACTTACACCCTGTGTGTCTGTGTTATATATATATATAGTATATACTAATACTAACGTAAAAGGGGTTGTTTATTATGGAAACAACAAACTTAATTAGTGGAAATTAATGATGTTGTGTCGTAACATGCAGTGCATGTGTTTCTTTCCCCACTAACCTCATCCACGCTGTTTTAGTCAATCACGTTGTTGGAATAAAGTTCAACATTTTCCCAAAATCATATAATTAGCTGATATTTTTTTTCTTTTAGTAACATGGTAATAATTAAAATAAGGTGCTTATTTATTTCCGGGCAATGCTTTCAAAACAAATGTGAAGTTAGTGAGTTCTGATATTTTTAATTAGGTAACCGTAATGTTATTCGATAAGTTCGAATTTAGGATTTCAGAGTTAATCTATAAGAAAGTATGCACTTTTAACTACTAAATCAGTATTATTAGTTGTAGAACTATTCATTAATGCATGAATAATATTTATTAGGGTTATTTACGAACTGCTAGCTTATGTTTATACACTCGGACAAGTTGTTATTTAGAGATTTATTTTGGATAATGTGATACTTCGAATTTGTAGACAATTTGTTAGTTCAAATTTTGGTGAACACACAATATGATAAATAACATTTTTTTCTCCAAAAAACCAAACTTGTTTGATAACCATATAGTTAGTGTTCAAAATTAACTATTGCTACTCATGTAGCTAGAGTTGCTATATATCTAAATCCCTACGGTAGCTAGTTTCCCGTGATCGATAGCCCATCTCTACTTAAATTGTCTTATTACCTCAACTTTATTGTTTTGACTTTAGTTTACAATGATACACCTAAAGTTAAAGGTAGATACAAATTATAACGTACGTTTATATATTTTTATCCATTTATTTATGGGCTCAATAGGAGAAATAAAAGAGTCGTTTTGCTAAGTAGGCATGTTTTTAATCGTAATTACGAAAATAAGCATGTAAAGTTGGAAATTCCAACTTTAAGCAAATCCTCATCTCCCAGTTGAGGATTTGACCAAAAGCTTTGGTCAAATCCTCGGTTGGGAGACGAGGATTTGACCAAAGCGTTTGGTCAAATCCTCGTCTCCCAGCCGAGGATTTGACCAAAGCTTTTGGTCAAATCCTCGACTCCCAGTTGAGGATTTGACCGTAGCTTTGGTCAAATCCTAGATTTTTTTTTAATAAAATACCATAAATAAAAAAAAAAAGGTTCCAAAATTACAAAAAAAAAATCATTACAACATTTAAATACTACACACAAATTCATAAGTTCCAAATCCATAAGTTCCATAAATCTTGTTCGTTCAAATACAAAAAAAACGTCGTCAAATACTACATAGTCAATGTCTCCATGGTTGCCCACCTTGCCTATCCCGAATGGCCGCTCTCCCACCTCTACGTCCTCTCACATTTCATCCGGGATAGGCAATGTGGGCAACTATGGAGACATTGACTATGTAGTATTTGATAACGTGTTTTGTATTTGAACGAACAAGATTTATGGAACTTATGAATTTGTGTGTAGTATTTAAATGTTGTAATGATTTTTTTTTTTTTTTTGTAATGTTGGAACTTTTTTTTAATTTCAGGTATTTTATTAATTTTTTTTTTTTTAAGATTTGACCAAAGCTACGGTCAAATCCTCGGATGGGAGTCGAGTATTTGACCAAAAGCTTTGGTCAAATCCTCGGATGGGAGACGAGGATTTGACCAATATTTTGGTCAAATCCTCGGATGGGAGTCAAGGATTTGACCAAAAGCTTTGGTCAAATCCTCAGATGGGAGACGAGGATTTGACCAATATTTTGGTCAAATCCTCGACTGGGAAACGAGGATTTGCCTAAATTCAAAATTTCAAACTTTACTTGCTCAATCTTGTATTTTTATACTATAATATGCTTAGTTTAGTAAATTTCTCGAAATAAAACACCTTAATTACGTTATTAGATTAGTATTGATTTAGTGGTTAATACTTAATAGTGCTTATTTTTATGTGATTTATTTAGAAATTCCAATTTCATAAATTCTTGTGGAGTCACCATGTGGTGACCTAATTAAAAATATTATGCATTGTCGGAGTTACATACTTCGTCAAACACAAGAGAAAGCAAGTAAAAGTGGATTTAATGACCGACCTATTAACTATACTAGGCTATTAGTGGGGCTACAAAGTCACTGCATGTGTTGTTTGTTTAGTAAATATGGTCGGAAAAAACTCCCGACTGTATAATAGTTCGAACATTACGTAGTGACATGAGTTTAAAATCGCTATTACAAACCTTTTTTTTTTTTTGCGGAAGAATAAATATTCAAAATATTTTTTAAAAAATAGATTATTAGTATGCTTTTAGGAATGTAATTTATTACTTTTTCATAGCTTATATAGCAATACAGTTTATAGAAAAAAATAGACTTAGCAATCAATAAAAGCGTTAACCGCAGTTAACCAAACTGCGTAAAAATCTATTCTTTTATTTTTTATTTTGTCATAATCGTCGTCTCTAAGTGTTGAGTGAATCTCCTAACAGTTAGCTGCGTGTAAATTATATGGCAGCACCTGTAGTATTATTATTCCACGCCTATAATAATCTAAACTAGCTCATTCAAATTAATTTTTAAGGAGAAAAGCAATGATATGCATATTTTTTAGTTTTCAAAACTCGAAAGAATTTGAAATATTTAACTAAAAGATGAAGCATATTATACGGTGAAATTACATGCCCAATTAGTTTAACAAGACAGAGTTTGTTGGATACATTAATATATATAATATTACATATATATACACCTTCAACATTTGTTTATAATTACTTAGTACCTCTTAGCCCAGTAAATGTAATTCAGGACGTTAAGGAAGTTGAGCACACATAGTAGTGCATAGTAAAGATCGAGTCGAGCATGATTCAAATCGTTCCCGCCAAGCCACTCTTTACGGCCGCCACCGACACTAACCCGACGACTCACCCCGTTTGCCACCGAAACAAGCACCGAGCTAAGAAAATACCCCATTGACGTCGAGCACCACGACAACGCCGTACTCATGCTCCTCATCCCGTCGGGCGCCTCCGAGTAGAAGAACTCCAACATTCCGCCAAGTGTCAGAACATCGGAGATTCCGAGCAACAGGTACTGCCACGTCAGCCAGAAGACGGACAGTGTTGTCGGGTGGTGGGTGTCGGTTGCGGCCCCGCGTCTCTTTGCCTCGACTAGACCGGCTACCGCCATGGACCCTGAGGCCAGGGCGAGACCGAGCCCGATTCGTTTGATGGGCCGGAAGACGGTGAGTCGGGTGGAGCCGAGGTGCTCGTAGAGAGGGATGGAGGCTAGCATGATGGCTAGGGGGATGACGGTTAGGGACTGGGTGGGGATGTTGAACCGGTGGATGGTTAGGTTCATGATGAAGCCTTGTTGGACCGTGAAAGTCTGGAGCTGGGCGAGGCAGCAATTCATCATGATGGTGCTGCCGAAGATCGGGAGGAGGCCGATGAATGTTCGGGTCTCCTCGACTTCGGTTTCGGTCACCGCGTCGTCTAGTAGGGCTTTGTTTAAAAACCTACATGGATTTTCATGCAGATTTGTAATATAAGTGATCACGTAATTAACTAGCTAGCACATAAATTAAGGTTTCATGTGGTTGTGTTGATTAAAAAAAAGCATGAAGTATTTGATAATAACTTACTTGAACTTGTCCATGGACCTTCGATCGGATCGAAGAGTGTGGACTTCAACACTCGAGGCATTGTTACCGGTCACCGTCGACGGAGAAGCTTTCCGGTTCCGGTATGCTGATGCGAGTACCTTCATTATGTAAAAAAAAAAAAATGTCATAAGTTCGTGTGGTAATTAAGACTTACTTACATATACTATATATATATATATATGAATATTATATTATATTTTTCTTTCATCAACTACCCACATTGATTTTTGTACCTCAGCTTTTTTTTTTTCCATCATAAATGTAATTATTTAATAATGTGTGACTCAATTCATCTAATTAAGATCAGTTCGAATTAGTATGATTTTGTACTAGACATGATCACCTAGTTTTGAAGACCATATCTAATAAAAGTTCGGGTCAAGGCGATATATTTAGATCAACAAATTGAGTCAAGAGTTTTTATCGCTTAAGGTGAGCTCTAGACATGGTCTCCCATACTAGGTGTTCATGTCTAGCACGAGTTCGGGCCTATGAAAATCTCCTAACTAGGTGAATAGAGTCATGTGTCATTAAATAACAACAATTCGAATAGTTGCGATTTCTAATAATCAGAACAAAAATTGAGGTACTAAAAAGTTAATTAACGGCAATTAAAGTACTAAAATAAAATTTTCCAGGTATATTTCATAATTAAAAAAGAGAGGTACAAGATGAGAATTTCTTAAAATGTCACTCATCATAAAACTACACTCACCAAAAAGCAGGTTTCACTTCATGGAAATTATTTATATTAGCTAGCTACACTAGGGTGTAAATGAGCCGAGTCGAGTATCTATCAAATTCGATTCAACTCGATTACTATTTTGCCAAGCTCGAATTTAAGTTCGAACTCGATTGGAATCCAAGCTCAACAGAATCGAGCTCGACTCGTTAGTCAATTATATATAACAATAAATTAATATTTCTCATAACTAAAAAAATTGAAATCGACTCGACCCGACAAAAACACTCGATTGACTTATTAATTAAACAAAAAAAAACAATAATAATCAAACTCAACTCGACTCGACTTATAAACTCAAACTCGTAACTCGTTTAGATTCGCCAGTATCTCAAGGCGAGCATTATCAATCTCGAACTTGACTCTACATACCAAACATCCCAACTCGAGCTCGAAATTACCTTAAAAATCCTGGAAAGAGGGCTTCCACCAGGAAGCTTGTATCGATAAACACGGTAGCCTCCAACGAAGATAGCAAGAGCCAAGCACAATGAGAAAAGCGCAATACTGAAGCTCCAGTTCCAACCCAGGTTCTCCTCCACCCACACCATCACCGTCGCGGTGACGATTCCGCCGGTGCAGAGCGAGAAGAAGAACCAGTTAAAGAAAGACGATACGGCCCGTTGGTTGTTCGGGTCGAACTGGTCCGCCCCGTGGGCGGGTAGAGCCGCCTTGATCCCGCCCACTCCGATCGCCATCGCGTAGAGCCCCGTGAAGAGGATGACTGACTCGTAGCCGGCCGGGGTTCGGGTTTTTGGCGGTTGGAGGTGCGGGTGGTGCGATTGTATGGTTAGCATGAGCAAGCCCTGAGATTATATATAGCTTTTGAGTTTTAAAACGTAGCAGAAAAATTCATGTAGTTAATAATATAATATTTAAATACTTATTTACTATATTGCATATTAAAAAAGTGTAAGAATGTTTTTTTCCTATAAAAATAAAAGTAAATATTTTCAAAAGACATATGATATTATATATTTATAAAATATGTTCAGTATTATAATAATTGTTTTTTAAAAAAATATGCATTAAGTTATTTTAACATATTAGTTTCTCGAAAATGAATTTTATGCACCAATAGTGACAGTAAAGACTAATTATTTTTCCATTACATAATGTTCGAGCTATTATGATTACGGTCTAGGAAGAGCCGACCAGATTTAGTGAACAACCAACGCATGTACTATATATTATGTTAATGTAGCTCCACAAACAACCTAGTATAGTCAAGAGATTGACTTACTAAAGACAATTATATTCTTCTTATCTTATGTCTGACGCAGTATGTAAATCTTACGAGACCTTATATTTTAATTAAGTCACCGTGAGGTAACTCTTTAAAGAGTTTCGAATCTAAGCCACATGAGAATAAGTGCTATTAACTATTAGACCACTTGCCCGTACACTACAATTGGTTTTGGGTATTTAAAAAAAATGAAAATATGGATTTTTTTATATTTTCAAGATGTGTTAAAAAAGTATAGATAGTAAATAAAAGTTACCAGAAGTTCAAAAGCGCAGAAAAATATGAAAGTTTTAAAGCGGGTGAGAAAGGAGTCACTGATAAAGCCTCCGAACAAGGTGAACAAGAAGGCCGTTCCCATGAAGTTGGTCACCATGTTGGCTGCCACGGCGGTCCGGTAGTGCATCGTGTGCTGGAAATACGACACAAAGTTTATCGCGTTCGATAGAAACACCATGTTCTCCAACACCTCCACCACTTTAAAAAAAAACAAAACAAAATCATAGGTTAATAATAAGACAGACGTGTGTCTTAACCAACTGTCTCATAAGTCCGAACTTGTGGGTGAAGACATTCAGCACACTTTTATACTATATCAACCGTTTGAGCCTAGGTTGGACACGTAAACCGGTCCGACCAAATTTGGAAATGATCTAAAACCGGATTGTTTGGAACCGGTCCATATCAGAGCGGTTCCAAATAGACCAAGTCTGCAAAGAGTAAACCAATACAAAAACCGAAAGTAACAGAATCGTTACTACGCTAGATCAGAATCGTTATTATTTTTTTTAGTACAAACTTCATTAAAAAAACGATTCAGACCTACAAAGAACCAAACCGAACCGGAACTGTTTTTTTTTTAAAAAACAAACCAGTTTTGAACCTATCTAGAACCGGTTCTAAACCGACTCGTTTTTCTAGGTTTCATGCCCAACCCTACCTGACACCGTTCCGTCCCGTTTTTGGTCAGGATGAACCCCCTTACTCAACCAGTTGAGCTATGATCGATTTAGGTTCTGATTGGTTAGGGTGAGCTAAGCGGTTTGACCGGATCGGTGCATAACACGGTTTCTAAACTATGCGACAAGCTTCGACTAGCTCAGATTATGACCGAGCTTCCTAATTATATGAATCGAGCCACAACGAAAATTCTTAGATATGATACCGAATATATGTAGGATGATAATTATTTTACTTGGAGAACAAGTTACCGCAAACGAGAGCAGCAGCTCTAGCGCCACCATGTTTCTTGGAGCTTGCCTTTCTTCCACGCCAATCCACATGCTCTACAGCTTCTTCAACAATAATGATGCTCCTCTCGGTATCCTTAAAAAACACAAAAAAAAACATTTTTAGAAACAGGACAGTGAGTTAACTGCATGCAGAAGAAAAATTTAGGGTTTCAAACCATGATCTGGGAAAGCTATATGAAGATGATGATCGGAGAAGAAGAAGTGACGGTGAAGGAGACGATTTTTTCTGGGTCGATATAATAATGATTATATATGTATATATAGCAGTGTGAACATATTTCTGGGTTGTTATTAAATTAAATGAAATGGTTCAGTTAGTCATGCATGCATCTTAATTTATTAATTATTCAATGAAGAAGTGCAACACTTGTGTACGAACAAGGACATGCAAACTGCCAAGAGTAACTTCCTCTACTAACTAACTATATAATATTTTATATAGTGTAGTATCTTCATTTTGTATCGGGTTCAAATTCAGAGCATTGTAAATGGAAAAATATACATTATCACTACTTTACTCATTTTGATGCAAGTATAAATTGTTTTATTTATAGAGTAAGTATTTTATAAATATTATTCTTCTGATAAGACCCCGTCAAAACGCACACCGTGTGAAAAAAAATAAAAAATCTATACTGTTTTTTTTTAATCCAAAAACCCAAAGCTATAATATGTAAATATATATTGACCTATAACATCATATACTAGTATTATATTATGTGCTTATAAGTCAACATAACCGTTTATAGCCATAAATGTTTCTATATTTTAATTTACAAACAGATTTTTTTCATTTGACGG
The DNA here is from genome assembly GCA_036873135.1 of Clarkia xantiana subsp. parviflora. NCBI lineage: Eukaryota > Viridiplantae > Streptophyta > Magnoliopsida > Myrtales > Onagraceae > Clarkia > Clarkia xantiana. Next base: position 13,081,157 of record JAPTYO010000010.1, on the reverse strand, counting down.
TAAAAATATAAAATATTCGGATTATATATAATATTATATATTTTTAACTTACAAACACAATTATAATAAACCAATTAACAATAAGATATGTCAAAATAAGCAAATACACTTTTAGACGATGAAATTATATAATGTTATTTAATAACATAGATTAATCTTTTACAATTTAAAGTTCAGAATCGTTGATTGTATACGTAACACAATAATACACATTTGAAGTTCGAGGTCCTAATATTAATTTTAAACTTAAAATTGCTAGTCTCTACATATATAGTACATACATATGACATTATTTAATTTATAACGGGCTTATAAATGGACCATAAGAACCAGGCTCCAATTTAGTTTAACAGAAAGCCCAGCTGAACCACCTATAACCTTATTATAAACACAACAGAGTAGAAACCCTAGCCGTCGCCTCTGCAATCTCTCAGAAGCTTTTCACAGCCAAGGTTTAGCAAGCAGATCAGGTATCCCTTCTATCTCTATCTCCATCTTCATTTTGCTGTTCTTGTTCGATCGTTAAGGATGGATCTTAGTATTGTTTTGCTGGAATCGAAATGTGTATCAAAGGAAGAGTAGCTGATTATCCACTTAGATTTCCTGAGCTAATGATCTTGCTCAAATGGATTTGAATTCAGTGATATTGAGCTTAGAATGCTGATTTCTGTGTTGCAGAAGCAATGGCTGTTCCTCTGCTGACGAAGAAGATCGTGAAGAAGCGCACCAAGCAGTTCAAGAGGGCGCAGTGGGACCGCAAGATATGCGTCAAGGTAATTGGTTGCTATTTGAGAAATTGCCTGCACTTTGCTTTGCTTTGCTTATCCTCTGTAGGTTGCTTCTGTAGCTTCATTAGACTTTGAACTCCATTTTAGCGTGTCGATAAGAAAGCCCTGAACAGTAGGTTTTCCAGATTGTCCATGATATTTGTTTATCCTGATGAGGAAATTGTTTAAGGGTTTGATGTAATATCTGAAACAGTATTCACAGTAGACAATTGTTGTCCAGCAAAGCTGCACAGGATGAAAATTTCCACTTTTCATTTACTGTAAAAAATGGCGCTTCTAGTTATTCTTTAACTAAAATCTGTATCTTATGATGTCTTATAAAGCAAATTGGCAATTTCCTTGAGGACCAGAGTATATTTGTTTGTAAACAACTGAGCTCCCTGCTAAACAAGTTTCATAATGCTAGAAGTTAGTTAAGCCGTATACCTCGTGGGATCCCCACATCAATAGATGTTCTGTATTCCAGGTGCTTGTAGCTATTCCTAAACTAAAATTTGTGATCTTTTGATGTTTTATAGAGCAAATCGGAAATTTCCCTCAAGGACCAGAGTATATTTGTTTGTAAACAATTGAGCTCCCTGCTAAACAAGTTTCATAATGTTACAAGCTCGTTAAGCCGTATGCCTCGTTGGATGCCCTGTATTCCAATTTCCAAACAGCACGCCACTCTCTTTCTTGTTTGCCCTCCACTGTAACTTGTCTAGTTCAATTCTCTAGGCAATTCTTTTATTCGTTTATTATTAACTTTTTATTGGCTAACCATATCGTTAAAGTTATAGAGAATATATTGTCATTCTTAACCTGAAATGGAGAACCATTTCTACTTGATAGGGATGAAAATGACCACTTTTCATTTTTACTGCCAAATTTGGTGCTTGTAGAGTTGTAGGTTGTAGCTATTCATAAACTAAAATTGGTGATCTTTTGATGTCTTATAAAGCAAATTGGCAATTTCCTTGAGGACCAGATTAAATATGTTTGTAAACAACTGAACTCCCTTCTAAACAATTTTCATAATTCTAGAAGCTCATTAAGCCGTATGCCTCGGGATGCCCACATAGATAGATGTTCAGCATTCCAATTTCCAAACAACATGCCACTCTTTCTTGCTTGCCCCCCTCCACTGTAACTTGCCTAGCTCAATTAGATTGCCCAACTCTATTTAGGCAATTCCTTTATTCGTTTCTTATTATATATCATTGGCTAAAAGTATCGTTAAAATTTTAGGGAATATATTGTCATTCTTAACCTGAAATGGAGAACCATTTCTACTTGATAGTGATTAAATATGCTAATGTAGTCATCCACTGAAACCGCCACTGACTGTTCATCCGTTGCATAATGAGATAGCTATATATTTGCTGGTCTGAGTTGACAAAGTTTTCCATTTTTTTAGGGTCAACATCCTTGACTGGGCAATTCATTTACATGGTGTTTATGATTATATAGTTCTAATATATAGCCGTCTTATTGGACTCTTTTCAGACAAGCTGGAGGAGGCCGAAGGGTATTGACTCACGTGTGAGGAGAAAGTTCAAGGGTGTCACTTTGATGCCCAACATCGGTTATGGCTCAGACAAGAAGACTCGCCACTTCCTTCCCAATGGATTCAAGAAGTTCGTTGTCCACAACGTCAAGGAGTTGGAAGTCTTGATGATGCATAACAGGTGTCTAATCCACCTAGAACATTAATTGCACACTTAATTTATCATGGTGTCTTTTTCATTATACAGCAATTGGTCTATTATTGTTGAAAAGTAAGCCACAGCTGTACTAATCAAGAAAGAACACGTTCTAAGACCTTTCTTTTTCCAAAATTCAGGACTTACTGTGCTGAGATTGCTCATAATGTGTCAACCAAGAAGAGGAAGGATATTGTCGAGCGAGCAGCTCAGCTCGACATTGTCGTTACCAACAAGTTGGCCAGGCTCCGAAGCCAAGAGGACGAGTGAACTTAGGCGCAGGTTCTACTCAGTCTTTGGTATGTTAGTTTATGTAGTATGCATTTTGGATTCGGAATATGACACTCTATGTTTGTTTTCCGGTTTTTGTCAAACTAGCCATGGAAGAATCTTTGCTTTTTCCTGACAATACTTGTTCAATCCAAAGTTTTGGTAATTTATGGTGCCCAATAGTTTGCCAGTTGCATTGTTTGATAGGGATTTAATTCGGGTTTGATAATAGAGTCTATTTACAGTTGGTATAGTTGGGGTGGTAAGCTATTTATGCCCCTCTTGTTGTTTGCCGACGGATTAAATGGTGTTAATGAAGTTAGGTTGGATTGCGATGTCTTTCCTTGTTGGTTAAGTTATCTACTTTGGATGTTTCTCAACCAACTGTTTGACCTTATAAAGAAGAGGTTAGAAATAGATGTGCATGCTTCCTTTTTCATTAGAAACTACAGCTAGCTAGTTATTAATGTGGTTGAATTTCTTGGGCACCTTACACATTTTTTTGGGATAGCTAGTTATTAATGAGGTTGCATTTTTTGGGCACCTTGCACATTTTTTTGGGTTAATATTTGGCATCTGGCCTATCAAAAGTGTTGATTATGAGTACTCAATAACTCGTGGTGAGCCTGCAAGCTGGTCTGATAAACCATGTCAAGCATGAGTCGTAGCTAGGGGTGAGCTCAGGACAAACGGGCGGGAATTTTCAAGAAAATGTCCCTAGCCCTAGTTTTCGGGATTTTCCACAACCGTCCCTAGCCTTATGTTAAACATTTGAAAGTCCCTACTTTGTCGGGACTTTTCAAATTCGGGACGGGCTAAGGACAACTCTACTTTACACCTAAGAATGAAAATAAACCTTAATTCTCAACTCAATACAAATTCAAGTTCAAGCATTCATCAAATTCACGAACACATACATCGAATTCATCAACACATACATCGAATTCACGATCAAATACATCAAGGCACACGTAGTTTAAGTATGCTTAGATTATTTAAGTTCTAAATTGTTGAATTATGGTAAATAACTAGGGACATTCGGTATTTTTTGAAAAAAATCCTAGACCTAGCCCTAGTTGGGAGTAAAAGTCCCTCTCATATGGGCTTGGGCCCAATTTCGGAATGGGATTTCGGGACGGGTTAGGGCGGGTTTTTCGGGAAGTCTGGTTTGTCGGGTTTTTTGCTCCGCCCAGGGCGAGTTCCCTGGCTCGACTAATTGAGGGTTTAGTGTTTATCAATAGTCCCCGCCTTGCTCTACCTCATGAAAAATCGGTCTCATACCCTTCGGATTTTCTGGGTCAATTTTTTTGTGATGCTCGCGGATGCGGGAGTCTGTACCCTATTGATGCCCCTACTCATAATTCAATACTGATGCCCCTATTGATGCTCGCGGATTGCGGGAGTCTAACGAGCCTAGTGGTTCGATTTGGGTTCTTTGTATCTAAATTAAATAAAATAAAAGTTAGGAATGTATTTGAGGGATTAAATTGAATATAATCGCAAGTTTAAAGAGTGTTACGTGACTTAACGACTAAAATTATTGACCAGTTAACAGATGGATCTAAAGTCAACAAAGTTTAAACATTTTGTATAAAATAAAACATTTTGTACTAAAAGTTATATATATTTACGTACAAAATTATTAATCAATGGGGGGCAGTTTTGCTATATAGTTATTGTTATTGGGTGGGTACAAACAAACACTTCACATCGTGGCTCCACTTGCAAAACCATTGATAGATTAGAGTAGTAGTGGATGAAAATGAAATAGCCATATATAAAATAAAAAGGTGTTGTGTGTTCCTTAGTGGGCGTTAAAATTTGAATTTGGTAATTTTTAGTTGAAATGACAAATTTAAATAAAATCACTATGGACGCTCTTAAAACGAAACTATTTATGATCTACATATATAATAATATATATTAAGAGTCTATAATCAGTAAATAAGATGATCCATTGTGGACCTGAAATGAAAGGATTCAATAAGAAAAAACGCCGCTGCATTACATTACCAACCAAACAGAGCTTGAAGTTGGGAAAACAATAGCACATGTTATCTAGCTGTCAGTATATGCTTTGCCTTGTCTGCGCATTTATGCCCTTCTCTCCCCACCTCCTGTGGCTGTCTGTCTTTCATTCTCACACCATTAACATTTTTTTTTGCTGGGTTCTCACACCATTAACATGATACAATACAACTGAGCCCCCACTCAACAAACCTCCTTCATATATCTAGAATTAATTTTTAATTATCTAGTGGGTTAGTAGAAGATTAATAGTTTAGACTTTACTCAAATTGTGATAATTTTTTTTATGTATAAATGGGTAAAAGATAACAAATTCAAATTTAGTAAATAGGTTTTAACAAAATTAACAAATTGCAAAAACGACCTAAAAAATATAGAGCTGCAATTTTTTACGACGGAATTTGACTTAAAAACATGGGTTAAGAACCTATGAAAGGTCTGAACTATCACCCATGTTAACGGGAGAGGTCTGAAATTTAAAAAGTTAATAACAAAGGTCTGAAATTTATGTTTTGTTGATAACAGTGGTCTCCGTTAGTTTTTTCCGTTAAAACTAACGGAAGTTGGTCACATGCTTGGCATGTGACCGGAAATTAAATAAAATTCCGAAAATGCCCTTCTATCAAGTGTGCCTATCACATGCATGGAGTGAAAAGACCAAAATGCCCTTGAAGCCACCACGGTACTCCGGCGACCACCAATCGTACTCCGGCGACCACCACCGTACTCCGGCGACCACCACCGTACTCCGGCGACCACCACCGTACTCCGGCGACCACCACCGTACTCCGGCGACCACTACCAAGGCTCCGATTGGGCCAAAATCGGAGCCACCGGCCCCGATTGGGCTCCGATCGGAGCCACCGGCCCCGATTGAGCTCCGATCGGAGCCACCGGCCCCGATTGGACTCCGATCGGGGCCAAAAAAGCTCCGATCGGAGCTTTGAGGCTCTGGTCGGAGCCACAGAGCTCCGATCTGGAGCTCTGTGGCCCCGACCCCGATCTGGAGCTCTGTGGCTCAGGTCGGAGCCACAGAGCTCCAGATCGGAGCTCTGTGGCTCCGACCAGAGCCTCAAAGCTCCGATCGGAGCTTTTTTGGCCCCGATCGGAGTCCAATCGGGGCCGGTGGCTCCGATCGGAGCTCAATCGGGGCCGGTGGCTCCGATCGGAGCTCTGTGGCTCCGACCAGAGCCACAAAGCTCCGATCGAAGCTTTTTTTGCTCCGATCGGAGCTTTTTTGGCCCCGATCGGAGTTTTTGGCCCCGATCGGAGTTTTTGGCCCCGATCGGAGCTTTTTGGCCCCGATCGGAGCTTTTTTGGCCCCGTGGTGGCCGAAGTCGGGTCGCCGGAGCCGAGGTGGTGGTCGTCGGAGTCGAGGTGGTGGTCGCCGGAGTCGGGTGGTGGTGGCCGGAGTTGGGTGGTTTTAATTTGACTTTAGGGGTAAAATTGTCATTTCACATTTCCTTAAATAAGATATTAAATAAAACAAAATTATTAAAGGGGCAAAAATGTCATTTCACACAATTCTGTTAAATTTAACCCTAAAAATGGACAGAAAACCTCAAATCAACAAAATTGAAATTTCAGACCTCTGTTATTAACTTTTTAAATTTCAGACCTCTCCCGTTAACATGGGTGATAGTTCAGACCTTTCATAGGTTCTTAACCCTAAAAACATTGTATCCCATAGAATACCTATGAGTTTTGCTCAAACCACCGTTTTCACATGAAAAATATAAATATTCGCGCGTCAAATTCCGACACTTCACCCACTTTCCCATCATTTATATATATATATATATATTCATTACTTTTCTTTTTATAAATTGATCCAATGTAAGTGGATATTAATATAAATTTAGAATATGCGTGCTGTGCTAAAGATGCTGCCGTTATAATGACCTCTAAAACCACAATTTTTTTTTTATTATAATCAAATTGTCAATTTAAGTTTCAACACTCAAACAAATTGTTAATTAAAATTATTTTTTTTCCAAATAATTTGCTAATTTAAGTTCCGCATAGAAATTTGCTGGTTTAGATTCCGTTTAGCTACAATTTGCTAGTTTTCCGAACATAATCCTCCATATATTAAGCACGTGATAAATAAGTAACTAACAATTTATTTAATCATTTGAACATCAACGATCAATTTATTTAATTCTCCAACCATCATTATTTGTTATTCGGTAGCTCAAATATTAAGTATTTGTTTTGTATATATGAGACACATATAATTCATTATATCTAATCAAAACTATCAAATTTAAAAATATAATTTAAATAAAACCATTGTAGAAGCTCTAACGAAATGGAAATTAGTCCACAAAAAATAAATAATTTAGATCTTATTTCATTATTCGTATGCTCTAGCATTAATTAATTATTATCGCCGGATCCTCTTTCTATACAAAATAATACATGTATATCTAATTTCAAACGAATATTAAAAAATAAAAAATTATCAAGTTAGAAGACCACGAAATCGTCAATTTTTGAGGATTCGTTCAATCCGTTAACCCATACCCTCTTATGATTCCCATTCGCTTCCTTATTCGGATTCTTTTTCGCCTTTTCGTCGTCGTTTTTATTATCGTCACTCTGCTTTTGTTTCTCTGCGAATATTTCCTCCACAAACGCCTCCACGTCGATTCCCTCCTTCTCTCCCCACTCCGGCACCGCCGGTATGTACGGCGGCCGGCCAATCCGCACGACGGAGTCCCACCTCATACCTCTGAAAAACTCGTGCTCTTTAACTCCCTCCACCTTGATCCTCCTCCTCGGGTCCTTCTCCAGCAGCTTCCTGATCAGGTCGCGCAGCGGCGTCGCTTCTCCGACTAGCTCCGGCGATTTCGATAGGATTCTGTAGAAGGTTTCCTTCCTGTTGGAGCCGCGAAACGGCGTCGAGCCGTAGAGCATCTCGTACAGGACTACGCCCAGGGACCACCAGTCGACGGCGAAGTCGTGGCCCTTGCCGATGATTACCTCCGGCGCGACGTACTCCTCCGTTCCGACGAACGAGTTTGATTTCTCAACCGAATCGGTCTCGTCCGGGTAGACCAGGTTGGTGCTCGGTCTGCGCAGACGGTCCGTGTCTTCCGACGAGATTCCCGAGCCGCACCATCCCCAGAGCGGAGAAATCCGCTTCGTGGTCGCTGGTAGGTGCTGCGGCGGCGCGTTGGCTATCGGCGAAGATTGATCAGATCTGGTTTGTAGTTTCTTCGAGAGGTCGAAATCTACCAGCATTATGTGGCCGTCCTCTTGAATCATGACGTTCTCTGGTTTCAGATCTCTGTAGACGATCCCTAATTCGTGCAAATACTCCAATGCGAGCACCAATTCCGCAGCGTAAAACCTGCATCAAATCAATCACAGAACGATGAACAACTTTTTTTAATTTCAATTGAACATGCATGATAAATCCGCCGCTGATTGGCGGCCAAATTGCGGAATCAATTCGAATCCACTCACATTGCCCTAGAAACCATGATCCGACGAACGATACACACGGAGAATTAAGATTACCTGATAGCTTCATCGGAGAACATCTTCTCCGTCTGCTTCTTCCTGAGAGAGTTCAAATCGCGCCCTGGACAGTAATCAATCGCGTATCCGACGATCTTCTCCGTGGCCAGAACTCCATGCAGCTTAGGCAGCAGCGGATGATCCAACTGATTCAGAACCTCTTGCTCAAACGAAATCCTCTTGTACTCGTCGCCGTAGTTCTCCACATCCTTGTTCTTCTTCACGATGTGGTCCCTCAGAATCACCTTCAGCGCCCGGAGCTCGAGGAACGGTCCGTCTTGGACCAGGAACACCACTCCTTTCGCTCCACGGCCGACCGGCGCGATGACCTTGAGGTCACCGAGGCTGAGGTCCGGCACTTCATGATGCCGCGCCGCCGTGTCTCCCATTCTCCGGCGGATCAACTATGAATCAATCTCTTAGAGAGAAATGATGTGCTAGGGGTTTTATGTAAAGCAACAGAGCTAGCTTTCTTCTTTCTTTCCTTGGAGAAGACGTCTTCTTTTTAATTCGTAACAGAAAGTTGGAGCCGTGAGATTGCGACACGTAATGAGAGTAAAGGCAGATTTGATTACGTGGCGATATCTGAAGCGTCTATTGGTCAACGTATTACTGATGGGGGCGCGTGACGAAGCTCGCAGTTTTTGTTGTTGAGAGATATAAATGTGCATGTATATATTATTAATTAATTAATTTTGAAATTCTAATAACGATATGTATATAATAATAATAATATAATAATGATCGACGTTCAAAATAGGTTGTGTTGATTATTAAATTAGCTAAACAAATATTACGTTTAATTTTGACATAATTGATTACGTCACTTTTACATTATTAGTATTAAATAAAAGGTAACAAGTTGTTTGAAAACAAACACAAAATTTGGGCTCATATTTTCTGGAAATTTTTTAATGGGTGTTTAGCACAGTGTGATTTGAGATTATTTGCTAAGTATTTGACATAACGAATTGGTTCGTAATCAGCTATGTAATGCGCAAATTAAAATCAAGATCAACACATGAACATTGAAATAAGTCAAGATTAACCTTTTAATTACTTGGTGAGCAAGGCAATTAATAACGAAGCTTCACACTATAATCATAAACAAATTTAAAAAAAAACGTGGGTGAGAAGAAAAGACTAATTAGGAGTGCTGTTCCAGAAGCAGTGGTCTTCAAAGATAGACAGCCGAGATTTGTGTATTACAGGATTATACTATTTATTTATTTATTGCCTTGCCAATCGTCAGTCATGACCTCAATGTGTATAGCTAGATCGGGTATTATAATCATTTATAAGTAATGTTACTATTATTATTATATATTTTTGGTTATAATTACTATATTTATTTATTTATTTATTCACGTTGCAACAACGACAGCTAGGCTGGTCCTTGCCACAATTTGCATATCAATTTCCCAAATCTTACTTGCTGCATCCCATATCTCTGCCAGAGAAATCTTAACAGTGTCCAACATATAAGATTGTTAATTTATATTCTTTTTTTCTTTTTAAAATTAATGAAATAAAATAGTGATTTTTAAGTATTAAAGAGTTTACAATTCACAAATTTGATACTTCGAAAAAAATGGAAAGTAACATGTTTTGGTTGCTTAAAAATGTTATTTTAATGTTAAAATCAGACGAAAAAACAGTAAATTTGATACTTCTTGTCTGAAATATTAATTAAAAAAATTAAGATACCAAATCACTACATAACATATAATTAAGCTTGTGTTTCAGTTTTAACCCTTATAATAATCATTACCCGTAGTAACATATTGAACGTGAATATCTTCATGAAATTTAAAAACAAAACATCTAAATGATGAATGAAATCTGAGTATGTACAATCAATTAGATTTTAGATTTTTTTTTTTTTGCCAATAGTATTGTGTAGATAATAATCAATCTAGGTAAGGAGTTAGGTAGTGTTTCCTTAATTCTTTATTTAATAGATTTTTACTGGAATTTTTATTTTGCCACTTTTTTCTAGGGCGGAGCATAAGTCCCGACAACCCGAAGTCCCGAGGAACCCGTCCCGAAGTTGTGTCCGAGCCCGTATGAGAGGGACTTTTACTCCCAACTAGGACTCGGGCTAGAGCTAGGGATTTTTTTAAAAAGTCTGAATGTCCCTAGTTACTTACCTTAATTCAACATTTTACAACATAAATAATCTAACTATACTTAAATTAAAGGAATATAAAATAAAATAAAACACACAGACCCTAATAGCTAGTAAGTAGTAGTCGTAAGTATTATTATTACTAGTATAGCCATAGCCCACAATGAGAATGCTAATGTTAGTGTTGTAGAAATTGATCTACGTGTGTGAACTTGATGAATGTATTTGTAAACTCGATGTATAAGTTTATAAACGTGATGAATGTTTAAACTTGACCTTATATTTTGAGTTTGAACTAGATTTATTATCAAACTTATGTGTAAACGGGTTGTCCCTAGCCCGTCCCGAATTAGATAAGTCCCAACCAAGTAGAAATTTTTTCAGATGTTTAACTTAGGGCTAGGGACAGTAATAAAAAATCCCAAGAACTAGGGCTAGGGACATTTTTCTGAAAATTCTCGTCTGTTTGTCCCGTGCTAACCCCTACTTTCTACTGGAATTACTACTATATCATGAAGTTGGACCAAATTAATAATTTTGAAATAAATCATTATAAGAAATTGACAATTTCAAAGTGACTCAAATGCAGCAGGCAGCATTTTAAGGAATTTTAATAACTCATTAATGTGGTCAAAATAAAATAAAACAACGAACTTTTGTTATTACTGTTTACCAAAACAAAGTTCTGTTATCATTATTTATTGATTTTCTCAACAAGTCGATATTCCGAGAGAGTGAAACTGTGAAAGGGCATATATATATTTTTTTTTCGCGGGTCTTATGACATATATATTAATAAAAATTGTACTCGTAACCTTAACCTTGCTTACTTTACATTTAAATTATCAATAATCAAATATTTGTTCCATATAAATCCCTACAAATTTGTTCCGTAAAGAAAATGTCAAAAAAATTAATTATAAAGTTTCTCCATTTGTAACAAATGATATCAACAGCGACTAAAAATATGTAAAAAAAAAATAATCACATTGTTATATAATAATATTATTATAAATACATATTATATATTATTTTAAATACATATATTTACTATAATATGTTAAATTTTAAATAACGTAATATTAAAGTCATTAACTTTTTTTCCATCACTCTATTTATGAAATAATTAATTTATTATATGTAAAATTTAGATGCGAATTTTTTTTTTAATAACAGATTATTTCATATAATATGTGCAACAATAGATATTAAGAAATTCATTTTAAATAAAACTCATGCACAAAGCATTGGAGAATGACTTAAATCTACATTAATATTCAGGAATCATCCTATCATAGCTAAAAAACAGCCCATTATTAAAATTTAAAAATAGCCCGTTTTGTTTAGAAGGTAAGTTGTTAAGCCCAAAAGGCCCATCACTCCCTTTCTTTTTCCGGGTTTAACTAATATATAAGTTGGCCCATTTAATTTGTGAATATTATTTTGAATATTCGTGTTATCTTACCAAATAGTCTTTTATATCCAAAATATTTGTAAGTTCTTAAGGTAATTAATCATATCGTAGCGGCCTAAAAATAGATTTGAATTACAATATTATTAATCACACTCTTTACAACAATCATACATATCATTTAACACATTTGCAATGCTAAACATTTTAATTTTCCACTCTCAAATAATATTTTGTTTTTCCACACTGCAAAAAATTCTACTATAAAAATTACTTATACAACAACAAAACAACAAAATTAGACAATATTTTCAATTACCAGATTGAAAAATCAGCGTATACTTCCATATAATTTTGAATAACTAAATCCACCCATTTTTGGTTATATATTTTATCCGTGAGATGATGTTTATTTTATCCCTTCAACTTTTGATCTTGTAATTTTGACCGTAATCACTGTAATTATTCTTAAATTTAACTCTTTAATATCTTAAATTTCACCCTCTAATTTTATTTACACGGTCATTGCCCTTAAAGAATAATCTCGACTTTCTTGCTCGAATGAATAACCCTACTTGGTTACTACTTATTCTACATTATATGTATCGATAATCTATCTTACGAACTGCTGCTACTACTAGAATCATCGAAACCGACCGACCGACACTTAACTACCGAATTCACCGAACACACCTCCACATCCGGGCTCATGGTCCGACGATACGGACCGAACCACTTATTCTTCATAAAACCGCTCTTTCTCCACGGCGGCATCGACAAGCCTCGACTCATCATCGAAATCTTAGCCGCTTCGGTCATTGCCTTCACTACCACCTTCATCTCCTCGACTTTTCCGACGAAAACTCCGGGAAGAGACTGCATCAGCCTCGAGTACTGCCTCGTCGGCCGGGCTATCTCGAACTCACCGGAAAATTCTAGCTCAACGACGTATCGCTCGCCGCCGGAGCCGACCACGTCGATGAACTCGTGGCGGCCGGCGGTGACGCTCCAGTCGAAGCCCCACTTCGTCTTACAGAGAGCAGCATTGTGGCCGATGTCTTGCAAGAGCAGCACCACCTTCCGCCGGCGATCGGAATTTTTCGGCTCCGTTATCGAGAACACTTCCATTGCTCTGTCAACGTGAGAAGCCAGGAGATCCTTATACCTATCGACTTCGCCGGAGCGCCGCCGGAGGAGTCTCTCGATGGCGTCCATTCGGACGGACTCCAGTCCGTCGAATTCGGAAGAACTCGCCGGTTCCGTCGTTGATGAGTCGTCGTCGTCCTCGGGGAAGAAGTCGTGGATGTCGTCGGAGTGAAACAGAGAGTCGTCTTGGCCGCTTTCGTTGTCGTCGCTTCCGCTGTACGGTCCGATGAGGTGGGAAATCGCGTCGCCGCCGAGAGGGTACATTACTCGCATTTCTTTAACAAAGCCCTGGACTGTAGACGGCGGCGGAGGGAGACTGTATCCGACGAAGTGATGACTGTTGTTCTGTAAGAGACGGCTGCTGCTCTGTATTGTATTATTTTGGTGGAATTCAATTTGATAGTAAGTTTAAAATGGAAAGCGAGGTTATATAGAGAGGAGTTGGTTTGACTGTTGGTCGTGGAATATTCCATAAAAAAAAACTAGTTGGCAAAAAAAATTTAAAGTCAATAAGAATAACAAACTGAAGTGGATAAGTTAATTAAATTTAAATAAAAAAAGGAAAAACTAAATAAGGAAGAAGAGGATATGAGGAGAGTATCGAGTGGGCGAGAGCGCGGGACAGCATATCCGACCGTACATTTTTTTGTTCGAATCTTACTGTCAAATAATTATCATTTTTGTATTGGACTCAATAGCGCAGCATTAATTACCCACTTTAGTTTTTAACTGAATAGTTCTAGAATCAAGATTAAAAAAAAAAGTTCTAGAATCCCCACCAACTAAATAGCATAATCTTTATTTTTTTGTATTATTATTATTATAAACTAATATATGTATGTATAAATTTACGTAAATCCATTCATTAGTATTAATTTGGCCAAAAAAAAATTCATTAGTATTAATTTATTTTTTTGCAAATAAGATTGAACTATTTAGACCAAGAGTCAATATTACTCTACGTAATTCTCAAGCACTTCTATTTTCGGTATAAGATTTTTCTGATCATATATTTATTAAACACTAGCTCATACACCGATTTTTTTTCTAAATATCAAAATTAAAACCAAATAACTTTACTAATCTTATGATATATAGTGTTTCGACTCGGTTGGAACTCAATTAATCACTAATCGGTAGTTGTGTTATTTTAAAGGATTAAAATGTCTTTTGATGCCATAAGTTTGACTTGTGATGACTTTTGGTGCAATATATTTTATTTTGTAGGTTTCTGGTGTCAAACGTTTGTATTTTGTAGGCTTTTGGTGCATCTGTTAGTCAAATGTAAAGTTTGACCGTTAAATAGTTTTATTTTGTTCATTTTAGTCTTCAAATTCATACACCTAACTTTTAATTTTTACAATTTAATTCTAAAAGAACCCAATGTCCAATTGACCTAGTCATAGTGCGACCCATGGCTGGATCAAACCACGGCTCGGGTCGCCAGACATGGGCGACCCCAGCCGTGACCTAGCCATGGGCCGCACCATGCATGGGTCAATTGGATCCAAGGGTTCAATTAACTCAATTGAACCCTTGGGTCCATTTAGGTTATTTTAAGAGTAAATTGCAAAAATTAAAAGTTAGTGTATAAATTTGAGGATTAAATTGAACAAAATAAAATATTTAACGGTCAAACTTAACATTTGACTAACGGATGAACCAAAAGCCTACAAAATGCAAACATCTGACACAAAAAACCTACAAAATAAAACATATGACACCAAAAACCAGCACATGTCAAATATATGACACCAAAAGACACTTTAACCCTATTTTAAAAAGTACCCACTTAATTTTGTACATTTAAAATGTATTTAACTACAATTTTAGACGAATGATTGAAGCAAATACTAATTACAATCATTTTGAAACATATATACTTCCATATAATTATGAAAAACTAAATTCATCCATTTTTGGGTTATTTATGGGTTTTTCCACCATGATTGTGGAGCACCATGCTTTTTTAAATTTTTTTTTTTATTACTAGGATGGACTTAATTGTAAAATATGTAAAACTTTAAAAGTATAAAAATGTATGAAATTTGTTAACTACACCAAATATTTGCACCATACTGTTAATAATATCAATTTTCCTTTAGGGCAATAGAAAAAAATAAAGGGTTAACAGATCTTTTGGTCCATGATGTTTGACAACTTTTTGGGTTTTAGTCAATGATATTTTTTTTTACCTAGTTTTGGTACCATATGTTTGCAGATTTTTTCTAGTTTTGGTCAAACCGTTACATTCCGTCCATTTTTTGACATGTTCAAGTCACGTGATCCACTCTAAACTTTAAATGTAGTCCCTCTAATACTTTCTTAACATTTTTTTTGTTTAATTTAGTCCCGAAGTTTCAAAATTGACCCAAATTGGACAATATGTCCAATTGAATTTTTGAAACTCCGGGACTAAATTGAACAAAAAAAGGTTAGGAAAGTATTAGAGGGACTAAATTGAACAAAATGGAAAGTTTAGAGTGGATCACGTGACTTGTAAATGTAAAAAAATGGACGGAATGTAACGGTTAGACCAAAACTAGAAAAAATCTGCAAACATATGGTACCAAAACTAGGTAAAAAAAACATCATTGACCAAAACCCAAAAGTTGTCAAACATCATTGACCAAAAGATCTGTTAACCCAAAAATAAATAAAAAAAACTAAAAATATGGTGCTTGTGGAGCATGATAGAAATATTAGCCTTAAACTAATAAAATATATACTTTTAACCTTAAACACTGTAATTACTCTCAAATTTTATCCCTAATTTTATTTACATTACACAGTATTTACCCCCTAAAGAAGAATCCCGACTTCTTGCTCAATGAATCAACCTTACTTGATTACTACTTCTACAATATGTGCATTGATAAGCTATCATACGAACTGCCGCTACTACTAGAATCATCGAAACCGACCGACCGACACTTAACTACCGAATTCACCGAACACACCTCCACGTCCGGGCTCATGGTCCGACGATACGGACCGAACCACTTATTCTTCATAAAACCGCTCTTTCTCCACGGCGGTATCATCAGGCCTTGACTCATCATTGAAATATTAGCCGCTTCAGTCATCGCTTTCACTATCACTTTCATCTCCTCGAATTTTCCGACAAAAAATCCAGGAAGAGACTCCATCAGCCTCGAGTACTGCCTCGTCGGCCGGGCTATCTCGAACTCACCTGCAAAGTCTAGCTCAACGACGTATCTCTCGCCGCCGGAGCCGACGACGTCGATGAACTCGTGGTGGCCGGCGGTGACGCTCCGGTCAGGGCCCCACTTCGTCTTACAGAGAGCAGCATTGTGGCCGATGTCTTGCAGGAGCAGCACCACCTTCCGCCGGCGATCAGACTTGTTCGGCTCCGTTATCGAGAACACTTCTATTGCTCTGTCAACGTGAGAAGCCAGGAGATCCTTGTACCCATCGACTTCGCCGGAGCGCCGCCGGAGGATTCTCTCGATGGCGTCCATTCGGACAGACTGCAATCCGTCGAAGTCGGAAGAACTCACCGGCTCCGTCGTTGAAGATCCGGCATTGTCGTCGTCCTCGGGGAAGAAGCCGTGGATGTCATCGGAGTGAAACAGAGAGTCGTCTAGGCCGCTCCCGCTGCTGTCGCTTCCGCTATACGGTCTAATGAGGCGGGAAATCGCGTCCCCGCCGAGTGGGTACGTCACTCGCCTTGCTTTAACGAAGCCCATTACTGTAGACGGCGGCGACAACGACTGTTCTCCGACGAAGAGACGGCTGCTGCTCTGTGTTGTATTATTTTGGTGGAATTAAATTTGATAGTAAGCGTAAAATGGAAAGCGAGGTTATATAAAGATGAGTTGGTTCGACTGTTGGTCGTGAAATATTCCATAACAAAAAAAACAGGTTGCCAAAAAATAATTGAAGTCAATAACAATAACAATAGAAACTGAAGTGGATACGTTAATTAAATTTAAATTAATAAAATAAAAACTAAATAAGGATATGCGGAGAGTATCGATCGAGTGGGGAGACAGCATATCCGACCGTACATTTTTTTGTTCGGGTCTTACTGTCAAATAATTGTCAATTTTGTTTTGGACTCAATAGCGCAACATTAGTTACCTACTTTAGTTTTTAACTGAATATTTCTAGAATCAAAATAAATAAATAAAGTTCTAGAATCCAACCACTAACTAATCGCATAATATTTATTTTGTTTGTATTTTGTATTATTATTATAAACTAATATATGTGTATAAAGTTACGTAAATTCATTCATTAGTATTAATTGATTTATTTTTGCAAATAAGATTGAACTATTAAGCATTAATATTGACCAAGCACTTCTAATTTTCGGTATGAGATTTTTCTGATCATATGTTTATTAAACACTAGCACATACACTGATTTATTCAATATAATTTTAGTCTATTATATTTAAGTAAAAAAATACATAGACCAAAAGTCAACTTTCACAAATATATGACACCAAAATACCATTAACCCTTAAAAATATAATATTTCATATTTATATAGTATAAAAAGATAGAAAAAAGTATGTAAAATATATATATATATAAAACATGATTGAAAATATGATATTTTTGGTATCAATATATTTTAAAATATATAAACGATGATATATGGTACTTTTTTCCACTATCAGTTCAAATTGCCTCTGAATATATTTTAAATTATAAAGTTAACCAAATATTTTTCTAAATATCAAAATCAAAACCAAATAACTTATAATGATATATAGTGTTCAGACTCGTTTGAAACTCAATTAATCACCAATCGGTAGTTCTGTTATTTTAAAGGATTAAAAGGTCTTTTGGTGCCATATGTTTCACTTATGATGGCTTTTTTTTGTACCATATGTTTTATTTTGTAGGTTTTTTATGTAAAACGTTTACATTTTGTAGGTCTTTGGTGCATCTGTTAGTCAAATGTTAAGTTTGACCGTTAAGTACTTTTATTTTGTTCAATTTAGTCCTCAAATTCATACACCTAACTTTTAATTTTTGCAATTTAATCATAAAAGAACCCAATTGGACCCTATGGTTCAATTGACCTAGACAAAGTGCGACCCATGACAGGGTCAGACCACGGCTCTGGTCGCCAGACTTGGGCGACCCCCGCCGTGCCCACACCATGCCTGGGTCAATTGGACCCAATGGTCCAATTAACCCAATTGAACCCTTGGGTCCAATTGACCCAGACATGGTGAGACCCATGGCTGGGTCGGACCACGGCTCGGGTCTCCGGACCTGGGCGACCGCAGCCGTGGTCCGAACCAGCATTGGGTCGCACCATGGCTAGATCAATAAGACCCTACGGTCCAATTGGGTTCTTTTAAGACTAAATTGCAAAAATTAAAAGCGAGGATTATAAATTTGAGGATTAAATTGAAAAAAATAAAAGTATTTAACGGTCAAACTTAACATTTGACTAACGAATGCACCAAAAGCCTACAAATTGCAAACGTCTGACACCAAAAACCTATGTAATAAAACATATGACACCAAGAGCCAACACTAGTCAAACATATGACACCAAAAGACCCTTTAACCCTATTTTAAAAAGTACCCAGATAATTTTGTACATTTAAAATGTATTTAACTACAACTTTAGACGAATGATTGAAGCAAATACTAACTACCATCGTTTTGAAACAATATATACTTCTATATAATTCTGAAAAACTAAATTCATCAATTTTTGGGTTATTTATGGGTTTTTCTACCATTCTTGTAGCACCATGCTTTTATTTTATTTTATTACTAGGTTGGACTTAATTGTAACAAATGTAAAACTTTAAAAGTATGAAAATGTATGAAATTTTTTAACTACACCAAATATTTGCATAATACTATTAATAATATCAATTTCCCCCTAGGGTTCACCTTTAGGGCAATAGAAAAAAAAATATGGTGCTTGTGGAGCAAGATAGAAATGTCCATTATTTATCTATTATGCTGAATTTATATTATGATAGGGTAATTATCCGTCAACTTTTAATAATATATGTACTTTTAACCCTAAACACTGTAATTACTCTCCAATTTTATCCCTAATTTTATTTACATTACACAGTATTTGCCCCCCTAATGAAGAATCCCGACTTCTTGATCAATGAATCAACCCTACTTGGTTACTACTTCTACATTATGTGCATCGGTAAGCTATCATACGAACTCCCGCTACTACTAGAATCATCGAAGCCGACCGACCGACACTTAACTACCGAATTCACTGAACACACTTCCACATCCGGGCTCATGGTCCGACGATATGGACCAAACCACTTATTCTTCATAAAACCGCTCTTTCTCCACGACGACATCCACATGCCTCTACTCATCATCAAAATCTTAGCCGCTTCAGTCATCGCTTTCACTATCACTTTCATCTCCTCGACTTTTCCGACGAAAAATCCAGGAAGAGACTGCATCAGCCTCGAGTACTGCCTCGTCGCGGGCTATGTCAAACTCACTCTCAAAGTCAAGCTCAACAATGTATCTCTCGCCGCCGGAGCCGACCACGTCGATGAATTCGTGGCCGGCGGTGACACTCCGGTCGGGGCCCCACTTCGTCTTACAGAGAGCAGCATTGTTAAGACGTGTGTATCGGTTCGATGGGTCTTCGGTCCGAATGACACTTCTCACGGGTAAATTGCTTTCTTTGATGATCCGTTGAATCGTAAATGTAATCCGTCGGCTCAACGTGGTCCGTCGTCTCGCTCCTTGCCGACCTGCACAAGGGGCATTATCGAGCACGAATAGGAGAGGGTTGGTACTCGATGTGCCCTCTCTGATGCCTAAGCCAGTCTGAGATTCTTAGAGAGATAAAGTAGAGAGAAGGCAGAGCTAAAAATGTGTAAAGATGTAACATGATCCAAATGAATAGAACTTGCGAAGTATATATAGGCCACGAGGGGATTAAGGTGGCTCAATGACACCGTTAATACCTTAACGTACTTTATTAACACATAACAACAAGATTAGAACCTTTAAAGACACGGAGAGGTGGGTGAAAAAGTCTAAGTATGAGTCAGGTAAAATGGATGTCGGGATCCTTGGGGTCGGACGGAAAATTCGACCCCTAAGGCCTTGGATCGGTCAGCTTGCCCGACCTCCCTAGGGAGGAGCCGATCAGCTGACCCGAACCCTCCTAGGAGAGGTCGGGTGAGGCCACCCGATCCCTCCTAGGAGAGATCGGGCCGGTTAGCCCGATCTCACCTAGGTGAGACCAACAGACCGGTCTGGACGAATATTTTGTCTTGTCCGGGCCGTTCGCGTTGGGAGTGAAGTGTTCGGGTCCAAGTTTTGATTTATAATCATAAGTTGGGTGATTAAAATAAGACCGTCCAAATTAAAACGGGTTCAAATTGGGCGTTTATCCATCACATGCCCCCGAGTCAACCAATGGCTTAACCCTTGATTGACTCTATTTTATGATGGGATGACCCGCACAATTTAAAACCGTGGTTTTACCTCTTGACGAAACCTTTGCTTGTCCGTAGGTGCATTTTCCGTGCCTTGTCCTCAGTTTCTCAAAATAGAGGAAATATAAACGTTAGAGTAAACGTGCACGCGCCTAGACACATGTCCGTAAAATGTGGATATAAAAATCCAATCTTCTCATACATGCATTCTAAAAATATGTACATGCATGGAGATGCAATGCAATCATGGATATGGACTAAGGTAACTTCATTTTACACCATCATAATCAATACGTGCACATGTGGGGTGAACCCTGTCTGTGGAGAAATGCTTAGACTAGGTCTAAAAAATTTCTAAGTATGGGAATGTAAAATATATGCATATTAGAAATGCTAATTTGAGTGAACATGGATATATCATGAACAAGAAGGTGTGTACTAGCATACATGCAAGTAGAAACACAAGTATGGAAGTGGGTGTGGATAAGCTGCAATCATGGACATGAATGTATGCATGAATATATATCAACCATGTACATGGATGTCTAAGTGTTTGGACACATGGGAGTATGTACGTGGGCATGCACGTGAGCATAACCATAAACATGTACATATGCATGGACGGGTCGTGAACATAAGCGTGAGTGATGGCATTGGTGCACTTGTAGATGTAAATCATAAATATGAATATAAGTGTAAGAGTGAGATAGACCCCCTTTTATCCGAGAGTGCTAGCTCTGTCACTTGATGGGACACATCGTTCTGCCTCCCTTTTATTAGTACGAGCATTGTCTTTAATACTCGACTTTTGACAGGTGTGACATTTTCCTTCCTTTGCTGGAGCGTGTGTATGGCTCTTGACTCTTGTCCTGCAATTCGTTTTACATAAAAGTGGGGGTGAAAATGCTTACAAGCTTTTCTTCTTACCTGCTGCGTGCGGAGAGGTTTATTGACATATGTTAAGGATTGCCCCTTCCTTCGGATGTGTTGGAGCGTCGTTTCTTTTGGGGGAAGCTAAAAGTTCACCCTCTTTGTAGTGCTTTGGGGTTTGTTCCTTTTGGCGGTGTATCTCGCCCTTTGATGGTCGGATCTCTTGGGTGTCGGTTTTGCCCCCGTAGCTTGATGTTGAGGTTTCCCCCGTAATGGGCGTATCCCGCCCTTCCATGAGTAAGGGTCGACATTTGCGTCGGTTGCTAGAATGGTTGGTCCACCTTTGGGGAGTTTTCTCCTTTGGAGAAGGAGACCATAAAGATAATTATCAAAGTAATGGGATCAAATATCATTGTCCTGTGTCTTGGGTGTCCGAGGTGGACTTGTATGAGGCGGGAACTCGCTTGACCCTTCCTTTCATGAGCCTTGTATGTCATTAATCCTATTGTTTTCATTCATCTTTTGTTTCCTCATTGTAGGTTGGTTTCATGGAAAAACGTATAATGTGCAGGCGGAACGTTCCGAAAGCACCGTTGATTTGGATAGGAAGAAGGTACCCTCTAGCTCTGCTTCTGAGGTCAAGAAATATTCTAAGTCAGGGAAGGCTGCAGAGGCTTCTAGTATGTTCTTTTTCTATTCTCTTTCCTTTATGATATACTTATGTCTGTCCTCATGTTTCTTTCTTCTTGTTGTGAGAGCATTCGCCCCTAGTTACCGAGCGGGTTCTTGCGGTGCACAAGAGTTCAAGTCAATCCAAGTCTTAGGCACTGAATCCTGATTCTGAGGTCGGGCCCTCGACTGCCAAGAAGAAGAAAGCCGCGAGAGACTCTCCTTCAAGTGCCTGTTTGCCAACTCCCTCTCGTGATAAGGAGATATTGGTCGAAGAGGCGCCTTTTTGCTTGACGAAGGGAAGCAACCTGTGGATGGCGATGGGATGACCATAGATCTTGATGTCTCTCCTCTATCCTCTGCCCTCCAGTCGAGGGGCCGAGTCTCAGGTCTGTTTCTTCTTCATGTAACTTTGACGAATTTGAAGGTGCCTTTGGCATACCTATGGGTTCATGTGATTAACCATTGCATTGAATATCTTGCTTTTGGTGATGGGTGTGATCATCACCTTTCATTGAGACTCCTTTCTTTTGTCATGGCTCTAATTAAGATAACAGATTTCTGCTTGAAAGTTTGGTGGAGACTGCTCTCGGGTTAGCCCTTACTAGTATCAGAGTTGTGATCGTTGTGGGGATTGTTTCGTTATATGCCCCCGATAGTGCTTGCCGTGATTCTCCGCTTTATGGTTGATTTCGTAAAATATAGAGGTTGTCTTTATAATGAGGACGTCTCCTACCTGGTATCATTCAGGGAGGTTGAAACATAATTGCAAACCTTTGATGAGCGTATGAAGGATATTGCTTTTCCCTTTTCCTTGGACCTCTTCTTAAGGTTAGTATAAACGTTTATAATTGTTGGGTGGTTGGAGAGTAAAGAGAGTAATCCTTTCATTATACTAAACATGATATGAGAAGGTTGCTTCACCATTACAATAGTGGAGGCTCCTTTATATAGGAGACCTCTAGAACTAGAATGCAAAACCCTAGGAACATTAGGGACTAAAAGTGCAAATACTAGAACTAACATAAACCAACATAATTAGATAATAACCCTATATTATATATTATCCTAATATTCCCCCATTTTTTCCTTCTTCTTCTTTCTTTAATCCAAAGCACATCCCAATCTTCAACAATTCAAACCAAATCAATCTTCAAAATGGAGCTACCAAACTCCAATCTTCAACAAAAGCTCAAAAGCTTCAATATCCAATATCCAACAAAACCTGCAATGTTGAATCAAAAAACTGAATCTTCAAGGTCCACCGTGCTCTCAGAGGTGAACACCCACTTGTAGCCTTCATGGTCTCTCAGAGGTGTGATAATCCACGTGTAGCAACAATCGGTTGGTCTTCATTATGCTCTCAGCGGAGTGATGACAACCACCTATGACCTTGAAGTATTCAAAAAAAAGTTGAACGGAAGATGAAGTTCCAATGTCTCAGTCTTATTGCGAATGCTGAGGTTCCTATGTTTCAATCTTCCAGAAGGCGAAGTACCTATGTCTCAGGTGGTGAGGTTCTGATGTTCCAACCTTCTACAATTTTCAACAAAAGATGAAGCTCCACACTTCAATCTTCAAAATGCCAAGGTATATGCATACCTGGTCTTTAAACTGGCCCCCGATATTCCAATTTCGGAGATCCTCAAAAAACTGTCCTCAAAACAGCAATTCTTCAACAATTCAACTGTAATCCAGTTGAAATTCAACAATCAAGCTATCCATAGCTCAAATCCAACGTAAACTCATCAAAACCAGCTGAGTCAATTTCAGCAATTTAATGACCCAATACATGAATTGCAATTTCCAACAATTTTCAGCAAAGTTTTCAGCAGCAAAGCAAAAAATTGCAGCATCATTATATCAAATATAACAGCTCAGAAACCAGAAAAATTGCAGCAGAATTAACAGTATGCAATAATAGTTGTAGTAACAATGCTGTAACAGCAGAAAATTCACAGCATAAACAGCAACAACTGCAGTAGCAGCAACAGGTGCTCCAAACTCTTCTGTCAAATGGCTTACTGTCATCTAACCAAGTACAGCAGTTGTTTAGCAACAGTAAGAGCCTAGACACAAAATTATCAGTCACAAACAGAGCAGCGACATGGTCTACTGCAGATGCCACAGCAACAACAAAACTGGTCTCAAAGGGTACCACAGCAACAATGTCAACAATGCAAGCAGAAACGCAATGGTCATGTCAACATACAGCAAGGCCAGTCAACAACAACAACAGGGCAGATCAATCAATACCTCAAATCGAATTGATTTTGTTGAATCAATGCTCCAATAGTGTCGCAATGATCTGTAAATGACTGCAGGAAGCTCAATTCGTGAATACCTGGCCTCGATTCAGTGAATCGAATTCAAAACGATGAAGAACTCAAGCACTCTGTTCTTCGTTCTTTTCCATGGCAGCTCGTCTTCAACTCAGTTGGAGGTGGTACTGGATCAAGACTCGGCTTCCTTCTTCTGGAACGACTCGCAGTCGACTGAAGGTAATATCGGGATTTGCCCTCAATCCCATGGAGACAGCGTCGGGCTCTCAGCGGAAACCAGGTCGACCCCACGAGCAACGAGCTCCTGAGCTCGGGTTCTTATTAGCCATGGCGGCAGCCATGGAAATAGCAAGCTCTCCGAGGATAACAATGGACGGATTAAGTGAAGATGAGAGGAAGGCGCTCCAAGGAAGCAAATTCGAACCTCTGCCTTTGTTACCTGCTCCTTTTCAACCACGATTGGCTCACCTTGGCAGAGCCATAAAGACTAACAAAGCAGCCGCTTTAGCTAAATTCCTCGAGCGCAAGCTCCAAGATCCACAAGGCTTGGCTTCCTTAAATCCAGACCTCATTGAACGCGCCGTCAAGAATGCCAAGCACTCTATCACTTCGGGCGGCACACCAAGCTCTCCTCACCGTCCATAACGCCAGGAGGAGGATAAGTGGGTTCCCGTGACAAAACTCGGCCGCCTCGTCTTCGATGGAAAGATCAAATCGCGTCCGGAGCTGCGGCGTGGTCTCTGAGCACCGCGCGGAGCAGCCGTGGCATGAGAGCTACGATGTACATGTTCCTGTCGGTGGCCATGGCGGACGTCGCTGTGGAGCTCAGTGACGGTGATGGAAAGTTGCGTTCCCAGATTTCTTGATAAAAAAATTTTTCTGAGGCTGAAAACTGGAAATTAACAAATAAAAACGAAAAATCAAAAAATCAAAACCACTAATCGGTGGCTCTGATACCATAGAAACGTTTATAATTGTTGGGCGGTTGGAGAGTAAGAAAAGAGCAATCCTTTCATTATACTAAACATGATATGAGAAGGTTGCTTCGCCATTACAATAGTGGAGGCTCCTTTATATAGGAAACCTCTAGAACTAGAATGCAAAACCCTAGGAACATTATGGACTAAAGTGCAAATACTAGAACTAACATAAACCAACATAATTAGATAATAACCCCATATTAGATATTATCCTAATATTCTTGTGGCCGTGATAGCATCCTCGCGATGTGTATACTTGATAGCTGTTTCTTGATGTGTGGACATGATAGCCACCTCTTGGTATGTGGACATGATAGCCACTTTGTAGTGTGTGGACATGATAGCCACTTCGCGATGTATGGAGTTGTGCTTTAGCATTCCTTTCTTATTGGAGAACCTTCATTGCTATAGTTGCCTTTTGTTTAGGCTATGTTTGTTGGGTTTGGTCCCGACATCTCGTCTTGTCTGATGTTGTATCCTTTATGCTTTTGGGATGTCCCCTTCATGAGATGTGCTTGACAATATGCCAGGGCGATGCGTTGTCGACAGTCGTGCTTGATGATGTTCAAGTCGAATGCGAGTAGAGGTCACGCGAGGGCGACATGCGGGACAGTAATGTTTGTCAGAGGTTGCCTTGGGTAACTTGTTAGGCGATTCTTCTTCGCAAGACTGAGTGATTTGTAATTTGCCTATCGCTGTGTTTCTTTTATTTTTTTCGGAGTGTTCTTTCATTACTCGACTTGATTTTTTCATACATACATTGTCATCATAATCATACTTGTACTTCTCATGTAACCTTACTTGTATAAAGGAAGGTCTATTCAAGATACGTTCTTGGAGACGTTGTAAAAAATTTCACGAGATAGGCTCTCGGATGACGCGGAATACGTTCGCGAGATAGGCTCTCGGAGGGCGCGTAATGTGTTCGCGAGATAGGCTCTCGGAGGGCGCGGAATGTGTTCGCGAGATAGGCTCTCGGAGGTCGCGGAATATGTTCGCGAGATAGGCTCTCGGAGGGCGCGGAATATGTTCGCGAGATAGGCTCTCGGAGGGCACATAATTAGTTCGCGAGATAGGCTCTCGGAGGGCACATACTTAGTTCGCGAGATAGGCTCTCGGAGGGCACATACTTAGTTAGCGAGATAGGCTCTTGGAGGGCACAAAATATGTTCGCGAGATAGGCTCTCGGAGGGCGCATAATATGTTCGCGAGATGGGCTCTCGAAGGGCGCGAAAGATGTTCGCGAGATAGGCTCTCGGAGGGCACATAATTAGTTCGCGAGATAGGCTCTCGGAGGGCACATAATTTTTTCACGAGATAGGCTCTCGGAGGGCGCAGAATTTCGTAGTTTAAACTAATCTCAAGATACGCTCTTGGGGCGTCGAAATTTTTCACGGGATAGGCTCCCGGAGGGCACAAAACTATTCACGGGACAGGCTCCCGGAGGGCACAAAATTATTCACGGATCAGGCTCCCGGAGGGCGTAGAATTTCGTAGTTTAGAACTACTCTCAAGATACGCTCTTGGGGGCATAGAAACTGTTCACGGGACTGGCTCCCGGAGGGCGCAGAATTTGGTCGTAGTTTTAAACTACTCTCAAGATGCGCTCTTGGAGGCGTCGAAACTGTTCGCATGATAGGCTCCTGGATGACGCATAATGTGAATTTTACCTGATGGTATTTTCTAGGTAGGATGTGTCATTGGTAAGTCGTCTGAATCTTTACTTGAGTTTTCTTTCTATGATATTGCCTGTTACCTAGGCTTTTCTTGAGTGTGGGAGATCACATTTCGAGGGTGATGCTTGTAATTTGCCAACTTAGACGAGTCCGTACAGGGAGTTGGGGCTGTTTTCCCTCTTATGTGACCTCTTCTAGGAGAAGTGGTGCTGCATGTTCTTGTGACCTTCTGCTACTAATCTCTTCTTTTACACTTAGGTGGACTACCAAGCACTTGTTCGTTTGGTGCCCCCCAATTTGCTTGGTGGTCACACCGCCTTTCATATTTGGCCGCTGAAGGCCCCTCATTCATTTTCTTGGTTGGGTACCCCTTATACTTGGGGCTCCCTAATCTTGTGTTGTATTTGATATGTCTGCTTGTTTGGGTGCGATGGGTGTCCCTTGTAGGACTTACTCTTTCTTATGCTTGCTTGTATCAGTCATAGCCATAGTTTGGACAATGCATTTGCCAGATGTATCTCTTAGGGTTGGGAGGGAAGCTTTTTCTTTGGGTGGGTGGGGGGTGATTTTCATTCTCTTGGTAACTGGTTGTGGTAGTGTCCATATCCATAGAAGGCTTGTAAATTATTGCCCCCTCTTCCTTGTTTTTTGAGAAAAACGCTTTTGCGGTGATTATCGAGTATGAATAACGTATCTTGGAAGGGGTTGCATTTGAGTTGAATAGCTTTCTCATAGCATGGTATCTCGAGTTATTTAACTTGAAGTTGTGTTTCGGACTAGTGAGTCTGATTCATGCCCCTTGCTCGGGCATGGGGGGTCCGCTCGGGCTGTAATAATCTTCTTGAATTGTTGTGGTACTTAGTGTGCTTCGCCTTTGCCTTTACATTGGAATATTTTTCAATACTTTTAGGGAGTGTCACATTGGTCATGTCCCTCCCACCTCCAATCTTGATTATAGGTTCCCATTGAATTAGGACTTGAACTTAAAAATGATATTTTCATTTAGATTTGCAGGTGATGTCTCGTGCTTTTCCTTGGGTTTGCCCCCGTATTGGCTATTTCTTGTAGGATAACTTCATTAGAAGTTTCATTTGAGTTGCGTACGTGTACATGTTTGGGGGTGTTGAGCTGACAAGTTCGTTTTCTTTTCCTTTGTTGTAGCATTTACTCACCAAGTGTTTGCCTTATAAACCTAAAGGCAGGACCTTCCCTTAGTGCTCTCTTTATCAGGGTTTTCCTCTTGATGGGATGTCAGAGCCAAATGTCTTACCATTCACAGACAAGGTGCTTGATCAGGATGTGCGTCTAGTGTAAGGGTCGATCTTGAAACCTTACTTCCCAAGCTTTTGAGCTCTTCCTTGGTTGATCTTGTAGAACTATTATCATGCCATAAGGCCCTTGATGGGAGGTGTATCTCCTGTTTCATATTCTGGTTGTTGCATTATCTCTTTTGCTAATCTTGCATCTTTAGAGTTTCTTGCTTGGTGCAAGACGTCAATGGCAGGATTTTCTACCGGTGTCTGTTCTGTTAGGACATGTATCTTTGGTTGCCTTTCTTTCTTATGAGATGGCGGATGAGTGTTCATGACCACCCAAATGCGTCGCACTTGGTAGATGTATGTGCCTAATATTGAGGGAGCTATATTGAATCTTCACGTACCTATCTTTGATAAACATGTCATTCATTGCATATATAATACGGAGTCCAAGAATCTCCGGCTTAAGATCATATTTTGAGGACATAAACACGGTCATCTATTAGATAAACTCTCCCTATAGGGAGTTCATTTTTGAAAGATAACTGCAAGGATACTTGTAAGGATATGTCTTTCATCCTTGTTCCACCCCCATTTGCAGTGCTGTGTCCCTAATGGGCTTGTTGATGTTCTGACCACCTTTACTAGTAAGGGGTCCCTTAGTATTAGGTATGCCAGACTCTTTCCTAGTATCATCAATAACTGGGCGTGGGGGACGTCTAGCGAACTCCCTTCATGCACTATGATTCTCTTCATGTCAAAGCTAGTGATTCCTTCTGTTATGACCAATATATCGCTGTGTGGAAACACTATGTTTTCCATATCCTTTTTCGAAAGCTGGATGATGGTGTCGCCCTTCTTCCCATGCTAGGCTTGGGGCCCTTGAAAGGTCATTGATGAAAGTGTATTCTATTACCTGAGATGAGCTTACTAGGTGTAGTCGCATCTCCTGGCTATTTTGTGAAATCATATAGATCCATTGGAGGCGTTTGCCTCTGAAGGTGGGCGTTGTCCATGTGATATGGTTTCCCCAATTTTTTTGGAGGGATGTGCTCGCGACTGCCTCATCTTATGCTAATAAGTATTCTCTTTATTTTTGTGAGGAAGGCATGTTGTGACTTGGATTGTGCCCCCCCCCCCCTTCATATCATTGCCCGATGGTGTTTTCCGACGAACGTAGCACTAAGATTCTTGTTGGAAGGTTGTAGTGGGGGTAGTCCTTTGTGACCATCATGGTAATTCTTCTATAGGATGTTGAGAGTGTTCAACTTATTTTTGGAAGTGAGCCATCCATCTTAGTGATCTTTTCCCAGAGTCTTGACCTTATAGGTGCCCTTTGAGATTGAGCAATTTGTTCCTTATGCATTCCTTTGAGGAAGTTAAGCAAACGGTAGTGTCGAACAAACATGTTTGAACAAGACCGTTTGTCGGCGGAGATGCTCTGATTAATGACGATGCTTTCGTTCGTCAGTGGTGTGCAGTCTTGGTTGCGACTGCGTTTTTGATGGATTATTTTAGTAATCAACCTGTATCTATATATAATATGGAGCCCGAAGACATATGGTATGATCATTCTTGGAAAACATGGTGATATCGAGTATCAGAATATACCCATTTCAGGGAGTTGAATTGTTATGAAGTTAAATTAAATAATAGGATATGAGAAGTATATGGGTGTGGGGGTGTTGATATCCCATACTTCCTTCGTAATTATAAAGTCGCCTCCTTGCCGAGGCGGACTAGGTGGAGGTATATCCTCCGTACATGCTATGTGTGATCTCACTCCACTGTGCCTGTCTATAATTCTTCTCATTGTAATAGTGATGTAGTAACATAGTATGTCACTCTGTGAGTTCCATGCTCAAAGCATTGTCTTTCAAACTGCTTTTCTACCCCTGGGAGAGGTGTACCGATGGTTGTCTTGCACGAGGTGTTGTCGCGCCGTATCATGAGTAGGCGGTTGCCTTGTCGAGTTATCGGGATGATGTCCCTCACTTTGATCTCTTCTTGGAATGTCTATTGGTGGGGCTTGGTCAGTCGGAGCCACTGGCGGTGGTCTGTATCTTCTAGCTCTCATTGCCTTGTGGTACGCTA
Source organism: Clarkia xantiana subsp. parviflora (assembly GCA_036873135.1). Classification (NCBI taxonomy): domain Eukaryota; kingdom Viridiplantae; phylum Streptophyta; class Magnoliopsida; order Myrtales; family Onagraceae; genus Clarkia; species Clarkia xantiana. The sequence goes on along the minus strand of JAPTYO010000010.1, from coordinate 13,050,923 downwards.
TCAATTCATCTATGGCTGACATGAATCCTTCTTTTACTAGGGGTTCACATTGGCGTAACATATGATGGGATTGTGTCGCCGGTCATCCTGAATGGTTGATCTTATGGTGGCCTGCCATAAGGAAAACGTTGAGGGGGTTCCTATGGTAGGTCCTCCTAGGATACGAGGTAGCACTAGTTGCAATGCTCTTTCTTGGATGGCGTCGTGTCGACGACGTAGATGCATCATACGAATCTTCTTGTGGTATCGACACCGGAGGTGCCTGTTGAGCATTTAGGAACTTGCGGTTCCTGTTGTGTCTCTTGGACGGGCGGTATCTCTTTTAGGAGAGGGCATTTGCGGCACTTCTTGAGGGGCTGGTATAGGTGGTTCCACTACCGGCCTCACTGCCCTTGGTACCTTGTTACTTGTAGGACGTGGTGGTCTCGAATCCTTGGGAGGAGGGTCGTTAGCTATCCTTGTTTTGATGACCAACACATGTATGTGGGTGCATCGTATACTCCATCTTTTCTTTGGAATTTTTGAAACTTCGGGACTAAATTGAACCAAAAAAAGGTTAGGAAAGTATTAGAGGGACTAAATTGAACAAAATTGAAAGTTTAGGGTGGATCACGTGACTTGTACATGTCAAAAAATGGACGGAATGTAACGGTTAGACCAAAACTAGAAAAATCTGCAAACATATGGTACCAAAACTAGGTAAAAAAAAAACATCATTGACCAAAACCCAAAAGTTGTCAAACATCATGGACCAAAACACCTGTTAACCCTTAAAATAATAATCATAATCTATATATAAAAACACAAAAGCTAGACTATTTTATATACATAATAAAGGGAACTCCATGACAGACGTACCTTAGGGAAGACCACACCATCCACCACGTTCATGGACGAAGGCTCACTGGCTCAGTATTACCCACTTTCCCAAATTTGATCCTTGCAAGAATACTTAACTGAATAATGGTGAAACAAATCAAATCCAAAGTTTACAGAAAATATGAAACCGATTTTGACCAAACATGCGAAGGTTGGGCAAAGCAAACTGAGCGGTGGTTAGGCAATGAGGATCACTTTCTTAGTTGCAGGTGAGGGAGAAGACGAAGTCGGATGGAGTCGGCCATGGATGGTAATCAAGATAGCAGACTAGGTCGGGATTGAATATCAGTGGCGGACGACGTGGATTGCTGATCAGGTGTCCTTGGGCCGAACGGAGGATGGAACAGGGCTAATCAGAGGAACGATTGCGTCGGAGACGGAGTAAGATCAGAGCACCGGCGGTGGAGAATAGAGGTCGACGTCGGTGTGGGATTGCAGGTGCTCCGGTGGTGTTGAGGCTGGGCAGGCGTCGCTGTGGTGATCGTGTGGGTTGGCTAGAGCTTCGGCAGCAGTGGTCCGGGCAGCTCAGCTGGAGGTCGGGCGTGACGGAAGGAATTAGCTGCGGCCGGGATCGGAGTGTCGAGGACAGGCATCCGGGCGACGTGAATGGTGATGGAGATGGAACACGGTGGAGCTAGAATAGCTGGTTAAGGTCTCTAGCACCCAATCGACATGGCATCAACAGTTGTATCGGACGGACTTCGGTGCTGGTGTGGGAGTGACCTCGCCTGGTGGATATCGGGATTGGAACTCCGGTGAACTGCGGGCGGTGTAGAGCAGAACTGAAGCACGACCCTGGTGACCCGAGGTGGAGGGCTAGAGAGAGCTTGGTGGCTGCATCGGTGGTGGAATCGGAGGGCGAGACGCTGTCGATGACTGGCCGGGAGCGACGGCGTAGTTGCAAGCTCCGGTTGCTGGGGTTGGGGTTTAAGTCACCATGGTCTCACGGTGGATGGAGATAACTTGACATGAGGAAGAAGACGATTTAGCACACTGTACATACAATAATAATAGTAATAAAATAATAATAATAATTAAAATTAAAGAATAGAAAATCAAATAACCACAACCATGAAACTTTCGATCCTCTTTTTTATTGTATTTTTCTATCTGAATCCCCCCATTGCATGTAAATTTAACCACTATTTATACTAATCTAGGCCTAAGCTAACTAGGAAATAAATATCACAGATTTATTCTAACCATAAATGCTAAATATTCAGAAAATATACTCTAAATATTCAACAAATATTCTCTGCAATAAATACAAATAATTAACCTAATTTAAGCCAGTCCTATCTTTAGAAATTTCGCGATTTTCCATATTTAAATACTTTCTTTTTTAACGCATCACATGTTACTCGTGTCGCGTGTTGTCCAAAATTAGGTGTCTACATTAATTATTAATTATAATATGTAATATTTATTATTAGATTTACCTATTATGTATATTTATTAATAATAAATAAAAATAATTCTTTTGGCAATTAATGTTTTATTTGTCACTAATGGTAATTAATGTTTATAGAGAATAATTAATAAACTCATTTTATATTATACATTATGATTTTACTTCTACAATACCATTAATGCACTGTCAATTTTTTTTATTAGTTGAGTCCATATTTAAGAGATGTAATAGTATTAATTATAAGATAAGTTCTTTTCTTAAAAAATGATATTAATTTATATTCTTTCAAATAATAAATTGTTAGTCGACAAATTAAAAGTTTGAATGATACGACAAATATATTTAATAATCATGCACCTTCTTTAAAAATAGGGTTAAAAAATATTTGGTATCATATGTTGGACCAAAATTGGCTATTGGTGTCACTTTTTTTTTTTTTTTTTTTTTTTTTGTAAATTTTTGGTACCACATGTTTGGAATTTGTAAAGTTTTGGTGCATCCGTTAGTTGACCGTTAAGTCTACAAAATGCAAACGCATGACCGCAAAATGGTAAAAAAAATATAGACAAAAAACCAACTTTGGTCAAACATATGACACCAAAATACCATTTACCCTTAAAAATATAATATTTCATATTTATATAGTATAAAAAATGGAAAAAGTATGTAAAATATATAACATAATTGAAAAGCTAATTTTTTTTTTTTTTTTGTATCAATATATTTTAAAATATATAAACGATGATACATGGTACTTTCTTCCATTATCAATCCAAATTGTCGTTAAATTTATTTATATTATAAAATTAACCTATCGTTTTCTAAATATCAAAATCAAAACCAAATAACTTATACTAATGTTATGATATATAGTGTTCGAATCGGTTGTGACTTAATTATCATCAATCAGTAGTTGTGTTATTTTAGGAAGTACTTAGTTAATTTTGTACATTTACAATGTATATACCGACAAATTATTGAAGTAAATACCAACTACCATCGTTTTGAAACAGTATATACTTCAATATTGTTAGCATTTGAACAATGGGTTGGCGTAATTAGGAGCCAATTAATATAAGCTAATTACCTAAGTAATTAGGTAATGTCACATTAGGGATTTTGGGCTAGGCCTAAAATCCCAATTGATATGGGAGGCCCAAAATTGCATCCCTAGCTTATAGTAAGTCGGTCGAAACACATAAAGGAAAAGTGGACTTTTGTCCACTTTGCTCCTCTTATAAATAGGGAGTGCTATGAGATTTATTAAGTGCTAATTCTCTCCCCATTTATGGTGAGATTAAAAGAAATCCCTCGTCCCTATTACCACATAGGTTCGTCTGAAACCCTAGTCTACCTAGGATGTGTCAAATTGCGTCAAACAATTAATCCGGAGATCCATCCCGTGAAGAATCGAATGAGGCTTTGCTGTGAGGCATAATCCACGTAGGGATTCGCTAACAGGAACCTCTACGGGAACCGTTCGGCGGATCGAGAACTCCCCTTCGAGCGATCTAAAGTACACATAAGCTAATTATGTATGTGCACCATCTTCCGTTGCGTATTAGTTACCTAGCACATATCTTGATATTGTTTCTGTTGTATCTACCCCCATAATCCTACAAATATAATTTTGAAAAACTAAATAATCCATTTTTTAGTTATTACTATCGGGTCTTTCTACTATGCTCCACAAACACCATGCTTGTGACACAAATTTTTAATATTTTTCAATTTCCATAAAGGTGAACCTCATAGGGAAATTGATATTATTAATAATATATTAGAAATATTAGGTGTAGTTAAAAAAGTATAACTTTTCATACTTTTAAAGTTTTACATATGTTACAATTAAATCCACTCTAGTAGTAAAAAAAACAATAGCATGGTGCTTCAAGAGCATCGTAGAAAAACTCATTATTATCTATGGGATGAAGTTATATTATGATAGGGTAATTATCCCTCAACTTTTAATAACATATACTTTTAACCTTAAACACTGTAATTATTCTCAAATTAAACTCTTTAAAATCTTAAATTTCCCCCTAATTTTATTTACACAGTCATTCCCCCCCCCCCTAAAGAATAATCTCGGCTTATTGCTCGAATGAATCAACCCTACGTGGTTACTACTTCTACATTATATGCATCAATAAGCTATCTTACGAACTAACGCTACTACTAGAATCATCGAAACTGACCGACCGACACTTAATTACCGAATTCACCGAACACACCTCGATGTCTGGGCTTATGGTCCGACGATACGGACCGAACCACTTATTCTTCATAAAATCGCTCTTCTCCACGGCGGCATCGTCAGACCTCGACTCATCATCGGAATCTTCGCTGCTTCAGTCATTGCCTTCACTATCACCTTCATATCTTCGACTTTGCCGACGAAAACTCCGGGCAGAGACTCCATCGGCCTCGAGTACTGCCTCGTCTGCCGAGCTATCTCAAACTCACCCGCAAAGTCTAGCTCAAAGATGCATCTCTCGCCGCCGGGGCCGACCACGTCGATGAACTCGTGGCGGCCGGCGGTGACGCTCCGGTCGGAGCCCGACTTCGTCTTATAGAGAGCGGCATTACGACCGATGTCTTACCGGAGCAGCACCACCTTCCGCCGGAATCGGACTTGTTCGACTCGGTTATTGAGAACACTTCCATTGCCCTGTCAACGTGAGAAGCCATGAGATCCTTATACCCATCGGCTTCGCCGGAGCGTCGTCAGAGGAGTCTGTCGATGGAGTCCATTCGGACGAACTCCAGTCCGTCGAAGTCGGAAGAACTCGCCTGCTCCGTCGTTGAAGATCTGTTGTCGTCGTCGTCCTTGCACTACAAGAAAACATATTTTTTGTGAGGAATATATTGTGACCATAGTACAATTAATCACTAAAAATTATTGATTTAGTGACAACATATGAATTTGGTCACAAAACTATAAATACGTAAAACATTTAGTGACAAACTAGTATTTGGTCTGTAATCAAAACAAATTTGTGTCCAAACCAAATCAAAACATTTATATACAGTAGCTAAACACATTAAAATAATTATGATCAGTGACGAAATAGTAGTTTGGACACAATTCACTATTAAATATAATATGTGATTATTTTAATTTAATTAAAAAATTGTGAATATAATGACTATAAGTTAGTTTTTTTTTTCACCGTTGGTTATGAGTATATGTATATTACACCAAATTGTTTTATTATCCAATATTTAAGTTAGTGTAATGTATGTTAATAATTTTATATATTTTCACAGATATTATACTCAAATTACAAATAATTTTTGTATTGTAAAGTAGAATAATATGTTGAAATAAGGAAAGTACTATTAATAATTAATTAATAGAATATACGTTATTTACTCTTTTTTGGGCCATTAATATACGTTACTTACCAATTAAGTAATTAGCTAGCAATCTAATATAATAATAAATAAAAAACTGCTTTCTTATCCCTTAGATACAGGCATAATGGATTGATATTGATTCCACTACTAATAATAACTGCCAATCTTCTATAACAGAAGAAAGAGGAGTAATATATGCTTATGTTGTTGGAGCAATTGGAGGCGTTGAGGAGACTGAAGCCGCGTGAATTGACTAGTATAGGCGCGTTCGAGCCTGTGGAGAACCCCGAGTAGATGAATTCACAGGCTATCAAAAATATTGTGGGAAAGGAAACAATCGTGTCATCTGATGGGCCCCGGCGAAGGCCGTTAGGCCCCTTAACGATTGGCAAACGGTGACTAGGCCTGGTGGGCTAGGAGCTGGGCTGCTGGAAGGCTAAGGTCTCCGACGGAAGGAGGCCCCGACATTGAATGGCCCCGAGCAGGTATGGCTCCGATAGGGAAGAGCCCCGAAGATATCGGACCTGGACGTAGTCGGTCCCGATATGGGAGTTGATACCACTCCCCGATACCGAATCCTCAACGATGTAACTTGGGAGTCTCCGATAATGATCGAGACTCGCCAGTAAGAGCACAATCCCGGAAATCTCGCCATGATCACAGTAGTGGTATAATGGGCGAGATATGTGGGATACGAATAACTGTACAAGATACGTGGCAAGATATACGGCGAGATATGTGGGATAGTGGATCACAATCCAACCGCCTAATCAGGTAACTGGGATAGCCTTTCCTCTATAAAAGGAGGGAAGTTATTCCAGATTAGGGTTACGTTTTTTGACATACACACAAATACTGCTTGCTTGATCTGTTGACCACCGTACTTACGTTAAGCATCGGAGAGGGATTCTGGGCCACCGCCCTCTATTCCCCTTCTGCAGGATTGCGAGGAGCTAAAGAATCCGTCACCGTAACCGGAGTTCCCGCCGTGATCCAACATTGGCGCCGTCTGTGGGAATCGCAACAAAAAGCCAAAAGTAAGTTTGCTTCCCTCTGATTCCATACCATGGCTGGCAACAGACCGCAGCGTTCAGGCAAGCAAGTGCCGGCCACCAGCAATCCCCCTGAGGATGCTACCCAGCCTCAGGATCTGAGAGACGATGGTGACAGCACTCGCCGAGACGATACCGCACGAAGGAACAACCCCCCTGGTGGATCCAGGAACGAGGCACCTTCCCAGAATCCGGAGCTGGCCAGGGTAGTGGCAGAGGCCATGCCCCTATTCATGGAGGCCATGGAGGCCCTCCTAGACCGAAGAGAAGCTGCTAGAAGGCAGACCGATCTACCGCCGCTCCCTCCGCGGCGAGATGCGCCCAGAAGGCAGGTAGACGACAACCTACCACCACCCCCTCCGTTGAGGGAACAGCCCATTCCCCCTAATCCAGCACCGGCGGAGAATTTCGTGGTCGATGGACCAGGGCCAGTGCAACAAAGGACTATTCCCCTGAATGGTCCCCTCACTGCTGATCAGGTGGTGAAGATTGTGGGTATTTGCATGGGAGATCAGAAGCCCATGATGTCGGAATTGGGGAGTCAGGAGACCCATCCTTTCGTTCCCAGATTGATCCATACCCTGGCCCCTCCAGGCTTGGGTATCCCGAAGATAGACGAGTACGACGGGGTCGCGGACCCGGTTCGCCACGTGCAGAAGCACCTGACAGCGTGCATGGGCAGGACCCCAGATGAGGATGTTATCTGTGCGTTGTTCCCGAGTACCTTGGGAGAGAAGGCGATGACATGGTTCTACAGTCTGCCCACTGGATGTATAACCTGTTGGAAGGATATGCATCAGCGATTCATCGCCCAGTACCAAGGGCGTCGACGGCTGCTGAAGAGTGTTCGGACCCTGCATGAGGTGGTCCAGAGGCCCGATGAATCGCTGGCCCAATACTACCAGCGTTACACGGCTGGTATGACCGAGCTGGATGAGGAGATATCGGAGGGCGAGGCCATCCGTACCTTCCTGAAAAACCTCAATCCCCCCTACGGCTCCGACTTACTTCACAGCGTCGCGGCCAAAAAAGTCTGGAACATGGAGGCACTCCAGGCGAGGGTAAAACAGCAAATCGACGTCCAAGAGTCGAAGATCGCTGCCGGAGAATTGGCTCCTCCCAAGGGGCGCGAAGGAAAGCAGTTGTTCAAACCATTGGACAACCGACACAGGAAGGATAGCTCCGAGGGTAGTCGGAGTCGTGGACGCTCCGATCGGCGGGAGGATAGGCGTCCGACCAAGAGGGACAGTCAGAGGGAGGAGTTTACCCCCCTCAACAGGCCTTTGAAAGAGGTCTTGGCGGTAATGGAGAAGCAAGGCCTCGCTCGTTTCCCCAAGAAGAAGGAAGGAGAAAAGTTGGGCTCCCGCACCGACCGTTACTGCCGATTCCATCGGGCCTCTGGTCACGACACTGACCAGTGTCGGGAGCTGAAGAAGGAAATAGAGAAGCTTATCCAGAGGGGTAAGCTGAAGGAGTTCGTGGGAGACTCCCGCTGCAAGCCCCGTTCCCGATCTCGGTCAAGGTCCAAATCTCGATCGAGGTCCCCAAGGAAGAGGAGGTCCGACGCAGAGCCTTCGGAGGGCCCATCAGGGTCCCGACAGAAGAGGATTATTAATGTGATCCATGGAGGGTTCGCTGCAGGGGGAGACACATCGTCTTCTCGGGAGCGTTATGCCAACCAAGTGCCAGTAGCAGTGGTTTTGGGAAAAAGGTCCCGGTCGTGGACCCCAAAGGAGGAGATGGAGATCACCTTCTCGGCGAAGGATCTGGAGGGGGTAGAGACCCCCCCACGAGGATGCCCTAGTAGTGACATTGGATGTAGGGGGATTCGAAGTGAAGAGGATCCTCATCGATGGAGGAAGCTCCTCCGACATCCTCTTCTCCGACGCCCTGGAGCAGATGGGGAAAAAGAAGAAAGACCTACGAGAGGTTAGCTTCCCGATGGTAGGATTTTGCGGCACAACCTCTTATCCATTGGGGGTCATTACGTTGCCCGTGTGGTTCGGCAGTGGCTGGAAGATGGAGAAGAGAGATGTGGAGTTCGTGGTGGTCGAATCCACAGGGACGTACAATGCGATCATTGGAAGAACCACTATCAACCCGCTGATGGCAGTAGCCTCAACTGTCCATCAGAAACTGAAGTTCCCGACTGAGAATGGGGTCGGCGAAGTGAAAGGCGACCAGGTGGCGTCGAGACGATGCTATGTCAACGCCACGAGAAGATCAAGGAAGGAGGCTATGTCGGTTCTCCAAACAGACACTGATCCTCGAGAGGAGTTTGGGCGTCCCGCCCCCATGGAGGACCTAAAAGAAGTCGAGATAGATGGACCCGAGAGGAGGGTAAAGATCGGATCCGCCCTGTCCGAGGAAAAAGCTCAGGAGTTAATCGCCCTATTGAAGGAATTCAAGGAGTTATTTGCCTGGTCTCCGAGCGATATGCCAGGAATCAGTCGGGACGTGATCGAGCATGAATTGAATATCGACCCCACGATCAAGCCGATCGCACAGAAGAGACGTCCGATGGGAACAGACAAGAGGATTGCAATCCAGCAGGAGGTTGGCAGATTGCTCGACGCTGGGTTCATTAGGGAGATCCGATTCCAGACTTGGGTAGCCAACCCAGTGCTGGTGAGGAAGAGCAACGGGAAGTGGCGGATGTGTGTCGACTTCCGCGACTTAAACAAGGCTTGCCCGAAGGACTGTTATCCACTCCCTCGGATCGACCAACTGGTGGATGCTACATCGGGGCATGAGCTGCTAAGCTTTATGGATGCTTATTCTGGTTATAACCAGATAAAGATGGCGAAAAAGGATGCCCCACATACCGCCTTTTACGCTGACAGCGAAGTCTTCCAGTACGACGTCATGCCTTTCGGCCTGGTGAATGCGGGGGCGACATACCAGAGGATGGTGAACAAGCTGTTCGGGGACATGATTGGGAGTACCATGGAAGCCTATGTAGATGACATGCTGGTGAAGTCCCGACGAGCATCAGACCACGTTGGCAACTTGGCAATGGCCTTCGAGAGGATGAAGCTCCACCAGGTCCGTCTGAATCCAGCCAAATGTGCTTTCGGAGTCCATTCCGGGAAGTTCTTAGGCTTCATGGTGAGCCAGAGGGGGATCGAGGTGAATCCCGAAAAACTAAGGGCGATAGAGGAGATGCAGTCCCCGACCAATCATAGGGAGGTGCAGGTGCTGAACGGTCGGCTGGCTTCGATGAATCGCTTCCTATCCAAGGCCAGCGATCGGTCGATGCCATTTTTCAGTGTGTTAAGAGCCAACCGACAGTTCGAATGGACTGCTGAATGTGAGGAGGCGTTCCAAGCGCTCAAACAACATCTCCGCGACCTCCCGCCACTTGCGAAGCCAGCGCCAGGCGAGCCGCTCTATCTTTATTTGGCTATTTCTTCGTTTGCAATAAGCTCTGTTCTAGTTAAAGCTGTCGAGGGCAATCAGATTCCCGTCTATTATGTAAGCAAGGCGTTTGCCAAGAGTGAAATGAATTACCCTCCGATTGAGAAGTACCTCTTTGCGTTGATTATTACTGCTCGAAAGTTACGGCCCTACTTCCATGCGCATGAAATTACGGTGTTGACTGATCAGCCATTGAAACACTTCTTGAACCGGCCCGATGCGTCGGGGAGACTAGTAAAGTGGGCCGTGGAACTTAGCGAGTTTCGAATTCATTTCGATCCGAGAACAGCTATCAAAGGGCAGGCATTGGCCGACTTTATAGTTGAATCTACTATTCCCGATCCTGAAGCAACGGAAACAGTAGAGGGGGCAACCGGGAATACTGAAGAGGCCCCGACGACAAGGCAGTCGGAACAGCCAAATAAGGAGAACACCTGGGAGTTGTACACGGATGGCTCCTCAAGCTCGGACGGATCGGGTGCGGGGTTCGTATTGATTCCGCCAGGCGGGGCGGAGCCACTTCGATATGCATTGGCCCTGACATTTAGAGCCACCAATAACGAGGCGGAGTATGAAGCCCTCATAACGGGGCTGAAAATCGCAAAAGGCACTGGAATTGAACATTTGCAGGTGAAGTGTGATGCAAGTCTGATTGTAAATCAGGTCCGGGGGCAATATGGGGCAAAGAACCCGATCATGAAGAAGTACCTTCAAGAGGCTCGGACCTTAAAGGAGAGCTTCAAGAGCTTTGATATCGAGGCAATTCCAAGGGAAGAGAATGCGGAGGCGGATGCCTTGAGCAAATTTGCCCTGGGGGCACCTTTGGAAGATGGTCGGAGGATACACTTCTTGGAGAAGGTGATTCTATCGACAACCGATCCATCGGAGGTGTGCGCTATCGGAACGGGGTCAGAGGAGGAACCCACTTGGATGACCCCGATAATTGTGTACTTAACTACGGGGGCACTTCCTGAAGATAAAGTGGCAGCGGAGCGACTACGACGAATGTCAATTAATTACGCGATGGTGGATAACCAGTTGTACAAGAAGGGCTTGCTTTCGACGCCTTTCTTGAAATGCGTGGCCGAACCCGATACGACTCGGATTCTGAGAGAATTGCATGAAGGAGTCGCAGCCTGTCACGAAGGCGCTCGATCTATCCTGAGGAAGGCGTTGAACTTGGGATATTATTGGCCTACGATGAATAAGGAAGCAACGGCGCTTGTTCGATCCTGTGACGCGTGTCAGAGATATGCTTCGAATATCACAGCCCCCGCCGCTGATTTGATGCCCATTGGGAGTGCTTGGCCCTTCGCACAGTGGGGCATTGACCTGGTGGGACCCCTTCCGAAAGCAAAGAGCCAGTGCACACATCTGCTGGTCGCGATTGACTACTTCTCGAAGTGGATCGAGGCTAAGCCGTTAGCCAAAACAACAGCAGGACATATCATTAAGTTCCTTCAGACCCGAATTTTGTCGAGATATGGGGTGCCGAAGGTGATCATCAGTGACAATGGTCCTCCGTTTAATGGGGCCCAGTTGGAGAGGTTCCTAGACGAGTTCGGTATCGAGCATCGAACAGCATCCGTCCACCACGCTCAGACCAATGGGCAGGTAGAGGCGGCCAACAAAATCGTGATGGAGGGCTTGAAGAAGAGGGTCTTTGCTTTGGACGGAAAATGGCTGGACGAACTGGAGAATGTGTTGTGGGCGGTCCGAACGACACCCAAGCGGTCAACAGGTGAAACCCCGTTTGCACTTGTTTATGGAACAGAGGCGGTCGCTCCCGTGGAAATTGCTGTGGCGTCCCATCGAACCAGCAGCTATGAGCCCTCGACGAGTCCAGGAAGAGCCAGGATAGGACCTTTGACGAATGACGAAACAAGGCGCCTGGAGTTATCCTTGCTAGAGGAAAAACGGCTGGAGGCCGACATAGCGCAAGCTCGGATGCGTTTGGCGACGGCCAGGTACTACAATCGGAAGGTCAAGTCGCGACAGTTCTACGCAGGAGAACTGGTCCTACGACGGAATGAATTCGCCCTACAAGATCGGATCAACAAGATGTCCCCGAAATGGGAAGGGCCTTACAAGATCGTAGGCATGCCGGCCCCGAACGCTTACAAGTTAGAGGATCTCGACGGCAAGGTTTTAAGAAACACCTTTAGTGGTGAACATCTGAAGAAATGCCATGTTTGACAAATAAGTCGTCCGTAGAGGCGCGAAGATGTAATTAAGTCGCCCTGAGTGGTGCATGCTATGTTAGAGAGGTTACTTCTGATCAAAGTATTCCTGAGTTGTTCTCGATACATTAAAAAGCGTCATTGGACGTCCGAAAATCCTTAAGTTTTTAAGGTCCGATTAAAAAGCGTCATTGGACGTCCGAAAATCCTTAAGTTTTTAAGGTCCGATTAAAAAGCGTCATTGGACGTCCGAAAATCCTTAAGTTTTTAAGGTCCGATTAAAAAGCGTCATTGGACGTCCGAAAATCCTTAAGTTTTTAAGGTCCGATTAAAAAGCGTCATTGAACGTCCGAAAATCCTTAAGTTTTTAAGGTTTGATTAAAAAGCGTCATTGGACGTCCGAAAATCCTTAAGTTTTTAAGGTTTGATTAAAAAGCGTCATTGGACGTCCGAAAATCCTTAAGTTTTTAAGGTTCGATTAAAAAGCGTCGTTGGACGTCCGAAAATCCTTAAGTTTTTAAGGTTCGATTAAAAAGCGTCGTTGGACGTCTGAAAATCCTTAAGTTTTAAGGTCCGATTAAAAAGCGTCGTTGGACGTCCGAAAGCCTTAAGGTTCTTAGGGCCCGATAAAAGCGCCATGAAGAACATAATCAAAAAAGACATTAATAAAAGGCTCGAAGGCCTAAGAGGTCCGATAAAAGGGAGATAATGAGGAAGGAGTACAAAGACTTAAGATTTAACAAATTAAACTCGGTCCTCGGGCGCTGAATCTTCAGAGGGCTTTGGAGGGGCAGGCTCAGAGGGATCGGTAGGAGGCTCGTCGGCGTCTTCAGAGGAGCTCTTCGACGGGAGGCTAAGGTACGTTTCTGCGGCTCGGCCGAGAGTCTTGGACTTCCTCAAGTCGATGGAGTCCCCGTAGGTTTCATTAAGCTCTTCGACAATATCAAGGAAGGCATTCTGCAAATCTTCCTGACAATGTCTCGCCGCATCTGCTTTGAAGTCCTCCGAGCTCCGATATTCTTCGCGGCCCTGGACCTTCGCGTTTGTTATTTGGGCGGAATGATTCGCCTTTGCCTCCTCTAGCTCCGCGATGGCCCTCTGCTTCTCAAGCTCCAGCCGCTCAGCAGTTTCTTTCAACGCTGCCTTATCGAAGGCAGCCTGGCTCCGATCCGCCAAGGCCGCTTGCTGCTCCCGCCTAAGCGAGCTCTCAAGGCTTAGAATCTGCCTTTGCTGGGATTGGGCCTCTTGAGCAAGCTTGGCCCTACCCTCCTCGGCCTGCTGCCTACCCTCCTCAGCCTGCTGCCGAACTTCCTCGGCCCGCTGCCAACCTTCTTCGGCCAGCTTTTTACCCTCCTCCGCTCGGAGCCTGGACGCCTCGGAGGCAGCTAGGTCCTCCTGGAGCTTGGTCAAGCTCTCGAGGTTGGAGTTGGCCCGTTCTTGCTCCAAAGCCTTCCGCAGAGACAGGATGTAGCCGAAGCAACGATCCTGGTCCGCCATTTCCTGAGGGCAAAATACAGCTTAGTATCTAAAAGTCGGAATACTCCCAGATGAATAAAAACAAAGTGTACCTACCTCTATCCGACGGACGGCCATTTGCCGGATGTCCGCCTCGATGTCCTCCTCTTCCAGAGAGAGGGGGCGCCTCAGTGAGGGCGGGATCGAGCCCGACACCAAGTGCAAGGCCAGGTTCTTCTCCTGACACCCCCGATGTAGAGGAATCCCCTGAAGGGACTCCACCGGTCTCCAAGGCTCGGCGCTCTGGTCCGAAGAGAAGGCCTGGTAGTAGTCTCCATCCAAGGGGAATGGAGGAACTACCAGGCGAGCCCCCCCATCTTCACTTATTCGGGCTTCGGGGGTCGCGCCCCTAACTGGTGACGATGGCGGTGCGGGTGACGATGGTGGCGTGATGGGGAGTGGAGACGTCTTCCTACCAGGTGACTTAGCAGGAGTCGACCTCGACTTTCCTCGGAGGATTAGGCCTTCCTCCTCAGCTTGATCCTCGGAGGGGGAGTCCTCCAAGCTGGTCGCCCGACCGAATTCACCACGGGCTTCCGCCGGGGCATCTTCCACCACCGGCTCCGCTGCAGGCGCGGGGTCTGAGGCAGGTGCAGCAGGGGCGACGTCCGCGGGACCTGCAGCGGAGCGAATAAGATGAGGAAGTAAATCGATATCGGTGTGCCAAATTAAACGACGCTCCATATATCTCTCTTGGCCGAAAAAGTCGTAATAACCCGCTTCGAGAACATGTGGAGTTTCCCCTCGGAGGATATTCCTGACATCCCTAATCTGCCCTTCCATATCGGAGGCTTGAAGGTCTTGAGGTACCAACTCTCTATATCTCTTTATAGCACGAAAAACTTCCTTACCTTCCTTTTCGGAGCGGACGTTGAAGGCGGCCCTGACCACATCCGTATTAGTCCGCCCCTCGGAGGTGGGGGCAGACCCTGGGGCCTCGGAGGTCTTCGCCTTCTTCCGAGACGGCCCCGACGTGGCAGAAGTCTTTTGATGGGAGGACTTCTTCTTGCGCTTCAGCGAATGGGAGGCATCGGTATCCTTCTGAAACAGACGGGCGGTCAGCGATGATCGAGGGGCTGTAAGCAGTGGAAACAAGAAATAATTAGAAGATTACCCAGAGAATTACATTGGAAACGCCATCATGAATTTTTCCCCCGGCCTTGGGATCAATCAGCATAATGGAAATTTTGATCCGCTGTTGGTCGGTGACAGAAGTGGCCTCGAAGGGCTGATACCCCTCCTCCCAGCGACGGGCCTGGATAAGCATCAAGGCCCTCTTGGTCTGCTCCGACCACGAACGGAAAGGCACAGGAGGATCAGCCTCCACGACGGTCTTCGGCCACTCGATGGGACCAGGCTTGATGAAGAAATATTGTTCTTTCCAATTGGCATTGTCATGCCCCTTATCATGGATGATGGCCCGTTCCTTGCAAATCCTCCAGGACACCTTCCTATCCCAGCCCAGCTCCTTATACTGCTCGTCCGTCCCCTCGGGTTGGCGGGGGGTGAAGGAGCAGATACCATCCTTATTACAGGTCATCTTGTAGAGGACCCGCCAAAGCTCCAGAGTGTAGCTCCAATCTTCTTTGTTGATATCACACCACACTTGGAAGGCAATCCATGTACGGATTGCGTGTGGGGAGAAGGTCGTGGGGTAAGTCTTGTAATGGTTGCACAACTCCACCCAACTCGGACAGAAAGGGAGTCGGATTCCCGCACGAATTTGCCCTGGGGAGATAAACACCTCATCTCCTTTGGGGAGCGTAATCTGAGCGTCACGAGGACTGAACTGGGATTGCTCGTAGGGATAGCGGGCCCCGAAGGAGGATTCGAAGATACCACACTCTATACAAGCCCTATCGTAGTTAATAGGCGCAAGCAAGTTCTTGAGATACTTGAAGACGAAAGGTGGCCCAACAGTGGCAGATCCCTCGGCTGAAAATCGTCGAGGGAAGGAAGGAGGGAAAAATTGAAACCTAAGAAGATCAAAGATGAAAAGGAAAAGAATAATAAGGAGAAGAATCGTACCAGACATAGTGACTGAAGGCTTGATCGGAAAAATTTGAAGTGCTTGAAGCGCCGGTGAAAACTCGAAATCTGGAGAATCAAAGCTCTTGGGATCGCAGAGAAGAGGAGGTAAAAGAAAGGTGAAACAGTGTCTGGGGTTAGGGTTTTATAAGAGAACTGAAGGGGTGGGCAATCTGAACCGTAGAATTCAAAACCACTCAATCAGAATCGTCCAAAGGAAAACGTGTTAATTCAAAGAAGGCGAAACGTTTTTAATCCGAACCGTCAGGACGCATGGGACAGATAAGACAAGAGTAATGACGTACCGGGGCGGTTGAAAAGTGCTTTTTCAGAAAGCAGGCGCGCGGAACCCGAAACGTTCCTTCACTTCCTATCAGCATTTAATGCTGGTCTGATCAAGAAACCCCCTCGAATCCAAGTAGGATCCCAAAGGATCTTGAAGAGATCCAAGGCAAAGGCCTCCGACAAAAGTAAGGCAATGGCCTCCAACGTTTCAAATAAAGACCTCCGACTGGGATGTGGAAGGGGTCCGATATTAAAAGACGCGACGTACTATAAGTCCCTCACGTCTTGGGGGCAAATGATGGGCCCCGGCGAAGGCCGTTAGGCCCCTTAACGATTGGCAAACGGCGACTAGGCCTGGTGGGCTAGGAGCTGGGCTGCTGGAAGGCTAAGGTCTCCGACGGAAGGAGGCCCCGACATTGAATGGCCCCGAGCAGGTATGGCTCCGATAGGGAAGAGCCCCGAAGATATCGGACCTGGACGTAGTCGGTCCCGATATGGGAGTTGATACCACTCCCCGATACCGAATCCTCAACGATGTAACTTGGGAGTCTCCGATAATGATCGAGACTCGCCAGTAAGAGCACAATCCCGGAAATCTCGCCATGATCACAGTAGTGGTATAATGGGCGAGATATGTGGGATACGAATAACTGTACAAGATACGTGGCAAGATATACGGCGAGATATGTGGGATAGTGGATCACAATCCAACCGCCTAATCAGGTAACTGGGATAGCCTTTCCTCTATAAAAGGAGGGAAGTTATTCCAGATTAGGGTTACGTTTTTTGACATACACACAAATACTGCTTGCTTGATCTGTTGACCACCGTACTTACGTTAAGCATCGGAGAGGGATTCTGGGCCACCGCCCTCTATTCCCCTTCTGCAGGATTGCGAGGAGCTAAGGAATCCGTCACCGTAACCGGAGTTCCCGCCGTGATCCAACAGATGGTAGGATTTTGCGGCACAACCTCTTATCCATTGGGGGTCATTACGTTGCCCGTGTGGTTCGGCAGTGGCTGGAAGATGGAGAAGAGAGATGTGGAGTTCGTGGTGGTCGAATCCACAGGGACGTACAATGCGATCATTGGAAGAACCACTATCAACCCGCTGATGGCAGTAGCCTCAACTGTCCATCAGAAACTGAAGTTCCCGACTGAGAATGGGGTCGGCGAAGTGAAAGGCGACCAGGTGGCGTCGAGACGATGCTATGTCAACGCCACGAGAAGATCAAGGAAGGAGGCTATGTCGGTTCTCCAAACAGACACTGATCCTCGAGAGGAGTTTGGGCGTCCCGCCCCCATGGAGGACCTAAAAGAAGTCGAGATAGATGGACCCGAGAGGAGGGTAAAGATCGGATCCGCCCTGTCCGAGGAAAAAGCTCAGGAGTTAATCGCCCTATTGAAGGAATTCAAGGAGTTATTTGCCTGGTCTCCGAGCGATATGCCAGGAATCAGTCGGGACGTGATCGAGCATGAATTGAATATCGACCCCACGATCAAGCCGATCGCACAGAAGAGACGTCCGATGGGAACAGACAAGAGGATTGCAATCCAGCAGGAGGTTGGCAGATTGCTCGACGCTGGGTTCATTAGGGAGATCCGATTCCAGACTTGGGTAGCCAACCCAGTGCTGGTGAGGAAGAGCAACGGGAAGTGGCGGATGTGTGTCGACTTCCGCGACTTAAACAAGGCTTGCCCGAAGGACTGTTATCCACTCCCTCGGATCGACCAACTGGTGGATGCTACATCGGGGCATGAGCTGCTAAGCTTTATGGATGCTTATTCTGGTTATAACCAGATAAAGATGGCGAAAAAGGATGCCCCACATACCGCCTTTTACGCTGACAGCGAAGTCTTCCAGTACGACGTCATGCCTTTCGGCCTGGTGAATGCGGGGGCGACATACCAGAGGATGGTGAACAAGCTGTTCGGGGACATGATTGGGAGTACCATGGAAGCCTATGTAGATGACATGCTGGTGAAGTCCCGACGAGCATCAGACCACGTTGGCAACTTGGCAATGGCCTTCGAGAGGATGAAGCTCCACCAGGTCCGTCTGAATCCAGCCAAATGTGCTTTCGGAGTCCATTCCGGGAAGTTCTTAGGCTTCATGGTGAGCCAGAGGGGGATCGAGGTGAATCCCGAAAAACTAAGGGCGATAGAGGAGATGCAGTCCCCGACCAATCATAGGGAGGTGCAGGTGCTGAACGGTCGGCTGGCTTCGATGAATCGCTTCCTATCCAAGGCCAGCGATCGGTCGATGCCATTTTTCAGTGTGTTAAGAGCCAACCGACAGTTCGAATGGACTGCTGAATGTGAGGAGGCGTTCCAAGCGCTCAAACAACATCTCCGCGACCTCCCGCCACTTGCGAAGCCAGCGCCAGGCGAGCCGCTCTATCTTTATTTGGCTATTTCTTCGTTTGCAATAAGCTCTGTTCTAGTTAAAGCTGTCGAGGGCAATCAGATTCCCGTCTATTATGTAAGCAAGGCGTTTGCCAAGAGTGAAATGAATTACCCTCCGATTGAGAAGTACCTCTTTGCGTTGATTATTACTGCTCGAAAGTTACGGCCCTACTTCCATGCGCATGAAATTACGGTGTTGACTGATCAGCCATTGAAACACTTCTTGAACCGGCCCGATGCGTCGGGGAGACTAGTAAAGTGGGCCGTGGAACTTAGCGAGTTTCGAATTCATTTCGCTCCGAGAACAGCTATCAAAGGGCAGGCATTGGCCGACTTTATAGTTGAATCTACTATTCCCGATCCTGAAGCAACGGAAACAGTAGAGGGGGCAACCGGGAATACTGAAGAGGCCCCGACGGCAAGGCAGTCGGAACAGCCAAATAAGGAGAACACCTGGGAGTTGTACACGGATGGCTCCTCAAGCTCGGACGGATCGGGTGCGGGGTTCGTATTGATTCCGCCAGGCGGGGCGGAGCCACTTCGATATGCATTGGCCCTGACATTTAGAGCCACCAATAACGAGGCGGAGTATGAAGCCCTCATAACGGGGCTGAAAATCGCAAAAGGCACTGGAATTGAACATTTGCAGGTGAAGTGTGATGCAAGTCTGATTGTAAATCAGGTCCGGGGGCAATATGGGGCAAAGAACCCGATCATGAAGAAGTACCTTCAAGAGGCTCGGACCTTAAAGGAGAGCTTCAAGAGCTTTGATATCGAGGCAATTCCAAGGGAAGAGAATGCGGAGGCGGATGCCTTGAGAAAATTTGCCCTGGGGGCACCTTTGGAAGATGGTCGGAGGATACACTTCTTGGAGAAGGTGATTCTATCGACAACCGATCCATCGGAGGTGTGCGCTATCGGAACGGGGTCAGAGGAGGAACCCACTTGGATGACCCCGATAATTGTGTACTTAACTACGGGGGCACTTCCTGAAGATAAAGTGGCAGCGGAGCGACTACGACGAATGTCAATTAATTACGCGATGGTGGATAACCATTTGTACAAGAAGGGCTTGCTTTCGACGCCTTTCTTGAAATGCGTGGCCGAACCCGATACGACTCGGATTCTGAGAGAATTGCATGAAGGAGTCGCAGCCTGTCACGAAGGCGCTCGATCTATCCTGAGGAAGGCGTTGAACTTGGGATATTATTGGCCTACGATGAATAAGGAAGCAACGGCGCTTGTTCGATCCTGTGACGCGTGTCAGAGATATGCTTCGAATATCACAGCCCCCGCCGCTGATTTGATGCCCATTGGGAGTGCTTGGCCCTTCGCACAGTGGGGCATTGACCTGGTGGGACCCCTTCCGAAAGCAAAGAGCCAGTGCACACATCTGCTGGTCGCGATTGACTACTTCTCGAAGTGGATCGAGGCTAAGCCGTTAGCCAAAACAACAGCAGGACATATCATTAAGTTCCTTCAGACCCGAATTTTGTCGAGATATGGGGTGCCGAAGGTGATCATCAGTGACAATGGTCCTCCGTTTAATGGGGCCCAGTTGGAGAGGTTCCTAGACGAGTTCGGTATCGAGCATCGAACAGCATCCGTCCACCACGCTCAGACCAATGGGCAGGTAGAGGCGGCCAACAAAATCGTGATGGAGGGCTTGAAGAAGAGGGTCTACGCTTTGGACGGAAAATGGCTGGACGAACTGGAGAATGTGTTGTGGGCGGTCCGAACGACACCCAAGCGGTCAACAGGTGAAACCCCGTTTGCACTTGTTTATGGAACAGAGGCGGTCGCTCCCGTGGAAATTGCTGTGGCGTCCCATCGAACCAGCAGCTATGAGCCCTCGACGAGTCCAGGAAGAGCCAGGATAGGACCTTTGACGAATGACGAAACAAGGCGCCTGGAGTTATCCTTGCTAGAGGAAAAACGGCTGGAGGCCGACATAGCGCAAGCTCGGATGCGTTTGGCGACGGCCAGGTACTACAATCGGAAGGTCAAGTCGCGACAGTTCTACGCAGGAGAACTGGTCCTACGACGGAATGAATTCGCCCTACAAGATCGGATCAACAAGATGTCCCCGAAATGGGAAGGGCCTTACAAGATCGTAGGCATGCCGGCCCCGAACGCTTACAAGTTAGAGGATCTCGACGGCAAGGTTTTAAGAAACACCTTTAGTGGTGAACATCTGAAGAAATGCCATGTTTGACAAATAAGTCGTCCGTAGAGGCGCGAAGATGTAATTAAGTCGCCCTGAGTGGTGCATGCTATGTTAGAGAGGTTACTTCTGATCAAAGTATTCCTGAGTTGTTCTCGATACATTAAAAAGCGTCATTGGACGTCCGAAAATCCTTAAGTTTTTAAGGTCCGATTAAAAAGCGTCATTGGACGTCCGAAAATCCTTAAGTTTTTAAGGTCCGATTAAAAAGCGTCATTGGACGTCCGAAAATCCTTAAGTTTTTAAGGTCCGATTAAAAAGCGTCATTGGACGTCCGAAAATCCTTAAGTTTTTAAGGTCCGATTAAAAAGCGTCATTGGACGTCCGAAAATCCTTAAGTTTTTAAGGTTTGATTAAAAAACGTCATTGGACGTCCGAAAATCCTTAAGTTTTTAAGGTTCGATTAAAAAGCGTCATTGGACGTCCGAAAATCCTTAAGTTTTTAAGGTTCGATTAAAAAGCGTCGTTGGACGTCTGAAAATCCTTAAGTTTTAAGGTCCGATTAAAAAGCGTCGTTGGACGTCCGAAAGCCTTAAGGTTCTTAGGGCCCGATAAAAGCGCCATGAAGAACATAATCAAAAAAGACATTAATAAAAGGCTCGAAGGCCTAAGAGGTCCGATAAAAGGGAGATAATGAGGAAGGAGTACAAAGACTTAAGATTCAACAAATTAAACTCGGTCCTCGGGCGCTGAATCTTCAGAGGGCTTTGGAGGGGCAGGCTCAGAGGGATCGGTAGGAGGCTCGTCGGCGTCTTCAGAGGAGCTCTCCGACGGGAGGCTAAGGTACGTTTCTGCGGCTCGGCCGAGAGTCTTGGACTTCCTCAAGTCGATGGAGTCCCCGTAGGTTTCATTAAGCTCTTCGACAATATCAAGGAAGGCATTCTGCAAATCTTCCTGTCAATGTCTCGCCGCATCTGCTTTGAAGTCCTCCGAGCTCCGATATTCTTCGCGGCCCTGGACCTTCGCGTTTGTTATTTGGGCGGAATGATTCGCCTTTGCCTCCTCTAGCTCCGCGATGGCCCTCTGCTTCTCAAGCTCCAGCCGCTCAGCAGTTTCTTTCAACGCTGCCTTATCGAAGGCAGCCTGGCTCCGATCCGCCAAGGCCGCTTGCTGCTCCCGCCTAAGCGAGCTCTCAAGGCTTAGAATCTGCCTCTGCTGGGATTGGGCCTCTTGAGCAAGCTTGGCCCTACCCTCCTCGGCCTGCTGCCTACCCTCCTCAGCCTGCTGCCGAACTTCCTCGGCCCGCTGCCAACCTTCTTCGGCCAGCTTTTTACCCTCCTCCGCTCGGAGCCTGGACGCCTCGGAGGCAGCTAGGTCCTCCTGGAGCTTGGTCAAGCTCTTGAGGTTGGAGTTGGCCCGTTCTTGCTCCAAAGCCTTCCGCAGAGACAGGATGTAGCCGAAGCAACGATCCTGGTCCGCCATTTCCTGAGGGCAAAATACAGCTTAGTATCTAAAAGTCGGAATACTTCCAGATGAATAAAAACAAAGTGTACCTACCTCTATCCGACGGACGGCCATTTGCCGGATGTCCGCCTCGATGTCCTCCTCTTCCAGAGAGAGGGGGCGCCTCAGTGAGGGCGGGATCGAGCCCGACACTAAGTGCAAGGCCAGGTTCTTCTCCTGACACCCCCGATGTAGAGGAATCCCCTGAAGGGACTCCACCGGTCTCCAAGGCTCGGCGCTCTGGTCCGAAGAGAAGGCCTGGTAGTAGTCTCCATCCAAGGGGAATGGAGGAACTACCAGGCGAGCCCCCCCATCTTCACTTATTCGGGCTTCGGGGGTCGCGCCCCTAACTGGTGACGATGGCGGTGCGGGTGACGATGGTGGCGTGATGGGGAGTGGAGACGTCTTCCTACCAGGTGACTTAGCAGGAGTCGACCTCGACTTTCCTCGGAGGATTAGGCCTTCCTCCTCAGCTTGATCCTCGGAGGGGGAGTCCTCCAAGCTGGTCACCCGACCGAATTCACCACGGGCTTTCGCCGGGGCATCTTCCACCACCGGCTCCGCTGCAGGCGCGGGGTCTGAGGCAGGTGCAGCAGGGGCGACGTCCGCGGGACCTGCAGCGGAGCGAATAAGATGAGGAAGTAAATCGATATCGGTGTGCCAAATTAAACAACGCTCCATATATCTCTCTTGGCCGAAAAAGTCGTAATAACCCGCTTCGAGAACATGTGGAGTTTCCCCTCGGAGGATATTCCTGACATCCCTAATCCGCCCTTCCATATCGGAGGCTTGAAGGTCTTGAGGTACCAACTCTCTATATCTCTTTATAGCACGAAAAACTTCCTTACCTTCCTTTTCGGAGCGGACGTTGAAGGCGGCCCTGACCACATCCGTATTAGTCCGCCCCTCGGAGGTGGGGGCAGACCCTGGGGCCTCGGAGGTCTTCGCCTTCTTCCGAGACGGACCCGACGTGGCAGAAGTCTTTCGATGGGAGGACTTCTTCTTGCGCTTCAGCGAATGGGAGGCATCGGTATCCTCCTGAAACAGACGGGCGGTCAGCGATGATCGAGGGGCTGTAAGCAGTGGAAACAAGAAATAATTAGAAGATTACCCAGAGAATTACATTGGAAACGCCATCATGAATTTTTCCCCGGCCTTGGGATCAATCAGCATAATGGAAATTTTGATCCGCTGTTGGTCGGTGACAGAAGTGGCCTCGAAGGGCTGATACCCCTCCTCCCAGCGACGGGCCTGGATAAGCATCAAGGCCCTCTTGGTCTGCTCCGACCACGAACGGAAAGGCACAGGAGGATCAGCCTCCACGACGGTCTTCGGCCACTCGATGGGACCAGGCTTGATGAAGAAATATTGTTCTTTCCAATTGGCATTGTCATGCCCCTTATCATGGATGATGGCCCGTTCCTTGCAAATCCTCCAGGACACCTTCCTATCCCAGCCCAGCTCCTTATACTGCTCGTCCGTCCCCTCGGGTTGGCGGGGGGGTGAAGGAGCAGATACCATCCTTATTACAGGTCATCTTGTAGAGGACCCGCCAAAGCTCCAGAGTGTAGCTCCAATCTTCTTTGTTGATATCACACCACACTTGGAAGGCAATCCATGTACGGATTGCGTGTGGGGAGAAGGTCGTGGGGTAAGTCTTGTAATGGTTGCACAACTCCACCCAACTCGGACAGAAAGGGAGTCGGATTCCCGACGAATTTGCCCTGGGGAGATAAACACCTCATCTCCTTTGGGGAGCGTAATCTGAGCGTCACGAGGACTGAACTGGGATTGCTCGTAGGGATAGCGGGCCCCGAAGGAGGATTCGAAGATACCACACTCTATACAAGCCCTATCGTAGTTAATAGGCGCAAGCAAGTTCTTGAGATACTTGAAGACGAAAGGTGGCCCAACAGTGGCAGATCCCTCGGCTGAAAATCGTCGAGGGAAGGAAGGAGGGAAAAATTGAAACCTAAGAAGATCAAAGATGAAAAGGAAAAGAATAATAAGGAGAAGAATCGTACCAGACATAGTGACTGAAGGCTTGATCGGAAAAATTTGAAGTGCTTGAAGCGCCGGTGAAAACTCGAAATCTGGAGAATCAAAGCTCTTGGGATCGCAGAGAAGAGGAGGTAAAAGAAAGGTGAAACAGTGTCTGGGGTTAGGGTTTTATAAGAGAACTGAAGGGGTGGGCAATCTGAACCGTAGAATTCAAAACCACTCAATCAGAATCGTCCAAAGGAAAACGTGTTAATTCAAAGAAGGCGAAACGTTTTTAATCTGAACCGTCAGGACGCATGGGACAGATAAGACAAGAGTAATGACGTACCGGGGCGGTTGAAAAGTGCTTTTTCAGAAAGCAGGCGCGCGGAACCCGAAACGTTCCTTCACTTCCTATCAGCATTTAATGCTGGTCTGATCAAGAAACCCCCTCGAATCCAAGTAGGATCCCAAAGGATCTTGAAGAGATCCAAGGCAAAGGCCTCCGACAAAAGTAAGGCAATGGCCTCCATCGTTTCAAATAAAGACCTCCGACTGGGATGTGGAAGGGGTCCGATATTAAAAGACGCGACGTACTATAAGTCCCTCACGTCTTGGGGGCAAATGATGGGCCCCGGCGAAGGCCGTTAGGCCCCTTAACGATTGGCAAACGGCGACTAGGCCTGGTGGGCTAGGAGCTGGGCTGCTGGAAGGCTAAGGTCTCCGACGGAAGGAGGCCCCGACATTGAATGGCCCCGAGCAGGTATGGCTCCGATAGGGAAGAGCCCCGAAGATATCGGACCTGGACGTAGTCGGTCCCGATATGGGAGTTGATACCACTCCCCGATACCGAATCCTCAACGATGTAACTTGGGAGTCTCCGATAATGATCGAGACTCGCCAGTAAGAGCACAATCTCGGAAATCTCGCCATGATCACAGTAGTGGTATAATGGGCGAGATATGTGGGATACGAATAACTGTACAAGATACGTGGCAAGATATACGGCGAGATATGTGGGATAGTGGATCACAATCCAACCGCCTAATCAGGTAACTGGGATAGCCTTTCCTCTATAAAAGGAGGGAAGTTATTCCAGATTAGGGTTACGTTTTTTGACATACACACAAATACTGCTTGCTTGATCTGTTGACCACCGTACTTACGTTAAGCATCGGAGAGGGATTCTGGGCCACCGCCCTCTATTCCCCTTCTGCAGGATTGCGAGGAGCTAAGGAATCCGTCACCGTAACCGGAGTTCCCGCACTAACTAATCTTTCACAATTTCATACCCAGTGAAGAACTCAAGAGCCTCGCCCCTCCAAGATCATGTAACCTTTGTTTAACAACTTGTATTCTGTAAGGAAAAAACTTCAAAACGTTGCAACTGCACCAACAACATGTGCAATCTTTAATTTGATTACATCACCAAGGATAAAAATGATTATATGTTGCAGCCATCCAGCTTAGATTCTTTAAACATATTTTTTTTTTTAATGAAATTGAATGAGGATAATAAAGCCAGTAACCAAAACATTCACTTCATAGATAGATAAAGCTCAAAGCAGTGCAATGCTACTACTACAGAGAGATATATTTAAGCCGCGTCATGTAAAAGAAATTGGATTCAAAGAGTTTACCTTTATTTCATGGACCCAGTAGTTCATTGCTCTGGCTAAAAAGCTCCCCGTCATCACAGTGGATGCTCCCAGGAATAAAGCCAGAGTTTGAAATGTTAGATTACGGAGAGTAATCACTACGGATACTAAAACAAAGTACATAACAGTAATCAGAATTACGCAGCGGAAGATTCACACAAACCTTTAGATAATCCGTAAACCCAATATCTTCTCTGGAGGGAGTCTGCGATCCTCCGGTCGGGACCCGTAGAGGTTCTTGTTAGAGAAGCCTTACGTGGTGCAAGCTCCACAGCAAAGCCTCTGATCGATTCTTAGCACGGGGACAGATCTCTGGAGAGTTTGCTCGAAGGCAATTTGGCAGACCCTCGGTGAGGGATATGGTTCGGCTGAACTAGGTATTAAGGGGGAGAGTTTTTCTCTCTAAAACACTCTGATGAGGGAATTGTGATTAACCCTAAAAATCCTCTAACACCTCTTATTTATAAGAGGAGTAAATAGGACAAAAGTCCACTTTACCCCACCTAGGGTTTCGGCCGGCCTATGTAATTGGGGAGGCTCAATTTTGGGCCTCCCATGTCAATTGGGATTTGGGTCTGACCCAATTACCCTAATGTGACATTTACCCAAGTTCATTCGGTAAACTATACATATTATGGGCTACCAATTACGGCGCCCATTACCATATGCTTACAGCTCCACTCGCCGGAATGAGAAGGTGCCAGTTAATGTATTGTCGTCCAAATTTGCATCAACATTTATCTCCTTTGATCTGCTCATTGCTTCCGAATAGTTCATACGAGGTTTGCCGTGCGACCGGCGGATACGACGGGCATCGTGCTACTCATCTGTTAGGAGTGTTGTAGCGCCCGCGAAACGTTGACCTTTTCTCCAATCAACATGTTATAAAAAACATTTATATTATACCGCGCTGTATCCTAGGTCAACTGTTAATTCTCCATTTGCCTAGTTTCCACATAAGAACACTTCTCCAAGGCATCCGTACAATTATTCACAACCTTCAACTAATATCCGGTTGGTGGCCACCTAGTGAATACAAGAGTCGGTGAATTACAGGTGTACTTGACCACCCCCATCACTCATATCCTTAGTCAGACCCAACCGGTTTCCAAAGACGTGGTCACTGGGCCTTTTTGTTTAGCACTACGCTCGTACGCAGGGAAGCGAGCATTGAGCCTGACCTTAGATATGAGTTCTGAGTCCGTGAGGATACTTCTAGTGCCCCTTCATAAGGCTCCTGGGATCAATCACACGCTCGAGGTGAAGAAGTTTGCGCCCGCCAGAATCAGGATGATTCCTTCCTAGCACAACCGAGTTGTGACCCCGTGGTCGAACGTGGCACGCGTAGTATGAAGCACGCGTTGATAGCATACCTGAACCTTTTGGGTTGACAGGAAAAGGGATATGTCAATCATGCTATCACAGAATCTCACATGGCCCAGAATGTGGTTAAATGACGAACGAAGTTCATCACGGCGATATGCAAAACGACGATCACGTCGAGTTACTTCGAAACTAGATAATCTTCTTGCTTAATCAGGTTTATCCCCCTGAATCTTAGCCAGTCTTGTTTGGTGGAGGTCTCCCTCCACCGCAAGACGACCGTACCTGTGTGACTAGGTAAGGCCCACATTCGACATAGTTTGGTAGATGATTGCGTCCTCCTACGACTTAGTTTATAGACCATAAATCTGATGTAATCAAAACATTATGACGTCGATTGATCATAAACTCAGTTAAAATTCTTTCGCCTACAAAATGAAACTTTCTAATATCAAAATGCTATCACAGATATATTCCATTTCTAGACCCTACGCAATTCAAGCAGTTCTACATGCTTTTCGAATGTGTCCTTGCGTAGTGGTTTAGTTAATGGGTCTGTTACCAAGTTATTGGTGGAACAGTATTCCATAGTGATTATATTGTCTACTACTATCAAAATTTAGCATGAAATTATTTCATATCAATGTGTCTGGTCATACTATGGTACTTCAGATTCTTAACTACCGCAATGGCTGCTTGACTGTCAGAGAAGACCTTCACAGGTTTATTGCCGACATCGCCATCAAGTAGCGCAGTTAGAATCCTTTTAAGCCAGACCGCTTTTTGTGCATTCTTAGAGAGAGCTACGAATTCTGATTCCATCGCAGACAGCACAACTCATATTTGCTTCTTGCCCATCCATGATGACGGCATTAGCAAGGAGGACTGCTCCTCATATGGTGAACTTACGATCATCCGGACGGGTGCTTTACATGACGTAGAACAAACTACCGACCATGCTAAAACATCATGCACCCTTTATCTATTCACGCTCTGCCAGGTTCTCGGGGGCCGTCACGTTCTGACAGTGTGCACCCAAACAACATTGGCTTTTCCACGGATTTTGGCATCCTGTAATCTAAATACTTTTCAACAGCTTGTTGATATAGGCTTCTTGAGACATACGCAATTTCCGGGTAGCCTGATTTCTAACAATTTAATGCCCAAGATGTACGTGGCTTCTCCCATGTCTTTCATCTCAAATACAAATGCCAACCAGGACTTTGACTTATTCATTAATCTTATGTCGTTTACAGCAATAAGTATGTCTTCCACACGTAAGGTTAGATTACAGGGAGTAATCACTACGGATACTAAAACAAGGTACATGCCAGTAATTAGAATTACGCAGCGGAAGTTTCACACATACCTTTAGGATGATCCGTAGACCCAAGATCTTCTCTGGAGGGAGTTCACGATCCTTCGGTCGGGACCCGTAGAGGTTCTTGTTAGAGAACCCTACGTGGTGCAAGCTCCACAGCAAATCCTCTGATCTATTCTTGGCACGGGGACAGATCTCTGGAGAGTTTGCTCGAAGGCAATTTGGCACACCCTTGGTGAGGGTTATATGGTTCGGCCGAACTAGGTATTAGGGGAGAGAGTTTTTCTCTCTAAAACTCTATTTTGAGGGAATTGTGATTAACCCTAAAAATCCCTTAACACCTCTTATTTATAAGAGTAAAGTGGACAAAAGTCCACTTTATCCCACTCTATATTTCAGCTGGCCTATGTTATTGGGGAGGCCCAATTTTTGGCCTCCCATGTCAATTGGGATTTGGGTCTAGCTCAATTACCCTAATGTGACATTTATCCAAGTTCATTAGGTAAACTATACATATTATGGGCTACCAATTACGGCGCCCATTACCGTATGCTTACAGCTCCCACTCGCCGGAATGGGAGGGTGCCTGTTAATGCATTGTCGTCCAAATCTGCATCAACATTTCTCTCTCTTGATCTGCTCCTTGCTTCCGAATAGTTCATACGATGTTTGCCGTGCGTCCGGCGGATACGACGGGCATCGTGCTACTCATCTGTTAGGAGTGTTGTAGCGCATGTGGAACGTTGATTCCCTTTTCTCCAATCAACCTGTTATAAACAACATTTATATTGTACCGCGTTGTATCCTAGGTCAACTGATAATTTTCCATTTTCCTAGTTTCCACATAGGAACACTTCTTCAAGGCATCCGTACAAGTATTCACAACCTTCAACTAATATCCGGTTGGCGGCCACCTAGTGAATACAAGAGTTGGTGAATTACAGGTGAACTTGACCATCCCCATTGCTCATATCCTTAGTCAGACCCAACCGGTTTCCAAAGACGTGGTCACTGGGCCTTTTTGTTCAGCACTACGCTCGTACGCCGAGAAGCGAGCATTGAGCCTGACCTTAGATATGAGTTCTGAGTCCGTGAGGATACTTTAGGTGCATCTTCATAAGGCTCCTGGGATCAATCACACGCTCGAGGTGAAGAAGTTTGCGCCCGCCAGAATCAAGAGGATTCCTTCCTAGCACAACCGAGTTGTGACCCTGTGATCGAACGTGACACGCGTAGTATGAAGCACGCGTTGAAAATTAGAAAAATAATAAAAAAAAATATGAGGAGAATAAGAAAAGTGAACTCAAATGTTCAAGATGCATAAACTTTAGGAAAAACAATGTTTATAATATACTATACATATACTTATTATATTTATTTATTTATAATATAATTTCGACAAGTTCACGTAATCTTTTGTATAACTTAGTTTTAAATAGAAATTATTATATTGGTTGTTCAATTTTTTAAGTTACAAATCACCAAGTTACATAGTCAAGCAGATATTAAGTAGTTCTGAAATTGCACCAATTAAGGTCTATTATTGGTTCTCAGAGAACATTTTTTTTCCACATTTTTTTTCAACCAACATAACTACATTCTCTCATCATATATTGTCACTTAAAAAAAAATTATATATTTTTTTCTCGAAAATAAGCAATTATATATAACATTATTATCTGAAATACTAATTAAAGTTTTAACTATCAATTAAACGTATAAATTACTATAAAAATGTATATGATATATACAAAAATAATCATATATTACAGTTATAGGAATATATAATTAGCAATAGTATTTAGTAAGTAATCTACTATTTTGATGGTTTGTAATGAGTATACTAAGAAAATCGTAATATCATATGCGTAAAATTATTCACTAACAAATAGAATTTATGTTGACACACGTGAAGATATAACTATATAAGATTTTATATGTACCATAGTTATGTAGTAGTGATTCATTTGCATTGAATAAATTATTTCAATTAACAAAATATATCAAATTAATTATCAATATCAAATATAAATTTACGAAATATCTTAACTAGAATATAAACAAAATACTTTCCACGCAACGCGCGGGTTAACCACCTAGTATAATATAAGCCTAAAATAATATAATGCATTTGATAACTACACAATGTGGTCTTATATAGAATTTAGAGATTGAAACAGTGTAAGATTTAAAAATAGAAACGGTGAAATTATGACAATTGAAAAAGTTTTATTACATTTACATAAAAGTAACCACCAAAATAAATGATAATAAAATAAAAATGAGAATTTAAATAGATAAAGAGCTAAGATATTTAAATAGATAAAGAGCTAAGAACCAATGAGATTGCTCCGTGATGACGTGGCAGCCAAAGAACCACCATAGTACCTAAATTATATAATATATAGATAGATAGATTAAAATGTAAGTTCTTTTTTTTGCCAACAAAACAAATGTAGGTTATTTTCTTTAAAAATATATATTAATTTGTATTCTTTCAAATATAATAAATAGTTAGTCGATAAATTAAAAGTTTGAATAATACGACAAATATGTTTAATAATCACACACCTTCTTTAAAAATAGGGTGAAAAAATATTTGGTGTCATATGTTAGATCAAATTAGTTTTTTGTGTTTTTTATTTTTGTAAATTTTTGGTACCATATGTTTGCATTTTGTAGAGTTTTGGTTAGTTGACCGTTAAGTCTACGAAATGCAAACACATGACAACAAAAGTCTAAAAAAAAGATATAGACCAAAATCAACTTTGGTCATATGGCACCAAAATACCATTTACCCTTAAAAATATAATATTTCATATTTACATAGTATAAAAAAAAAAAGGAAAAAAGTATGTAAAATATATAACATGATTGAAAATATGATTTTTTTTTTTTTTTGTATCAATATATTTTAAAATATACAAACGATGATATATGGTACTTTCTTCCATTATCAATCCGAATTGTCGCTAAATATATTTTAAATTTTAAATTTAACCGAATAGTTTTCTAAATATTAAAATCAAATAACTTATACTAATATTATGATATATAGTGTTCCGACTCGGTTGTGACTCAATTAATCATCAATTAGTAGTTGTGTTATTTTAAAAAAATACCATGTTAATTTTGTACACATTCCATGTAATTTTAAAAAACTAAATCCATCCATTTTGGGTTATTATTATCCGTGGGATGAAACTGTATTATGGTAGGGTAACTATCCCTTACCTTTTAATAACATGTACTTTTAACCGTTAACACGGTAATTATTCTCAATTTTAAATCTTTAAAATCTTAAATTTTCCCCTCTAATTTTATTTACACAGTCATTGCCCCCTAAAGAATAATCTCGACTTCTTGCTCAATGAATCAACCCTACTTGATTACTACTTCTTATACATTAAAATTATGTGCATAAATAAGCTATCTTACGAACTGCCGCTACTACTAGAACCATCAAAACCAATCGACCGACACTTAACTACCGATTTCACCGAACACACCTCCACGTCGACATACCTCGACTATTCATCGAAATCTTAGTCGCTTCAGTCATTGCCTTCACTACCACCTTCATCTCCTCGAATTTTCCGACGAACACTTCGGGTAGAGTCTCCATCAGCCTCGAGTACTGCTTCGTCGGCCGGGCTATCTCGAACTCACCCGCAAAGTCTAGCTCAACGACGTATCTCTCGCCGCCGAAGCCGACCACGTCGATGAACTCGTGGCGGCCGGCGGTGACGCTCTGGTCGGGGCCCCACTTCGTCTTACAGAGAGCAGCATTGTGGCCGATGTCTTGCAAGAGCAGCACAACCTTCTTCCGGCGATCAGACTTGTTCGGCTCCGTTACCGAAAACACTTCGATTGCTCTGTCAACGTGAGAAGCTAGGAGATCCTTATAGCCATCGACTTCGCTGGAGTGCCGCCGGAGGAGTCTCTCGATGGCATCCATTCGGACGGAATCGAGTCCGTCGAAGTCGGAAGAACTCGTCGGCTCCGTCGTTGAAGATCCGGCGTCGTCGTCGTCCCCGGGGAAGAAGCCGTGGATGTCGTCGGAGTGAAATGGAGAGTCGTCTTGGCCGCTTCCGCCGCTTCCGGTGTACGGTCCGATGAGGCGGGAAATCGCGTCACCGCCGAGTGGGTAGGTCACTCGCCTTGCTTTAACGAAGCCCATGACTGTAAGCGGCGACGACGACTGTGCTCCGACGAGGTGACGACTGCTGCTCTGTAAGAGACGGCTGCTGCTCTGTGTTGTATTATTTTTGTGGAATTCGATTTGATAGTAAGCTTAAAATGAAAAACAAGGTACTATAGAGAGGAGTTGGTTTGAATGTTGGTCGTGGAATATTCCATAACAAAAAAACAGGTTGTCAAAAAAATTGAAGTGAATAACAATAACGATAGAAGTGGATAAGTTAATTAAATTTAAATTAATAAAAGAAAAAATAAATAAAGATATGCGGAGAGTACCGATCGAGTAGGGAGACAGCATATCTGACCGTACATTTTTTTGTTCAGGTCTTACTATTAAATTATTGTCAATTTTGTTTTGGACTCAATATCGCAGCATTAGCTAGTAACCCACTTTAGTTTTTAACTGAATAGTTCTAGAATCAAGATTAAAAATAAAAGTTCTAGAAGCCAACCACTAACTAAATCACATAATATTTATTATAAATTAATATATGTATGTATAGGTTACGTATAAGTTACGTAAATTAGTTCATTGTGTATATATATATATACAATGTATGTTTGTAGTGTTAATTTATTTTATTTTTCATAAAAGGAATGAACTATTAATGTTGACCAATACTTATTACGTAATTCTCGAACATTTTTACTTTCGGTCTGAGATTTTTCTGATCTTATATTTATTGAACACTAGCACATAAACTGACTTATTAAAGTGAATATCATATTAATTTATATTCTTTCAAATATAATAAATTGTTAGTCGATAAATTAAAAGTTTGAACGAGTTTCAATACAATAATCATACACCCTCTTTAGAAATATGGTTAAATAGTCTTTTGAGTCTTTATTTATATAGATAAATAACATGAGAGAACGAAAGAAAATTCTATATGCAATATTGCAATGTATGCATGTCAAATGAATGAGATAGTTTTTTGAGCCTATGTAAAATGGGCCTTTTTACAATGTTTTCACTGTAATTACGGGCCTTCAATTTGGGCAACTATTATGGGCCTTCAATACTTCAACTAGTATTTACCAAAAATAACACAAAGGCAGAAGTGTTTGAAAAAAATAGAACTTAGTTATATATAGAAAGTATAGCACATTGTACTGCAATGTTGAATAATCCTCTTAATTAGGGTACAAAGTTTGAATTTCTAACATAACAAATTAGACACATTTTGGGGGCAAATTGAGGCACAGTTAAAGTATATATATTCTCGGGTTTTAGAGGGTATCAACAAGACAACTCCAGTAATATACTTGCTCCATTTTTAAAATAATTCTTACTCGCATCAGAATCAGTCTGGAACATGTAAAGATCTAGCCATGGATTTTTTTTTTTAACTTAAACCTCTAGTTATGAATGAAGTTTTAAAACGTTACACTATGTTATATATTTACTTTTAATAGCAATAATTAAACTCTTTCACCCAAAAAATGCACAAAGAAACTCCAAAAGTTGTGATAGAGAAGAGTACAAAATGATCAGCATGGAACAAACCTAGACTGATGATAATGGTGCAGCTACCTAGGAATCAACACTCTCAAGTGAAAATAAATAAATCAAAACCATATAGATATGAATTATATAGATATATACCTAGTTATTTATGATCTCTCAAGACTTTGTTGCAACTGTTAAAGATAAAATTAGTGTGAAGTTCATAGATAATATTATAATTTTAGTACACTAACTATTAATCAATTACATTTTAGTACATCAATAATATATAGAGAAGTTATTTTTCTTATATATATATATATATATATATATATAGTAAGATAACGCAGCAGTTTAGTAGTACACGTCCATTAACTAGATATTTTATGTTCAAATTATTTGAATGGAATAATATTCATAGTCAGCTGTCTTTTTATTTGTATGTGGGTCTGCTATGACCGGTACTTTACTCCTTAGTCCTTACGGACTAATTATGTTAAACTATAAAATATTTTAAGAGTTGACACCTATTCAATTAGGGGTGACAATTCATGTTATTGTACATGCTATCGTGTATGTCAATGTCATGTTAAACTTACTGAACACGAACACGCAAAAAATAAGTTTTATCGTGCCATGTTTTACAAGCATGAACACTGCACATTATTTTTCGTGCGTATTCGTGTTGTGCTATCGTGTTGTGTTAAATTATATAGTTATACATCTTTATACAAAAAATGTAATAAAAAATCAAAATAATGAACTATATATATATATATAGCAAAAAAACTATGAATTTCGTAATATATAGTTGACAAACTATAAAAATTAAGACAACAATTGAGTTTTAAAAGGGTTACTAAGACTTGTTCAAAAAAATTAGACTACATTTACATGCTATCGTGTTGTGATACTTAAACACGAACACAAACACATAAACTATATCGTGTTATCATTGTGTCATATGTTTGCACAAACACATTTATTTTTCTACATGTTCGTATTGTACTATCGCGTCGGGTAAGAAATTGACTACCATATGTATATATTCATCACTATTATAAAGAAAAGGCGCCCATCGATTGAAATTAAAATAATAAATAGACGTAACGAAACCCGTACGTTGGTTTAGTTTACCATGCATGATACGTACAAAACGACACACTTATTTAAAACGTTCATCATCATCATCACCTTAGCTCTTTAGCTAGCTAGGCTTTGACCACAAATGAAGAACTCAATGATTAACTGTTGAATTTATTACGGCACGATAAATTCCAAATCCAGCTATGTATTTCAGAGCTCCTTCTCTACACAGAGCCCACAGATCATATCTCACATATATTCAGTTTCTCTATAGCTAGCTATACCTATGGTTTGTTTGTTTTTCATTATTTTTCTTCTACACTTAAAATAATCATATATATAATACATGTAAGGGTATGGTGCTATTGATAACCATAAATATTTTTCTATTTTCAAGCTCTAACAGATTTTGAACCCGACATCTGGTTAAATGATGAAGTATTAAGTATCATCAGTAGGACAACACATGTATCATGCTCGTTTCACACTTAAAATAATCTCAGCTCGCAGTAGGGTGCACCCATAAATGGTAAATATTGGTTATGAATTTTTTTCTTCATTCTCCCAACACATCGAATTTTCAAACTTAAATATCTGATTAAATAATGAAGCACTAAACCGCTCCACCATTTTTTTTTTTGGTTTGGCAGTGGTTGGTGTGGGAGATTTTGAAGTGTCGGATTTTGGCGTGCAAATATATTTTTTTTATGTAAAAAGAACGGTCTGAACAAGATCTATAGTATACAAGAGTATTTGACGTTTTAATAGCCAAATTCCTTGGTTTAGAGGGTTAAAATCGCAATTTTATATTTCTCTAGGTCTTTTTGTCAATTTTTCGATAATTTTTGTTTGGAATTAGTTGTTAATTTCTGAATTTTCTAGGGTTAGACTTTTTGTTTTCAGTATTTAAGACTCTATTAGCCGTCGTTTACATTCAGTTGAATTATATATGAAAAAATCAAGGTTTTCCTCAAACCCTGCGTCTGATTTTCAATATTCCTTAAATCAACGAATTTTGCGCTTTCTATACCTCATCACGCTGCATCAGTGGTCCTATTGCGTCCACATCAGGATACTTAATCCACACCTAAACTAATCTTTACTCGCACTCAGTCAGTCCGTAAGTGTTAAAATGTGCTAATTATGAATATTTTTTTTAATTCGTATAGTTTCAACAAAGGTTTATCCCTAACGTATTAAGTAAGAAGTAACGTGTTGAACGATTACACCGTATTCACCGTATAGAAAAGGGTTTTTAATTAATAATCTATTATATATTGGCTATAGCTATCTACTTGTAGTGTCCCTCTCCACAACTTTTCCAATATTAGCTCTTCTGCTTCATCTTCCACACAATGCACTGCAGTGCAGCAGCATTAATGTCTCTCCCATTCTCCACCAACGTGCTGCAGCCTACATTGGAGAATTTCCAACTCTTCAATTATTAATTCAACTGCATTTACTCTTATTATTTTTTATTCATAAAAACTCTGGGAGTAAATCTCGGACCTACCAAACAATATAATATATAGTTAAAAACCTATAAATTAACTGAAGTTTGTCTTATGTGAGATTTTTATGTATGAAGTTTAAATAGTTGATATTGACTGTTTAAAGTTTCAATTTTATTGAAATTTGCTATCCCCGTCCAAATTTACTGTTAAAACTGACAGAATTTATTTATGTGCTTGTCACATGACCCGATAAAAAATAAATCTCAAAATTGCCCCTAATTGGGTGGTGGCCGGTTGAAGTAGGGTGGTGGCCGGCCGGAGTAGGGGAAGTCGGCTGGAGTAGGGTGGTGGTCGATCGGATTAGGGTGGTGATCACCGACCGGAGTAGGGTGGTGGCTGACCGGAGTAGGGTGGTGGCCGGCCAGAGTAAAATGGTGGACGACCAGAATTTTGTTGGGTAGTGACCGGAGTAAACACAATAGTATTATGCGCAATTTCGACTTTTCACTCAATTCTGTCAAATTTGACAGAAAAAATGGACGGAAAACCAAATTTCAACAAAGTTAAATTTCAAAAAGTCAATATCATCAATTTAAACTCCAGACACCAAATCTCCTCACATATGGCAAATTTCAAACAGTTTATAAATTCTTAACCATATAATATAACAATTTGTCGATTCATTTTACAAATTCAAACTTTCACTCGAACTTTGAAAATGCAAAAATATTCCTGTTTCAAACACAAGATTGTTTGCAGTTAAACGGAAATCTGAATCTCTCATAATGCTTTGAATGTTAAGACTCGTTTCTTAACTAGTTAAAACTTAAAACTACACTTATATGTTCTCAATTATTTGAACTACATTTATTACTTTTCATGTATATTCTCTTCTGCCATTTATCCATCCAATATCCCAGTCTAATATAATATTTCAAAAAAATATTTGAGCAGAAAAGATATATTTCAAAATCTATCCACTCCCTGCATCTGCATTCCTATTTAAAGTGATATTTATAAGTCGGTCATTTTCTTTAGAACGAAAAAAAAAAAAAATTAGGGTTTGGGACAGTTGATTGTTTTTATCAACCAAAATATCATAGTATATGCATGCAAAGTATATAAATACAAGGTATAGCGTTAGTCTAGTGATTCATAGTGCATATTCCCATGTGGTTTGACTCCTGGGACATTTGGATGGATGTAATGTGTAATTATTTAAAATATGAGATTATAAGTAATTTAAGTTATTAGACTGCTATGTTCGATTATACTATAATATGGAGTGTAATATTAGCTTTACAGTGTTTGATATGCTTCATAATGTGCATTCTAGTATAACTTTATTATTATACTAGAATTTTTGCACGTGCGTTGCACGCGCGGTAAATATTATGTATAAGTTGTACTTATTGGTATAATCGCATTAGGTATAAAAAAAATAAAATAAAAATAGTTTAGCTTTCATATTGTGTATATATAACAAATGCATCATAATATTTTTAAACAATCGAATTAAAATAAAATATATGTCTTGTTTTTAAGTACGCAATATATAGTAATAAATCTTCAATAAGTATAAATGTTTAAGAAAAGCGTATTGTATAATTTTGCCGAAACTAAATGATACTTTTAATACAAAAATAAGTATAAATCTATTACATCAATTACACAACTCATTTTTTACGTGAAAACTAAAATTACTCCACGAATAATCAAAAGTCATACCATATTATGAGCAACTTTCTTGAATATCATGGTAATAATTTTTGTTCTGCCAAGAGTTTCACCTATCACATGCTCGTCGTTTTAGAAAATATTTGAAAAGATTTGGTTTAAGTTATAATAGCTCCACAGTCGTCCACGTTTTCCAACATCTTGGTTTTGCCTATGATATTCTTAAAATAATAATTAAAAATAAAATAAAGCAGCAATATTAAAATTATCGTGTCAAGAAACACTATACGTTGAGTTGTTTAAGGAGAAAATGATTTTCTCAAAGGAACTTCATGATTCTAACTTCTAAGAGCAGTAGATGTTGTGTCATGTTCAGCAATTATGGAGAGTCGGCATGTTGTCTTTCAATTGCTTGTTAATAAGTATAGTGGATTCCCTTCTGTTATTTTACGGTGTTTCATTTTCAGCTTCTGCAGCCGTAGTCAAATGGTAAGGAGGGCTACTATCATAACTCTTTAGAAGATCTTAACCTTGTAAGGCATATTTTAGAAAAAACTTAAAGCAAATTTGATTAAGTCCAATATTATATCTAGAAAGCAAAAGAAAGCATAACAAACAACAGGAAACTCTGGTTTGTGAATAAAAAAAACACACACACAACATGCCAACTTATGAAACTGTTTTAGATTATAGCAGTGTCCAAACAAATGACTTACACTTTATTTATCAGAAAGTATACATACTCCCTCATCTGAAATATGTATGCTTTCGTTAAAAAAAATTCAAATGCGTACATTGTAATAATGTTATCCTAACTTGTGTGTTAACAAATAGTCTTAACAAATACATATTATGTATTATTATATACATAATCTCAAAGGTAAAAGTGTTGAGCTTCTTAAGGCAACACACCCATGTAGATTGATTAGAAGGTACTAAGAGATCTATTTTTGGATGAAATTCCTGTAGATTCTTTTGCACATTTTATTATGTGATCAATATTAAAATACGTAGGAGAATTCATCATAGATAGACTAAACAATGAACTTTCAACAAAGACTTATAATGAACTTTCAGACAATCAGATGCATCTTCTCACCAAGAGTAAAAGAGTTCGCACGTAAGCCACAAAATATAATGGTATTATAAACTTGATTATAATCAAATTTTTAACTAGAATAGAAAGAACATTTGAGTTGGATATCATTTATTTTTAAGTATTTGAGAACAATATCCAGCTTACCTCTATGATATATTTAACCCAACATCCAAATTTGACACCAACTTATACTAAAATCATGTAAAGAAAGCATATATCCATCATTTTTTATTTCTTATTCTCTGATGTAATCTTCCTTATGTTGATTTTATATTTAGTGCTACTATTCTTGTTCTATGTTTTGTTTAATCAAGTCAAAATATATGTTTGGAAGAAGCAATGTTCGAGTTTTAATGTCGAATTACTAAAAGTATTTACAATTAAGTTTGCATAAGCATATGTTAGAACTACATGAGCATCAAGTTATGTTTGTCTAAAAGTATTCTCTTGCTAATAACCAGCATAGAAGGAAATAAATATGGTTAGGTTGAGAAACATATTATAGAATGATTCAAGGAAATACAAAAAACATGTAAACAACAAAAACATATATCCAACAGTTTTTAGTTTGTAAACACCAATTCATTTGGGAAAAAGAACACAAATTCACTTGAGCATTTTGTCAAACAGGTGGTGTGTGTAAATATATGTTATGTTTAGTAGCGAAAATTTGTTTAATTAAATATGAAAAAAAAAAGTGAGAGAAGTGTTAGATAATGACTTTCGGGCTCCTAGTAAGATATGTGGAGTTTGGTTATCTATAATTTGGACACCTTTGTAGGTTAGTGTACTTACAAGAAGATGATGAGTGTCCGACCGTTAACAGAAGATGGTGAGAAGCAGCGGACTACTGTAGTAAGAAAAAAGCGTCAATGAAGGCAATAAACGTCTTTATTGTCTGAAAGACTTAGACACTCATAGGGCAAGAAGATGTTGAATGTAGATGAAGTAGATTATTGTGGGTTTAGACAAGAAGATGTTAAAAACAAAGAATATCCGATGTTGGAAGAAGAAGTGCAGGAGATTGGTTTTTTGTACTGTGCGACTTGTGAGGAGTATTGTTTATACGGTGGAATTGGTGCCTTTTGAAATGGCGGGAAAGTAACGGCGGGAAAGTGTGAGGACATAATTAAAGGTGAGGACATATTTAAATATTCAGTTTTTTATTTATGTAATAGATTAATATGTAAGAGAGTATACTATGTAATTTTATATATATAATAAGATTTAAACGTTATTTTGAGAGTAATTTATTTATTTTTAAATTTTATACTTTGTGTTTAATATATATAGTATATTTATGGTTTATATAATAAATATTAAATATTAAAACTAAATCATACATCTATTAAAACTATAGCATATTTTGTATACTTTTAAAACTCTGTAAGGTTTTAAATTCAATTTTTTTAATTAATGAATGAAATGTAAAATCGCTACAGCATGGAAGTAATTAATTACATGGTTGTGTAGCACTTTGACTATTGATATGTACATGATTTTGATGCTATGGTACAAGTGGGTATGACTATATTGACTAAGAATTAATTGATTAATTTCATAATAAAGACTATATACTTATACTTAATATATACATGTGTGTGTATCACTGTGAGGTGCTGCACATAAATTAGCCGGCCTTTGACTGTGGCAGTTGGGTCCAACTTCTCTTAATTATGTCGTCCTCAGTCTGCAGCATATATACATACACATAAATGTGCAAAGATGTATACATATATATATACGTATTCACATTGGCTACTTTTTTATAGTATAAATATAAATATATTTTAGAGTATATATGGCTAACATTAGGGGTGGCAACGGGTTACGGGTAATCCGTGACCCGCAGGGCCCCGTCCCAATTTTGACCAGTTGACTCGCGATTCGTGACCCGTGGGGCGGGTACGGTTTTGGTGTCGCCCCGCCCTGTTGACCCGCCCCGCCCGGTATGTGGATAATTTATATATATATTACATGTATTTATATAAAACTATATAGGTAATATAATACATAATTAAAATAATTAGGATTTGTGACTTGTATTTGGATTTGAAGTTAAATTTATTGTTTGTGATTTAAATTTTAAATTGAATTTGTATATGGTAAATATATAATTTAGGGTTTAAATTGCTAATAATATATTATGTACCACTAATAGGTGACCCGCGGGTCGACCCGCCCCGTGAACTGTGTGGGGCGGGTACGGGTCGACCATCTCGACTCGCGGGGCGGGTACGGGGCAAGCGATACCCGCCCCGACCCACCCCGTTGACAACCCTAGCTAAAATAATGTATGCCTGAATTTCGATTAATTTTCGGTCATTAGACTGACACTCGTTTATTATAACGGGTATGATGGGTAAATAGTTAACCTTCAGTTAAAATGCAGTTGAATTTGCAATATTTAGATGAGGAGAGAAAATATATCATATTTTAAGAGAGAAAAGTTTAATTGAATATCACTCGTTGCATAAAATTTAGGGTCAATAACCTGGGAGAGGTCTGAAAATTGACCCTTGTGAATTTGAGAGGTCTGAAGATTGAAATGGTGATAACTGATGTATGAAGTTTGGACTTTGTGAATTTTAGGTTTTCCGTCCAAATTTTCTGTCAACTTTAACAGAACCGCATGAAATGTCAAGTATACCCTTTTGCAATATTTGAAAGTTTAATTAATATAAAGATGAAATGACAAAAATACCCATATCCATAATTTAAACATAACCCAACTCCGGCCACCACCACGGCTCTGGCCGGCCACCACCACGGCTCTGGCCGGCCACCACCCAACTCCGGCGACCACCACTCACAACTCCGACGACCGCCACCCAACTCCGACGACCGCCACCACGG
Organism: Clarkia xantiana subsp. parviflora; assembly: GCA_036873135.1. Lineage (NCBI taxonomy): Eukaryota > Viridiplantae > Streptophyta > Magnoliopsida > Myrtales > Onagraceae > Clarkia > Clarkia xantiana. The sequence continues at coordinate 13,008,619 of JAPTYO010000010.1, read as the reverse complement.
TCCCAATTGGGCCCAAATCGGAGCCACAAAGCTCCAATCGGAGCTCTGTGGATCCGATCTGGGCCATAGAGCTCCAGATCGGAGCTCTGTGGCTCCGATTGGGCCCAATGGGGACCGCGGTTGTAGTCTCCGGAGTTGGGTGGTGGTCGTCAGAGTCGGGTTGTGGTCGCCGGAGTTGGGTGGCGGTCGCCGGAGCTGTGAGTGGTTGTCGCCGGAGTTGGGTGGTGGCCTTAAGGGTATTTTCGTCTTTTGATTCAAGCATGTGAGATGCAAGAAGGGTATTTTTGGAATTTACTTTTTTCTGGTCACATGTCATGCACATGACCAACTTCTGTCAGTTTTAACGGGAAAAACTAATGGAGACATCTATTATCTACAAGTCGAAACTTCAGACCTTTGTTATCACCATTTCAATTTTCAGACCTTTCAAATTCACAATGGCCAATCTTCAGACCTCTCTTAGGTTATTGACCCTAAAATTTAATGTACTTGATATAACGGATGCAAATTCGACTATATCTACATTAATAGTTGAGGCTTAAGAGTTAATAATCTATAAATTGTCTGAAATTTCACAAATGTTATGTCTGACGTTAAATGAGTGTCCCAGGTTCCATTTTTTTTTTTTTTTTTATAAATTTGGTGTCTCAATGTGACTACTTTAGAGAAGTCAATTCTGACGAAACCGACTGTCAATTTCGATCTCCCATGCACGTTCCCTTATTGTCATCTTGCCGATACAGTCATCTAAAAAGTTGGCCACCTCCGCGCAAATAAATCCCGCTCTGTTGTCGTTGAACATTGATCCACACCACTCTATTGAAAACATTTTCTTTTAGATGTTCAAGATTTGGAGAAAATTTGGCGACTTTGTGAAAAGCAAAGAGTGATGGATTATGAGTGGGTGTGTCAGTTGATGAAAATAATTGAAATGAGAGGAAAATACGTGCGGAGACACCAAATTTCAACAAAAATAAAATATAAAACTGTCCATTTTAACATTTCAAATTTCAGACACCAAATTTTAACAATGTCAAAAGTTTATAAGTTTTTAACCAATAGTTATTAATGATGACAATGTGATTTATTGATCATCAAATTACACATATCTAAACAACAACATCCAAAATTAGGTACGCATATCACGCAGGGCCCTTCGGATTAGAGTGATCTATCTGTACAAATCCCTTACCCAGATATCATTTTCATTACTTTTAACAATAAAATCTTTAGCACTTTTCTTCTCTAATAATTCTATTATATTATTATTTTTATTATCTTTTTGTTGGTGAATCTTTTTTCGTTTTAAATGACCAATAAGATCCATATCTGTCGAAAATAACCACCATTTTTTTAACTAAAAAAATAAATGAGAAGATCATTGTTATACCAACAAACTCTGGATCTATGTATATAATATTCGGGAAAAGTGTCAGATTGATTTAGGGCTGTCAAATTTACCCGCGACCCGCAAACGACCCGCAAACGACCCGTTCACGGGTGACCCCAAACACGCCAACGGGTCATTTACGGGTCAACCCGTTGAGGCCGGGCCGGGTACAGGTTTAGGGCAATGACCCGTACCCGGCCCGTGACCCGTGTAAATATCGTTTTTTTTTTTTTTTTTTTTTTTTTTATTCCTAAATTCAAATTTAATTCTAAATTTCTAAATTCTAAAACACTTCAGGTAGACTGCTTAACTGCACAAACATAATTAGCAATTTTCCGTATTTTTGTTCATCACGTGACCCATTTCGTCCAAATTATAAATAGAAATCCTAATGAAACTAACAATTTGTAAAAATATGAAACTTGTACTACCAAAGTATATTTTAAAGAAATTAGCAATCTATTCAAAGGATAATTAGCATTCTGTATTTGTAGTAAATCTGAATTATATAACAAATCGATTTCTCAACGGTTAAATTAGTCATAGACTCATATAGTCATATTGAGATTTATGCCTGATCTTATAGCTAAGAAATCTACTAAGTCGACTTCATTTTAACCAAATACATTATCAAATGGCTACCTTAGTTCAAGTATCTACAAATGGCTATCTCCATTAAGATTTTCGTATAATTTAATGAAATGATTACGTTACATATCCAGCACGTAGTGAAAAAAAAAAAAAAATTGCTAGCACATATGTTTGACCCGGGTCACGGGTCAGACCCGGGTCAACCCGTGACCCCCGGTACGGGTCTGCGACCCCTGACCCGTGGTGACCCCCGGGTCAATCACGGGTCGGATGGTCGGTGACCCGCGGGTCACGGATCACGGGTCACGGGTTGTGACCCGTTGACAGGCCTAGATTGATTATTATTAACCCATTCAAGTGTTTTTTATGTTATATTATTTTATGTTGAAAAACATGTATTATTATCTAATTTTTTTTTTAATTAAAAACTTAAAATTGGACGGTAATTAGGTGCAAACTGAAAAAAATTCGAAAGTCCGGAACTCGATGAAAACTGTCCCGTAAAAGTCTATCTCGAATTAAAACCCGATACCATTTTGAAAACCCGTAAGACCAAATATTCCCGCCTACAACTAATCATAATCATTACAAGACTTAACCTTATATGTAAAAGTCATAATTAATGGCGTGAACATTTTATACGATTATGATACAAATAATTACTTGTGTATTTGTTCAATGATTTGATCATTTTGCCCTATATAGTTAACAAGTGGCCAAAACAAAAAATATATAGTAGTTAACAAAAACAACAAATTTAATTTTTTTTTGGATATATATATATATATATATATATACATAAATTTATTTATAATATGTTTTTTATATATGTGTTAATTGAGTAGCATGCTAAAGTCCGAGCCCGCCAAATCGGAGAATTTGAGTGCACGTTTTATTTATTAAAAAAAACCCGAGCCGACACGTGTCTTCCCCTAAATGAAACGATTAATATTTTGTAAATATCAAAAATACATTTTGTATATTTAAAGTAAATTTAAAATTTAACCTTAAACTTATACAACATAATCAATGTTGTCCTCAAACACTTTTTCAACTACAAATCCAATATTTTTATTTATGTAAACTAGTCGTTAAAATTTGAACTATAACTAGTGGGTCATCATAACCTGAGTTAGCATCTGCAACATTATTGGCCGGTTTCAGAGTTGTGATTCCAACTATTGAGCAAGACGCTTATTTTCATACCGATAATAATTAGATTAGTGTAAATATCGATTATTATAACTCAGAAATTAATTGATTAACCACCTATTAATTAGATTAGTGTAAAGATCAATTTGACGTAACAATTAGCTTAACAGCCCATTTTATGTATGACATATTTTATGTCCAAAAAGGTAGTGTTTTTTTTGTTGGACATATGCAGCTTTTATTTATAATAATATAATATATATGCTGGTTATATTTTAAATCTTTATATGGAAGGAATTAGAGTTTATATAACTTACACAATCTTAAAATTTTCAAGATAAATAACAAATAGAGAAACAAAATTCTCCGTTTGAAGAGTTCAAGTCCAAACAAAAATAGGTGGCATATAAATCAATAAATGTACGGTTACATGACAATATATACATATCTGGGTAAATAGAGTGAATGTTAGAGTATAATTAAATTGTGTATTTATGATTTGTCTCATATATTAAATTAAATTAAACAAATAAGTTGGTGAAGTAGAACTTTAGAAGTCTTTTTTTTATGGAATTAATGTAATGAAAATTATTAAAGTAACAATATATATATTATAATTTTTGAATAAAAGATAATAACAGAGTGAATGTGCAGCTTATAATTTTGCTTTTTACTTTAATCGATACATTTATGACAATTGTGCTAAGGGTTTTGTACTTATTAACTCAATATTATTGATTGCACTAGGGAGCTGAGTGTTTTTAAGTTGCAATTAATTGCAATTAAAATTTCGCTGATTTCGAACTGTTCAAGATTCAATGTATACAATTAATCACAATTAAAATTTCAGACAGTTCAAGATTCAATGTATGAAGTTAATCGCAATTAGAATTTCTCTGATTTCGAACCGTTCAATATTCAATGTACGCAATTAACGTATCGAACCGTTCAAGATTCAATGTATGTAATTAATTGAAATTAAAATTTTACTGATTTTTAACAGAAGCTTGACGCGGAGCCGGCGAACGAAGATACCAGACGGTACGGGCGGCTGACTGACTCAGTGGCAGAGCCATCTCTATCTCCGGTGAGATATCGCTGGTGGTCATCGAAGCCATAATTGTTGAAGAACATACGCTTGATACGGATCCGACGACCAAATGTAGCATGCGGTAAGGGCATCTAAAATTTATTTATGAATTTGCGCGATGGTATTTTATGGTTCAAAATTTTTAGTCTTTTGTTTACTTTTTCAAATTTTAGACTGGTATTTTATTTAAAAATAGTGTTTCAACATATTACAAATAGTCAGTATAAAACTATAAATTTCATCGAATATTAGTTTGTTAATTATACATATTTGGTAAATCACACGGCGCAATGCGCGGGAAATGCACCTAGTTCAATTAAATTTGTATACTATGTAAAGGTTGTGTGTATCTAAAAAAAATATATGAGCAAACATACACGACACAGATTTTTATCTTGGCGTAGAAAGATAAATTGAATTTTGACAGTTGTCTAAGATTAATTGGTTGCAACACGGTTACATGAAAAGATTATTTCATCATACAACCAGACCGACGACGACGAAACAAAATTTGACGATTGCAAAAGGTGGAGATTGGTTGGAAAGGGAGGCTGAAATAATGAGAGAACGCGAAACATATTTCAAGGGACTCTTCTTTGTAATTGGAACAACATACTGAGACGATGTATTATTGTGTGTTCCTTGTCTGGTTGTTCACACAATGAATGAGAAGCTAATTGAAGCAGTTTCGATTGAGAAAATGAAAGAGGCCTTATTCCAACTTAGAAGTTGAGATCGTTTTATTTTTTTTTCTAAATTGATGCGGCTCAAGTACTAATTTGACATAACTATTGGTTCAAATTAGCTCGTATCCAAGCTAGATTTTTAATAATAATGAGGATGTCATTTAACCTAAAAAATAAGGTGAAAATATAACAAATATAAAGTTGAGGGTGCAACTAGCCCTGCTAGCTTTTACCAACCGAATTAAATATACTTACCGTTAATACTACAGTGTAGTAACTACTAGTCAGTTAAACCTCTTCTATATAAAGCTCAATCCAACTCTACCTCCTCTATTTCTTTCTAAAAAACCAATCTTTCTGCAATGGAGAACGACCTCTTCATGTCAATGCTGCCAACGTGGCAATGTCAAGACACCCTGCCGGAGATGAACTCTTCTTCTTCCTCCGACCAGTCTCCGGCGACCTGTTTCTTCACCCCTTTCTGGGACAAACCGCCGGAGAACCCCCTCAAATTCGACTCCATTACCTCCTCCCCTGTTTCTCCACCTCTTTCCGGCAAAGCTCCGGCCAATGACGGCTCTCTGATCCGAGAACTGATCGGAAAATTCGACAACTCACCTAAATTGGGAAACTTTAACATGGGTCTGAATTCAAAAACCCCAATTTTCTCCGGTGATGGCAATGGCGGAACAAGTTGTCTGGAAGGTTCCTCTGTTTTGAATCCCGAGAAGGTGAATTTGAAGAAGAGGAAATCGTCTAGGGGAAAGGTAATAGTCCGTAATTCATTGAATTATGTATAGAAAATAGTAAAATGACGAAAATTTAAATCAAGAACTGATTTTTTTTCCCAGGTGAAGGAGGTTGAAGATGAATCGAATTCGAAGAAGGTGAAACAGAGTGAAAATGGCTCTGTAAAAACAGAGGAAAACAGCAGTGAAAATGCAGAGGAGGAGAAACAGGATGATGAAAAGAAAGATGAGCCTTTGAAAGATTACATTCATGTCAGGGCAAGACGCGGCCAGGCAACTGACAGTCACAGCCTTGCTGAGAGAGTAAGCATTTCAATTCTGATGCCGAAACAGAGCATCTACTTAGATTTTGAATTTGATGTAGAATTGTGATGTTCTTTGTTGTGGAATTGTAGGTTAGAAGAGAAAAAATCAGTGAGAGGATGAAGTTGCTTCAAGACATCGTCCCAGGCTGTAATAAGGTACGTAGGAAACCAAACCCAGAAACCAAAATTGTTGCTTTTGACGCAAAATTGAAACTTTAGAACCAAACCCAGAAACAAAATTTGTTTCTTTTGTCTAAAAATTGGAGCTTTTCGTGATTGTAACCAAACCCAGTAACCAAAATTGTTTCTTTGAGTAAAAAAAATGAAACCTTTTGTGATTTTGTCTATGTTTTGAACTAACAGGTCACCGGAAAGGCGCTAATGCTCGACGAAATCATCAACTATGTCCAGTCACTGCAACGTCAAGTTGAGGTAGTTTTCCAATCAGTAAAGAAGTTAGTTCTTGATGGTTGGGTCAAATAAAAATCAAGAAAAGTGAATTCTAGAGTGGTTTTGATTGCAGTTCCTCTCAATGAAGTTAGCTACTGTTGATAGCAGCAGCAGTAACAGCATGGGGTTCAATGCAGAAGCTTCAATAATGAAGGATGTAAGTAGTAAATAAAATTGCATATTAGCAATGAAGCATACTAGACTTGACATTGTTTGTATAAAATTCGAAAATTCGATGTCGTTTCAGGTATTTTTCAGATCAGAAGACACAGCTCATCCAATGTTTCCACAAGATTCCTTTTACAGCCAGAAGAATCCACCATTGAACTCAACTAACCATACAATCCTTCCTTCGGCATTGGATGGATTAAACCAACATCTTCTCTCGGTAATTATCATTATCGAACGAAAAATTACGGTTCTTCGAGGTTAAAGTTGAAATTTTTAATTGACTATACTAATTTTTCTGCAGTATGACAATTTCTGTGGGGATGATCTGCACTTACAGACCATTATTAATCTGGGTTATGGCCAAACTGCATTCCATCCACAAAGCTTCCGTGGCGAGTAATAAACGAATCGCATAAAAAAGCTTAAAAGAACAAAATTGCAGGTTGTAGAGATGCCTTGGAGATGAAGATTCAACTCTATAGTCACCCTTTGGATGAATCGGAAATTCGATTTGGTTAGAGATCTCATTTGTATATAAAGAAGAAGTCATTCTTATTCTACTAAACTCAAGAAACCAATTCTGTTGTCATTATTTGTTTGCATACTAATATAATTATGCACTGTAATAGCTTTAGTAGAAACCTTGTACTGTGTTTTCACATTGTTGTATAAGTACTAAGATACAAATCACTGTTATCTAATCAATATTATTATAGAGGTTAGAGTCATAATCCCGAATTTTCCACCAAATTGACACTATTTGAACAACTAAACGCAAAAATAGCAAACTGTCCAGAATAACGGTAAAAATCTATTTTTTTGTAACGTCATTATCGAAAAAAAGCTATTTTTATATACTATTTTGAACAGTTTGCTAGTGTAAATTTGATGAAACATTCCATAATTCCCATCTCTCACAAATCAAATCAAATCAATTAGTTGAGCCATCAAGAGAAAAAAAGCAAAGATAATGAAAGAATACTTATGGTGATGAATCAATTTTCTTCAAGCTTCTTCTTCCATTAGTGGTCATGTCAATTGAAAAGGAAGCATTGAGGTGGTTTCTTTGATTCCTAGTCACCTTGTAAGTTGTTTGGCTCTGATAATATGTTGTTGCAGACAGCTGTTAGTGTTGGATCATGGAAATTTTTAAAAAAGTCTTAATTTTGAATGATTAGGACAAGATATACTATTATAATCATCATAATCTTATGAGGTCAACTGTAATTTCTGCAACTTTTCATTAGTTAACCAACCAAACAAGAACCTTCTTTCTGTGTCAATTTTTCTTTTTTACAGAGAGAATAAAAAGGTAGAACCACTCTAGCCATAGTCCAAATTTCTTAAATTATTATTAGTTTATAATAAATAAATAAATATGCAGAACAGTTAAATTAGAAGGGATCCCAGGTTGGCAATGGAATGGTGATAGTCTGAGTAGACCCCTACCAATGGAGAAAAAGCTTTAGTATCACCACTTTTTAAAAATTAAAAAACCTCTTTAATCCCTCTTTTTTTTTTAAATAATAATAATTCTAGAAAAGAAAAAGACAGGTAATAAGTGTGTTAGTGGAGTTCAAGTTTGTAAAGATGCCCTCCAAATTGTAAAATTGTTGGTTGTTATATTTTCTTTTAAAATTTTATAGAATGAGTTTATATATGTTTAACCTATTTATTTTAAGTAGGGAGTCATCAAGATGACAACACCATATTTAAAATATTTGTCGTTCGCACCGAGTCAGTCTATAAATGGTAAATGTTAATTATGAATTTGTAACATGTATTATCCACAACTATAATAATTTCCACTCACACAATCATACGGATCAGTCCGTAAGAAGTAAATGTGCTGACCAGAAATATTTTTCCATTCATATGCTTAGCATACTTTATCCATAGTAGAAATACTCCCTTGTAACGATTCATCCTGTAAGAACTATTGGTCATAAATATTTTTTCGGTCGCAACTGCGAGTTTTAATCAGTTTCGTTGAACCACTATACTATAATACTAAAAAAATTGGATAAAATATTTTATTAAATTGGCCAAACTTCATAATCATTTACAAAAAGAAGTGATTGCTTCATATGGGATCTCAAGTCTCAACTCAACTTATGGTTCTTAAGATATTTCAAAGGCGGCTTCCCCATTTCTTTAATAAGAGATGTATTATTGTTCTGCAGATTTTTACTGTAATTAATTCATTAAATTACTAAAAGATGCCTTGAATAGTTGAATGTGGCTGCAATTTTGTTTTTAATATGTGGGTGCAGAACATTTCTGACACCAATATATAATATTGGTAAAAAAATAATTATTTGGTTAAATGTCTTCTTGTACCAATCATGACATTGTTTTAGGAGAAATAATAATAATTTTGAAATTGGAATTTTAAATGGTATTATATGTATTTTTACAAACTTTTTAAACATTTATATTACTTCTTAATCATTTCTTATGGCTCTAGTGTTGGATTTTCTATTTTACTCCCTTTCTTTTATCTTCTCCTTCTTTAGTTCTTTGATGTTCTTTTAAGTATTCTACCTTTGTATAGTGGTTTTATTCTTGAACCAAATGGCCCTGATTCAGAAACTTTAAAATAGATGTAACAATTTTTGAAAATTAAGGAGTTGATTATATATATTGTACTTTTTTATACATAGAAAATAAATTTCTATAGAATAAATAAAATGAAAACAGGGACATTCTTTTGTCTTTAAATAAAATACATGATAAATAGGTCTGATGATATTACATGTTTAAATCATGTTAACAAGTTGGTACAAATTTTTTTTAGTGCCATGTGTTTTAAAAATATTGTCAGTTGGTACATTTATTAAATTTTCGAATCGACCTTGGCTCATTTGACTCATATAAGAGTCGTCCCATAAACTGAGTCAATTGAGCCAAAGTCGACCGGGAAATTTAATTATACTAGATCATAACATATGGCAACAAAATACAAATAAAAACTTGTTATAGTACTTGATAACATGACTCAAATATATATATAATAGTACATGAATGCTCATTAGATTGAAGATTTTTTTTTCTATCTCTTGACGTTTTAATTAATGAATAATGTGCTGAAGTTAAATGTTGGTATTATTTGCTCGTAGCATAGGGTTCATTTATATGCTTCATGGGTTATGAATGCAATGGATTGCCAAGAAAAATTATGGTGCATCTAGCAACGACAAAGTAGAATCACGAAACATATGCAGTCGATCGTTTGACACAACAAGTCGAGCATACACATAAAAAAAATTGGTGAGATTACGATAGACGCGTAAATACATAATCATAATTTTTTACCGCATAGTAAAAAGATATACCCTGCATTTACTACAGTTTACTATAGCATACTATTTACAATTTATGTAACTCTCACTGAATATCTTTTCTACTAAGAAAAGTAGTAGTTGCTAGACATATAGGAAGGGGTGTAAAAGTAAAAGCACTAATGAGGTTGTTTAAGAGTCATCAATGGTGGGTGAGACCCCTTTTTGGTTACCTTTTAACTTCTTAAGTGTTTAAAAAAACAATAGTTGGTGGAGCAAAGCAATCGCTACAGATTGATCCGGTGCAAGTTGGAATTATTCTAAGTGTAGAGTAAACATGCTATATATACGGTCATCCTACCGAAACTCCTTAATACACCTAGTAGGGAAAAAAAATCGATTCGTATATTTTCCAGAGTAGAATGCATAAATAAAATTAAGAATTTATGTAAGTGGAGACATATATTAGGGTATGTGTAAAAATTATGCAATTATTTTTTAGGGATGACAAATAAGAGTTGAACTGAAAAAGAAATTTACATATATCTTAAATATATAAGGAAAGTGCTAAACATTTTGACTGTTAAATGTCCCGATCTTTCCGACTGTTAGGGCCTATAAAAATGCCCAACAAGTTGACATAAATTACCAAGCTTGCCACTGTCTCTAATTCAGAAGTCTCGGAATGTCTCAGTCGGACTCCGTATCAACTCTCAATAGATAATAAGAAAAGTTAGTGTAGACAAGCACAGACTTAAGCGTTGATTCTAAATATTTGTCCATTTTCAAAATTCGAACTCAAAATATTTGATTAATAAATGAAGTGTTGAACCGAATTATAAATTACCCATAATTATAGAGAATAGATTCTGTATACTTTTCCAACCGACCGAAGATTAAGAAACAGAAAATAAACCAATGTAGATTGTTTAATGAAAGGATTAAGGGCAGAAAGTAGGACAAGTTGATACAGCTAGACTTGGCTAAGCTTTTAAGGTTCACAAAGTGTTCATGTCAGAAACTAACTTATTAAACTCTCATCAATCATTCATAATCACATGTTCTCCCCATTAATAAATTGTGTTTACTCCACAACATTACTTCATAATATAGTTTCTAGTATAGTTAGGTTATATAATTCATTACTCTACAAATTATATTTCTATTTTGAAATTGTTGTAGAAAGTTGGAATCGATTATATTTCTTAATAATTTATAATATTACACTTGTTAGATCATGATAAAGATTTTTTTTTTTTTTTTTTCAGAATAGAGACGCAAATCTTGATCTTACAAATTCGATCGATTACAACTCAACCAAACTTTTTTCCTTTCGTTTACCCCACACACAAAAAAAAAAAAAAAAAAAAAATCTCTACGAATTGCTTATAGTTTGTAAGCGAGTCAAGCTACTATACTACTCGAGATCGGCTCATTCGATATTCAATTTCGACTCTCTAAATTTAAATTAAGTCTTTTAGTATCGATTCATGTACGAGTGTATTTATAATCTACTCAAAAAGCTCGCGAGCCTATTCAAGCTTTTCGCTCTTCTTTTCCAATAGCTTATTCGAGTCGAATTCGAATTTATTCAAACTTTAAATATAATATATTAAATAATATTCAAGCTGAATTCGAGCTCAATCCAAAGCCTATTCGAGTCAAGTTCGAGGTGCACTTATGATTTAACTGAATATTTTTAAACTTGACAAGCTGAGTCAAACTCGACAAGTATGGCACCGACTCGAGTTTGAAAAATTTAAGCTTGACCAAATTCGAATTAAAATGAGTCAAATCGAGTCACACTTCATAGATACTCGGTTCGACTAGGCCAAATTATAAACATAATTGCTCGAATGGCCCAAAGATAGGATAAGCCCATAAGCCATCAAGCCCAAATACGTGACAAAGGAAAGAAAGAGTATATATAGCCTGGAAAATGTCTGATTTCTAAATAGCTTGCATAATAATCTCAACAACACTGAAATGGTCCACGCACTCTATCTATATCGCATAATATCAAACCAACTAGGTTGATTTCATCACCAGAAAAGGGTGATCTTTTTCTACAGATCTTCGTTATCTTCTTCTTCTTCTTCTTCGGGTTTGGAAGTTGGCGGTTTTCCGTTCACAGATACGAGCTCGGTGTCGAATATCAGTGTAGCACCACCTGTGAAGAAGTTCATTTTAGCACTTGATTTATATGCAATAAACAATCGGATCATCAAGCTTTTCACATAATAATGGATACCGGATTTCGTAATTTACCTGGAATAGTAGGAGGAGATCCCTGTGCTCCATAGCCAAGTTTTGCAGGTATCTTCAATTTTCTCTTCTCACCAACACAGGCACCCAACAGTCCCTGGTCCCACCCTGTTGTAAAATTACAGGGAAAGAATAAAAGAACCATGGCAGTAAGAATTTAGAAACAATGCATTCTTTATAAAAGAAATACGATTAAACGCAATGTGTTTGCAGCAATGATCCAAAAGAACTAAGGAGCTGAATCCTTGATACTTATTTAGATGAGTGAAAAATCATGTAAAAACATTCATATTTCTTGCTGTCAAACTTAACTTAAGGTCAATTTAAAGTCTATCATCTTATCTGGGTAGGGTTTACAAACCTTTGATTACATGGCCTGCACCCAGCTCAAACTCGATAGGATCACCTCTTTCAAAACTCGAGTCAAAAACAGTTCCATCTGTGAGTTTCCCCTGCAGAAATTACCACAAGGTCCAGAACAAATCAATGAAGCTAGATATTTAATCCGAAAATGAAAAAACTGAATACATACAGAGGTGACAAACTACATTTGAAGATAAATCAATCCCGTTCATAATAAGTAGAGACCATAACCCCGTTTGAGAAAACACAAAGCAATGGTTAAGCTGGACTACTAGCATGAAAGATTCAGAAGATGGGGTAGTTTTGATACATGGAGATCTTCAAACAGCTAATGATAAGTAATTAAAATTAAGGAACTCAATAATTAATTAGGTAATGATACCGGGTTTCATCAACTGGTACAACTTTGACCCACTAAAAAATCTACATCATTGAGGATGACAAACCATATCCGGTTTTGGTGTTCGGATTCTTAGAATAAGTAGGAAAACCAATTACAGTTTACACAGATCTTTCGCTTGTTTTTTTTTATTCAAGCACATCATGCCATATAAACAAGCAGTAATGTTCCCAACAATAATAAGCAAATACTTCAGACTTAAAACACACAAACACAGGAGATGAAGTAAAATTTACTTACTCTGTAGTGTACTTTGATTTTGTCACCCTTGTGAGCCTGGATATCACATTTCGCCGGTCTGAACTGTTCCGATACAAATAAAAACAAGTCAGATTGTTAACCATAAGGAAATTAAATCGACATTGATGAACAAGGTGCAGGAGGACCACTGGAAGTGATGATAGAATTGTCTCTATAATATACTGCATTGATCATGGACTCATGTGAGAGTAAAATTCTAAATCCAAGACTGCTAAATGGTCAAATGAAGTATCGAATGGAAGTACCCAGGCAACGGATTCATGATACTATTTCCAACTAGCTTGGCTCGCTGGATTTTCTCAAAATATACCATTAATGAATCATGTGCACACAAACAATAGAGATCAAAGAAATGCTACATTTCAAGATACAGACGGATTCAATCGTGATAATATAACTTAAAAATAAACGGCAAAAGCATGGATAACGCGGATTCACCTTCACGCCGATCTGCAGCTCAGTCACATCGCCAGATTTCTTCGCATTAACTGAAAATTATGTAATCCGTAAGAAATCATGCGGAAATGGATAACAGAATCCGAATCAGAAGCCAAATTGTAAGTAAAACAATCGGATCTAGACGAACAATTAAATCGCGAAGATAAAACGACTATACATGTAGAACTGAGATACCTAATGTCGAAATCAACAAGAAGAGCAGCACAGCAACGGCTTTCATGGTAGAGCTGAACTCCATCTTTGCTCTGTGCTCGATTGGAATGCCGAAGCTGTGGCGGAGAAAGTGAAGATGTAGACGAGCTAAACGAGTTGGATCTGAGTGCAGCCCCGCGAGAACTCCGCTGTAGGAATTGGGCCCTATTCTTTCGGCCCAGTATATTTTAAGTAGTTATGCATGTCCTAAAGAAAGCTCTAAGTTGCAATATTACTACCACTTGAAATTTTTACTTTTCAAGCTCCATTGTTTTAGTTTTTTTTTTTTTTTTTTAATGATGCCAAGAACATGATCTTTAAATAATATAAATATGGTATTTTGAACATTTTATCTCAATAAAACCAAACAGACACATGAATAAAAATATAAATAACTAAAAAATACACATTTAAATCAAATAATCATATTAACAAAGTAACTAAACGGCTTAATATTTTTTTTTAAGGACACAATTTATTTTCATATCACTTAGTTAATAACATGTTATAATATTAGTAGAAATTCATTTTTGAATTAACATAGTGAAGGTTTGGCACATATATATATAGTAAATAACATTTGTATTATATTGTTGTCACAATAAAGTTTTTTTTTTGGCCAACAATAAAGTTTAAAATATATGTTATCATCATATATATTCGAAAGCTCTTTTCTCTATATTATAAGAGTAAAGTAGAAAAATGTATAGTTACAAATTACTATAAAGTAAATAAATATATTTAATATTTATATATAATAAAATGATATATAATATTATGTAATAAAAGGAATTTTTTCATGCATTTTAAAAACTCATGTAAATTGTGCCAAACTAACATAATAATACACATTTGGAACTAGAACTTCTAAAATAATTTTAAAAACTACATATAATCGTTAGTTTTGTCACTCGTATCAGATGCATGTTTCAACTCACTATGCTGCGTTACTAGCATTAGTGAAATCATTTGCAAACTTTATTACAAAATAATCCCTGAACGTTGCATTGTATGCAATGTTACCCCTTCCATTGAAGCTTTTCTCCACAACCAAAAGACATCAGAGTCAAAGAAATTTAGAAATCAGTAAACTGAAACAACCTCCATCTACAAACTCGAACAACGGATTTCCAGAATAGAATTCATACAGTAAGATCTACTTCATCAATCTGAAATTACAAGTATTTATAGTAAGCTCCAAACAATCTACACCATTACTTCTACAAGTTAGATTGTTAGTTTCGTTGATGTAGTCTGTTGCAGCTTAATACAAATACTTGTACATTCAGATTGATGAATTAGATCTTACCCAATGCTATTCGGGAGATCACTCACTCCAGTTTGCAGAACGAGATTGTTCAAATTCACTGGTTTACAGATTTCTTCAAGAGTGTCCTGCAAACGAACCTTCATTTCGTTCATCTAAACACATCAGCATTATCCACACTGCAAAACTAGAAAACCTGGGCAGGCAATGGCAAAAATGTAGTCTCCCGACTCCTCGCTCAATCTAGATTGGATCTTACGATCTTCCTTAAACCGCACAAATTGTCTCCATAGAGCAATCAACCCGAATGTGCTTCATAGAGTAAGAAAGTACGGTGTTCCACAAATGGAGCACCGAATTCAATCCCGAGTATGGAACTGCAACCCATTCAACAAAATGTTATAATTCTTCTGACCCATCATTGTGTCCTTCTTCCTGAACTCTTCAAGCAAATCAAAAGCCTCACTTCCCTTACCCTCTCTACACAAACCCTCCAACAATGTCTTGTAAGTAAGCAAATCGGGAGCCATGGCTTCCTTCAACATATCATAAAGAACTTGTGTCGCATCATCGAACTTCCTCTCCATTGAAAGACTGCAAATCAAGATTATGAAAGCACTGCTTTTTGGCACCAACTCTTTGTTTCTCATTGCCTTGTAAAATCCCAAACCTTGACTTGCTTTTCCCTTCTCACACAACCCTTTGATAATGTAGCTATAAGTGTAATTGTTTGGCTCACATCCATACAACCCCATTTCGCGATAAACCCGAATCGCATCATCCACTTGCAGACATTTAGAGTAAGCTTTTATGATCATGTTCAGAACGAATGTATCCGGGATGACTCCAGAAGCCTTCATTTGCTTATTCAGTGATCTCACTGCGTGTAAATACACATAGCATACATGTAGCTTATGGAACCTCCTAAGCAGTGAGCTCAGCAGGTAAGTGTATGTCTCAAGGTTAGGTTTGCAATCATCTGACCTAATCATCTTTCTGTAAACATCGAACGCGCGATTGAAGAGGAACTTACGGCCGCAGCAGAATCGGATGATGGAGTTGTAGAGCGGGACGCTGATCTCGCAGGCGCCGGCGAGGACCTCGTCGACGAGTGTCTCGGCGAGGCGGTAGCGGCGGCCGGAAATTAGGGTTTTGATCATGGTGAGGTAGGTGACGTGGTTGTGGCGGTAGCCGCGCTGCTGCGCGGTCCAGCGGAAGATGTCGAGCGCGAGGTCGGGGTCGGACTGCGACCGGATGGCGGTGTCGACTTCCGGCGGGCCGAATCCGGGCTTGAGGATCTGGACCCAGTTCTCAAACTGCTTATCGAGAGGCGTTTGGCTTCTGGTGTTGGGGTGCAGGATTGGAAGAGGAGGAGGCGATGATGAAGATATAGCCCGATCGGAGATAAGGGGAAGGTGGACGGAGAGGCGGTTGAAGCGTCTGAGGACGGCGGCTAGCGACTGCAGTGAAGCGACGAGCATCGTTCTATGTTGGGAGTAGGGCGGACGTCGTCGGCGAAAGAGGAAGTGATGGCTCACTGAGTTAAGTAAGTAACAAAACAGGAGTGCATTTTTCAAATTACAACTTCGTAGGAGGGCAATTTCATAAATTTTCCAACAAAACAGTCTAATTCTTACCAATAGGGTAAAATTGTCATTTTTAAACGTATTACTTAACCGAGTTTTCGGTCAATATCCGATATTTTCGGACCGAAATTCGAATTTGACCCGACTGAACTGGTAGATTTAAAAGACGTTTCAAACTTGACGTTTTTGGATCCTAGTCAGTTCACTCCAGTCATTGGTCGATAAATTCCCGTGATAACTTCGTAGTCTTAAAATAAGGTAACTGGTTCAGCGTTAGAGTTTGTGCTAACACTAATTTGTCAGTAATTTGTACTGAATTTACTTAAGATTACTTCTTCTTTTACTGACAAATTGTTGTAAAGATACACAGGATAATCTAGGATATGGATTTCATGCTCATTGCTCTATAATATTTTTGGATAAATATGTAACTGGAGAAGAGAGTCGATCAAACTGTATAAAATCCTCATTGCATCATGCTTTATTTAGCTTAACTTTTCTATATTCATGTTGATGTGTCACGCTTTTAAACAAAAGTAAAACATAGAACTGCCAATTTTAACATTTCAGACACCAAATTTAAATATTGGATAAATATTGAAATGTTATAGGTTATTAACCCGATACAGTAATAAATAAACTTACAATCAAACACCATTCATTTGACAAATTAATCCTTATTATATATATCCCTCAAATACAATAATTAATCATCAACAAATAAGAAATCAATACTTACCCTTTTATTGGTAAATAATAACAATGTAAAAATGGCAAATTGCAGCATATCATACACATTATCAACTCACTAACTCTCCTTCTTAAGAGAGTCACCAATTTTCTTTGCAATGCAGTACGCCGTGGACTCAATAGTGATCATTGGATTAACCCCGACCGCGGTGGGAAGCACGCTTCCATCGCAAACAAACAGCCCCTTAGCCTCCCAGCTCTCGCCGTTCCGGTCAACCGCCCCTTCCACCGGAGACGAGCCCATTCTGCAGCTTCCCATTTGATGTGCAGTGCAATACATGGCCCACTTCTCTTGCCGTGACCCAAGCCCTCCGGGGAGCTCGCTAGTCACCGAGTCCAAGAACTCGTCGATCTCTGCCTCGGTGGTCCCCTTGCACCGCATTCTGTGTCCGTCGGAGCGCTGGGTCCCGACTTCTTCGGCTCCGGCTGCGATCAGGATCCTCAGACTTTGTCTCAGACCGAGTCGGAGGTTGTCTTTGTCGTGTTGGTTTAACCAGTACTTGATTTTTCCTTCTTCTTTTACTTCGCCGGAGCTCTGGTCCCTCACCAGGACCAGGAGGTGGACGGTTCTTGAGTACTTAAGCATCCTGGTTGATCAAAATTTGTGTTAAGAATAATATACATGTTTTATAATTCGAAGTTGTGAGTAAAGAGATTCAATATGAATGCGCTCTTATTTATACTTTTGTTTTATGAACAAAAAATTAGTTTCAGACAAAGAGGCCTTCAAATCAAAGTTTAACAATCATATGAACCTATCATAAATTCCTAAATTAACTTAAAAAAAATTATTATGAATTTCACTTCTTTTTTTTTTTTTGCCATGAATGATACTATATTATTACAAAATCAAACATTTTCAACCGGATTACAATCTAATAACATAATGGGTTTAATTGGGTTCGGTTTTAAAATTTTAAGACTAAATTAAGAAAATAAAAGTTAGGGATGTATTTGAGGGACTAAATTGAACAAAATCAAAAGTTTATGATGGGTCACGTGACTTGCACAAGTCATTTAACGGCCAACTAACCGATGCACCAAAAACCACATTTTTTTATCAAACGTTAACTAACAAAAGTATGCAAAAACAAACATCTTGTACTAAAAGTCAGATTCTGTCAAACATGTTGTATGAAAAGTACATTTAACCTAACATAATTAATCAAATAAGATAAGGGGGTGCTACAACCAATTAGCAAGCACATCTCAGTTCTGAATTGGATTGCAACTCAATTTGCATTTCGAGTATGCCTCTTCGAATTTCACTTTAAATTTCACTATCATTTATGATGGTTTAACTTTCAGCAATCTTAGCAGGAAATAAGACCCCGTGAAAATGAATGAGTTAGTATTCACTAGCTGAACCTTCAAACCTAGTTCATAGTCATGCATTAGAAGAAAGATTCATTACCTTTCCTTCATGTCGACCCCCGACTCCCAAGGCGTAAGAGAGGCGAACGTTGCGGGCCCCACGGACGGGGTCTCAATGATGGCGTGGACCTCCGAGTCGTCGCCGGAGACCACCTTATTGATGGCCGTGATGATTCCTCCTTCATAAGCTTTCCCTGGAATACTATTAGCATTCTCCGGAAAGTAACCCCAAACGATCAAAACCGGGTGGAGGTGGAGGTTCCTCCCGATGTTCGGGTTCTTCAGCCCGCTAGAGATCAACAAAGGCGGCGTCAAGAGAGACCCACATGCCGAAATCGTCGCCTTGGCCTCAATACGAAGCTTTACCGACACTTTCTTACCCGAGACATTAGCATTAGCGACGACTCCTAAACACTTTCCGTTCTCTATCAAAACCTTCTCCGCCTTGCACCCACTAACGATCACCGCACCGTTCTGGACCGCATCGACTAGCCACGTGGTGTCGGTCCCACGCTTCTCCCCCATCCGACAACCGTAGCAACACGACCCGCAATAGTGTGACCCGGAGGAATTTCTAGCGACGGTTGCAACATTCAACCCGAGCTGCTCACACCCTTTTCGAAGAATCCGGTTCTGAAGACCTTCCTCGGACGAATCCTCCGTTACTCCGATTCTTTCGCAAACTACATCCATCGCATCCAAATAATCCGCCCCGCCAAAGAATTGAATCTTATGATCGACCGACCATTCCCTCAGAACCGAGCTCGGGGTCCTGATGGATGCCGACCAGTTAATAGCCGAGCCACCACCAACCGTGGACCCCGCAAGGATCATGAATTTCCCATCTACAGACGATAAGAAACCACCGGAATCATAGGTTTCGTCGAGCGAAGGGCATTCGAGAGACGTATAGTCTCGCGCGACAAAGTAATTGCCCTTCTCTAGGACAATCACCTTATAGCCTTGTTGCGCAAGGACCGCAGCTGCCACGCCGCCGCCACAACCCGAACCGATGATGACCGCATCGCAACTTATCTTGTAGGACCCATCTGTGGAGAGTTTAGTCACTTGTAAGCCCTTTTGAGTCATAGATTGGAGAAGAGAGGGTTCATCCTCTTTTATTAGCTCTATGATTCCCTTCTCAAGAGGCCTCTCTTTTGAGGATAAATGAGAGTTGTCTCTACTATCCACTTTGTAGTCTATTGCTTCCCATGTAGGGTTGCTGCCATTTTCATCAATCTGTAGGAAACATGACAATTATAATATAATAAATCAATTAACTATGTATTCACTTACTACATCTAATTAAGGTTTTAAAACATATACTTTTAGTTATTACTTTCTGGATAAAACTCTTTTTTTTTTTGGATAATTGGGCAACTCATTTTTTATTGATACAGGGTATCAGAACACACACGTAGATTCAATTACAGATTCGAGTTTGAGTGTTTTATTCTTGACAGATTATGAAAGAAAATGGATCATGTGCTGAAATGGATTCTCCTAAGACTATCATATTCATGCAATAGTCAGAAAAGCATGGATATTCATGCAATAGTTTAAAAAAATTGTAATATGTTGTAGTGGTTTAACGCTTCAAAATTCGAGATTTCGGGTATAAACTTTACCAAACTCTTAGGAAAGAAAAAAATATATCATCAACATTTTAGCTTTTGCAGACCGGATTTTAGCTATAAAGTATGCTACTCGTGTTGTCATCTTAATTGGCTATAAGACGCTCCCTTTATAATCCCTACTTGCACATAGTCTCTGTAAGGGCTAAAGTTTTGCCTATAAATATTTTTCTATTTTTAGGAATCGGTGCGATTTGAACCGATTCCTAAAATCGTGGTTAACTTTTTTTTTGTTTTCGCAACACTATAACAAATTTGTTTCACACCTAAACTAATCAGAGAGATATATCATGCTTACTCCAAGCCTAGACTAATCTCCACTCGCACCGGGGTCAGTCCGTAAGGGGTAACATGCTGGCCATAAATATTTTTCAATAACCATACTCACTAGTAGAGGTGTACACGAGTCGAGTCGAGTATATGTCAAAGCTCGACACGATTAGTATTTGCCAAGCTCGAACTCGAGTTCGAACTCCGTCGAGCTCTAATTTTGAAATTCGAACTCGACTCGAATCCAACCTCGACATAATCGAGCTCGGCTCAACTCGTAAATCAATTATATATCACAACAAATTAACATTTCTCATAACTAAAAAAATCGAGCTCGACTCGACTAAACTCGATTGACTTATATAATAATTAATTATTATTAAATCAGAATAATAATAAGAATCAAGCTCGACTCGACTTATAAACTCGAAACTCGTTTAGGCTCGCGAGTAAGTCGAGTCGAGCTTTATCAAGCTCGACTTGACCAAAAAACTTGACTCGACCCAAATTATTCCGAGTCGAATTAGAGTTGCATCCGAGACGATCCCGAATAGTTTGACTCGTTTACCCCATACTTACTAGCAGGGTTTGAACTCCTGACATCTGTTTAATGGATGAAACGCTAACGAGAGAGAAAAGACGAAATTACCCTGCCGAAGAAGTTGAAGAAAGTGAAGAATTTGACGATTGCGAAGAGCAATCTCAAGGGGAGCATGTTCTTCTCCCTGGACCACCTCTGCAGAAGCTTTTCCCTCTTTTCCAGGGGCAATTCGGGGAATTCACGAATCAAAGGCCATTTCCAATCCAAGCATATGAATCCGCAAAAGAGCAACGTACCCAATTTGTAAGACATCATCGTCAGTAGCAGTTTCACGATGAACACTCCTTTCGGTTCTCCTCTCTTCACAAATCTCGACGCCACCTGGCATCCATCACAAATAAGTACCAAGTACAAGGTTTATTTTATAATAGATATTTAGATAGTCGAACAAATTACATTTATTTTAAAAAATAAAGTTTTACATATATACAAAGAGCAATGATATAGGTTACGAAACCAGGTTCCGAAAACATCTGATTATAGACACAGTGGCACATGACAGTAATTTTGAGCAACTTTTGGGGCAAACTTAATTCCTCTCACGGTCGGTTGGGTTTCGGAATGGGTCATATACTAGACTCGTGATTAACCAAAACAGGTCAAATTGTTAAATCACGTTTGAACAGTTAAACAAATTAATAATTAATGTTTGGATAGTCAGACATATTACTCTTTGTTGTCTATATCATGTGCATATAGATAGTTCCTTCTGAGAAACACGGGAGTTCTGATAGAACTAGCAAACTAAATAGGTTTAGGTAAACTAGCAACTATATGATTATAGATAATTTCATCTAAGAAAAATAAAAATTTAATCGAGCTAGCAATTTATATAGTTGTAGGTAAGCTAGCAACTATATGGATATCACATAAGGAATTGTAGGTAAGCTAGCAACTATATGGATATCACATAAGGAATTGTAGGTAAGTTAGCAACTATATGGATATCACATAGATAGAGTCAGCAAATTATATTCTTGAGTAAGATAACAAAATTATATATTTATAGGTAATTCCATCTATGAAAAACGAAAATTCTAATAAAGCTAAAAAAAATTATAATAAAATTGTAGGTAAGCTAGCAATTAAATGTAGGTAAGCTAGAAGAATGTTCTAAATCAAATTGTTTCATTGTACAAACATCAATTGATAATTTGATAATTAACCCAATTAGTAAGGAATATAAGATTCTCTTTGATTTGATCATGTTTTAATCACGCAATGAACCAAAACGCACAAAAATGTTAGCTGATATTTATGTAATCGAACAAATGGCTAGCTAGTGTTCGGATAATCGAACAAATTAACAGCTATTTTTTTGGTATGTGTGTATAATTTCCAAGAAAGACGGAGGAAATCTTAACCAAAACTATGGTTTACTGTTATTGTTCGACCGTCCAAACACCACTTATCAATAATTATTAACCCAATAATTAGAAGAAAACAAAAAAAAAACAAAAAACTTACCTCATCGGGGAGAGGGCCATGAGAGCCAGAAGAGGCGAGGAAGGAGCGGACGGCGTCGCTGACCGGAGAGAACTCATTGCTGACGTCATCGGGTTGCAGAGGCGGCAGGAAAGCTTCGCACATGGCGGCGAGAGTTCGAATCTGATTGGTTGACAGTCCATGTGCGGCGGCGTTTTTTCCTCCTTGCAGCAGTGGGTGGCCTCGTCTTCCTCTCTCCATCGATTTGGAAGAGACGACCTTGTTTTTAATTTCTGGTTGTGGAGTGATGAAGTCTAAGAACTGAAAAACAAATCTATCTGCTTTCTATCTATATATATTGAATATTGATGATGGAAATCGATTTCAGTACATACCATAAAGTTCAATCAGTTATAAATATTTAGCTATTATAATAATAATTGTCTAAATATTATAATATCATAACATGTCATTGCCTATAAATAATCATATTATTAGTCTTTTAAATATATATATATGATAAAATATATAACAGCGATATCTCTGTTTACATGAATGTTGACTAATTTGACAGTCGGAACGGGATCGTTGGAGTTCACCGTGGCATTGCCCATTTTTGCATGTCCAGAATCCGAAAAGTGAGGAGCTTGGAGACACAAAGGAAACATCTCGGTAAATTCGGGTTTCAATATATATATATGTATATAATTAAGGAATATAATACAGTTTTGACTAAAATGAAATCGGCTATAATTACGTTGATGTCTTTATTGTTGGATCATAAGAGAGACTGCTTCAATTTTAATAGAGGAATAATCATAATTTATGTTTATAAATAAATTACGGTATACTTGATTTAATAGTTGACAAATTAATTTAAAATACAGTCGACTTATGGAGAGAAAAATGAGTTTGGTTAAAATGAAATCGGCTATAAAAACATTGATGTCTCTATTGTAGGTTCATTGGAAGAGAGCGTTTCAGATTTTAAGAGAGAAAAATAATCACAATTGATGTTTATAAATAAATTATAGATTGATTTAACAGTTGAGAAATTGATTTAAAATACAATCGACTTACGAAGAGAATATGAGTTAGGTTAAAATGAAGTTGATTAAAATGAAGTCGACTTCTCTATAGTTAGACTACGGTAGAGAATGCATCAGATTTGAGAAGAGAGAAATAAGCGTAATTGATATTTAAATATAAATTACGATATACTTGATTTAGTAATTGAGAAATCAACTTGAAATACAATCACCTTAGAAAGAGAACACGAGTTTGGCTAAACTAAAGTCGATTGTAATTAAATTTATTTCTCTATCGTTAGATCAATCATGTAATATGTTGTAGTTATGATTAGATTTATTTATTAATTATTAGATTTAGAGAGAATGTATCAAATTTTATAAAATAAAAGTAAATAAAATAAATGTTTATATACAAATCACGATATATTCGAGATTTAATAGTAGAGAAATCGAATTGAAATTAAATTGATAAGATAGAGAGGTCTTGCTATATAGCCTATACGTGCAGACAAGGATTGTTCACAAGAAGAATGGGTGGTCTATTCATTGTCCCTCTCACCTCAGCAATGCAACTGAATAATTGAGTGCGATAAAAAACTGACGCGTAGAAGATAATTCTACCGGAAAATAATATTATTTATTTTGTATTATTATTTATTTCCATTATCTAACGAAATTAAAGATTTTAAAGTTTAAGAAAAAGTAAAATTAAATTAATTTTTTAGTTTATAACCCAATATGCTGCAAATTATTTTGTTTGTTAATACAGTCGGTAATTATAAACTTTAAACGTGTCCAAATCCAAAATTTTATGTTTATGAAATCGAATAAATTGTTAGTTACTTTTTTCATCACGCTAGGCCTGTCAATTTTGGTCCCAACCCGAAATTGATCCGGGTTCGGATCCCAACTTTAAGTGTTCGGGTCAGTTTCAGGTTGACCTGATTCTGACTCGGGAAAAAAATTGTTCGGGTTCTGATATTGGATCCTAACCCGTCTGACCTGTATATAATTAAACTATGGATATTAATTAATATATAAAATATTAAAAGAAGTAAAATCAAACAAACAAAAATGTGGGAACCATAGCGTCATCACTTTCTATTTTCTGTTAACTAGTATTCTTTGCATCAACTTCAAAGGCTCAGTCAGCGCTTATACATAGTCACTACTCAACTAATCGAATCACAGACCTCACGCACGGGCACGACTTACAATAAGCGGAGACAGAAAAGCAAAAATCTAAGTTGCGTTCGACTCTAAGTCACTTAGAAAGAATTTCTGACGCCTGAACTGATAACTCGAAATTGACCATTGGATTCTATATGGCGGGGATAGAATTATTGACAGAGACGTGTAGATGAAATTTTTTATAGGTTGGAGTAACAAATAACGAGTTCAGAGAAGATAAGAGTTTGGCAACGAAGATGGAATGAGAGGAACAACAAGTAGCGGTCAGCGACCAAAGAGAAATATATGGATTTATGGACGGGTTGACCCAGTGACCCGCTAGGTCGGGTTCGGATTCTGAGGCCTGACCATTATAAAGTTCGGGTCGGGTTCGGGTTGATTGCATATTGACCCAAGGGTCACGGGTCGACCCGTTCTAACAGGCCTACATCACGTACGTAATACCTTGTGTTTAAATTAGAAGCATATATTAACGGATCTATAAATTTGTACACATGGAAAACTTGAGCTAGTAAAATATCTATAATAAAATAATTCAATTAGCAATTTGTCGTATTGTTAAAAGCCTGAAACATAATATAGCAATTTGATAAATTTTCTCTATTGATTTAGTAGATATTATTGAAAATAGAAATAAGAGATAATTATCAAGTTTGAACATTTAGAAAAATTGCTAGCTAAAAGTTTTTTTTCTCAAAAATTGTTTGCTCAAGTTTCGTCGTCTGTGGACAAATAGTCAGCTCTGTAAAGTATCTATATCTAATATAATTTGGATGAGACTCACATAATCTTGACAAGTACTAAAATTGACCGGTTACGTGGAAAAATGAAGTAATTTCACTGGTCCGCATAAACTTACATCTATCCTTAATGACATGTCAATGACATTTAGGCAACTCAATGTACTTCAAATTTCTTCAAGCAACCACAATGCAAGTTGAGAGTCGTTTCGATTTTTTCATAAGTTCCATTACAATAACACTTATATAATTAATAATAATAATCTATAAAACAATAAAACATTTTACTACTCATAATTCATTGTAGTAATACTATGTTATTATTATTAAGATTATCCTTGGTTTTAGTAAAAATTAAAAATCTCATATTTGTACAATTCTTACATATAAACTCATTAATGTATATATTTGTTTTTACAAAAAAAAAATATTTCATAGAAAATAAGTATATGTACATATGTTATGACTTACATATGAACATTTTTAATTACAAAAACTAAACATAATGGTACACTTTATAGATTTCACTTCACTTTATACTTTTTTTTTATTCAACTATGTAAAGAGAAAATTATATCAGTTATAATATATTTACGATTAAGACAATGGGTAAATGAATTAGTTTAATAATGATTTTTATAAAAAATTTAAGGAATATTAACACATGCGAAACAAATTTATCATCACAATAAACAATACAAATCCTTAAAAGTAAATTAGCTAGAGTGAATTAGTTAGCAATAAATTAATAAATTTTTTAATTCATTTTAAATTTACTATAAAAAATTTCAAATTTATATTTATTTGTATAATATGATTATGAAAAATCTTATACAATCTTGACAAGTAAGCTTTTAACACAACTCTATCTTTCATATGTGTTAAAATCATGACATTTGATTGGTCCATATTAAATTTTGATAAATTACACCATCATGTCACCTCCACATGTAACTCTAAAAATTAAGCAAATCTTCATATTGTATTTCAAGAACCGTTTCACTTTTAAGTTAGTTAATTTGAGTTTTGAACTCCATACAAAATAAAAACGCAAACTTTCACCCTAACAAATTAATTTGGAGAAGTGCACTAAATTTTGGTTTATATTTTAGCTTACATAATCAATAAAATTACTTCCATAAATTTGATACATAAATAAACAAAGAAAAGAAAGAACAACTAAAAAAAAATTCCAATGTTAAAATATTAAGTAATTTAATAAAATAAAAAGATTGTACTAAATATTTTATGAATAGTCGAATATATTTGTATATATATAATAATAATAATTTTTTGTTACTCCTATATAATAATTGGTTTATTTTAAAATTTTAGAAACATAAAAAGTGAATTTAAAAGTAAAATATATTATTCATATATATAACTATTCATTTTTATGCAAAGTCTATATCTATATCTGTATCTATATTATATATATCTATATATAATATAATTTTGATGAAATTCATAGAATGTTTACAAGTACTAAAATAGATCAATTACATGGTAAAATGAAATTATTCTATTTGTCCACGTAAGTTTACATTTTTTTTCTTAGTAACATGGCAATGGCATGTAGGCAAGTCAATGCACTTATAATAGCTCCAAGCAACTAAAATGCAAGTTGAAACTGTTTCAATTTTGTACGTACGTTTTGTTACAATTACTACTAAAATAATTAATAATTATCCTCTAAAACAAAAGAATTTATTACCTAAAAATCATTTTTGTAATAGCATTACATATAGATTTTAGTTAAAGCTAAATATATGTATAGAATATAACGATAAAATATAATTTAAAACCTATGTTTGTTATAATATTTCATTTTTAATCAACTAATATTTGTACATGTTTTGTTACTTATAAACTCATTTATATAGAAAAATGTTTTTGCAATAAAATGATATTTTATTAATAAGTATATGTCAAATGCTATGACATACATATAACGATTTTTTAACTACAAAAACTCAATAGCGGTGTGAATTTTATAGATTGCATTTGAATTTAAATTTATTTTTATGTACTTAACTATGATGTATAGAAAAAATATATCAGTTGTAATATACTTGCAATATAGATAATAACTAAATAAATAATTTTACTAATGAATTTTCTATAGCAAAATTGTTAAGGCATAAAGAAAAAATTATCATAATAAAAAAATATAGATCCTTAATAATAAATTAAATAATATTAGTTAACATTAATTTAATAATATATATTCATTTTAATTTACTATGACAGTTTGCTAATTTATATTTAGTTGAATGACAAAAAACTTATATTTAGTTCTAAAAAAATAATTCTATAAATAAACGTATTTAACTAATGAGAGGTTATTAAATCATAAGTCCTTTAAATAGATATATCTCAACCCCAAACCTAAAATAAAGTTATGACTTACATATGAACATTTGTAACTACAAAAATTAAACGGTGTACGATAAATATGAAATCAACTATTAAAAAATATTTTATTTTTCTAAAATAAATAACAGATGAACATGAAATCTTTACGCATGTATGATGTTTGATTAAGATAAAATTGTATAAGTTTAAACATTATATAAACCTTAAATTTGTGTAGCAGTGTTTCATATTTTTATTTTATAATGGCTACAATATTTCAAATAATAATAATCAGCGAAATTAGTTATCTATGTTAAATTTAAATTTTAACAATATGCAATTAATTAAAAATATACATATCGCGCAACGCGCGGGTCAGCCACCTAGTTATGTATAATTTGGACAGAACTATCCATATGACTTGCATGCACATGATTAAAGAAAAACTGATAAATAATCGTCTGAATATGTCATTACATATTCTCACAACAATGATAGCGCATACGCGTAGCACGGAAATTATATAATAGATAACTAATTAGCCAAATTTGGCAAAAACATCCCCAATTTATTTACGTAAAAAGAAGAACAACTCATGTCTAATGATTGTTCATCATAAGAAAAGAAATTGCCGAATCGGGAGGCAACCAAATCCAATTACTTTGTAATATATTGCGACTAATTAAGAAATGTTTTATTTACTTGTGAATTATGTAAAGCATAGAGAGTTAGGTGTAGAATTTATGGGAGAGACCTTTTCTTTGATTATATATACAGTGAGATTGCAACTTATATATAATTTAATTAAATAAAATTATATTTAGCATGACATTGTTTTGGGCCAAGATTAGCATGACATTAATACATACTTATAGTTGGAAGATAAGGGACAACGTGAATTAAATGAAAGGAACAGGAAGAGAATTCTCGTGAAACCACTAGCTACTTTTCCCGTCTATATATATAAATTAAATTATCCTCATTAATGAAAAAATATGTAGAAGTCAAATAGATCTATAACGATACTATTTGTTGGACTAACTGGTAAAACGAGTTGCGTTTTTGGAGTAGACTGCGTTCGATTTCCGCTGAAGACACCATATTAAAGATGACTTTAACTTTAACATTTCCCGTCTAAAACTGCGGAAACAATCTTATGATTACCAAAGAAAAAAAAAATTCTGAATACTTACCATATATATATATCGCTTCTGTTGACATTAACTAGGTTCCAAGTGAGCTATTTGAAATTAACTCAGTCAAATCTAAAATTTGACACGAAAACTTTTGAGTCGAGCTTTTTGGTTTGTCAAGTCGAGTTCAAGTTCGATAATATTTAACTCGAAATACTTTCGAATCTAATCAAGTTGTATCGTATACATAATTTATATAGCCTGAATCGAGCTAGATTATTGTAGTCGTGAAAAATATAGTTTATTATGATATATAATGAGCTTATAATTTACGAGTTGAGTTGAATTGAAATCGATTATGTCAGAGTGTGAAAGTGAGTTAATATCGAATTTCATAAATTGAAGCTCAATCAATTTGAGTTTGGTGCTTTTTAATCAAGTCAAGTAAAACTTAACAGATACTCGAGTCGTTTACAACGTAACATTACCTAACTCCCTTGGTGTTACATAATATAATTATTATTATTATTTTGTTTCATGTGGGGTGGTTCTAGGTGGGCCCCCATCAGAGGGGCTGGGATCAGCTCGTAAGGAGTAAGATGCTGACCATGAATATTTTTTCATTCTCATTATTACTAGCGGGAATTAAATTTCTGATATCTGATTAATGAATGAGATGCTGAACCACCGCAAATGTTATTACATGATATAATATTGCTAGGCCAACACCCCTTTTGGGCCCAAAAAGAAATAACATTAACTAACCGCCTTGCATTTCCAATTTTTGCTATCTTTGACTTTTAAAAAAGGTTATCTCTTTCGTATCTCCCTCCATCTTCTTCATTTAATTTCCTACCAAAATGCAATAAATTCTATTTAAAAATAAAATAAAATAAAGTCTAACTTGCCCTATGTGGCTTTCTCCTCTTCATTCATACTACAACGCTATTCATTCATAAATCATAATGAGGCAACTTTTATTTTAATTTATTGGGCCATGGAGCCAACTTTATTAGTTTCTCTATTTATGGCTAAATGTCTTCTCACCCTTCTACACACCTTGCGCAAATTCTAAAAACCTTTTGGTGCAATTTTAAAGTTTGTTGATATATTTGATAATATAAATTTCTTTTTTGTAACTTAATTTTTTACCAACCAGTTGAATGATTTCTTTGGACCCTTCTACAATGCTCTTGGAGCACCATGCTTTTGCCACTAATTTTTTTATTTTTCTATTGCCCTAAAGGTGAATCCCATAGGAAAATTGATATTATTAATAGTATGATACAAATCTTAGGTGTAGTTTAAAAAATTCATATTTTTTCATTCTTTTAAAGTTTTACTTATGTTACAATTAAGTCCACTATAGTATTAAAAAAACCAAAAGCATGGTGCTCTCAAAGCATGGTAGAAAAATCCGATTTTTTTAGGGTTAATAACTTATAAAAAAGTTTCACCAATGTTGAAATTTGGTGTCTTAAGTTTGAAATATTTAAATGGACGGTACCAAGTTTCATTTTTGTTGAAATTTGGTGTTTTCGTGCGTATTTTCCTTTCTCTTCAATCATTTTCATTAACTCACCCACATTCTCATAATCCATCAGTATTTACTTTTCACAAAGTCGTCAAATTTACCTCAAAACTTGAACTTTCAAAAGAAAAGGTTTCCAACAGAGTGATGTAGAACAATTTTCAGCGACAACAGAGTGGGATATACTTGCGCGGATGTGGCCAACTTCTTAGGTGACAGTCCCGGCGAAGTGACGAGAAGGGAGCGTGCATGGGTGGTCGAATTTGACAGTCGGTTTCGTCGGGATTGACTTCTTTAAAGTAATCACACCGAGACACGGAATTTTAATAAAAATAAAACTGAGACACTTAATTTTAACATACAAATTCCAATATTGGTAAAACTTCAGACAGTTTATAGATTTTTACTCCTTCTATTTATATATATATATATATAGCCTCAAATTTCTAGAAAATAAATAAAAAATATTTGTATGTATGTGGTGATATATATATATATATATATATATATATATATATATATATATATATATAACATTTTAGGCTATTTACTTGGATGAATAATTAAGTTTTCTTTATATACAATATTGATTATGCAATTCCAGACTTAAAATTAAAACCCTCCTCAACGAAACGTTTTCTAATGAATTTGAACTTGGTTTACTTAAAAATTAAGACAAAAACAATTCGCTATATCAGAGATAATCCAACCAATTTTGAGTGAAATTTAATTAGTGTATTGTATGGGATGCTACACTATTTATAAGAATCTTGGAACATTAGATTTTTACTAATTACTAGGTACGTACAGTACAGGTGATCCACTTACTAAATAATAATGAGACTGCAGATGCAACTGCCACCTAACTTGCAATGGATTCACTGCGAAATACAGACTTTCTGTGTCTATCATTCTATAACGAATTCTATTTAATTAATCTAAAAAGCTAGTTGGATAAATTGTTTTAATACATATTAATTTATTTTTTATATAAGAAAAAGTAGTTTATGTGACTTTTTGCATACGACACTTTCTTACGCGTCACAAATATTTTAGTAATATTCGAATTTGGTGACGCTTTGTAATAGTGTAATTATTTTTTTGTATTATTTCGACGATTTTTAAAATGTTGTTATATTTTGATTTATGTAACATACATTTCGAGAGAAAATTATTATAATGATGCTTAGTAGTGTTATCACTTATATACATTCGCGACACAAGTAAAAGATTCGTTTCTTTTAAGAATTTGGCAAAGCTTACTGCAAGTGTAGCAGTATTTTTCACAACGGTGATCGGATAGGACATATTTATTTTTATAGTGTCAAGAAATTAGTTTTCTTATGGTAATATTTATTTTTATTTATTATAATAATATTTAGTATCATTCAAACATTTTTTTACAGTTCTTTAATTTACAAACCAATTATTTTTAGGAAAATATTTCTTATGACATACATAATAATATAGTATTATTAATTTATAGTATATATATACATTAACGCAACATGTCAATCATCAATTGCGAGGAGGGTTAGTAATTCTCAAGCATTTTAAAGTCTGAATGAATTCAACAAATGTAACACGTCTCATTATCTAACCAATTAATTGGAACTAAATTGGACATAATTATAATTCTATATAAATTATAATGTTTAGCTAACTATATATATATATATATATCTGACAAACTACTCATTTTCACTTACTTTTACAGCATAGAATGTTTTCTCTGTAAGATGCAAGAAGAATAATATTACAGATGCCGCATTTTCTTAAATAATAATTTTGGGTGGTTAGAAAGGGGTCCATATGTATATTGTCTATAAATGGACCTTATCTACTCAAATTAAAGATGGTGGGTAATAAATTGGGTCGGGCTAAATTACAGTCCACTAAAAATACACTAGTGTTTTAGAAGTTAGATTTGACACATTTAGTTATATATGTAAAGATTGATATTTGATTAATTTTATTTTATTTGAAATCTATATCTTTTTTTTTTTTTCTATATATAACATTTTGAAATTCGAATGCATTTACGACATTTTTTTTTGCCAAACATTTACGACAAATTCAATCATAATAAATATTTGAACAGTGTTAACACGTTGCTTTTGGACAAAACATTTATGAGATTTGGTAAGGTTCATGTGGCTCAAATGAAATTATTTTACCCAAACGATGTACGTCTCATGTTGTGTCATACGGTTTTGACATTTTTTTTACTAGGTGCTAGACCCGCGCGCCGCGCGGGTTGATTGTGATGATATAATTTATATGAAATATTTAGTAAAAAAGACATTGAATGCTATGATACAATTTTATGTTATTTAGGTTTAGGGAAAAATACATTAGTGGCCATGGGAAAATGCGTAAGTGACAGCCATTGATTTTATTTTATTTTTTTCAAATTAAGACAATGCATAAAATATCTTTATGAATAATGATAATATATATACAATAATAATAGTATATTATGCATAATTATAATAATAACAATATTAATTGTACTAATATTTACAAAACTAAGCCTAAATCATAACTTGGGCTTAAAAGTCCTTCATAGACTTTGAGGCTTATTTTGGTAATATTGGCCTATGTAAAAAGGCATATCAAACCCTAGCTAATTAGCAAGCAGCAAGCTAACAGACATATGTGCGCAGCCAAATATCACACGGGCAGAGAGAGAGAGAGAGAGAGCTAAAGATAGATGGAGACCTTGTGATCCACCAGGCGGTCGTCATCCTCCATCCCGCTGCGTCCCTGACCATCGCAGGTTCGCGTTCTCATCAACGTCAAGATCCTCTCATCGGCCGGTCGATCTGCCCTAAACTCTAGATATGGCAGATATAATCGTGGGGAGCCAATTATCGACAGCAGAAAGTGCATGAAGAAATATCGCTTGTGGTGGAACATAATAATGAATTATGCGGCCTAAACTTGACGGTGGTTGTTGCTGAAGTGTTCAAACTTGAATTTCTCCATTGGCTTCTTATAATTTATATACCGGTAAAAATCTAGTCATTGTCGCGGCTCTTCAAATGGAATAACGCTTGGTTTAATTGAATTAGTGCGGTAAATTGAAGTAACGTTGCTAAAAATTGAATTAGTGCAATAAATTGATGCCTTTGCTTAGAAATAAAGCCACTGCAAATTAATCTCTATTGCATTCGCCGTCTGCTGTGAATAACGCTGCTATTAATTATAGATATGAACAATGTAATAAGGACCATGTTGATGTGTCATTTTCAGATTTATCCTCATAATTTAACCATCCGCTTTAGTATAAGAGACAAAACAGATATAGATAACGCCATCCGCTTTATTGTCTCACATAAACATTTGGGTTGAAAAAATGAACTGATGGTGTTTTAGGTTTAGAAAAGGACACGTGTTAGTGTATGATTGGCTAACGGTATGACATGGCGGCTCCAGAATTGATGACCATCAGGATTAGTATAATATTTAGATTTAGATTTATTTTTTAATCAAATTTAACGAACAACCGGTGCATGCACTATTAATGTAGTGTTACAAACAACCTAGTATAGCAAGGTACCGACTCATTAAGTCCAGTTCTACTCGCATGCTCTTATGTCTGACCAATATCCTGGTCAAACGTGACATGATATTTAATCAGGTTGCTGCTAGTTGAATCTTCGAAGAGTTCTGCTTTTGAAATTGAACATATAACTTCGTAATCAAACTGTGTGAGAATAAATTCTTAATCACTAAATTACCACATCGTACGCGGAGAGAGGTTTTTATTAGAGATATACCATAGATATTAGGAGAGGTAATCATAGAATAGATATATATACAGTATTTCTATCTACACTATCTATATCTCCTATATCTCTACTTGTATTGTACTATATATATGTAACAAGTCTCATGTAATCAATTCAAGTCAATATACAATTTACATTATCTTATATGGTATCAGAGCCTTAAACCTCTCTTCGTCAAAAAAGAAAAAAAAAAAACAATCTTTTTTTCTTAGAGTCAATTCCTCCCATCCTTGGAGATTTGCCAAAGATAAGATCTTTTAGTAATCCAGCATCGTTACTATGTCAAACAGTATCATTCCTAGTGGTTCCTCTCGCAAGGACTTGGTGACGATCAATGTCGCACAGCTTCCAATCAAACTCAACTCCGACAATTTTGCAACTAGGCGTGCTCATTTTCAAACACTGCTCGGTGGCCTCGATCTTCTAGAGTTTCTTGATGGAAGTTATCTCTGTCCGGATGCTCAAATTCCCGGTGCATATGGTGTTACTATGGTATCTAATTATCAATTCATACTTTGGAAACAACAAGATCTATTTGCTTCATGCTATCGTGACTTCCCTAACGGAGCGACTCATGTCACTCATTGCTGCGTCCACTACCTCACAAGAAGCATGGAACAAGCTTGCCCGTGCTTATTCGAGTCGATCTCGTTCCTGTCTATTGTCGCTTAAGGAACGGATGGCCACACTAAAAAAGGGGGACCGTTCTGTCTCCGAATATCTGCAAAACATCAAAATCATTGCGGACGATCTGGCTATTATTGGCTCTCCACTGGATGATGATGATGATCTTGTTATCTATACATTGCAAGGCTTAGGAGCTGAATTTAGGGAGATCGGGGCGGCCATTCGAGGGAGGGATAACCCAACTAGTTTCGAAGAATTTCATGATAAGTTGGTCGATTATGAAACTTACCTAAAGTGGCAGCATCTTGTTGAAGAAATTGCACCGACAGCCCACTTCGTGAAGAGAGGACAACAACATACAAAGAGTGTTCCCAAAATCCTGAGAAGAGGGGAGATTGTTGAAAGGGCCACAGCCACCCTCAAAATGGCTACATATAAGGAGTATTCCCGTGAATCTTGTGTGGCCGGGAAATCATTTGAAAGGGCCACAGCCACCCTTAAAACAACTACAAATCAAAAGAGCGTTCCCTGAACATCGACGACGCGAGATAAATGAAAGGGCCACATCCACCCTACAAATGGCTACAAATCAAAAGAGCTCCCGCGACATTGAAGACGGTGAAGAAAGGGTCATAGCCACCCTCCAAATGGCTACAAATACTCCCGCTTCAAGACGGAAAATAAAGTACGGGTCACAGCCGCCGTTTAATCGACTACCAAATAAAGAGTGCTTCCGCTAGGTTGAAAACCTGAAAGGGCGGCCTAGGCAAAATTAGGAAATGAGTGGCATGATCGCAAATTCAGAAATTGAAAATCATGGCAAAATGAGAGAAAATAAAATCCTGATAGAGTGAAAACCCTAAAGGACATTCCATGCAAAAATTAGGGAAACCGAGGGGCACAGTCGAAAATCTCTCAAAGTCGACCGTGGCAAAAGGAGAGAGTTTGAGAGATTTAAAAAATAAAAATAAAAGATCCCGCTAAATTGTCGCACTATGCACAACTTAGGCAAAATTTAGGGACAGATATCCATGCGCAACGCTGCAATTCCCACCACCGCCAACATGGGCACACCGCTTATAGGGGCACCATCGCCAACAGGGGCACACCGCTAATAGAGGCACGCCAATAGAGGCACACCGCCAACAGGGGCACGCCAACGGAGGCACCGCCAACAGGGGAACCGCCGACCGAAGATTTACTTTTTCGCACTACCAACGAAGGCACTGCCAATAGGGGCACTGCTGACGAAAGTTCTACTTTCTATAGCCAACAAGGACGCTTCAACGGAGGCACAACCAACAGGGGCACCGCCGACCGATGCCTTACTTTTCCGTATGCCACTGGAGGCTTTACTTTCTGCACCGCCAACGGAGGCACCGCCAACAGGGGCACCGCCGACCGAGGCTTTACTTTTCCGCACGCCCCTGGAGGCTTTACTTTCTGCACCGCCAACGGAGGCACCGCCAACAGGGGCACCGCCGACCAAGGCTTTATTTTTCCACACGCCATTGGAGGCTTTACTTTCTGCACCGCCAACGGAGGCACCGCCAACAAGGGCACCGCCGACCGAGGCTTTACTTTTCCGCACGCCACTGGAGGCTTTACTTTCTGCACCGCCAACGGAGGCATCGCCAACAGGGGCACCGCCGACTGAGGCTTTACTTTTCCGCACGCCATTGGAGGCTTTACTTTTCCGCACGCCACTGGAGGCTTTACTTTCTACACCGCCAACGGAGGCACCGCCAATAGAGGCACCACTGAGGCTTTTCTGCACGCCACTGGAGGCTTTACTTTCAACACAACCAACAGAGCCACCGCCAACAGGGGCACCGCCAACAAAGGCTCTACTTTATGTATTACCAACAGAGGCATCGCCAACAGGGGCACCGCCGACAGAGGTTTTTATCGTTTCCGCACCGGTCAAAATTAGCATATGAGCCACCTTGAAGACTTCAAAACAGAAGAAGGCAAAATCGGTGTTTTCTTGTCTTTGAACAAGCCCCCTCGAACAAGTTCTATGGTGGCATGTCCAAAGAGGGGCAAACTGCAAACACTCGATTTTGGCCCGGACGTAACGTCATTACTTGTGGCGTGTCATTTTCAGATGTGTCACGTTACGAAGTGTTCAAAAATGCTCATGTGCATATTAGCGTAAATAAATAAATATATACTTTTAAAATATCTCGGATGTATTCGAAATATCTCGGATATATACGAAATATATAAAAAAAATATATATATTTATATGTAATAGTTATTTATCTGTAAGACAATTATCTACAGAAATTATCTGTAAAGTATTTATCGTAGTTATTTATCTGTAAGATAATTTTCTATAGGTATTATCTCCTATTATTTAGGGATAATTATCTGTAGATATTTATCCATAGGAATTTATCTGTCAGTTATTTAATTATTTTAAGATTTAGGAGATCTTATCTGTAATCTAGGCGAGTTCTACTATAAATAGGGGTCCAGTTCTACACTGTAAACATACAGAAAAATACATCAACAAGCAATAATACATTATTTCGGAATCTGTGCGATTTTGTCTTCTAGTGAAAAAAAAAAATTAATTCCCTCTCCTCTCCATTGTTCTTGACAGCCTTCAACCCCGACCGGCCACCTCCGTCCGTCCGATTCTTGCCGCGCCCTCCTCACCTGGCCCCGCCGGTGATCTCCGGCGCTGAAGCATGTACTGCCCTCGCACTGCCGTTGCTGCCCGTCGT
Organism: Clarkia xantiana subsp. parviflora; assembly: GCA_036873135.1. Taxonomy (NCBI): domain Eukaryota; kingdom Viridiplantae; phylum Streptophyta; class Magnoliopsida; order Myrtales; family Onagraceae; genus Clarkia; species Clarkia xantiana. The sequence continues at coordinate 12,970,773 of JAPTYO010000010.1, read as the reverse complement.
CTCCGGTCACTGCCCCTGCCGCGCCGTTTCTCCCTCCAGCCCGGAATCCGCCGCGCCCGTCCGCCCTGCTGCCAGCCAGTCGTCCGCCTGCCCGTTACTCGAACGCCCGCTGCCAGCCAGCTCGCCATCTCCGCCCGTACAGCCGTCTCCCGCTGGCCCCCCGTTCGTCCGCCGGCCCTCTTCGTATTCTTCAAACGGTAAGTTGTTGGTTTCCTTTTTTATTTTATTATTATTATTATTATATTATTAATTAGATTTATTATTATTATATTATATTATATTATATTATATTATATTATATTATATTTAAATTTATCTAATTTAGGTTAAATAAAAATCTAATTATTTAAGTTGGGTCAATGTGAATATGTTAATTTACATTTTTATGTAAATATGTTCGATAGCTCTGTTACGTTTTATTTTTATAAAATTAGTAAGTAATGGATATTACTTAAAAATTAAATTGGAAAATTAAGCAAATTGAGTACCGAAAAGGGCGTAATTAAAATTTATATTTTTAATTCGTAATAGAACCCCGAACTCGAATTTCTGATCGTAGATCGATTTTATACCTAGGTGTTTAATTCGTTATTCGCTTAGGTAATTTAGGATTCTAGTTAACCTTAATTAACTAGTGGCGACTCTTTTCAAAATCCACGTTTTCAAAACGTAATTCGCCGTAGGTTAGATTTAGGTCTGACAGCCCTGTCTTCCCGATTCTCATTCAAAAACCTTGGAGCACTTAATTTTTTTCTCGGCATAGAAGTCATTCGCACAACTGATGAACTCTTCCTCACGCAACACTAATACATTCGCCGCCTTATTAACCGCGCTGACCTGACTGACTGTAAGCCGGTCTCAACGCCGCTATCATCGTCCGCACATCTCCTTCCAAGTGATAGTCCCACGTCCATGGATGGACAACTCTACCGTCAATTGGTAGGCGCACATCAATATCTATCTCTCACAAGGCCTGATGTCTCATTTGCGGTGAACAGACTGTCTCAATTTGTGCATGCCCCCACCGTCAATCATTGGGCGTGTCTTAAATGTGTTCTTCGTTACCTAAAGAGCACGGTACATCATGGTCTCCATTTGCGGCGCAACTCGTCACTACATCTACAAGCATACTCTGATGCAGACTGGGCTCGTAATTGCGATGACTACAATTCTACTACCTCTTATGTTGTATATCTTGACGCTAATCCGATGTCGTGGTGCTCACACAAACAAAAGTCTGTTGCTCGTTCCTCCACTGAAGCCGAATACACAGCCGTTGCCGAGGCTACTTCCGAACTTCTCTGGATTCAATCTCTACTCAAGGAGCTCGTTTACACATGTGAAGCACCTCCCGATGTTCTTTGCAACAATACGGGTGCCACCTACGTTTGCTCGAATCCGGTGTTCCATTATCGGATGAAACACATTGCGCTGAGTTTTCACTTTGTCCGGGATCTTGTAAACAAGGGTCTTCTTCAAGTCAATCACGTTTTCACGACTGATCAAATAGCCGATGGACTGACGAAATCCCTTCCCAAAGCGCGTTTTGAACTTTTACGATCCAAGATGTGCGTTTCCGATGGAACCATCATCTTGCGGGGGCGTATTAGAGATATACCCTAGATATTAGGAGATATAATCTTGAAATATATATATTTAGTATTAGAGATATACCCTAGATATTAGGAGATGTGATCTTAGAATAGATATATATAGTATTTCTATCTACACTATCTTTATCTCCTATATCTCTACTTGTATTGTACTATATATATATATACCAAGTCTCTTATAATCATCAATTCAAGTCAATATACAATTTACATTATTTTTAATTTTTTGGGCCAAAATCTCAATTTTGCCTTTCGCATGGCTGTTTAATAATAAAAGAATAAATGTAGTAATGGGCCATTTTAAAAATATATTATGCAATAGAAGCCTAAAGCCCAATTCAGTTATTTATTTATTTATTTATCATAAAATGGACCAAAAATGTTTTTTTTTTGGTAGCTGGCAATATTAGGCCCAAAACATCATATAAACAAACACTCGAGCAAATCATCAATCAAATGTTAAATTAAATGTTTGCACGTACACCGTTCGTTTAAATAAAAATAAAAATATTAATTAATCAAAGGATTAGAGTAAAACTGTACTAAAAGTTATTAAAGCATGTGCAATGAATATACAGTTTAGACAGACACTCACACTTGTACATATAACGTTTGATTTTTTATAACGTTATACTAACTAGGTGCTTTCCCCGCGCCCAGCGCGGGGTGAGATATTATACTATATTATATATATATATATATATATATATATATAATTAAGTATTATTATATGAAGTTATTTTTTTTTGTGAAGATTCAATTTTTTTTATTTATTTATTGACGACAAACTATATAATCTATCGATATATATAATAATATCTAAATATATTGGACCTCAGAAATTCTCTGATCAACAGTGTTTTGTCTAGTCATAGTTTCTCTATATAACTAAATCAAATATATAATCTTTAAAATTTTCACGATTATGTTTATACTGTGTTAATGTATTTATATATATGTACACACATTATTTTGTTTATACTTATAGAGTTTATATTGTGTATGTATACAAAGCGTGTGAATACCGAACAATATATATAAACAATTTTAGCGTTTAGGTTTATGATTATAACCAAATCATGTATAATTTCTATACAAATCACATTTATATACATACATATATTAAAAACCTTATTATTTTATATAATATCTGTAAATACTAAATAGCGACAATATACAAATCTATAAATATTACATATAATAATAATATTGTCATTATAAAAAGCAGCTAGTTTTAACGAAAACTACTGGGCTGGAGAACAAAATGTGCTTTTTGGTGCCGGACTCACATTATCGACCCGTAGAGCAGGTCTAGAATGATCCAAATGAAAATTCCCATACTGAGTGGCTCAGTCATGTTAGGGCTTTAAGTTTCAAAACTAATCTTCCAAGTCGCTCCACTCACCATCACTTTCATTCGAAGGAACAGAGACGGGTTTGGCATTGGCTACTCGCCAAATTATTGCGCTCGGGACAGACGTGACATAGAGATCAAGGGAGCCTTGTATCTCGGCGGCAGCTGATTCACTCGCCTTCACGGCTTGGATATCTCTGGCATAGATAGATACAGGACAGGAAGAGACGGGGCCAGCATGTGAGTCCTTTGAGCGGAAGAGCAATATCGTATGCGACAGCCGCCATTCAAGTGTTTGAAATATCCCCAGCTAGATCCTGTTGCGCATCGCTCCTGAATCTCCAATACCCATTTTCCGCTATGCTGGTGGTTGAGTCCCTTGGTAGGCCCTGTCGCAGATCTGGCCGCCGATAGTTAGATGTACAATTTCGAAATCAAATCTGAAGATCATCCACAGCTCAGGTGGCGATCTGACTGCCTCAACTTTTAGGTGGATCAAAACTCTAATTTAAATGGTTCATATTCTTTTCCATAGTACCATTCTACTGTCGCTATAATAATTTTCTTCTGTATATATAGATTTTGAAGCATGATGAAAATGACTATTAATGATGTAGAATACTAACAGTCAGCTGTGAAGATTAAGAGGCTGAACCTTTCATATTCTCACTGATTTTGATTAATGATCAATTACTGAGAGAATAAATTTCTGATTATATTAGAGTTAGTGTATATAATAATGCGGTGATGTGTCAGTCTAAGAAACTAAGACCATCCGCTTTAGGCTTTAGCAACAAAACAAAAGAAGAGAGAGAGATATGATTGAATTGATTTTTTTTTTCCCAGTTGTAACGGATGGTAAAAGAGATGTGTCAATCTCTTATTTGTTGGTTGTGTTGATGTGTATAATAATGCGGTGATGTGTCAGTCTAAGAAACTAAGACCATCCGCTTTAGGCTTTAGCAACAAAACAAAAGAAGAGAGAGAGATATGATTGAATTGATTTTTTTTTTCCCAGTTGTAACGGATGGTAAAAGAGATGTGTCAATCTCTTATTTGTTGGTTGTGTTGATGTGGCGAGCTGAGATTAACTCTCATGGCTAAACCATCAGGATTAGTATATATATTAGATAATGAATCTATATATATATATATATATATAATATAATATCTCCATGAAACTCATAAAATTTTGACAAGTAATCAAATTGAAAACAATTCTACAAACCTATTGGTCCACCTCATTCATAAGTTACAATTACATAAGTGACATCACTTTTGTACCTACGTGGACATGCTAAAATTCATCAAAAGCTCATTATTCAATCTTGATGGGAGTTACATTTTTTTTAGTATGTTACATAGTAAAATGAATTAATAATACACTCAAATACTAAAATAAAATAAAATCCACATATATGTTTCATTTTGTACTATCATCTTAATATTAAAATAATATTTATATTTGGATATATATATATATATATATATATATATATATATATTTAATATAAAAATATAATATAATTTGACATGGACTAATCATATTATGTTTTTTTAACACCTAAGTGAGAGAAAATGGAATTAAAAGCTTATTTGTCAACATTGTATTAAGAACATTGAGATTATATTATATATAAATTGATTTAATTGGTACAACTATCATTTTCTAATCAATATATATATATATATTAGAATTCTTTGCGCGTGCGTTGCCCGTGCGTGACGTAATATATACAACTTATATTTGTAATTCAAATTCATCTAATTAATTTTACAAATAGTAGTTTTTAACAGTTGAATTAAAATAATAGAGTTATAGAGACATCATTTTTAAATAAGTAATAGGGTTAAGAACCTATGAAAGGTCTGAACTATCACCCATGTTAACGGGAGAGGTCTGAAATTTAAAAAGTTAATAACAGAGGTCTGAAATTTCAATTTTGTTGATTTGATGTTTTCCGTCCATTTTTAGGGTTAAATTTAACAGCATTGTGTGAAATGACATTTTTGCCCCTTTAATATTTTGTTTTATTTAATATCTTATTTAAGGAAATGTGAAATGACAATTTTACCCCTAAAGTCAAATTAAAACCACCCAACCCCGGCCACCGCCACCCGACTCCGGCCACCACCACCCGACTCCGGCGACCACCACCTCGACTCCGACGACCACCACCTCGGCTCCGGCGACCCAACTCCGGCCACCACCTCGGCCAAAAAGCTCCGATCGGAGCCCAATCGGGGCCGGTGGCTCCGATTTGGGCCCAATTGTAGCCTTGGTGGTGGTCGCCGGAGTACGGTGGTGGTCGCCGGAGTACGATTGGTGGTCGCCGGAGTACCGTGGTGGCTTCAAGGACATTTTGGTCTTTTCACTCCAAGCATGTGAGGGGCACACTTGATATAATGACATTTTTGGAAATTTATTTTATTTCCGGTCACATGCCAAGCATGTGACCAACTTCCGTTAGTTTTAACGGAAAAAACTAACGGAAATCGCTGTTATCAACAAAACTGAAATTTCAGACATCCGTTATTAACTTTTTAAATTTCAGACCTCTCCCGTTAACATGGGTGATAGTTCAGACCTTTCATAGGTTCTTAACCCTAAGTAATAAGCGTCAAACAAGAAACAACTATTGTAATGTTGGCTAAGATAATTCTAATCTTTGTACATTTGGATAAGTATTATAAAGCCTATCATTACTGTTAGTATTTCAACAAATGTAAAAAGTTAATATTAACATTTATGTTAAGCCGCTTATTAGGAGGCTTTCCTCTAATGTAATATAGGCGTTCATGCAAAAAATTTAAACTTACCGTTGATACAATGCATTACAATACATGTCTAGAATTCAATATCTATGTTTCAGTTGAGGCGCTGGCCACTTGAACATTGTCATTGTAGTCGAGCTATCTATTTCATCCTCACGGCCTTTAGTTACCTAGAACAGTAGAAAGTTTAGCATGAATTATAAAGAATGTTTACAATGTAATAGATTAACAGAAAAGGAAATGAATTAGAAGAGCGCACAAGAAGCACAACAAAGTGCTTGCAGTTTGAAGTCAGAATAAAGATGCCAAGATTAGAGCATCAATATAAACCGAAAGATAATTTATTAAAAAAGTTAGTTGATTGTTAGCAACAATATATGTTTAGTCTCTCAAGAAGTATAAGAGAGTTCAAACAGGAATACGTATACATTCGAGTTAAGGTAGCAAATGAAGATTTCAAAAAATTACCAAAATGCAGGACAAAACCAAACAAATGAGGGAAATCAACTCTTTATACTCTTCCTCGGTAGTAAATATTTTTTGTTTGTTAATCAGTAAGTATTTAAATGGCTAAAGTAAACAAACATGAACTTACCACCAAGTTAGTGCATTTTTCTATTTCCTTTTAATTTTCATAGTGTGTTCAACTACTGTGTTCATGAATTGGTTAAACCCACAAAGTATTTCAGCGATCACTATATTTCAATTGAGCTTAATTCCTATTAAATAAATTCTTTTGATTTCAGTATATATATTAAAAAACAAAAAGATAAGATATTGTTTTCTCAAATCTTACTGTCCTACCTTACTACTAAATTAGTATTCATTGGAAATGGGGAAACAACTCAAACTTCTTTCTTGATAATAAACGTGTAAACACCAAATAGTATGGTAGCTCTCATAGGAATATCATTTTTCTTGTTTTCACTTACAACTCAAGGAAGGGTAATCACTCTAATATGATTTGAGAAGCAAAACTCAAGTTTGCTTATTTAAGAGCTGTTATATGATTTTAATAAAAAAAATTACGTACAATATAATTGTGCATTTCATATTATAATATCATCTTCTGCTATTTTTAAGCATTGTAGACCTTAACCTAAATTGAGTAAATACTATTTGGATAACCTAAATTGACCAAGCAAGCATAATTGATTCCCTCAACCATGATCTACACAACGGTTCAAGAGTTCCTAAAATATATTAAATTGAAAACAATCCAATATTTAGTAAAAGGATCGTTACATGTTTGAATAAATAGGATGTTATGTGAAACAAAAGAATCGAACATTATATGTAATAAAAATCATAAGTAGCAAGGTAGGAGCGTAAGAATCCACTATTTATTATGAGTGTTTTGGAAGATAACAACAGAGATTAATGAAAATTCTTACTTGGTTATAGTTGAAGGACATTCATGTTCAGCAGATGTGGGTAAAATAACTGAACCTACAAATAGAGAGCATTGAGACAATTAAACGAACACCTTATGTGCTTTTTATAAGTGAGAAAAAAAAAAGAAGAAATCAACCCAATCAGTATCAGAGTTTGGACGGATTTATACTTCCATCAAATAGAACATCCACAAAAAAGAAGTAGACACACGTAAAGTGAGTACGGAATTATACCTACGATGAGACGTTGTCGCGGCAGCAAAAGACGAGTGGAGAGCTTGTGAGAGACTGGACATGACCAAATCCATGAAATTGTAAGCCGTAATAAAAGGCAGGAAGGAGTTCAATAGCATTAGGCGAAGAAAATTGAACTGCAGAAGTAATGTTTGGTGGCAATATCGTGAGATGGTGAGCGAAAGGGTAGATAGCTAGGGTGAAAAGTTGCGCTTCTTTATTTGTGAGGAAATTGACGCGAATGTGAGGACATTTTTTGGGTGAGGTCATTTTTAAATATTCACATTTTTATTGATGTAATAGATATATATATATATATATATGAAATACTATGGTCTAGTGGTAGGCCAAAACAATGTTTACCCTCTCAAAACAGTTGTCGAGTTGATGGTTTTGAGAAGCTGGTGTGTGAATTGAAAGCTTGGTCTTCCTTGTTTTTATCAAATCATATATATATATATATATATATATATATATATATATATATATATATATTAACATCATAATCCCATAGCACAAATATAATTAACGCAAAATCATTTTTATGTAATGTTCGTGTTGAGCATCACAGTATGATAGTATAATTAAGTTGTGCTATTAAGTCTAATTTTTAAATATTTTTATAATTTTATTTTATAGGTTTTAAAACTCTAATTGCTTGTTTAACTTTTGAGTTGTCAACTTTATATTACAAATTTAAGAATGCTAACATATTCATTTTTAAATTTTACTATATTATATTATTTTGATATTCGTTTAAAAATATCATAATTTATAATATAATTTTACTATATTTTATTATTTTGATATTTGTTTAAAAATATCATACAGAGATATACAACTGAATAATTTAACGCATCATAGAATGACAAGCACACACATAAAAAATTAGGCACAATATTTGTATTTATAAAATATGACACGAAATTACTATGTATATTTCTGTTTACTAAATTCAATACAAAACGATTATAAATACACAAAAAAGCATGAATTGCTTGGATATAATATATATAAAGTTAGTTACACTTATTATCGAACTTACAAGTTAGATCATAATTCATACATAGATAAGATAGACTCCCAAGTTGATTACGGATATGATTATGATTTGATCTTTTATAATAATAACAGATAATACTATAATTAGACGAGATCAAGGCAAACTACTCAAAGTCCCACGCGCATGTGAATTAAAAAATTGATATTAAGATGACGCAGATGATAAGCATCACGCTATAAAACAAATCTATAACGCCAATAATTATAAGTTTCGTTAAATTAAATAATAATACCGTAGCGGATTTAATAAGTTAATCAATTTTAGAGTATCTAGGTGGCTTTGTATATTTTTATTATTATATATAATGTGTGAGTGTGAATATTTAATAATTGATTAAAATTACATTTTTTTTTATATCTACTTTTACTTAATCACGTCTATATAAGAATTCACGTAACTAACAGATGTTTCGTTAATATCCAATTTAACGAAAATTATAATGAAAGTTACAATTTTCTTAGAAAACTGAAACTCAATATAACTGATTTATAAAAGAAAATTAAAATTCAAATAGTGATTTGCAACTGAGTTAAAATTAAGTAGCACTTTGGTTATTTTTATTTTAATAAAATATAAAGTTTTGGTTAAAGATCAATAAATAAAGCGCAACAGTCTAATATAGTATAACGGTTTCATACTTCATCATTTAACCAGAAATCATCAATTTATACCTGTTGATATTCGGAGATTGAAAAAAAATAAACATAATTAACATTTTACTTTTATGAACCGATCCAATGCGAGAAAAATAAATTTAGATGTAAAGTGTGTGGATGTAGTAGATCATATGTCTCACGTTTTTCTACCTTTAATCGTGTATCAATGATACGATCTTAATATTTTCTACCTTTAACCTCATAAAAAAAAAAAAAAAAACTAATTATATAAAATATATGGGTCAAGATTATAACTATAACTATAAAGTGTGACGTGGATCCAAAAGTGCAGTGTGGGGTCCACAGTCTATCTTGTTAAATAAGTTTAATAATCTGGCGGCTCTTCAGTTCACTTTAAATCCATCCATTCAACAATACCAAACTCAAAACTCTCCACCTCTCTCTCTCTCTCTCTCTCCATTGCTAAACCTCTCTATCGGCCATTCGTTACAGTAATTCTTCTTCTTCTTCCTCGAATTCCAAGATCGCGATCTGTTAATGGACCGCCGCCTCCCCAGCCACACCATCCGCGCCTTACCTTCCGCGGCAAAACCGATCCACCGATTCTCCGTTCCCAATTCCGTCGGCAACTCCCAGCTCACTCGTCGGAGGTCCGGTATTTCGCGGCGGAGATCTCCGATCGTTACCGCCGGCAGGAGCCACTGCGAATCGAGCAGCCTTAACACGCCGCTGGAGCCGCGATCGGAGGTCGGGAAGTACCTCGGCAGAGTTTTGCGGAATCAGCGGCAGGAGTTCCGTGACTCGGTGGCGGAGGAGTTGAAGCAGCTGGCGAACGATCGAGATGCCGCCGTCTATCGTATGGTCCTCAGCGTCGGCTCCGATGAAGCTTCTCTTCACAGGTATAAAACGTATATTATAGAGTTTGTTACTTTATTTAGATTGGATTGGTTTTGGATTTTATATATATATATATATATATATATCTTTTTTATTTCGCCATTCAAGAATAAGATGCACGCAAGACTTAGTATTCTATAAATTTCGACATGTTCAACAATACCTTAAAATATAGTCTAATATTTATAAGGGTGCAAGCAAAATTGAAGTAGCTTAAAAAAGCGGTGAAAACCGAACTGAAAAGAACGAATTTAATTTTTTTTAATATGGTATTTGGATGATCTTTTATTCTATTTTAGGTTTTCGATTCGGTTAGTCTTTGAATTTGAAAAGGTTAGAAACTGAATTGACGGTAGGTTTTACTGCGTATAATAAATACATGCTCGTGATTGCGCGTTATCGCGTAAAAAAGTTACGATGATATGAAGAAACCTATTCTGACGATAATACAATATCATGATTAACTTGAATCTAATGATTTGGCCGGCCCGCGCTTTGCGCTGTATGTACATAGTAAATATAATATATTCGTATTTTATTTATTATTTTTAATTATCAGAAAACATTCGATTGTGAGATAATAGTAAACGCTGTAATTCTTATCAACTATAATGACATATTTGAAACACTCACAGTCGGAGGTTTAGTTTCGGAAACTTTATCAATTTCCCTATCTTAAATCCTAACCGTTGTTTTTCATCATTATTAATAGGAGAATTGCGGAACTTAAGGACACCGATTCCAAAACTACCCTCCAAGAAGTAATGTACATGCTAATCCTCTTCAAATTCTCCGAAATCAAAGTCCAATTAGTCCCTAAACTTTCCAAATGCACCAACAATGCCCGACTCCACATTTTCCCCCCAAAGGACTGGGAACTCGAATCCATATACACCTCTGATACCCTCGACATGGTCCGTCGCCACGTCATCACCGTAACAGGACTGCCATCACATTCCAGCATAACCAACCAATGGACGACAACTCAGCTCCAAAAGTGCCAGCTTGGCGACATCTACGCATCCTCGATCCTATACGGGTACTTCCTACAATCCGTTTCCGCAAGGCACCGTCTCGAACAAACATTGTCCTTGTCTCACCTCGACCGAACCAGAATAATCCCACACATGTCGAAAACCGATTGGCCGTACGGATGGAACAACCTCGTATTCGGTGGTAAAACAAGTAAAGCGACGGTGAGAGAGTTGAGTTGTTACGTTACAGGGTTTGACTCGGAGAGTCTGCAGCGGTGTGCTAAGGTTAAGTCGATGGAAGCCGTGGGTTTGATCGAGAAGCAAACGTATGCGCTGTTTGGGGATGGGAATAGGGGTTATGATGACGTGGTCGTGACACCGTTTTCGAGCCTTAAACGATTGGTTTTGGAAGCGGTCGGGTTTGGTACATTTCTTTGGGATGTCGAACAGTATGTCGATTCAGTGTATAAGCTCAGCACAGAATGAAGAATGTTAACAATAAGACGTGCAACTTAACCAACTGTTTATAAGTCTGAACTTATTGGTGAAAATATTCAACACACTCTTATACTATATCAACAAAGAAGATATCAAGTTCAACAAATTCTTACATGAGCTAAGTGTTTACACCAAGTTAAGAGTAATAGGACAAATATTTTATATATTGAATGATTTAGTGTAAACACCAAGTTAAAAATTCTTCTTTTGTCTCATCATTTTCTAGTCCTAAATGAAAAGCATGAACCATTAGTGGTGATCCAATAGCTAAAAGTGTTTACTCTCAACTGGTTTGGCTCCGATGTTCTAGGTTCGAAATCTTTCAGGGGTTCACATCACTGTGAATTGATATAAAAATGTACCAGACTATGATTGGACTTGCAAGGTAAAAAAATTGTCAACAAAAATATTAATGGTCGTGTGAATTCCAAAATTAGGTCATAAACATGGATTTCGATTCCTACTTCATATGTGTCTTACATTTATGATATTGACACATATTTTTTAGAGATAATATTTTTCTTCTAATGTTCGCTATTTCTAATAAATTTTCAGAAAAAGATTTACAAAATTATTTACGTTAAGTACATATGTTAAGATCACATTGGTGAAACACGATCTAAAGTAGAAAGTGAGGAAAGTAATCTGAATAAAAAAGAAATATGTCCAAACAATTTTTACATTATAGGCACTTACTTTTACATTGATTTTTTTTTCCCTTTTTAACCAAGATTATAATTTAAGAAGTAAGTTGTTCGTGTCAATATTATAATGGTGAGACATGTTGGATATTTGGGTCTTCTCTTTTCTGGTCCATTGTCAAGCTGGGTCTCGTGGTGTAGTTGGGCCTTTCATCATTTGGGCTTTTAGTTTTGATCTGTTTGTTATTTGGTTGTTGGCCCGGTTTAGGTTTAATTGTCATACTTAGTTTTGTTGTGGGTTGAATTCCTTCGTTGTATAAACTTTGTGGTTGAACCTCTAATTCCCATCTAGGGTTCCACTATATATAGTGTTATAAGGTGAAAGGACTCCACTTGAAGGAATAGTCTTTGATAATCCGCATGTTCTCTGTGTTACTTCTTGCTGTGCTAGGGTTAGGGTTACAAAACTTATTATGGTATCAGAGCATGTGAGTGATTTCCACTCCGTGTCTCCCCAATCCTGATCTCCTCTCCCTGATGTTTGTTTGATCGATCCTTGCCTGGTGATTGATTGCTGAGGTAGTTTCATTCCGTGATTCTCTGCGCCGCTTCGTATTCTTCGTCCTTTGGCTCTGTTCTTCGCACCTCGTTCGCAACGCCTTGATTCATCTCCAATCTCTTTTGACGATTTCTTCTTCAAGACGATGGCGAATGATGAAGGCGAAGAGTCGTCCACTGGAAAGACGCCTACCGAAAAGACGTCCACCGGAAAGACGATCGCTCTTGACATCTCTTGTCAAGAGTACAAGGACGCGATGTCACTGGTAGATTCCTTTCATCATTTATACTTGCATGCTACTGACAATCCTGCTGCCAAGATGACCTCTGTTGTATTATCTGGACAAGAAAACTATGCTAAGTGGAGTCGTGCCATGCATTTTGTGTTAACTGGGAAGAATAAGTTTGGCTTCGTTACTGGAACTTGCCTTCGTGATCATTTTGAACCTGTTTTTCACGAACTTTGGGATCGTTTCAATGTTGTAGTCTTTGGTTGGATTATGAGTTCCATCTCGGATAATCTTGCTAGCACTATTATGTATTCTGAAAGTGCCTTCTTAGCCTGGAAAGATTTACGCCAAAGATTCAGCAAAGCAAGTGGATCTCGAACCTACCAGTTGCACAGAGAAATTATTCTGACTCGCCAGGGTTTGGATTCGATTTCAACCTTTTTCACCAAACTTAGACTTCTCTGGTCTGAGTTTGACTCTGTCTGTGATCTGCCTCATATTGATGGAGATGTGTTCAAGAAACACATTGAGCACAAAGAGAATTTGAGGTTATTTCAGTTCTTGATGGGATTGAACGATGGCTACTCCAACATAAGAAGCAGTCTCTTCCTGTGGCGAAATTACTCCACTTGAAGGAATAGTCCTTAATGATCCGCATGTTCTCTGTGTTTTTACTTCTTGCTGAGCTAGGGTTAGGGTTACAAAACTTATTAAGACACCTTTAATAAAATAAAATGAAGCATCCCCATATTAAAAAGAAATATGTAAAAACAATTTTTGTCTTGTTTATACATATTTTTTCTTTTTAAACCAAGATTATGATTTAAGAAGTGATTTATTTACTAAAATCAATTTTTTGTGTATTATAAGATTGCTTTCGCACTTTCGGACCTGAAATTTTAAAGTTTAAGCCTTCTCAGGTGACGTCTTCAACGAAATTCGAACTTGATTCACCACTAGGAACGCAACTTCCTTTGCCTTTTGGTCTAATCATGAGCCCTGATGCAGACAAGACCTGATGTTTAATTAGGTCACCATGAGCCAAAGAGTTTCAAAATTGAAGGTCTTGACTAAATCACATAAGAATAAGTGCACTTAAACTATTCAATGACTACGGGTGATAAAATGGTTGATTTTCACTTATAATATTATTTGACTTACTTAAAATAAATTATATTTCTTAATCAAACACTTTAACCTTGTATTTTCTATCCTTTTGATTGATTAACTTTTAGGAAACCAAATTCACCTCTATAAGAAGCTTTAGCGGCCATTTTATAATATATATATATAATAAATATAATAATAATACTCTTCCAATTTTGGAAAAAATAAACAATAATAATAATCTTCTTCCAATTCAAACCAACTTAAATAACCCACCAAAAACAGAAAATAAACTGCCAATTTTCCTCACACACTTGGCACCACCTCATTGGACGAAACACATAAAAAAACAATATAAATTACTAAATAGGTAAAATTCAATAACACAAGAACATTGCATGCAGACTTATTAGGTGTCCTCCATTTTCTGCGAATTTTCCCAGATTTCCTTTAACCTCAGAAAAATTATATTTTTCTGGGGAAATTAATTATTTTCTGGGAAAAATCGAGAATTAATCATCATGGGTCGAAAGAGGGACGACTATGAGATCTCCACCAATGTGGTTTTGGGGTGGCTGCAGCGGCGATCGACCAAGGTGAAGGTCCTTCTCGCGGCGGCGCTTGTGGTGGTTTCTCTGCTTGTTCTGAAGCTGACGGTGAAGAACATGCGTTTGTTCTTTCTGCTGTCGGAGGTGTCGCATGCGGTCGGAATCTTCGCCCTGATTTACAAGCTCAGCCTCCGTGAGCGGCGGTCCTGCGCCGGTAATTCTCAGTCCAATTTATTATTATTTTAAATATATAATTTAATTTTTAAGGGTTTGGCAAATTTGTAATTGACCGAAATGCAGTTGAATTTGCAGCAGTTAAATTAATGATATTAAGATTTGTGATAGGTTGAGGCATGATTAAGCTTCTCTGTTGAAATGTGATACGTTCTTTCTCGATCTAAAAACTGTAAATTCGACTGCAATTTGAAGTCTGATTGTATTTTAGCCATAAATATAGACCAATTTTGGGCGAATTTGTTAAAAGTTATGTCATTTCAAGTTGATTTAAACTATGAAATTGCGACTCGTTTTAGCATTTGATCCGATGAACTTTGGTTTTACATTAATTTTCTGAAAATTGTATTAGAGGAATTTTATGGGAAAATAAGAATAAAATTAGAGGAATTTGCAAAGAAGAGCGTTGACCATGGCATTTGTGTAATTAATTCTGCGGAATTGGATAGGACAAACTGAGATTCATTGTTGACTTGTTGTAGTTTAATGGTACGGATAAAAAAGTAAATGATCCTTGTACTATGTAACAATTGATTCATTATCAATTGCTATCTATAATGTGAAACCAAACATGCAACATTCGAGAGTCAAAACATAGATGAAATGTTTTCATAAAGATCATACTTAAATGTTATCTTAAACATGTAGATGCTCTTAATATCATTGCATATATTGTGTAACTAGTGTGCAAATATCATTTTTTTACCTAACAAGGTATGAAAATTTACGGTGTTGTGTCTAATTGATCAGGCCTGTCACTGAAGAGTCAAGAAATAACGGCAGTGTTTCTAGCCACGCGGTTTATCACTAGTATCTTCATCGAGTATAACATCCACACGGTGTTGGATTTCCTCACTTTAGCAGCGACCGCGTGGGTGATATACATGATCCGTTTTAAGCTAAAATCGACGTATATGAAAGACATGGACACATTTCCTATTTACCTAGTGGTAACTACCTATATCGCTACTATGTTCGTTCTATCATGTTATCAATGTCGTAAATATAGTGAGCTAAGTTTTAAATGCAGGTGGTGCCAGCGGCGATCCTAGCCTTCTTTTCGTACCCTAAGATTATCATGCACCATTATATTTTCCAGATACTCTTTGGATTTTCAGCGTATGTTGAGGCGGTTTCCGTGTTACCTCAACTTCGCCTCATGCAAAATGCGAAGGTTTGTTACGGGTTTTTTTTTTGCGTAATCTTCATATTATGCGTTGATATTGATTCATCGAATTAATGTGTGCTCCTTGCATTGTTTTTAGGTAATCGAACCGTATGTGGGATACTACGTATTCGCGTTAGGTGTTTCAAGGTTCTTGTCATTGGCATATTGGATAATCCGGGTTCGTACTCCGCTACCATAAGTACATTTTTGTTACAGAATCTCACTTTTGATTGAAAAAGTAAAATGTGTACTTTTTCGCTCACAGTAAAAAGTGCCACATCTTATAGATATGTTAAAAATCGAATGTGACCCGTTAGTAATGCTTTGTATTTGTTGCTAATTTACGGTCATACACTGGTTTTAAACATGGTATGCAAGTGCCACATCTGATAGATATGTTAAAAATTGAATGTGACCCATTAGAAATGCTTTGTATAAGTTGCTAATTTACAGTCATACACGGGTTTTAAACATGGTATGCAATGCAAGTGCCACATCTGATAGATATGTTAAAAATCGAATGTGACCCGTTAGAAATGCTTTGGATTAGTTGCTAATTTACGGCCATACACGGGTTTTAAACATGGTATGCAGACATACGATACTCGTGGGGCGTTCTTCTACTTGGTTGGTAGCAGCAACAGTTGGTTCCTCACGTCGATCATCGGGGAATTAGTGCAGTCTTTAATCTTGATCGACTTTTGCTATTACTATATCAAGAGGTAAATCCATAATGACACTTTTTCACTGATTTACTAATCGTTTTTTTATGCTATGATTAAGAGTATGAATATATCGTCCCGATCGATGCAGCTTGATGAGAGGCGAACTGATGATGAGGATGCCTGTCTAGATGAAGAAGAGGAGAAGCAAACCTTGTTCTTTAAATGTCTTTGTATTCGCAGGGTTGTTCCAAAAAAAGTTCTGATTTTGCAAAAAAAAGACAGGGTATCTGAACTGAGTGGCGGTTCGATCCATTTAAACCTTGGACACCAAAGAGTGTTTGTGCCATGATTTTATTATGGAAAATTCTCGGGAACTGAGAAATTAAATGTTTAAGAGCATTTGATGGGTTTATAGTTATGGCTGTTAATTTGTGTGAGTTCGTGTCGTACTAGGTTCGTGTTGTGTTCTGAGGGGTCAGTTCAAACACGGTCCAGTATGAAAGCGTGTTAATTTAGTTCAACACGAATACGACACGGTCCAACAGTAAAAACTAATACGAAAAATCTATAATAAATTGAATAAAAATTCACACTTTAAACTAAAATTTTGAAAATTTTCAAAATAGAGAGTTTAATCCAAAATTCATAAAGACAATTGTAAAAAGAGGCTGTGCTAATTTTGATATGTTTATATTAGTAGAAATTATTAAATATATACATATAACTATCGTGTTATCATGTCAGGCTGTGTTACCATTATCAAATACGAACACAACTCAATTTTTTTTGACACAATTTAGCTCGGCCCGATTTTGGCACGACAAAAAAATAATTGACCTAAACTCGTAACTTTCCATATCTTGTTCGTGCCGTCCTATCGTTAGAATTTTCCGTATGCTAATAACAGTTATCCACGTAAAAATATGCTTAATTTAATGGTTTGTAAAAAGTAATCTTAAAGTTTTAATGGGGCGTTTAGATGGATGTGATGAGAGATTACTTGTAATGTGAGATTATTTGTAATGTTATGACCCAACAAATTGGTTCATAATCAACAATGTATTATGGAGTGTAATGTCAGATTACAGTGTTTGGTTGTGCTGTAATGTGGAGTGTAATGTCAGATTACAGTGTTTGGTTTGGTTTGTAATGTATAATGTAATGTGATTTACTTATTATTATAATATTAATCTATTTAGAAATATATTATATCTTAATATGACAAATTTAAATATGTTTTTATTTTATAAAAAAAGTAACTTGATTCCTTAACTTTATATTTAATATTTAAACATCAAATTTGAAAAGATTAGAGTTAAACTTTCATTCTTACTTGCTGATGGGTACCGATATAATCGTTAGCCCCGTTAACGGTCAATGGACGGCGAGTAGGTCCAGTGGGCCTTGTGAAAAGCACGGAAGGCTCAGAGGCCCAGCATGAAGGGTCCCGACTTAAACGGTCCCGACATATGAGTTGAAGGTTCCCGACGAGAAGCCTCTTAGCAGGCCCCGATATGCCTTAGTGAAGGCCCCGATGATAAAGCCCCGCGGAGGCTGGACCCGTCTCGTGAGACAAGGGGTCCTGGGTGGTGACCTAGAATGAGATAACTCTGGAGTCCCCGACGGGAGTCGAGACTTGTGATCAAAGGATAAAACCGAGGAATCCGCCTACTAGGTAGAGTAGTGAGAGACGGTTAAAGATATAGATAAATTCCCTCGAGATACGCAGGGCGTGCCCGAGATACGCGGAGTATGGGTAAGATACGCGGAGCGTGGGGCGAAATATATGGAATCCCGAACGAGATATACGGAATCGTGGCGAGATATACGGAATCATGGGCAAAACGGCCAATCACGGCCACAGGTAACTGAGTAACTCCCTCTCCTATATAAAGGAGGAAGTTACCTCAGAAAACACATCATCTAATACGTACTTCGATTACTGCTGCCACCCCATTGATCATATACTCATTTAAGCATCGGAGAGGGATTCTGGGTCACCACCCAGGTCATCCCCTTTTGCAGGATTACGCGGAGCCCAGGAGTCCAAGCTTCCCGTCAAGGACGTAACGGAGCTTCGCCCGTGATCCAACATTGGCGCCGTCTGTGGGAAACTAACAAAAAGCCAAAATAGTTTCTACCAGATCAATGGCCAGTGGTGGCAAGAAGAAGCAAGCTCAGGCCGGCAGTTCTCGCCCCGCTGGAACTGTGAACTCCCCATTGCCGGAACATGTTGCTGAACAAGGTGAGTACCCTGCTGTTTCTCAGACAGGGGGGCACGGTGATGACGAGGTCTCAGTCCGAGACACGACGCTGAACATGCAGGATATCCCGCGAAGGGAGGTGGATGCTCCCCCAAACCCGGTGGGGCACAGAGAGGAAGTCCCGCGAAGGGAAGTAGGCTCTTCTTCAAACTCGGAGTTGGCCAAGGCAGTAGCAGATGCTATGCCTATGTTCTTGGCGGCCATGAAGGCTCTGTTGGATAAGAGAGAAGCTGCCAGGAGAGCGGAGGAGTTACCTCCGCGAGAAGAGCTGCCCCCACCTCCTCCGAGGGTGGTTCCAGAGGAACAGGAGGTTCAGGAGGTTCAGCCCAGGAATAGGGGTAAGGAACCCGCGCACTTGGAGAAGTTCGTGGTTGACGACCCGGGACCAGTGCAAAACAGGACCATTCCCCTGAATGGCCCCATAACCCCCGATCAGGTGGTGAAGATCGTCAGCATCTGCATGGGCGACCAGAAGCAGATGACATCGGAGTTGAGGGATCGATCCAGCCATCCTTTCGTCCCGCGGCTGCTAGATATTGTCGCCCCGCCAGGGCTAGGCATTACGACCATCAAGGAGTACGATGGTGAAGGAGACCCGGTTCGCCATGTGCAGAGACATGTCCAGGCTTGCATGGGAAGGACCTCGAACGATGACCTCGTATGTTCACTGTTCCCGATCACTCTGGGAGAAAGGGCCATGACATGGTTTTTCAGCTTACCACCGGGGAGTATTACGTGCTGGGCGGACATGCATGACCGATTCAACAAGCAATACCAAGGACGGAGGCGTCTCTTGAAAAGTGTAAGGTCCCTGACCCAGGTGGTACAGAGACCCGATGAATCGTTGGCATACTACTACCAACGGTTCACCGCCAGTGCCGCGGAGATTGATGAGGAGATATCGGAGGGGGAGACCATCCGGACTTTCCTTCGGAACTTGACTGCTCCTTATGGTTCCGATTTAATGCATAGTGTGGCCGCGAAGGCTGTGTGGAGCATGGAGGCCCTGCAAGCGAGGGTGAAACAGAAAATCGACGTGCAGGAGTCGAAGATTGCTGCTGGAGAGCTGGATCCTCCGAAGTCAGCAAGAGGAAAGCCATCGTCCAATCTGTCGGACGATCGCAAAGGAAATGACAAGTCGGAGGGGAGTAGGAACCGCGGTCGCCCCGAGAGAAGGGAGGACAGGCGTCCTCCGAAGAAGGATAACCGCGAAGGTCGTAGTGTTCCCATCAACAGCTCGATGACCTCCGTGCTAGCTGTGATGGATCGGCAGGGTCTCGCCCGATACCCCCCCGAGGAAGGAATGAGAGTTCCTGGGAGGCCGCTCTGATCGTTATTGTCGGTACCATCGAGCCAATGGTCACGACACAGATGACTGTCGGGAGTTGAAGAAGGAAATAGAGAAGCTGATCCAGAAGGGGAAGCTAAAGGAGTTCGTCGGAAGGGGAAGGTGCCGATCCCGTTCCAAAAGTCGGTCGCGGTCCCGTTCCAAGTCCCGTGATCGATCCCCGAAGAAGAAGAAGGTTGAGTCGGAGCCTTCTGGTTCCGGTGCCCGTAAGGAGAGACGGGGACCATTAACGTCATTCATGGAGGAATGGCAGCGGGAGGTGACACCACTGCTTCACGGGAGAATTATGCTTCTCGCATCTCCGCTGCTGTGGTGCTAGGCAAGAGGTCCCGGTCGTGGACTCTAAAGGAGGAAATGGTGATCTCTTTCTCAGCAGAGGATTTGATAGGTGTGGAAAGCCCCCACGATGACGCCTTGGTCGTGACCCTGGACGTGGACGGATTCGAGATGAAGCGGATCCTGATAGACGGAGGGAGCTCCTCCGACATTCTTTTCATGGATGCCCTGGAGGCCATGGGAAAGACGAAGAAGGACCTGACGCAGGTGAACTTTCCGATGGTGGGCTTCTCGGGATCGACTTCCTACCCGTTGGGGATGATTACCTTACCGGTAGAGTTTGGTAGTGGCTGGAAGATGGAAAGGCGGAACGTGGACTTCGTTGTGGTAGAATCCGCGGGAACATACAACGCCATTATCGGGAGGACCACCATCAACCCTCTCATGGCAGTTGCTTCAACCGTTCACCAGAAGATGAAGTTCCCGACGGACCATGGTGTCGGAGAGGTCAAGGGCGACCAGGTGGCGTCACAAAAATGCTATGTTAATGCCACTCGACGGAGAAGAAGGGAAGCCATGGCCGTCCTGCAAACCGATGCCGACCCTCGAGAGGAGTTTGGGCGGCCCGCCCCCATGGAGGATCTGAAGGAGGTTGAGATTGATGGACCTCGAAGGAAGGTGAAGATCGGATCTGCTCTGTCGGAGGAAAGAGCCCGAGAATTGATCGAGCTCCTGAAGGAGTTCAAGGAGCTATTTGCCTGGTCACCAAGTTATATGCCAGGAATCAGCCCCGACGTAATAGTGCACGAGCTGAAGATCGATCCCGCGATCAAGCCTATCGCGCAGAGGAGGCGTCCGATGGGCGCGGATAAGAGAATCGCGATCCAGCAAGAGGTAGGCAGACTGCTCGACGCTGGATCCATCAAGGAGCTCCGATTCCAGACGTGGGTTGCTAACCCAGTCCTGGTGCGAAAGAGTAATGGGAAGTGGCGGATGTGTGTCGATTTCCGCGACTTGAACAAGGCCTGCCCAAAGGATTGCTACCCACTCCCGAGGATCGACTAGTTGGTGGATGCAACAGCGGGACATGAACTGTTGAGCTTCATGGATGCCTACTCCGGATACAACCAGATCAAGATGGCGAAGGAGGATGCCCCCCACACAGCTTTTTACGCTGACAGCGACGTCTACCACTACGACGTGATGCCCTTCGGATTAATCAATGCCGGAGCAACTTACCAGCGGATGGTAAACAAGTTGTTCAGAGACATGTTGGGGAAGACCATGGAGGCCTATGTGGATGACATGCTCGTGAAGTCCCGACAGGCAGGAGACCACGTCCAAAACTTGGCAGCGGCGTTTGAGCGGATGAGGTTCCATCAGGTTCGGTTGAACCCGGACAAATGTGCTTTCGGGGTGAACTCGGGGAAGTTCCTAGGGTTCATGGTGAGCCAGAGAGGAATCGAGGTGAATCCCGAGAAGCTACGAGCAATTGAGGAGATGCAGTCCCCTGATGGGTCCGATTATAGCCGTCAGGCCCTTTAACGGCGAGGAAACGGCAAACATGCCCACCAGGCCCAGAGTAAAGTTCACGATGACCTAGGAGAAGGGTCCCGATGAAGGAAGTCCCGACGAAGCAGGGTCCCGACAGAGTCGGTCCCGACAGTGGAGCTAAAAGCTCCCAACGAGAAGCCTTTAAGTAGGCCCCGATGATGAATCCCTGAGAATGATTGGCCCAGTCACGATGACGAGGGGCCCCGAGCGGTGACACAACAAGATAACTCTAGAGTCCCCGACGGGAGTCGGGACTCGTTACCAGAGGATAAAGCCAAGATATGCGGGGCGTGGCCGAGATATACGGAACGTGGTTAAGATACACGGATCGTGGCCGAGATACGCGGGGCATGGCTAAGATACGCGAGATCATGTACGAGATAAGCGGGATACGGGCTAACCACCCCTAACGGTTCGCCAGGTACCTGAGGCACCTCATTGCCTATAAAAGGGCAGGAGGTCACCTCAGATCACTTACGTTGAAATTGAATAATTTTGATATCTGTTGCTTGCCAGTCAGACGAGGCACTCATTTAAGCATCGGAGAGGGATTCTGGGTCACCGCCCGGTCTATCCCCTCTTGCAGGATTGCGTGGAGCAAAGGAGCTAGGATTGCCGTCAAGGTCCGTGCCGGAGTTCCACCGTGATCCAACATTGGCGTCGTCTGTGGGAAACTAACAAAAAGCTGATATGCCTTCTACTCGCTCGATGGTGGCTGGCAAGAACAGAAGGGGACAATCTGGTGGTTCCCGTCACCCTGCTGCAACAAACCTGAATTCAGTACCAGAACAAGGAGAAAATCAAAATCATCCCCCAGCTGAACTCTCCCAGACAGGGGGGCACAATGGATCGCATCCCGAAGAAGTTGCCCCTCGACACCAGGATAACAGGGGGCAGGAGGCCCCCCCCGACTGCGGATTTGACAAGGGCCGTGGCGGAGGCCATGCCCATGTTCCTAGCGGCTGTAGAGGCTCTCTTAGACCGAAGGGAGGCTGCAAGGAGGCAAGAGGAGATGCCTCCGCTGGAAGAAGCAACCCTACCAACAGAGGGTCGGAACGTACAGGAAACCCCACCCCAGGGCCAGGAAGGAGGTAAGATGACCGGTCAACCGGAAAGGTTCGTGGTTGATGGGACAGGACCAGTTCAGCACAGGACCATTCCCCTAAATGGCCCCGTCACTACCGACCAAGTGGTAAAGATCGCGAACATCTGTATGGGAGAACAGAAGCCGCTGGTGTCGGAGTTAAGGGATCGATCCACTCATCCCTTCGTTCCCCGCCTAATAGACACCCTCGCCCCGCCAGGGCTGGGTATCCCCGGAACTGACCCATGGAGGATTCATGGACGAATCATCAAGGTGATTCATGGAGGATTTGCTGCTGGAGGTGATACCTCATCCGCTCGAGAGGTTTACGCCTCTAGAATCCCCACGGCGGGGGTGCTGGGTAAGAGGTCCCGATCCTGGACCTTGAAAGAAGAGATGGTAATCTCCTTCTCATCCGAAGACCTCACAGGAGTAGAGACTCCACACGACGATGCCCTGGTAGTAACTCTGGATGTAAACGGATTCGAGATGAAGAGAATTCTGATTGATGGAGGAAGCTCCTCCGACATTCTATTCATGGACGCGCTGGAGGCCATGGGAAAGACGAAGAAAGATCTGAAGGAGGCAAACTTCCCGATGGTTGGGTTCTCTGGCTCAACTTCCTACCCGTTGGGAGTAATCACCTTACTAGTGGAATTTGGTAGCGGGTGGAAGTCAGAAAGGAGGAACGTGGAATTTGTCGTGGTTGATTCGGCGGGGACCTATAACGCAATTATCGGGAGAACCACCATCAATCCACTAATGGCAGTCGCCTCGACTGTGCACCAGAAGATGAAGTTCCCGACCGACCATGGAGTCGGGGAGGTCAAAGGTGACCAGGTGGCCTCCCGAAAATGCTATGTTAATGCCACCCGGAGGAGGAGACGAGAGGCCATGACTGTCCTCCAGACAGACACAGATCCCAGAGAAGAGTTCGGACGTCCCGCCCCCGTAGAAGATCTGAAAGAAGTCGAGATCGACGGACCCCAGAGGAAGGTGAAAATCGGGTCCGCTCTAACTGAGGAGACAGCCCAAAAACTGGTGGAATTGCTGAAAGAGTTTAAAGAACTGTTTGCCTGGTCCCCCAGCGATATGCCAGGAATCAGCCCTGACGTGATCGTGCACGAGCTGAAGATAGACCCCGCGATCAAACCTATCACACAAAAAAGGCGTCCGATGGGCACGGACAAGAAGATCGCGATCCAGCAGGAGGTTGGCAGGTTGCTCGATGCTGGTTTCATTAAGGAGCTCCGATTCCAGACTTGGGACGCCAACCCAGTGCTGGTGAAGAAGACTAACGGGAAGTGGCGAATGTGCGTGGACTTCCGCGACTTGAATAAGGCTTGTCCAAAGGATTGTTATCCACTCCCGAGGATTGACCAGCTGGTTGATGCCACATCGGGACATGAGCTGCTGAGCTTCATGGATGCGTATTCAGGCTACAACCAGATCAAGATGGCCAAGGAAGACGCCCCCCACACAGCATTCTATGCAGACAGCGACATCTATCATTATGATGTCATGCCCTTCGGGTTGATCAATGCCGGAGCAACCTACCAGCGGATGGTGAATAAACTGTTTGGAGATATGCTAGGAGAAACCATGGAAGCTTACGTGGATGATATGCTGGTGAAGTCCCGACAAGCCGAGGATCACGTGCATAACCTTACCATGGCGTTTGAGCGGATGAGGCTCCATCAAGTTCGCTTGAACCCGACGAAATGCGCCTTCGGAGTCCACTCAGGGAAGTTTTTGGGCTTCATGGTAAGCCAAAGAGGAATTGAAGTGAACCCTGAGAAGCTGAGGGCAATCGAGGAGATGCAATCCCCGATAAACCATCGGGAGGTGCAAGTACTGAATGGCCGACTAGCTGCAATGAACCGCTTCTTATCCAAAGCCAGCGACCGATCAATGCCGTTTTTTGAAGTCTTGAGGGCCAATAAAAAATTCGAATGGACCGCCAAATGTGAAGAGGCGTTCCAAGCACTCAAGCAGCACCTTCGCACGCTCCCGCCGCTAGCGAAACCGGTTCCAGGCGAGCCGCTCTTCCTTTATTTGGCTGTTTCTGAATTTGCCATTAGCTCTGTGTTAGTAAAGGTTATCGAGGGTAATCAGGTCCCCGTCTATTATGTAAGCAAGGCATTTGCCAAATCCGAATTGAACTATCCCACCGTTGAGAAATACCTCTTTGCGCTGATAATTACTGCTCGGAAGCTAAGGCCATATTTCCACGCACACGAGATCACGGTGCTAACGAACCAGCCTTTAAAGCATTTTTTGAACCGACCAGATGCGTCAGGGAGATTGGTGAAATGGGCAATAGAGCTCTGAGTTCCGAATACACTTTGCTCCAAGAACGGCAATCAAGGGCCAGGCATTAGCAGATTTCATAGCAGAGTCTACAGCCCCCGATCTAGAAGAAGCGGGCCCTGTAGAGGGGGCAACCATAGAGGTCCCGATAGAAGAACAGCCAGAGAGGGCAGAGCAATCAGAACAGCCAAACAAGGAAAACACCTGGGAGATGTACACGGATGGCTCCGCAAGTTCAGACGGGTCAGGAGCGGGCTTCTTGCTGATACCACCGGGTGAAGGTGAACCGCTCCGATATGCCTTGGCTTTAACGTTCAAGGCCACAAACAATGAAGCGGAGTATGAAGCTCTTATCACGGGCCTAAAAATTGCTAAAGGCACTGGAATAGATCACTTGAGAGTGAAGTGCGACGCGGCGTTAATCGTGAACCAAGTTCAAGGGCGATACGAAGCAAGGAGCCCGGTAATGAAGAAGTATCTGCGGGAGGTACAAACCTTGAGAGAGAACTTTAAAAGCTTCGACATCGAGGCTATTCCGAGGGAGGAGAATGTAGAGGCAGACGCCTTGAGCAAATTCGCCCTGGGGGCACCCTTAGAAGAAAATCGGAAGGTGCACTTCCTGGAAAAGGTGATCTTGTCAAGCATCGACCCCACGCAAGTGTGCACCATTGAAGCAAAATCGGAGGAGGAGCCCACTTGGATGACCCCGATAGTCGCGTATCTGACTACGGGGGCAATCCCTGAGGATAAGACAGCAGCAGACAGGATATGTCGGATCGCGTCTAATTATGTGATGCTGGATAATCAGCTGTACAAGAAGGGCTGGTTCTCGACTCCGTACCTGAAGTGTGTAGCAGAACCCGACACCAATCGAATCCTGAAGGAAATGCATGAGGGGATCGCGGCTTGTCATGAAGGGACTCGATCCATTTTGAGGAAGGTGTTGAACTTGGGCTACTACTGGCCCACGATGAACAAAGAAGCAACAGCGTTGGTCCGATCATGCGACGCGTGCCAGAGGTACGCCCCGAGTATTATAGCCCCGGCTGCCAACCTGACATCCATCAAGAGCGCTTGGCCCTTCGCTCAGTGGGGCATCGACTTGGTGGGACCTCTTCCACAAGCACAAGGACAATGTAAGTATTTACTTGTAGCTATCGATTATTTTTCGAAATGGATAGAGGCGAAGGCATTGGCCAGAACAACGGGGAACCAGATCGTCAAGTTCCTCCAAACCCACATCGTGTCCAGATACGGGATTCCTAAGGTGGTGATCAGCGACAATGGCCCACCGTTTAATGGTTCTCAGGTGAAGGAATATCTAGAAGAACTGAACGTTGAGCATCGGACCGCCTCTGTACGCCATGCTCAGACTAATGGCCAGGTGGAGTCAGCCAACAAAATTGTGATGGATGGCCTGAAGAAGAGGGTCTATGCGTTGAAGGGCAAGTGGCTGAACGAACTGGAAAACGTACTTTGGGCTGTTAGAACGACACCCAAACGATCAACAGGGGAAACTCCGTTTGGCCTCGTTTATGGCACGGAAGCTGTCGCTCCTGTGGAGGTAGCTGTGGCATCCCACCGGACAAGATATTATGAACCCCTGACGAACGAGGAAGTGAGACGCCTGGACTTGGACTTACTCGAAGAGAAAAGGCGGGAAGCCGACGAAATCCAAGCACGAATGCGCTTAGCGACGGCCAGGTACTATAATCGGCGAGTGAAGTCCCGACAGTTCTTCGCCGGGGAGCTGGTGTGGCGTCACAACGAATTCACCCTTTTGGATCGAATCAACAAGATGTCACCAAAATGGGAAGGACCTTATAAGGTCGTAGGGATGCCAGCTCCGAACGCATACAAGTTGGAAGACCTCGATGGCAGGACGTTAAAGCATTCTTTCAGTGGCGAACACTTGAAGAAACACCATGCTTGAAGAAAGTCGCCTTAAGTGGTGCCCGATGTAGAATCGCCTTAAGTGGTGTATGCTATTTTCGATTCGATGTAAACCTATTTTATGCCAATAAATAAAGAGGTTGCTTCCAAACAAGAGTTGTCCTTAGATTTATGTTAAGTATAAAAGTCGCCTTCAGTGGTGCACGATGAAAGTCGCCTTCAGTGGTGCACGATGAAAGTCGCCTTCAGTGGTGCACGATGAAAGTCGCCTTCAGTGGTGCACGATGAAAGTCGCCTTCAGTGGTGCACGATGAAAGTCGCCTTCAGTGGTGCACGACGAAAGTCGCCTTCAGTGGTGCACGATGAAAGTCGCCTTCAGTGGTGCACGATGAAAGTCGCCTTCAGTGGTGCACGACGAAAGTCGCCTTCAGTGGTGCACGACGAAAGTCGCCTTCAGTGGTGCACGACGAAAGTCGCCTTCAGTGGTGCACGACGAAAGTCGCCTTCAGTGGTGCACGACGAAAGTCGCCTTCAGTGGTGCACGACGAAAGTCGCCTTCAGTGGTGCACGACGAAAGTCGCCCTCAGTGGTGCACGACGAAAGTCGCCTTCAGTGGTGCACGATGAAAGTCGCCTTCAGTGGTGCACGATGAAAGTCGCCTTCAGTGGTGCACGACGAAAGTCGCCTTCAGTGGTGCACGATGAAAGTCGCCTTTAGTGGTGCACGATTCTTAGATTTACTCTAAGTAATATAAAGTTGTCTTAAGTAATGCCCGAGAAAAGACGCCTTAAGTGGTGCACAATACTTAGGTTTATTCTAAGTATCCGAAAGTCGCCTTCAAGGGTGCACAATATTAAGTCGCCTTAAGTGGTGCGTGATCTTTAGGTCTATCCTAAGTAACTATTAAAGTCGTCTTAAGTGATGCACTCGATGTTAAGTCACCTTAAGTGGTGCAAGTTATTAATCGTCGGGAAGGACGCACAAGAATGTCTTAAGTGTCGAGGTTTCGACCTAAGCGCGTATAGTAAAGTCACCCGGAGAAGTACAACGACCGGAGCTAAAGAAGCCTGATATTGATAAGGGCTCGAGGGCCCAACGAGGACAAAAGAGAAGAGGATACAAGGACTCTAAAAAGTAAACATTCAAACTTGGTCCTGGTCGGCAGCGTTGACAGCAGCTGGGTCCACGGAGTTAGTGGCAGAAGGCCCCACAAGATCAGCCGTTGGAGGATCGGCTATCGGGGTCATGGGATCGAGGAGTTTCCGATGAAGAAGTAGTTCCTCTTCACTCTGAACTTGTGGTATGCATTTCCGGCCTTGAGCATCGGCTTCTTTGGTGGAAATGATACATCCTTCCCGGAGAGCTGCATCATAAGCAGTGCTGGAAATTTCATTCAGAACATGGTCGAAGTTGAAAGGCTTCCTTCCCTCGAAACCAGACCCCCTATCTGAAAGCAGCCATTGAAAGGCACGTTAGGTTTCTCCGGGAAATAACAACCAAACTAAGCAAATTTGAAGACGAACAATAGAGAAGAAATCTTTACTCGACATGATAATGGGAGGTTGGAAGAATGAACCTGACATTGCCGGAAAGATGGCCGAAGAAACACTAAGGACTCAAGAGTTGCAGAAAGCTTTCGAAAATTTATAAATGGTAAAGTGAAACTGTGCCCATGGTTAGGATTTTATAGACAAAGAGGACAGTCGAAGGGACGGTTCAATCTGAACCATCGAAATGAAAGCATTCTGATCCGGACCGTTGAGATGAAACGTGCGGAACTGCAGCAGACGCAATGATGAAATATCCTGAAAAGCACTTTTCAGAGAAAGCAGACACAGAGAGTCAGGCACGGGTGCTGATGACGTCACTCCATCATCTGCTGCATTTAATGCACTAGAAAACCGAAGAGACCCTTGGGATATAGCAATTATCCATAAAACCCTGAGGAAACGTAGAGGAGAAGACTGATAACTAAACCAAGGAGTAGATCCCCGACTCTAGTATTGAAAAAATCGGGAGTTGGAAGACACGACGAACTAAAAGTCCCTCATGTATTGGGGGCAAATGATGGGTCCGATTATAGCCGTCAGGCCCTTTAACGGCGAGGAAACGGCAAACAGGCCCACCAGGCCCAGAGTAAAGATCACGATGACCTAGGAGAAGGGTCCCGATGAAGGAAGTCCCGACGAAGCAGGGTCCCGACAGAGTCGGTCCCGACAGTGGAGCTAAAAGCTCCCAACGAGAAGCCTTTAAGTAGGCCCCGATGATGAATCCCTGAGAATGATTGGCCCTGTCACGATGACGAGGGGCCCCGAGCGGTGACACAACAAGATAACTCTAGAGTCCCCGACGGGAGTCGGGACTCGTTACCAGAGGATAAAGCCAAGATATGCGGGGCGTGGCCGAGATATACGGAACGTGGTTAAGATACACGGATCGTGGCCGAGATACACGGGGCATGGCTAAGATACGCGAGATCATGTACGAGATAAGCGGGATACGGGCTAACCACCCCTAACGGTTCGCCAGGTACCTGAGGCACCTCCTTGCCTATAAAAGGGCAGGAGGTCACCTCAGATCACTTACGTTGAAATTGAATACTTTTGATATCTGTTGCTTGCCAGTCAGACGAGGCACTCATTTAAGCATCGGAGAGGGATTCTGGGTCACCGCCCGGTCTATCCCCTCTTGCAGGATTGCGTGGAGCAAAGGAGCTAGGATTGCCGTCAAGGTCCGTGCCGGAGTTCCACCGTGATCCAACATCCCCGAAGACCCATCGGGAGGTTCAAGTGTTGAATGGCCGGTTGGCCGCGATGAATCGATTCTTATCCAAGGCAAGTGACAGAGCCATGCCATTTTTCGATGTGCTAAGGGCCCATAAGAAGTTTGAATGGACCGACAAGTGCGAGGAGGCATTCCAAGCACTCAAGCAGCATCTCCGTACCCTCCCGCCGTTGGCGAAACCGGCTCCAGGCGAGCCGCTTTATCTCTATTTGGCTGTTTCTGATGTTGCTGTTAGTTCTGTTTTGATTAAGATTGTCAAGGGCAACCAAGTGCCTGTCTATTATGTAAGCAAGGCATTTGCCAAATCGGAAATGAACTATCCCGCCATTGAGAAGTATCTCTTTGCGTTAACTATTGCCGCTCGAAAGCTCCGACCTTACTTCCATGCTCACGAAGTTACAGTGTTGACAAATCAGCCCTTGAAGCACTTTTTGAACCGACCGGAGGCGTCGGGGAGATTGGTGAAATGGGCCATCGAACTTACGGAGTTCCGTATACATTTTGCTCCGCGAACTGCTATTAAGGGCCAGGCATTGGCAGATTTTATAGCTGAGTCTACGGCACCCGATCTGAAAGTAACAGGTCCCGTAGAGGGGGCAATCACGGAGGTCCCGACGACAGAACAAGTCTCGATAACAGAACAGCCAGAACAGCCAAATCAAGAGAACACTTGGGAGATGTACACTGATGGTTCATCAAGTGTAGAATGATCGGGGGCAGGATTCGTATTGATACCGCCCGGTGGAGGCGAGCCCTTGCGATATGCTTTGGCCTTGACATTCAACGCCACCAACAATGAAACGGAGTACGAGGCTCTCATCACGGGCCTCAAGATTGCCAAGGGTACGGGGGTCGACCATTTGAAAGTAAAGTGCGATGCCAGCTTGATCGTGAATCAGGTCCAGGGGAACTATGAAGCCAAGAGCCCGACAATGAGGAAGTATTTGCACGAAGTGCATACTTTGAGGGGAAGCTTCAAAAGCTTCGATATCGAGGCGATCCCGAGGGAAGAAAACGCGGAGGCAGATGCCTTAAGCAAGTTTGCTCTAGGAGTGGCCCCTGAGGAGAATCATAAGGTGCATTTCCTGGAAAGAGTAATTCTCTCAACCATCAATCCGTCGGAGGTTTGCGCTATTGAAGCAGGATCGGAGGAAGAGGAGAAGCCCACTTGGATGACCCCGATGGTCACATACCTGATTACGGGGGCACTCCCCGATGACGAAGTGGCAGCTGTTAGGCTGCGTCGAATTGCAAACGATTACGTGATGGTGGATAACCAGTTATATAAGAGGGGGCATGTGAAGCCTTTTCTGAAATGTGTGTCGGAGCCTGATACGAATCGGATCCTGAGAGAGCTACACGAGGGAGTCGCGGCCTGTCATGAAGGGGCCCGATCTATCGTGAGGAAGGCTTTGAACCTAGGCTACTATTGGCCTTCGATGAACAAGGAAGCGACATCGATGGTCCAATCCTGTGATGCATGCCAGAGGTACGCTCCAAATATCGTGGCTCCCGCCGCGGACTTGATGCCCATCAGGAGTGCTTGGCCCTTCGCGCAATGGGGGATTGATTTGGTGGGACCTCTTCCCCAAGCGAAAGGTCAGTGCAAGTATCTACTCGTAGCTATTGACTACTTCTCGAAGTGGATAGAGGCTAAGGCGTTGGCCAAGACAACGGGGCAGCAGATCCTCAAGTTTCTCCAAACCCAGATCATATCCCGGTATGGGGTTCCTCGGGTGTTGATCAGCGATAATGGCCCTCCGTTCAATGGGGCTCAGTTGAAGGAGTACCTGGAAGAATTGAACATTGAGCATCGGACAGCTTCTGTCCGCCATGCTCAGACCAATGGCCAAGTAGAATCAGCCAACAAGATCGTGATGGATGGCCTGAAGAAGAGAGTCTACGCCTTGCAGGGCCATTGGCTGGATAAGCTTGAAAACGTGTTGTGGGCTGTTAGAACAACACCCAAGCAATCGACGGGAGAAACTCCGTTTGGCCTGGTTTATGGCACGGAGGTAGTCGCTCCCGTGGAGATAGCGGTGGCGTCCCATCGCGCGAAATATTACGAGCCTCTGACGAACGAGGAAATGAGATGTCTAGACTTAGACTTGCTCGAGGAGAAAAGGTGGAAGGCTGATGAAGTCCAGGCTCGGATGCGTCTAGCAACAGCCCGATATTATAATCGACGTGTCAAGTCCCGACAATTCTTCGTTGGAGAACTTGTCTGGCGGAGGAACGAGTTCGTTCATCAAGATCGGATCAACAAGCTATCG
This sequence comes from Clarkia xantiana subsp. parviflora, assembly GCA_036873135.1. Lineage (NCBI taxonomy): Eukaryota > Viridiplantae > Streptophyta > Magnoliopsida > Myrtales > Onagraceae > Clarkia > Clarkia xantiana. The sequence continues at coordinate 12,938,417 of JAPTYO010000010.1, read as the reverse complement.
CCGAAATGGGAGGGACCTTACAAGATCGTAGGGATGCCGGCCCCGAACGCGTACAAACTAGAGGACCTAGATGGCAAGACGTTGAAGCATTCCTTCAGTGGCGAACACTTGAAGAAGTATCATGTTTGATATTAAGTCGCCGCGAATGGCGCAAGTTATCTAGCTATCCGATGTAAGCAAAGCTTTGAATTATTAATAAAATAAGTTACTTCCGATCAAATTGCTTCTAGATTTATTCTAACTGTTAGTAAGACGTCCTGAGGGGCGTGACCAAAAGCCTTCCGAGGTACGATAGAAAAGCCCTACGGGGTATGAGTAAGTCGTCTTTATGATGCAACCAAAAGCCTAGGTACGAAAAGATCCCAATGGATCCGCGTAAGTCGTCTATATGATGCGGCCAAAAGCCTTAACGGGTACGAAAAAAGCCTTAACAGGTCCGCGTAAGTCATCTATATGATGCGGCAAAAAAGCCTTAACGGGTATGATTAAGTCGTCGGGAAGGACGCGATAAAAGCCCTTAAGGGGTACGATTAAAGTCGTCTGATTTGGCGCGATAAAAGCCTTAAGGGGTGTGAAAAATCACCTTAAGTGGCGAAGTCCCGATTGGATGAGAAACCTTAAGTGGTGAAGTCCCGATTGGATGAGAAACCTTAAGTGGTGAAGTCCCGATTGGATGAGAAACCTTAAGTGGTGAAATCCCGATTGGATGAGAAACCTTAAGTGGTGAAATCCCGATAGGATGAGAAACCTTAAACGATAAAATCCCGAGTAAAGCGTCGGAAGGACGTATGAAGTCACCTTAAATGGTGCATCGGAACGTTCTGAGTAACAAGTCTAAAGTCGCTTTAAATAGCGCAAATAATTATCGGAACCAGAATAGTTGGAAGAAATTTCTTATATAAAGGCTCGAAGGTCAAAGAGGTCCGATACAAAAGAGATAAAGGAGAAAAACTACAAGGACTAAAAAGATAGAGCATTAGGCTTGGTCCTTGTTGGAAGATGGGTCCTCAGCAGCGTTGGAGGGAGCAAGGTTCGGAGGGGCTTGGGCAGAAGGCTCCGCAGTCCGCGAAGTCGGGTCCACGGCATCAGTCTCTTCGCTCTCCGCTGGGAGGTTGAAGTACTTCTCCGCGAAAGGAGCGAGGGTCTCGGACTTCTTGAAGTCGATGGAATCTTCGTAGGCGGTGTAGAGTTCTTCGACGGCATTGAACAGGGTGTTCTCCACCTCGGACTTGCAGAACCCTACAACATCCACCTTGAAGTCTTCAGAATTCCGGTACTCCTCGCGACCCTGTAGACGACCCTCCTCGCGACCCTGCAGGCGACCTTCCTCGTGGCCCTGGGCCTTGGCCTCAGCAAGCTTGGCTTCGAGCCCCGCCTTGGCCTCTGCAAGAGCCTCCGCGGAAACATTCTTCTTGTGGATGAGCTGCTTCTTCTCCGCCTCATGCCGCTGATGATCTGCCTGGACCATCTTCCGCTCCCGACGCATGACAGCCTCGTGATCCTGAACCTGCTTAAGCAGGCCCGAAGCCATCTCGTCAAGGAGAGTCTTCTCCTTAGCCATCTTGTTCCTGGCCGCCACAGCCTCGTCGAGGTCCACCTGGAGCTTAGCCAACGCGTCGGGGTCCGACTTAGCTTGAGCTTCCTCCAAAGCACCCTTGAGAGCCAGGATGAAGCCGAAGCAGCGCTGCTGGTCCGCGGTTTCCTAAGATGGAAGGGAAAGAGGATTAGAATCCGATGGTCGAAGGCAAAGAATGATGACGAAAATAAAGCAAAGGTAAAGTCTTACCTCCATCCGACGGATGGCCATAGCACGGAGCTCCTCCTCGATGTCCTCCCGCGCCAAGGATATGGGCCGCCTCAAGGCTGGAGGAATTGACCCCGCCAGCAGATGCAGGGCCAATTCAGGATCAAGGTTTCCCCGCTGGAGTGGAACCCCTCGGAGAGACTCGATCGGGTTCCAGGGCATCGTCCCCTGGTCGGGAGTGAAAATCTTGTAAAGATTTTCATCCATGGGGAGAAGGGGGATGGCCCCGGAACTTTCAGCTGGAGGAGCCACGTCGGCCGGTGGCTCGGGGGTCGGAGAGCGGAGCTCGGGAGGAGGACTCCGGGACACATCCTCCACGAAGGGCCTCAGGATGCTCCGACCTGACTTGCGGCGGAGCAGGCCACCTTCAGCAGGCTCCTCGGAGGAAGGAGAAGCCTCCAAATCAGTCACCTGACGGAACTGAGCTTCCGTCGGGGTTCCCTCCGTCATCGGCGCCGGTGGAGTCGTGGCCCGGGCTGGAGTAGCAGCTCGCCTCGGAGTGGTAGCCTCCGCTGGACCTGCGGTGGCGGGACGAATAAAGCCAGGAAGAGTATCCTTAGGGCACCAGATGATTTGGCGATCGAGGTGTTGGTTCTTTCCAAAGATGTTGTAATATCCCGCCTTGAGAACGCGGGGGATTTCTCCTCGAAGGATGTACTTGATTTCTCGAACCCGCGTTTCCCGATCAGCGGGGATAAACTCCTTGGGAACCAGTTTCATATATCTTTTAATAGCACGACGGACACGCTTACCTTCCTCGGCGGTAGTGACCCCGAAGGCTTGGTCAATTTCCTCCCTCCTGGCCCGCTTGGCCACGACTTGCCCCTCGGTCGGAGGAGCAGCAGAGGGAGTGGCGGAAGAGGAAGCCCCCTTCTTCAGCGACTTCCGCTTCCTCTTGGAGCCACCTGGGACGGCATCAGTCTCGCCCTGCTTCAACATGAGATCAGTCAGCAGAGAAGCCTTCTTGGCTGCAAAAATAAAAAACAGAGTGATTAGAAGAATTACCCAGATGACTAAATCTTTGGAAACAGAATCGAGGAGCCGGACTCCGATATGAATCAAATCCTTCTCCGTGAGCTTGTTGGCGTCAAGGGGAATGAATGAGTCCCCCCAACGGTAGAGTTGGACCATCTGAAGGGTGTTGAGGTCATCCTCAGTGTAGACCCCGAGCTTGGGGGCAGGGTCCGCCTCAACCTCCCATCGGGGCCATGGGACAGAGCTGTTTTGGACGAAGAAGTAATACTTCTTCCACCCGCTATTATCCGACCCCGAGTCGCGAATCAACACCCGATCCTTGTGGAACTTCCAGGTCTCGCTGTCCCAGCCAAAACGTGAAAGTTGCTCCTTTGTCCACTTGGGGAGTCGGGGGGAGAAAGAGCAAACACCAGCCTTATTGCACTTCATGCCGTAGAATGTGCGGAAGAGCAGTAGACTGTACGTCCACTGCTGGCGGAGGCATAGGAGCTGGAAGGCATTCCACACACGGATGGCGTGTGGAGAGAAGGTACAAGGGTGCGTCTTGTAGAAGTTGCACATCTCCACCAGGTTTCCGCAGAAGGGAAATCGAATCCCCGCGCTAATCTGTCCGGCAGAGACGAACACTTCTCCCGCTCGAGGACGCGTGATGACATGCTTCCTCTTGACAGCAGGTTGAGACTCATAGGGGAAACGAGGTTCCCAATCCGAAGTAATACACCCCTCTCGAAGGGCAACCTCATATGAGGTCTCAGAAATCTCATTGACAGCGAGTTCAAAGGTGAAAGGGGTCCTAGCCTCAGAACTAGCTTCGTCTAAAACGATTACAAACAAGGAAGATTTAAGAAAAGAAGAGCAAACTTCAGCAAACCATGAAAGCAGAGAAGAAAATCCTTACCAGACATGATGGATGATTGCTTGGTGAAGATGAAGAAGGATCGGGGAGATCGAAAGCCCTGGATCACTTGAAACCTTGGAGAAGAAAACTTCAAATTCGAGAATGGCAGAATTTCCAGAAACTGAGAGGGTAAAGAAGAAGTGAATAATGCCAGGGTTTTGGCTTTTATAAGCAAAAGGACAACTGGAAGGACTTAATCTTGACCGTTGAAAACGAAACGATTCGATCGTGGTCGGTGAGATTGGGAAGACGGTACGGAAGAGACGTGGTGACGTAATAAGCGCTTTTTCAGAAAGCAACAGTCACGCCGATTTGAGCGTCGTTTCATAATCCCTAGCATTTAATGCTGCGATAACCGAGGAGTCTCATCGGATTTGGTAACTGCCTATAAGGTCCAGTGGGCCCAAGGTAATCATGAGTGAGAAACTCTGTCTTACACGCAAAGCAAAAGCCTCCGACCGAGATATCAAGAGGCCTGAAGATAAAGGCCTCCAATGGCAACATCGGAGGAATGGACATAAAAGCCTTCGACAGCGAGGTCGGAAGGTCTGGAACTGGAAGACACGACGAACTAAAAGTCCCCCATGTCTTGGGGGCAAATGATGGGTACCGATATAATCGTTAGCCCCGTTAACGGCCAATGGACGACGAGTAGGTCCAGTGGGCCTCGTGAAAAGCCCGGAAGGCTCAGAGGCCCAACATGAAGGGTCCCGACTTAAACGGTCCCGACATATGAGTTGAAGGTTCCCGACGAGAAGCCTCTTAGCAGGCCCCGATATGCCTTAGTGAAGGCCCCGATGATAAAGACCCGCGGAGGCTGGACCCGTCTCGTGAGACAAGGGGTCCTGGGTGGTGACCTAGAATGAGATAACTCTGGAGTCCCCGACGGTAGTCGAGACTTGTGATCAGAGGATAAAACCGAGGAATCCGCCTACTAGGTAGAGTAGTGGGAGACGGTTAAAGATATAGATAAATTCCCCCGAGATACGCAGGGCGTGCCCGAGATACGCGGAGTATGGGTAAGATACGCGGAGCGTGGGGCGAAATATATGGAATCCCGAACGAGATATACAGAATCGTGGCGAGATATACGGAATCATGGGCAAAACGGCCAATCACGGCCACAGGTAACTGAGTAACTCCCTCTCCTATATAAAGGAGGAAGTTACCTCAGAAAACACATCATCTAATACGTACTTCGATTACTGCTGCCACCCCATTGATCATATACTCATTTAAGCATCGGAGAGGAATTCTGGGTCACCACCCAGGTCATCCCCTTTTGCAGGATTACGCGGAGCCCAGGAGTCCAAGCTTCCCGTCAAGGACGTAACGGAGCTTCGCCCGTGATCCAACACTTGCTATGTTATTAAAAAAATTATGCGAAAGAATTTCATTTTAGTGTTAATTACTAAAAAAACAAATCCAACTTTAGTGAAATATAAGTAAAAATGACAGAGGCTGGAATGATTAAAAAAACAAATGAGTGAAATAGATTTATAAAAAAATGAGATAAATAAATAAGAAAGTGGGAGAGAGAGAATAATTAATATAGTAAATATTAATAAAATAATAAACACTACGTAATGTTGGTCGTAATGTTGGACGTAATCTCACATTTCATAAAAAATCGGATGTAATCTCACATTACGTTGAGAGGCGAGTCAATGAGTTTTTACAGGTTTTGACCAACCCGTCGTAATTTCAGATTACAATGCACATTACATTACAATGTTCACATTACATCGTTTGATTTGCCAAATTACGTAATATTGATGTAACGTTGGACGTAATGTGGGATTACGTCCCACATTAGATCCATCCAAACACCCTTAGAAAACAAATTTTTTGTTTTAATTTTTTGTTTTACTTTTTCAAACTATAATCCTATAAAACTGTGTGAGCTTCAAAAAGCTAACTCCTAGACCGAAACAAAATGGTGTCTCCCCTGTTATGGAGACGCTTCTTCTCCACGAACCGTCCACTCAAATGGAGCATAAAGCAGGTGAGGAAATCCAACTTTTCCGACTCTCTCGAGGAGATCAAGAACCACATCTCCGATTCCGACTTCGTAGCTTTATCTCTCCGGCGAACCGGTTCGGCCGCCGCACCCTGGCACCGCGCCGCCGCCTATGACTCCGCCGAAACGGCCTACTCCAAGGCTAAGTACGCCGCTGAGCAATACCAGGTCCTTCAGTTCGCCGTCTGCCCTTTCACCATTAGGGCATCCAAAGTCATTGCTCATCCGTGAGTTCAGCTGAACCTCCAAAATGAAAAAAAAAAAAAAATCTGATGTATCGTTGATGAATTTTACTGCAAGGATGCTTCTAAGTTTCAGGTTGTGTAATTAGGCTCCTTATGGCACTTAGCTTTATCTGAGTAGCTTGAGGTTTGTCAAGCTATGTGTTGTGGCATTTTTCTGCTTGAAGTTAGTCAGGCTTTTGATTCTGACCTAATTTCCACTAAATTTGTTGAGGCTGGTTAATATGGTATAATTCATGATCAATGATCTTCGAAGCATAACCTTATTTCTGGCTGAATTGGAGTGATAATAGAATTTAATTAGGTTCTTGAGTTATTCCTTAAGGTACTTAGCTTTATCTCAGTAGCTTCAAGTTTGTCAAGCTATGTATTGTGGCATTTTACTGCTTGAAGTTAGTCAAGCTTTTGATTATGACCTAATTTCCGCTAAATTTGTTGAGGCTGGTTAATATGGTATAATTCATGATCAATGATCTTCAAAGCATGACCTTTGAAGTTAGTCAAGCTATGTATTGTGGAATTTTACTGCTGATTTTCTGCTTTTGAAGAAGATATAGTTATGCTCCAAACTTCTAGAGTGAAGTTCTGATAGACGAACTGATACAACAGTTTCTTCACCACTGTTGTTGTTTCATCATGCTATTGAAACACTAATGTCATGGTTTTCTTGAAGTACCACATTTGATTATGAACTAATTCCCACTAAATTGGTTTTTTTTTTGGTGAAACAATAAATTGGTTGAGGCATATGGTCTGATAGTGGAATTTAATTGTTACTGTTTGGTGCAGATATAATTTTCATTTGTTCCCTAGAGACGAATTAAAGATGGGGATGCCATCTTACAGTTTTTCATGTCAAACATCTTTTCTGGAACGCATGGTGCAAGATGGTTTTGATTTTAATGCCTGCATATACAACGGTATGCTTGCCTCTCCTTCTCTGATGAAAAACTATCAAGTATCACATTTGACTGAATTTGAGTTCCATCTAGCACGAGCAGTTATGGTTGTGAAAATGGCAAGTGGGGAAATTGATACACGAACACATTTTTATGATGGATTTCTTATCTTATAGTTTTTTTGGTAGCTAGAGCTACTACTTTCATTTCAGAAATATGTTAAATCGGTTAAGCAGTGATAATAACTGCAGTCTGGTGGTGGTATGGTTTGTATCTCTTTTGATTTTCATTCTTATCGACATAATGTTAGATCTATTTCAGCTTCTGATATCTTAACCTGCTGGTTTATTGCACTCTATTGTTCCAAAAACATTCATGATCGGGTATTTTACAAAGATCACTGAAACTCTGTATCTCTTAATTTATGAAAGTTCTTATTTCGATCAAGAACCAATTATTCACAATCCATACCATTTTGTTTTCCATATGTTCATAATATCCATATTTTTCCTTTTGATAGGCATCTCATACTTATCCAGGACGCAGAGCTAGCTGCTAAAGTTCGAATGGGGAATCCAGTACTCATTACTGATCCTAATATCTATATTTTTCCTTTTGATAGGCATCTCATACTTATCCAGGACGCAAGAGCTAGCTGCTAAAGTTCGAATGGGGAATCCAGTACTCGTTACTGATCCTATTAAATCCTCCTCTAGCCTCTCTGTTGCAGATGGAATTTTTGTTGGAAGGATTAAAGCTCGTATAAAGCGATGGGTAGAATCCTGTAAAGATCGAAGCACGAGTTCAGATGGTAAGGAAAATCTCTCTGGACATTCTGTTGCCAATTCATCTTGATGCATTCTATTGCAGCTAATTAATATATTGTTTTAACTATGCAGGAGCTTTTGCAAAATCACTGCGGAAAATTATCCAACAAACAAATCAGTATGGATCTAGACCATCCATGGATATAGATGTCTGTAGTGAACGTCAGTCAGTTCTCATCTTAGAGGTACCACACATTTACAAGTCTAACCCGTTTTCTATAAGCAAATCATCACGGTTCTTCTCAGTGCCTTTGAAAGCTCTTCTATTCTTTCCCCTCCATACGGTCCAAATTAATTATACGACCGTGTGACAGATTTTGCCACAGATCTGTGAAGAGCTTGTTCCATTAATACTTCCAGCAAGAGGAGGGTCTACTCTAGCCATTCGTATCATATTTGCTAGTTCAAAAGAGGATAAGGGTATTCTATTGGTAGGTTCCGTAATTCCAAAATGTGTAATATTCCAATTATCTGCAATCTGCTCCTTTAATGCAATTTCATTGTGGTTTTGTAAACAGGGAGAGCTTAAAGCTTCTGATGACGAACAGAACAAACAATTCCGAGGTTTCCGAGAGGTGATGGACTTTATATCTGCTTCTCAGAAACCTACAGTCTGCTACAATTCTCTTAATGGTATCTTCTGCTAAATATATTTACTTTGCTACATCTTTACATTATTTTTTTTTTCAATTGATTATGCATTTTTTATTGTTTTGCTGTTCAGATTTTACATCCATCTATTCTATGTTCCTTGCTCCCCTGCCTCCAACCATGGATGAATTCCTATCCTCCTTGAATCCCGTATTCCCCCAAATTTTCGACGTCAACAACTTACTAAAGGAAGCCTTTTCTCAGGCAAGATCAACAAATTTATCCGCTGCTCTGTCCTTATTGAATAGCAGGTCTCTTACTGCACCTATTGACGTAGAAGTTCCATTTAAAGGCAAGTCTATTGGTTTCCCGTCTTGCTCGTTTTCTGCAGTATAGACATAAAGCTTCTGTTGCTCATAGAATTCCTGAGATTTGGTGGAATTTGAAATTTAGATTAAAAATGAAATCTTTTCCATTTCAGGAAAGGGCAATACTACTTGATGTGAAATTTCGAGTGAACTTCATAGTAAAAAATGAAACTTTTTTCATTTTAGGAAGCAATTGAGTGTATTCCTTTAGTAACATTTTTGCAGATTTACTCTAAATTTCACCTTTTGCAGAATTTTCGATAGAGAACTGTTGACTATCCCATTTAATCTTGGGTTAAGAACCTATAAACTGTCTGAGGTTTGTCCGATGTGAAATTTTGGTGTCTGAAGTTTAAATTGTTGATATTGGCTGTCTGAAGATTCAACTTTGTTGAAATTTGGTTTTCCGTCCATTTTTGCTATCAAATTTAACAGAATTGTGTGAAAAATCAAAATTGCCCCTAATACCTTATGTTTACTCCGGCCAGCCACACCATCCAACTCCGGCCGGCCACCACCCTAGGGGCAATTTTGGGATTTTTTTTATCGGGTCATGTGACAAGCACATGACCAAGTTCTGTCAAATTTAACGGCAATTTTGGACAGAGAGCAAATTTCAACAAAGTTGAAGTTCAGACACCAAAATCTCACGTAGGGCATACTTCAGACAGTTTATAGGTTTTTAATCCTTAAGTTTCACAGTTTAGTCTCCATTGTTTATTAATCCTTGTAGCTAACTGTTTTTGATTGAACAGATACGGGAACCGAATCCAGTAGTCATGGCCATGACGCGGTAAGCGTCTGCAATTTGTTTGCAAACCTCTACTCCATCTTGAAACTCACTCCAAACTCTTCCGGTGATTCCATGGCCAAATCCGAACCACATTTCACAACTCAAAACAACACAAAGAAACTCGACAGCAATAACATCGTCTTTCTGTGGGGATTCAGACATGGGACATCAGCAGCTTCATTGAAAACCAATCTGCAGGGTTCACACGATGTTTTCTTGGAGGACTTCGATGTTTGCTTGGTGGACAAGAGTTGTGCCACCGTCGTGTTCTTTAAACCCGATGTTTCCAACACCGTCTTGGGGGTAATCAGTAATCAGGTGATACCGGGATTTGAGGGTTTGAAAGGTGCGAGCTATGAAGTGTACGAGAGAATTTGTCGGCTTGGTTTGTGGGAGTTGGAACTGGCGGATGCTTTTGATGAAGTTACAGCCGACGAGGACCGTGTTTTGGAAAACGGGTCTGAGAGTAGAAAATCCGAGGTTTATTGGGACAATGACGACGACAATGACTTGATTATTAACTTCAATGACTTGTGACACAAGTTTTGATTATGGTTATGAAGTTTTTAGTGGGTAGTTGTTAGGGGGTGCCAAAGATGGAATCTCCTTATAGTTAAGTGAAGATTGCTTGCTAATGAAGTAACTCCCTATCCAATTTTGAATACTAACATTTTTATGAGTTCTAAAGGAAAATTAGACAGGTAATGTTAGAATTTGTTCAACATTTGGGAGTGTTTTTAGCAAAAGAGGACGTATTGGCGCAAACATGTGGGGGCAAAATGAAAGAAGGAAAATTATCTATAGAGTTCTTTTGGTTTTTTTTGTAAATATGAACACTAATTAATTACCTTCTAAGGTTAAGAATTTAAAAACGGTTCCAATATATGTTAATATATGTGTTACGCTGCAATTAGGTGTTTCATTTTTTTTTTTTTTTGCGATTAACTGTTTGACATAAAATTCGTTTGCTTTATTTTTCGATCAAAATTGGTGTTAAAAATGATGGATATGAATAATGTGAGTCGCACGTGATAAGTTTTTCGCAACACATATGACTAAAAACATATCATGCGCAAGTCAACTGATTTCGTTTTGTCAGTAAAACATAACGAATTTGGAAGGTGGTTTAAGCCCATAAATCTACTTTTTAATATCACCGTTTAATTATTTTACCAGTTTATCAATTGAATTTTTATTAGTTTTTTAATTTAAAAACTAACCAAATTAGATTAGATAGATTTATCTAAAAATTTATTCAACCATTAGTTTAACCAACATGTAAAGTGAGTTGTGTTACAAGGGTTATCCAAATTCTAATATATCTATTACCGTTTATTCGGAAAGTGCTTTAACCTTAAAACTCTCTTCTCGAAAATTGCGAAAACAATTCTGCATAAGAAAAAAAATTCTTTTGACCTTAAAACTCTATTCTCGGAAATTGTGAAAACAATTCTCTATAAGAAAAAAAAATTATTAGAAGTTATTTTTTTAATTTTTTTTGGCCGAATCTTAGAAGTTTTTATACAAAATAGTTATTTTTGAAAACGTCAGCTATATAATTTTAAAATGGATTAAATGTACTTTTCATACCACATATTTGACCAGATGTGGCTTTTAGTACTGGATGTTTAGTTTTGTATATTTTTGGTACCAAATGTTTGAAAAAATGTGGTTTTTGGTACATTTGTTAGTTGGCCGTTAGTTTTGGTCGTTAAATGACATGTGTAAGTCACGTGATCGACTCTAAACTTTTAATTTTGTTCAATTTAGTCCCTCAAATATATTCATAACTTTTATTTTGTTTAATTTTGTCCTAAAGCTTCAAAATCGAAGCCAATTGGGACCTATCCCCAATTGGGTAAATTTGATACAGATGTGGCTATGTCAATTAAATTCGATTGGTTTAATTGGGTCCGATTTTGAAGTGTTATGACTAAGTTAAACAAAATAAGAGTAAGGAATATATTTGAGGGACTAAATTGAACAAAATTAAAAGTTTAGAGTCGATCATGTGACTTGCACATGTCATTTAACGGCCAACTAATGGATGTACCAAAAACCACATTTTTTCAAACTTTTGGTACCATAAGTATACAAAACTAAACATACAGTACTAAAAGTCACATTCGGTTAAACATTTGGTATGAAAAATATATTTAACTTTAACCCTTTTAAAATTTGGCCATTTATTTAAAAAAAAAAAAAAAAAATCCGGTCCATAGTCTGCACCATTCTACAGCAGAAGACACAGGGGAAATCGAAGGAGAGACCAAGCAAGCTCACCTGCAATGGCGGCAATAACGACTTTCTCTCCAGCTGCAAAGCTCCATGCGGGAGAAACCTACGTACGTCCTTCTATTGCACGGCCCCGCATTTTCTCTTTGAACTCGACCTTCTTTGGCTCCAAGATCACCACCAGGCAGTCATCGGCGAAGTTGACTCGAGCATCGGGAGCTGAACCTGGTGCCTCCACCGGGTTTACTCCCGTAAGAGCTGCTCACCATTCTTTTGACGTTGTGGTAATTGGAGCCGGTATCATTGGCCTGACAATTGCCCGGCAGTTCCTTACTGAGTCGGACCTGTCCGTCGCGGTGGTGGACAGGGCTATTCCGTGTTCTGGCGCCACTGGTGCAGGTGCTCCTTTTTTCTTGCATCTGAATGAATTGATTTGTCCATTGTCCAGTGAGTTGTTGCTTGCTACTGTTGATTTTGCCAGTCGAAGAACAACTAGCTCGACTTATCTGTTGACCATGATCCAATTAGTTATAGTTGAGGCTGATTAATGTGATTAGATAATTGAAAATGCTTACGATTCTTGTTTTTCATTTTCCCTGTTCTGAAGTCTGATTGGTAATAGGATGGTGTTCATCCTCTGTGTGGCTTTTTTGAGCCAATCCAGGGCAGGGTTATATATGGATGGCACACAAAACCCCGGGATCAGATACATGGGGGTTGGCTTTGAGAAGCCATAAATTGTGGAAAATGATGGCAGATGGTATAACCAATCAAGGTTTGGATCCTCGAGACGAGATGGGATGGATGAGGACAGGTATGTAGATGATCTTTTCTTCGAGCTCAGTTGGCTATTACTACTACTGTTTCTTGGGGTGTTTTCTTGGTTGCTAACATTCACTCTTATCCGTACACTATGACATACCCATCTTTAATGTTACGTGATTCAGAAACGTGGTATCTGATAGACCTCTGATCAAGTTTTGCAAGGTCCATACTAAGGTATTTGATTTCCTGTTTTAGGGAGCTTGCTAGTTGGGAGAACCCTTGAAGAATCAGTGAAGTTGAATCGTAGAGTGAAACAACTCTCAGAAGCTGGTTTGAGAGCTGAATTCTTGACTAGCAGCAAGTTGCAGCTTGAGGAACCAGCTCTTTCCTTAGAAAAAGAAAGTGGCGCAGCTTTTTTCCCCGATGACTCTCAACTGGATGCTCATCGAGCTGTTGCTTTTATTCAAAAGGTCCTTAACAAATTAATGTATTGGATTTTTCTTTCACCATCTTCTTTTGAATATTTTGTATGCATTATGGTTTTTCAACAATGTCGGAATGTAGGGTAATAGAGAGTTTGCTCCAGAAGGCAGGTATGCAGAGTTCTTCCATGATCCTGTTGTATCTGTATCCAGGTAGTATGCGATTCCTTTCATGGATTTCTATAGTTAACTGTGATAAAATATTAGTGCTGTTGTTAGTTAGATAAGTATTGAGGTTTAGATTCATATATGCAGAAGCGGTAACAGAGGTGAAGTGAAAGCTGTACAAACTTCCAAGAATACTATACATTGTAGGAAGGCTGTAGTTGTTGCAACTGGTTGCTGGACTGGGTCTTTGATGCAGAATCTGTATAAGGAATCAGAAGTTCAGATTGACATCCCTGTAAAACCTCGGAAGGTTAGATTGCCATATACAAAGAACTGTATCTCTCTCAGCATTTTTGAATTATTTCTTGACACTGAAACAATCTCTTAGTACTTATATCTCAACTAGAGTAGAATAAAAAACATTTCACCATCGATTTGGGTAGTCGATTTATGCCAATCTGTTCAACTGCATTGGTAAGTGTGCTAGATTGCATTTGAGTGGTCTGGTTTGACCATACCGGATTTTAAATTTACTATTGGATTTTCCGGAAAACAGTCTTGGTGCTGTCCAGAAGTTAAATTAGTCTTTATCAATAGGAAATCAACTTCGGTTTGCTTAAATTGACAGGGTCACCTGCTTGTTGTGGAGAATTTTGACTCTCTTCCACTGAATCATGGCCTAATGGAGGCTGGTTATGTCAACCATCTGCCGAATGCCTTGCCATCCTCCAATTCAGCTTCATCTGTTGATGATGGTCAAGAGTTATCTGTTTCAATGACTGCTACTTTGGATTTGATGGGGAATCTAGTTCTCGGTAAAGTTCAAAACCGTAGTTCCACGTTTGTTTTCAGTATTCCTCCTATGAGTCATTGCTTATAGCAGGGTCAAGCAACTTTTACCTTTCTTTAGATTCCTTAGAATTGTCCTAAATTTGTATATGGTTCTTTCAATGCGATTTATTTTCTGGAAAAGAAGTTACCTTTGTTGATTTCTAGATTGTCACAATCCTTTTCATTATGATAACGCCTCTCCTCATTAGATTCAACTTCCTTTACAGGTAGTAGCCGTCAGTTTGTTGGGTTCAACACTGAAGTGGATGAGAACATCATCAATCTCATATGGAAGAGAGCTGAGGAATTTTTTCCCAAGTTGAGAGAAACAAGTTTATCTGAAATTAGCAAGAGCAGAAATGTCAGAGTTGGATTACGTCCTTACAGTAAGTCACAACTTCCTTTAGAAAGTGTTATACCACTCTCATGTGTGCCTTTTAGCTCATGTAAGTGCTCTAATAATCTCAGTGCCAGATGGAAAGCCAGTGATAAGTCATGTGCCTGGTTCATCAAATGTGTATGTTGCAGCTGGACATGAAGGAGGCGGTCTGTCTCTGGTAATTTTCTGAGTGATTGTAGGATACAGTGGAGATGATAAAAATTTCTGGCCTTTAACATAACATATAGTTGTTTTGATTTAACTATTTGGGAACCTCCCATTGATCTGGTTCATTGTGCAGGCTCTAGGGACTGCTGAAATGGTTGCTGACATGGTATTAGGGAACCCTACAAAAGTCGATTCTGCACCTTTTTCCATTGAAGGCCGGTGTTGCTGATAATGTTTCCTGTTTTCCTGTTTACATGGAAAAAATTGCCAAAGATGCTTCATGTCATTACTGTTGCTGTAGGCTTCAGATATGTACCTCAGTTGACATCCTTTATTTTCTGGTAGGAAAAGGCTTTCACCGTGAACCTGCTATTAGATGTTGTCGGACTATGTATGGGGATTTTGCTTACCTTGTAAACTAGTTGTAGCTGTTGCAAATTGCACTAAATATGAATGTAGGATTAAGTTGCATTGCTCTGCATATTTTTCTTTGGCTTTTTTCAGAGTCTTTTCATTCTATGCAGTATATTTCCGGGGTTTGGTTTATAAGAAGAAATCTTTCTCTAAAATAATCGGAATGTAATATGACAACAATCTATTTATATGAGAAATAGTCGTTGCAGGTACAAGCCACACATTGCAAGCACTAAACAAGGTAAATGAGAAGGGTTATAATGCATCTGGTCTCTATTCACAGGCAAGAAACAGTATGCTAGACAAGACTTCTCTTCTGGGTAATACTTGTTCATAGAATTCTAGCAGTTTTAAGTATTTAAATTTGTCAATACCCAGTTTATTTTCACATGGATATGCTGTTAGGTATTCCCTCTCGAGGAATAAGAACGTCATAATGAATTTTGGCTGGCCCAGATCTGTGCTTGAGGTTTGGGTCTTTATTCCTCTCCAAGATTCTTTCCTGTATTTGCTTTAGATTTTCATCAAATCTTGCAAAACTTTGTTGGATCTCTTCATTGTCAGTCCATTTTGAAGATGCTCTTTGACCCAAGTAAACTTCATCTGAAGCGTGCCTTGACAATACTTCTGTCATTGCAATCATCAGGGTCATTTCTAATCTTCCCGGCAACATATGGAGGTAGTACCTGTCACTGTCTCTGAGGAACTCGGCGAATTCAAAGGTACCTTCTACAGGGATGAATTGTCTGCACATTGCAGGGCGGTTTGGAGGATATCCACAGTATGCATACTGTCCAGAGGATACAGAAGCATGAAGTCCCGAAGCGATCCATATGATGGTTGTGAGAGTTTCTATCAGGTCAGACAGAGTTTTCATTTCAGTCCACCAATGCTCGTTCTTCTTATCCCCATGGCCCACATTTCGAATTTCAAGCCACCATGCTTGTAGTTCTTCATCGAACCTAACAGTGCTGTCGTCTTTGTAGAAAATGGAGCAGTAGTTCTCGACCCATGTGTTAATTGCATTCCATATCTCAAGCCCATCTGCAGCATATGGATAGTCTTCCAAGACAAGCTTAACTCCAGCTGGACTATCTGGATCTTCTACAGCCATACATCTATAAGAAATTTTGTGTCAAAATACGGTAATTCCAACTTGCATTTCAAATTTTTGAATCCTGCTAGAGCATGCAGTTGATTTTTTCTTTAAATGTTAAGGGTTAATGTATCATTAATTAAGCACCAACAGGATACTGCTCGTATACAAAAGATGGGGTAAAATAAACAAAAGATGCACAACAAGAGATTCATGGATCCCATCTGTATCCCACTATACCAAAAGTTTACAAGTCTAACCCGGTTTTCCTCATCATAGGTCTAAGTGCCTTCAAAAGCTTTTCTGTTCCTTTCCCCCATACTGTCAATATTGCTAGAGGAATCATCTGAAGATCATACTGCTGTTTGAAGTTAGTTTTGTTGTTGTCAATGTTATATAATACATGGTAGACTTTTTATGAATATATAACCTAATACTCCAGTATATGTCTAACTTATTCTAGGTAGTAGCTCCTACTGGAAAATATGAGTATCCATTGTGAATGCTTAATAGAACAAACACAAAAATGAGGGACTAAGCCCGTTTCTCTTGAAAGCAAATAGCATCATGAAAAAAAGAAGAAGAGTTCCACGCTTCACCAGTCAAAATGTTAAAAGAAGAAGAATAAAACCTTTTGTAATTTACAGAGTAGGAACAAATAGCTGTTACCTCTTCAGTAAGTCTGAAGGCAAGGTCTGTTCATCAAATCTCCACTTTTTGTAAAGCATGGAAGACAGTTCCATCGATACGTGTTTGGTGAACAATGTAGTCTCTAGAATTCCTCCAGAGTTTATGAGAAAACTCCTAGCCAATGCATTAATGTGAATTGTGTCTTTGAAGTGCGGATCTAAAAGCTTGTGTATTGGGTGCATCATACTTAATTGTCTTCTTGTGGCAATGACGAATGGCTCGATAACAGCATGAGTGTGTAACCTACACAACCAAATTTCAAAAATTTCTAAGACAGTTATTAGGGATTACTGGTCTCTAATATATGACCTAATTTATTGTGTAACTCACCAATGACTAATCAGATGATGGTATGCAGAATCATTTGCTCCAACATGAGCCTTTGCAAGCTGCCACAGAGCTGCTTCAGTGCCGTGGCTAGCTGGAAGAAATACTCTATCAACATCGTTACTATATGAGGTACGAGGTAAGGTCAACTCTATCACCACTGGCTTTAAAATATCATCTTCTCCTAAGAAAAGCAATGTACGAGATGCATATGCCCGAACATCCTTCATGTTTATTTTTGCTAGAAAAGGCAGAAGATAGTCATGGTGGTCCAGTATGAATAGTCTATTCTTGGACAAAGCCTGTTCTACAGTTAGGCCATTGAGGTTCTGCTCTAAGTGTGCTGTCCTTATTGAACTATATGCTCCTGTTCTGCTTACTGGGGGAAAACCCTGCAATGAATTACTGAAAGATTGAGTAATGTTTAAAGTATTGATGTTAGATTATTTACAGTCCTGTAATTTTGCTTTGTGCTTTTTCAAGATGAGATAAACTGTCTTCTTTTTAGTTACCTGCAAAAGCTCGATTCGTGCAGGATTTGTTCCTGCCAGCATCTGGTGTGCAAACTCCTTGTCATCTTTCCAGGCCCATTCATTTTCTGAAACACAAACAGAAACTGAGTATCACCTTTTGTTCAAAGTTGAAGATGGATTCATTACTTCTTGTTATGTTTCTGCACACCTGCTATAATGTCAGGTACTGGGAATTTTGGGATCTTCTGTTTTCTTACACATGTTTTTTTCAGTTGCTCGTTTGATACCTTCTTCCTCACTTCATTTGGGATGAAGCTCTCTGTCGGTGCACCTCCATCAGTTGAGAATAATTTCCGTATCCTATCAAATGAACTGAAAGTACCCAGATCCTCTCCCTGTAGTGATGCCTTCTGTTTTACAAGGAAATGCACGATCGAATTTGAAAGCAGCCCTTGTAGTTTCTTGGGGCTGAATTGTTCATATGGTGGAATAAAGACATTTATATCGGTCATTTCGAGCCTGCTCTCAATTGAAGGATCTGCTTGCAAGAAATTGGATTGAACTGAACTATTATGAACTTCAAAAACATGGATGTAGTATTTGATTATACAGAAGAGGAAACTTTACTAATGTTCAACATAAAATATTCACCTTTTTTGCAGCTGGGACGACCTGTTCGAAGCCTACGAGGATAAGGATGAGACCATTTCCCACCCAGAACAGGTCGGTCATGTTCTAGACCTTTGTCGGGATTGCCAAGATCATTGTAGTAATCATAGTCATATATTCGATCCCCGTCTTTCCTCTCTCCTGTCCCATCTCCCCTCAAACATTTGAGCTCTTCTTTTCGCAGTTCCACCAGAGCTTCTGGTGTTTGGTTAGGAAGATAACTCTGTGAAAGTAAAATAATCTCAGTAACTCTTATCATTTTATCCTCCAAAATTACTTGATAAAGATTGATCGAACCTACCGTGTTTGAGAAGAATACAATGCCATTCTTCGTGTCTTTCGCTGGATAGACCCATGAATTGCAGTCAAAATGTATTCTCTGGCCACCCTCGACCTGGAAAGAAGCTGATTGGAGGAAGAATTTATGCTTATCGCAATTGGTTATGAGAAAAGCCCCGGGTATCCCGAATCCCGCCTCTGTCGTGATCTTGACACGGTAAGTTATTAGTTTGAGCCCTTTCTGTTTGTCTATCTCACTGCTCTTTCCATTTTTGAAGCAAGCCTTATTGCTTAGTTTTGCTCTCTTAGTCCCTGTTTCAACAATAGTAACATACACAAAATGTCAAGCAATCTCTTTACTGCTTGTTTGAGAAAAGTTTTTTCTTTGATGCATCTAGTTATGAATTTGTGAAAGGTTCAGCAATGTACTTACTTGGGTCAATATCGGTTCGGCTGTATAGACGAATAGAAGCTGATTTACCGGGCCCGGATTGACCGTGGCTCGGTGTGACGAGAAGCTCTCCAGTTATTATACAGTGCTTGGGTCTCATAATAGTACCCACTACTACTCTCTCTGTAGCTCGGCTTCGGACTCTGTTCAGATGTTTTTGCATTGCTAATGGCTCGTCTCGCTCGTCTGGCTCGTCTCCTTTTGGGTTCGGCTTCTGACTCTTAGTTTTACAGTTGCATTAAGTGTAGGAATTTGAGAGCAAATGAGCTGAGATTGCTTGGAGTTTAAGAAACATGGTATGGTTTGTGGAACTTGGGTCGCAAGAAAGGTATATGTTCCTATCTTCAGCCATTGACAATGAATCCTATCCATTGCTTCAACTATGGAGTTTTGTTATGGAGCAGCTTTCAAGTGGACGTTTCTTTCACATACATCACATGTAAATGTTCTGAATTCAAGTTCGGATATACTCGGCTCGAACCTGCTCGAGAGTGTTATTGAGCTTTTATGTATACATTAAGACTTATAAATTGTCTGAGGTTTGTTTTATGTGAGATTTTGGTGTCTGAAGTTTAAATTGTTGATATTGGCTGTCTGAAGTGTCAACTTTGCTGAAATTTGATTTTCCGTCCATTTTTTCTCTCAAATTTTACATAATTGTATGAAAAGTCGAAATTGTAGTTGATACTTTTATGTTTACTCAGGCCGACCATCACTCAACTAGGGGCAATTTTGGAATTTATTTTTTATTGTGTCATGTGACAAGCACATGACAAGTTCTGTCAATTTTAACAGCAAATTTGGATGGAGACAGCAAATTCCAACAAAGTTGAAATTTAGACTGTCAATATCAACAATTTAAACTTCAGACACCAAAATCTCACTTCAGACAGTTTGTTCTTAACCCCATTAATTAATATATGTCGGGCTTTAATATATATTGAGCTAAAAAAGTCGATCGAGACGAGCTCGAGCTCAGTTGAGTAAACTTCAAGCCGAGTTCAGGACTACAATTTCGCTTCGAACTTAATCGAGCTGAGATCGTGCTAGGTGAGTCAAGTTCAAGCCTGAAAATTCACGCTTGAAAGAGTTTGAGTTTGAGTTCGAGCTCGAGTTCGGCCTATTTTGAGGCCAGTAAACTACGAGCAATCTAATACTTAACTCGTCTCGACTCGTTTATTCTTTTAATGTAACACATTGCTCGCAAATTCAGAATGGCCCGAGCACGAGTTATATATATATAGTAGTAACATTAGTTAAATTTTTGAAACTCGAACTCCGCTCAGATACAAATTCGACATAATTGAGCTTAATTCTGACTCGTAAGCTCATTGTACACCGTAATAAGTTTGCGTTTCTGGTAATTATAAAAATCAAGTTGTACTCGAACTCGGCTGACTTATTTATAATATAAAACTTGTTTAGTCTCGCCAGTAGTTAGAGTCAAATATTATTAAACCGGACTCAATTGACTCGAGTTGGTTAGAATTGACATTTTGCAAGTGGAATTTGAGTTTTGACTGAGTCATATTTACCCTTATCTTTCTCTAATTACAAATTAGCCCTTTAGTCAATTCTCGAGGAGCTGTAGTGAGTGAACCAAAGAGGTTCTTACCACAGCGATTGCCTTTCTTCATTCCACCTCCGAATTCAACAATGGCGCTCTCGTCAACCCTACGGAGGCTCTCTCCCCAAATCAACCGCCTCCCTTCTATCAGCTCCGCCCTCCGCTCCACCGCCACGCTCTCCCACTCGGCGAAGGTCTCCGATCGCATCGTCAAGCTCTTCGCAATCGACCTAGACGGCCAGAAGCGGGAGATCATCGGCCTCTCCGGCCACACCCTCCTGAAGGCTCTCGCCAACAACGGCCTCATCGATCCGGCCTCCCACCGCCTGGAGGACATCGACGCCTGCTCCGCGGAGTGCGAGGTCAACATCGCCCAGGAATGGTTCGAGAAGCTCCCTCCCAGATCCTACGACGAGGAATACGTGCTTAAGCGCAACTCCAGGGCTAGGGTTCTGAACAAGCACTCCAGGCTCGGATGCCAGGTCGTGCTGACCCAGGAACTCCAAGGTATGGTTGTCGCCGTTCCTGAACCTAAGCCGTGGGATATTCCGTAATTCGAGCTCCCCTTGCTGGGTCTGATGCAATTCAGATTTTCATTTTCTTTTTGCCTAATAATGTGCGCGATCTGCTGTTTAATTTGGCCGCGGAGAAGTGTGCCGTTGGATTTCGTGATTCGGACATGGTAATGCTGAAAACTTTTATGTATTCGAAATTTCAAGCAGTCTTTTTTTACTAAGAATGTATGAACTATGAAGTCTCTATATCTTTTCTATTTCTTCTTTCTAATCGCCTGTGGTCTAGCTGTTCCATAAAACCATCGGCATTGATTTGCAAATGAGCACTTGTAATTGGAATACTGAAATGTGTGCTTAGATTTTCTTGCATAGCCGATCATGGGTGACTGAAGCAGAAAATTTTAGGAGATGATTGTTGTGTTCATTGCATCAAAATCTTATCCCTTAGTATTGCCCTCTTTGTTTTGTGGATTTCTATGCGAGTTGAGGTTTCAAAGATGGAAACTTCCAATCCAGTTACTATCTGGGATTCTCAACTTTCACATTTTTATCTTGATCGGTGTCTTTTTCTTTTGCGTAGTTTGCTTATATCTGATATCTGTTCGAGTTTTGCTCCCTAGCTAGCTTGTGAAAAATATAATAGAAAGCCACATCATAATGGTTGTTCTGTTCATTGCATCAAAACCTTATCCCCTAGTATTGCCCTCTTTGTTTTGTGGATTTAGTATGTGAGTTGAGGTGTCAAAGATGGAAACTTCCAGTCCAGCTGCTATCTGGGATTCTCAACTTTCACATTTTTATCTTGATTGATATCTTTTTCTTTTGGGTAGTTTGCTTATATCTGATATCTGTTCGAGTTTTGCTCCCGAGCTAGCCTGTGAAAATTATAACAGAGCCTCATCTTATTATTTCTGAAAGGGTGCTTGGAAGAGCTAGTCTCCAATTTTTGAAAGATACTTTTGTATTTGTTCCATCCCTTCGAATGCAGAATCGTTGCAGCAAGTAGGTGATGAGCTCCAGTTAGATGATCAAATTTATGCATGTTGAATTGAACTTTTGGTTGGTGTAAACTCCATAAAATGTCAAATTGGTTTCCTTTTTTCAATCATTAGTTTGCTAGAAGCAAAAAGAGCTCATATGTTGGATTTGCTTTTTACATATGTTGGAAGATGTTTTACCCAAAAGATGGTAAAATAGTTATGCGTAAAGATGATATTTTTCCAAAGCAGAGTAGAGAGAGAGGTTGATACTAGAAAAGGAAACACAAAGAAGCAGCTGTTGAAAACTTGGAATATGATCTGAGCAATGAATTGCTGAGTGCTTGTTGCAGTTGTGCAATACAGTAAAACTCTGGTTCTTTTGTTCTTTCTACTTGTAGTAGAGGAGTTATTTACAGTAAAACGAGCTGAGTATCTGTCCCGATTCGAATAAAAATTTGGGTTAACAATCTAATCAGAGTCTTAATTTACACTATGTTGCTTTTAGGCGTGCCAAGTTTAAATTGTTGCTAATAGGCGTTCCATGTTTCAATTTTTTTTTTTTTTTTTTGCCTTTTGGTTTTGCATCCGTTTTTCTGATAATTTTGATGGTTCTTAGACCAATGGCTCTACTAAATTCAACATCAAGAGCATTTAAAGAAGAAAAGTGCACATTCGTTTCCTTTTAACTTATGTCAATTATTGTGTAAATACAATGAAATTAAATAATTTATACAAAATTGAGGTTCAATTTAATCTTAATTGGTATAAATAAATATGAATTGAAGAGAAGTCATATCAATTATGTCAAATTTAATTTAAAAATAGATAGAAAATAAAAAAGCAACGAAAAAAACTTGAAACACGTGTTAGAAACAATTTAAATTTGGATACCTAAAAGCAATATGGTGCGAACTTGAAACTGTGATTATATTTTTTAATTCTAAAATTATCTACATCGAACTTGGTAGACCTCAAACTTTTGAACTCTAAATTTGGCTCGCATTTTAGCTTGACGTGACTCGTTTTATAAGTTAGCATTTCTTATAACTACACAAATCGAGTTTGACTAAATTCGAACTCGGTGATTTATGTAATAACAATAATGAATAAATAAAGCTTGTTTAAGTTTGCGAATAGTTCAAGTCGAGCATTATCAAATTTGAATTGACTTGACAGACCATAAGCTTTTTAAGTCGAATTTGAGTTTTGTCAGAGTCGATTTTGATTTGCTCGATAAAGATGATATTTGAAATGCAATCCTTATGTTTTACCTATTCTTGGATGTGTATATATATATTATATATTATTGATAATCATGGATAATTACGTACTTAATTAGTTGGGCTTGCTATTTTAATCACTTGGAATTAAGTTAACCAGTGGCTTATCGTTCATTTCTCCACTCCACACATTTTGATAATCTCATCCATAAAACCCGTTTCTCTTCTTCACCATTTCCCCTATACTCCATACTTTCTATACCATCATTCCATTCTCTCTCATTCCTCTCTCCTTCTCTCTCCACAAACCCTAACCCTAACCCTAAACCCGAAACCCTATGGATCCGGTGGAGCTACGTCGGGTTTTCCAGATGTTCGACCGAAACGGCGACGGCCAGGTCACTAGAAAGGAACTAAGTGACTCGTTAAAAAACCTCGGAATCCACATCCCGGACACCGAGCTGGCGCAGATGATCGAGAAGATCGACGCCAACGGTGACGGGATCGTGGACATCGACGAGTTCGGGGCGCTTTACCAGACGATAATGAACGAGAGAGACGAGGAGGAGGACATGCGGGAGGCGTTCAACGTGTTCGATCAAAACGGAGACGGGTTCATCACGGTGGAGGAGTTGAGGTCGGTGCTGGGCTCGCTAGGGTTGAAGCAGGGGCGAACGACCGAGGATTGCAAGCGGATGATAAAGAAGGTGGATCTCGACGGAGATGGAATGGTGGATTTCAAGGAGTTTAAGCAAATGATGAAGGGCGGCGGGTTCGCCGCGTTGGAATCGGGCGAAAATGGCGCGCTTCATGCGTAGCGCGTTACGTAATTGTTGTTGTAGTAACAGTTTGATCGTCTACGTGCATGCATCTGCATGGTGTGTACGTAAAATCTTATATGAAGAACATGAAGAATCTGTGGGATTGATTAGGGAGTCCGTTTTTGTAAGATAAAATGATCGGTTACTCATTTGATGAAACACACAAGAAAAATGGTTCTTTGCGTCGATTTTTGATATATAAACACGAATACTACACAAAAATTATCTCTAATTTATCGAAATTTTCAGTATCCTCTTCTAAGATGCATAATATGCATCTTAGAAGAGGATACTGAAAATTTGTGTATGATAGGGGTGTATTTAGCTAAATATCTGTCCACTTGACTGATATTTTACTCGTTCTCGAGTCTAAAATTTTCAAATTTAATTAAGCTCGCTCGGTGCTATACTCGATGAGTTTGAGCTCGGCTCACTAAATTTAAAATTGTTTAGTTAAATCATAAATGTTGCACCTTATCTCAAACCCGACTCGAATAGAGACTTTTAGCTCGAACTTGAATATTTATAATATTATGTAAAGCTTGAATAAACTCGAGCTCGTATAAGATTCTGAAAAAAAAGAAAAGAAAAAAGAATTGATTAGACTCGTGATTCTCTCGAGTCAAGGATTTATGAAGTCGTATCGAGTATATGAGTTCATATATACTCCACTCGACTCGGAATTTAGTGAGTCGAATATCGATTCGGTCGATCTCGAATAGCTTGACTCGTTAATAAAGGGACTCTTTCGAAGCTGCTGGTCGATAGATCGATCTTCTTCTCGGCCCGGCAGCTCGAAGTAGACTTTCTTCACCGCGTGCCCAACACAGTACGTATAAATCACTAAAGCAGAGGATACCAGAACAACCATCGTGACGGCTGTCGGAACAGCGTACTGTGTCTCACAAAACAGCAGCCCCAACCTGATCTGAATAACATTAACCATGGCCTGGCCAGCATCAAGAACACGCAACCGGCCGCCGACCCGATCCCCGAACCAAAGACGCCGGAATTGAGCAGAAATTGGTCCACGTCAGCTCCGATGGCGTCTTCCCTGTCGGCGCTGTTGAGGATGCTGACGTGGATCTTGAGGCCCTGAGCCACCAAGGAGGAGAAGAGGTAGCAGCTGAAGGAGACGATCTCGAAGACCACCGTACCAGCCACTTGACGGTGGTGGGCCCGGCTCTGCATGAGGTTGCATCGGCGGTGGCAGCGGCGGCGGTGGAGGTGGTGTTGAAGGAAATTCCGAGGAAGACGATGGCGGTGAATAAGGTGTTCACGTTGACGATGGCGTCTATGGCCGTGACAAGCACTTTTGTGTTTTTGCTGCAGCAGCAAAACAGAAATACAAACAAAAAAAGTTATTATCGAATCATTCCATTCCAGAGATTAAACATAGAAATTATAGAGAGAGAGACCGACTTGGCCATTATCGGCTTATCGCCTAATCGGAACTTGTGGATGGCAGGAAAATGACAATATCAGCTACTTCTTCAACTAAAAACCAACTCTTAAGTAGGTTCAATCTCTACTAATGATCATAGAATTTGAATAACATTATTCTGAGCTTTGCCGTATGTGAGATTTTGGTGTCTGAAGTTTAAATTGTTGATATTGTCTTTCTAAAATTTCAACTTTGTTGAAATTTTATTTTTCGTCCATTTTTTCTGTCAAATTTGATATAATTGTGTAAAAAGTCAAAATTGCCCCAAATACTATTATGTTTATTCCGGCCACCACCCAACTTCGGCTGGCCCAATTAGGGAAATTTTGAGATTTATTTTTTATTGAGTCACGTGACAAGCACATGACTAAGTTTTGTCAATTTTAACAGTAAATTTGGACGGAAACAGTAAATTTAACAAAATTAAAAACTTCAGACAGTCAATATCATCAATTTAAACTTTAAACACTAAAATTTCACATACGACAAACTTTGACAGTTTATAGGTTGTTAAATAAAAAAACTAGCCGGTCAATTCTGGGACCGCCATATTGAGACTCAATTCCGGGAACATATATGCTACCAATTCCCTTTCACAGAAAGGGATTCCCTGAAGATATTTGTTACAGAGATATTACACTAATAACAGATAAACAAGTAAACTGTAAGAGAAAGTTCTACGAAACGCAGACTTGTCAACGTTACATGTCAGGCCAATCCCGGTATGAAATTTGTCACTAATGGGAGATGATGATTGACAAGGATGCTAACAAAGGGATTTTTTTCATCGAGTTTGCTACAGTTCAACAATTGCAGTAGTGCTTGATATTATTCCATGCAAAGATATTCTCATATGGTAGGGTTTTATGCCCAGAACTAGATCCAATCAGGTTAGGTTTGTTAGGTCAAGTGACTCTGATCCTAATCATGGTCCGACCTATCCCCTATGTTCGACTCGAGCTTGGTGAATCGAGTTAGTGGTTCGATTGGAATAATTTAGTGACTAAATTATACCCAAAAAAAATAGTATTATAAATTAGCGGGCTAAACTGAATAAAAAAAATTGGACTAGTTACGTGCAAGTCATATGACTATTTAACGCTCAATATTAACAGACTAATAGATGCACCAAAAGTATACCCATTCCAAATGTATTCCACCAAAAATATGTAAAAATACAAAATTAGTCAAACATATTGTATCAAAAGATCTGTTAATCATTTGTTTTATGGTCAGTTAGTTAGTCATCATTTCCTCTTTTCTCATGAAATGATTTTAATCAAGTTATTAGAGATATTCGACAACTTGTGATTTTTGAACCTCAACAGTACAAATTGAACACTCTCAACCACTAAATTAAAATTAATGAATATATTTTTCTATTATTTAAAAATGATCATGAACCATTAAAAAAACTGGAATTATTCGGAAAAAAATTGAGATAACAAGTTGTGAGGATAAATTATTAAGTGAACCTTCACCCAATCACACACAAACACAAGACATTATTTCTCCACATGGCGATTTCTAATTAAGTGAAGGTTCATCACATCAGTGTCACCTGTACTTAATAATTTCTTGTCAGAGTGGTAAATTTGATATTATAATCCTCATAAACAAATCTCCTTTTTCTTCCATATATATAAGATTATAAGATAGTACATTGTTGTAGTTTCAAATCCAGAGAGAATAAACTTAAAGAAAGAATACTGCAAAAAACAACACTTTAACACATTTCCTATCTTGATCAAAATTGCGGATCAGGGCCTTCAAATCGGATGTAGTCATACATAACTCCATCAAATATACCCGCAAACGATTGAGTTAGATACATTGTGTTCGTCCCACGACGTAAAACCCGACCCGGCACGACGACGCTATAAAAATGATACATTCCGTGTATCCCGTGTCGCGCTATCGCATTATCCGACCCAATCAACCTAGTCGAGAATAATGCCCGACCCATACTCGGTTCGACATTGAACCTCACCTCAACCCGAGCCCCGTTAGCCGAAGCTAGCGCCATTTGTAACGTATAAGTCGCACCGTAATCCACGTCACTCAACTCAAACTTGACCCGCCATGTTGTGACCGCATAATCTTCTCCATTACCTAAATCCCTCGAAACATGCGCGAAAAACCAATCTTTAGTGTAGTTGCTAGTCCCGACGGTATAAACGAGATCGTCGTCAGGGTATAGATCGGTGTATCGTTCCCATAGTCCGTATTGCCGGAACCAATCGTGCTTTAATCGGTTATATAACCTGTTCATGCGATTCGGTGCCACCTCGGGTACGTAGAATTCAGCGGCTTTACGGTCAGGAACACCAATCTCCCATAGTGTGGGCCCTTGCCGAGGCGGTTCGTTTACGAGACGGCCTAAATGGGTTTCTGATGCTTCGGTGACGGTGATAACGGGTTCGTACTTGTAGTCTCCGACAAGTCCGGGTACCCATGCATATAGATTGTAGCTTCCCGGGCGAACATTCTCGATCTCGAAGTGGCCGTCACGGTTCGCTCTTGTCCAGAACTGATAGCCTTTAGTTTCCTTTTGCCACGATCCGGGTTCGCCCGGTGCAGCCAGGCCAACATATGCGGCATCAGCGGGGAAATCGTGATCGTTTAGATATTTGTCCCGGACAAGTAAATGTCCGGACACCGTACCTCGTTGTTCGGAATGTGGGTAGTCCTTCGAGTCAACGAAACTATAAGGCCAACTCCGGGTTTCGGATACCATTTGCCTCTTCGCATCTTCCCATAGACCGGAATGTCCGTCGTCTTCCGAACTAGCCTTGTTGACGTAGATCATGACGGGTCCGAAAACCTTCTTCCACGACTCTCCGTCGATAAATCTCGTCATTACGTCTTTTCCAGAATAATGAGTGGTCATGAAAGTGGCAAGCGTAACGGGACCGGCATGCGAGGTCAGTTCCTGCTTCAACGGGCCACAAACCCGAAACTCGTAGCTCGGACTAATCATCCAGAACCCAACATGCGGGTTCTCCGATATCCACCCGTGAACCCGAATATTTTCGCTCTCTTCCGAGTACTGATACTTATCGCTCACCTCTCCTTTAAGTTCGGGATTCGATGTGTTCGTTAATAAAACCGCTTCTTTGTAATCTAGTCTACGGCCCCGATCATGGTCCTCTTCGGTCGGCATGGTTCGTTGTCTCTCGTCCGATATTGCCATGAAGTGAAATTTATCTACGTTGAGCTTATACGCGAGCCTCGTCTGAGAGAGCTCGAACCCGGGCCACTCTCCGAGGTGCTCATATATCGCGTAAACGTAAACTCCGGCAACACCGCTTCGTATAATATACCTCCGATCGATATTTAACGGGACGGTATTATTCGAACCGTCCCATTCTCGAATAAACGATAACTCGACTAGATCATCGGTCTGATTTACGATCTCGAACCGTTTCGCATCGACCTTGTCGAGCACGTCGTGATTTGCGCCGTGTGGGGTCCACACTAAATCCAAGTACCCTCTACGGTTCCGAGCAGTGCGCTTCAAGAAATTATCGAGACCTCCGAACATGATGTTCGATATGTCGCCTCCGGGATTCTCGAACGTAACCTCGATAAGTCCGTTGTCTACCACAATCGTGTCGGGTAAAACGCGCATGTGTACCGAACCCGAACCCTGTTCACTACTCGGGCCGAGTTGGTCGGTGGGTCCCGGTGAGATTCCCCGACTAGCGGCAGCGCATGCTTGAATTAGAAACATGAGTAGAATCGCTACGGCAAAGCATTGGCCGTGCCTTGCAAGCAAAGCCATCTTTCGTATTTTGAGGAAGATAACGTCTCTATAGTTTGTTCAACAGAATAATGGCTATACGGTATTTATAACCATCTACGAATTATTATTTTTAATTCTAAAACGTATGAATATGTAATGTAATACATTTATTATATATACAAAATAATTATTTCCAATTTTTTTGGTATACAATATATTTATGTCTATTTAGATGTATGTGTATACAGACATAATATATATTATAGTATCTAAATATAGATATAATAATATATATTTTATAGTATCTAAAATTTTAATCTATGATTGGAGTAAATTAAATGTTTATGATTATCAACAATTTTTCAATAATACAATTACTTATTGATTGTAATCAAATAAAAATTATTAACATCAGTTGTTTTTAAAGAAACAACGGATATTAATATCAACAATTAATGTCTTTTTTTTTTCTTTCTCAATCTAACATGATATTTTAAGTGTTAGACTTTAAAATAATTACTAATTGCATAGGTCAACTGGTAAAAAGTATAGTACTAATTATTTATATATTAATTACTTAGTTGTTACTTTCTGTAACTGACTGCATTGTTGGATTTACTTGTGTATTTTTTTTTGGGTGCAATACTTGTTTAGTTTGTGCGTGTACTTTTGTAGTTCTTTTATTTAGCAACTAGATCGATTTTTTATGGATGGACAAAAAAAAATTGAATTTATGTAGCTATAATTTTGAATAGGAATAATGTAAACATTTTATATAGAAATAATCAAACGGAGTTATATATATATATATATATATATATATATATTTTTTTTTTTCTGATAAGAAGAACCTATTTCAATCAAAAAGTTAACATTGCACTCATATGCATTGCAGGATGCTATAACGGACGGGTTGAGTTGGCCGAACTTGTTGTGTGTGCAATAATGATATAGTATAACATTATTACCTGCCATGCATAATTAATTATGATGATATGATAATGTATGTACGCACAAAATACTAACTGAGTTACTCCATAAAACGAATGAAGACTCAAAGTCGTCTTCATTTGATGATCAGAGAAGAGAAGGAAGCACTACTTCCTAAAAGACGCCTTGTTCGAGATTCTGTCTGTCTTTTAAGATGTAGCTTCCTTCCCGTGTCATATATGGCTCGTCTATGCAGTTTATCCAAAAAATTCTATTTTGTTACTGTTATATACGTCATATCACCTGTTTTGTGCATTTTGGCATTCTGCAATGCACTAAAAAGGAGCTTACAAAGTATTCAGACAGAAAGACGTATGCAGACAGTTAAGTCATCCCTTCTCCAGATGAGGTACTTCCGACCGGTGGCTCGCCTTTTCCCGAGCCTATAATTTCTTCAAATGCAATGATTTTTAGGTATATAAGTGGTTTGATGGTGGAACAAGCTATTCATGGACTTTAAGGACAGAATATTGTGAGTTTAAGTTTCAGCTCAAAGATTGTGACTTAGAATTTGATGGGATGGAAAAGATAAAAGTGAGAACATATTGTGTGACATTATATATTGTCAGTTATGTTATAGGTAGACTATTGTTAACTAATCTTGTTTTGTCTAATTTAGTTTTGTGGCACATTATATTCTCTCGAATTTGTACATTAAAAGACATTATAATATGAGTGTTTGCTACTACGTACCGATTAGTTATACATGTTACATTAAGTTGGACCTATGTTGGATCGGTTCAATTTAAATTGGTACAACATTTCATTTTAGTTATCATAATAATAATATTCAGCGGCTTTTTTTAATATACAAATTAGGTTGAAATTTACATGCACTTTTCAGTTTAAAATTATCTCGAGTTGGACAAAAATTGTAAATTGTAAGTTTACTTTAAGTTGGTCTAATTGTTAAGAAAAATAGCTAGCAAAACTGTCAATACCTAGAAATAAATGGATATATAATGCTAAATAGTAAGCTATATAAACTTATGGCTTAGTAATAAATAAATCAGTCTAACTAATTTACAAATCGCTACGTAAACTGTGCTGTTTAAAAGTTTGATACCCGAACTTTCAATTCTAGTGCAGAATTTAATCTATGTTATAATTTACGTCAAATTAAATAAAAAGAAACACGTGGTAGTCTTTTCACAGTCAATGAGATTAAATTAAATATTAAATTAGTGAAATGTCTTTAGTAATTATGATTAATTCCATAATTTTGAATTGTTAATGTTAAAATTATTTTGAACTCTAACAAAATTCAAACTCGATTTTTATAAAAAGCAATACACTTTACTAATTGGTACATGAATAAATGAACTTCACATAATGATAATAATAAAATAAACTATTATAGTGATCCCAAATGCAGAGACTCCAGAAAAGCCATGGCGTCGACCGCGGTGGCCAGAAAAGCTCTGTCACTCCTCCACCACCCAGAGCTCTCCCAATCCCTCACCGCCTTCTCCTCCGCTGCCCACCTCAAAGAAGCCCACGCCCACCTCATCATCACCGGCCGCGCCCACACTCTCTTCACGGTCACCCGCTTGCTCACGTCCGCCGCCATTTCTAACTGCGCCGATATCACCTATGCCAAGACCATCTTCGACCACGCTCCGATCCGGTCACCCTTCATGTATAACACGATGCTCCGGGCATTCTCATCGTCGTCTAGTTACAGCCCGGAAGCTATCGTTTGCTATTCAGATTTCCTCCGCCGTGGGTTCTATCCCGACAAGTTCACATTTCCGTTCGTGCTCCGATCGTGTTCGTTTTCGTCGAGCCTGGCTGCAGGGCGGCAGGTCCATGCTCATGTCATCAAGTTCGGATTGGAGTCCGATGTTTTTATAGTGAACAATTTGATTGCTTTGTACTCGAGCTTCGGAGCAATGGATCATGCCCGCAGAGTGTTTGAAGAAAGTCCTGAACAGGTTAACACTGTGTCCTGGACTAGTCTGGTCAGTGGGTACGCCAATTCCGGTGACATTGAAAAGGCTCTTGCGTACTTTAACAAGATGCCGTGTAAGAGCGTAGTTTCTTGGAATGCCGTGATTTCAGGGTACGCCCAGTTGGGTAGAATTGACGAGGCACGGAAACTGTTCGACGAAATGCCTGACCGAGATGCTGCATCATGGGGTGCGATGATTTCAGGGTATACTGATTGCAGGATGTTCAGTGAAGCACTGGCAATGTTTAAGGAGATGGTTGCAGGTGGTAAAGTTCCGAATGATGCTTCGATAGTGAGTGTGCTTTCAGCAGCGGCTCATCTTCGGGTATTGGAAGAGGGAGCTCTGCTGCACGAGTATATCAAAGAGATCGGCATTGAAATGAATGTGATTCAGGGTACTGCCCTTTTGGATATGTATGGCAAGTGTGGAAGCATTCATAAAGCTCTGCAAGTATTCCACTCAATGCCCACAAAGAATGTTCACTCATGGAACTCCGCCATTGCCGGTTTGGCCTTCAATGGTTTCGGAAAAAACGCCTTATCACTGTTTTACAAAATGCAGCTCGTGGGACCTGCTCCGAACGCCAAGACCTTCGTCTCAATACTAAGCGGGTGCAGCCACTCCGGGTTAGTCAAAGAGGGTCTTCATGTATTTATTCTGATGACTCAAAAATACGAACTCGAACCTCATTTGGAGCATTACGGTTGCATGGTTGACCTCCTGAGTCGAGCGGGTCTTATCAAGGAGGCAGTGGAGTTTGTCAAGGCAATGCCAATCGAGCCTCACCCGGGCTTAATAGGCGCCATTGTCGGGGCTTGTAAGATTCATGGGGAAGTTGAGCTCGGGGAGCAGCTCGGGAATGTCCTTGTCGACTTGGAACCTCGACATAGCGGGCGGTACACGATTTTATCGAATATACTCGCATCATCTGATAAATGGGAAGATGTAGAGATTCTAGGGAACTTGCTTAAAGATAGGAATGTCCTTAAGACACCTGGAAATAGCATCATTTCAGACCCGGAACGCTCAATTACGATCTCGGGTCGGCTCTGATACACTGGCTCAAGTAAGTTCTAATACAACTATGTAACGCTTTAAGTCTGAACGTATGTCTTTACAAGCTTAATCCAATCTGACTAAGCTCGTTGTGTTGAATAATACCTCATTTAGTTATATATATATATTAGATCCAAAACACTTCTATTCGATTCGATGAATAAAATACCAAGTTTGTTCACAAATAAACTTACTAATGAAATCAACCTTCTATACATACTGTTTTTTCTGATAAACTGCACTTCATAACTAATTATTAAGATAAGTTACTGAAGAATTCAAGAACCACCACTGAGGAAAGTATCAACCTTGCTATTCGCAGACCTCGACAAGAACTTCATACAGATCGGCGGCTGGACTCCGAAAAGAGCGAGCAGCGAGCTCGGCAAGCTCCATATTCCTTCACCACAGATCAAACCCGAGGCAACGGCCGGAGCAAACGCCACTGCGCTAGTCTTGTTCAGCTTCTCCCACACAAACAAGATCAAGCTTCCAAGGCACATATCAATGGCGAAATACGACCCGATGTAGAAGGGAATCGCCATTGCCATGGGAATCGGGATAAACCTCGACCACTTCTTCCCCACGACGTCTCGGAGACCGTTTATAACCATCGCAGCACCAAAGAAGATGTAACAGAGCATAAGGCAGTTTTTTGGCAAGGCGGAGAATCCCTCGACTCCCAAACGAGCCATGTTTCGATACACAGTTGCATATGGAGCCGGGTATTGGCTCGTGGGGGTCCCGAAATCGGGGAATGCCTTGTAAAATAGCCAAAAGACAAGAGGAGAAACGACGCAGCCCATGGTGGTCCCTATTACCTGGGCCACAAACATGGCTCGGGGGGAAGATAGGGTTAGGTACCCGGTTTTGAAGTCCTGGGAAAGGTCTGCTGCCGTTGAAACGATATTCATCATGACCCCACATGCGGCTAAACCGGCAAGGACCCCACCATGGTGGGCCCCGGCCATTGACCCGATAACGAAGATGGCTAGCTTCCCATAGGTCGAGGCAAGAGACCAGTCGGTGAGCCCGCACCCATATGCATTACAGAAGGCCAAGATGGGTCCCATGACATACATGAGGATTATGTAGTAGAATTTGAGGACAGGGAATATCTTCGGGAGCACAGCAGTGGATATGGCGGCTATAAGTATGTAACCTGAAATGGAGAACCATGTCGGGATCCGATCTTTGAGGAAGATTTGCTTTCGCTTTTGGTCGTCATAGGACAGCTCAGAGTCGTCATTGGTTCCGTTTGCTATCGGGAGAACGTTTTTCTTCTTAATCTGTTTGGAAATGGCAAGTATGGTCTTGCTGAGTACCTTGATGAAGTTATAAAGGCCATCGCCTAGGATTATAGCAATGGCTATAAACACCTGAAGCAAGAAATGTACGAAATTTCAGTAAAATCTATGAACAATTAAGATGACATGATTGATCGTGTTGTTATATTCATTAGCAGCGCTGAAATTAGCAAAAGATCGATTTTTTTCTTGTTTTTCATGAAGAAAGATAAGATCTTGCAGTACATGAACAAGCACACATGATCATACTGTTGTATTCATAAGCAGGCAGTGTAAAGAGCAAAGTTGAAATTTTTCCTTCATTTTAAGCAAAGTCTCAACTTTTACTTGAGTTAAAGCAAGAAAGGCAAGACCTTTAAGTTGAATACATGATCAAGAACATGCTATATTCACTAGCAGCACTGGGAATAGCAAAGTTTCAATTTTTACTTCAGTTTAAGCAGAAAGGTAAGAGCTTTAAGTTGAATACATGATCATGGAGACATGTTTTATTCATTAGATGAACCAGAAATAGCAAAGTTTCAACTTTTACTTGAGTTTAAGCAAGAAAGGCAAGATATTTAACATGATCAAGGGAGACATTATATTCACTAGCAGCACTGGAAATAGAAAAGTTTCAGTTTTTACTTCAGTTTAAGCAAGAAAGGCAAGATCTTTAACTTTAATACATGATCAAGGAGACATGTTAAACTCATAAGCAGCATCGAAAAGAGCAGATCTTACTTTGTATCCTTGAAGACCAACCATGCTACCTGAAGTCAGATCTGCAGAATACCAGTCACCTTTCTTTTTCTCAATGAGAGGCCACATGATCCCCCATGACAAAATCCCACCAAAAAGCATAGAAATGTTGACAATGTAAGGGCAGATCATCCCAACCCCAACGTACGTTGCAGAAAAATCAAAGT
This sequence comes from Clarkia xantiana subsp. parviflora, assembly GCA_036873135.1. Taxonomy (NCBI): domain Eukaryota; kingdom Viridiplantae; phylum Streptophyta; class Magnoliopsida; order Myrtales; family Onagraceae; genus Clarkia; species Clarkia xantiana. Next base: position 12,903,128 of record JAPTYO010000010.1, on the reverse strand, counting down.
AAAACCTACAAATTGTTCCAAAAAAAGGTATAATTTTCCATATAATGTCAAATATTATGTGCAATTATCATATTATATATTATTACTTATAATCAAAAGCTTGTAGGCCGAAGGAGGGGAAGGAATCAAAACCGCAGCCTTCTCCAGCAGCGAAGAACCATTTGAAGAATGCCCAGAAAAAGCTTGCTGAGAAGAACTGACCCAATTTCTTCACTTGTTTCCTTCAAGACAACAAAAGAAACAGACAATTTCTTCATGTGCTATAAGGTAAATCTTTGCTAACTGCTAATTATAAGTTCTTAATTACTTAGCAAGCTTGGCTCCTTGTGGAGTGTGGAAGCTGTTAATCAAATGAGCTGTTGCAGTGCCGCTCGGGTATGTCAACTTGAAGTCGATGATCATAATCTGAGAAACCAACATATATTGTTTATTAGTACTCAAGATAAAACAGCAGATTCATGATCATAATAGTGTTAGTTCTGTGTTGCAGTGTATTAATACCTTCCTGAGAGAAACAACTGAGAATAGGCCGAGGAAGCTGACGAGGAAAAGGAAGCCGATTATCCACGACAGTTGCGGGGTCTTGGAATCTTTCGGATCGATAATTTTATCGGTTTGTTTTGCAATAAGATCGCTCATTGCGAATAGGTAACTCCCAAACCCACCTGTGCTTACAAAAATCATGGTATAATCAGTGAGCATTTCTGCATACTCTTATCTATATACTAACTGAACATCTATCTATTGTTTAAAAAAGAAATAAAGAGATCAAATTTATTTGTTGATTCTTGAATGATATTTTGGGTGGACATCAGATGAAATTGCAGGTAATCAACAATGATCTGCAATGTGATGTTGATGGAGGGAAAGAACACAATTAAACCAGATCAAACCACAAAACTCAGTTATGTTCTTTTATTATAGGGTTAAGAACCTAAAGACAGTCTCAACGAGCCATGTTGCTAATCGTTATACCAGATTTAAAATGCTCATATTTAGTTTCCCAAGTTAATTTACACTTTTTTCGACTGGGTTTACTGTTAATATTGGCCTTTTAAGGAACAAAAGAATGTTATTTTCCATTTGGAAATGTTGATCATGGTTTATGTTTATTTAATGCTTTAAAAATATGTTTTTGTTCAGAAAAAAAAAATGGAAATCAACAAATCTGATAATTGAGAGAAAGAATATCAAACAATTTAAATATGAGACAGCAATTAGCAAATGGCTGTTTTTAAGTTCTTAACCATTTATTATATGACAAATTGTAGAAAGTGATAGCTTTACACAGTTCTAAAGAGGATGACCACAATTAAACCAAGAAACAACAAGAATCAATTTTAGTTTTTACTTAAACATATATATCGGAATACATGTATAACAAAAAAAAAATACAAATCTCAAACTCAATCTAAAATATGGAAAGTTGAAGAAAATCTAATTTTGAAAAATATGAAGAATCTGTTAAAAGATTCAGAAAGGAAAAAAAAGCTCATAATTCTGGAGTCCATTAATACACAAAATATCAATTTAATAAATAAAATACGTGCAACAAGAATCAAGGGTTTTTACTAAAAACATATATATACATAACAACAAAATAAATACAAATCTAAATCTAAAATAAGGAAAACTGAACAAAAAAATCTAATATTGAAAAATCTGAAGAATATGGTAAAAGATTCAGAAAGGGGGGGAAAAACTCATAATTATGCAGTCTATTATTACACACAATATCAATTTAATAAATCATATACGTGCAACAAGAATCAAGGGTTTTTACTTAAACATATATATCAGAATACATGTATAACAACGAAATAAATACGAATCAAAATCTAAAAGAAGGAAAACTGAACAAATGTCTAATTTTGAAAAATCTGAAGGAGATGATAAAAGATTCAGAAAAAAAAAATTATGTATAACAACAAAATAAATACAAATCTCAATCTAAAACAAGGAAAACTGAACAAAAAATCTAATTTTGAAAACTCTGAAGAAGAAGATAAAAGATTCAGAAAAATAAAACCTCGTAATAAAAAAAAATTGGTGCAATAAATGGAAAAGATGACATTTTCAACACAATTTTGGCAAATAATACAGATCACAAGATACGCATCAACCAACATTTAATGAAATCAGCGGAGATTCATACCGCTGAATGCGATTCCAGACGAAGCAACAACGCAAGTCTGAACCACCGTGTTCTCCTGCCTGGTAAACGGGACCTTGAGAAACCCAGTCGTCTCCAGAATCTTCGTCCACGTCTTGATGAAGAAGAACCCTAGCAGCCCCGCCGACACGTTCAGCGACGGAATGATTCCGGTGGTCAGATTCAGCTTCATGACGATGAAGCTGAAGAGGATGCTCAGCACCAGGCTCACCGCCAAGGACCTGATCGTCAGCTGCTCTCCCCACGACGGCACCTCCTTGGCCGCGAACGCCTTCTCCACGGACAGATCCGCGCCGTCGCCGGCGAGGATATCGTCGTTCTTCTTGTCGCCGGACATTGTCGGAGATTGGAAGGTTGAATTCGTACGGCAGTAAAGACGATCGCCGATATATATGCAGCAGAGCAGAGCATGCAGTGCCGTTTGTTCAGCTTCTTCTATTTATTGCACTCTTTGTGAACAAACTATAAGGATGGTTCATTTTTCCACCCTTAATTAATTTTTTAATCAATTTTGTTCCTGCACTTTTGGCGTATATGGTGGTTATTAAATATTAATTTGTTTTTTCCACATAAATATTTATTTTGAATTATTATAAAATATATATCTTAATTGTTTTATAACGGTAATCAGTTAAACTGGAAATATGTAATATCATAAATTATTTATAAAAAAAATATATATATAAACATCTTATACATCAGATTACCATAAATTATGTATATTTGACTATGATACTTTAAAAAAAAAAATACTATAGTAGAAGCAGATAGTATTTTTTTTTAAGTCTATTACCACTAAAATAATATAACTTTATAGTAAAATTATATTATATTAAAGCATGCATATTTTATAATCTATTTAAAATCCAAAATTGTGAGTTGTATCACATAATATACACTTTAAAAGTTTATTTAAATCTCTATGTTTTCAAATATCAATATATTTATCTGAATTAATTAAATAAAATTATATTTTTGTATATATATGGTCATAATTGTTTGTATTTATTACTCTATATTATGTAATTCAGTCTAGGTTCATTTTCTTTAAAGGACATATAAATAGATTTATCACTAATGGAACTCCGTTTTTCCTGGGTACAGTGTTAAATAATTACAAGTTTGGGAGAAAAATATCAAATTTACTAAACTGAGGGAGTGATAACTGTAAATAATCTCATCACTGTGCTAAAATCAGAATCTAATGTATCTCTTTATTACAGAAACGATTTCTGCTAGCCGGTTATCACGTGACATTTATACACGCGGAGGTACGGAATCAATGCTTTGTCGCCACGTGGATGTTTCACGTGCACCCAGCTCCATACGATCATTCTCTCCTTTATAGTAAACTAATAATTAGTGCAACCTTAAATATTGCCAACTCATATAGAGTTGTTGCTGAGGTAATAATAATGATTCCTTATTTGTCCATGGAATCTAAACGGCTGACGGTTAAGTAAAGTTTTTCATCCAACGGTTGGAAAAAGTTTACGTAAATGGTTAGTCAATATACCATACTTACATTCAAATTTTCGCAGGAAGGCTTGCATGCATGGCGTAAAAGTGTCGTTTTGAAATATTATATTATATATATATATATATATATATATATAATATATATATGTAATATGCTAGAATTGCTGATGTATAAGAACCGAATATATGCCAAATTATATGAACCGACTTATTGACCCACAACTCTATGTTTGGTATTTGATAGTGTGTATATACATTCGAAATAATAAAGTCTATAATTATTTTAAATCTTAAAATTACCAATCTCATAATATGTTATTATTTTATTTAATTTAATTAGTATAATTATATTTTTGTTTTGGCCAAAAAAAAATTAGTATAATTATATTTTTGTTAGGCAAATAATCAATGAACTTTACCTGAAAATGCAACCAATTAGCTAAAAAAAATTAACTAAAAAGTTAGTCGGAAATTCGTTAATGCACAATGTAGTACCTCTATCCAATTTGATGTTAAAATTTAACGGAATTTGTTATATGTTGGAGATATGTTCTTACTGATGAAGGATGTCAAACAGTTAATCAAGTGAAAATCACGTAACAAATTCTATTAAATTTTAACGTTAAATTAAATAAATTTACTCATTTACAGAAATTTGATTAGGTATCTAGTTATTTGCTGTACTTCTTTTGATTATATTATTTTACAGCTATTTTTTTAAAGGGTTTGCCTAGAATGCTTTTAAAGTAATCATGCTTTTGGAAATAATAATATTATATTATTAAAATTTCAAATATGTTCCGTACTAGGTATGATATATAGCTTGACCAATATATTTCCTAACGGCGTAATAGCTACATTTCTTGACTCCGTTATTTATTTATTTTTATTTTTACATTTCCACTTACAGAAAGAAGCAGTTGTCATTTTCACTCTAACCTCAGAAAATATTTCAATGTTGACACGGAAGCGTTTTTTTTCTCATTATATAATATTTCAAGCAGGAAAAACGTAAAAAAAAATAATTGCATATGGCAACATGTTATTACTATTTTCTTAATATATAATTTTTCTTATAAAAAAATTCACATATAATATTATATATATACATAATAAATAGATCTGTATTAAATATTTTAATTCATAAATTTCACAAATAATTTTAAAAAAAAAATCATAAAGAGTAATAAAAATATATTTTAACCATTTAATTCGTAATAAATATTAATTTACATAAACATGATTTTTATTAAATAGCTTTATAATTTTTTTAACAGCTTATGTAGCAAACTATGAAAAAAAGTTAGTACTTAACAATTATTAAAGTATACCATTATAATGCATATATAATAATAATAATAATAATAATAATAATAATAATAATAATAATAATACAAAGTTACTTCTATAAATTCTTAATCACAATAGTTTTGGTGGCAAAAAAAAAATAAAAAAATTGGGTCCCTTGTTTTGGTTAATATGTAAAGTATTTTTATTCAATTGTTCAAAAATTTCAATAGTAACAATCAACTCCATGTGTATATATATATATTCTTAAACATACACATATGTTTTTCTAAATAAACTCAGATTACATATATTATATTATATTATAGTATATAAATATTAGTGCTTGAATCTATTCGTACGAAGGAATAATAAATAATATTAAACTACATTATGAATTAGTAAAAGACCAAGTGAATTCACTTTAAAATAATAAACGAAAGAAAATTATATATATATATATATATATCATTTAAAGCTAAAAATAAAATTAAACTATATAAAACTACAACGTGAATAGTTATAATCTAAATGAGCTGATTTAGAGTAATCAGTATATCTAATGTTATTCATATATGGCGCAAAAAAACGTCATATATATAACTAATTTTATCGATATAATATTTTATGATTTATGAAAGAAGTTTAAAGTTATACTACAAATAAAAACTTAGATATAATAATTTCTTTAGCTAAACTAGATAGTTATAAATATTTTTTTTAGATATTATATATATATAAAGTTACGCGTTAGTACTTAGTACTTAGTAGTAGTGCCTAGTGAAGCGGTGGAAGATAAGAGTTTGGTCCGCTCCACCTATTATACCCATTTGGTACCGTACCCACTTAACATTTTAATAATATAATATTATTCTTTGCAAAAGCATGATTACTTTGAAGACATGCTAGCAATTCCCTTTTTCAAATAGTCATCATTACTATCAGTTCTGTAAATTGGTCCATGCAAAAATGGTAGTAGCGTGTGTACGTAATATAAGCCAACTAAAACAGAATCATGATGAGTTATTATTCCTTTCGGACTAAGGAAATATATTTATTACATATCTACAATACCAAAAAAGGGAACGTCTAAATTAGTGGTAAAGTAATTTTCTACTTCTGGATAATATGAGGTTCTAAGTAACTAAGGTTGTCAACAGGTCACGAGCCCGCGAATCCGCACTCCGCGGAGTATGGGTCGGGTTTAGTATTGAAATTTCGCAAGGGGGTTTCGGGTTTCGGGTCCGACCCGAGCCGTGGTCCGAACCAGCCACGGGTCGGATCATGGCTATGTCAATTGGACCAAGAGTCCAACTAGGTTCTTATAGGACTAACTAAAAAAAAAAAAGTTAACTGTATAAATTTAAGTATTAAATTAAACAAAATAAAAGTATTTAATGGTCAAACTTAACATTTGACTGACCGATGCACCAAAAGCCTACAATATGCAAACGTTTGACACAAAAAACCTACAAAATAAAACATATGACACCAAAAACCAACATTTGTCAAACATATGGCATCAAAAGACCCTTTAACTTATTTTTTTTCCCAAAAAGAAAATACTGAATTGATGAAATTCCCTATTATATAATCTGCATCCCGACACGGTTAGGGTGTCAATGAGGTGGGACGGGTATCGCCATCCCGGACCCGCCCCGCTAGTCTATATGGTTGACCCGTACCCGTCACATACATCTCGCTGGGCAGGTCTTATGGGTTAAAAAATTACGCAAGCCATGTCTCGTCCCGCGATCTTAAAAGCATATATTATCATATTCTTCACTTCTCAACTCTATATTCAAATTAACCTCAAGTACAATAACCAAACACATCAAATCCGTTACAAAATACAAATTACCAAACACATTTAATTCAAAACAATAAAAACAAGTAAACACGGTGGGGCAGGTCTACGAGTCATGTAACCCGAACACGAACCCGCCCATGAGTAACTAAATCCGGACTCGTCTCATATCTCACGAGATGTGGGGCGATATATTAAAATTGGGGTGGGGCTCATGAATCCGCAGGTACCCGTGATCCGTTGACACGGTGAATATAGATTTTGCAAGAAACAATCCATTATTGTGGCGTAATATAGGGAGCCGCCCTTTGGTCACAACTAATATAAATGGAAAAGGCAAGCCGAAGAAAGGTATGAACTTACTTATGTAGGGGCTAACAATGGAAGGTGTTTGGTATCTTTCATTTTCACTTGCCTTGATAAGAAGAAACTAACTCTTTAGAATGTATTGGAGCACTATCACTCTTTCCTTTAATTAGTTTTTCTTCTACGTACGAAATAGATACGTACGTATAATAATAACTAACAAAATGACAAACTCCGGATATAATCCCATTGTCACAAGTTTCAAAATTAATTTTAGGGTTAATAACTAAAAAAGTGTCTAAAATTTACCCTATGTTAAAATTAGGTGTCTGAAGTTTGAAATGTTAAAATGAACTGTCCCAAGTTTCATTTTTGTTGAAATTTGGTGTCTCGGTGTGATTAATTTAGAGAAGTCAATTCCGACAAAACCGTCTGTCAAATTCGAGCTCTCATACACAATCCCTTCTCGTCATCTTGCCGGGAACGTCACCTAAAAAGTTGGTCACATCCAGGCAAGTAAATCCCACTCTATTGTCCTTGGGAAGTGGCTCCACACAACTCTTCTATAAACTTTTTTTTAATGTTCAATTTTTAGGTGAAATTTAACGATTTTGTGAAAACTAAAGAGTGATGGATTATGAGTGGGTTGGTGGGTTGATGAAAATGATTGAATGGAGATGAAAAGACGCACAGAAACACCAAATCTCAACAAAAATGAAACTTGGGACAATCCATTTTAACATCTCAAACTTCAGACACCTAATTTTAATATAGGGTAAACATTGGACAGTTTTTTAGTTATTAACCCTTAATTTTAAGGTTCAAAATGGTCGATTTTCATAATTATATTTATTTCATTATAGATTTTTTAGTTTTAATAACAAGCCAGATGTATTATTCAAACATGTATTATTCAAGCTCAATATCAATATGGTACAAACATGTTTGATTAATGTTAGCTTTTAATTAGGGCTGAGCATGAGACGAATGAATTGGTTTTTTCTAAAAAAATGGCCCAAGCCCTAAAACCAGGGTCACTTAATGGATGTCCCTAGCCTATCCCGAGCCCTTGCTAGTAGGAAAAGGTCCACTCGCAACGGGCCTATAAGGACTAGGGAAAACCCAAATTCCCATCCAAGTTTAAAAAAAAAAATCATACTCAATTTACTTAAATCATAACCAAACACAGAACAATAAAGTTCAACACATACCACAAATTTCACCATAAAACATACCACAAAGTTCACCATAAAACACCAAAAGCACTCAAACATTTTGTCACTTGTAAGAACACCAAGTTCAACACATAACTTGGTTCTCCAAAATAGTTCACCAATGACTCCAAAACTAAGTTTTACCAAGACTCTAACAGAAAGTCACCAACAATTCGGACATAACAAGTTATAAATACAAATCTCAGATCAAATGGAACTTCAACCCGAGCCATCACTAAAGTTAACTTAACTAACTATAGTTTATAGCTGATTAGTTAGCAAAAAGGGACGGAACGGGTCTTTTGGGACTTCGTAAAAAATCCCTAGCCCTAGCCCTAGTTGAGAAGAAAAGTCTCGCTCATTAGGGCTTGGGCATATTTTTCGGATGGGCTTTTTGGGACGGACTAGGGCGGGACGGGCGGGATTTTGAGCCTCTCGGGATATTTGCTCACCCATACTTTTAGTACAACACGTTTTTTTCTCGATATTTTTGGTGCAATACGTTTGGAACTTATACACATTTGGTGTATCTGTTACTCAACTGTTAATGTTGACTGTTAAATAGTCACGTAACTTGCACGTCACTAGCGCTAAATTCAACCAAATTTAACGGTCAACTTTAACAGTTGATTGACGTGCAAAAAGTATACAAGTTCCAAACATATTGTATCAAAAGTATGCTAAAAAAGCTTATTGCACCAAAAACCAATATTGATCAAACATGTTGTACCAAAATATCTATTTTTTATAATATTTATTTACCTACCTACCTCTAACTATTGAATTTCCATCGTCGACAATGGTAGTTTACTGGTTAAGAGCTTTCACTATCATATAGTTTGACTCATGTTATGCCCTCAAACGGCTGTTCTCACTATCCCAAAATCTACCCATTAAAGATGTGACTTCCTCATCACGGCCCAATCCAAAATGTTTGGATCAGTAAGTGATCTGAACTACATGGGCCGATACTTTACTCTCATCTATTTTCTCTCATTGGTCAGGCCCTTTTCCTACAAGTTCGATCACAGTTTTAGATCGGCTTTGATATAATTATGTCATGCTTTCAAGCTCGAGCGTTTATCCCTATAGACCAACCCAGCATGACTGAGTCTGTTGTCCTCACTTAGATTCAAAAAAAATGAGAAATTCATGTTAGACTTAAATAGTAAATTTCTTAGATATATGTTGGAATGTTATCAGCTTGTATACTTTGAATCATTTATCAGTGTCTTGATTTAGTTTAGTATGTGATTCATTTATTGGTGTCTTGGTTTAGTTTGTAGTCTTATGAGATGAGATGCTTGAATCTTAAGATTGAAATGGAAAATGGTTTGACATTCTCTTCGTTCTTCTTAAAACTTAACAGATTTATCAATCTGTAAAGTTCAAACTACTCATATATTACTTAAAGATCAGCTCGATTAACTTTCAAATTCAACTCGCTGGCTTTCAAGTCGAGTTAAACTTGAGTTGATCCTTATTCAGTACCAACTTGAGTCCGAGTTTACTCTTACTCGATTAGATATGTTCGCAAATCTCATCGAGTTTTATATAATTAATATAGATTTAGCAATAGAGTCGAGCTCAAACTAACACACACTGAATTTGGTAGGCCAAAACTCGACTCTTTTACACCCATTACATCTTTCATAATACTTACATGTATTATCCTACAGGTAAAAGAAAAGACACTATGTGAAAGAAAGAGCAATGGTTTATACAGAAAACCAAGAAGGCTGCTATAAAAATGTTGCTACTCAACACTATGTAAAACATAAAAACTGTAAAAATGATGATTCAATTACATTGGTTGTTCCCTATCTTAGGTTATAACTTACAACCTCTCTTTTATATCTGTAAACTTTCTATATCAAAACCTACCCTCCCTATAACTTGTTTCTTCGTAAAAACCGATCCCGAACTCCTAATACCGACTTCTCCGAACGAAAAACTCGTAATCATGGTGCTTGTTTTCACATCTTCCCTTTCCTTTACTCACAACAGCTCTCGACATCGCCGAAGCCACCTCCTCGAGCGTCCTTAACCGCTCCATCAAGATTCTAGCCGGGTCAAAACCCGGGAACTGGAATAACCATGGATTCATCTGGAACCAACATTCACCCTTCTCACCCGGAAAACGAACCAAACAGAAAAAAACAATCAAATTTACGAGATTCGGTCTGTCGAAAATATCGATTCTTGAATTTTACCTGAGCATTATAACTGTGGAGACCCACGGCCGGTGAGACGATACACCCGGTGGAGCTGTACTGATCAGAAGATCGATGAACCAAGTTACTGAGAGAATGGTAAGTCAAAAATGCTGCCCGGAAAGTTCCATCGGGTATTCGGTAAATCGGATACCACGCCACCGAGTACCTAAAAATTTGATTTTTAAAGGCAAATTTAGCTTAAAATGAGCACCCGTCGAGTTAATTTACGAACGCTAGAGCTGACGATACTGACCATGATCTGGGGTCGAGTTCTTGAAGATTTACCGACCCGAGTTTGGTATGATCACCGTAAGCTCCCGGTCCTCCCCTACTAATCAACTCTTGTATTCTATAACAAAGATAATAGTTCAAGCCATGTTTAACAAATCAAAATGCTAACTTTTTGAATAATAGAGACTTACTTGTCGTAAAAAGGCCGTCTTTGAGCCGGTTGTGCCGATTCAAAGTACTCAAAGAGGAGTTCGAGATCATCGGACTGAGGCACCATCAACGGTTGTTGGTTTCGGTTTCGGAACAACTGAACTGCCGACACATACGGAACAAAATACGCTCGGAACTGAAAATTGTCCATCCCGAATCTCCTTGTATGGGTGTAATCTAACCCCTTCACTTCCACCCCGAAGCACCCGGGCTGCTCATACCACTGCCACAGGCACTTCAACGTGAGATCCGACGAGAACCCACAAGCAATCTCCGGACAGCAGGCATAGAGTAGGTTTTCGAACTCAGCCACGGGCCCACCGGTCATTGCATGAACAGCTTCGGATTCGAGCTGCATTAGGCATGCGTTATGCACCGCCTGGATTATCATATCGGAATTTAACGAAGTCTCCGGTGGTTGACTTCGAAGTTTGGACGGAAAAAACGGCATCACCTCCTTTCCGAGTTTTAGCTTACTAGTAGTTCGAGTTTTCGAGGGTTGAACTTGAGCTTCCATGCCTTCATCCATGGAGTCCACCCTCATTTCATCATTATTATGCTCCACTGATGAAGGAACAGTTTCAACAGTGGAGTCCTCTTCCGGATTAGCTTTCTTCCCGGCCGGCTTTACATCACCTCGGCCGAACAGCTTAGGTAAAATAAATACAAAAAATTAGTTTAATTTTAAGACTAATAAAATGAAACAAACATAAGAATGGAAGATTCTTGCACCTGATCCTCTACAGGTTCGTCGGAACAAACAGGCTCGGGTTCGGACCTGAATCCCGGGATCACGCTTCCAGAACTCGATTCAGAAACCTCAGCAAAATCTGGGTTTGAAGAAAAGGAACTGCTTTCTTGCTTGGGGCCCAAGGAAAGTTCTTTCTTTGATTCGCCCGAACTCTTCGATGGTGACTGGTCCTTCTGGACCTTCTGCCACACATGATGGCTGCTCTCATTGCTCGTGGTCCACCAGGTGCTTTCGGCATTTCTCGAACTGTTCAGCACCGTGACCTGGTTGACTTTCTTGCCACTCCGATAGTCCGATATCCGAACATCGATCTGAATGCCTTCCTCCCCATACGAACTCATAGAACTCGAATCGAGCTCAGATGGGTCACTGCAGCAGCTTGATTTCGGACTATCGGGAGAATAACCGGCATTGTCTTTCCCTTCGACTTCACTTTCCGGGGAAGCCAATACCGAGGTTTCCGAAGCAGTTTCAGCTTCGGCCGAACCGGCACCAGTTGGGAGAAGCTTATTTCTTAGCCTCTCCTTTCTTCGAGCTTTCTTGCTCTTACTTGGCTTGGAATCCTTGTCTTCACCAAGTTCAAGAAGAAGCCTTTCCAGAGACTCATTTGAAAAATCAGCTGGGACCGAATCAGAGGGTTGAGCAGAGGTGATCGATAATGGGTCGGGGCCAGCAGTAATGGAGGAAACCAATCTGTTCCGGAGTTGCCGCCTCATACGAGCTCTGCTATAGCTGATTCCGGGTATGCTCTGAAAATCAACAAAGCTATGTATGAGTTTGATATTTTTTAAAACACGAATATCGGTCCAAAATTGTAGTAACTACCGAAGGCTCGTCATAGATATTTGGGTGGCTGGCATGGTCCGGGCACTGCAGTGGTACCGCAACGATCTTCCAACCTCCGACCGGTTCGATCGTGAGGAAGGTTAGAAGAGCACACCTGATATTTCAAGAAAAAAAAGGATTCACTTTTCATTCTGCAGTTTTTTCAAAGTCCAAGCAAACTTAATACTAAAAACCAGAAGCAAAGTTTTCCAATCTTAGCATTTTTCTTCATTATTAGACATACAATGATTGTGTAAGATGCAAACAATTGCATGGTATATATAAATTAACAATCCCAAGGCACATTACAACAAGGATAGGCAATTGCAAAAAAATAAATTCTTACTGTCTATTTGGGCAGTTCCTAGCTTGTATCACTTCATGAGCTACCTAAGAGGAGGAAAACAAATAGGAATGAATCATACGAACCGGCAAATACGAAATTTTACTTCAAACAACTAAAATTCAATAAATGTAGGACCTGTAGAGTATATGCGTTCAGTTGGTCTAACGATGTTATCGTTAATGCACTCCCTTCTGAACTGGACTGGTTAGTTCTCGAGTTCCCGGGAAGGGCAGAGCGCATCTTCTTTCGTGCCTGTCCATACCATCAATGGTTAGCACTTACAAATAATCATCAGTAGGTTATTTACATGATGCAAAATATAATCTTGTATCAAGATTCAAGAATCAAACTAAGCATTTTGATGCTAAATGTAGAATAATAGCCTCTAGCAAGAATCACTAAACAATGGGACAGAAATGCTAAAGATCATCATTTCCCCCAAAATGTTCCCTACTTATAAGCTTCTTAAATGAATGATAAAACTCGAGAAACAGGCAAACAGAAAGTATGAAAGTAACATATATGACAGAAATGATAAAACTAGAATGCAGATATTAGAACATGGAAGAAAGCTAGAAATTAGAACAACAAAGACAGTAAAAGTACGAGTTATCGATGCTGATTCATCGGTAGAAAGCCAATTCTACCGAATCGAGTGAATATGCTAAAGTAACAAGTTACCTAACTAATGCAGATACCATATCCCTGCAATGTTAAATTCAGCTGTTTCAACTACATTCTAAGATATTCAAATTATCTGCATTTTCATGAGCAAAACCGCGAAGAACACTGAAAACTCCATCAACAATACAAGGGATTATCAAGAGATCCCACAAGAACAGAAACCAGGAATCATTACCCGATCTTCTAATATTCCTAATCGATGGCTCCAACAAGTTGCATTGTAATTGATCCGAAGAAGCCACATTGAGAAATATCATTGGCTTCTCCAGAAAACTGAAAAAATGGGCGGATTCTACCAACCCAGCCAAAAAGAAAAGAAGCAATTGATGATAATCGATTGATAATATCAAAGCTCTCCAGAATCTCAAAAATCAATAACAGGATCTTCTCCTACGCCTAGATTTCCTCTCAACGCTCCAACTGAGCCAAGAAATCAGTTGACTAAGTTTAAACACTGGATATCCCACATTATATCAAGAACTCGCTGCACAACGGGCTATATTTAGCTTTCAAACGCAGCTAAAACAAAGGTTCCCCAAATTTAGGCGTGAGGTTCAAGATCATCACCCCCAACGAATACTTTGCCGTCAATTGGAATCGGACTTTGCAAGAAACAACCAAGAATCGATCGATCGATCCAGAATTTGAAAACTCAATAAAATGTTGGGAAATCTATCGGGAAGCGGAAACACCGATCAACTGCCACTACCCAGAATCGTAAACTCGTAAAATTGAGAATCCATGGAATCAGAAGCAAGATCGTCATCATTTCAGAGGAAAGGTGAAACCCACCATTGCTTTAGAGTTTGATTACTGAAGCAAGATCGTCCCTCACTTTCCGTGCAAGGAATGAACGCCAATGATCGTGAAGTATGGTCTGCTATGACTGTTTTTTTCGTCTGTGTGACTGGACTGGAGGACCCTTTTTGTATAAAGAAACGGGAAAGACGAAGATGATTTTCAGACTCAGCGGTCTATATATACAGCACCGGAGCCCGAGGGCTGGATGGTAATTAGTGGGCAGGACGAAGGGTAGTTTCGTCAATTCAAGTTGCTTGGACCTAACCATGACCATGTGTAAACCATGCACCATGCATGCAAGAAAAAAAGTTTAAAAAAAAAAAAATTAATTTTGGGTAAAGGGTTCACATTTATAACCCTTTCTATTAGCAAAATCCAAAAGAAATTAGGGAGAGTGGGTTAGTAGGTAAAATATTGGTGGGAGTGAAATTGGATTTCTTACAAATTTACCATTGATTTAGGGTTCATGCTATTAAGCTACATAAATTTTGCATTACAAATTTTGCATGATTGGCTTAGTTGGTTAAGGAGTTAAAAAAGTTTTATTTAAGAGGGTTTTTTTATATATGTAAAAAAAATAATTGAGAAATTCGAATTTCATAGTTGATAATTACATATTCTATATTTTTAGAAAAATAATTGCTGAAATATGGTAGGTAATAAACTAATAATCTCATGGCCAAAAAAAAACTAATAATCTCATTCTGAATAACGACAAATAAATATTATTTCTTACCATATAAATAAAACTATTATTTCTTTTTTAAATAGCTAATAATTACTTTTTACATCAATAACAAAATTATTTCACATTCTGCACCTACCAAACACATTAATCTATATTTTAAAAAATACCCTATCTAAAAAAAATTCTACTGAATTATACTAGATAATGATATCCAATTAAAGAAAAAAAATTAACTAAGAAGACTATATTTAGTCAATTCATAAAATTAATATAAACTTTATGGTTTTTCATTTTTTGTATATACAAGATTGTTTTCGCAATTACGGGACGAAACGATAAGGTTAAAGTCATCACCAATGTGGCGTCTACAACGGGATTCGACCTTAGATCGACCCTGGAACACAACTCGTTTTACCAGTTAGTCCAATTAACCTTGGGTATGATTTCCCAATTTTATTCCAACAAAATCAAATTCCCTAATTAATTATCATATATATATATTATATATAATAATATTAGTTAATAAGAAAAAACTAATTGCATTACACTTTTTGGTACGTAGAGTAATGTGTTTGAATTATATGGAAGTATCATAATTATATATGTTTGGTAATTGTTTTGGTTTGTGTTTGACTAACTAAAAAAAATGATTGTGTTTGGATATATATGATTTTGAATGAAAAATTGCTTAATATGATATAATTTATACTTATATTTGATATATATATATATATATATATATATGATTCTTCTAAATTAAATCAGAGAGGGATTCATAATCATCGATTTTTTTTTGTGGCAATGATTCATAATCATCAATTAATGAGAGATTTTCGCATAATTATGTTATTTGAAATAATTATTTACTTTATTACACAATTATTTTTGTAATAATTACACTAGAAAGATGACCCATATATGTATATATCAATATATGAGCACATAAAATGGAATTGCAAAATGTTTAGGTAGGCTTGGTGTTAGTTTTGGGATATGATATAAATATAATGTTCAACTAACAATTTAACAAAATGTAAAAAATCATATTTAATAATCTAAAAAATTTATTCGTGTTTGATTAAACTAGATAATGACACGTAGGAAAATTGAAAATTCTAAATTTTAAAATTAATTTTAGAACTCCTGGTCGTAAATGCGTTTTATTATGTCATGTAGCACAATATATAATTATGACCTTTAAAACGCATCAGAAAATTCAATGTCATTAAATATTATTATATAAAATTAAATTATAATAATATTATATGTTCTTAAATACTTTAATTAAATAGTCACAACTATTTTATAATACTCTGATTTATGAATGTTTTTTTTTATGTATATCAGAAAAGAAAAAAATAATTCCGCTCAATCTAATAAATATATATATATATATATATATATATATATATATATATATATATATATATATATTTCAAACATAGATGATATTAAAAAGTAGACTTCATGAGTGTAAAAAGCAAACAAATGATTATACCTGGACATATATGTGGTTGAGCCTGTCATAACTCATAATGTTGTAATGCTCTATTTTGTCCAGGATATTGGATAATATTTTTGGACAATAGTCTGCACACAAAGTATACTTTGTAAGAAATTGAGCATAAATGTTACATGATAATAATAATAATAATAATTATAAATATTTAAATTTAATTGGAGATACTACCTTAAAGAGGGTTTTAATATTAATACTTCTAGTTCGAATTTGGAAAAAAAAACAGTTATTTTACACCAAAAAGACAATCATGAAAATTTGAGAGAAATTTTCAAACATTGTTTTATGGATCCAAACTTAGCTAAAGAAATAAAACTACAAAATTATCAACAATGAGGAATGCATACAATATAATTGATAAAATGATTAGTTTTGTAGGGTGGAATTAAATGACTAAATTTGAGAACTTGATGGGAGTCATAGTAAAGATAATTATTGACTATAAGAAACTAATTGGTCCAACTAGTATGAGTTAAGAAATTTCTAGTCTTACACATTGTTAAAGGTGGCCAAAATGTCACTCATACAAGCACTTTCTTAAAATTAATTATTATTCAATGTATCAACAAAAATATATACTTTCTATTTCATAATTAGTACATGACTTAGTATATGATAAAAGAGAGTCTATATATAAAAAAATATTTAGTTTTATTTTGAAATATATACTTGGAAATTATAGAGTAATTATATTTGAAATAAATTATAAAAAATTACAAACAAAGAGGGAAAAATCCAGTCACACGTAGTAGATTGTTGCAAATCCGTTGCTTAAGCCCGGTATAAAAATTATTCTTTTTTCCCCGAAATGTGACTATATTTGCTGCTTTCTATACCTCGATAGATTTTATAATATAGTGCTTTTTACCTTGTTAATATGTCATTTTTTATTATTATTATTATTATTATTATTATTATTATTGTGCCGAGATTAATTAGTTGTGTTATTATAATTTATAATAACATATATTTATTTATTTTTTATTTTACTATAATATCATAATAATATACTAGCGGCTGAACCCGCACACCGTGCAGATAAAAAGTAAAATAAAATTTAGCTTAAATGTTTAATTTGTCATAAAAATAATTTAAGTAATTTAAGTGAGAATTTTTCTTTTCCTTTTATGTAAATAAGTTATTGTACTTTATTTTTTATTTATTCAAATTGTTGCAATAGTAATGTAAATCAACAATAGTGCATAAAATTAATATATTTTAGGATAATTAAGTAGTACTAAAAAATGGAAATTAATTGAATCAATATTTTTGTAATTAAAATTTGGAAAGTAGATTAATTCTGAAGTTTTAATTACCTTTTCAATGAGGTGAAGATAATAACGTTTGAGCTTTAGGAATTTTGCTCTTGATGGAGAATCATATTTACTACAAAGAAAGAACATAAAAATTGCAACATCTAATGATATTTTCTTATGAGCTTTCATATTAAAAAAAATAGTCTAATATATTTATCATTATTAGACAAAAAATAAATAAAACTAACATAAATCTCTAAGCTTGGCTTGGAATTCATGAATGTTCTGAAATAGTGGTAGGAATAGAATTACTATATACATTGAAGTCAACGGGACTCTAAAATATCATCGTGTACATCGTAGTGGCAGCAATGTGGCAAATAGATTCCATATTTGGTGTTGAGAAATAGACATGAATTGTTAAAAATAAGAATTAACCTTAAAACCATAAATCACTACAAATTAAGATTACACTGAATTTCCAGTATAAGTATCACAATATCCAATAGTTCAAATAAAGAAATGTCTATCTTGAAAGATCACTTGACGAAACATAAAATTATTGACAATAATCTTATATTGCTCTTGCAACAAATTCCTTAGACAAAACTTCCGTTACCTTCATCGAATGGAAACTCATCTATCTGCGTCGTTAAAGAAAGAAATAAATTTTACAATTTAAAATAAATAAATTTTGTACATCATAAAGTACGAAAGAAATTGAGAATTCTATAATGAATGACAGACATTTCATGGATCTTTGCCTGTAAAGTGCGCATATAATCTTTTCTTTTACATAAAAATTTGCATTAAAGATTTTTTGCCAAAATTTTTACTCTAAAGATAAAAAATAAAATTTATTATAAAAAAATTACCTCTTATGTCTTCAATTTGTCCGAGTGAGATAGACCGAGGGGAGTGATCAACAATGGAGTTTGTTTTTTTTTAATCTGCATGCAAAAGCAAGGTGATGTCTTTCAGAAAACGTGACCTCACACATTATATCAGCATATATATAATCATAATATATTGTCGTCTAATGTAACTGCATAATCAATGTTTTTTTCTCTAGGAACGAGGATTGTTTGTTGTTAGGTGCGGTCGTTGCTATCCTATTAGTATAATATAATGTTTAAAGGGTTTTTAATAAATTTTATTATAACAAAAAATTTAGTAGTTCAATGTATCTGTACACGTTTGACTATATGGTGTAATACAATACGATATCACATACTTGAGCAATGTTGTACTTCAAGTGTGATCGGTGCTGTGCTTACGCAATAATATTAAAATAGTTTTTATTTTTGGAAAAAATGTTGAAAGGTAATAAATGAATTTAGATTTAAACTCAATTCGAAACGCTTGTTTGTAGGAATAAAATTATTATTATTATTATTAATTCAATTCGAAAGGCTTCGTAAGGATAAAAATAATTTCTCTAAGTTGGCAACATTTTTTTTTTGTGCCAATAATACATAAATATATTTAATTTATTTTTATTCTTTATATATTAATATCTAATTTGATTTTGTACGGACTAATCAGATCGTACGAATATCTCACATCTATATTTCAAATATTGCATCTCCAACCACCAATCAGCACCTACTTTTTTTTGTCCTGAAGTTTTCTATCCAACAAACTAATCCTCAAATATTTCCTTGTTTGATCAATTTTTAATGTACAAATCAAATGGCCCCGTCAAATTACACTATATTTATATAGTATAATATAATATAAAATTTAAATACAATTTGTGTAGTAAAAATAGTCCAAAATATTATAAATAAAGTGATGAATATATGCCCAATTCGGGTTCATATTTACATTCCAGACTTCGCAAATACGTCAAAATCACGTAAACGGTCAAAACACGCTCCCGAGGATCAAAACGGTCCGGACGCGCGACACACGCGTCCGGATTGCCCTAGACGACCCGGATCGCGCCAGGATCGTCCAAACCCGACGTGACCCGAGTCGTCGTCTGCAGCGCGTGCATCCTGTTTGTGTCCTCACACCAAGTTAGAGTTTTCTGATAGCCAACTTCAATCAAACCAGACGACGGTTCACATTTTCCTTTAAACCGGTGTTGAACCGCACAAAAACCGGGGTCGGTTCTAAGGTTGCCTATAAAAGGGACCTAGGCCACCCATTTCATTCTTTACATTCATGAGAGATTGGCTTAAGAGCTCTGACTTCTCTCTAGAATACTCATTTAAGCATCAGAGAGGGCTCAACCGGCACCACCCCCCTCCGTGCTGGTTACTGCCCATGTGTGCTGGTCCGGACGACAAGCTTGAAGTCAGGAGCGCAAGTCGAAGGATCGAACACAGGGATCAAGTTGAAGATTCGTCAAGTCCGTTACATCGAGCGGGTTTGGACGAAACATTTGGCGCCGTCTGCAGGATTCGAACAAGAAGCTATATTGTACCACAAGCTATGAAGAGCAATCATCCTCCTCCCGACAGTGTCAACCTGCAAGAAAAGAAGAAAGGCTCAGGTCGGCCGGGAAAGACAAGTGTCGAGCAATCAAGCAGACAACTACCAGCAAGGAGTCAGCCGGGACCATCTCACATCCCCGAGGCTACCTCGACTGCTTCCTCCGTGCCTGCAAGAAGCGTGCCGACACCACAGCATGAACCAGGAGTGCACAACACACCTCTGCCAGGGTACGAGCATGAAGCGTATGGAATGCCTGCAAGAAGCACGCAAAGAGGTGCAAACCCAGCTCCAGTAGTGACTCCTGCCATGATGGCTGCGCTGTAAGAGCTGTTAGCTTTCAAGAAGACTTTAAGAAGCCAAATATATATGCCACCTCCTCCACCACCGCCACCATTCAATGGTCAGGAGGGCAATGTCAGGCAACGCTGCCCGCCAAGAGACCCCCTTCCACGGAGGAGAACAATATCTGGAAGATACATTCCAGTATCAGCAAGCAAGGAATGAATCAAGACAGGGAGCGACACGTTCGTACACTCCCTAAGATAGGGCGCAAGGTCAAGAAGAGACGTGGAGGCAGCCTCCGCTTCCATGCTCACATCAGTATTACAAGGAGAGTTCCTACCAGGAAACAAGCCAAGAGCATGCAGGGTTTTATCGCAATACCGGTTGGAGAAGGCCAATGGTCAATAATGACGTTCCAATCGCAGGGCTCACGTCGAAGGGGTTGGAGGGCATAATTGAACAGAAGATGAAAGAATCTAAAATGAAAGGCATGCACGCGTTGGCTGAGAACGCGTCTCACCCCTTCACGGGTGAACTTGTGCACAGCCGTGTGCCTGATGTGCTCTACGTAATCCGGATAGACAAATATCGAGGAAAGGGAGACCCAATCGAGGATGTGCAGCAGCACGAAACCTCTCTACTCGGGAGAACCGATAATCCTCATCATGTGGTCATGACGTTTTCCCAAACGCTGGCAGGAAAGGCAGTGCACTGGTTCTTCTCGCTTCCATGCGGGAGCGTAACCTCTTGGCCATATTTGAAGGCAAAGTTCATACAACGATATATGGGAGAGCGCACACTCTTAAAAGGATCGAACGCGTTGAATGATGTACAGCAGCTAAACGAAGAATCGTTGGCGGATTACTACATATGTTTCAACCAAAACATCTGACATTCAAGGCAATTTGACCGAGGGGGAGATAGTTCGAGCCTTTATAAACAAATTGGGTCGAAAAGGATATGTACTTGCTGAGAAGATGTCAAAACGCCCTGCTGAGACACTTGAAGAGTTGGCATCAAGAGTAAAAGAGTTCGTGGACCTGGAAAGGTTCAGGCAACAAAATAAAGCTAAGATGAGAGATGCTCGTGCAAAGGACAACAACAACAACAAGCCAGCGAGACCACCGCAAGGCAACCAGCAAAATAAGTAGTGGCAACCACAGCAGAAAAGGCCATTTCAGTCGGACTTCCAAAAGCCCAAAGAGATTAATCTCGCTGATTGCATTCCTTTGAACGCGTCACTGTTTGTTATCTTAAAAGAGATGAAAGAAACCAAAATGTGGAAAGAGCCTTTCAACTTCCGGAAAGGCCCATTGGGAAAAGAAGAAGACAAGTTGTGTGAAAACCATGAGGTATATGGCCATGAAACAGACAGTTGTGTAAGTCCGAGATTTCTCATAAACAATTTCGTGCTCAAAGGATAACTGAAGCACTTCGTCGACCAAGGTGACAAACGTCCAAAGAAAGTCAATGCAGAGTCATCAAGAAAAGGCAAAGGCAAAGAGAAAGCGAATGATAACCCACATCCTGTCAAAAGAGGAATAATCAACGTCATTCACGGGGGCCCAGCTGCTGGGGGTCACGTGTCTAATTCAAGAGATGTCTGCGCTTCACAAGTAAAGACACTTCCTAAATATGGGAAGCGACATCAACCTGAAGAAGACGACGTTGTCATCCAATTTTCAAGGGCGGACATGAAGCACATTGTCTACCCTCATGACGACGCTCTCGTTATCACAATGGACATCGATGGATATGACGTCAAACGCATTCTTGTTGATGGAGGAAGTTATGCCGACATATTGCATGTAGGAGTGCTCGAACAATTAGGAAAGACAATAGCAGACCTTACTCCTGGGACCTTCACTTTGGTTAGCTTCACTAGTGCTGCAACCTGTCCATTGGGAACAATTACATTGCCAGTCATCTTTGGTGAAGGATGGAAAACGCTCAGTGTCAACGTCACCTTTGTGGTGGTGGAAGCTCTAGGAGCATATAATGGAATCCTAGGAAGGACAACAATAAACCCTTATGAGATCGTTTCATCCACTGTTCACCAAAAAATGAAGTTCCCAACAAGGAATGGAATTGGCGAAGTACTTGGAGATCAGACAACAACACGAAAGTGTTATGTCAACGCAGTACGAAGCAGAGAGCACGTCACCATAACAATGGTCGACACATACAAGAAGAGAAGATTAAACCCTGAGTCTGGTGATGGAGAAAGTAAAGAACAAGTCTTAAGCCTCGTAAGTCTGCCAGAGAGAATCTACTTCCCAGTATGGCAAAGTGTTTGGGATGTCAAGCAGGGAGAAGATGAGCCAATAATGAGTTATTTCAGAAGGTTTGCCTACAACGCCGACTCTGGTTAGAGCAACAAAAGGAGATGTGATCAACGCATTCTTCTTGCACATGAATGCTCCATCTTTCCTCCTTTTCAGAAGAATCTGTGGATGGCAAACCAGTCACACAATGGCAGACTTAAAAGATAAGCTGGACACTGCTATTAGGGCTGAGCAGAAAAACCCGAAAGCCCGAAAGCCCGAAAAACCCGTCCCGAGCCCGTCCCGAAAAGCCCGGTCCCGAATAGACCCGAGCCCGAGCGGGCGGGACTTTTATTTTCAATTCGGGCTCGGGCTCGGGCTCGGGCTTTTGTGCCAAAATCCCGAAAAGCCCGAGCCCGTCCCGAATTTTTTTTAATACTATATAAATATATATAATTATATATATCTCCATTATTTGGTTTCTACGCCTCCCTTTCTCGGTTTCTTCTTTTCCTCACGATTTGTATTCCTCTAAAGCTCCTAAAATGACTATGCGCCTCCTTCTCCAAATTCAAGCACTCCATCTTCCTCCATGTTTGAATTTTTTTTTTTTTTCAGATTTTTTCATTAAAATTCGGGCTAGCCCGAGCCCGAGCCCGAGCCCGAGTCCCGAAGTCCCGGCTCGGGCGGGCCATTTTCCTCATTTTCGGGCTCGGGCTAAAAATTGGTGTCCCGAAAATTTCGGGCTCGGGCTCAGGTAAAAGTCCGCCCGTCCCGGCCCGAGCTCACCCCTAACTGCTATCATATGTGAATGGGAGCTGAGATGGGGTACACCTCTCATCCAGGAAAGGGAAGTTCAAGTCAACAAGCAACCAAACAGAGGCATAGGCGTCAACAATGATTACATCTTCACTCCACTAAACACGGAGGTTGAGGAGATATACCTTAACCTCCTAGAGAACAAGCTTCCCTTACCACTCGAACCAAAGACAGCTTTTCTAGGTAAGGACATTGATGAGTGGTGCAAACACCACAAGACATGGGGGCACGACACCAACAATTACCTGTCTCTAAGATTAGAGATTGAAGAGATCATCGCGCTAGGCGCATTGAAGAGGTATGTGGCACACAACCACCTTGCTTCGTCATCAAGCCAACAATGAAGGCGGCTGACTCATCATCCATCCCTTTATCAACATTATGTTTACTTACTCTAAGTCTTTCTAGATTAAATGTGGTAGTACTCTATTTTGCAACTTTGTAAATGCAACAACTATCTAATGAAGTCAATATACTTTCGTAGGTACATAACTACGTTATACATTACTTTGGAATTACGTCAAGTAGCAAACTACGCGCATATTACTTGCACCAACAATACAAGTTATCGCGCTATATGCAAACAATCGACTTATATTATACAACGTCGACATATATATTATCGACATCAACAATGAGCACATAAGCGCACTCTATCTATAACGATAACTAATCTAAATAACGTCGACAACACACTACATCTTGAGTTCAAACCAAGATTTATTTACAAGTGACATGCTGCGACATCCTCCTTGTGAGGGCAACCCCCATGTTCACAACTAAAAAATGGCATGCTGTGAAATCCTCTTGTTAGAGGCAAATCCTCATGTTCATAGCCATTCCCTGAGTTCAAAACAGGATGCGGCAAATTTCAAAGGGTTGATCACCCCGACATGGCGGATGTCCTCTTGTTAGACGACAACCCCATACTGCTACGAAGTATGCTTCCCCAACGCGGGTTGATACAATATGGCGGACGTCCTTTTGTTAGACGACAACCCCATACAATTACAAAGTATTCTTCCCCAACGCGGGTTGATACATCATGGCGCGACATCCTCTATATAGAGGGCAACCACATGCTATTACAAAGTATGCTTCCCCATCGCGGGTTGATACACGCTAGCAGGAGCAGACCCTGTCTCAAAAACTCACCAAACTTACAAGTCGAGTCTTGTACAACGTTATTTTGCCCGTGAGCATATAACAGAATAAAACACGCCAAATGCAGCAAGTAGTGTCTTGCCACAACGTCGCCTTGGAGTGGACCAATAGACGGAAAAAACTGCAAGTCGCTCTAAAGCGGTCTTGTGCAGCCCTTGTGGACTAACCACTGAGAGGTGCAGTAGCATCGCATGGTAAGTACGAGAATAGTCATGGAAAGCCTTGTAACAACGTCACGCGGGCCGTGCCCAACTGACAGATGGAAAAACGCATAGAATAGAGCAAGTAGTGTCTTGCCACAACGTCGCCTTGAAGTGGTTCAAGAGACGGTAAAAACTACAAGGCGTATTGATACGACCTCTGTTCCGCCCCTTGGGTTAACCAAGTAGCATCGCAAAGTAAGTACGGGTCTAGCCATGGAAAAACTTTGCAACAACGTCACGTGGGATGTGCCCAACTGACGGATGGAAAAACGCATAGTATAGAACAAGTAGCGTCTTGTCACAACGTCGCCTTGGAGTGGAACTAATAGACGGTATAAACTAATGTCTTGTCTCGCCAAGACGACTCTACTATATGCCAAGTGCCAGCGCTAAGTGCCCTCGTGCCAAGTGCCAGCGCCGAGTGTGATGCTATCACATGATCTTGCGTGTTACTATCTATAAACACAACAAGTACGCAATACACTCATTACATTATTCCTTGGACTTAAAACAAGATGGGCACGCATGATACTTAGCGACGCACGTCCTATGGTCACTGCTACGGATGTTATATTCACTACAACAAGGAAATCAATCATATCATGCAAGTCCAATATATAAATATATATATATATATATATATATATATATATATGATTACGATAACACAAGGTATGAAATACTACTAACAAGTTATCATGCATTTTCACTACGATCATGTCAGGTCTAGACGACAAAATCCCAAGCAAGGAGAATATAAACAAAGCTTCAAGGGTCAACTCCCAGAGCAACCCCAACTCAAAACACGGGAACCAAAATCTATGTGCAAGAGTTTGACACACTCATGAAAATCAACTTGACGCCACCCGTGAGATGTCATCATCTCCAGCTTGCCCGGGGGCAACTTCCATGATCTCAGCAGATGTGATAACAAGGTCGATACCATCATCATCACCAAACAACATCTCATAGTTGGCATACTCAGGTGCCAAACGACGCAAAGCGTTAACATGTCCGACATTATAATTCGTGTAAGGACCCATCTTGTCAAAATGGAAGTCGGGGGCAAGAATGCTCACCCTACGGATGTAATCCTCTGCAACCCCCCCCCCCCCCCCCATAAGCTTATCAGACTTCACCTTAGCGGCGGCATCGACCGCACTAACAAAGGCAGGAGTGGTTGGATACTCAGCAAGCCCATCATCCTTGCCAGCCTTAAATCCCTCCTCGCGCACAGCACACAACGTTATCTCATGCGCGTTAACATCCTCTGTGATCTTCTTTTCGAGAGCAACGATCTCTGCCTGAAGCTCGTCAAGTCGAGCCCGACAAGAGCTGTAACGAGCCTCAAAATCCGTTGCCTTCGAGTAAAGAGTGCGCACCCTCTCCTTGGATTGAGCAAGCTCATGACGAACAACGTCGCACTTCTTAACTGCAGCTCGCTTCTCGCTCGTAAGCTCCATCACAAATGACGACATGTTCACCATGTCGGCAACGACCTGTGAACAATGCAAAAAAAAAAAAAAAAACAAGTCATAAATGTTTCATAACAATGCATGCTTTCATACAAATAACAAAAAAGAGAAGATTGATTCTCACAAGAGCGAATCGAGTCAAGGCACCCTCAACATAAGCATGTGCGCTTCATCAGTCGATGATCGAATGCGTCAATCGCCAGGAGGAGCACACCTCTGCAGCACTCATACTCCTACCTCCGGAATGCTAAGTTTAGAATCCTTAGCAAATCGAGGACCTCTGATAGCAAAAGGTGTCCAGTCACTCCCAGAAATGTCGCCCTCCATAGGACGAATTAGGTCAGCACACCCAAGTGCTGAGAGCGCTGTGAAGCAAACAACAATCAAAATAAGGCAAGGATAGCAAAATAAAGAAGCTTGCAACATATACCTCGACGAGGAGTACGCTGCTCCACGAGTCGGTCCCTCAACCGGGGAGCAGAAGGCGCCTCAGTGCGACCTTCCACTCATTTTCCCCTCCCACAAGAAGGAGTTTGGCTTGTCGCACCAACCTTAGCGCGCTTAGGGTCATTCGAGGCACGCACCGCTGTGTCGGATCTCTTAGCTGGAATGCTGGAGTTTTGAGCAGGAACGACGCGCTAAGTCACGAGTGGTGAACGACCTGCAAATAAAGTCAATTTAAAAACAACAACTTGGAGGAGTAGTAAGTCAAAAATAAAATCACAAGGAAACATCTTACCCATCAATCCCTTGTCGCGGCCAGGACCGGAAGCCTTAGGTGGAGGAGGAGCAGAAGACGACACGACCCTCTTGGAAGAAGAGATAACATGAGCAGGATCCGTCTGCAAGGACGAGCTCTTTCCATCAAACCAATCTACATAACAATATAGTAAGAAGTTATAAAGGCTTTCAACATACCGAATCCTCAGAAAAAAGCACATGAATATCAGCATCAATCAACTCCTGATCTGATGCACGCAACAAACACTGATAAGTGCGCGCTTGTTGACACGGATATATATGCTTCAAAACCTTCTTGTCGTCCGAAGAGAGCTCAGAGAAGGCGGGGGCAGGATCATCCTCTACAAGATGTGTTGTATCCCAAGTAGTACCGACATCACACACGAAGAAGTATTGATGTCGCCAATGAGAGCCAGAACGGTCAGCCTTCCCAACAAGCCGAACATCACTATCCCACTCCGCGTCTCCAAGCCCAAGTGAAGTAAACCCATTTTCTTGAAGACAAGGCCAACGCATCTTCACGCCACACAACCTCGTTACGTCCGGACGCAGAAGTTGGTAGAAACAACGGAAGATAACCGTGGAATAATGCCACGACTGCTGGTGAAACAATACTCGGAAGCAAGTCCACACACGGAGCCCAGCAGGCGCAAGATCCAATGGCGAGATATGATAATATTGGCAGAGATCAACCAGGTCCGGACAATAAGGAAAGCGCAGGCCTTCCTGAATCTGCCCTAAGTAAACAGCGGACAAGTCGTCAGGAGGCACCGTAGGTTGTCCTGGGGTAACTTCTGAAAGTACGTCGTAAGGGAATACAACTTCCAAGTATGGACAGAGTCCGGAGGAAGACGCATACAACATATATCGCTCTTCATTTATTCAGTTGTTACAAAAGTACTGGGTCACCTATGTCGTCTCTATCTCGGCTGCAGACTCCAAGGTGTAATCAGTGTCAGCTCTTAACTCGTTATCCAAGTATGCTATCAAATCGGCCTCTGACTCGCCGCCAGTATCTGAACATAAAGCAACACACGGGGTAGGAATGAGAGACTTACTCATAGCAACTATCTCAGATTAGCTGCAAGCGTGAACTCAAAGAAACCGTCCGGACAATCTAACCTGCAAAGGCAGATAACAACTTGATCAGCGCACGTATATATGACAACTACCTATGCGAGCACTAAGCAACGAACACTCTTCACATGAAGACAACCACATATCTATAGACTTGTTAGTCTCTATACATCACATAGCGAACATCCCCCCGGGGGGCAACTCTATGTCGACATGGGCCTCGTCCCGACACTTACGTGCGTTATGTGATCTACGCGCGACTACATGACACTATGCATTTTCTTAAGGTAACAAGTGTGAATATGATTATAGCACTAACATCTTTACTTGCATGTATCTTCTATTAAATGCAGGTCTATAACATGTATATGGGTATCAAGGAACATTTTCTAAGTGTTTCACTATGTCAGTAGTCAACTGATAACAAGCGTCGACTATCAATGAATATTTTCTAAGTGTTCCACTATGTCAACAGTCGACTGATAACAAGCGTCGACTATCAAGGAATATTTTCTAAGTGTTCCACTATGTCAGCAGTCAACATATATAACAAGTGTCAACTACCAAATAATATTTTCTAAGTGTTCCACCATGTCAACAGTCGACACATGACACACGACACATGTCAGATAGCAAGCATCAACAATCAAGAAATATTTTCTAAGTATTTCTCCATGATGGCAGACGTCAGATAGCAAGCGTCAACAATCAAGAAATATTTTCTAAGTGTTTTGCTATGGTAGCAGGCGACAGTCGACAAACGACGAATGTCAAGTATTGAACATCAACCATCAAGAAATATTATCTAAGTGTTTTATCATGAAGGAGATAACAATGATCAATTATCAACTATCAACTATCAACAATCAACATCAAGCATGTTCGAACAATATATACATCACGGTGCAACATGTCGACAATGATCACCGTACATGAGGGGAGTATTACTACTTACAATCATGTTAATAAATTTTCAGTACTTAGCCAAAATTTTGGCCGATTTGGGGGACTAACCTCTTTTAGGAATTTTAACAAACACCTTGTGTGCATTCTAGAGTAATCAATTTAAAGAGACAATCAATGTCAAATTGAGCCTAAACAAAGTTGCAAATAGTCCAGCCATACCCGAAATTGGACTCACCACCACGAGACGATGCCGGAGAGCCGTCCACCGCCGCCGGAAAACTCCCGCCGTCGCCAATCAGCCACGCGCCGCCGCCCTCAGTCACGCGCCGCCGTGCTCCGCCGCGCCGTGGCTTCCTCCTCCTGCCAGAAATCTCGCCGGTGGTGATGATTTGATGGCTGCCCGGGAATTGATTGGTCTTCAAATATTTGGCCTCCAAATTTGCCACTCCAAAGTTTCTTATTCTCCAAGAAATGAGAGAGCTCCTAAAAACTATTAAGTGTGAAGGTTTATGGAAATTCTCTCTCCTATTTCCATTAATAGTGTTTGATCCTAGGGTAATCCTTGACCCCTCTCTATTTTCTACAAGTCTTTAGTGGCATGACTAAGTGTTTTTACATCCTTGTTACAACGCACGTCATTTTTAGACTCGACATGTGCAACCATACTCATGTGTTATATGTACACATGATTTATTTATCTTAAACCATGATCCATGTTTTCATCATCACATAGTCGACTGCATGATCTTATTATTAATAACACGTTATCGCATCATGCACACCCGTATCATCACACTCATCATGTACGTGTCGGATACGTCTGTAGCTAACACATTCATGATTAGTATATTCTTATGCATGTCAACACCCATAAACATGATTACATAAATTTATAACTCGTCACATATATTCGCCGTATATATATGCATATCCGTTACTCTAATCCTGTCAGCAGATATCAAATACTCGTCAAGAAAAATAAAGTTAGGCGAAATCAAGGCCGCGTGCCCAACTGACAACAAACCATCGCCTGAGGTCAGCATCGGGCTCAAATTGGACATATATCCTATCTTAAAATAGAGTCAATTAAGGGTCAAGCCATTTGACTCGGGGGCAAGTGATGGATATATGCCCAATTCGGGTTCGTATTTACATTCCGGACTTCGCAAACACGTCAAAATCGCGTAAACGGTCAAAACACGCTCCCGAGGATCAAAATGGCCCGGACGCGCGACACACGCGTCCGGAACGGACCTCCGGATTGCCCTAGACGACCTGGATCGCGCCAGGATTATCCGAACCCGACGTAACCCGAGTCGTCGTCTGCAGCGCGTGCATCCTGTTTGTGTCCTCACACCAAGTTAGAGTTTTCTGATAGCCAACTCCAATCAAACCAGACGACGGTTCACATTTTCCTTTAAACCGGCGTTGAACTGCACAAAAACCGGGGTCGGTTCTAAGGTTGCCTATAAAAGGGACCTAGGCCACCCATTTTATTCTTTACATTCACAGGAGATTTGCTTAAGAGCTCTAACTTCTATCTAGCTTTCTCTCTCTAGAATACTCATTTAAGCATCAGAGAGGGCTCAACTGGCACCCCCCTCCGTGCTGGTTACTGCCCCTGTGTGCAGGTCCGGACGACAAGCTTGAAGTCAGGAGCGCAAGTCGAAGGATCGAATAGAGCGATCAAATTGAAGATTCGTCAAGTCCGTTACATCGAGCGGGTTTGGACGAAACTTAAAGTTTAATATATCACTTTAAAACATTTTGCTAATTTTTGTTTATATTTCTGCCAATTTAAATATTCGACTCATTTAGACTTCGCAGTTTAGGGGTTTGAATTGACCGAAGCATAGGTTGACTCAGGCCCAGTAGTTCAAGGCCTACTTAAAATTCAGACATATTATTGGGCCAATATCGGTTCAGTTGTGGGCCCAATAATGGGCCTAGGCAAGTCAAAGCCCGAGTACACTACAGCTACAGTATTATTTTTATTAAATAAATTAAATATAATAAAATTTATTCAATAAAAAATAATTATACCCTGTGTAATTGATATTTCCCAGGTTTAAAATCAAATCTAAAGCTTATAATTCAAGATGCGTACTATTGCGCTACATAGAATTTGGCGTGAACCGGTCTTGAAGCAATTCCCCAGAATGCCTAAAAATTAGCAAAAAAACATTTTTTCCAGGAGAGTGCGGTTGTGAGCCCGGTGCATATTGAATTAGCCTAAAACTAATACAACAGTGAAAATTGTAGTGAAAGAATATCATTTATTATACGCACCGGGTGTATAAGTTACTGTATCGAAATCAGTGTTATCAGGACCGGACCGGAGGTCGAACCGGCGAAGCCACCGGTTTCCGGTTCGGACGGTCGGACCCGGTTCGAACCCGGTCCGACCGGTCAATTGAGTCTATCCACTCACGAGACATTTTGGAGTTTGGTGTGGCACAAGACTATGTGTGGACCAAATACCACCACGTCCTTAGCTCCATTATCCCTTTCTTCAACCTCCCTTCAACAGAGACTTAAACCAGCTGAGTCTATTCAACTCCATTAAAACCCTTTCTTCAAACTCCATTATCTATGTCTCCTTCTCTGCACGGGTTATGGCTAATTGGCTATGCCTACAAATCACCATCTTCACTAACCCTCCACTAACCCTAGATCTCCATTTTCATTCCCCTTCTCCACCAAGCACCAACTTTCTCCCTCAGGACCGCCGGAGGACCGACAACCCCGTCTATGCTCATCAGTGGAGCAGCGAATCCGGCGCCAGCTTCGGCGGCGTGTCCTCGCCGACAATGTCTTCTGGCTGTTACCCCCACTCCCGCTGATGAGGACGACGTTCTTGGATTTCGAGAACGCACACCTCAGGTCAAATTCTTGGAAGTCTCCTTTCTGTATGATGCCTTGCACTTGAAATTGCAAAGATCGGTGAAAATTAACACCAAAACACCGACCGAAGCAGAATAGGCAGACGATGGAAGCATGATAGGCAGATCTATCATGCGGTGGCTACCGGTGCGGTGGCTCTGGTGCTGATAGCTCTGGTTCCAAAGGTTCAGGATTTCAGAACCGGTGAACCGAAGAACCGCCCGGTCTGCTCAGAACCGGCCGATTCTCTGAAAAACCGGAATTCAAACCGGGTTCGTTTACATCCTCCGGATTTACTCGAACCGGAATCGTTCCGGTTCGAGCCCGGTCGGGCCGCCGGTCCGGTCCCGTTCGGTTCTGATAACACTGATCGAAATAGCTGCAAAATAACAAAATTTATTCTTTTAGGGAGGTTTGTTCGTCCACCCGTTGCACGTAACTTTCTGGACATCAGATACTCCAAAAGCAAAGCTCTGCCACTCAGTTCCAACTTTGGAACGACTAGGGATGGCAACGGGTCTCGGGGCCCCGCTGACCCGCGGGGCCCCGACCCGGTTTTGACCCGCCGACCCGCGGGTCACGGATCGGGTCCGGGTCGGGTCGGGCTGGGGTCGGGTCGGGTCCGGGTCTAGAGACCCGGGGCCCCGTAGACCCGCCCCGAAATGCATATATATATAATTTTATTTTATTTTTATTTTTTTTTATGTTAATATGATCTAACATTTACTAAATAATATGGTTAATATACCTATATAAATAACATGTACCAAATTACAAATATATGTATATTTAGATTATTAGGATTTGTTAATTTGGTGTTTGGATTTGAATTTGTATTTGTAATGAATTTGATGTGTTTGTTGTTTATATTTGATTGGTGTTAGATTTATGTTTTGAATTTATATATAATGTAATATTTTGACAAAAAAAATTGTATTTAATATTGAAAAGTGAAAAAAAAAAAAAAAAAAAAATTGTTCACATGACGGGGCGGGTCGGGGCCCCGCGGGTCGACCCGCGGGATTGCTGACCCGACCCGACCCGGAAGGTCCAATTGGCCGGGGCCGGGTCAGCCAGGCCGACCCGCGGGGCGGGTCCGGGGCTGCCAAAACCCGCCCCGACCCGCCCCGTTGCCATCCCTAGGAACGACGTCTGGCATGTCTAAGACTCTGAATAACCGTAATTTAAATTATGAAAATATTAAATAACAATAAATAAAATTTAAATAAAATATAGTCATATTTAATATTTTCTAATTAATAAGATTAATGACTTTTTTAGTCATATATAATGATTTTTAAAATTGATTAAAGATTGATCATAAAAAAAATTGTTATTATATATATATATATAATTTATTTTAATGATTCAACTTAATTTTTTATGGTTTTTTAATGTTTAGTCTCAACAGATATTCAATGTGTAAACTGTAAAGCAATCTAATAATAAAATCTAACAAAATCATTTGTAAAATACTTTTTCTAGGTGTTAATTGTTTCTTAATTTTCAATTCTGATCGTTAATTTGTTTTTGTTTTAATTTTCAAATATATTTTGGCATAGTAACTATAATATAACATATCTAAACAAGTTGTGAATACATATACTATACTAATTTATAAATACGATTAGTTTTTGACTATTTATATGAGACTTAGTTTCAAATATACTTATGACTCGTGTAGAATAATATTGAATTTGTTTTTCCAATATATGGAAATATCATTTTAATTTTTCAAATTACAAAGTTTCATAGGAAAATTGTAACATATATATGTAAATATACTTATTGTTTATACAAATATTATACTATGGAATTATAAATTTCTTTGCATAAAAATTTAGAAATTTTTGTTTACAAAATTATGAATATTAATAAAAATTATAATAAAAAAACAAAAATTACCAATTTCGCCACATCTGAGTTATACCTTTCAAGTTGCGTATTTGGCAAGGTAAGGTGCTCGTAATGACTAGGGTTGGCAAATTGTGTGTGTGCGTTATTGTATACTAGATACATGTCCGCGCTACGCGCGTGCGCATTGCCGTTGTGAGATTGTTAAATGACATGATCATACCGACTCCAAGGATGATACAAGGGCGTGGTTGGCTCGACTTCGACGATTATACAATAATAAAACTTTGTTTTTATAAAATTAAATTAAATTATGCAACAAAATTTTATAAAACCTGAAAAATTCTTAAAAATTAAAATTCTAGAGCAGCAGGGAGGCATTTATGTGTTTTTCCGGGTCGTTCTAGAATTTTAATTTTTTAGAATTTTTCAAGTTTTATAAAATTTTGTTGCATAGTTTAATTTAATTTTATAAAAATAAAGTTTTATTATTGTATAATCGTCGAAGTCGAGCCAACCACGCTATTGTATCATCCTTAGAATCGGTATGATCATGTCATTTAATATTTTCACGACGACAACGCACACGCGTAGCGCGAGCATATATCTAATATAAGTATTAAGAGAATCCACGAAAGTGGATTCAAATACGTCAATTTTAATTATAGTTGTAGACATATGCTTGTAATGATTTGTCATTTTGTTAGAATTATTTTAATTATAATAAGGTTACTCCTTTTTTCGGTATATAAATAAGACACGTGTAACATTAATATAATATATATATAGCAATTTTTCTTTGAAAGTTTTGGACACTTTATATATATATATATATATATATATATATATATATATATATTTAGTAGGTCTATATATATATCCCATGTGGTGTATTTTTATCGTATAAATAAATAATATAATACATAAAGTTAATATGTATTAATTAATTTTATTGATTTTGATGATAATGATGTCCTAATCATTAGATTATCCACCACGAAATAAATAATTATGTCGATAAGTTTAAATATCCTCACGGAAGTATAACACCAAGAGACCAATTTATGGGCGGCCACTAGAATTCAAATAGGGGACCATACATGGAAATAATAATTATTGACAAATACATGAAAATAGCAATAATGATATAATTAAGCTGCCTAGATTACCCATCATTTCTTTTTTTAGTATGACTATTTAATTGCCTGGAATGAGCAAATTTAGTAAGCAATAAATGCCAAAAAGGTCATAATTAATAAAGCAAAAATCTGATTGTGGTTTATGATATCAGCTGCACCTAATCATCAATTTAAATATATTCATATTAATCTAATGAAGTGTAATGATAATAAATTAAAATAGATAATAATTAAAATAGATAATGACATGGGTTAAAAACTATAATTTTAAATTTTAAAATTATTTTTAGAGTTCTGACTTCAAATAATGTAATGGCACAACTATCGGTTATGATGTGTAATGTGGCTAATTTTAGTGTTACACGCGACCCGCGGGTCACGTGATTGCTAAAAAATATAATAATTGAGCCAGCTTAGTTGACTATATAATATAATCTATTTTTGTAATTAAATAATCATAAATTTCTCTAGTGTATTCTGATTTACAAACGTTTTTCTTCGCATATAAAAATAGATACGAAAACATACCTACTAACATATATATGTATATATGATATCAAATATTTATAATTTATGTGTACTACTTTAATAAACTAGTTAACAATAACATGCATGTTTTATTTAATTATTTTAATTTCGAACATAAATATATCTACAAAGCATAAATCATTACTATAAATTTTTTTTTTTTCGAAATAGAATCTCGCATAATACAAGTATATATTCTATAAACGTACCAAAAATAACCAAACGGTTGTGAATTGCAACCTTGTAACCAAAAATCAACAAAAACAAAAAAAATAAGTGAACCATTTGTAAGTAAATTTTTGTAGACATATATAGTTTTCAAACACTTACGCACCATAAACATACAAATCATACACGGTACTTTTGCTTTTCGTGGTCGTAAATTCGTCAACTTTCTTAGAAATTTTGCACATGGACGTCATTTTCGGTTCCGTACAATCTAACATTTTTCAATGGAATGTAGATCTTGTATAGATGCTATTCTATATTATGTGGGCACCTAACCGGTTCAACTAAATTAGTTTAAATAGATTTTAAACTGATTATAACCATTTTAATTTAGTTATGGTCGTTTTTTTTTAATAGAAAACTATACAAAAAAAAAAGAATGTATGAAAATCAAATCGGTTTATTGCGAACTAGACCGAATTAGTCCAATTCCAGCACGAGTGTAATGGTCATAAATGTGAGTGTGACTGTTACAGTGTTGTGCTACTTCGAGTAGCGCAACACCCTAATTACATAATTAATGCAAGTTTTTGGATTAGTCTTTTAATTCAAAAAATAAGTTAACGTTGCGCTTGCGCAACTCTGAGATGCGCAACACAGTATTTTGTTCTGCCAAACTTATATTTTTTATATGTGTATTTGAGTTACCAAATATTGATAATTAGGTAAAAAAAAAATATTTTTCATGAATACTCAATAGTACTTTTTTGAATAATAGATGATAATAACTATAATAGATGAATATTCATTTTTATTATTATTTAAAAAAAAATAGACCCGTTGTGAATTTTATAAATTTATCATTTTAATATATTCGTCTAATTTGAATAGACTGATCATTAGTTAATATTTGGTTAATTTAAACATATTGCTAACTGATATTTCATGTTTGGGCTAATCAAACAATTACTAACAAATTTATTCATTACCTGGATAATTCCGTTTAAATTAAATATATTAATTAACCGAACTAGCAAAATGTAAAAAAAATATTAAAAATTGCATCTAGAAATTTGTTCAACTTGATAAGCTCACTTATTAATACTGTTCCAAATTAATGATGGCTTTGTTTCTTTATTTAGTCTTCTTCTTCGTAGTTAATTAAAGGTTTCACTACTACAACTTGGATAGAACATTCCGATTCCATAGCCTCCCTCTCTCTCCGTCTCCTCTTCTCTTTAGAGTGAAGGAATGTTTTCATTTCGACAGTCGCGCTTGCTTCATTCTGCAGTTTCTGTACAAGGGTTTATTGGATTTCGGCGCAGCAATCGAGTGACAATACTGTAGCAAACCCCTCACGCTCACGTAACTGCAGCGCAACAATCCACCGCCGACAATTCGCCGGTAATTTGGTGGAAATGTGCGATTTTTAAGGCGTAGGGTGTAAATTGATCATTAACCAGTCCAAAATTCACTGTTCTGGCGTGTTTGGCCATAGTTGGTAATACTTTTGTACCACGTTTATGTAGATTTGATTTGAATAGGGATGTGTGTTGTGCTGTGTCTTTGCTTGCAGAGCTCTGTTGCTTTATATGATTGATTAGATACGGAAGCAATAATTTGGGGCCTCTAGTTTTGCATTGCCTCTTCAACTGAAACTCTTCTGCTTTCACGTTTTCTGTATTGGAGCCTTAATTGATTGAGAGGATGGGCAGCAATGGTGAATTGTGAGTCAAGTTGAAGCTTTGTGATTGTCATAATAAAAGGGAAAGGATAATTCATGGTTACTGAAGCACAAGTTGACAATCAATCAATTATCTGTCATGCCCCATGCAATTCATGTGACCCCTTGTGCATAATTTGCTTTACAGTTTCCGAAATTCGGACTTAAGGGATACAAAAGTGTGTTCAAGCCTATTCTGATAACTTTTATTGTTTCTTATATAAGGTGAGATCCTAAATAATCTATTTAGCTTCTATGGGTATGGTAAGAATGCAAGAATCATGTGTGGCTTAGTTTGTGATCGGCTTATTTCGGGAATCATGTGTTTCTTCTGCATAATTTTCTCCTCATTTGCTTTACTGTTTCCGAAATTCAGACTTTAAGGATACAAAAGTGTGTTCAAGCCAATTCTGATAACTGCTAGTGTTTGTTATATAAGGTGAGATCCTAAATAATGTATTTAGCTTCTATGGGTATGGTAACAATGCAAGAATCATGTGTGACTTAGTCTGTGATCGGGTTATTCGGGAGTTTCTAGAGACGAAAGGCCATGCTCGTGATAAACCAACTACTTTTAAGCTTTAGTGGTTGGGAAGAAGAATCCATTTAAACCTCTGCAGTTTTCTTATTGTGGATTCTTTTTTTGTACTTTCTCTTGAATTTGATGAATCTCTAAATGTATGGAAGCTCATATTCGCTATGTTGATACAGAAACTTGTCTTCTATCAAATTCCGGTCGATAAAGTAAGTCTCGGGACATGGGATGCTTTGTTTCGACACCCAAGGATACTGGTGGCAGCAGAAGGAGACCTGCAAATATTGGTGAAGTTCTGGTGTATGTTCCAGGACTACGCATCCCTAAACCTCTCGAGTTTTCTGAGTCTCTTGGCAGCTTTTTGCCCAACAGTCTGGTGGAGCGGTTATCGGCTCTTAGGACACGCATAGTTGTAATGGCAGGTCAAGAAGCCCCAACAATCACTAGATCAAGAAGAAAAAGTGCCACTCAACACGGTATCGATAATTTACCTTGTGTTTGTATGATTTTTTGTTTATTTATTGACGAGCTGTTCAAAAATCAAATACGACATTGTAGGAGGTTCTACTTTAGCAGATCTTCAGCAGGCTCTTGAAGATTACCTTCCTGTGCTTCTGGGATTAGTTAAAGATGGTATTTATATATAAGTTTCTGAACCAACTTTTCGAATGAATCATTTCATTTGCTAATTTGAGTGTTCTCGGTTCAGGAAGTGATCTGCAACGGAAAGTAACGTTTGTTTGGATAAATCAGGAGGATGATGCGGAGGTCTGTGTGTTCAAACTTGAAACATTGTTCTGATGATTATTGTTACCTAAAAAGAATGATTTTTTTCTAAAGAAAATGAAAATTACGGCAATGATCTGCAGGAAACAGCCATGTCTAATGCTTGGTACGAGGTTTTGTCGATACTTCACCTCATGGCTATGCTAGCACTGTCCCGGGCTAATTTACTACTCATGCCAAGAACATCTTCAGATGGTTACCATTCAAAAGTATCAGAAGGTATGAGCTTTTTAATTAAAGATGCAAGCAATCAATAGACACTCCTTTCCTGCAATTGTTGCTGTTTAATAAAAAGCATCAGGCACAAGCACTAAGATCCAAATTGTCTGGCTCACTCTTACTACCCCAGATCGTGCATCAATTTCGTGTTTTTTTTTTTTTTTTTTTTTTTTTTTTTCTAAAAAACTATTGGAATTGATGAACCCTACAAGAAAAATATTAAATATAAAGAACACATGTCAAGATCACAACAGTGGGGCACGATTTGGAGTAGTAAGAGTGGAGCAGATCCCGAGCACTTGACTCATCTCACTCTTATTTATTAATGTGCAAGTAGAGAACAGGAGGTCATCCATTGATATATTCTTGAAGGCAGCAGGATATCTCGACTGTGCTGTTCGATATGTCCTTCCACACCTATCTGCTGAACTTAGGTATTATTACATGTTCTCATCAACATCAATTCGGTTTTGAAGATCATATTTTTTTTTTTAATTTTAAAAACACCTGTTTTTCTGCCTTGTTTTTGATGGGTTTAGGAGAGAACTACCTGTAGACCTTGCTGAGGGAGTTCTTCGAGCACTTTGCCTACAAGCGTTAGGGCAGGTAAATTTACGGGTTTTCTTTAGTCTAGTCTCGTTCTTTTCGGGTATTTTTTTTAAAATAAATCTGCAGAGTTGTGATAATTAAGGGTTTGTTTGAATGTGTGTTATCTAGGGTGGTGATGTGCAGCTAGGAATGGCAATTGACAGTACAAAAGCCACTCTTGCTGTGAAACGGAGACTCGCATGCGAGATGGTGAAGTACTGGCAACAGGTACCAATCTATACTCGTGATGCAAAATCGAATAAAAACATATCAACGCTTTAGATATCGTAGGAGGGAACATGTTTGGTTAAAATTAGAAGCAGACACCTACCAAAATTTAGGATGGTCGTCTTGTTCTTAAAGTTTTCACCTTTTTGCTAATGGCTTGTCTGCTCCACAAGAACAGAATAGAACCGGAATGTTATTTGCAGTACAGTTGTTTGAATTAAGTCTGGAATACGATACAGTTCCAGATTCTTTGGAATAACCGAAGAATCATATGCTATTCCTTTTCCCATTGCTATTATTCCATTATGTATCTGTTCTTGTAGTTCATGATCATGCCTATGTAAAAGTGGTCGTAAATCGTAAAAATTATTTACTGTAGGCTCAAGATAACCTGACGAACCTTCCATTGACGAACGGTTGGGGCGAGAAGCATCAACTATTCGTAAAATGGAAACACGCAGAAGCAAAGGTAACTATTTTAACCATCTTGTTCTTCGTTTGAGATAGTTCGAGTTGAGGGTTGTTTTTAATTTCACTTTTTACCAGGCTGCAGCGTATTATTACCACGGTCTGATACTCGACGAGGGGAATACCGAGAAGTTTCACGGAATGGCCACGGCTGCATTACAAGCTGCAGATGAGTTCTTAAGAGAAAGCAAGAAACTTTCTGAGGCATTCAACTCTACTTCTCCTCTGTCAAGGTAAAAAAAAACAGAGCTCCCTGTTTTTGTTTACAAGTTTTTACAGATTTGGATATTGACTGCAGAAATCCTCCATTGTGGGGAACTATGAAGTATCTATCCGAGAAAATACCGAAAGATACGTCTAGCAAGGTTCGGATAAACCGTGATCTTTACACTTATGAAAAGTAAGCGTTTTTCCCTCGTAAAATCGATCAATAATGCTCGAGACTAGTAAATTGCGGCTTATACTTGAGTTTGTGTTCTTACAGGGTTATGGAGACAGCCCCGACTTTGCCTGATTTCTCGTTGGCATTGAAGCCCGACGAATACTTGATTCCTGCAGTGGACGACTGTTGGAACGAGGCGTCAAATCTGCTCAACAATGGTGGCAGGAAATAGGGTTTCGCTTCTTTTGTACAAAGAATACGGATTTCCAGAAAGTCGATCGATCATGTTTCTGCTGCTTGTAGTAGTAGAAACTAGAGGAAAACAGAATGTTGAATAAATTGATGTTCTTTTATGTCAATTTTGGTGATTCTTTGTTATTGTAATCTGTAAACAAACAAGCTTGCTCGAATAACTGTCTGTTATAACATAAGTCGGGTGAAACAGAATTTAGTATGTTCAAAACCGTACATATTACCGCACCGAATGATTCGTGCATGGACTTACTAATCTAGAACTTCATCCCCTTGGCCAGATTCTTCTCCATTCTGCTTCTCTTGTTCAACTGCAGCAAATCACAAGTTCATATCAAAAGTTCATGTCAAACTAGGATAAGAAATTCTTAGGATGACTTGTTTATTCGTCGTTAAAACATCTAGAGGCTTGGTTCGATAACAACTGAGCACATAGAATGCAAGCACAGCAGAATTAACCATAAACAAGCATCATTGCTACAGCCTTTTCAATATGGATATGCCTGTTTCAGTGATTTTATCCATGCCGGTTCGAGAAACTAGAGCATAGCAAAGCATAGTCGACTAATCTTTCATTTGGGAATGAATGAACACGAAGTTTTCAGGACAAACACAAGGAATAGAACATCAACATGGATCAAACACACATAAGAGGCTGAAAGATAAGAGACTAGTCAATTACTAACCCATAAGATTATGCATACTGGTTCGAGAAACTGGAGCATAGCAAAGCATAGTCAACAATTTTTTTTTTTATTTTTTTATTTTTTATTTTTTTTATTTAAATTTTCCGGGAATGAATGGCCAAGAAGTTTTCAGGACGAACAAGAGGAATTTAACTTCAACATGGATGAAACACATAAAAGAGGCTAGAAGATAAGAGACTAGTCAGTTACTAACCCATACTGGTTCGAGAAACTAGAGCATATCAAAGCATAGTCAACTAATCTTTCTTTCGGGAATGAATGACCAAGAAGTTTTCAAGACGAACACAAGGAATAAAACTTCAATACGGATGAACAGCACAAAGAGGCTGGAATATAAGATACTAGTCGATTACTAACCCATAAGCTTATGCATGGCCTTCTGGGTGCGTCTATCTAGCTTCTCGAGCCTCTTTTGGACATCCCTCTTGAGATCCCAATTGGGTTTCTTTGGGGCAATATTTAGGAGTGGATCCTACAACAAAAGAAGAAAGGTAAACAATGTGATCATGAAGTGTTAATTATTGCCACTTTGAGAGGTTAAAACCGAACAAGAAACACAACACACCTCCTTTTCAGATGGTGGAGGTGCTGCTGCAACAGGGTCTTCAAACTTAGCTAGCACCGGTGGAGCAACCTTCGCCTCTTGAAGTTGCTTGTCATGGGGAACATAGTTTCGAAATTTCATGCTCGGGTTACTGCACCAAAGAGTAAGAACAAATTGTGTTATACCCAACAATACCAGCATAAAGCTAAGCATACAACACTAAAATTGCAGAAGACCTGATATTTTATCTCATGTAATTATCTATTATGAAAAAGCAGCAGCAGAAACTCGAATGCGGTATTTAATTTCTACAGCAACTCTACAAGTCAATAATTCATGTGATAACTTAGAGAAAAATCCTGCCAATGGATCAAGTCTCAAAACATCACTTGTAATTCTCACAAGTTCGAGCTTGGACCTTTCTTCTTCAAATCTAAGCATTGGTTGAAAAACCATAAATTTTAGGAGTTCTAAGTTCAAAAACTAGATAAACACTAAATCCGAAGAGCAAAATCCCATCAATGTGATAAACTTAGAGCAACATCTCGTCAATGGATCAAGTCTCAACACTTCTAATGAAGTTCACCAACACTTGTAATTCTCACAAGTTCGAGGCTCGAGCATGGACCTTTCTTCTTCAATTTTACCCATTGCTGGGAAAACCAAAAATCTTGGGAGTCCTAAATTCAAAAACTATATAAACACTTAATACGAAGAGCCGAATTCATACTCCAACGATGAAGAATAATCCCTAACAAGTTGTACAAAACCATTAATTTGCAGAGCGAAGGTTCTTACTCTTCTTGTTCGCCATTATCTTCAGCATCCTCGTGATCCGACTTCTCTTCTTGACCATCCTCTTCCCGCTTGTTGAGGAGCTCCTGAGCGGCTCTCAGAGCTTTCAACCGCTCTCGCCGTTCGGCGACGGCCTGCTCAACGGAATCGCCTTCTTCACCCATCGCTTCACCGGGGACTGTAACAGCAGCAGTTAGGGCTGCAGAAAGAAGAAGTATCCAGCGCTTCAAGAAACTGGTTCAAATTGAAGAAACCGGTTTTATATCTGCATCGGTTTTTTTTTTTTTTTTTTTTTTTTTTTTTTTTTTTACAATTTGCTACATAATATATTTCGTATATATTTGGGAAAGAAAAATATTTCGTTTATAAAAGGAATGTAATTGAGTTTATTTTGAACAATTTAGTAGTCCAGTTTTTTTTTGGCAATATAATTTTTATTTATGTCAAATATTCCCTATAATTTTAATGTAATTAATTACACGACTTGCACATAAGGTTGATAACAAAATATGGAATAATCCTCATTTAAACAAGCATATATTCGAACAAACCATATGATCAATTCTGTTTAGATGAGATAACTCAAATTCTGATGTATTCCAAATATATTGAGATATTATTGAGTTGTAATTTTATAAACTATTAGACATTTACATAGTCCAGAACACTTCATAATTATATCAATCGGTTAATATTTTCTAAATATTTAATAGAGGGGAGCTTGTGACTTATCTACAATCAAAATCTAAATTACCTTGTAAAAAAACTTTAGCTATTAATTTCTTTATTTTATTTTTTCAAATAGCTATCAATTTCAAACCCAATATTCAACAATTCATTATTAGCAGCGTTGATCTAGTAGTTAAGAGCGCGGCTTGGCTTAGAGTTTTCAGATTTGAAACTAAGACCGTGAGCAAGAGAGCCCAAACATTACGTAATAGAATAGGTCTAAACTTTAAAGTTCATTTTTCTTGAAAAAAGAAATAATAAAACTTCAACAGTTCATGAAGTTACGAAACCACGTCGTTTGCCTCACCGCCTCGCTAATCACTTCTTTTAATCTCCGTCTATCGTTCTCCTCGCGGCCTGTCTCCGCCGTTCTCTCTCCGCCTTATTCTCCGTTTTCGTCTGCACATCTCTCTCTGCGCCTCGTCTCTGCCAACGTATTCTTCTCTTCCAGGTAAAGCTTAGGTCTTTTTTTCCTGAGCTGTTAATCTAGGTTTCATGGGTCGCGACCGCTACAATACTCTGAACCCAATTGGTAGTATTATCCGGAAATTGAAGAGTGGTTGCTTGAGTATGAGCTTAGTCTGCTTTGCGTACATTTTTCTCCTACACGGACAAATTGTAGTTGGTCATTGTATATGGTGGACTTTGTAATTTAGCTCAATGTTGCTCTTTTCCAACTTCGTGTCTGCAGAATCCTCGATTAGGCCAAAATGATTCTTACTTTAGAACAATAAGTTACAGTTAGAAGATTTAGAAGATGGAAGAACTTGTTAATTATCCCCATTTAAGATCTATTGCATGAAATTTACTAGATTTATGATTGTTGATTCTCTTGCATTTTTTCAGTATCCATTGAGCTCATATGTTATGTCATTATTGAAGAATTTGTTTCTTGTTTTCATGCATTTGGTTTAGTAGTGTTTTACTTATATTTAGCAAATTCAAAGTCATGAGGATGCAATTCAGTTTCCCATATCTTTGCTGTTCAGGGTTGGTTTGTTTTCTCAAGTACCGAAATTTGGCTTCGAAAACTTTGTATTTGTAATGGCTGGAAGGGAGGTTCGGGAATACACCAATCTAACCGACCCTAAAGGTAAACCAGTAAGCACTGAAATCAGTATACTACGCGATGCTATGCTCTAGTTTTTCGAACCGGTACGAGTGGAGGAGTATTTCGTTTGTAAAGTTTCGTTCTTTTCTTACTCGAACCAGATAAAAAACTGGGAAAGGGCAAGGACAAGATAGATGATGAAG
This sequence comes from Clarkia xantiana subsp. parviflora, assembly GCA_036873135.1. Taxonomy (NCBI): domain Eukaryota; kingdom Viridiplantae; phylum Streptophyta; class Magnoliopsida; order Myrtales; family Onagraceae; genus Clarkia; species Clarkia xantiana. The sequence continues at coordinate 12,858,180 of JAPTYO010000010.1, read as the reverse complement.
ACACTACGTTCCAACGCATGGTTGCTAAGGTTAGCTGCATCCTTCTCTTTCCCGGAGTAACTCTGCGTTTTTATATTCTAACTTTGCTAGTAATAATGAATTGAAATTATAAAAAATTAGTTATTTTGATTAATTAACTTCAAAGCAGCCAGGATATATAACTTGTGATTTAAATATTAACGTTATAGTAGCTTTGCTTTTCTTTATCCATTGTGTTTCAAAGTATGCAGTGTCATATCATTACATAAGGGTCGAGAATAGTGTTTCTGATAACATGCCCGGGCAGGGATTTTGGCTTTTACCGGGTGGTTAATGCAAGCAGATGCAAGAGGTGGCTGGAGAACGTGGCGGTTACCTTCATGGACGTGGCGGTAAGTATAACTAGCTTGTCCACCATATTTTTTCCACCCTAAAAGAAAAATACTATGATCTTCACTTATTTGTGAATGAATTGATATATAATCACGATGCTTCTTTTTGGATTAGTGAATCAAATTCAATGTTAGTTTCTTGAAGTTTTTGGAGCTTGATATGCAGCATTGGACAGTGATGACCTACTTTACCTCAAAGAGCAAATGGAAGCTGAGGAGGACGCTGAACGACTCCTTCGTCGCACCGAGAAACGAGCATTTGCTGCCTTTAAGATATCCTTTTTGGTAAATTGATATTCCTAGTTTTATGCCATTACTTGTAGCCTTTGCTTTCCATCATACGAAACAAAGGTAGAGCCTTTAGCTTTAGATATACGTTTTCATGCTATAAGAATTGAATCAGATTCTCAAATAGCCATTCATTGGGGAGTCTATTGGTAATTGTATGTGCAGATATAAGCTTGCATTCTATGACGACTTCATAATCCAAGAGCTGCCCATTTCTTGAATAATTTGTTGGGATGTTTCGTGAGAGATAACTTGTTAGTTGTAAGATTATGGTTTTTTACATGTTCTTACAAATTGATCCAGAGACCACAATGTCCCTTTGCATATGTTTTCCTTAATATATGTATACAAAGCTGCAAGTTTAGCTGATTCTTCACCTGCAACCGTTCCCTTGCCACTCCGAGTTGAACCAAAGCCGAAGAGCGGGATTAGGTATGTCCGTCCTAACTGCATCTGCAAAATGTTGATTCCTTTTTTTTGGGCCAAGAGTTGATTCCTTTAAAGTTTAAGATGCAGTTTTTGTTCATATATATATATTGTCTAAGAACCTAAACACAGTCTCAACTATAGGTCACGTTGCAAAACGCTGTCCCAGATTTAAAATGTTGATATTCGATATCCCAACTATCAGATTTGTTGCTTTCTACTTTTTTTCGACTGATTTAGGTGTTAAAATTAGCGTTTTAAGCAACAAAAACATATTTTCCACTTTTTTGAATTATCAGATTTGTTTCTCATGGCTTAGGCTTATTTGATGCTTAATTTTTTTTTTTTTTTTTTTTATAAATCAAACAATTTGATAGTTGGGACACCGAATATCAACATTTTAAACATGAGACGACGATTAACAACATGACCTATATAGTTTAGACTATATATATATATATATATATTTGCTTCAAACACCAAAACTGAATGTATTACTTGAAACAAGCAGGCAACAGGATTTACTGAAGAAAGTGGTGGAAGTTAAACCGAAGAGGCCAAAAGTTTCTTCTTCAGCATCAAACACGAACCAGTCAACCGATTCCAAGTCGAAGACAGCTGACCCAGGTAAAGCAAGTTCCTTGTCACCACCACCTGGAGAAGCCAAAAATGGGAAAGCAGAGCAAAATCCCTTGAAAAGCCTGCTAGGGCTAGCATATGCAAGTTCTGATGAAGAAGATTGAAGAAGTGGATATTTTGTTTGAGAGGGTAAAGTTCATAATCTCTTCTTTTGTTGTGAAGTAGTTTGCCGAGTTTGCAAATCTTGTCGGGTCGGGATTTTCCCGCCTTTTCCCGGAATCTTTGTGATTCGAGATATATCAGCACTTCATGTTTTGAGAAAAGAAATCAAAGTTGTTCCCTTTCCTGCAAAAAAAAATTTGCTTCAACTATTTTGTCAATTTATTATAGGGTTTATATGTCTTTTGTAGCATATGTTGGCCCACTTTTGGCTTTTGGTACCATATGTTTGGTTTTGACTATTTTTTGTACTAATTGTATACTTTGGTCCTACTATTAGTTAACAGTTAAATAGTCACGTGACTTGCACATGCTTAGCTCTAAATTTTGATTTTGTTTAATTTAGTCTCAAATTTTTTATCCTAACTTTTTCAACCGCATCTTAGGACTAAATTGACTTAACTATGGTCCAACCCATGGCTAGGTCAATTTGGCATTAGGGTCCAATTTGGTCAATTGGACCCAATTGCTAAATTGACCTAGCCATGGACTGACTCATGGCTAGGGTGGACCATGGCTAGGGTCTCCGAATCCGGGTGACCTAGCCATGGTCCGAATTAGCCAAGGGTCGGACCATGACTATGTCAATTTAGTATTAGGTCCAATTGGTCCCAATTGCTAAATTAACATAGACATGTGCAAGTCACGTGACTATTTAACGGTCAACTCTAACGGTCAACTAACGGTCGGACCAAAAGTATACAATTGACAATCGTATGGTACCAAAAATAGACAAAACCAAAATATGGTATAAGAAGTCAAAAGTTGGCAAAAATATGGACGGTACCAAAAAAAACTTATAAACCCTTTATTGTATAATATTACTTTCATATTACTTTCGTAATTTTGGATCAGAAGCGGTAAAGGTAAAATCTTTTTATCGAGATTTGAACTCTATTCAATCTAAAAAAACAATTGACTTTACTAATTAATCCAAAAGTGAAGTATCTGATCTATATGGTTTCCCACCAATAATTCAACCGCCAAAAATATGCTCTTTTATATTCCATGGGAATATAACAGAGACGTTGACCAACCCGCCCAATTCGAATCAATCGTGGACATGCACTACTTCGTTTCGACACAGAACATGGAAGGAACACAAAAGTCATAGCAATCATCAAATCCCTCTCAAGCTGTCAACTTGCCATTATTGATTATACTATCTGGATTCAATTCTTCATTCCCTCCGCATTTTCTGCTGTCGATTCCTTTGCATAACTCTCCTCCAACTGTACCAACAGACAAGGTATGTTATAGAATACAAATCTCTGTTAACCCAATCATCAAACTCAAAGCTTCGTTTTTGTTACGGTTTTTGGTCGGAGTTGAATACACCCATGATCGTTTTCGATTTCGACCCCCTTTTCGATGATGATTATGGTGGCTAGAGTATTGTTTGTGCTAACTGTTCTTCAAATATCATGTAGAGTGGCCTGCGTTGACGTTATCGTTGTGAATGAGTTGTATCCTGGTGAAAGAGCTGATTTGCTGGAGTTTAGAGATTCTCTGAATTCTTCTTCACTTGATTTGCGCAAGAATTGGACTGGACCGGCTTGTATCGACGGTGAGAGCAGGTGGATTGGTGTTGCTTGCTTCAACTGGCGTATCGTCCGCCTTGTGCTCGACGAAATTCCCCTGAGAGGCTCACTCCCCGCAAAGTTCCTACAGAGTGTCACTTTGTTGACTAAGCTTAGCCTGAGGAACAACTCCATCACCGGTCCCTTGCCGGACCTCACCGGCCTTGTCCACTTGGAAGATATCGTGCTATCGCAGAACCATTTCACAGGTCCGATCCCTCGAGACTATACCAAATTCTCTAATTTGACAAGCTTGGAGCTGCAAAGGAACCACCTTGTTGGCGAGATCCTGCCGTTTAATCAATCAACACTGGTTTCTTTCAATGTTTCGTATAATCTGTTAGATGGTCGTATTCCCGGAACTGCAACACTGCAAAGATTCCCAAAGAGCTCGTTTGATCACAATCCTGATCTCTGTGGAAGTCCCTTGGATCATCCTTGTCCAGAAAGTCAACCACTTCCTACTCCGACTCACAAGCGAGGAACACAGACACGGAATATTGCATTGATCGCTGCTTCGGCTGCATTATTGATCTTCATTATTATGTCGAGTTTCTTGTGTTATTATCGCAAGGCATTGCAAACCGATGATGAAGTAGACGAGCATCCAGGTAACTTCATATGCTCCTAAAACTTAAAACTTGAGACATGTTTAGGGTTAATAATTAAAAAATGTTCAAGGTTTACCCTATATTAAAAATATTGAAATATTAAAATGGACTGTCCCAGATTTCATTATTTGTCTCTGCGCGTCTTTTCATCTCCCTTCAATCATTTTCATCAACCCACTCACCCACTCATAATTCAACACTCATTTTCACAAAATCGTCAAATTTCACTCAAAAGTTGAACATAAAAAAAAGTTTCTAGCAAAGTAGTGTGGAGCAATTTTTAAACGACAACGGAGCGAGATTTACTTGAGCGGATGTGGTCAGCTTCTTAGGTGATGCTCCTGGCAAGATGACGAGAAGAGAGTGTGTGTGGGAGCTCGAATTTGACAGTCGGTTTCGTCAGAATTGACTTCTCCAAAGTAATCACACCGAGACACCACATTTTAACAAGTTTCAAACCTTGGACACTACGTTTTAACATCTGAAACTTCAGACACCTATTTTTAAATAGGGTAAATCTTGGACAGTTTTTTAGTTATTAACCCACATGTTCATCCTTTCGTATGTGATCCTTAACATAGCATAAAAATATTGGCTTCATATGTACTGTATCTTCCATTCAAAGGCAAAGTTTTTTTTTTTTGACTCCATACATGTTTTAGTGTAAATTTGGGTTGCTATCACATTGGATTTTGAGTTGTGTGTTTCTCCTTCATTAGGAGGTCCAGATGGACTCATAGAGACAAGGATCCATCATTATTCACGGACCAGAAGCGACCCAGAAAGGACGGTCGAATTAGAATTTTTCAACAAGGGCACTCCAATGTTCGACTTGGATGACTTACTGAGGGCATCAGCTGAAGTTTTAGGCAAGGGGAGCCTAGGCACAACATACAAAGCACTGCTGGAATCCGGTTCGGTTGTTGCCATAAAGAGACTGAAGAGCACAAACGGACTCACCAAGAAGGTTTTTGTCAATCAGATGCAGTTATTGGGAAATCTGAAGCACGAGAACCTTGTGGAGATCGTCTCGTATTACTACTCCAAAGAAGAGAAGCTGATTGTGTATGACTTTGTACCCAATGGCAGTTTGTTCGATCTCTTACACGGTGAGCTTCATAACTCTGTCTCACACTTCATTGTTGCTTCAAAGTTTCAGCTTTTGGTAACTTGGAACCCAAGTTTACCTTTTTCTGCATTCCCCTTGAAGTTTCTACCCTGGTTGATTTTGCTACTGTTGCTGCTCTCCTGATTGGACCATAGGATACCCACGATAAAAAAAGTAAACTTTTGGGGGGTTCAAGTGTTCACATATCATAACAATGTGATTCATTTCATTTCATTTCATGTTTGTTGTTATTAGGGTATGGAGGAGTTGGAAAGGCACCAGTGGATTGGGCAGCAAGGCTATCCCTCATCAAAGACATAGCAAAAGCTCTACTCTTTCTTCACCAATCTTTGTCTTCTCAAAGAATCCCACATGGCAACCTCAAGTCCTCCAATGTCCTCATTTACAGAACCGAAGAACAATACCACGCGAAGCTCATCGACTTCGGCTTCTTCCCCCTGCTCCCAACCCGTAAACTCCCCCAAGCACTGGTGATAGAGAAAACTCCGGAGTTCTTGCAAAACAAGAAGCTCAGCCGCAAGTGCGATGTGTACTGCTTCGGCATTGTGATTTTGGAGATCGTGACGGGCAAGATCCCTGGTGAGGTGTCCTCGGCGATGAACGAGTCGTTCGGTGATCTGTCTGAGTGGGTGAGGACAGTGGTTGAAAATGATTGGTCTACTGATATACTGGACGCAGATATTTTAGCTGCTAAGGAAGGACACGATGAGATGCTGAAGCTGACGGAGATAGCTTTGGAGTGTACCGATGTCGTGGCTGAGAAAAGACCGACGATGAGTGAAGTCCTTAGCAGAATAGAAGAGATTGAAGAGAAGTACAGCAACGAATGCGCGATTGCCAATTGATTAATTACGCAGAATATGCAATTCATATGTAGATTGATTCGATCTGTGTATTCAAGAAGTCGATTATTTGGTGAATCTGTCGAGTAATTAAACAAAAGGGAAGATGCCTATCATTGTACATGTCATTGTTGTTGATAATAGCTAATTCTTTGATTCAAGGCTTCAAATTTCATGTATATGTTGTTCCAAGTTCAACTTGGATTCCAAGTTGCTCCTTGACCCCCAAGAAATCTTGAAATTGAACTGATTCCTTTCTAAATCACCCATTAGTCGGCTTATTGGGCTAGTTGGCCCATTTGGGCTACACGCTGATACACAAGTAACACAACGATAGTTATTTTTGCCTAGATTTATCTTACTTTTTTTTTTAAATGAAAATATTTATCTTACTTCATAATAAGGTTTTTAGTCCATTTACAAATAAATCATACAATTGAATATACATTTGAACAACCAGCATATAAGTATTCTGTTAACATAATATCATCACCAGACTGACTAATTATTTAGTTAAGCTAACTAAATTGTGTTTTTGGTAAACTTAGCTAACCTTTTGATTTTGTTTAATATATATATATATATAGAATCTATTTAGTGTAACAGATTTACCTCATGTGTCAATTTGGTGTCTTAGAATTAAATTGTTACTTTTGAATGTCCCAGTTTCAACTTTATTACTATTTGGTGTCACCGTTAATTTTTGAGTTAAATTTAATAGAAAATGGTCATGTGCTGGTCACATGACCTAATAAATTTGAAAACTCCTAAATTAACCCCCACCCCCTCCCCATCCCCCAGAGTGCTCGGAATCTCCGAAATCGGAGGTGGGTGGTCGCCTAGTCGGAATCAGACGGGTTACTTTTAAAAAAAAAAGTATAATGGGCAAAATTGTCTTTTTATCTTAACATATCAAAATTAATCCTAAAATTGGACGGAAAATCAAGTCACAACAAAATTAAAACCTGGAACACCAAATTAACAATACACTAAAATGACACTTAGGGTAAATTTAATATACTAATAGGTTCTTTTCCCTATATATAACTAACTAATGATATACAAACCTAGCTCGATAAGACATTTTCTTCGTAAAAAGAAATGCACTAATACTAACAATTATTGACATATTCTGTTATACATTTAAACAACTATATACAGTATCTCCGTCAATATAGCAGTACCAACAACCAAATATAATTAAGAGATATGTCCGTTAAGCATTATTTCTCGGGTGTTGTTACAAACTGTGGAATTTCCTGTGAAATTTCAATAGAAAGTGATATAGGATCCCACCAAGCACCAATATATTTGTTCATTTACTTTCTTTTTCTTTTTCTATTGAAATTTCACAAGAAATTTGATATTTTAAAGATTTAATATTATTTGAAAATCTCGTGATCTCGAAACTAAACCGCGGTCTCAACAACTATATCACAACAATTACATTACATGTTGATATATATCCTCCAATGTAGAAGATGAAGATAGAGACGATGATACGCAATAGAAATTCCAGTTGGAAACATATACGCAGACTGATCACCACATGTAGTACACGTGTCACTCTCTCATGAAACCATCTCACCAAGTGTCCCACATATGTCCAAACTCAGGGCCTTGATTAAGCTCCTCTCAACACTTCCACTTCTCATCCATGCACATCCCATTTGCCAAACACCACCTCCATTATCATCTTCTTCTTCGTTTCTCCACATCCACTATATTCTCAAAACCCAACCAAAAAATTGCAGAGCTCTGCAAATCAGTTAATCTTGTTGAGCAAGTATATAAAATATGAGACCACATCCGGTTCGTAGATACGGGTTCGGTGGAGCCGATGAGGCCGCTCATCCGGACGTCATTCGAGCCATCTTGGCCGAGTTTGTGTCCACCTTCATCTTTGTGTTTGCCGGGGAAGGCTCAATCCTTGCTCTTAGTAAGTGTTTTTATCGCGGATTTACAATTTTTTAGGAATATTTCCGGCAAGTCATTTTTGTTGAATTTAGTCCTGGTTTTCAATATTAATTTCTGGTACAAATATGTTGGTTTAACTGGGATGCAGATAAGATGTACCCGGACACGGGAAATACGGCTGGGACTCTAATTGCGATTGCGCTCGCGCATGGGTTGTCGCTCTTCGCGGCGGTTGCAGCGAGCATCAATGTGTCGGGAGGCCACGTGAACCCGGCAGTAACACTAGGTGCCCTAGTGGGTGGTAGGATATCGGTGATCCGATCGATTTATTACTGGATCGCACAATTGCTTGGTGCAGTCGTTGCTTCCCTCTTGCTCCGCCTAGTAACTGCCGGAATGGTATGGCTCCACTCCACTCGTCTCGTCTCTCTTTATTATCTATACTATTTATTTACCATGAGGTATGTGTGATATACTTACTATTTATTACCCAAGATATGATACACATTCCAACTCTGAGTCTCGGTGGCACTGCTTGTAATATTCCCCAACTTTTGGGGCAGTTATTTACTCCTCACAGAATGTTTATAATTTTCCTTTATCAACCATGAGGAATGAGTAGTGCACTAATCACAATTTAGACTAGATTGGTTCTATTATAGATATACATTTGCATGGAGAGATCCCGTTTCGGCCCCACATAACCCCCTTATTCTTAATATAATGTTCAGTATCAGAGCGCGCAAGTTTAGATTTCACATTTTGATTAGGCCATTTAAGAAATGTGGAACCTACCCAAATAGGCAAGGGCCATGTAGAAAAAAATGTGGTTATGGGCCGGGATGAAGTCAGGATTATGTTGAAGAATTTAACTATATGGACAAACAATCAATTGTAACAAAAATTTAGGGGTAAATTTAAGACTTTAAAGGGCTATATTGGGAGTTATTACACCTTTTTAGTGTTAAAATTACACATCGAAAAAGTTGAGGGGCAATTGCGCCCTCCTCTGTCGCAGGTTATGGCAAGAAGGGCCTGCAATGATTGATTCGATGGTTCTTCGATTAGAAATATAAGTTATTTGATTCGATGGTTGACGATAGTTAGTGTTAGATTCAACAATGGACAGATACAAACCCAACGGACTAGTAGAGAGCAATTACAATTACATATACAAGTTGGTTCTCTGTTGGTGGACTTAGGCTCGGTGGACTTAGGCTCGGTTCAAGGTGGAATCTAGCAGTGAGTAGGTGAACTGTGTGCGTCTTATTCTTGTCAGTTTGAAATCTTAGACCCTATATATATTAACTTTTATATTAACTTTTGAAACTTCAGACTTCTACCTTTACGGTTAACATTTAGACATTTCATAGGATATTAAACCCTATAGTATTTAACTTTTTTGTGTTCCTTACCACAGAGGCCGGTTCAATTCTTCATCGCCACAGGAGAAGGCGAAGTCCGGGCCATGCTCTTCGAAGCGATATTGACGTTTGGTTTGGTATACGTTGTGTATGCAACCGCCATCGACCCCAAGCGAGGAAGCATCTCGATCATATCCCCGCTCGCCATCGGGCTCATTTTCGGGGCAAATATGCTAGTCGGAAGCCCATTTGAGAGTGCGGCCATGAACCCAGCCCGAGCTTTCGGGCCGGCTCTAGTGGGGTGGAGGTGGAACCATCACTGGATCTACTGGGTCGGGCCTATGATCGGCGGGGCGGTTGCGGGCCTGATTTACGAGTTCTTGGTGATACCGACCGAGGGAATGGTGCCACATCATCAGCCCTTGGCGCCTGAGGATTACTAAGGAGGTGGCGCGTGTGTTTATGATGACTAGTGTGTGCGCGTGGTTTATGTATGTTGAGTTTGTAATTCTAATGTTTGTAGCTTATGGATTTTGATTGTGTTTTATTTGATCGTTCAATAAATAAATAATAACACGCCGTGTTTTGTAATTCGTATTTTGGTATGTATTGTGGAGGTTGATGTTATAACTTGAATTCTCAAGTGTAATTGTTGAAGTATCATCTCAGATAGGATCTTATTTATGTAAATGCGTTGTTAGATCAATGTGAAATTTAAGAGAAATCGAGAATATGTTAACAAATTAAACGCTTGTTTCTACTTTCTGCGGTGCTCATAATTAATTGTAGTTTGTTCATGCTTTATTTTTATCCCTTACAAGTTTGATTCGAACAAAGATTGTTTATTTTTATTCCTTACATTTTGATTTGAACAAAATTGCTTTAGATTCTGACACTTGAAACACCCTGTGTAATTGGATTAAATGCTAAACCGAGTTATTTTTTTTTATCCCTTGCGGGCTGACCAGTATAATTTTAGATGCTGACACTTAAAACACCGTTTTCCCAAGATTTCATTAGAGTAACCGCTAATGCGAGTTGTCTTTCAAATTCAAATCGAGTTTGAATTATGCTAAAGACTCTGCTAACCCGGTGCAAGCTAAAGTGAGTTGCCTTTTAAGGATGAGTTATCTTCTAGGGCGACACTTAAGACCACTCGTTTTCTCAATGTTTAATTGGATTAACAACTAAAGTGAGTTTTCTTTTAAAGGTGAACTGAGTTTGAATTCCGTTGAAGACTACACTAACCCGTGCAAGCTAAATTAAATTATCTTTTAAGAGAGAATCAAGTTCGAATTTCGTTGAAAATCCAGTTCAAACGGAGATTATTCTAGAGATGTACCTAGAGACACCCGTGTAGCCAAGGTTTAATTGGACTAACTACTAAAGCCAAAATAATACTGTCATAAAAAACCAAACATAAAATTACAAATTTGAGCAGCGGAATTTCCATCCAACCATGACAGTTGAAGAAACCATAAAAAGTCGGACCTCACTTCGGTCCCGCAGCGGAATCATCCCGCCTTCCTTAAATGGAAATTTTAAAAAGCGGTTATAAATGTCTTAACTTGTTAGAATTAAATAAAAATATATTAATTACCTACTCAACAAGTTGCAGGTTTTTTATACTTTTTTTTTTCACATTCGGTTTCAATTGACCATCACTTTCGTTTTATATGACCAAATGATTCACTGTCAGTTGTGTTGCATTCGTTATTTTACGAGATTCGATTCAAGACTCATATTATATAAGTTTTTTTTTTCAATAATACTTAAAATATTTTGTTGTTAATAAGTTTCTATTTTTATATGCTATCATTGTATATCGTAAATAATTTTAAAAACAAATACGGTACTACTTTAATTACGTTTATTTACCTATGCTCGTGCAATTTTAATTTTTAAATTTTAAGACTTGTTTTGGCCACACACAAAAAATGACTCGTTTTTACGGAAAAATATATAAATCATGTTTTTTAGTACAATATTCTAAATCAACATGTCACATGCTGCACTTATTACTTTATCACGTTCTTCATTTTGACTCCAGAGAATCAGGGATGCCATCAGAAGTAAACGGTGCTTGGATGTTAGGACCTAAAAGTTATGGATATGGACATTTATCTTAATTCTTAAATAAATAACTCACTTTTTGAAATTCTTAGCATTTACTGATGGATGTTTATTAGAACAACATAATTAACAGGTAGGGGTGAGCTCGGGCCGGGCGGGCTTTTACCTGAGCCCGAGCCCGAAATTTTCGGGACACTAATTTTTAGCCTGAGCCCGAGCCCGAAAATGAGGAAAATGGCCCGCCCGAGCCGGGACTTCGGGGCTCGGGCTTGGGCTCGGGCTAGCCCGAATTTTAACAAAAAAATCTGGAAAAAAAAAAAAAAATTTCAAACATGGAGGAAGATGGAGTGCTGGAATTTGGAGAGGGAGGCGCATCGTCATTTTAGGAGCTTGAGAGGAATACAAATCGTGATGAAAAGAACCGAGAAAGGGAGGCGTAGAAACCAAATAATGGAGATAGGTACGACTTACGAGAGAACAGTAACAACAATTGTACTTTTCTGCTTTTTCCTAGATTCTGTATACTGTATAGTAACTAGTACCCACTAGATAGTTAGATAAGATAGCAACTAACTAGATAATTAGATACTAACTATAGTTAGAGGGGAATATATATAATTAAATATATTTATATAGTATTAAAAAAAATTCGGGACGGGCTCGGGCTTTTCGGGATTTTGGCACAAAAGCCCGAGCCCAAGCCCGAGCCCGAGCCCGAATTGAAAATAAAAGTCCAGCCCGCTCGGGCTCGGGTCTATTCGGGACCGGGCTTTTCGGGACGAGCTCAGGACGGGTTTTTCGGGCTTTCGGGTTTTCCTGCTCAGCCCTATTAACAGGTATGAGCTCTTCCTCATAAAGGGTTGGTCGAAGATCTGCTAATGCGCTTCTAGGAATGTTTTTATGTAAGTACTGCACATTTATTTAGTATGTCACGTGAAAAAAAATATAACTCAATCCTTAACCGGTTAAATGAATTTATTTTTGCGTGAAATAGAAATAAAAACCTTTCAAATGTGAAATTATATATAATTTTTTAATTTTTTATGATATATTTTTTAATACTAAACAAATTAATTAAGAATAAAATAGATATATAAAAATAAATTATTAGATAAAAAACAATTTAATCATAATATATCTAAAATTATGTGTAATTCATGAATTATAATATGGTGTTTTTTTGCCAAAAATATGGTGTTGCCTTAAATAATATGTTTTAAAAAAGTATTCTACAAAAATAAAAATTTAAGCATGAAAAAATTCATAAAACAAAGTAAGAAATTTTTTATTTGTCATGGTTATTGTGATTCGAGAATACCTACAAAATAAATTTTTTTAATATGCAATTTCTCTCTCTTCGTTACTTATATAGCATGTTATTTGGTTTATAGTTTTTTATTATTTATAACTAAATTTTCTTTTTTATTTATAGATGACTATTTTTAGTAGGCATGATCATTCCAAGCGGCATATAAGAATTCTCACTAAATAAGTCAGATGTTTCAGCTGATGATCAGGCGACATATACGATGCGGAAATTCTTATATCCCGCTGCGGAATGGTCACGCCTACTTAAAATAGTAATCTAAAATAAAAAAGGAAAGTTTGTTATAATAGCTTAGAAAATAATTTTATTATTTAAACTTGTAACCTATCAAGAAAGTTATTTAAGACAAAATAATAAAATGTCTTAAAACATAAAAATCATATTTAATTTTTTTGAAAAAAATATAAATTACATTTATTTTATATTATAAGTTATATTACACATGTTAGTTTTTGCAAAATTAAGAAACTACACCCGAGTTTATATTATAACTACATATATTAATTTTTGAAATCAAACCATGACTGATTAATACAAAATTACTTTTGCATAAAATTAATATATTTATGAGAATATTTATATTAAAATTTTAATTTCATAATTGTATATTTACATTACTTTATATGCAATAGTCTTTATAATATATATATAACTTAACAAAAGTTTATATATAACATAATATATCTAACTAGCATATTCAATTCAAACCGAGTTCGAGCTCGATCTAAGATACACAATTTCATGATTTAATTGAACAATTTAAAGTTGGCGAGTCAAGTCGAGCCGAATGAGCTCGTCGAGTATGGCACGGAGTCAAGCTCGAGTTTGAAAAATTTAGGTTCGGTCTAGATCAAGATCGAGCTCGAGTACAATGAGTCAAGTCGAGTCGAACTTGCCAGATACTCAGCTCGACTCGGCTCGTTTACAACCCTACATGTTACATTGATTAAATGTGTTAACACTCGATTTTTAAATGAGTTGTAAAATTCGAATGCGTTAAGTAGGGGGTGTAAACGAGTCAAGCTACTCGTGAGCTCGAGATCGGCTTAGTCGATATTCGAATTCGACTCGCTAAATTTCGAGTTTAGTCGAGCTTTTTCTAAAGCTGAGTCGAGTTCACTGGTACTCGACTCGAGAGGCTCGCGAGCCTAATCGAGCTTTTTTTTCTTTTTCCTATTCGAGTCGAGTTCGAGCTCAAGTTTTCGATATTTAATAATAATTTTATATATGTATATGTTGAGTTCAAGTCGAGTTCGAGTTCGAGCTCGAGTCAAAAGCCTAATCGAGTCGAGTTTGAGCTCGAGCTAAGATATATCATTTATTAATTAATTGATTTTTTTTAACCTTATCAAGTCGAGCTCGAAAAATTAAGGCTCGGTCGAGTTCGAGCTCGAGTAAAATGAGTCGAGTTTGTCAGATACACGACTCGACTCGTTTACAGCCCTAGCATTAAGAACATAATTCAAGCATGTATATTTTTGAAAAAAATAATAGAACTTGGCACGTGTGACTTGTAAAACAGTTGTTATTTGAATACGTTACAAAGACATAAATCAATATGGGTCTTGAATCGAAGCTCGTAAAATAACGAATGCAACGCAACTGACCGTGAAACATTTGGTCTTATAAAACGAAAGTTATGATCAATTGAAGCTAAAAGTGAAAAAAAAATATAAAAAACCTACAACCTGTTGAACAGGTAATTATACATTTTTATTTCATTTTAATAATTTAAGACATATAAAACCGTTTTCTGGCCTTACTATTTAAGGAAAGCGGGACGATTCCGCAGCGTGACCGAAGCGATGTCCAAAAAAAAAAACAAGTCTTTAAGAATAAGATCAAGAAAACATTTAATATACTAGGTAGAAAACATTCAATGTACTAGTCCGGCCTAACTTATACTAGGTTACTGGTGATACTACGTTGACGAGATTAGTTTCGTACATGCGATTGTTTAAATGTATGATATATGCTCGTAAATGAACAGAAGAGTCTGAACATTACGTAATTAACTATACTAGGTTGCTACGTTGACGAGGTTAGTTTCGTATATGCGGTTGTTTAAATGTATGATATGCTCGCAAATGAACAGAAGAGTCTGAACATTACGTAATTAAGTGTACTAGGTTGCTGGTGATACTACATTGAAGAGATTAGTGTCGTATATCTGTTGTTTAAATGTATGATATGCTCGCAAATGAACAAAGTGTCTGAACATTTATTTATACTTATAAAAAAAACGACACCCAAGAAGATGCAATATTTATTCTAAAAAAAACAAGTCTTTAAGAATAAGATCAAGAAAACATTTAATATACTAGGTAGAAAACATTCAATGTACTAGTCCGGCCTAACTGATACTAGGTTGCTGGTGATATTACGTTGACGAGATTAGTTTCGTACATGCGGTTGTTTAAATGTATGATATATGCTAGCAAATGAACAGAAGAGTCTGAACATTACGTAATTAGCTATACTAGGTTGCTACGTTGACAAGGTTAGTGTCATATATGCGGTTGTTTAAATGTATGATATGCTCGCAAATGAACAGAAGAGTCTGAACATTACGTAATTAAGTGTACTAGGTTGTTGGTGATACTACGTTGAAGAGATTAGTGTCGTATATCGATTGTTTAAATGTATGATATGGTCGCAAATGAACAAAGTGTTTGAACATTACGTAGCGGTGGGATGAGATTAAAGTCGCCACTACTAAGCCATTCATTTTATTTAACAAAAAAAAAACATTCAATATCAAACTCATATAAAGAGAATATATAACCGTTCCTTTTATATATTTAGCCAAAAAAAGCATTCAATATCAAACTCATATACTAGGCAAAAAACATTCAATATACTAGACCGACCTAAATGACCGACATCTTAACTATACTAGGTTGCTGGTGATACTACGTTGACGAGATTAGTGTATATGCGGTTGTTTAAATGTATGATATGCTCGCAAATGAACAAAAGAGTCTGGACATTACGTAGCGACAGAATGAGACTAAGGTCGCCACTACTAAGTCATTCATTTTATTTAGCAAAAAAAATCAACATCAAACCCATAATAGGCAAAAAAAAAAAAAATCATTTATATCATTTCCTTTTATAACATTTCCTTTTATATATTTAGCCAAAAGAAGCATTCAATATCATATACTAGGCAGAAAACATTCAATATACTAGGCCGGCCTAAATGACCGACATTTTAACTATACTAGACTGCTGGTAATACTACATTCAATGAGGCCATGAATGTGCAGTTGTTTAAATGTAGATATGCTCGCAAATGAACAAATGAGCCTAACATTAGGTAACGGCGGAATGAGAATAAGGTCGTCACTACTAAGTTATTCATTTTATTTAGCCAAAAAAAAAAACATTCCATATCAAACCCTTATAAAGAGAATAACATTTCCCTTTATATATTTAACCATAAAAAGCATTCAATATCAAACCCATATAAAGACAATAACATCATAACAAAACCAGCAAATTTCTATACAAAATCAGTTTGATGGATTAAGAGCATGCATATGGCTTCTTCCTCAGTTATTGTTTTTCTTTTGGTCTCCTTGTTGATAGCAAATGCATCTACTGCTCGTCAGATTGTTAGTGGCCCCACAATTAGTTTCCAAAGAAACCGAGTTCGCAGAAATCTGCTTGATAATGGGCTCGCTACAACTCCTCCGATGGGGTATGTATCTTTTTTGTTTTCTGTTAAAGTATGAATAAGAGCGTACGGACTGAGTTTTTTTAGGACTTATGAAACAATAGAATAAAGTGCACGTCTTTTTTAGCCCTTATGAGACAGTAGATTGAGATGCACTTCTTATTCTTGACATAGTATTGCATAGGTTTTATTCATAATTAAGTTTGAGCTTGTGGGATATAGATGATTATATTCTCTCAAAAGTTCGATTTTATGAGAAAGTGAATATTAAATTGCCTATTCCCTTCTCGGATTGAACGATTTTTGAAATTGCAGGGTTAAGGTTTCGATTTTGAAATTTTAGGACTAAATTAAACAAAATAAAATTTATTGATGTATTAGAGAGACTAAATTGGACAAAATAAAAAATTTATTGAACATGCCATTTAACGGCAAAAACTAACGAATGTACCAAAAGTATACTTTTTTTTTTTCAAACGTTTGGTAACAAAAGTATACGAAAAAAAAACATATGATACCAAAAGTAGAAAACAATCAAGCATATGGTACAGAAAGTACCTTTAACCCATTTTGATGATGATTTTCAAGCCTAAAATTCATTTCATGTCTCAGTTTAAGAGAGGATATTAAGTATGAATAAGAGTCTTCACATAAGTTCGAGTTTATGGACAGTCGGTTAATTGTTCAAGAAAACAATTCCTTTCATTGATTGAGAAACTAATGTTTTTGCATACATTGATCCTGCAATGTTTCTTTGTTATAACAGATGGAACAGCTGGAACCACTTCCAATGCCAAATCGACGAAAACCTGATCAAACAAACAGGTGATCATTTTTCATCAAATGATCAATACACAATATGTTTCTTGAACTGTTAATCTAAAAATTACATTTTTGTCGAATACTAGCCGACGCAATGGTATCGACCGGGCTCTCATCGTTAGGATATCGATACGTGAACCTCGGTAAGATCCTAACCGATTTCTGAAATTACAAGAATGTAAATCTCCTTTTTTTTACCCTCAACTTCTGTTGATTATTCCAGATGACTGCTGGGGTGAGCTTAATAGAGATTCTAAGGTACTATATTGTGAATTGTTCGATTCGTACCGCGTATATACCGATTCAAAGTGATCGTCCCGTGGTGATTTAGTTTGATAAATCTTTATGGTAGGGAAACTTGGTCGCCAAGGCATCTGCATTTCCATCGGGAATCAAGGCATTGGCAGATTATGTTCATGGTAAAGGGCTCAAGCTTGGGATCTACTCAGATGCAGGGTAATTCACAATCTTTACAACGAATTCAAGATCGGAAAATTCTTAGGTAAGCTTAGTGTTTAGGATTCACAATCCGATATGTAAGATTCACTCAGCCAAATAGGTTTTTAGAAGAAAAAAACCACAAAAACACTTTTTACATGTTGATTGGATTGGTCTAATTGCAAGACTGTGATACTCTGTAGTGAAATGCGAGTTTCTAGATAGATACGGAAAATGGTAGAGGTCTTTTTTGTCATACTATACAATAGCAGCTATAGAAATAGTTAATAACCTAAAAATAGTCCCAACTATAAGTCGTTTTACTAAGTTGTCTAATATTTAAAATGTTGATATTCGGTGTCTCAACTATCAGATTGGTTGATTTTGACTTTTTCTTTTCTTCTAAAAATTGATAGAACAGAAACATGTTTGTTTAATCACCAAATAAGTTTAAACCATGAAAAACAAATCTAACACTTCGGAAATGTTGAAAATAACATGTTTTTTTATTGAAACGTCAATTTTAATGCCATAATCAGTCGAAATAAGTGGAAATAAACCAATCTGAATGTTGAGATACCGAATATCAACATTTTAAATTTGGGACATATATTAGCAACATAATCTATAGTTGGTAGTGTTTTTAGGTTCTTAACCCTGCAATGATGTTACTTTTTCAATATAAAACTAAAACATGCAGTAAAACCATGTCGGGTTATTTACCCACTAAGATTCACCCAGTCCAATAAGTTTTTAGAATAAAAAAAACACGAAAACTTAAACGAGCAGAGTCGAGCCGAGTATCTGGCAAGCTCGGCTCGACTCGACTCGACTCATTTTACTCGAGCTCGAACTCGAACTCGGCCGAGCCTTAATTTTTTGAGCTCGAACTCGACTCGGTGCCATACTCGACGAGTTCGAGCTCGGCTCGATAAGGTTATATTTTTGCAATTAAATTGTAAACGGCGCATCTTAGCTCGAACTCGATTCGAATAGGATTTTGACTCGAACTCAAACTCGACTTGAACTCAATATATACATATATAATATTATTATTTAAAGCTCGAAAAACTCGAGCTCGGACTCGAACTCGACTCGAATAGGGAAAAGAAAAAAGTTTGATTAGGCTCGCGAGCCTCTCGAGTCGAGTACCAGTGAACTCGAACTCGACTCGGCTTCAGAAAAAGCTCGACTCGAGCTCGACTCGACTCGAAATTTAGCGAGTCGAATTCGAATATCGACCGAGTCAATTTCGAGTAGCTCACGAGTAGCTCGACTCGTTTACACCCCTAGGTCTAACTGCAAGACCGATAGTGAAAAGCGAATTTCTACATAGAGACGAAAATGATAGAAAACATTGACACACTATACATTTGCTGCTACAAACTAATGATGTTACTTTTTCAATGTAGAACTCAAACATGCAGTAGAACCATGCCGGGTTCACTCGGCCACGAAGATCAGGATGCAAAGACTTTTGCTTCATGGGTTTGCTGCAAAACTTGTTTTTTTTTTCGTGCAATTCTAACAAATCTTACATTTTTCGTAATCTCACCTCCGAACTTCATTCGTTTACTCAGGGGATCGACTACTTGAAGTACGACAACTGCAACAACCAGGGCATAAATCCTAAGGAAAGGTATATGCAAGTTTTGTTGTAATCAATGCCGAAAACCCGGTTTAACTAATGCGATCGATGTATTTATATACGTCAGGTATCCGGTAATGAGCAAAGCTCTGTTAAACTCAGGAAGGCAGATCTTCTTCTCCCTATGTGAATGGTAAGTTTAGCTTTTTATTTAGGTTAAAGAACATATAGACTTTCTGAAGTTTGCGCTATGTGAGATTTTGGTGTCTGAAGTTTAAATTGTTGATATTGACTGTCTGAAGTTTCAACTTTCTTGAAATTTGCTGTCTCCGTCCAAATTTGTTGTTAAAATTGACAGAACTTGGGTCATGTGATTGTCACATGATCCGGTGGTGGCCGGTCGGAGTAAGGTGGTAGCCAGTCGGAGTAGGGTGGTGGCGGTGGCCGGAGTTTTGGTGGTGGCCGACGGGCGGAGTAGGGTTGTGGCCGACCGGAGTAAACATAATAGTACCATGAGCAATTTCGACTTTTCACATCATTCTGTCAAATTTGACAGAAAAAATGGACGGAAAACCAAATTATAACAAAGTTGAAACTTCAGACAGTAAATATCAACAATTTAAACTTCAGACACATAAATCTTACATATGGCAAACCTCAGACAGGGTATAGATTTTTAACCCTGCAATTTCAGGGGAGATGAGAATCCTGCAACCTGGGCTTCTAGTGTCGGGAATAGCTGGCGAACAACCGGAGATATCGAAGATAACTGGAATAGGTAAAATTTGCTTGTAACATTGTGAAAGAAAAATTGTTTTTTGTTTGCAGCTACATATGAAAACAATGAGCTATTCTTTTGAATCAGCATGACATCTGGAGCTGACCAGAATGATCTGTGGGCTTCTAAAGCCGGACCCGGTGGATGGAACGGTAAGACACTTTACTTGTTCCTCAAGTAAACCCTAAATCCAAATATTCGCCAGATCAATATGTGTGGTTTTACTGAAAGTTGGAGTGTATCAGATCCCGACATGCTAGAGGTCGGAAATGGTGGCATGACCACGGAGGAATACCGGGCACATTTCAGCATATGGGCATTAGCTAAGGTTTTCACTCAAAACATTCATTTCAAAATCATCATGTTGTAATATCACTGACAAATTATGTTCTGTTTCGAAAAAAGGCTCCTTTGTTGATCGGATGCGATGTTCGATCAATCGACAATACGACGCTTGGGTTAATCAGCAATAAGGAAGTCATTGATGTAAACCAAGGTATCTGAAACCCGAAACAACTTTTAAGGTCAATCATGTCAAACTTTTCTATTACAGAGTTTAATTCAGCGCTGCAGAGATTCGAATCTGCGTACTCTGATACCATGTGAAATTTTAGACAGATTACCTGAAAGAATGTACTGAAACCGTTTATCGACAGATAAACTTGGAGTTCAGGGGAAAAAAGTTAAGACCGAAGGCGACCTAGAGGTTTGGACCGGTCCGCTTAGCGGCAAAAGAGTGGCAGTAGTCCTATGGAACCGAGGTTCTTCACAAGCTACGGTTACGGCTCAATGGTCCGATATAGATCTAACGTCGGAAACAGTGGTGGATGCACGAGATTTATGGGCGGTGAGTGCTCTGAACCGAACAAATCAAATCATAATTTTAGTTGCGTCAAATTATCAATAACGTTCGGTTTCTTTTACGTGCAGCATTCAACTCAATCGTCGATCCAGGATAAGATATCTGCAGAAATTGATTCTCATGCCTGCAAGATGTATGTTCTTACCCCCAAGTAAACATACATGTGCTTAATAAACAAATTTATCATAAAAACGAGCCGAGTATCTGGCAAATTCGAATCTGACTCAAAATTTTCAAGCATATTCTCTAATCTGCTACAACAATCTGGGAATGAACTTAACCTAATCCACTTTGTATCTACTTTGATCCACCCCAAAAGAATACACATCAAATTCATCAGTATCACAGATATACAAACAGACTAAACACTGTAATCTCGGCTTTCGTTCACGGGGGGCCGCGCATCTTCTCAACAATGTTCCGACCTTTCTCTTCGATGTTCCGCCTCTTCTCTTCGATCTTCTCCCCCATTCTCTTCTTCAAATCAAGCATCCTCGCTTTTCTCCCGAACTTGCCCTTCAGCTTCGAGTCGTCTTCCCCGCTTGAATTGGAATTTGCACTAACGGATCTTGGCAGAGAGACTGGATTTGAAGTCTCGTGTAAACTTATAGACCTTGGCACTACTTCGATGACCTCATTCTGGACCGAATCCTCTCGAGGCTCGATTTTCGTCAATAAAGGTTCGGTTAATTCTTGCGTAGAGTTGCTCTTCTCTTCCGGAATCTCTGCAAGATCAGATGTATGTGCTTCTTGGGAAGCTGCAAGTTCATCTTTTGATAGAAGACCGGCTTCTACAAATTCGTTTGAGTGGTCATTGCTCGGTTTTGGTTCAGACGGTTGGGAGCATGGTGGTTTCTCAGCTGCAGAGGACGACGATGACGATGATGATGACGATTCTTGATTTACCCATATGAAAGGAGCCGACTTTCTTGGAACCCAATCATTCTTTTCCGCCAACATAAACGGAATGCACAAGCTTTCGCAGTTCGGGAGCACCATGGTCTCCCGAATCGCCGCCTGTTGTGGAAAAGCAATAAAAATCCAATCTTTCAATTCTAAATGCATATTATATATAACAAGAAGCGAAACTCGGTACCTTAAAACGGTTGATTAGGAAAAGCGCAATGTGCCCGCTAGTGATCTTATGCTCCCCGAGAGCCGAGTCGAGGTTGAACTCTATATCGGGCATAGATGTGAAACTAAACCAAAGCTGATCCGAAGGAGGCGGCTTTATATGGAGTCTCAACGTCCCACGAAGCGATGCCACACTTATTCGCATAGATATAGGCACCTGCGAGACATGCTTGGCGATTGAGCTTACAATAGACTTCCATCTCGACTTAGGAACCGGTGCAGTGTTGCTCTTAATGCCCTTCAGCCCCTCTAGGAAAAAGATAAAGACCAAATTATTATCAGCCCACAGTTTCTTCCAAAGTACTAATTTTACGAATCAAGAAAGATTACCATCTCCAAGTTCGTGCTCGAGTTCATCAGCTTTACCCTCCGGAATGTCGAATTGCTTTCCAAATTGCTCAAGCCCCTCTAGAATATCAGTATTTGATTCTTGATTCAAGTCAAGGTCACTTACATCGACTCTTGTCTCGATTTCAAGTACTACACCACCAGAATACTCGAAATCAATTTCAAAGGCCCAGACATCGTTTGTGTCCAAGGGAAGAACCTTCATGCTGTGGATATAAGGAGGCAGAGTTCCGGGATAGATGTTTGTGCATATAATCTCCCCAATGTAGCTCGGAATCTTCATATTAGATAGTGTCCTCTGTAAAATGAAAAGAACAGAAGCATGTTAAAAACATAGACTAAGGTTAAGAACCTAAAAACAGTTTCAACTATAGGCCATGTTGCTAATTATTGTCACAATTAAAATGTTGATATTCGGTGTCCAACTACCAGATTTGTTGATTTTCATTTTTTTCTTTTAAAATTGACAAAACAAAAACATATTTTTTAAGCATCAAATAAGCCTAAACCATGAGCAACAAACTTGATACTATAGAAAAGTGGGAAACAATATGTCTATGTTGCTAAAAACGCCAATTTTAACGCCCAAATCAATAAAAAGAAGTGGAAAATAACAAATCTGATTGTGTTGGGACACCGAATACCAACATTTTAAATATGGGACAACAATTAGCAACATGGCCTATAGTTGGGACTGTTTTTAGTTTCTTAATCCTAAACTACATATCCATCCGCAACCTCTCTAGATTATAGTATTCTTCAGCTACAATAATTAAACCACCATGAGCAACAATATTAGCTAACTTGATTATTGTTATTTCAAAATTTTGATTTTATTTAGGGACAAGAAGGTAGCAAAACCATCCAGGAAAGGAACAGGGCTTTACTTCAAGGAATTGCTCATCCCGGAAAAGAAGAATAGCTTAATCTGTTTCTATATCACAGTTGAATTAACACTAGCAGGTAAATTAGATTAAGTAGCTCGTAGCGGTTACAAAACTAAACATATAACAAAAACTAGATGATCATGTGTATTGGCTACTTCATAGCTGAATAAACTAACTTTACATCTTCAAGTTTTTAGCACAAGTACTTCTTCAAACCGAAATTTGTGGAAAAGCTACAAGACGTCACTGAAATCCAACAATGCAGGTCATGTGCGATTCACATTCAGATGTTCAAGGTTAAAGACTTAATTAGTGAAAGAATAACAAACCTGGATTCTCTCTTGAACAAAACTTATAGTCTCTTGACTGCTTTTAATGTCAAAGAAAAGCCGAGAAATTAGCAAATTCCAGCAGAGTGTTCCTTCATCAATTAGTAATCTGTCCTCAGAATCTGCATCCGAGGTAGTGGAGAACTGACTGTGACTTGCTGAACGTGGTAACGACATGGAAAAAGGAGACTGCACACTGCTGTTGTTATCCTCCATTGAGGATTTGATTGCTTTAATCGTTGAAATTGCCCTCCCAGAGGAGCTAGCCGAATCAAAATCTTGGTATGCACGGGATTTCTCGTGCACACCAGCCTTGGAAACCTTGCGTGTCATTTTTTTCCACATCGAACGAACTTTTGAGGAGGAATCATCCATCCTATTCTCTTTGCTGATTGGCTCATAATGAAAAGCTGCTTGAGGTTTCATGAATGACAGGTAACCATCACGTAGAGACATTACGTAAGTCTTGAATTCGACCTGCGATTTAGAAGCCAAGGAGCGCGATTTCATGTCCACACTGGAAGCATAACGGAGGGATTTGCACCATGATTCCTTTTCCCAGGAAGTCTCTAAATAAATGTACAATGTCTTACTTCCACGATAAATTGCAGAAGTCTTGCTTTCTAGTTTGATGGGGAACTTTTTAGCCCTAAACATCGAAAAAAGAATCATTAAAAGCTAAATCTTAACAAAAATAAAACATATTACATGAAGGAATTGCAGAATTATGAACTAGACAAGAATGACCGTGTTCAAGCATTTCATTGTCAGTAATCACTTAATCTCTTAACGAAATATGAAAAATATTTGCTTGAATAGCTTCAACAATTTATGGGATTAAGAGCCTAAAAACAGTCCCAACTATAGGCTATGTTGTTAATCGCTGTCCCAGATTTAAAATGTTGATATTCAGTCTCTCAACTATCAGATCATTTAATTTCCACTTTTTTCTCTTAAAATTGATGAAACAAAACATGTTTTTAAGACACCATGAGCAACAAATTTGATACTTCGGAAAAGCGGAATACAACATGTTCTTGTTACTTCAAACGTCAATGTTAACACCAAAATAGTCGAGAAAAGTGAAAAGCAATAAATCTGATAGTTTAGACAACGAATATCAACATTTTAAATCTAAGACAGAGATTAGTAAAATGGCCTATAGTTTGGACTTTTTTTAGGTTCTGACCTCTCTTAAGATATCTTACACACCATCCCTCCTCCCCTTTATCCTTATTCCCACCTTACTTTCAGTCCCAGCTTCATTTAAGCAATAAGAAACACAACCTTGTACTATACTGAATTAAACAAGTCCTTAGAGAAATTATATAGCAAAGGCAAACATTTCATGAGTAAGGATGATGGTACATTACCATTTTTTTGAGGACTGGTCTGATGCAGACACAGCCTCAATTAAGCATCCCTTCAATGGAATGCGACTACGAGAACCATCTGATTCTGTCAGAATGAGCCGATAATCTTTAATGGTCGCATGCTTTCGAACAGGATGAACCTCGAAAAATTTCTTCTTTCTCTCTTGCTCCCGAGATACTTTCTCCAGCCATGTCTTTGGAACTTTGTCTGCTTCAAGAACCCAAATATCCCCCTGAGAAACAATGAACTTGAGTAAGAATCTAATACATTTACAATTTAAAATGCAGATTATTTCGGTTCACTTCTATATGCACATCTGAAAAAACAAATTGCAAAACCTCCTTGTGTGAAGCAAACTCAAGGGGTTGCTGAAGATCAACATCCTTTGAAACGGCTTGGATTTCTTCCTTCACTTTGCTATCCTTTTGGGTGAGTTTCCTAAGCAAGAACAATATTCCCAAAACTTCCAGACCAACAACAGTAACTGCCCCGAGAAAGAAACCCACCAGAAACACGGTAACCAGAGCCGCCATAACAATCCCAATCTCAGACTTCCACTTCGATTCAAATTTCAATCAATCAATCAACGAACTGAAAAACCGAGCCAATCAATCGAATCGGAAAGCAAGTATATGGATGGATCGTACAAATCGTTACACCAAGTCTGCGGAATCTGATCGGCTCAGCTTTGCTGATAATAACTGCTACTGCAGAGTGACACTGAAGAAAAGTAGCAATACCGTGTTTCTGAGGAAGTGGAGAAAAGAAGCAGCGACGGCGGTGGATTCTGTTCAATGAGCTTTTACCGCCATTGACATCGATACAGTTGTTGACAGATGGAGATTCCGGAGAGCGATTACGATCGAATTAAGACAAGAATCGGAAACTTGAGAGCTGCTTCTTCTTCTTCTTCTTCTTCTTCTTCTTCTTCTTGGCGAAGGTAGGATGCGATGCACGTACCACTGATTTCAAAAGATTTGATTGGTTGAGTTTCTGGGTGGGAACATTCGAACGGTTAGTGACAGAAAGTTGCAGAAGTTGATAGATGGATGGAATTGGAGACGCACGCGGTGTTGGGTGGGTCAGCAGACTCGACAATCGGTCGATATTTGAATTCGACTCGTTAAACTTTAAGTCGAATTTTTGTTCTGAAGCCGAGTTGAGTATGGTTCAATGGCTCTCGATTCGAGAGACCCGCTAGCTTATTTGAGTTTTTTATTTTGCTTATTCGAACTGAGTTCGAGTACGAGTTTATTCGAGCTTTATATATATATATATATATATATATATATATATATATATATATATATATATATAAAGCTCGAGCCAAAAGCTTACTTAATTGAGTCGAGTTCGAGCTCGAATTAATGTGCACCGTTTATGATTTAATTGATTTTTAAACTTATCGAGTCAAGTCGAGTCGTGCTCGAACTCGTCGAGTATGGAATCAAGTCGAGCTCGAACTTAAAAAATTTAGGTTTGGTCGAGTTTGAGTAAAGTGAGTCGAGTCGGGCTTGAAAGATACTCAGCTCGTTTACACACTTACTTCCGAGTATCGATATATTGTAGATATCATAATAAGCTAGCATATTACTACAAAAATTAAGCTCGATTCCAACTTTGGCTGACTTATATATTTTAAAAATCTCGTTTATGTTCTCGAGTAGTTCTATCCAGGTGTTATTAAGTTCAAACTTGATAGACAAAAAGCTTGACTCAAACTCGAGTAGAATTCGAGTTTTAACTGAATCAATTTTGAGTAGCTTGACACTTATATCTCTCCCTATCCACAGTCAGGTATGAAGCTGTGAATTTTGTTCAAGAAATAAGAATTGAACTAGGAGCAAACAATTAATGTAAAAAAAAAAAAAAAAAAGCCAACTTAAGATTTTTAAATGGCCAAATCTAAATATATATAATTTTTAGGGTCAAGATTAGACATCATGAAAAATCAATGGATGATTACCCTCTTATTCATACATAATTTCATCCCTGCCACAACCTCAAGAAACGTAAAGAACAATAAAAAGTTGAGGTTGTATTAGCCTATTAGGTTCAAACTAATTAGAGTTTGAACAAGCCTAAGCCATTAGAGGTGATTCTCATCATATGCTCTACTTTTTTTTTCTCGGATTGTGTCTCGTCGTTGAAATTTTAACATGTGTATTTTGTGTAATTAATTGTGTTTATTATTTTTTTCTAAAAATATATTGAGATTGTCGAAAGATAGAAGATAAATATTTAATCTAAGGACATATATCACAACAATAAGGCATGATCTGGGTACGAAAAAGTGAGACGTGTAATCTGCATCCAATAAGAGAATGGATGATGTGTGTATAAATTTGTAGCAATTTAATATTTTATCTATTAATCAAATATTTTGTTTACAATTTGTAAGAGTATTATGAATAGAAAAATATTCATAGCAATTACTTAACTATTTATTGGTGACCCTAATACAAGTGAGATTATTTTTAAGTGTATTATTAGTGCTGCCCACTAATAAGACCCTAACCCACTGCGAAAAAAAAACGTTGATATGGATGGGCATGGCAAAACATTTTTTTTTTTAAATAAATCTTGAATAATACCGAAAATTGCAACTTTCTCGATTGAATTGGCGTTTGATTGAAACCTAGATTGGAACATTACTCGGAAGTCGGACCTAACCAATTTATTTGATTAGGGTCCAATCAAATCAAGCCCAAGCCCCAACCCAATCTTGTATTCTTGAGGGCTATTATTCCGGCAGTTTTCAAAACCTCGAGTACTACTACACATTAGGGGTGAGCAAATATCCCGAGAGGCTCAAAATCCCGCCCGTCCCGCCCTAGCCCGTCCCAAAAAGCCCGTCTTAAAAATGTGCCCAAGCCCTAATGGGCGGGACTTTTCTTCTCAACTAGGGCTAGGGCTAGGGCTTTTTTATGAAGTCCCAAAAGACCCATCCCGTCCCTTTTTGCTAACTAATCAGCTATAAACTATAGTTAGTTAAGTTAACTTTAGTGATGACTCGAGTTGAAGTTCCATTTGATCTGAGATTTGCATTTGTAACTTGTATGTCAGAATTGTTGGTGACTTTGTATTAGAGTCTTGGTAAAACTTAGTTTTGGAGTCTTTAGTTAACTATTTTGGAGAACCAAGTTATGCGTTGAACTTAGTGTTCTTACAAGTGACTAAATGTTTAAGTGATTTTGGTGTTTTATGGTGAACTTTGTGGTATGTAGTGAATTTTATTGTTGTTCTGTGTTTGGTTATGATTTAAGTAAATTGAGTATGATTTTTTTTTTTTTTTGAACTTGGATGGGAATTTGGGTTTGTCCCATTTGGCCCTAGTCCCTGTAGACCCGTGGCGGGCGGGCCTTTTCCTACTAGCTAGGGCTTGGGATAGGGCTTGGGATAGGGCTCGGGACAGCCACTAAGTGGCCCTAATTTTAGGGCTTGGGCCATTTTTTAGAAAAAGCCCGCCCATCCGTCCCATGCTCAGCCCTACTACACATGATCAACTTTTCGAATGACCCACCTACACATTAGAAATGCCACGTGGCGTCCCTTTATTAAAATACATTCATTTGTCAATATTTCCGCATATTTTATTATGCCAAATAATATTCTTTCAAATAAAAAAACATAAATATAATATGTGAGAAATCATCTAATGTAATGTATGAGTTATCACTTCATCCTTAAATTAATTAAATGTTAGATGTATAAACTGTAAACAACATTGAGATCCAGATAATTGATAAATATACATGGTCCGTAGTTTATTATATGTGTGATGCCTTCTTAATAAAAGAAGTTCTTATGACTTTCCATTCCGTAAGAAAAAAATGAGTTAATTTAATGCGAATAAGAATTAGTCTACATATAAAATATGCATATCGCGTATATTATTTTCGTGGTAATATCCAGAGACCACCATACGAAGAAAACAAATGTGAGATGTGAAAAACAGTATTTTTTAAGTATAAAGAAGAAACCTTTTTTTTTTTTCTGAAGTTTACAAAAGAAAAATGTTATGCTAACTTGCTATCATTTTGAGAAACCATAATATATATCATCATGAGAAATTCTTACTTGGTACCCATACAACCAACCAATATGTGACATGTGGCAATTTATTAATCAATATCTGCCACATGTCACATATAATTGGCAGAAGGGACACTAGCGAACCAAACCACATATTGGCTAGGTGCCAATTGTTTACCCAAAAAAAAGGATAGGTGCCAACTGCCAAGCTAGAATTTCTCCCAAAAAATTGAGAAATTCAAAATTAAATATGATTCGAAGTGTGACCATAACATATTTATTATATTAACATGTTACATTACCATCTACATTTATTATCTCCCATGAACTATCAAGATTCAAGAAAGATGCATTAATGATTAAACTTTTTTTTTTTTCTAGTTCACTTCAAAGGATATATTTTTTCCCAAAAGAAGTAAAGTTCAAACTTCAAAGGCATAGATAAATAGTTATTCACCATGCGATTTTTTTTTTTAATTATAATAATGTATTGACTTGCATTTAACGTATGAATTCATTTTTAAATTATTGTATTAACATAATATATACATCTTCTTGTTAATTATTTTATTATATTAATGTAAATAAGTTAGAAATATAATATATCATATGTCAATAGAAATGAATTCATCTATATTTTCACATGAAAAACTGTTTATAAATCTAAATATCGTATACATGTTAATGGTAATTTAATTATTGTATTCAATATTAGTTGGATAACTCAATAATAAATAAAAGTAACACATAAATATTAGGGTTCGGCTAAATAAAGTAGACTTTATTTCAACTCGATTTCTCAGCTATTAGATTATACATATCGTGATATGAGTAAGAAACATTTTTTTATCTCTCATGAATTCTGATTGATTTTTTCTTCTGATATAACTCTGAAAAATCAAATTGAAATAAACTCAATTGCATTTTAGTCATTCCTAAATATGAACTGATATTAAAATTATATAATATTATTGAATGGTGTGAATTTTTATAGTGCATTTTAAACATCAAAATTGTTGATTGTACATCGTGGCACGTTAATGCCTATTTGAAATAAAAAAAACTTTAAAATTAATTTTTAATATATAAATGACCAAATTTGTCACGTGATTTAATGGACCAAATATTAAGCGTTGAACATAAACTTTTAGTACCACACACTCCAACCGACTCTTTTAATGGTTCAAGGCTCAAGCCACTTATATATATATATATATATTCACAATTGCGTACAGGTTGAATTATTTCTGGCCATCCCTCACAATATTATATTATATTATATTATATTATATTATATTATATAATATATGTAATATATAACATACCCTACAATTTTTATGTCGGAATAAATCCATTTTATTTGTGAAATATTAATATATTTATTTTCGAATTATTGAACTCTTCTGGATGAACAAACAATGAGTTCATGCTATCGGCTATTAAACAAAAATTAATGAAAAATACATGCATAGAGGAAGAAGCATTACCCCTAAGAATTAATTAACCTACATTTTGGTTCGAAATTATACTCTTTATATCAAGATCGGAACTAAAAAACAATAGTTAGGGTGAATAAACATATATTTCGTTTTTATTTTAAATACACGTATAATTATTGAAACTGTTTAAGTGACAAATTCCATAAAATTAAAAAGTGTAGAGGGACAAAGAAATTATATTTTAATAATTAAGTGGCATAAAAACATTTATCGTAATTATAGAAACTCTAATAAATAAATGATTATATATATATATATATATATATATATATATATATAGTAATGAGATTAAATTTCTTATAAAAAAATTAAATATCGTAATTAAGAAAAGACAACTAACGAGGAGAGGACCGCGTTTGTTTGACAATTGAAACGGCAAGGTCCAATTAACTTATAGCATATGTATTGGCAGGTCCAATTAAATTAGCAGTTGGGAAGCTCATTGGTAACCGTATCCTTCCAATTTCCTTTATTTGGACAGTTGGAAAGTATACAATGGAATTGTCTTGCTAGATTAATTGGGGATATATAATTCTACCAATTTATATTTTTTGAACCATGTAAGGTGGTCGGTTCCCGGTCCGGCCGATTAGAACATGTTCGACTTGATTTCATCGATTTCAATTCAGTCTAATCTTCATTTCTAAACTTCCAAATTCGGTTAAGTCCAAATTTATTGTCGTCTGAAATGACAAGCTAATATCAAATTTCTCGGTTTTCACTCGTCAAATCAGGTTTATGATTGTATTTACTAAAACAGGACTACTAGCTAGTGTGACATGCTCATGGGTTCGATCCGAACCGGCGGTCGATTCGATACGCTTTTCAAAACATTGATATATGCGTATAAGCCAAATGTGTCACTTCAGTTATCACACTTAGAACGTACTAAGCTTTCATACATTAGTTCCTTACGAAGTTGGTATATTCTATCTAAACTAAACCACTATTAAATTTTAGATTTTTTATAATTAATATTTTAGAATTAGAGCAGTAAAGATGCAATGATTTAATTATGTCAACATATGTAGTAGATTTGTCAGCATGAGCACATTAATGTGGAAGACAAATCACATTGGTTTTACTTTTATATACGAATAATGTTTACTTTTACAGTTACTTTTTCTATGTCAACACTTGTAGTAGATATGTCAATATTAGTTCATATATGTGAGACATACCACTCTGATTACACACATGAATAACAAATTCAACTTATTACATACTGATGTATTACACACCGAAATGTATGTATTTGCACTCTGTGTGCAAAGAAAATACATTGTTCAAACTAGCTGGATATATATATATATATAATTAATTATAACTTGGTAAGGCTCGCAAGTTTATTAAATTGAGTATAAATTAAATTGAGTATAAATGAATTCAAACTCGATTCATACTGAATATAGTTATTGACTCAACTTGAAATCTAAAAAGTCGGAATTCAAATATTAACTCACCCGACGTCGAGTAGCTTAATTCATTTATTGGCCATAGTAAGAAACATAACATTAGACCAATTTAACCCATTCATCCAGTGTAATCAGGACAGGACCGGAGGTCAAACCGCCCGACCTCCAGTTTCCGATTCGACACGGTTCAAACCCGATATGGCCGATTCAATTACAAAGTCAATAAAATTTAATAAAATCACAGAAAATGCAATATAAATTCATATAGTGAATTTCCAACACAATAAACTTCAATAAAATCACCGAAAATACAACTTGATTGATTTTTTTTTGCTGCGGAGGGTGAACCGGCCGGTCCGCTCAAAACCGTATGTTTCGCCGAAAAATGGGCTTTTGAACCGATTTCGCTACATCTTTTATTTTTACTCAAACGGTACTGTTGGAGGCACCGGTTCCTATTCGAATCCGGTCGAACAGCAAGTTCGGTTCCGATAACAGTGCATGTATGTACAAAAATACTCTAAGTTTAAACTAGGGAAATGGTTTAATTAGGGGTGAGCGGTTCCGGGTACCCAGTACTTTTAGGGAATCCCAGAACCAGACCAATACTAAACGGTTCCTAACTTTATTACCCAGAACCGTACCAGAACATTTAGGAACCGGAACCGTACCAGAACCGTTAAGAGCCAATCGGTTCCGGGTACCCGTTAAGGAACTGGTTACAAATTTTCAAACTAAATAATATAATTTTAGGTACTAGTTGGAACCGGGTTCTGGATACCCAGTTGGAACCGGGTTCTCGGTAGCCAATTGAAACTGAAATTTATGTTATACCAAGTGAATCATAAAAATAATTATAACATTTTCCACAAACCAATTTTAAATTTGTTAAATGTTTAGTGCCTTTTTAATTTATATATATATAACGGTTCCGGTTCCGGGTATTTGGATACCCGAAAACTTATCCCGGAACCGGAACCGAAAATACCGGTTCTTGAAATTTAATCCCATAACCGTACCAGAACCATTTACATCTACCCGGAACCTACCAAATGACCGGTTCCGGTCCGTTTCCGGTTCCAACTGGGTAATTTGCTCACCCCTAGGTTTAATTAGAGTTTGGATTTTGGGTCGGTGTGGTCCATCTGCAACCAAAAATAAATGCCACACCAAACACCTACCAATCCATTCACCATTAAATGCAACTTATATATATCATTTATCTCGTCCTTTCATTCATCTCTTCTTCATCATATATATCATCAATTTAAATTCGTCTATATATTCTCTCTCTATCTCCCCCATCAATTAATCATTTACTTAAATCAATCAAGCAACTTAATCCAGCTACTTAAGCTGTTAATGATTATATTCAACTCATCATCATTTTCACTAACTGCATGCTCCATTAAGTTTTATCTAGGGTTAGCTATTTTTTTCTGTATTTTCTCTTTCTCTTTCTCTCTCTATAACTATAACTCTCTCTCTCTCTCTAACCCAACCACCTAAAAACCCCATTTCAGTGGAAAAACCTTTTGTCATGTCGGTTTAGGTTTTAGCTCATTACATTTCCATTGTCTGGTTATTTCTTCTCCACAGTCAAATTCATACTTTCCACATTTCTTTCTCTCTCTAGCTAGCTTCCCATTTTTCTACGATCACAGTGTAGATATATGCCTTATATAGTTGTTTGTCGCCTAGGACTGTGATTTCGGAACAAAAAATTGATTTTTTCCGACAAAGATTTGGTTTTTCGGATAAAGAATTGGTTTTGTTCGAAAAAATGGAGATCGAGCCGAACAAGGCGGCGGAGAACCACCGCGTCGGGATGAGTCCGCTGAGTGAGTCGCTGTGGAAGGACAAGGTGGTGCCGAGCTTCGCCGGAGATGTGTCGGCGCGGCTGACGTGGAAAGATCTAACGGTGACGGTAACCCTAGGCAATGGTGAGTGCCAGAGGGTGCTCGAAGGGCTCACCGGGTATGCCGAGCCGGGGACTTTCACGGCTCTGATGGGTCCGTCCGGCTCGGGGAAATCGACGTTGCTCGACGCGCTCTCGAGCCGGCTTGCGGCGAACGCGTTTCTTACGGGCACCATACTACTCAACGGCCGAAAGACGAAACTGTCATTCGGAACTGCCGTAAGTACTTAATTATACTAGACACTAGTCTGCGCTACGCATATATAGATTAATTATTAGTTAACTAGTTGATAAGTTGTATTATTCACGTCAAAACACTAATTAATCAAACTATATAACTATATATTGCCTTAATTAAGTAGATTGCTTGTGAAATCTTATATTATTAGACAGCTAAATGACGTTTACTACATGCTATGTTAGTGCATTTCTGTCATAGAATTGTAATTACAAAGTTTTGAAAAACAATTAAATAAAATCAATTTTTATTTTAAATATTTAATAAATCAGTTAATATGAAACCACCGGAATTAAGATTGACTTAAAAAAAAGAGTTTGTCCACAAAAAAAAAAAGAGTTTTGGTTGAATGAAGTAGACTGTAATTGAATTCAACCAGTATTAGTTTGACTTAAAAAAATTAAGGACTTGAGTAAATGAATGAAATTGACTTTAGTTTAAGTCGATTTTTAACCGTTAGATCGAGAAAAAATGATCACATTTTTAGTAAAAATATAAAAAACGATTATTATTTTATATACAAATCACGATATGCATGATCTAACACGATGATAATTAGGCGTACGTGACCCAAGATGACAACCTTATCGGGACATTAACTGTGAGGGAGACAATATGGTACTCCGCTCGCCTCCGTCTCCCCGACAAGATGCCACGGTCGGAGAAGCGGGCTTTGGTCGAGAGCACCATTATCGAGATGGGTCTTCAAGACTGCGCTGACACCGTTGTCGGAAACTGGCACTTACGAGGTATTAGCGGTGGAGAGAAGAGACGAGTCAGTATCGCTATTGAGATCTTGATGAGGCCAAGGCTCCTCTTCCTTGATGAACCCACTAGTGGTCTAGACAGGTAACCTAATCTAGACCATTTGTAATGAAGATTCATATCAGGATAGTTAACTATCCAACTTTTATCAGAAGTGCAGATAGCTAGTTAAATTTTTTTTTAATTAAATAGGTAGCCAGATTTTTCTGAAAATTGCAATTAGATAACTTTGTTAATTTTTTTAAATACAAACTAATGGAAGTTCTCACATAATAAACACGTGATGGCATAACCAAAATATTTTACACATTGTCCTCCCTCACTGAGTCACAGTCGGCAGTGAACTATTTATTCGAGGATTTTGTAAGATAAATCTGCATTAAGGATGCGAATCGATTCAAATAAAATGATATATGTTGAAGTTGTTCGTAAAAAGAGAGATTAAAAAAATGGACAGATGTATTTTGGTTACGAAAATATGTTATCTATCGGTGATATTCTTCGTATGAAGAATTCTATTAGTTTTTAACCAAAAAATTAACAGAGCTATTTAAAATTGCTACTTTTGAAAAATCCAATTAGCTATTTACATTTAAAAAAAACGTTCGGTTAGATACTTGACTCTTGGTGTGACAAATTTTTATTTGTATAGTGCAATACGTTGGAACTTCAACACTTTTTATGCATTTAATTGTTAATGTTAATTGTTAAATACTTATGTGAGAATTTAGTTACTAAAACAAATGATCACGATTAAATGTTCATTCCTATTTTGTAGTGCGTCGGCTTTTTTCGTGACGCAGACTCTGCGTGGCCTATCTCGTGACGGCCGAACCGTTATCGCATCCATCCACCAACCGAGCAGTGAGGTGTTCGAGTTGTTTGATCGGTTGTTCTTGCTTTCGGGAGGCAAAACTGTCTATTTCGGACAGGCATCAGAAGCTTATGAGGTAAAATTATTAGGGATATAGATTAGAAAATAACAATTTGCGTTTATTTTCTAATCTATATCCCTAATAAAAATAATAGACATTTGTTGATACACAACTTTTAATTGGATTGGTGTAAACAGAGTTCTTACTGTATGCAACACAACAGATCACATGTCAAATTTATGTTGTTTTTGTTATGTTTTATGGAAATGCAGTTCTTTGCTCAAGCTGGATTCCCCTGCCCTGCTCTAAGGAACCCATCTGACCATTTCCTCAGATGCATCAACTCTGATTTCGACAAAGTTAAAGCTACGCTTCGAGGCTCGATGAAACTCCGTGTAATTATCGCGTATGCGTATTATAATCGACTTATTAGACGAAACGATTAATGAAAATACTTGATTAATTCTTACGCAGTTCGTCGCACTTGATGATCCTCTAGAGAAGACCACCACTTCAGAAGCTACTCGATCACTCATCAACCACTATCGAACTTCGCATCAGTGTTACGAAGCCAATGAGAAAATCGATCAGATCGCCAAAGTCGTAAGTACTTATATAAATTTACCAGAATTAACGAGAATGTCATGTTAGCTGACGCGTCATTAAACTTTGCAGAGAGGAACTGTGCTAGATTCAGGAGGCAGCCAAGCTAGTTTCTTGATGCAGACTTATACCTTGACAAAGCGTTCGCTAATCAACATGTCTCGAGACTTTGGGTATTACTGGCTCCGCCTCGTCATCTACGTCGTGGTTACCATTTGTATCGGAACGATCTATCTCAATGTCGGAACGGGTTACAACTCAATCCTGGTAAGAAATAACTAATTTTACCGTGTTTCCGAAATGATCTTAGTTAGTTACGGAATATTTATTGCTTTATTTCGAAACAGGCGAGAGGGTCTTGCGCATCGTTCGTGTTCGGTTTTGTCACTTTCATGTCGATCGGTGGATTCCCGTCTTTTGTTGAAGACATGAAGGTGAGTGATGAGGCTACACAGCAATAAACCCTAAACCATAAACCGTAACTGAAAATCTTGAATAAATTTCAGGTTTTTCAAAGGGAGAGGCTGAATGGACATTACGGAGTTACGGCATTCGTGATCAGCAACACGCTATCCGCAATGCCGTTCCTGATCATAATCACGTTTATATCGGGAACCATATGCTACTACATGGTCCGACTCCATCCCGGCTTTCTGCATTACCTGTTCTTCGTGTTGTGTCTCTACGCGAGTGTCACGGTTGTCGAGAGCTTGATGATGGCAATCGCTAGTGTCGTCCCGAACTTCCTCATGGGGATCATCATCGGTGCCGGGATCCAGGTCAGTTATTCAAACTTGCACCCCAAGTCATAAATATATATATATCCCTAATGGAAGCTCATTCTTTCCACTTTTCGGTACAGGGTATATTCATGCTTGTGTCGGGTTATTTCCGACTTCCAAAGGATATCCCGAAGCCGTTCTGGCGATACCCGATGTCGTACATCAGCTTCCACTACTGGGCTCTCCAGGTATACCCAAACCCGAAACCCTAAACCCGAAACCCTGAACGACTAATAAAAACGGTGTACTAACAAAAAGCTCAAATGCAGGGCCAATACCAAAACGACTTGAGGGGGTTAATGTTCGACACCCAATCAGGGTTCGGGAAAATCCCAGGAGAGTATATCCTCGAGAACATTTTCCAGATCGACATCACGAGATCTAAGTGGGTGAACCTCGGCATTCTGCTAAGCATGATCGTTGTGTACCGAATCATCTTCTTCATCTGTATCAAGATCAATGAGGATGTGACTCCGTGGGTGCGGGGCTATCTAGCAAGGCGAAGAATGCAGCAGAAGAATGCGATCCTAAACACGAATGGTCTCACACAATCGCCTTCTCTAAGGGGATACGTGAACAAGCAAAGAGCAGTCGAGATGGCTCAGTCCCGAGTTTAGGGTACACTATGCTGCAAAAGAGAGAGGTCACTGATATTCTGAACATCCATATAATTCGTGTTTATATATACTGTGTGCTGAGTTTCTTGCATTGTCGAGTTTAGTTGGCGATGTTAGGATTTGAGTATTCCAAACTAAGAACAGCTGAGATTCATGAAAAGTATGAAACCGAACTTTTTATAACACTCCGTCATCAACTTCTTGAAATCCTTTTGGGTTCTTAGAAACTGTAAGTAACAAAGTTTGCTGCAGAAAGCTAAAAGATTGCATTTTTCATAAGAACAGTGCAATAAAAATGAATATTTTCCCCAAGAAACTGTTTACTTTTTCTCATTCAATCATTTTCTATCTAAAAAAGCTATTTTTTTTACTTCCTCACTGAATTTACTGTAATCATTTTCCAAGTAAGTACCTTAATTGAAAGCATCAGGATATATGTCAAAATGCTCTGAATCTTCAATTTCATTAATGCAAATATCAAAGCTTCATAACCGAGTGAACAATACATAGAATGTGTACTAAACCCGAACCGGATGACTTTAAACTCTCCAAGAGTCAATTTTTTCCAAACCAAAACCCAACTGGGGATTGCAACTTCAGAAGAAAAAAATAATATATATATTTTTTTTTTCCGACAGACGAAACCTATAAGCAATCATCATGCAGTTGCTGAGCAATGCCTCTGAAGGAGAAAAATTCCCGGTTACCTTCAACGAGTAGTTAGAAATCCTCCATCTATCTATCACTTAAATGCTTTTCCAACCATTGGATTGAATATGTCATCTTGGGTTTTTCTGCTTGAACTTCTGAACCATATTGTATACCTACAAATATGCAGCCCAGAAAGTTGAATCCTTGATATTATAGAAAACTAAATTAGAACTATGGATGATTTCTCACCTTTTTAACTCCAGATGTCAATCCCATGCTCGATAGCTCATTGGCATCTACGAATTTCCACGACATATTTTCCTCATCATGCTTCTCAAAGAACCGGGTTTCATCTTCATACGAAAAAAGGTAATTGTCATGAATGTATGAATAAATACAATTAGAGGAAAACAAACAAGCATGTCTGAGTGAACTCGCCTTTAATACGTAAAACCAACAGCTCTGCACAAATCTTAAGCCGAATATGAGTGAAAATGTGGACAAAATCTCCAACATCTTCCCTCCTAACAATGCTGCACTTCCCGGTATCAATTTCAAAGAACTGTTTCAGAAAACAATCGATCGCTTTTCTTCTTGCAGTAGAGTCTGCTTCGTTTTTCAGCATTACTGTTGGGAACTCCCAGAGACCCGCGAGCAAGCCCCCTTCGGGCCTCTTTACAAGAAGAAACCCACTTTCGGATGAATCATTGCTTCTCAGTATCTCAACCACACAAACAGCAGAAAAATCGTGTCTTTGTTTGGTTTTTATAGTCTTGATGGGAAAATCCGTTACTGCTACGGATTCATCCTTCTTGGAAATGTACAGGGCGCGACATTGGTCCGAGATTGGACATGAGGAACAGTTGGGATTCAATGGGGTGCATAAAGTAGCACCAAGCTCCATCAGGGATTGATTGAAATCCCCGGGACGGTCACTGTCGACTAACTGGCCTGCAAGTCTCCTGGTGAGGAGCAAGATTCGATTTTGAAACATAAATCAAGGAAAATATCAAATTTTGATCACTTTTAGGCCATAATTTTGATCACTCATAAGAACATCACCAAATTCCAACAAACGAATTTACCGTATCTTACCAAAAGCTCTTGATAGTAGCCGAGTCTTTCGGGTTTGCAGAGATGGCCTTTAATCTGGAAAGTACCCTCACTACATTTCCATCAACCACTGGGACTACCTGAATATTTCTTCACATTTCCATCAAAACTTCACATTTCTTTCTTCCATATGATTAAATAGAAAATTCGGGAAATTGTCAAAAACCTCTTCGAATGCTATAGAAGCAATTGCACCAGCTGTATAATCACCAATTCCTGGAACCTTCCGCAGTGCAGCAACTGTTCTAGGAAAACCTTCACCTCCTGCAGCTATCATCTTTGCTCCCTATTACAAACACATCAAAATATGAATTTTGGACAAACTAGTTTGGAAGAATATCACCATTTTGTGGAGTTAGCCTAAAAACAGTCTCAACTATAGGTTTTGTTGTTAATCGTTGTCTCAGACTTAAAATGTTGATATTTGGAGTCTCAACTATCAGATTTGTTGATTTACACCCTTTTTTTTTTTTAAATTGATTTTGGCTTTA
Source organism: Clarkia xantiana subsp. parviflora (assembly GCA_036873135.1). NCBI lineage: Eukaryota > Viridiplantae > Streptophyta > Magnoliopsida > Myrtales > Onagraceae > Clarkia > Clarkia xantiana. The sequence continues at coordinate 12,818,213 of JAPTYO010000010.1, read as the reverse complement.
AAATTGACGTTTTAAGCAATAAAAACATGTTTTTTTTTTCACTTTTCCGAAGTATTAGATTTGTTGCTCATGGTTTAGACTTAATTGATGCTTAAAAAATTGTTTTTATTTCGTCGATTTTACGAGAGAAAAGTGAAAATCAACCAATCTGATAGTTGGGACACTGAATATCAACATTTTAAATCTGGGATAACAATTAGCAACGTGGACTATTTTTGGAAATGTTTTTAGGTTCTTGACCCGCATTTTGCAGGACTTACTTCTAACAAGAAACGACCACGTCTATAGTATCCCAAGCCAGCCCACATCTCATTCACCTCCTGCAAGCATTAAAGAGAATATCAAAAGTGTTTGCTTGAAAACTGAACCATAGTTTTTCTTTCTTGATAATATTGATGAAGTCGAAAAGGGTCTAAAATATGCATCCTATTAAGAGACTGTTGCATACACAGCAGATATAATCTCTTTACATGTTGGGAGGAACAACCAAAGGACTAATACCACATCAAGCCAAGACTTTGTATTGAATAAGCAATAGTAAAGTTGGTAAGTATTCATAGTTCATAAAGACTGAGAATTCTGAGTATTCATAGTTTCTGGAACAGTCGATGAAGTGATATGTCCAATTTCATAGTTTCACTTTTATGAGATTCAGAAATTTAGTTTTGGGTTTAGTACCTAAACACAGTTCCACATATATGACATGTTGCGATTTAGTGTCGCGGCCTTTTGTTTTGTTGATGTTCGATATCCGAAATATCATACTGTTGATTTCCACTTTTTCATCTTAAAATTGACTGAACAAAAACATGTTTTTTAGCATCAAATAAGTCTAAACCATGAGCAACAAATCTGATACTTCGAAAAGTGGAAATGAAGATGTATTTGTTGCTTAAAAACGTCAATTTTAATGCTAAATCAGACGGAAAAAGTGGAAAACAACAAATCTAATACTTCCGACATGGAATATAATAAACCCTTTAAAAAAGTTTCTTGCCAAAGACAGTTGGATATCATAAATTCAAAACCTCATCTTGAACAATTGCCGAATCTGCTAGGACTCTACCTTCCAATGATATATTCTTTCAATACAGTTGTATGCTGATATTCATAATAAACACTATGAACCAAAAAGACTGGATTTTTCAAGGAAATGTCTGATTTGGTGCTTTTCACCTTTTTAACTGATTTTTGCATTAAAATCGGCATTTTAAGCAACAAAGCCATGTAGTTTTTCAAATTTTCAAAGTATTAGATTTGTCACTCACAATTTAAGTTTATTTGATACTTAGAAACATGTTTTTGTTCCGTCAATTTTAAGAGAAAAATATGGAAACCAACCAATCTGATAGTTGGTAGGACAACAACAATTAACAATATGATATATAGCTGAGACTCTTTTTAAGTTTTTAACCCTTATTTCAATACAAATGTATGTTGATATTTATAATAAACAGTAGGAGCCAAAAGGACTGGATTTTTCAAGGAAATGTTAGTGCTTTTCAGTAGAAATTGAATCAGTACTACCTCTAGAGAAGCAGAAGCGAGGTGATGAAGAGATGGCCATCGAAGCATCCAACGGTTATAGTACTCAATCACAGTCTGAACCCTAGTTTGCTGCAGCATCACTTCAGAAACCCATACTCCATAAGCCCTTCTCGCTTCTTCTTCTTCGCATTCGTCGCAGCTCATCTTCTTCTTCCTCCATGGGAGATCTCTCTTGTTGAGGTCGTACCATTCCAGCTGCGACATTCTGATTCTGCTAATTTCCTCTTTTGAGAACATCCCAATGTCTTCGATGTCGCCGACCTCTGGGTCTTTCAGTCTCCTCCGCTTTATCTCGCCGGGATTGTAGTCTCCGTCGAGCTTCACCGTGGCGGCGGTTTTCTTTCTGGGTTGCCGCTTCTCTTGCTTGGTGGGCATGGTGCTGCTGAAATGAGGACGCGGTAGAGCTCTGTGTACAGAAAGCAAATGGCTTTTCATTCACCTTTTTGGAGAGAGAATTTTGGAGGGTATCTGTAGGATTTGAATTCAGGGACCAGAATATAATTTGGAAAAAAAAAAACCTATTTAACGTCTCAGATTAACCTGTCAGTTTGATATATCTGTATTAAAAATTGATAATGTTACAAGTTTCAATTTGTTGCGATTTGGTTTCTCCGTCTAATTTTTTACTTTGACAGATTTGGATTTTTCTACCATGCTTTGGGAGCATCATGCTTTTGGTTTTTTTAATGCCATGTTGGACTTAATTGTAACATAAGTAAAACTTTAAAAGTATGAAAAAATATGAATTTTTTTAATTACACCAAAGATGTGTATCATACTATTAATAATATTAATTTGGTTCACCTTTAGGGCAATAGAAAAATAAAAAATTAGTGGCAAAAGCATGGTGTTCCAAAAGCATTGTAGAAAGGTCCGACAGATTTAGATGAAAAGACAATTTCGCCTGTTATATATTTTTTTTCAAAGCCACCCGTCCGATTCAAGCCGGCCACCCACCTCGGATTCCAGGCCGAACCGATTCCAGCGATTCTGAGCATTTTGGAGGTGATTTAAAAAATTTCATATTTTTTCTGTTATGTGACATGCACATAACCAGTATCTGTTAAATTTAACCTCAAAATTTGACGGAGACACCAAATAGCAACAAAGTTAAAACCTGAGATACTCGAAAGTAACAATTTAATCTCGAGACACCAAATTGACACATGAAATAAAGCTGAAACACTAAATGATTTTTTTTCTAAAAAAATATCAATTTGAAAACTAGTGTTAAATTGACTTCAATTCAACATTGTATCCAAATCAAATACTAATCTCAACTAATATTAACTTGACCAACTAGTAAATTGAGTTACAATCTACAGTATTTAAACCGAGTTTGAATCTCACTGGTATGCTACATGAATGAAGCTTCAGTTGTTACATTACAGGTTCTATAAACAAACACAGAGGATTTCTAAAAGTACAACTACAAACTTAGTATGCTTCTTATCTTCCCCATCTCGAAAGGATGAGTAATCCAACAACCGTCCCACACACAGACGCGATCATGGCTGCAACAAGTGCAAACGCGTAAACCGTGTTTGGGAAATTGAAATATCTCTGAATCTTCTTCAACCCCTTGTCGATCATCGGTGCAAGTGCAGCTGCTCCAGCCACACGGAATGGCCGAGTCACATTGTTTCCAGTCCACATCAGGATTACAATCTGCAAGTGTAGTTCATCTTAAGATTAGTTATGTGGGGTTTTTTTTGCTAACTAATAAATCATGAAGAAGAAAGGATAAAAGTACAGAAACTGTAATTCGGGTTGGATGAAATCGAACAATAGTAAGGAAAGTTTCGATTTTTAGTCCAGTATACTAAAATACGGCCATGAATAAAGTATCTTCAGGCTTTGTGGACATAGATCAACATGTGGGATTTTTTTGTTTCCTAACTAATAAATCATGAAAAAGAAAGGATTAAGTACAGAAACCGTAGTTCGGGTTGGCTGAAATCGAACAATAGTAAGGAAAGTTTCGATTATAGCATCTTCAGGCTTTGTGGACATGAATATAGCATCTTCAGGCTTTGTGGACATAGATCAACAATGTGGTTTTTTTTGCTAACTAATAAATCATGAAGAAGAAAGGATAAAAGTACAGCAACTGTGATTCGGGTTGGATGAAGTCGAACAATAGTAAGGAAAGTTTTGATTTTTAGTCCAGTATACTAAAACACGGCCATGAATAAAGCACCTTCAGGCTTTGTGGACATAGATCAACAAATGTGGGGGTTTTTTTTTGCTAACTAATAAATCATGAAGAAGAAAGGATAAAAGTACAGCAACTGTGATTCGGGTTGAATGAAATCGAACAATAGTAAGGAAAGTTTCGATTTTTAGTCTAGCATACTAAAATACGGCCATGTATAAAGCATCTTCAGGCTTTGTGGACATAGATCAACAATGTGAGGGTTTTTTTTTGTTAACTAATAAACCATGAAGAATAAAGGATAAAAGAACAGCAACCGTAATTCAGGTTGGATGAAATCGAACAATAGTAAGGAAAGTTTCGATTTTTAGTCCAGTATACTAAAACACAGCCATGAATAAAGCACCATCAGGCTTTGTGGACATAGATCAACAATGTGGTTTTTTTTTTTTTTTTTTGCTAACTAGTAAATCATTAAGAAGAAAGGATAAAAGTATAGCAACTGTGATTCGGGTTGGATGAATTCAAACAATATTAAGGAAAGTTTCAATTTTTAGTCCGGCATACTAAAATAAAGCCATAAATATAGCACCTTCAGGCTTTGTGGACACAGATCAACAATGTGGGATTTTTTTGTTTTGCTAACTAATAAATCATGAAGAAGAAAGGATAAAGTATAGCAACTGTGATTCGGGTTGGATGAAATCGAACAACAGTAAGGAAAGTTTCAATTTTAAGTCCAGTATACTAAAACATGGCCATGAATAAAGCACATTCAAAGCTTTGTGGATATAGATCAACAATGTGAGGTTTTTTTTTTTTGTTAACTAATACATCATGAAGAAGAAATGATAAAAGTACAGCAACAAGTGATTCGGGTTGGATGAAATCGAACAATAGTAAGGGAAGTTTCAATTTTTAGTCCAGTATACAAAAATACAGCCATGAATAAAGCACCTTCAGGCTTTGTGGACATAGATCAACAATAAACAGCAAATCCTGTGTATTAACTTGCATGGCAAGCAAAGCACTAAACTCTATATAAGAATAATTAGAAAAGCTAACTTACCCCAAGCAGTGCTTGAAGATTAGCAGCAGGATTATTCCCGGTACTCTTCTCGTACCCTAAAAATGCAAGGACAAAGAAGGAAGTGTATGTGACGCCATCAAACAAACCATATCCAAGTACTGCTGCTAGCCCAAGCTTTGCAAGTTTGGCACTCATTTCTGCTGAATTAGCCTGTGGAAAACAATTTGGCAATCATAATGCAAAAAGGCAGCCAGAAAAGTGGATGATCATGAAACTAAACAACCCGAAACTAATGATTTAAGCATGATGTGCCAATTTTTATCCTTCAATCATTACACACTTTTTTTCTCTACAAATCAGTACAATTCACTTTCTTGATTTCAGAAGGAGTACATAATCCCATGCCCATGCAAAAAAACCAATTCTTGCTTTCGCCAATAAGAAAGAACATTTATTCTTGTCAAAATATGAATAAGCCTTCTTCGAGTTTTATAAGACTGTTGGTTTAAGCATGCATCTTGTTCTTGACATAGTATCAAAACATGTTTGTTCAAATCTGGTGACGACATTTAAACTGTAAAAAACCTCAATTCTCTACGACGATCACAATCGTCACCAATTGCAGTAAACTGTTGTTTGCTTAAAACGCGAGTCTTATTCATGACAAATTTAAAATCCAAAATTATGACCAGAGGAACAGCAATAGCTCAATGCTGGATCCAGGTTTGTTTAACCATATCCTATATAAGATTACAGTTTCACTACATACTTCTTCTGCTAAGCTCAGAAATTACAGACTGATAAAATGGCAATTTTTATACCCGGAAAGACTGTATCAAACAACACTAACCTTCCATTTACTCCAAAATCCATGACCTTGCTGGCTCTGCAACAATGGCAAAAACAAAGCATTAACCTCAAATTCAGCTGGCAATTGGAACCCAAACGCATATCAAAATACTCACTCACCTGCAATTCTTCATCTTCTCGAGGCGCGTCTTCTGCTGCAGCTCCTACATTCATGGCGCATTTCCCAGATAAATTACGATTAGGGTTCGAGGAATCGTATCGTTCGAGCTGCTCCAGCGGTGTCGGCGAATGGCTCTTCTGATTCAGCGAAATCCTTCCATGAGAACGGCGACTGAAGAAGGAGGAAGCTTTCGGGTTATTCCCCGTGTAGCCAGAGCATGGCATCTCGTTGTGGAGGCGAAATTGAGCTTTGCAAGGAAACCATGGATGAAGAAGCTGCAGAGTAGCTGAACACATTTCAATTCTCTCTAATCTCTATTGCTCTGCTCTGTTAGCTAATTAGTTCGTTTACCCACTATGGATTGGGCTGACCTTTTGTGCTAGCTGAACTCATTTTAATAAGATTAAATGATTAAGTGAGTAAAATTACTTGTTAACTATATGAGAATGAATGGGTTTATTTATATTCAAATTCGATATGATACATTTTGAATTTACCTCGAGTCGACTTTTTTTAATACCGAATTTAGGTCGATATCATTTATATTTGATTTGAGAGGTTAATGACTTTATTTAAGTTAAAAATTTATTTGAATCGAGTTTGAACTTATTCAAACTTTAAATTATATATATATATATATATATATAATTCAAGACTATACATAAAAAAAAAAAAAAATCAACACCCGCTAATTGAGACCCATCAAATTCTAAGCATTTAAAAAACAAGTTAAGTTTGAAAAAGTCGAATTCATCACGAACCAAACCAATGGCTAGCATATTCTAAGAACCTATGAAAAGTCTGAACTATCACCCATGTTAATGGGAGAGGTCAGAAATTTAAAAAGTTAATAACAGATGTCTGAAATTTCAATTTTGTTGATATGAGGTTTTCCGTCCATTTTTAGGTTAAATTTAACAGAATTGTGTGAAATTACATTTTTGCCCCTTTAATATTTTGTTTTATTTAATATCTTTTTTAAGAAAATGTGAAATGACAATTTTACCCCTAAAGTCAAATTAAAACCACCAAACTCCGGCCACCACCACCTCGGCTCCAGCGACCCGACTCGGGCCACCACCTCAGCTCCGATTTGGGCCCAATCGGAGCCTTGGTGGTGGTCGCCGGAGTACGTTGGTGGTCGTCGGAGTACGGTTGGTGGTCGCCGGAGCTGGGTTGGTGGAGCCGTGGTGGCTGTAAGGGCATTTTGGTCTTTTCACTTCAAGCATGTGAGTGGGCACACTTGATAGAAGGGCATTTTTGAAAATTTATTTTATTTCCGGTCACATGCCAATCATGTGACCAACTTCCGTTAGTTTTAACGGAAAAAACTAACAGAGACCGCTGTTCTTAACAAAACTGAAATTTCAGACATCCGTTATTAACTTTTTAAATTTCAGACATCTCCCGTTAACATGAGTGATAGTTCAGACCTTTCGTAGGTTCTTAACCCTATATTTTTTGTTTGGCCAATAAAAAAGTAATGAGCTAGTAGTGGCAATTATAGGTTCATCCGGCTACGTAATGTTCGAGCTCTCTTGCTCACAGTCTGGATTTTTCTCGACAAAACTTAGCGAGCAACCAGCGCACATATTGCCCTCGTCAATGTAGCTCCACTAGCAGTACAGTCAGTCGAATTCATCATGAACAAAACTGATGGCTAGGACATTACATTATAAAATTATGTTACGAACCGAAGAAACAATGTAAAATGCTAATTATAAATATTTTTTATTCTCGTAATTACTAGCCTTAGATGATAAATGAATTGTTGAACGCCTTAGATGGTTTACATTGTGTTTATTTCTTCCCCTAAAGTCTACATTCGGCTGACAAGGCCTGCATCGTCTCCATTTTGCTCTCTTCGGCACAGTTCTCGTCTTTAAACTCTCGATCGCAGTTAGGGCACGATGTTGAGGACACGATTGTTATGGTTCGGATTAGGGTTCTCCGCCGCAGCAGCTGGGGTCTCCCAATTGATCTGGAGGGACCTGTGGGTCGATCGATATGCCCTAGCTTCTGAGGTACGCCTTGTTTTCTTCTCCACGCCTGATCTTTCTATGAGCTTGGTTAATTTGATAAAACTCAATCGGTGGTAATTGCAGATGCACCAGAAATTCAATTCCTTGGAAGCTAGGGTTTCGAGTCTTGAATCTGTTCCTCTTCCGGAATCCGAACCAGCTCAGGTAAGGTTCATGAACTCAGAATGATGCTTAATTTGATTCAGCTTGGCGATAATTTTGAGTTTTTTTTTTAGAAGAACAAACTGCATTTCCATTTGTTTATCTTCTGTTTTGCTGAATTTCAATTTGGAAGACTGAGATTCTGATAATGATGATACAAATGTTCAATCGAAGCCTCAAGTTCTCGGATTACAAACATCTATGTTGAATTTGTTGAATCGTTTGAATAGATGAATTTTGTGATACCAAATTGCTATCTGAATTTATTGTGATGAGTTGGTTACTAGTTGAGATACCAAATTGCTAACTAAGCTTATGGTGATGAATTAGTTGCTAGCCGAACTCGTTGTTGCGACTTTTCACTAGCTGAACTAATACTTAAGTGCAACTTGATAGCTTGGTCCGTTTTTCTGTCAAAGAATGAGATTTTGATGATGATGACGATGATGATACAAATGTTCAATCAAAGCTTCCCACTTCCTTGGATTACAAACATCTCTGTTGAATTGTTCGAATAGATGAATTTTTTGATACCAAATTGCTAACTAAACTTATGGTGATGAATTAGTTGGATAAGAGCTGAGATACCATTGCTAACTAAACTTATGGTGATGAATTAGTTGGATAAGAGCTGAGATACCATTGCTAACTAAGCTTATGAGTTGCTAGCCGAACTCGCTGTTGCGACTTTTCACTAGCTGAACTAATACTTAAGTGCAACTTGATAGCTCGGTCCGTTTTATGTATAGATATTTCACCCTTGGCTTAGTAGAAAAATGGACGGACTAATAAATTACACTAAAAAGTATTCGTTTAAGATAGAAAATTCAGCTAGCAACCAGCTACCAATTCAGTATGTAACCCTTGTTAACAATGCGTAATACTTTTTTTTTTTTTTTAAATTTCATGGTTACTGGCCATGACCTGTTAATCATCGAATTCGCTCCTTTCTAATCCATTTACGTTTCAATCTCAGGCTGAATGATGAACTCTTGATTCCGGAATCTGCAGCTCAGCTACTTGGTTGGGTATTTGCACAAGATAAAAGCTCGGGTTCCTAGCGTGCGTCAATAAAGTTAAAGACTAACAATTCGATGTATGTTCGTTCCTTCTTATGCGAAGTGATTCAATTTTACTACTGTAAGTTACTTAAGATATTTTATACCAATTTTTTGCTTGAGAATTCTTGCTTGCTTGTTGGTTTAGTTATGAAATTTACCCAAGAAGGGTTTATGAGTTGATTTACGAAGAGATTTACTGTCGATTCAATGCGCCATCACGTAGTACGTTATAATGATTCAGCGTTTCATCCATTATAACCAAAGATATAACAATTCAGTGTTTCATCCATTATAAACATAGATTTAGGGTTCAAACTCTGCCGGGCCTTGAGAATGGAAAATATTCACGAACAGCGCTTTAAAGAATCAATCACTACTTTCGACTCTGTAAAAATGCAACTTACATATATCATATCATCATAAACCAGTCCAATCTGGGCATATAACAAGCACATCTTCTTCCTTGATCTCCACTTCACCTCTAAGAATTTTGAAAATTTCAATTGCAGTATCACTAACCTTAGCATTCCTCGCGTTATATACTTAACGGCAAGCCGCCTGCAAACCCATGATCGCACAAATTCATACATCGATTCACATGAAGCTTGCAAGTTATTGCAGTTCTTCCCGATGGAGTCCCACCCGGAAATAGCGGAAATGGACTCATCTCCTACTGTCCTGCACATTCGAAGGTTCGGTATCTTGAGCCTCAAGGCAATCCCTAAACCAATTGCTTCGAAGCAGCCAAGATTCAGGAACTCGAGCCCTCCACCACTGACAATCCCCATTATGCCCTCGGAACCGAGCCTACTTGATTCCACTTCTAGCTGTGATTATCATGAGGAACATGAACTATCATGGTAAAAACAGTCGTAACTAAACTCACTTTTACTTCCTCACCATTGTAACTTTCTTCAACATTCTTCTGACGGTTGGAGGGCTCGGATCTTTACCACGAATTTCTTATACGCAAAAGATCCACGCGGATCTGGAGAAAACCCGCAAAAGGCAGGGGAATGGGAGTCTATATAACCATACCCTATGTGGGATGCGCATCTACGACATAGGAGCTTCGTCTTTGTATAATTACGAATACAATGAAATAGGAAGCAGGGCAATTCATCAACCTGTGTGAATCGGCTGAGGTCAACAGCACGGAAGGAGATAACACCTTTCTTTATAGATTTCCGGTACTTGGAGCCTATCCCGGAAGTGATTCGATTGGAAGATGTCAAGTTTAGAGGATACGCACATGAGCCACAACTGCATAAGAAAATGCAAGAAAAAGTTGATAAATGATAGGACCTCTGTTATGTGAATAGCACAATATATAATGCTGCAATGTTTGATATGTTTTTTCATCATTTCTCAGATCCAAGAAAGTACAATCATATAGACAAGTTGTACATATAGACTTGGGCATAGGCTTAGGGTTTAAGAACCTAAAAACAGTATCAACTATAGGTCATGTTGCTAATCGTTGTACCAGATTTAAAATGTTGATATTTTGTGTCTCAATTATCGTATCGGTTGATTTCCAATTTTTTCTCTTAAAACTAGTGGTACAAAAACATGTTTTTTAAGCATAAACAAACCCAATTTTAACACCAAAATCAGTAGGAAAAATATGAAATCAACCAATCTGATAGCTGTGACACCGAATATCAACATTTTAAATCTGGAACAGCAATTCGCAACATGATATATAGTTGAGACTGTTCTTAGGTTCTTAAGAATTTTGGGAACCATCTCTAATTAAAGACCACATTACAAATTCGAGCACTAAGATGGATGTACTGGTTCTTCTTGACAGTTAATTCTGCAGAATATATTTTTGCAGATGCACTCATTAAGATTTAATAAGAAAGTCGTACTCCAAATCGTAAAATACATCATATATACATATAACAGCACACAGACTTTCATCTGTTTCTGTAAAAGTCTCAGTAAATCCTATGCTACGCGTTCTGGAATCAGTTAATCAATGAGCAGATGTCAGTAAAACTGCTTTGATTCATCAAAAGAATGAACCGAGGCAACATCTGAAACATTTTGGCAAATCGTAAACCCTAAATCGAGCATGTTCAAGGATACCAAACTACAAATGCGGCTCTATAAAGTATAAACCAATCCGATATCAGTACAATCAAGCATGGCTGCCGTTTCAAAAAGTTCAGCCGCCAATTAACATTTCTGAATCAACACTGGATCAATTCTTTGCAAAATGGAAAGATATCCATACTAAAGAATGAATCAAAGAGCAGAAGTCAGTAAAACTGCTTTGATGCATCAAAAGAATGAATTGAGGCAACATATTAAACATTTTGGCAAATCATAAAACCCTAAATCGAGCCTGATCAAGGATACCAAACTACAAATGCTGCTCTATAAACCAATCCAATATCCAGTACAATTCAAGCATGACTGCCGTTTCAAAAAATTCAGCCGCCAATTAACATTTCCGAATCAATTATTTGCAAAATCGAAAGATATCCATACTAAAGAACAGAAAACGAAACCAATCGTAAATCAAGTCACAGAGAGAGAAGATATACCTGTAAGAGACGCCAGTGCGAGGAGTCTGTGACATATCCGCTCTTCCTTGCATGGCTCTGACGGATAATTGCAGCAGAAATGTGGATACACCATTGGATCTGAAAATGAAGGATCTATCATCTTCAATAAAATTAGGTTTCCTTCTTTGATTGAAACGTCATTGTTTGGCTTTTACCTCTTATTCAGGGCAGCGGTCTATCTGAGGTTTCAATATAACAACTTCCTTAGCATCATCCGCTATGTAGTTGAATTACTTGTACTAGTTGAGTTTGCAAACAACTTATTTGTACTATAAATTTGGATTTTATTATAGTTTGAAATTTAAATAAAATGTGTATGACTGATTTATAAATTATTTAGAGTTAATAACATCGTGTATATCATGTTGCGATTAGATATCTTGACTATCAGATTCATTGTGTTTCACATTTTCATCCAAAAATTGACGTTAAAACAGACATAACCAAAAATATATTACATGATATGCAAGTGACATGTTTTTGTTGCAGTTTGTTGTAATACGTATCTGATTCATTGTAATTGACTATCTGACCTATCAGATTTGTTGCTAAAATTATGCCGTGTGTGGACGGAAAAGTGAAATGCAATAAATCTGATACCTCGAAAAGTCAATCACAGCAAAAACAATTTTGAGACGCCTAATCGGAACATGATATATCACCAGAATCTAAAGAACCATATCAACACTCCAAAGTCAAACTCATTAGATTTGTATCTACAATCAAGAGAGTTAACTCCTGCAACATCAGCAAAATACCCAGAAACCGAAATTATTCGACTGCCTTAAGGTTTTAGTCATCGTCTTCGGGCTCATCAAAGTCCTTGACTTTCACATCTGCATCTTCTCCAAACTGTATGCAGTTGTCGATCTGCGATAATATGTATTGTATACTGCACAGAATTCAAAAAGGAGGAATGAGTTCATAAATCCCAATGACAAGCCTAAATGGGGTAAGCTAATCAAGCCGATCATCGAACTTAACCAGGATTTAAGTCCCGTTATGTTTTACAAAGCGATTGTCCAGTTACAAGATGTCAATTTGATCAATTGTTACAAAAACGAAGAAAATAGATGTGTTCGTGTGTGGCGAAAGATACCTTTTCTCCTTATTCAAGTTTAGAGGCACAAAGCTCACCATGCTGTACTCTTCCACCTGAGATACCAGTGCATAAACTTTTTCAATGATCATAAACCAAGCTTGGATCTCACATATGAACATTGGTGTCCCGATTCTAATGAATTTGTAAGCCATTCTATAACAAATGGAAAAATTATGACATTATGCACAGTTGAATTGTACAATGCTGTTAATTACTCACCAGTTCTGCCAAAGCTTTGTTAAGTTTCTCAAACTGAGGAGCCATATGTTGGTTCAGCAAAGACAGAAGAAGTCGAGGCTCGGGATTCAAATAACTGGAGGAAAATTAAAGAGATGTGTTACGCGTAGAAGATACCCATCCTCATAGATAAGGGCCAGAAATGGTAAAGGAACGATACTAGAGAAACAAGAATCGAAGGAAATACTTACTCTTCAATGTCTCTCTTGTTCTTCACAAGATCCATCTTAGACAAGATGTTCACATGAGGCAACTCCAGTTGGATCATTGCAGAGAGAGATGCCATGCATCCACTTATGAATTTAGTCACATCAGTTATGAACTGCCAAATAGAAATAAACTGCTTTGTCATGGGGACGATAAATAATAAGAAAGCTCGAGATATATGAAGGAAAGAAAGAACCGGATGATGAGAATACAGCAAGTAGGTCAACCACAAACCTGGGAGTCAAGCAGGTACACAACACAGACTTTGAAGTTCTTACGCTCCAAATGTTCCACAAAATGTTTAAGCACCGGAACATGCGAAAATAGCTCTATTTGGCCTGTAAACAACTTATTAGTCAGCATATGGTTTCTAATGCAAGACACAGACTACAGAGAAATGACACCCATAAAAATGAGAGATGCATGCATATTTAAATGGAATTTTCATGATTGATGAATAAATTGAAGCGATAAATTTAAGCCCAATTTATCCCCTCTTCTCCCTCCACATATTTCTTTAATAGATTCCTACATCCTCAGGATCCAATAAATTCTCTAGGCATCTCAACTTACAGAAAGAGATTCCAAGTTCCATCAGTGATCCACTAAATACTAAAGTACAGTTTATCCCCCAAAAAGGCAAAAACCACCTACCCTAAAGCAGATTTCACCAGTTAAAAAGGGGTATTACCTGGACAGTCAAAAACCAAGTAGTCATCATCCAAGTAATTATCAAGTTCTTCTGTCAGCCAGTCATCTAGGCTACCTTCAAGATGTCTAAGAAGCTAATTAAGGTCATCCAGTCGGTGAAATATTGTTAAGTTATTCTAAAGTACAAATAAGCACAAGTTATTTGATAAATATGATATCCACAAAAAACAATTTTATTGCACTCCACTAGCTCATAACTGACTAGAGTCACCTGAAGCACATAATAAGTTGAGTAGATCAAGCCATGCCATCATAAATGTGAAAGAGAGAACACCAGTGGCAGTAACAAAATGAGCAACTATACTTGCACCATGCATATCCTATACCTTCTAAACTAAATATTGAAGCCAATGCCCATCGAAGATGGAACAAGTTAACTGGTGAGGATATAAATAAGTTCAAAGGTAAAAATGACAGACAAAAAAAGGATACTCCATGCAGTAAATAAGGCCACCATTTGGGCCTAGCCCTAGCTCCTCCATTACATCTTCCAACGAAATCAGCTCTCTTATATCTAGAGGCAAGTTTGATGTCAGAAATAATAAGTGTAAAAAGAGAAATTGACTTCCAAAACAATAGAGCCTCCACAAATGACTTACCCAACGCAACTGGATAGTCAAAATTTTCTGCAGCAGGATCTAAATTCACTACATGAATCGTTCGTCCAATGCTTTGACAATGTTGGTGGAGACTAGAGCAGTAAGTCGACTGAAAGCAAGTCAAATTCATTACTACAGTCTAAAGAATAGGGTTACAAATATCAAACAATTAGCTAGATTTGTAACATTGGAACAATAACACTCGTTACTAAGATGAAATAACAATCATCCTAAAAGCATTGAACAAGAAGAGAAAGCATGTATAATGAATAACCTTGCCGCTGCCTGCAGGGCCGATAACCAGTTGCGCATAACCCATAGTAAGTTTTTTATGCTACGAGTTTATGATGACCAAGACAAAGCTAACAGAGGGTATTGAAGATTCGAAAAGACTCGAGAATTGCAGCTGCAAGATACGCAGTACACCAAACTCCCACAGCAAAGAGGTAATTCAAGAAATTACTGACAGACATAGCAGACACCAGTCAGCTGGATTCTTCATGGAAGAAGCTGCATTAGACAAAATAAATACATCAATTACCAAGACTGTACCAAAAAACCTCGACAACAGTTGGATAGATTACAATAACCATTCGACAAGGTCACAGCTGCAGCATATCGGACCAACAACACAACAAACCGAAGAATCAATAGATTAAAATAAGGTGAAGCTATGAGCTCAACTTGTTCAGAAATTCGGTTTTCCTAGTTTGAAGCCACAGCAGCTATAACACAGCGCAGCAGCTAACCAGGAATCAATCCAATCCATGAACGAGAGAATAGCGGAGCTCGATCCTTCTAAACTGATATTCTTTGTATTCAATTGCATTCTTCAGTTTAGTTATATCGGTGATAATATTTTGTCTAGGTTATACCTAAACTGAAGAACTTGAAATGGTTTAGAAAATGTAATTTTGCCGATTTGAAATTACAGAAGGAAATAATCACCTGATATATCGGTGCTGCAGCTGCTAAACACGCCGGACGGTGGTGCTGGTGCTGGTGCTGGTGCTGCTGGTGCTGCTGCTGCTGCTGCTGCTGCTGCTGGGCCGTGCGGAGGAGAAGAGAGGTTCTAGAGAGTCTCACGGAAGATTGATTGACTGAGAGACGATGCGCTAAAAGCCTGAACCCTACTATCTAATTATTAGTTAATTAATTAATAGTTCTTTTTCTTTCTAAAAATATTATAATTATAAAATTTAAAGGCCTCGTCGGATATTGCATATTGTTTGTTACTATTATTATGTATATATATATAAAAAAAAACTATTTGATGATTTTTAAGAGCATCCACAGTGGTATTGCGTAAAGGTTACGTAAACGTGGGTCCTACATATTTATTTAAGTAAAGCAATAAAAACTATCTACAGTGGTTTTACATAGCATTCCTTAAAGATGGTACCCACACGTAAATTTATGTTTTTAAATAAATCATTCATTAAATTTAAGTAATGCACTATGTATTACGTAACCAATTTTTTATTATAAATTAATTCATTTTATAATTAATGCCAATATTTTATTGGTGGTTGTTGGAAAATTTAATAATAAAATATATTTAAGGAATATGTTTAAGTAATACGATTGCAGAGAAAATATTTTTTATGTGTGTCTTAAATTTACGTATTACTTAAAGTGTACATAAATGTCTACGTGGCAACTTTAAAGAATACAGTTTATGTAAAAGCATTGTGGATGCTCTAATGACACGTTAAAAAAAAATCAAGTTTATATAGAGATATGAAAAAAAATATAGCACAATGACACGGTTAATGAGATGTAATTTATGTGATTTTTTTTATAGGGTCAATAACCTGGGAGAGGTCTGAAGTTTGGCCCTTGTTAATTTGAGAGGTAAGATTAAAATGGTGATAACTGAGGTCTGAAGTTTGGACTTTGTGATTTTTAGGTTTTCCGTCCAAATTTTCTGTCAAATTTAACAGAACCGTGTGAAATGTCAAAAATACCCTTTTGTAATATTTGAATTAATAAAAAGTTTAATTAATATAAAGATGAAATGACAAAAATGCCCCTGTCCATAATTTAAACCTAACCCAACTCCGACCACCACCACGGCTCCGGCCGGCCACCACCCACTCCGGCGACCACCACTCACAATTCCGACGACCGCCACCCATCTCCGACGACCGCCGCCACGACCCCAATTGGGCCCAAATCGGAGCCACGGAGCTCCGATCAGAGCCACCGAGCTCCGATCGGAGCTTTGTGGCTCCGATTTGGGCCCAATCGGGGCCGGTGGCTCCGATTTGGACCGTGGTGGCGGTCGTCGGAGTTGGGTGGCGGTCGTCGGAGTTGTGAGTAGTGGTCGCCGGAGTTGGGTGGTGGCCGGCCGGAGCCGTGGTGGTGGCTGGAGTTGGGTTGTGGCCTTAAGGGCATTTTTGTCTTTTCATTCAATCATGTGAGATGCAAGAAGGGTATTTTTGGAATTTTATTTTATTTCTGGTCACATGCAATGCACTTGACCAACTTCCGTCAGATTTAACGGAAAAAACTAACGGAGACCTCTATTATCTACAAGTCGAAATTTCAGACCTTTGTTATCACCATTTCAATCTTCAGACCTCTCAAATTAACAAAGGCCAAACTTCAGACCTCTCCCAGGTTATTGACCCTTTTTTATATTTGGATATCACAACATAACATAATTATTAGGGTATAGTTTCCACGTCGTCCTTCAGTTCAGGTATGAGGTATCACAAATAAACAATAACACAATAAATTTATTAGCATATATAGCATAAATTTAAATTTAATTTTTATGTACCTTTTTAACTAGTCTCATTTCATAAATTTTCAAATTCTAGTTTGTTGTTTCATTTTCACTACATTAAAATCTAACCTATTAATTCATAGTTATATTTTTAGAGAGGTGATATAAATTCCAAACAAAGTTCCAAAGTGTTCCGACATAGCTCTTAGTGGTAGGCAGTGTAATTTTAGCATCTTTCAGAGTTTTTATGTAGCCTCTCTTAAGACGGAACATATCGGCACATCAATGTCGGAATGGTAATCATTTCTCATAAATATGAGATATGACACCCGTGAAAAATTGTATTTTATAAATATGACATGATAAATTTATTCTACATCAGTAAGTATGACAAAATAAGTTCATCATTGACACATAATTACACGAATTGCCACCCCAGGTCAATTATTTATACATAAGACATCAATAATCAAATATACTTTGAACATCGAATGTCTTCATGATCTTAAGAACACATCATTGGCATCCAATTGAAAAAATCAACAACTACGGATTGTTTTATTGCATCAAATTCCCCTTACACAGTCTAGCTGAAATTATGCATTCTAACAGAACCAATTCATTCAACAGTTATTGAAAATATACGCAGATAGTTTATAATTTACACAATGCAATCGGAAAGGTAGTAGATGGTAGACATGTAGGTACCAATCTACACGGCTTCACTTTGAGATGCCGAAGATGTCACCATCTCGACCTTGCCCGATTCTACAAAACAAAACCCGAGTCTCAGATAATGATCCCAAAAAAAGTTAAGAACCTATAAACTGTCTGAGGTTTACCCCATGTGATATTTTGGTGTCTAAAGTTTAAATTGTTGCTATCAGATGTCTGAAGTTTCAAATTTGTTGAAATTTGGTTTTCCGTCTATTTTTCCTGTCAAATTTGACAGAATGGTGTGAAAAGTTGAAATTACCCCTGATACTTTTATGTTTACTCAGGCCACACCCCACTCCGGCCGGCCACCACCCCACTCCAGTCGGCCACCACCCAACTAGGGGCAATTCGGGATTTATTTTTTTATTGGGTCATGTAACAAGCACATGACCAAGTTCTGTCAATTTTAACAGCAAATTTGGACGGAAACACCAAATTTCAACAAAATTGAAACTTCAGACAGTCAATATTAACAATTTAAACTTCAAACACCAAAATCTCATATAGAGCAAACTTTAGACAATTTATAGGTTCTTAACCCCCGAAAAAATGGAGCAAAAGTTCAACTACAGAGGAACTTACTGGGTGGTGGTTGTCTCAATGGCAAGCTTACTGTCTTGGGACATGAATTGGACGATGCATTGACACCGTATAATTTAACGGCTCCACAATCACGAGGCTGCAACGAAACGGATGTTTCGGTTACAAAATTCGACAATCACACCAAATAAACAACTAAGCAGATCATTATTAACTCATGAAGCCAAACCTTGAAATCCTTGTGGAAGCACAAACGAATTTCCTGCACAGATCCCTCCACGCACATCACTTCGGGGTTTATGTGGAAAGCAGTCTGGATTGCAGCAATGACGCCTCCGAGAGGATACTTTTCGGTATTGGAGGGTACAAATCCAGCATCAGATAGAGCTCTCTGGTACAAAGTTTATTCATCAAGATACACTAATAGATAAGCAAAACCCGAGCTTATGATAAAATGTAAATTCAGGCTTTTTTAGAACTTACAGTAACATTGTACTTGTAGAAGATGTTTAGAGCTGTTAAGAAGTAATTGTATTCGTCTAGAACCACTGGAGCAGAGCAAGTCCCGTGTTTTTCTGCAGATGAAAAGCGAACAAGAGATGAGTTGCATAGACCAGCGAAGTAATAATATCTTCCCACCATTAAGATCCTAATGTTAAGCTTGATACAGGTATAAACAGAAACTTTTCGACATGAATCAAAAGGACTAGATTGCTTACCCCACTTCAAATATCATCCCCGAATGCAGCGATTAAATAATCATGAGACGAAAGATCAGTTAATTTTTAAGATAGGAGGTAATAATAATAATAAGAGAAAAAAAATACAAATTTTCCAGCCACCTCATGTGCCCAAAACGATCCTCTTCCACTGTAACACGTTGAAGTCTTGACGCAGCTGTAGCTAGGCCAAAACTTTTCAAGCTTGCTATGCAGCTTTGCAATCTACATGTTCGGAAGTTTAGCAAGAGGACGGTATTAGTATGGAGAAACAATAGACATTTCATCAGTTTTTTTCCCCAACTCAAGCAATTTCATTTCATTAAGTTTCTGATTAGGAAAAAAGAAATAGTCCCTGTTCCGAAAAAACCAAAGCCAACACCAAACAAAACACATTTTCCCAATGAAAATCGGTAGAGACAGTTTGAAACTCTTTTAGCCTAATTGAATGAGCATACGCATTGGAACTAAATAAATATTGGAACACCCACCAGGCTCTCATCAAAATTGGAGCGCTTGCAGCAAGCAGGCCAAGTTCCATCATCGTAATCAGGCCATAGTCCATCTGTTCGAACGGATAACACGATAATTGTAAATAATTTTTTCTTCACAAACAAAGTATAGCATGAGTAGCTCAAATTACAGCCTGAGGCAACAGTGACAAGTCCAGAAACCACGGCCTAATAGAAGGAACGTGTCTCATTGCCCAGGTACACACTGAATATTCAAGAAATACTTACGGATGGTGAAATCATTCAGAGAATTTGTCCTGTCAAAACAAGAATTCATAATGCAAAACATCAGTTTCTAGTTTCTACGGCATTCTTCAGACTCATCGGATTGTAGATGAGATGAAGATATACATTATACATAGGAAATCACAATACAAAAACAAATATTGAAGAAACATGCTAATGACTACGAAAAAAAATCAATAATTTCGATATCAATAAGAATCAGACAGGTGAAGAAACGGAAAATTGAGGCCTTCCACTAGCAAAAGCAGATCCTGTACCAGCTGCTTCATAAGCTCAAAATTTCTATGAAAAACCATGCTTACCATAATTAACTCTAACTAAGTACGGAACCAATTAATTGAAGCTCAATAAACTGACCAGACACCAGAATCAACAGAAAAACCGATCGAAAGCACAAATCGGATGAATCGAGAAATAAAGGAGATGAGTTTACTTGCTGCAGCAGCCATTGGTAGGGCAGCAACGGCGAGAGCGTTGACAGGAGGTACCCGGCCATTGCAGCGCCAGCGCGAAGTAGTCGAACTCTCTCTGTTTGCCTTGTGTGGCCACAGATTCTCCTCTGCCGTTGACTTCGCCGGCGCTGCAAAGCAGCAGCAGCAGGGCAGCCGAGGCGAAGGTCAGAGAAGAGAGGGAAGCCATTGGAAAGTGAGAGATGATTGAAGGCCAATGGTTTCTGTCTTCTAATAGGAGGTGGGTTACAGGGGAGAGCAGAGGTGTCCCGGAGAAGGAAAGTCACCGGGAGTTGGGTACAGTCCTCGTCTATGGATAAAGGGACCTTCTGAAGAGCATATTCTTTGTAGTACCTCATACTCATCTTTCTTATACCTTTTTCCAAAAAAATAAAATAAATAAATAAATAAATGGACTAGTAGTCACCATCTAAGTTACACCCGCTACGTAATGTAGGTCGTTTCATTCTTATGGTGTATGGTTTTTTCGACTAGACTTAATGAACAATCAACACATGCATTGACTCATCAATGTAGCCCCACTATCAGCCTAGTATAGTTAAGATGTTGAACCCAGTTCTAAAGATATATAGGTTAGGCGGGACTAAAAAAAACCGGCGCCCTGATTTTTTTTTTTTAATAATCACTCTCTTTTTTTCTCAGAATAAAAAAAAAAAAAAAAAAAGGTTAGTAGTTGTAGTTCTAGGTCCATCCCGCATTTCATATAGTTAAGGGTTTTTAACTCGAGATCCATGAGTAAAAAACGTATAGAAGTGAGCGCTCTATTTACTCAAATAGTCCAATTAGTTCCAAAACTAATAAAGTGTGTGATATAATACTCATATTATATTTATAATAAAAAAATGAATTTTAAATCTTCAGTTATCTTTTTTTTTTTTTGCCGGACAAATCTTCAGTTATCAAACTTAAGTGTGTCATCCAGTTATCTACAGTTCGACTTATCTAATTAGAAAGTTTATCATATTCCGAGGTCATGATCATTTGATTTAGAAAATCATATCTAGCATAAGTATGGAACTGTGTGCGCCTTATGACTTTGATCAATTAAATTACGACAAATTTAGATTTTAATCGGTTAGGTTGAGCTATCTGATAATAATTAAAACTCCTAAGATGTCACACCCGATAATTAATGGCCTAAACAGATGCTACCAAAGTTCTATTTTGGGGGTGTTTAAGATACCAAGAGCATCCATAGTAGGATTACGTAAAGATTACGTAAACGTGGGTCCTACATGTTTATTTAAGTAAAACAACAAAAACTATCTACATTGGTTTTACATAGCATTCCTTAAAGATGGGACCCACACGTAAATTTATGTTTTTACATAAAGCATTCCTTAAATTTAAGTACTGCACTATGTATTACGTAACCAATTTTTTATTATAAATTAATTTATTTTATAATTAATGTTAATATCTTATTGGTGGTTGTTGGAAAATTTAATAATAAAATATACTTAAGGAATATGTTTAAGTAATAGGATTGCAGAGAAAATATTTTTTACGTGTGTCTTAAATTTACGTATTACTTAAAGTGTACATAAATGTCTACGTGACAACTTTAAAGAATACAATTTATGTAAAACATTGTGGATGCTCTAAGGAAAAAAAAAAAAAAATTGGGTGGGGGTGTAAAGTTGGGCTTACAATTATATGCTGGCCCATATGGAGTGGAAACGGGATAGTTGCTTGCGGGTTGTGGCTTTGACCTTTCGCCGTATGAGATATATGGTGGAGAATACCAAATTGATTAAGTTTTTTTTTTCAATTTTTTTAATAAAACAAATTGATTACACATTGTAAGTACCTAATTTTGGTACGCGCGACACGTATATAACACGTTAAAAATGTTATGTGTAATGCATTTTAAAAGATGAAGTATCTGGATATAGAAGGTCACATGGTTGCTTAAAATAGGTTTAGCTCAAATTAGGATAATATATATGCACTAAATATTATGTAATTGCGGCAGTTAAGAAGAATATGAAGTACCATAATAGGACCAAACACATTGATGTGAAATATTTCTATGCCAAATCGATGGTATAAGACAATATAATCACTATGGAATACTTGTCCACTGATAATATGATTGTGGACCCATTAACTAAGCCACTACGCAGGGAGATATTCGAAAAGCATGTAAAACTGCTTGGATTGCGTAGGGTTTAGAAATGGCATGTATCTGTGATAACATTTTGATATTCAAAAGTTACATTTTGTAAGCGAAAGAATTGCAAGTGAGTTTATGATCAATCGAAGTTATAATGTTTTGATTACATCAAATTTATGGTTTATAAACTAAGTCGTAGGAGGACGCAATCCTCTGCTAAAACTATGTCGAATGTGGGCCTTACCTAGTCACGCAGGTACGGTCGTCTTGCGGTGGAGGGAGGCCTCTACTATGCAAGGCTGGCTAAGAATCAGGGGGATAAACCTGATTACGCAGAACGATTATTTATTGTCGAAGTAACTCGACATGATCTTCGTCCTGCAGATCGCTGTGATGAACTCTGTTCGTCATAAATCCACATTCTGGGCCATATAAAAATATGTGATAGCATGATTGACATATCCCATTCATGTTGACCCAAAAGGTTCAGGTATGCTATCAACCGTGCTTCATACTACGCGTGTCATGTTCGACCACAGGGTCACAACTCGGTTGTGCTAAGAAAAGAATCCTCGTGATTCTGGCGGGCGCAAACTTCTTCACCTCGAGCGTGTGATTGATCCCGGGAGCCTTATGAAGAGGCACCCAAATTATCCTCATGGACTCAGAACTTATACCTAAGGTCAGGCCCAATGCTCGCTTCCCGGCGTACGAGCGTAGTGCTGAACAAAAAGGCCCAGTGACCACGTCTTTGGAAACCGGTTGGGTTTGGCTAAGGGTATGAGTGATGGGGATGGTCAAGTTAACCTATAAAGACTCTCGTATTCACTAAGGTGGTCACCAACCGGATATTAGTTGAAGGTTATGAATACTTGTACGGATGCCTTGGAGAAGTGTCCCTATGTGGAAACTAGGCAAATGGAGAATTATCAG
The DNA here is from genome assembly GCA_036873135.1 of Clarkia xantiana subsp. parviflora. NCBI lineage: Eukaryota > Viridiplantae > Streptophyta > Magnoliopsida > Myrtales > Onagraceae > Clarkia > Clarkia xantiana. The sequence goes on along the minus strand of JAPTYO010000010.1, from coordinate 12,794,850 downwards.
TTGACCTAGGATACAGCGCGGTACAATATGTATAAATGTTGTTTATAACATGTTGATTGGAAAAAAAAGGGAATCAACGTTCCGCGGGCGCTACAACACTCCTAACAGATGAGTAGCACGATGCCCGTCGTATCCGTCGGTCGCACGGAAAACCTCGTATGAACTATTCGGAAGCACGGAGCAGATCAAAGGGGAGAAATGTTGATGCGGATTTGGACAGCAATACATTAACATGCACCCTCCCATTCCAGCGAGTGGGAGCTGTAAGCATATGGTGATGAGCGCCGTAATTGGTAGTCCGTAATATGTATAGTTTACCTAATGAACTTGGGTAAATGTCACATTAAGGTAATTGGGCTAGACCCAAATCCTAATTGACATGGGAGGCCCAAAATTGGGCCTCCCTAATACATAGGCCGGCCGAAACATTAGTGAGGGGTAAAGTGGACTTTTGTCCACTTTACTCCTCCTATAAATAAGAGGTGTTAGGGAATATTTTATGGTTAGTCATAATTCCCTCACAAGAGTGTTTTAGAGAAAAAAAACCCTCCTCCCACATCACAAGTTTCGGCCGAACCCTTGTCTCACTTAAGATGTACCAAATTGCTTTCGAGCAAACTCTCCGAAAATCTGTCCCCGTGTCAAGAATTGATCTGAGGCTTTGCTGTGGAGCTAACACCACGTAGGGCTTCTTTCACAAGAACCTCTACGAGTTCCGTCCGGTGGATCGAGAACTCACTCGTGCAAAGGATATAGGACTATGGTAAACTGTTGAGGAATGTGTAACTCTTCCGCTGCGTAATTTCGATTACATGCACGTACCATGTTTTAGGGTTTCCGTAGTGATTACTCCCCGTAATCTAACAGTGGCGACTCAATTTAAAATCCACGTTTTAAAAAATGTAATTCGCATTAGGTCAGATTTTAGGTCTGACAAATGATTATTATAGTAAATCAAATATCATTTGCCTTGTTACAATATGTGTATAATTGCTGTATCATTTATAATTATGTTTCGCTAAATTATATAGTGTATGTATTTGACATCGGAAATTCTAATAAAATAAATTTTAAGATCCAAATAGTAACCCTATAGTACACGATTATGTTGGGTTTTTTTTTTTTTTTATAGGAAATCTAATACTATTTAAAAAATATACAACAATTACAATTAATTAAAAAAAAAAACAGTTACAGTGTATTTTTGGATGAATCCAAGTGCATATACAACTACTGTAATCGCTAGCATAAGTATGAAATCTAAAACAACACAGTAGAACACAAACATATAACTAGTATTATCAAAAGTGAATAACATTAACAACATTATATACCCCAAACAAATGATAAAAATTCGACGACTAGTGATTTAATAAAATGATCAAAACCACCAAAAAGAAGAAGAACTGAGACTACTTTAAAGAAAATCTAGTAGTGACTAGTGGCCACGCGTGACAAGCAATAACAAAAATGACACCAAATACGATAAAATTACAGATAATCCAGTTAACATACAAGAAAAACCACATGAAGAGGTCGAAGTTTGTTGAGTTTCCTCCGAGGTAGTCAGTTGAATACACTAAACTACTGATACATCTTTGAACGAGGAACATCCGACAACTAGCTCACGTTAGGGGTGTCGAATAAAAACTAAGCTTCTCTCGAATGAGAAGTAATTTAAAATGGATGGATACGACCGAAACCATATCCAGATCTAAAGGGTTTGTGGTTAATTGTTGACGATTGAGCATGTGATTCTGTAGAATTTGGTTCCCTACTAGAAGTTGTAAATAGTACAAAATAGTGGCCAAGATCACAAGCCTATGCGTAAACCCAGGAAACGACCCCGTCGACGTTGTTGTTGGTGGAGGCGAATGAATGTATATCAGAAATTCGGCATGAGATAAACGGTAACAACAAAAACAGGAAAGCAAACATAATAACCAGGAAACTAACCGGTCAACGGTCAACTGTGAGAATTAGGTAGAGGTCTAACAATTTGTATATTTGGCGAAATAGCAAAAGATTCGGCAATAGCAAATGAGGAGAGGCCAACTAGAGGAAAAATTTCAAATCCGACAGATAAGAAGCTTCAAATCTGGCGATCATAGGTGTTTGGTTGTGGACATTCTTCAAAGGGTTAAATGTACTTTTCATACCACATGTTTGAACGAATGTGGTTTTAGTACCGGATGTTTAGTTTTGTATACTTTTGGTACCAAACGTTTGAAAAAATGTGGTTTTTGGTATATCCGTTAGTTGGCTGTTAGTTTAGGCTGTTAAATGACATGTGCAAGTCATGTGATCGACTCTAAACTTTTAATTTTGTTCAATTTAGTCCCTCAAATATATTCATAACTTTTATTTTGTTTAATTTAGTCCTAAAGCTTCAAAATCGAACCCAATTGGGACCTATCCCCAATTGGGTAAATTTGACCCAAATGAGGCTATGTCAATTGAATTCGTTTGGTTTATTTGAGTCCGATTTTGAAGTGTTATGACTAAGTTAAACAAAATAAAAGTTAGGAATATATTTGAGGGACTAAATTGAACAAAATTAAAAGTTTAGAGTCGATCACGTGACTTGTACATGTCATTTAACGGCCAAAACTAACGGCCAACTAACGGTTGTACCAAAAGCCACATTTTTTCAAACGTTTGGTACCAAAAGTATACAAACTAAACATCCGGTACTAAAAGCCACATTCGGTCAAACATGTGGTATGAAAAGTACCTTTAACCCTTCTTCAAATGGATTGGCTTAAATGTTTTCGACGAAAGAAACCTATGAGAGAAAGCTGTCAACTTCAACAAGAAATACTAAGCAACCTCTGAAACATAACTCATTTGGTGAAAGAAAAACTCATCTACTAGAACTTTTAAAGAGGAGAATTATGTTGCTTCAACCCTTAATCATCATTATGTTTTGTATTAAATAATATTGTTTGGCTTTTAAGTATAAAATACAACAAATTTAATAGTCACAAAATTAATATTTATTATTTTTATATATTTATTTTTCAAAACAAATGAATGAGTTAGTAGTGATTATTATTAACCCCTCTTGCTATATGTGTTAAACATTATATAGCAAGAGGGGTTAATAATAATCACTATTAACTCATTCATTTGTTTAGAAAAATAAATGGGTTAAAGATACTTTTGGTGCCACATGTTTGACCAGTGTAGGTTTTTGGTGTCATATGTTTAGTTTTGTAGGTTTTTGGTGCCATATGTTTGAGAGGTTGTATGCTTTTGGTTCTTCCGTTAGTCAACAGTTAGTTTGACCGTTAAATACTTTTATTTTGTTCAATTTAGTCCTCAAATTTATATTTCTAAAATTTAATATTTACACTTTAGTCACTATTGTTTGCTCAAGTCACCGTCCACCACCCACCACCTCTAAGGCCGCCGCCGACCACCACGAAAATGGCCGGCCACCACCACTTGGGGCTGGAAACCACCCCAATTGGTGGTGGCCAGCCCAATCGGGGCCGGCTACCACCGATTGGTGGTGGCTACAGCCCTAATCGAGGCCGGCCACCACCAATTGGGGCCGCCGACCCCGAATAGGGCTGCAGCCACCACCAATTGGGGCCGCCGGCCCCGATTAGGGCTGCAGCAGCCACCAATTGGTGGTGGCCACCTCAATTAGGGCCGGCCACCACCAATTGGTGGTGGTTGCAGCCCTAATCGGGCCGGCCACCACCATTTGGGGCCGCCCACCACCCCAATGGGTGGTGGCCGGCCCGATTAGGGCTGTAGCCACCACCAATTGGGGCCGGCCACCACCAATTGGGGTGGTTTCCAGCCCCAAGTGGTGGTGGCCGACCATTTTCGTGGTGGTCGGCGGCGGCCTTAGAGGTGGTGGGTGGTGGACGGTGACTTGAGCAAACAATAGGGACTAAAGTGTAAATATTAAATTTAGAAATATAAATTTGAGGACTAAATTGAACAAAATAAAAGTATTTAACGGTCAAACTAACTGTTGACTAACGGAAGAACAAAAAACATACAACCTCTCAAACATATGGCACCAAAAGCCTACAAAACTAAACATATGACACCAAAAACCTACACTGATCAAACATGTGACACCAAAATTATCTTTAACCCATTTATTTTTCTAAACAAATGAATGAGTTTGTAGTGATTATTATTAACCCCTCTTGCTATATAATGTTTAACACATATAATTATGGTTTGACGTTTTTTCAGACTAAACTTAGTAAAATTTTGTTAAAAAAAATCTTATCTTTTTTAATAGGGTTAACAGGTCTTTTGGTTCATGATGTTTGACCACTTTTGAGTTTTGGTCCATGATGTTTTTTTTTCCTAGTTTTGGTACCATATGTTTGCAGATTTTTCTAGTTTTGGTCCGACCGTTACATTCCGTCCATTTTTTCTATTAAGTGACATGTGCAAGTCACGTGATCCACCCTAAACTTTCAATTTTGTTCAAATTTGGGGGAATTGACCCATTGATGTCAATTCCCCCAAATTTGACCCATTAAACCTAGTTAAATTCACCCAAATTGAACTAGATTTAGGGTGTTAATTCCCTCAAATTTGAACAAAATTGAAAATTTAGGGTGAATCACGTGACTTGCACATGTCACTTAATGAAAAAAATGGACAGAATGTAACGGTTTGACAAAATTAGAAAAATCTGCAAACATATGGTACTAAAACTAGGCAAAAAAAACATTATAACCAAAACCTAAAAGTTGTCAAATATCATGTACATTGTTAACCATTTTTAATATAATAGTGGAAGAATTTTACATGAAAAAGGAAATGCTACCCAAAACCAAAGAAAAAAGAGAACTTTGAGAGATGAATTGCAAAACATTCCCTAAAAGGGTAATTTTGTAATTTTCTAGGAAATCTCAGTACCACGAACCAAGGAGGGAACAACGAGAAAATGGACCAGTGAGATAGTCAGCATCGACAGATTGAAATTGACTCTCTCTTACATTCATCATCAGAAACCCTAGAATTCCTTCCCTCCATTGCAAATCACTCCGTCAGCAATAACCTTTGATCCGCTGATTCCCGATTTCCTCCCCCGCCGGCACGCAATTCTGTTCATTGGAGCTCGCATTTGCTGGATTGGTCTGAACATTTTCCGTTGCTCCTGAATAGCGGGACTGGGTGGAGAAGAGCATTGGAAAAGGACAGAGCTTTATCTTACTATCGCCGTGTTGCTTGGAGATCGTAAACGAGCTTGTCTTGTTGCGGATCCATGCAGCAGGTAATGCCTTTGACTTGCGTAGTAGCTCTTCTTCTACTTACCCAACTTCTCTGTTTTATACTGTTTAGCTTATTCTCTTCGATAACATTACGTTGAAGCTTAACTGCAAACTTCCCCTCGTGTCTAGAATGCTGCTTTAGCTTAGAAAGTAGTCATTAGGGCACTTGCCAAATTCTTCCAAGGGTCAGTTGGCCTTGTTTCGGGTTTATGAAGGAATTCTCTTTAAAGGATTCAACCATAAGTTTTGTATTTGCCAATTGATTGAAGAGCTATATCAAACAAGATTCGTGTACAGTGTTGGGCGTGAGGGTGCTTGCTTCCGTGTTTTTTTAGGTTGCTTGAAATAGTGTTGGGTATTACTTCATTTGATGTTTGATTATCCTATCTATGTAGAGCACAGGTTCTCGATGCAGGGTAGAGCATTTATGATGGCTTAAACGATTTTTTGTCACCTTCTCTTTGTTATCTTATAACAAATTTCATATCCATTCCAACATCTAGATAATGACCTATTGTCAAGGTGCGTCAACCAAAGTGAAAAGTGGAGGTCTTAATATTGTTGAAATATACATTGCTACTCAGGTTGACATTGTTTTAGTCTCAATTAGCCACTTAACCTATGTTTATGAAAATGTCCTTAATGCTTAATCTGATCAAGACTCTACTGAATTTATATAAGTGTGTATTAGTGCAAAATGGAATCGTTATTAGGTAAGTATGTACTGTGTAGAGATTGCTTCCTTACTAAACTCTGTATTTTTTAAATTGAAATTAGAGTCTGTTATGATTATATGGTTTTGTATTTAATGCTTTGATATTTGAATTTTGAACTTTATCTCATTTAGGGTTTAAACTCTTAATATCTAATTGTATTTGAGGAGTAGGAGTTCATTTTACTATAGACATCCTCCTTATGGTCGTAATGTTTTAGCAAGGAACAAGAGGTTTCACCACGTTTCAGCATTAAAAAAATGATTGCCAAAATGCCAAGTGTCCTAGAAGATACATGCTTCTTATCTTTGACCGAAGAAATGGACCGTTTCGGTTTTGGATCCTATGCTTCCTACCAAACCAAAGTTTGCAAAGATACTTAGTATGAGACCATGCTATGACATCTTCAGCACCTTTATAGTACCTATGCGACCATTACATGGGTTGCTTTGTGATACCGTGTTGGTGGAACTTAGTGACCATGTTTGGAATTTCCACTGGATTCAAATCCATATGTAAGCTTTTAGAAAGGCCAATTGCAGTATGACGGCGAGACATGAGGAAGCCAAGCTGCATTAACAAAAATAGGATGTTACCTTGTCATTCGTTCTATTTGAGCTTAGAAAGAGTACTTTACTGTTACATAACAAATATGATTACTCTTAAAATGATAATGGAGAATAGCCACTAAAATCACTAATTTTGAACAGATATGAGAAAGCAAGCGGTTAAATCTTTCTATAAATATGAGTTTAAAGTGCCTTATTTCAATATTCTTGGAATTAATTACCAAATATGGAAAACCAGCTATCAAAACACTCTTCAAGCTCAGATGTAGGATCTATTCGAATAAAACATATGGGAATTTAGAGTCAGCACGTACTTGTTCACTTGGATCTCAAATTTTGATCTAAAACGGTCCTGACTTAAAGTTCACTACAATGCTGTCACATACATGGGTATATTAGAATTAATGATTATCTCAGATAAAACCCTCTAGATTTACGAGGATTCTCTAATTTCTCTTTATTTGTTTCAGTTAGTCCAAGATACGAGTTACATTTGCTAATTGTATAACAGGAAGATGTCGCAGTAGAAATTAGAGTAAAACTTGTCCTATGTTAGAATCCTCAGATGAACTATTCAAAGCGTTCTCTACGATCTATACCTTCCCTGCTTTCATATTAGTCTTTTATCCTTCTGAAGAAACTGCTTTTCAATCTTAACAGTTGCAGTAAATGGTTTCCTGATTCTAGGTAGGTTGATTCATGGATCCTGAGGGCAGGAATTTTGGAAGAGGTAATATCATCATACTTTTTCTGTGTGTGTGTGTATGTGTCGAAATTATCAGATGCATAATAGATTTTATCCTGTTCATTGTGTTATACTATGGAAGAAGTTACCTTTTGCAAATTTGGTGACACAGGGGGGCTTTTAAGTTTCTTAGTTTTGCACATTAAAATGAGTGACGTAACTTGAATTTGCAAATATCAAATTCTTAGGTGGTTATTTAGCTCTGCTACCAGGATTTGATAAGCAAGCAATCACTGTACATGCACCAACTCCTAGTATTTCTCTTCTTTCTTTTCTTATTTATTATTAAATACAAGAAAGAACTGAAATCCATTATGCCCATTGAGCTATAAGGTATATGCTGGTACCTGCTTTAACCCCTTTCGCCTGTCTCTCTCTTTAAGTGCTGGTTCGCAGACTGCGAGTTAGAATATCTTTGCCTCATTTTGATCCATCTGCTCTCATTAGCTCTATTGCATGAGTCAGCGATTTATCTTCCTTTTCAGTTTTAGACTGGTGTCATCTCATGTTGCTAGAGGTTAATGGATTGCATGAACATATCTACTCGTAGTGATGGATGCTGCTTGAGGTTTGACTTTCTTCTATGCGTTGAGGTTAACTTTTCCTATCGAGTGCACATTCAGTGACCTCAGCTAAAGTAAACGTCTATGTAGAGTCCTGTAGGATGTGTGTTTCTACTGTTTAGGGTTTCATTTGGTACTCTTTTCCCGCTCCTCGTGCATTATAATTTTGCGTCTGAATGATGGAATGTCTATTCTCCATTCTCTTTGAGCATGGACTATTCATTTGTTATGCTAATCTATCTTTGCATTTCTCATGTTTCTAATTTGTTATATATATGGCTTAAAAATAGACTTACTTTTAACCTGTAGGACCAAAAGAGCTAACTGGTGCTGGAGATCTCTTAAGCCACTTCAAATTGTTGCCACATTATGAATACTTTTGCAAGAGACCTTTGCCTTTATCAATTTCCGACTCCAATTACCTTCAACGCGTGGTGGGGGATACGGAGATCAGAAAGGGGGAAGGAATGCAGCTAGATCAACTTATTCAGAATGCATCTACCAGGGACACAAACATCAATATACGGCCTTTTGATCTTGACGTTCTTAGAGATGCTTTTCAATTTACGGAAAGTGGTCCAGTTGATCTGCCTGAAGTAAGAATCGTTTAACCATGTTGTTTCTACATTGTCGTTGATTTAGTATCAATTCCTCCACAAAATTCACTGTGGTCATTTTGGTGTATTACTGATGAAACTTTACCTTATTTAGGCAGAAAAGGGGGTACCCACATTCCCATCAAAATCTAAGAGTGAAGTAAAGGACAAGGAGAAGAAGCACAGAAAACATAAAGATAGAGATTCTGAGAAGGATAGAGAGCACAAGAAGCACAAGCATCGTCATAAAGATCGAAGCAAGGACAAGGACAAGGAGAAGAAGGATAGAAGTGCACATCCTGATTCTGGAGTTGACCAATCAAAGAAGCGCGATAAGGTGAGAAAATTGATATTTTCTTGTTTCTTTTTGGGTGCATATGCCCATTTTCCTTCTGGAGTACGATGTATTTACAAGAGGGGATCGGAAGAAGAGTAGAGGAAATGCTTATAGAGTAGGCTTTGTTTGCATTGCTATGTTATGTGATGTTATTTTTATATGGTTGCAGAAAAGGAAGCATGATGGAGATGAGAATATAAATGATGTTCATAGACACAAGAAGAGTAAGGTAAATAGAATACATGCCAAATGTAAATTTGAAATGAAGGGTCACTCACACTTGTTCTTATGATTATTCACTTTCTCATTTCCCGATGATTCACTTTCGCAACTGTTGCAGCATAAGAGTTCAAAACTTGACGACATGGGTGCAATAAGGGTAGCAGGCTAATTTGGTGGGCAGCACTATAGATTGTGTATTATTTTCAGATGTGTATTGTAGCTTGAAGGACTAATCTCCCATAAAATTGGTGAGTTCATCCTAACATTGAATAATCTGCTGCTTTCCCGCTTTTGAAAATTATACATACAAGCATTCTTATATCCTCATCGGCTTGATTCTTTTCCTCCATTTACCTAATTTAAAAGCTTAAATCAAAGCTTGAAGATGCACTATATACTAGCCTATATGAAATCATATTCTTTGTACTGATGTGCGATCAGCATTAATCCGATATTCCTGTTTCTGTGCAGAGTTGTTCTAATAGAATGTGAAGGTGGGGGAAGTAGCTTTGTGAGAGTTTCTGGACTTGGAGGTAAAATTTACCAAAAACGAACATGTTTTTGTATAAAGTTGGCGTATCATAATTGAAGCTTGTCTCTATTTTACCTAACATTGTGTCTATAAGTCCAGAGCTTAGCGTAGTTCCATAGCTATAGTTCTTTTGCCTTGTCGGGTATTTCAGCTTCGATTACTAGTCAGCAAAGGTTTAGATTTTGATTAGAAGGGGAATCTGTACATCAAAGCTCTTCCCCTTTTGGATTTGACCGATACCTTAACCTGTACTAGTCAATAGAAAGACTGTAACATAAAGTATGGAGATTGTAGTCTCCAGTTTTTAGTGACATTTGAGATCTCTTTATGCAATACTTTTATGATTTAAAGTTTCAGAAGTGGATTAGTCGGAAATGTCTAAATTAAACTGTTGGAATATTCTTTTGTAAGATAGAGTGGATATAGTTTCATATGGTTGTGGCCTTGATTTGGAGTCTAGTCTAGTCTAGTTTTGCCTAGTTGTTGCCATGTGAAGTAGAATATGTTGGGTCAATATGGATTTTCCTTGTGGGAGCATTACTGTTTTGATAGAGATATGCCTTAGCTTTAGGGATGGGCAAAAACACTGGTCCAGCCGGATTGATCGGTTATAGGAAAAATAGTTCCGAATCGGTTCAGAATCGATGTGAACTGTTTAAAACTAGTAAAATCAGTTCCGAATTGGTTCTAACAAATCAGTTCCAGTCCAATCCCTGAACCGGTTCGGCAGAGCTAATTCTTTGTCCATCCCTACTTAGCTTCCAAACAACCTTAAAAGACAAAAAAACAACAACAACAACAACAAAAAGAGTCCTTTGCTTGGTGTATTTGCTATTATTCTACTTAAAGTCATTAGGCCCTACTGTGTTGTGTTTTTTCTCTTGCTAATCATGATAGGCATGCACTTTGCTTAAACACTCAAACACCTCTACAGGAGGGGCCATTGGACAGTAAAGGTTCCTTTCTCACTTTCTTTGGCTCCCACACACGTAAAAAAGGTAAGATCGTTATGTGATCGTTGAACATTATCGAGCAACAAAAGGTTTTCTGTGATTTTATCGTACTTATAGAAAGGGAAAACAACCTATTTAGTTTCTCAGGTTTACCCCATGTGTCAATTTGGTGTCTTGGGGTTAAATTGTTCTTTTCGACTATCCCAGGTTTCAACTTTATTTGGTGTCCGTCAAATTTGGTGTCTCCGTCAACTTTATTTGGTGTTTGGTGTCTCCGTCTAATCCTGAGACAACAAACTGACACATGGGGTAAACTTGAGACACTAAATAAGTTCTTTTCTCTTATAGAAACAGTACTCATTATTCAAATTCTTATGTGTTGGTGATTGATATAGGATTATAGCATGGTAGATTTTTCTGGTTCATTCATATATATTCATAGAATATGCTTTTGTTGTTTTTCTGCCAAACTTTTCTTCTGTTGGAATATTTTAAAAAGATATGTACTGCAAAGTGACTTCTTTTAACCATTGAGCCCAAACTGTATTAATCATGGTGATGGGTCCAGTCTTAATCTTTCTCCAATTTAAGAAAGCATCATATGATGTATCATATAATTGTTTGCAATAGCAGTTTGTGGTCATATAATTATATGCTAGGTGGTCCCTAGAATATTTAATTATGTCTGAATCTATGTGTCTATATCTTCTATAGTTCAAAAAAGAAAGAATAAAGAGAAAATCCTCTTTCTCTTTCTATACTGTCATAAAAATGAAATAAAAAATTTATAAACAACATTTTATCTTTTATGAATTCTGTTATCCTTTTTTAAAAAAATCTGTTAATTGTTGTGGTGGGACCCGAAAATGATAATTAAAACAAGTAATATAATTGTGAAGAAAAAGATGGGATGATAGGGACGGATTCTGGTGGTTGCCAGTGTGGGTTTATTATGCCTATATTGAATATCAATCTTTTAAAAGCATGAGCACTGCATGTAAATATTTAAAAAGGATAATGATTAGACGTTAAAAAAGTTAATTCCAATTCTTTGTATATAATAATATATAAGGTTAATAGGACTTTAGTACCATGCTTCACAACTTTTGGTCCCTGTCGGACCTAGCCCTAGACACCTGAGTTAATCTTAGAGTTAAAGGCTTAAAGCCAGTGTTATTAGGATCAGACCGGAGGTTGAACCGGCCAGGACATCGGTTCCTGCTTTGGCCTGGTCTGACCGGTTCAACGTCAATAAATTTGAATAAAATCACATAGATTCATATAGTGAGTTTCCAACACAATAAACTTCAATAAAATCACAGAAAATACAACTTGATTTTTTTTTTAAGGAGTTTGAATCGCCGAGTCGGCCGGTTTTTCGAAAACCGGAATTTTGAACTGAGTTCTACATCCCTTCACTTTTTCTCAAACTGGACTGTTGAAGGCACTAGTTTTGATTCGAATCTAGTCGTACCGTTGGTCCGGACCAGTTCTGATAACACTGATTAAAACTCAAAATTTCAAGTAAAAGAAAAACGTTGAACTACTACCTCATAATACAACGGTTTACTGTGCTATATTTGTCTTATCTAATGTGGGATGTTCTATATATGTCTAAAATTCCATTCATTTGATTTTGAAACAACTATATAATTTTGAATCTATTTCAACCAACTCCAACTCTAGTGGGGGGTTTGGCTGAGCCAAAAAATTGTACGAAGATCAGGTTGTACTATTGAACAACTTTAGGGGTCATTTAGTTCATTAACAAAATTCAGGGTGCCAGCTTCTAAATATAGATTTGGCCCCAAAAGGCTCCTAAAATTCAGCGAAAATGCGCTGCCCTTGAGTTTGTCCATTACTTAAAAGTAGAATCCTAAACAGAATAAACTAACTGTAACGGGGAAGCATGAAAATGACCCAAACTTCTAGGGTGGAAAGTGACAATTTTGCCAAATATTTGTGTAGATAATTAAGTGTATGTATTAATAATATAATGTGCTATAGTATCAATATAATTTTTTAAGATTTAAAGTTATAGTATATGACATTTATGTATATTTTAAATAATACTTAAAATTAAATTATAAATAAATAATATTCAGTATCTAATAGTTTTACTTAACTATATTTCTTAAATATATTTTATTATTAAACTTTCCAACAATCATCAATAAGTTATTAACATTAATTATGAAATGAATCAATTTATAATTAAAAGTTGGTTATGTAACAGTGTGGCAACATCTTGCATTCCCTAAATTTAATGAATAATTATCTAAAAATAGACGCGTTTTGCTTTTATGAAATACTACGTAAAACAATTATAACGTTTTTATGCATTCTATGTAAAAAAGTGTGCTAGATCCACTTTTAAGTAATACTATTTAATACAATTGTGCATGCTAGGGTGGGCTCATACGTGATTTTTGAAGAATAAAACATGTTCATCTATCCTCGAGTTTTCAGGTTTTTTTTTATCTTCATGAGGGTTCGGTTTTAAAACAATTAACACATATGTTAAAATACACATTATAAATAAATATATATTATTATCCAAAAAAAATGAAATTTTTTACGTTCGGTTTTTAAACCAATAAATACTTTACGTTATTTTTTTGCTAAATCAGACAACATGTTTCTACTATTAAAAAAATGTACACATGAAATGATTTATGTTATAATTATACATTTCGTACAAAATGTTCACCATTGATTATACTATTTGTCTTCAATGTTAATTTTTTTTTTTTAAAGGATTATTGTCTGTTGTAAGCGGATGGGGTTGGTTTTTTCGAGTTTCCCAAAACAAGCTCGAATTTTAATTCGGGACAGGTTTTTCCGAACTAATCAGACGATTTTTCTTAGGTTTTAGGTATACGGTTTTTTTTATACCCACCATAGTGGATGCTCTTAATTGCTCAGTCAATCTTTAAACATTTATCACTAGTATGGTGATTTAGTGGTTAAAATCGCATACTCACTCTTCTGTGATATGACTCCGAAGTTCCGAACTTAAAACCCTTTAGAGCATCCACAATGGTATTACGTAAAGATTACGTAAACGTGGGTCCTACATGTTTATTTAAGTAAAGCAACAAAAACTATCTACAGTGGTTTTACATAGCATTCCTTAAAGATGGGACCCACACGTAAATTTATGTTTTTACATAAAGCATTCCTTAAATTTAAGTAATGCACTATGTATTACGTAACCAATTTTTTTATTATAAATTAATTCATTTTATAATTAATGCTAATATCTTATTGGGGGTTGTTGGAAATTTTAATAATAAAATATATTTAAGGAATATGTTTAAGAAATACGATTGCAGAGAAAATATTTTTTACGTGTATATTAAATTTACGTATTACTTAAAGTGTACATAAATGTCTACGTGGCAACTTTAAACAATACAATTTATGTAAAACCATTGTGGATAGTCTTAGGAAGTCACTTTGTAATGACTTGATTAAAATGTCAAGTTATTTTAAACCACATACCACAGTGGAGATAAGTAAATCTGTTCTTAACAATAACTTGACTATTAGTAGATTACTGGTGAGCTGGAAAATTCAAAATTAGTAGATTACTTGACCTCGATTTAGTGTATGGTGGAACCCTTTCATTGCCTTAATGAGCCACGTCGCTAATTAGTTATTGATTTAAATTTAATAACTAACAACTTAATAATGAAAATTAATAATAGTGATAAATAAATAAATAATAAAGCTGTCGGCTCGGTAATGCCACTAACAAACTACTTCCAAAATAAACACAAAAATTGCCTGCACTGCACGGCCCACTCACGTTGTAGTTTGCCTTTTGTTGGATACCTTATTATTATTATGATGATTATGATATTTGTATATAAAATAATGAAAGTAGTGTATATCGTAAAATACAATTATAATTTATTAAACGTGTCAAAGCTGGTAATTTTAGAGTTAAAAAAATTAGTCTTGTAGTTATTAAATTAAAAAGATTGTATTTCATCGTATGGCAAAATGGACAAATCTTAAACTTGTCTCACATATTATTTGCAACAAGTGAAATATCCTATATAATTTGTAATTTTAAAAGATTAAATAATTTCAGAGTGTCGGTGGTATCTTTCTTGAAAATGAACTTACACATTAATGGGCGTACATTTTGTATAGCATCATCACGTACTTACACTTATTTTCCACTTCCGTACCTACATTTAGTAGCACGTGATTTCCTATATACTAACTTACAAAAATATTAGGCATTTGTGGATTAATAGTTAAAACTCACTTATACAGTTTAATTTTAAGGTTGCGAGTTCAAATTTCTTAATGACTTGATTAAAATAATTTAATGGAAAATAAAGATTAGTACATAACAAACCGACTTTTTAACTATACAAGATTGTTGGTAGTATTATGTTGACAGGACAATGTATGTCACTACTAACCTGGTGCTACGTTTACGGATATGCATGCTATTACTAATCCATTCATTTATTCACTTAAAAAAATAAATCCACATGTGTTCTAACCTCTAATAATCTATGTTCGGCCAGAGTCTACATATAAAAGATAAATCGATAAAATGTTACGATTATTATTATTATTATTTTAAATTTTTAGAATTTGATATCGAAATCAGCATATTACATAATTTTCTATATATAAAACATGTGCCAACGATTTTTATGTTTATTAAGCCTCTAAACGCAACATGTGCTAACCTCAATAATAATTTTTCTAAATAGAAGAACTATAATAGTTATAAATAAATATAAAAGAAGTCAATTATAGATACCACTAGTGGCTAAAAATATTAGCCCTCCATTTTACTTTTCTTAGTGGCACAAGATATATTAAATAAATCTTCTTATAAAGAAAACTTTTGGAAATTAAAAGGAGAACTTAACATAAACCATTTCATAAAAAGTTAGTTTTATGTCCAATTTCAATGCTTAAACTAATTATGGTACTATTCGACTTTATTTCCTTTTTCTGTTTACATTAATAATTTTTTACTTTATATTGTACCCTTTTAAGTTTTAAACTATTCGTGAAGTGTATTTTTTATTTTAAAAAAACATAATTATTCTTGATTGGGCTTTTAAAATGACCGTCACCCATTTGGAACATTGGAGCAGAAAAATTAGACAGAGAAATCATCGAAGAAGAGAGTGATTTTGTTGACTTACCTAAAACGGTGGCTAGTTAATTATTCGAATATTATATTTAACTTTCAAAATACAAAATGATTCTATTTTGTTTTATAAAAAAAGATCAGTATAAGTCTATAAGAAGGTCCTTTATAGTTTATACAGCTATAAAAAATTATAACGAACATTTTAAATTTTACGAATTGATAATATACATAGAAATTATTTTAGATTTAGATTAAAACACTCTGCGAAAACCAATATATATGATGATGATTATCCTGTCGTTTTTTTTTGTTGCCAAGAACTATCCTGTCGTTCATAATACATGCAGAAGATCCGTTAATCTACCAGCTACTGCAGTTAAAATCTGTTGTAATGATAAGGTAATAATTATATGTATAGAATAATGAACTTAAATAAATAAAAACTAAAAATATAAAATTATACAATTTATGTAACTTATATTTAAAAATTGTTAAAAATAGTTGTCTTGGGAGTTGGGTGAATATAGTTTGATAGATACCACTTTAATAAGAATTTTATTTTTATTAATCTCAATAAATTATGAAAGCAATCTTGTAATATAAAAAAAATGATTTAAGTAGGACACTACATAACAAACTGATCTCTTAAATACTAACTTTGATTTCTAGTCGACCTTGTTGGTATATCGAGTCGGATCGAACTTGATAATACACGGCTCGAGTTATTTATGAATCTAAACGAATTTTGAATTCGAGTTTATAAGTCGAGTCGAGTTTGATTCTTATTTAATAATGCTAATTAATTATTACATAAGTCAAGCTCGATTTTGGAGTCAAATCGAATCCGAGTGAGCTTGAATTTTGGAAATAATAGTCGAGTTAATTTTGACATATACTCATCTCGACTCAGCTTATTTATAGCTTACTGATGTGCTATGTTCAAACGTACAATATATAAAGGAGAATCCGAACCGAAGTAGCAAGCGTATAGAACCAGCAGAATCTTAGCTGTATGTGTGTGCCCTCTTCGTCTTCCTCATCCCCATCTCTCTCTTCTCTCTACAGTCCCCACAGATCACGACCGCCATTACTGCATTCAAATCACTTAATGCGCAACTCCTGATACAAGAGAAGAGAAAGCGTTGCAGCTCTTCGATCACAATGCCTACCTTCAGCTTCATCTTCTTCCTCTTGAGTTCTACAGCCATCTGCAACTTACCCTCCACAACCGCCGTCACCGGCCGCCGGAGCCTCCATCAACCCTTCTTCCCGGCAGACTCATCTCCTCCATCGCAGCAACCTTCTCCTCCATCTCCTAAATACCCATTTTCATCTTCATCTTCCTCAAGCTCTACTTCCGGCAACTCCCCTTTCTTCCCTACTTACCCTTCCCCGCCTCCGCCACCATCTCCGGCCTCCTTCGCGTCTTTTCCGGCCAACATATCCTCCCTCATCCTCCCGCATTCTCCCTCCAACTCTAGCAAGAAGCTCCTTCCCCTCGCCGTCGCTGCCATTGTCATCTCCCTCCTTGTCTCCGCTGTTGCCGCGTTCCTCTTCATCCGCCGGCGCCGGAGACGAGCCTCATCGGAGGATGCCGACAGCAAGACGACCTATTCTTCGGCTGTTACTGGCGGACCTCCGGATCGTCCAGCCACTGCGTCTGCAAATAGTGCAGAGTTTCTCTACTTGGGAACTATCGTGAACTCGCGCGGGGTCGATGCGTCGCGCAATGCAAGCCGCGCCGTCGCTGGGAGTAGGCTAGATCCGAGGAAGCTGGAGTCGCCGGATCTGCAGCCACTGCCGCCGCTGGCGCGGCAGAACTACCGACATAATCCGGAGCTCAGTTCCGCCGCCGAGGAGACCGAGGAAGAGTTTTACTCCCCCAGAGGATCTCTAGGAAGAACAGAGAGCTCCATTGGCGCAGAATCAGGCTCCAGGAGAGTGTTAGCCTGCTTGGGCGTGAATCTCGATGATTCTGGTAGCAGAAGGAAAGTCGAATCGACATCATCGTCTTCATCCTCCTCCTCTTCGGATTCTCCAGCACGGCGTTCCAAGTCCATCAGCCTCTCGCCGCCGGTAAGTTTGAGTCCCCGGAGATCTCAGGCCAAATCGCCGGAGCATATCGCAGTCGAGGATGAGGAGGCTGAGCCTCACTACGCCACGCC
Source organism: Clarkia xantiana subsp. parviflora (assembly GCA_036873135.1). Classification (NCBI taxonomy): domain Eukaryota; kingdom Viridiplantae; phylum Streptophyta; class Magnoliopsida; order Myrtales; family Onagraceae; genus Clarkia; species Clarkia xantiana. The sequence goes on along the minus strand of JAPTYO010000010.1, from coordinate 12,777,072 downwards.
GGAGCCTGACCAGAGTAAGACGCCGCTGTTGTTGTCGTCGCAGTCGACGTCTCCAGATCGAGGTTCGCACAAGAGCGTATCGAGATCGTCGAGCGTTGTATCAGATCGGAAGCGACAGTCACCGGCACTGTCGCCGCTTTCATGGTCAACGGGCAAGGGATTGGAGAGGAATCCAGATGTTTCTCTGAGGCTCTGGAACTATTCCGACTCCAATCGGCAGTCTCAGTCGTCGTCTCTCCATTCTTCACCGTCACCGGGAAGAAGATCCATCGGAATCAAGGAATCTCGCCTCTCGTCGCCCCTGGGGCAGTCTCCAGATAGAGATGCAGAAGACGATCAAAGCGACCGATTCTCACTTCCTTCTCACTCGTCTTCTTCTCCGGCACTGTCTCCATCACATGGAGCAAGTCCGGCCACTTCCAACAGAAGGATGCAAGTGCCACCTCCGGTGAAAGCGCCGCCACCACCTCCACCACCACCACCACCGCCTCCTCTCTCAATGCAGCGGCTTCAGGAGATCCAATCCCCCTCGACGCCGACCGATCAGCCAATTACGAGGCCTCCGCCTCTGATCCCACCTTTGCAACCATTCGCCCTCCAGAGCTCACTTTCTCCGGTCGAATTGCTGCCTCCGACTTCTGAATCAGCAGAGAAGCTCGATGACACCACTCCGAAGCCGAAATTGAAACCTCTGCACTGGGACAAGGTTCGGGCGACCTCGGACCGAGAAATGGTGTGGGATCAATTGAGATCCAGCTCCTTCAAGTAACATTCTTCAACCACTGAGTCTTGATCTCTATTAGAATCATGTTATTAAGAAGTCTGTCTGATTTGCAGGTTGAATGAGGAGATGATAGAGACACTCTTTGTTGTGAATAACCCTAATTCAAAACCAAAGGATTCGACCCCAAGATCCGTGCTTCCTCACCCGAACCAAGAGATTAGAGTTCTTGATCCGAAGAAGTCGCAGAACATTGCAATTTTGTTGAGGGCTGTGAATGTCACCATTGAGGAAGTTTGTGAAGCCCTGCTAGAAGGTAACAAACTGCAATATTGAAGCTTATTACCCAGATGATGAACTTGAAGCTTATGTTTTTCTGCACATTTTTCATACTCTCTCCATTGCCACGCCTGGAAAAGTTCATATTTTTAGTGATTTCCCCAGTTTTGATGAATTTTGCATATTGTTCATACTACATTGCAGAATGCCAACTTGGTAATTGTTAATACAAATGCTTTGATTCCATTGATTCATAAGATATCTGTTTTGCTCTGTGTATCCTAGTGTTATTGTTACTTGATGTGATCTTTTTTTTCGAGTTTGTTCTTCGAGTTGCATCGAATCATGCTGCTAAATTTTCTGCAGGCAACACAGACACACTGGGAGCTGAACTCCTGGAGAGTCTACTGAAGATGGCTCCAACCAAGGAAGAAGAACGTAAACTCAAGGACTATAAAGACAATTCGCCCATCAAACTCGGTCCGGCCGAGAAATTCTTGAAATCCGTGCTCGATATACCCTACGCATTCAAAAGACTCGAGGCGATGCTCTACATTGTCAATTTCGAGTCCGAGATTGATTATCTGAAGAAATCTTTTGAAACTCTTGAGGTAATAATCTGTTTAGCTCATGTTGCTTTTAAAGTGTTGGCTATGAAAGATTTGGCTCGAACTCAGAAACCACTGATTACGGGACGAAGCGCTAAATCACTACGTAATTTTACGATGGTTTCGGATTAGACATTTCCTAAGCTTGAATTTCTTCATGCCTCATCAGATTGCTTGTGAGGAACTCAGGAACAGCAGAATGTTCATGAAGCTGCTCGAAGCGGTTCTCAAAACCGGAAACCGGATGAATGTCGGGACGAACCGTGGAGACGCTCACGCTTTCAAGCTCGATACCCTCATCAAGCTAGCCGATGTCAAGGGCGCGGATGGCAAAACAACCCTCTTGCATTTCGTCGTTCAAGAAATGGTAAGATCCGAAGGTGCCCGTCTCTCCACCCCATCCGAAACCCTAAATTCCAACACTGTAGAAGAAGCAAAGTGCAGGAAACTTGGCCTCCAAGTCGTCTCGAGCCTCTCTTCGGATCTCACCAACGTGAAGAAAGCAGCAGCCATGGATTCCGACGTGCTCCACAGCGACGTCAACAAACTCTTCAGGGGGATCGAGACGATTGCCGAAATCGTCACGTTAGTCGAATCAACCGACATTTCAACCTCGAAATTCTCGCTAACGATGAATTCGTTCACGAAAATGGCCGAGGAGGAGATCATAAGGATTCAAGCGCAAGAAAGCGTGTCGATGTCTCTAGTGAAGGAGATCACCGAGTACTTCCACGGCGACTCCGCAAAGGAAGAAGCTCACCCGTTCCGAATCTTCATGGTGGTTCGGGACTTTGTTACGGTTCTAGATCGGGTGTGCAGGGAAGTCGGTTCGGTAAACGACCGAACCGTGGTCAGCTCGGCGCATAAGTTTCCGGTTCCGGTGAATCCGCTGCTTCCGGTCCCTGTAAACCCGATGATGCCTCAAGTGCTGCCTCCGTTCAATGCGGTTCGACGGTACAGTGAGTCGGATGATGAAGATGATAAATAGTGTTTATTTGTTGAAACTAAATGGTATTATTGCTGGAACTGTTAGCTAGCTTATGTTGTGTAGCTGTAAAAAGTTTGTAGATTCGTTTTGGGGGGAAGGTATAGATAGTAAGTAGTAGTTTATAATTTATATACGGAGGGAGGGGACTGTTTTTATTTCTAGGAAATAAGACACTACTGTAATGCCGAATTGAATTAAAAACTGTAGAAGCCTCAATTTCTCACGCCCCAAAATCGAGCAACTGTAATTATTAATTTAAACCACTTTAATTAAGTCTATTATTTTGTTTAATTTAGTTCTCCAATTTATATACCTAATTTTTAATTTTGCTATTTAGTTTTTTAAAAAATTCAATTGAACTTAGGATCCAATAGCTATAACGTGACCCATGGGTGTGTTGGACCACGATTCGAATCACCGAACCTGGACATCATCATTCATTGTATTTGTGATCTATTTTTGCGTTAGGTTGGCTAAATTGAATGTGGGTTTTTTCTTTTATTTTCAGCCGTTAGACAAATACATTGTGATTTGTGTAAAAAAAAGTATATATATATTTTTTTTATCGTTCATAAAATCTTTTTAATTCGATCTTATTTTAGACTTTTGAGTGTAGAAGTTAAAAGGGGCATTACGTTGTTGTTTTATAAAAAAAAAATACGACTAACCTTAAACCTGAAGATAGCTCGATTGACCATGTACTGCTGCTTTATTCTAGAGTGGGTCGGTAGGTCAGAAGTCATTACTATATATATTATTGGGGGCATGATATGATCTGAGTTAGTAGTGACAGAAGCAGACACAACAAAAGAACTGAAGAAGAAGGTGAGGCTGTCGTGGCCGTTAATTAAGACAAATTTAACAGCAGCGTTGTAACACTAACATGGCATAGTGGATGGGACCCACACCACACAGCTACACTGTCTTATAACATGGCATGAAGTCATCCAGTTAGTATTTAAAATTTGATTATTATTTTATGTGTATTTACTATTTATTAGTAGGGTGTGAAGACTGAAGATGCTTGGTTTTTTAAATTTATTATTATTATTATATTTATTTAAGAATGAATGAATATTTAAAATGGTATGAAAATCACGTAATGATACACCATTGACAGTCAGATACATATATTCCTATAGTAAATGATAAATGATAATTCAAGTCAACTATTATGAATGTATTTTATACTTTCTTCGTAGTCATTCATTAAATTCAGCCTAGATTAATCATCAAATTATTATAGTAGCTCCATCTAATATTTCGTTAGAATAATCGTCACTCACACCAGCATTTCATAGTTAAATTGTTAAATTGCGGCTATTAACCTTTTCATTTCTAAGGTTTATAGAGTTTAAATTTGAGATCTCTAATTAATGAATAAAAAACAGTATACCATACTTAATGATTTATTACCACAAAGTTATAAGAATCTTTTTTAAGTTAAAACTATTCAAGCTTCCATTGACTTATCATCCGAGAACCAAATAGAAATAGAAAAATAGCTACTGTCCTGCCTTTTCCAACTACTCAGATCAAGCATGGGGATATTGTGTTTTCAAATAGTTCAGCTTCAGCTACACAATTTAAATTATTTATTAGGATTAATTAATATAAAAACTATAGATTGATTTGGCATCTCAGCTTCTGTGTTGTGATTTGATGTTCCATATACATCAGATCACTTGCTTTTAGATTTTTTACTCTTATTATTATTGTTACGACACAATTTAAGTCAATATCACGTTAAACTTAAAGTCAAAATAAATCGAAAAAGTGAAAAGCAACAAATCTGATACATCAGACATCGAATCAAAAAGGGAAAAAACCGAGACACCAAATCATAGCCTATACTGTACTTCAGTCTGCTTTTAGGTTCTTAATCCCATTTATTAGTTGACATTTAGATCTAATCCAATAATTTAACTGAGGTTGAGCATCCTCAGTATAATCCATAGGGTAATTACCTCAAAAATCCACATTTTGTCAAATAAATTCATCAGCCAGGCAGTTTAGCTTTAGCCAACAAAAGAGCTTACCCATTACCTTCTTTATGAATGACATACAATTGTATGTTCTGTATATATTCCATATCATCAATGCTTTGCCAGACATTTCACCAGTTAATCAATATATGAATTCATATGACATCTATTTTGTCATCTATATACTTATGCTAGCTATTAGACCAAATATAATAAGATAGGCCCAAAGCATCAAGCTTTTAATATGTCTATCTAGACTCTAAAGATGTGTAGTGTAAATGTGTAATCAGTAGTGTAGGGTAGAGATCAATGAAATTACATTACTTGGCAGCCTGCGAGATTTTAGCACCGATTCGGTCTAAAATGTGGCGCGCTTCCTCCTCTGTTGCTGGAACCACGTTCCTGATGCTGAACCCAGTTTTCGTAGCTTTTGCCTCGGGTCGTACTGTGAATGTGAAGTAAAACGTATTCGATACCTGGATTGGAATAAGATCCACATAATTCATTGAAGCTTGCGAAAATAAAGATGTTGCTTACGAAAGGGAATGTAAATGGCTCAGTAAACGAACGTTGAAGCTCAAGTCAATATTTATGTTATTGAAGTAAAATGTAATAATGCAGAGGGATTTACCTCGCTCGACCTGAGCTCGGGCCTGGTAACATGAGCAACAACTTCAACATTGATCAGGGGCTGATCAGGATTCTCAACCTCGGTGTACAGAACACAAGATTTTAGCCTTAGGAAATCTCCAACATCCACCTGCATGTATTTCAAAGTTAAACTAGTTATCTTGAAAATTATTCAAGAAAATTACAGAGTCAAAAGATGGTGTATTACAACTGTATAAGTGCTTACAGGCTTCAAGAAATCTACATGATCAACCTCTAAGAAGCAAGGGATCAACCCAGCAAAAGCATAAGCTGTGGAAAATGCCAGCTCGAATGCTCGGTGCATTAAAAACCCTCCAAATATCCGACCATGTATGTTCCTATGTTGTGGTTGGCAAATCAATGAGCTTTCTAGGCAGGTGTCCTTCAGAAGAATGCTGTTTCTATCTGCTAAGGCTGGCATGTCACAAAAAAGCCTCCCCTCTGCCAACAGAGTACTGAATTTAAGCTTATTTACATCATCATTATGAATCTCCCTCGTATCCCCGACTTTCTTTTTTCTCCTTAGATCATTTCTTGCTTCTGCCTCTTCAAAAAGCAGCTTTTCTTTATCTTTTTCAGGGGAAAGTCGGTTCACTGGAGCAGCTTTCCCAGTTTTAGAATCACGAGCAACGAAAATAAAGTTGGCTGTTAATGCGACTTTATCCGTATCAGTAGTCTCTGCAAGAAAAAACTTGGTTCTGTCAAGTTTTAGTATACCATTTCTAAAGAACAAAGTACACATTTCTCCGATGGAATCTACTTTGCCACTTAAAGACTCCACTAAACCACACATCTTATACATTGGAAAGTGGAGATACAGCAGATGATTGAACGAAATAATTTGATGGCTCAAGTTGGTATAAAGAACCATGGCCATTAATGATCTTTACAGCATGCTCGTAACGTCAGTCATCTATAAAATTGCAAATGTCTCATTGTACTTACAGCATAGTAAACACATCAGAGCTGGGAACCTGAAATCCTAAGACAAAAAAAAAGGATTCTAAATTACCTTTCTTGAGCGGAATGACTTCAAGTTGGATCTCCATTGACGTGCGTCCAACCCATATGACAGAACCAACTATTTTAAGATCAACGTCAACAGTTATCGGCTTCTTCAGGACAATCTTGTCAACAGATGCCGTCACAAGTAGGAGTGGTCTAGTTTCGCTATCTAAATCAGTACAGTGCTGTAGCATAAGGGTTAAGAACGCAACGATGTGGTGAGAAATCAGGTTTCAAATAACCTAAAACTCAACTACAAAACGAACAAAACCCAATTTCGTAAGCACAGCAAAAGAACTTCATTGTTCCAAGAGAATTGTTTCTTATTCAGCAAGAGATGGGCTCTCATACTTCTTCTAAGAATAATAAACTTAGCAGAATGTCAATTCAAGAGCGCACTACAGTTCATATACAACCAAATTTGCTCAATACACCCTGAATCCCAAACCTAATCGGCATAGCTGACCTAGGCAACATTAATTTTTCAATTATTTGATCTAAATTTTCAACACTGATCCGATAGAGCATTGATCAATGCTGCAAATTGTTCATAAAGTATTCGATCATAGCTGTAAAGAGACGTACGGCACACACTTAGCAAAACGAGATCATAACAGAAGAGTTACCCGAACGGAGATGGCGGCAGCCAGGGCATCGAGGTCTTCAAGCAGCTTCCCAATCCTAACCTCATTCCATGGATCCCTATACTGCTCCCGCAACGTGTAGTCCGATGAGAAGCGGTAGAGAATACTGGTGCGGCTCTGTGACGGCGTGCGGAGGAGCAACTCGCTCTGCGGAGGCGCGTCCTTGTGCGGGCCGAGGAGGCGCTCGAAGATTTTGGACTTGGTCTCCCACAGGGCGCTGGTCACCGGCGAGTGGTACATTCCAGGCCATAGGTCGATCGGCCTTCGAGACGAATCGGCGAAAGAGTCGAGCCGTGAAGCGATGGTTGAGATCACTGGGATTGCGACGGGAGACTGGACTGATTCCGAATCGATGTCCATGGAGTTGAGAGGATCAAGACAATGCCAAACGATCGGAGAAATATGCCGAAACTTTTGCCGAAACTTATGACGAAAGTGCTCTCTTATGTAAAGTATTGAATCGAAAACAAAAAATGGAGAGAAAACAAAGAGTTCAATCAAGCTCCATATTAAATTAATCGTTAAGTTAGTTACAAGTAGGATATTTATAGTAAGTAGATTCCTAACTAACTAATTTTTATATTTTACAATATAGTCCTCAAGGTTTTATATTGATAAAATGTAATCCTCATACTTCTATAATCGTCTGCATTTCTTTTCCTTCTCAATTTCTTCATTCTCGAAGAAATTCTTAACGCCAAAGAAACTTAGTAGATGTTGATGTTGTTGTGAACCAAGTGCTTTTAGTAGAAGATCTGCAAATTAACATTTCGAAGCCATATAATATGTAGTAATGACATAATAAACAAGTTTTTGTCTAATGAAATGACAATCGATGTCTATATATTTTATTTTGGCCCTCACTTCCCTCTCACCATTAAACATTCCGCTCCTTCCTTTGTATTTTCAATTCAGTTTGTATTATATATTAATCTTATACAAAAATTTATTAAAAAAAATCTACTAGATTTAATTTAAGATATCTTATTTATAATGTCCTAATAAATTGATATAATTTTTTTAATTGGTAGGTGTCATAATTAAAACCTGTGATAGATAGCATGTTATTATGTTCAATTTAATATCTAATTAATTACTAACAAATACAAATTTATATTATAATATACAAATTTATATTATAATATATTTTTTTAGATTAATATACTAATATGCATAATATGTTGATTTTTTTATTACAAATATACCATTGATTAGTTTGTGAACCAGAAGATCTGCCAATTGACATTTCGAAGCCAGATCATCTATAGTAATGACACCAGCAACTACTTTTTCTCTAATGAAGTGACAATCAATTTCAATATGTTTTGTTCTCTCGTTAAACGATTGATTTTTTTTTTCTTGTAATTTTGAGTGCCACCTCATTATCACAGAATAATAGAGTTGACCTCTTCAGTTCAAACCTGAGTTCCTTAAGAAGACCCTTCAACCAAATAACCTCAGAATAGTAGTTCTCATGCTTTTGTACTCTGAGTATGCACTAGATCTTGAGACAGTTGCCTGCTTCTTCGATTTCCAAAATGTAAGTGAATCATCCAGCTTCACACAATAACCTGTCATAAATCTTCTGGAAATGAAGCATGAAGCTCAATCACTATCACGGGGCAGGTCAGGTTTGGGGGCCACGTAAACTCGTCGGTTCATTATATATATATATATATTTAATAAAATAATAGGGCTAGTGTAACACATACTCAAAACGCAAATGACTAAAATATAAATGAAGTTTACAATAGTTAGGTTTGTGATATTCGTGAATTGCATTTTGATTTAGACTTGAGAAGAGATTAATTTGATGAGAGGATCGATACTATCAGGCTTGATGCTGACTTGGTGCTCACAACTTGAGGTGCGGTGAAATTTCAAACTAACCACTTAAAATCTGAAGGTCCCGTGCTAGCGATAATATTTTAAAAGTTAATCACATGAAATTCTAAATTGATTTTGGATTTACAGACTAGTCTCTTAACTATAGTAGGTTGTTGATGGAGCTACATTTCATGGGGACTACATGCACTGGTTGTTCACTAAGTTTAGTTGGGAACAAAAATCACATGCCGGAGGATATCCCGAACTTTATGTAGCAGGATGGGTCTAAATTTTACAGTCACCAGTACTAGTCGATTAATTTTTATGGCAAAAAAACTGGTTTATAAATTGGCATTGCAGATATTCCAATTTACACGCTCTAATATCCTATGAAATTTTCAAACTGACCACCAACTATTCTAAAACCTCATGTTTTTTTTTTTCCACGGAGTATTCTAGTTAGGTTCCAAAACTTAGTACAATTCTCGTTCACACTGGTTCAGCCCGTAAATTGAATATGCACGGTAATATTTTTCTATTTAGACAGACTACTATCAACAATACAGATGCGTAGTTTACTTTTAATACTTCAATAGGTGTTGCGCCACCCTTCCACGGGCTGCTTCGTCACGCATTGTGGACTAAACTCGACGTTTGAGGCGTTGATCTTGGGGGTCCCGCTCGTGGCGGTGCCACAGTTAAACGACCAGATTACGAACGCCAAGTTTGTGGAGGATGTTTGGGGAGTTGGGCTTAGGCCGGCTCGGCCTGGACTGAGCGGGCTCGTGGCGATGGACGACCTGGTTGGGTGCATTGAGGAGTTGATAGATGGAGAGAATGGAAAAGACATCAAGGAGAGGACGAGAAAGTGGATGGAGGTGGCTGTGGAGGCCGTTAGTGAAGGAGGGAGTTCTACCAAGAACATTGATGAGTTTGTGGGGACGCTAGTTCTATTATTTTTGTGATTTCTTTAAGTTTGTACGTTTTAAGATGAAATTTATGTTGGACATGGCTTGTTTAAGCCTTAGGGTCTTTGATTAGATGAAGCCCAATAAGGTGTGAATGACAAATCTGATTGTCATATCATACACACATTCTCCCATGCTAGAGAATTATCTAGTATATATTATTGCTAACATCTTAAAGTGGTAACAATTTACTAGATGAGAGACTCTTTCTAAGCGTGTCTGCATAATGGTGCAAATTTAGGCTCTCTCTACCCATGTAAATTTAGGCTCCCTAAGCATGATCTTGAGTTCATAGCCTTCATGAGAACTTTTACTACATCAGTATAATCATATTTATAGTCGCCATAAGAGTGGGAACGTACAAGTCTACGATAATGTCTTGTTGTGTATAGTTGGTTTTAACTAAAAACGTAGTCACATAAACATATGTGTATTGTTGGTCGTTACAGGGGTAAAATAGCAATTCTGAAATATGTAGGACTAGAGTCAAATTAATTATTATTCGATAATCAACATACAAATAACGAGTAATTTGTATGTGTGTGAATAATCGAAATTGCGATCCGTAGATCGAATGGGAAAGACGAATTTTTAACTAAGGCACGTGCTGACCACGCTCTCCTTAATTCAATTTCGCCCGACCTCACCCTCAGGCTATGCAGCGAGGTTTAACACGATGGTCGATCACCTCCCAGGATACAACAGTGTCGTTTGTTAGCAAAATATCAGGGTCAAACTGCAAAACACAAAAGTTGAGGGATTATTTTGCAATTTCTGAAACTTCAGTGACTAAAACGTAAATAGTCAAATTTCGAGTTCTTACATATAATGATGCCGAATTATCATGCAATGTATGAACAACTTCGAAATTACACGTAAAATCGACAACGACGAAAAACGTGATTTTGTAATACTGAGGCCCGTGCTAATCACAGTCCCCTTAAGGCAATTTCGCCCCACTCCACCCTCGGGTTATGCAAAGGAGTTTAAAACACGGGGCGATCACCTCCCAGGATTCAACAGTGTCGTCAGTACGTGTTATGCAACGAACACGTCTGACCGAACCGAACAATACCCGAACACAACGGATTTTATACTATGCCGACGACGACGGCGAATCAGTTTATAAATTCGTAATGAACACAGATATAAACAGACAAAAGGATAAAAGCAGCAACTACAGCAGTATGAAAAATTCGAACTGGAGCAGTAAAAGAAAATATTACTTCGACAGTAGCTGACCGAAGGTAATCAACAGAAGCAGAGGAACACGACAGGAATATCGCAGTAGGAAGGAGAGGTGGATTGGTGATGAAAATGTGAAGGATTATGGCCCTTTATATAGTGCAATATGGCACAGCATAATAAATTCGAATTTAATTCTGTCAATGATTAAATTAAATTCAGAATTTAATTCTGTCCATAAATGACACAGTTAAGTGCACTTAAAGCATCTTTTACCAAGTTCAAAAAAAATAAATTTCGAATTTGAATAGTCACAGAACCGACTGACCGGTTTAGCAAAACCGGACCCGCGCGAGGCTAGATTTTCGGACCGACATTCGTGTACGCACGTCGCGGGCGCGCACACAAGCTAAGCCAACCGGGGTGTGCTTTGGATCCGAGGATTTGCACCCCCCCTGCGCGTGGAGAGAGCCTTTCATCTAGTAAGTTGTTACATTAAAGCAACAAAACATTATATATACTAGGATAAAAGCCTCACTTTGGCCGGTGTGGTACTTCGAGTAACACAAAGGCAATACAATTGCCATTCACTTCCCTTACATGGGCTCAAATACAAAGCCCATAAGGCCAAATGCCTCATACGACCAACAATCCCCCACATGAATGGAAATTGGAATCCTAACGGTAGCTCTAGACTCGAAAATTGTGTTCAACGATCAATACCTGCAAAGGATAGGTAGGGGTAACCCTTTTGAACCTACCCCTTGTGAGATCATGCCTTCTCTACTGACTGGTCGGTAGACGCGATGTCCTTGAACCGTCTGTCGTTGGTGTAGATGACGACATAACCCACACAGGTACCTTCCTAGTATAGTTCGGTTCACGCCCTGTGATCCCTAGGCCCTGGATCACTAGCCTGGTTCTGCAAGCGTTTCTAAGAGTTGCACCCTCAACAACTCCTTTCGAAGCGGCCCCACTTCTCACTCGCATAGGTGATTCTATGTCTCAAGAGCATCTTCACGACTCTGAGTTCTCCTTACGAATCATTAAAAGCTTTGTGTGAAAATGACATTGATTAAGTAATTTCCAATTACTATATTCGGATTAACCGATGATATAAGATCAACACCAGCAAAAGCTTAACCTCTTCTCCATCACTGTTTGCATCATAGGAATGGGCTCGGGGTTTGACCCCCACAGTGACAACACTCACCCTTGTGATTAGGTTGTCCCATTGAACCAAGTTCTTGGGATCTCCAGTCATCATGGTTGGGTTTTCCTTCTCAAGAGCGTTTCCTCGACGGGCTTTAGCCCCATTCCTTTCGACGCTTGGCCAAATAACTCTCTGTTTAACCCCTTGGTTAGCGGATCCGCAATATTATCAACTGATCTCGTATAGTCGATCGTGATAATTCCAGTAGAGAGTAATTGTCTAATGGAACTGTGTCTTCGACGGATATGTCTTGACTTTCCATTGTATATAAAATTGTGCGCTCTGCCGATTGCGGCTTGACAATCGCAATGAATGCAGATTGCGGGCACAGGTTTTGGCCATCTCGGAACATCCTCGAGGAAATGGCGTAGCCATTCTGCCTCTTCGGCACATTTATCCAGTGCGATAAACTCAGACTCCATCGTGGATCTGGCTATGACTGTTTGCTTTGAGGATTTCCACGAAACTGCTGCACCTCCTAAGGTGAATACATAACCACTCATACTCAAAGAGTCCGTGTCTCTGGAATCGGACACCCAGTTCGCATCACTATAGCCTTCGACCACGGAAGGATTCCTAGTATAGTGTAAACCATGACTCCGAGTGTGTCTCAGATACCTAAGTAACCTGATTACCCCATGCCAGTGATCAACACTGGGGTTACTCGTATATCGACTCAAAACACTTACAGCGTGAGCGATATCTGGCCTAGTGCACGACATTAAATACATAACACTTCCAATTATCCGAGCGTACTCAACTTGGGAAACTGAATCCCCCTTGTTCTTTGAGAAGTACTTACTCGTATCTATTGGGGTACTCACCTCGTTCTTGTCATCTTTGATAAATTTATCTAAAATCTTATCAACGTAATGACTTTGACTTAAAACGAGACATTCCGATGTTTTATGAATTTTGATTCCAAGAATCACATCGGCTAAACCCATATCTTTCATGTCGAATCTCGAACTCAACATATGCTTGGTGGACTGGACCATCTCATCGTTACTTCCAACGATAAGCATGTCATCTACGTAAAGACACAAAATAACATAACCCATATCTGTATCTTTCACGTAAATACACTTGTCACACTCATTTATTTTGAAACCTTTCTTCATCATAACGCTGTCAAATTTATGATGCCATTGTTTAGGCGCCTGTTTTAAACCATACAGGGATTTGACAAGTTTACAGACTTTCTTTTCCTGCCCTCGCGCAGAGAAACCCTCAGGTTGTTCCATGTAGATTTCTTCCTCTAAATCTCCATTTAAGAAAGCTGTTTTCACATCCATTTGATGTACTTCTAAATTTCGCAACGCTGCAATAACAAGTACCATTCTAATGAAAGTGATTCTGGTTACTGGAGAATATGTATCAAAATAGTCCAGTCCTTCCTTTTGTCTGAATCCTTTGACGACAAGTCGGGCTTTATATTTATCAATCGAATTTGAATAGTCACAGCCGCGCGAGGCTAAATTTTCGGACCGACATTCGTGTACGCACGTCGCGGGCGCGCACACAAGCTAAGCCAACCGGGGTGTGCTTCGGATCCGAGGATTTGCACCCCCTCCCCTGCGCGCGTGGAGAGAGCCTTTCATCTAGTAAGTTGTTACACATTAAAGCAACAAAACATTATATATACTAGAATAAAAGCCTCACTTTGGCCGGTGTGGTACTTCGAGTAACACAAAGGCAATACAATTGCCATTCACTTCCCTTGCATGGGCTCAAATACAAAGCCCATAAGGCCAAATGCCTCATACGGCCAACATCGTTGACACGAATCGTGCATACAACTCGACCGTTCAATCGAACCGAACACATACCTGAACTCAAACAAGAATATTAGATTCGAAATATAATCGAATACAAAATTTAAGATATAAACCGTAAATTGGAAAGCCGTCTTCGCAGTGGTGCATGCTACGACTTGATGAAGATGACGGTGACAAGTGGACGCCCTTAGCCATGGCAGTCGAAGGAATTAGGGAAGACGTCAGGCTGATCTTCGTACCTTTTCTTCTACTATATATATATATATATAAGTAGGATTTTTTCCCTTTCTCACCGTGATCAAAAAAGGATTGGTGGTGGCTAAGTTATATTGCATAATTAACTTTCTAAATATCAATTTTGGCAACAATTAATTTCCTATTTAGCAAATCGGACATGCTGCGAGGTACTTTAATTACTATTTATAATTATGTAATGATCTAAATGTCATTCACTATGATTATCGAATTACTGTCAAGTCCAATTGTCCAATATGTATATTCCGATATTTGGCAAAGTTAAACCCTTGTTCATAGTCACTACGAAACTTAAATATATTGAAAAATGTTTACATGTGATCTGAAAAGATAGACGTGTATCTAAATCTTAACAACCTTAATTATATATATATATATACATTACTAATTATATAGTAGTTAGATTAATAGCTCAAATTAACGGTCGTTTTAGATCCATTGACTGAAATCAAATGAAGTAAAAGACAATCATGTCTCAGTCCAAGATGAAACCAGATCAGCATATGTGCTGAGCTGTAATTATTGTCATTTTACTAGACTATTTTATTACTAGGTATTTGCCCCGCGCATTGCGCGGGGTTGATATTTTTATAATTTTTGTTTATGTTATGTATTAATTATATAGATGATAAATTATAAATATTTATGAGCTATTTTATGTTGTTTTTCCACCGATTTTTAAAGATTATTTACATTTTATTTATCAAGTGAAGCATGTAATGCACAAAAATATCCACAAAAAAAAAAATCTGTCTAAACAAAAATATGCATTATTCTCGTTGCCATACTATGAGCACAATCAAGTTAGCGTAGTCAATCTGCTGTTTAATCAGCATAAACTAATTTAAACCAAAATTGTCATCTTTCGAGTACTCTAAAAAAAATTTACCTTAACGATCACAGCGAGGGTATCAATATTCCGGGTGTCGAGACCGACTGAAGGGATCTTAATCCTAGTATTCCGCTCGAATAAGCAATTTTCATTCGACATTGTGTTAATTTTTTAGATCGATGTAACTGAATGCTGAGATTACAAATCATTTTAGCAGTGAAATGAACAAAACCAAGAAATAGAGTATAATACATATATAGAAGACGAAGATGAAAATTCATGGACGGAGAACTTAAAATAATTAATTAGAATAGTAACAGATGGAGGATAAGAATTGGTAGGTTTTATCAAAACACGTCTACTTTCAATTTCCAAATATTTCCATTGTTTTTATTATATTACTATGATATCTTAATCGCAGTCTACGTAAAAAGTAGTAATAAATTCATCATTTTTTATTTTTTATTTTATTACAATATGTAGTACCATAAGTTTTAACATAGAAAACATATGATATATTGCCAATTGATGTTGGTGGAATTTAAACATTCGAAGAAAAAAAAAAGTTTATTTGAGAATTTTAAAATAATAAACATATTTTTGATATTTTTAACAATGGTTATTATAATTAGTTTTAGAAATAATTAAAAAGGTGACAAAATATGTTAAAAAAGAGGTTGTTTTAAACTTTTAATGAAAGAAAGCATGCATGCATTATTTTTTTTCTTAAAATGTATTTAATTTAAGGAGGCAATACACATTTTATTCTTAAGAATTCTTATAAGAATCTTTTGTTAAGTTAAAATTTTACATTTTTTACAAATTGATACCTTAATTGCAGTGTTATCAGAACCGGGCCGGACCGGCGGTCCGACCGGGTCGAACCGGGAACCGGAGCCTTAGCCGGTCCGGTTTCCCCAAAAGACCGATAAGGAAGCGAACCCGGTTCGATCGCCGGTTTTTCAGAGAACCGGGCGAGTTTTGATGAACCGGACGGTTCACCGGTCTGGCGGTTCGACATCTGAATTATAATTTCTATTTTTTTTTTGCCGAAACAAACAATTTCTAAACATATAAACAGGAAAAAAAAATCCTCAAATCCCAAATCTAATACCAATCAATCACAAATTAAATTTCCAAATCAAATCTCAAATCTAAACAAATCCAATACCAATTCAAATCAGAAAGCTAAACTTCCAAATCAAATCCCAAATCTTAACTACTCCTAAATCCAAATCGGTAAAAATCCAATCACAAATCAAATCCCAAATCGGTGGAGGACTTAGCGTCCATTTGGGTCAGGTGAATGGAAGAAGAAGATTGAAGAAAGGGGTCTGGAGTTTTGAAGAAAGGAACTTCCAAAGAAGAAGACGTGATGGACATGGTCGCTGCTCGGAAGGAGGGCCTTGACCGGAACACGACCTGAAGAAGAAGACGGTACTCCCAGACGATCTTGATGGTTTTCAGGTTAAGCAAGAGGGACCGGCTGTTGGTGAAGATTAAGAAGTTGTCATCAGAGGTGGAAACCAACTTCTAGAAGAAGACTGAAGAAGAACGGATGAAGACAATTGAGGCTCCCGTTCACACTTGAAGTTGTTGAACTACAATTATTGGGTTGGGCTACAATTATCACACTTGGTTAAGGTATATATTTATTGGGCTGGGCTAAAATGATTACTTTATAGTGTAATAGCTGGATAACCGGTCGGACCGGGTTCGAACCGGTTCGAATCGCCTGAACCGGAAACCGGAGACTTTGCCGGTTCGACTCCCGGTCCGGTTCTGATAACACTGCTTAATTGTTAACACTATTTTAACTACATGTTGCACAAATTATTTTTGTAAAACTCACAAAAATTATTAGAATATAAATATGAAGAATGAATTAGTATACTAATCAAGATTAACTAATATACATGTAGAAATAAAATGAGATTAAAGAATTGAATAATATGTAACATATGAAGAAGTTACAAAACCAATTATCAACCAATCAAAATGCTTATTTGTGACATGGCAAAAATCTAAGCTATTAGCCTTAGAAGTGTACCTAAATGTCAACACTAATAGCCGACACCATTCAAAACTCATGCACTCCCATGTCAGCTAGTTAATGGATTCACCACAACAACACTTGCAAAATTCAATTAGCAACACCTGCAGAACAGAGACACTTCATACAACTCATCTTCATTAACCTAAATGTCAACATGGGTAATCACTATGAAAGAGTATAGCATCAAGTGCTATGAATTACCAAACTTTTATCATAGATGGCTTTCTTTTTTGACTGTGAATATGAGATACACAACGATATAATTCATTCATAATGTATACAATCTTTTCCTGCATACTATATTGCAATGTATTTGTATATATTTGTCTTAATCTTTTGAACCAAAGCTTCTTAATTCTTTGCGCGCGATATAAAAGTCGTAAATCTGTATCCCCGTATTGAGAAGGCTGAATTAGAGGATGAGTAATAGGAGTCAAATTAGTTAACAACAGTTCAACTGTCCAGTTTCATAACATTTCATTCACATATATGTATCAGAAAAAAAAAATCTAATTTCAATTAACAAAAAAAAAATGATACACCTTGTTCATATATAGATTGAAAGAAACAAATGTAGTCACCTTGATTCATGGTTGCTCATGTTGGTTGAAGAGTAAAACTCTTGAATTGCATTCCTGCCAACTAAGATAGCAAAAGAGAATGTAATTTCAATTGATTAGATTTACTAAATCAAAGAATTGCTTCTTGATTAAAAGTAATAACTTAAAACATACGATTAACTCACCTTTAATGGGTCACACAGAAACAATGTAAATGATCGAGCTTTCAATTTCCGAATTGAGAATATCAAATTTCATATCACGAAACCTGATTTCGCTACATCTTAATCGAGGTCAAATTTCATATCACTACACCTTAATGAAGGAAGAATTACATACCACATGTTTGATTTCACAAAATCTCAATCGCGGAGTTGGTTCTTCAAAATCTCTATGCAATTGCTCGACTCGATTCTCTGCAGCAAATAATCGCACGGTAATACAGCTTCAGTTCTTCATCCAGTAAACTCATGTAAGAGAAGAAGAATAAATTGATGCTGTTAATGGAGAAGTGTGAAAATAAATATAAGATTGAAATTTTATTTCTTCATCAATGAAAATCTATGGAAGAGAATGAGAACAAACGGTTGCTATTAGTGCATCAAAATAATCAAGGAGAATGAAACGTCTCCTAAACGTTACAAAAAAAAACGTCTCCTAATAATCACTATCCAATTAATGACAGTAAAATAAATGGTAGTAAAATAAAAGGGATAATTTTATATAATAAATAAATAGATTTAAAAACCAACCAATTAGATTGCTCAATGATGACATGGCTTAATTTTAAAGTCTTACCAAATTAAGAGAAGGTTTCCAAATTATATAATATACTAGGTATTTGGCCCCGCGCATTGCGCGGGGTTCGACATTTTTGTAATATTTACTTTTGAGTGTGTTATGTATGTGTTTTTTTTTTAATATTGTATATTCTTTCGAACGTACAAATCTTAATTTATAATTTATGCATTATGATTTAATATAAGTGCAAATTTCGATTCTCACTATTCATTTGTTTTTAATATCAATAGTTTTTAGTGTTATTTAATTTCGATTTGACGCATTTATTAGTTATAAAACTTAGTGAAACGTTAACTATTGATGAGAAAATAATCATCTTTTCAATCTCTTATAACATTAACTATTCTCCGTTGGAAAATATTCATCTTAAAATTTTATTAAAATATACTTTTAAAAATTTTGCTAAGATTTTTTAAATGTTTTTAACTACATTTACATGTGATATGGTAAATTAAATTAAGTCTTAGTTAAAATAAATGACAAACTCTAGAAATTTATTTTTTTTCGTTTATTTTGAAAACCAACTTTAAAAAATGATTTAGTCCCTTTTTTAACATGATCAGTATTATAAAATTCAACACTAAGCAAAAAAAAAAAAACAATTAGTCCTATGTTTACATAATTAAATAATTAGGAAAAAAAATTAAGATATAAACATTAAATTTTAATTAAATAATTAATTTTTTCTTTCCAAAGAATTATAATGATATATATAGGGTGAAATTAAAAATATTACATATATATATATAAAGCATTCTAAAAAATACTTAATCAATATCAAATTTATAGCCTAAAATCTCAATTTATTGCTTTAAGATCAATTAAAAATAGAGAAATGATAAAAACTCCGACTTTTGTGATCCGAGAAGTTCCGATTGTACCTGGTCTGAAAATAGAATTAAAGTTGACATTATTTACGATGACATCCATTGTGTCTTGATTCGGAATATCTCGGCCTCCTGGTTCGGAATGTATATCACTGTTCTTAAAAATAACGTAAAGTTTAATTTTAAGAATTTATTCGTTTCAACATGGTTATTCCGTATTCTTTTCTGATATAGCATCATATATAACTTGACTAAATATAATAACAAAAACATATGTAATAACAACAATATCTATATCTATATTCATAAAAATATAGCTAGTTATATATATATATTATTCAATTAATAAATGTCATTAAATATACTCAATATTCACCCTTTTCCTTTAGTGTTTATCTCACTAATTATTTATAAATTTCCTTAATTGAATAATTAATTTGGTTTAATTGATATGTAATAAAATCTACAATAATATCTACATATAACAACAATAATTGTTTTTACTCCTAACCCAACCGAAATAAATCTTGCTATTATTAAACCCATTCAATTACCAACCCTAATTTTGGACAACTTTTTTTTTTTACCTAATATTAAGACCGCCTGATTCTCCTTCCATATTACTCTTCCACATTACTCTTCCTTGTATTTCCATCGGCCATCACCTAATTCAGTCATGTCATCCGCCCTTTCAAAATTTGATTTTTCCATGACGATGTCGGTGGTTTCAAGACTCTGCCTCAAATCCAATCTGCCGGAGGCTCGGGACTCCATGCCGCCGCCGCCGCCGCCGCCGGAGGTTTGGTCACAACAATTTCTCCACCGATCTCTTACGAAGGCGAATTCTGGTTGCCGTCGGGATGTACTCCTCTGGTGAACTTGTATATCTGATCGCAGATAGTACGATCTATGTAGTCGGAGCCGTATTTGAAGGACCAACGTCACTCGGGTAGCAACTATTTCTCTCCATATTTGATTTGCTGCTGCATTTCTTCTATTACTATACCCCAAATCTCGAGCTGAGTTGTTGTGTTTCTTGTAGCGGCGATGACGAAGTCCTAACAATAGAGCCGGCTGAGAGATAACTACATCCCCTACACCCTCAACTTTGGCAAATAAACGATTGTTTTACCTGAACTTTTAATATTTATTATGTTTAATTTCTATGAGATCCATCCATATTGTTTTTATATTTCTGCATCTATTTATAGTTCACATAATGTTGGAGAATAGTAAGGGTCAAGCCTTGCACTATGTGTAACTGAAATTGCTCATAAATTGCTTATGTTTCATGTATAAATAAATTAATTACAGGTAACGGAAATCAATTAGATGATGAAACTCTCAAATGTTGACAGTAAAAAAAGGGGATAGAATAAATGACAATGAAACATTCAAATCTATGACAATAAAAGAAAAATGGGAACAATGAGATTACTCCGTGATGACGTGGCAAATAAATAGCCTAATAAGTAATCTAGATTGTATCCAAATTATATATACTAGGTTCTGTACCCGCGCGCAGCGCGGGATGATATTTTAAATATTTATAAATGTATATAATAATATTTGATAAAATTATTGTAATTAATTTTGAATAAATTTAAGTTGAGTGAATTTTGGGTGACTTAACAACTGTCATAAATTCATTAGTTTGAGTTATACCACGCCAGCGCCACGTGGTAAATCCAATGTATATAATAATTTATCCATGACTATACATTATATAATGTCTTGACCAAGATTTTCTGCAATTATCGAATTTGAATTAATCGCACCCATCAATTTTTTACCAAAATATATAGAATAAATTTTGAACTTGCAAAACTAACCCAAAATAATCATGACTAAATAATTTATGGCTTCTTTTATTCTCCATTAAAATGTCACTAATTATTAAAGGCATACATAAAAGCACTCGATTGTAAAAAAATTCAAACAATATTTACTTTTACTAACTGCTAAATAATTAAAAATATAAATGTTTTATAAAAAGCATAACAAA
The DNA here is from genome assembly GCA_036873135.1 of Clarkia xantiana subsp. parviflora. Taxonomy (NCBI): domain Eukaryota; kingdom Viridiplantae; phylum Streptophyta; class Magnoliopsida; order Myrtales; family Onagraceae; genus Clarkia; species Clarkia xantiana. The sequence continues at coordinate 12,755,884 of JAPTYO010000010.1, read as the reverse complement.
TTATACTAAAAATATATCAATATCTGTTCCAAACAAAGTTACTCCTCATTTATTAAAAAATACTCCATCAACCATTAAGCTATTAAATAATATAACTCTTTTTTCTTTTCTTTTTCCGTAAAGAGGCTATAGTGTATACTACTTGACTGTGGGCTTATGATTTATTATTGACCCACAGAAAATAATACTACTAAACCCAACAAACAGAAAAACCTACCTAATCCCGCCGTTCTGTCCTTTCTCTCCAGTGGCGACTGATATTCTCCATGGCAGCTCCTCCAAACCCACGGTGCCTCTACCCATGTTGTTGCAGCCTCCACCCAAGCCCCTGCAGCCGCCTGTTCCAACACCCATTCCCGTTTTAGCTTCTAGATCTATTCAGATCGATAAAAAATCGATGTAATCAAATGTAAATATTTTGAATTGGTTGAAATTGGAGATTGCTGAATTGAAGGTTGTGTTGCTGAACCCGAAAAAAATCACCATGGAATTAGGGTTTTAATCAGTTAAGGAAATAGAGAGCCTCTGGGCTCTGGATCTGCATTAGCCGGAGTAGAAGCTGCGGCCCTGACCAAACCAACATGGGTCGAGCAGATTCCAAGGGCAGGTATGCTTGGTTCTTGATCGTCCTCCTCACATCCACCTTTATTTGCTCTCTTATATATCTACACCTTCTCTGTGTTATTTAGAAATTAATGCTCAGCATATGTTACGACTCCTTCTCTACCGGTTGATCTCCTATCTATGTATGTTGATATTGTCAGTACAACCTACTTAAATTGCTTTACATTGCTGTAAATTAATTTTGTTGAATATATTAATGTCGTATAATTATTATGACATGTAATGCGTAGAGAATTAATTTGATATATTTGTAACTCTCATGTTGATGGAGGAGAATGAAAGCGTTTGTCAAACCTTTTGAGAAAAAAAAAAAATTATGAGAGAGAGAGGTTTGAGTTAATTATTTTTCTGCTGACATGTCAAGCTGATATTCACTGTCTTAGCCAAAACAATCCAAATTAGAAGATTTGGCAGGCTTGGTACTCAAATGTAACGCACAAAGGGATGAGTTTGTCTTTCGACTGTTTTATTTTTTAGAAAATGACACATGTCGATGTATTATTTGATACCTTTGCTACCGACGCTGATGTGTCGGCTTCAGATTGTGCTACAACCAGGATTAGTATATTATTTAGATTATATAGAAGATTTGTTGGTAGCAAAATCGAATTTGCTAACTATCCTTGCGAATCAATGCAGACACACAGTATCAGTATGTATACTAGGCATCTTTAATTAATTATTTATTATTAATTCATGTATGTCCTCTTCACTAAACTTATTTAAACATATTTTCCATATATATATAAATAAAGACCCCTTCTTCTTCTTCACTAAGAAGCTTATAGTATAGCTCTAAACGAAAGCCATGGAGCAAGCTAACCAAAAACCCTACCAAGCTCACGTCCTCATCGTCCCTTACCCGGCCCAGGGTCACATAAACCCGATGCTCCAATTCTCGAAACGCCTTCTCGATCGAGGCGTCAGAGCCACGTTAGCCCTAACCGTCCACCAATCCCGATCCATCCACATAAACCCTAGCATCCATATCGATATAGAGACCTTCTCCGACGGCTACGATGAGGGCGGTTACGCTTCGGCCGAGTCAAGCGAAGCCTACTTCGAAAACCTCCGACTCTTGGGCTCGAAAACCCTAGCTTCGGCTATAAGGAAAATGGGTGGATCGGGTCGACCCGTGGATGCGGTCATTTACGACGGGTTTTTACCGTGGGCTCTAGACGTGGCGAAGGAGTTGGGGAAGCTCGGGGTGGTTTTTTTTACACAAACCTGCGCGGTTAATAATATTTACTACCATGTGAATAAAGGGCTTCTAAAGCTTCCGCTTCGGGTCGGGTCGGATGTGACGGTTTCGGGTCTGCCTCCGCTCGACCCGTTTGAGACGCCGTCATATGTGCACCGACTTGGCATGTACCCAGATTTCTATCATCTGGTTGTGAATCAGTTTTCTAATGTGGAGCGAGCAGACTACGTATTGTGTAGCACTTTCTATGAGCTAGAGAAGGAGGTAATTATCTCATAATTATGCTTTGCCTATTCAAATTTCTGTTAATGATTAATTAAGTTTTTTTTGGGTAAAGGATTAGTAAATGTTGCTGATACTTGTCTCAAATTTAAAATGTTTGATATTCGGTATTCGAATTATCATATTAGTTTTTTTTATTTTTTTTTGTTCAAATTATCAGATTAATTGATATCAATTTTTTTCTCTAAATTGACTAACTAAAAACATATTTTTTAACATCAAATAAGTCTAAACAACGAACATCATATTTTTTTTTTATTTTAAAAACCCTACTTAACGCCAAATTCAACAAAAATAAATAAATAAATGAATAAATCTAATAATAAGAATACCGAATATCAACATTTTAAGCCTAGAGCTATTATATACGACATAACATGTAGTTGTGACTATTTTTAGGTTGTTAACCTTTATTTCCAGTGTTATAAGGACTGGATCGGAGGGCGAACCGGCCAAGCCATCGGTTCTTGGTTCTATCCCGGTCCGACCACTTCTGGTACAAACTCAATAAACTTCAATAAAATCACATAAAATACAACATAGATTCATATGGTGAGTTTCCAACACAATAAAATCACAAAAAATAAAACCCGATTGATTGATTTTTTTTTTTTAAAACGGAGAGGCGAACCAGCAAACCGACCGGTTAGCTCAAAACCAACCGATTCGCCGAAAATCAAGCTCTCGAACCAGATTCACTTATATCCTCCGATTTTGCTCGAATCGGACCGTTGGAGCACCCGTTTCGGTCCAAACACGGTCGGACCGCCGTTCCGGTCTGATAACACTGTTTATTTCTATCATTAACTAATTTGCACAATAGCGTGTTTATTTTAACAAATGACTATTTAACGACGGATTTAATCAAATGTTGCAATTACCAACAACTATAAGTGTGTGGGTTTCTGCAATTTCATACTTTAATTAATGGACATCATTTTCATGAATCTGCAATGTTTAGGTTGTCGATTGGATGTCTTCAAACCTCTGGCCGATAAAGACAATCGGGCCGACACTTCCGTCCATCTATCTAGACAAGAATCTCAAAGGTGACACCAACTACTCAGTCAACCTCTACAAGCCCAACACGGAAGTATGCGCTACGTGGCTAGATAGCAAACCCATTGGATCCGTCATCTACGTGTCGTTCGGCAGCATGGTCAAGGTGTCGCCGGAGCAGATGGTGGAACTCGCGGCTGCCCTCACGCTACTGACCCACTCCGGCCGCCGCAGCTTCCTTTGGATCGTCCGAGACATTGAACTTGCCAAATTGCCGCCGGACTTCGTTGCCACGTCATCAGGGTCTTCATCGGGCTTGGTGCTGACGTGGTGCTCACAGCTTGAGGTACACTGACATTTTTAGACAACATTAACTTATAATCTTAAGCTTCGGTAAAGAATTAAGTTATGAAAAAAAGAAATTAGAGGCGTAAATGTAAGACTTTAAGAGATAAATTGATAAAAATTATAATTTTTAACGTAAAAATTTAACATCGCAAAAGGTCGAAACACAATTTCCCCATCGTCCTATATGATTCCGTCCCTGCTCATGCAGACGGTAATATTTTAAAGGTTTATTACGTGAAATTTTAAATTAATTTTGGGTATAATTTGGTAATATTTTAAAGGTTTATTACGTGAAATTTTAAATTAATTTGGGTATAATTTGGCGCTGCAGATATTCAAATCCACACGCTTATCATGTTTATATTTTATACTGACCAGTGATCAACTGTCTTAAAAACCTTGAATTTATTATGTTTCGCATAAGTGTCCTAGCTAGGTGCCAAACCCTAGTATAATTATCGCTCGCACCAAATCAGTCTGTAAATAATAATTTTTTCATTCAAATTGATCACCAAATGTCTTAAATAGTAGGTTGGTAGGTGAGTGTGCAATTTAATCTTTACACTTTAATAGGTATTGCGCCACCCTTCCACCGGCTGCTTCGTCACGCACTGTGGACTGAACTCGACGTTCGAGGCATTAAGCTTAGGAGTCCCGCTTGCGGCGGTGCCACAATGGAGCGACCAGATCACGAATGCCAAGTTCGTGGAGGATGTTTGGGGAGTAGGGCTTAGGCCGGCTCGGCCTGGGCCGAGCGTGCTCGTGGCAAGGGACGACTTGGTTGGGTGCATTGAGGAGTTGATGGATGGAGAGAAAGGAAAAGACATCAAAGAGAGGGCGAGAAAGTGGATGGAGATGGCCATAGAGGCCGTTAGTAAAGGTGGGAGTTCTACCAAGAATATTGATGAGTTTGTTGCGACGCTAGTGTCAAGCGTCGCTAGTTCTTATATTTTTTAGTGACGCTAGTGTCAACTAAGCGTCGCTAAGTTGAAATTTCATGTAATATTGGAAATGAATACATGCTTAGCACATTGAATCTACAACAGCTAAAAAATTTCACACTAAAAAAACTCACATTAGCCAGCAAATTACACTCTAAAACACATATCAGCTAGTAAATTGACCAGATTTTATTCGAATGTGTACGTTTACATCCAAAAATAACACACAAAAACTGAGTTTGCGATTTGTCCACTTGAACACGGCTAGCAAATTTTTCGATCAAATTTGAGCTAATTAATTATCTGAATTGATAACTCTAGGGCGTGCAATTTGTGACACGACACGAATACGCATGAAAAAACCGTGTTCGTGCTAGTAAATTGGAGAACGATAACACGATAGCACGAACACGATATAACTTTTTTGTCGTGTTCGTATTTGAGTTTCATAATGATGGGTTTCGATATCGCCGTTAGGCCCATTAACGGCGACTAAACGGCGAAGTAGGCCCACTGGGCCCCAAAAGAGGCTTAGAAGACCAATACGAGAGGACCCGACAAAGAACGGTCCCGACATACGAGCTGAACGCTCCCGATCCTATGCCTTTAAGTAGGCCCCGATCCTATGCCTTTAAGTAGGCCCCGATGATATGCCTTTAAGTAGGCCCCGATGATATGCCTTTAAGTAGGCCCCGATGTGATGCCTTTAAGTAGGCCCCGATGTTGAATCCCTGAGAATGCTGGCCCTGTCCCGATGACGAGGGGCCCCGAGCGGTGACCAAAAGAGATAACTCTGGAGTCCCCGACATCCGTCGGGACTTGCCACCAGAGAACGAGGCCGAGAAACTCCCACTATCAACATAGTGGGGAAGTGGCCTGAAAAGACGGAACGTGGGCTACTGGCCGAGATAAACGGAACGTGGCAGTTATCTCAACAGGTAACTGAGGTGACCCCTCCCCTATATAAAGGAAGGAGTTACCTCAGGATTGATACGTTCACATACTTACATATTGATACTTGCTTGCCTGCATCGAGATACTCATTTAAGCATCAGAGAGGGATTCTTGGTCACCGCCCGGTCTATCCCCTTCTTGCAGGATTACTTGGAGCAAAGGAGTTCAGACTTCCGTCAAGAACGTACCGAAGTTCTAACCGTGATCCAACACATAACACGACACACACGATAGCACGATAAGGTTGTGTTACTAAGACTAATTCTTAAGTATTTTTTGAACAAATCTTATTTTATTACATTTAAAAATCCAATTAGTTGTTTAATTTTTAGTGTTTGTAAACTCTATATTATTAGTTGTTAACGACCTGGTTAGGTGTATTGAGGAGATGATGGATGGAGAGAAAGAAAAATACATCAAAGAGAGGGCGAAAAAGTGGATGGAGGTGGCCGTGGAGGCCGTTAGTGAAGGTGGGAGTTCTACCAAAAACATTGATGAGTTTGTGGCGACGCTAGTGTCAACTAAGCGTCACTAAGTCTAATATTTTTTTAGTTTTCTTCAAGATTGTACGTTTTAAGTTGAAATTTCATGTAATATTGGAAATGAATACATGCTCAGCACATTGAAACGTATTACAACTAGCAAATTATACACTAAAACGCACATCAGATAGTAAATTGACTAGATTTTATTCGCACGTGTACGTTTTCATAAAAAAATGACGCAAAATAATCGAGTTTGCAATTTGTCCACTTATAGAACATGGATAGCTAATTGTTCGAGAAAATTTGAGCTAATTAATTATCTGAATATATAATTCTAGGTCTGGCAATTTGTGTCGAGAAAATTTGAGCTAATTAATTATCTGAATAGATAATTCTAGGCCTGGCAATTTGTGACACGACACGAACACACATGAAAAAAACCGTGTTCGTGCTAGCGTATGGGAGAACGATAACACGACAGCACGAACACGATTAACACGATATAACTTCCGTGTTGTGTTCGTGTTTGAGTATCATAATACGACACACACGATAGCACAATAAAGTTGTGCTACTAAGACTAATTCTTAAGTATTTTTTGAACAAATCTTATTATTACATTTAAAAATCCAATTAGTTGTTTAATTTTTAGTGTTTGTAAACTCTATATTATTAACTTATGAATACTTACATATTAATTTATATTTTTTTATATGAAGTTCACTATTTTGTTTTTTTTCTTAAAGATGTTGTATAGAGATGTACAACTGTATATCCTTAGACAACACGATAGCACGACACGAACGAAAATATTCGTGTTGTGTTCGTGTTAGTAAAACGTGGAATGATAAACCTACCATGTGTGTTCGTGTTCTGTAAATTTAGCACGACACGATCATTAATATGCACAATAGCAATAATTGTCACACTAGATAACCCTAGTTTATTATTGATACATGTTATCATACACTTTCTGTTGGTTCATGCGAATGGGCAATTCTTGTGTAGGCTTGGTGTTTACACCAAGCCAATAAAAGCATGACAAGGGTTACAATTTTTTGATGATTTTCTAAAACCCTAAGAATGAACCTTAGAATGGTGGAGTGTAAAGACACTTGTCATTTTTTAATTGGCTTTTTGTAAGCACCAAGCCTACACAAGAATTTTCTCATGCGAAGGCCCAACCTATCCATTAAGGCTATGAAATCATGGGTCGTAGCCCAATTTCTTCAAACGGCCCACTAAAGAAGGAACCACACCATGCATGCCCAATTTTTTATTTGCTGACGTCACAGCACAGCCTTTTCCATTTTCTCTCCATATACCCAGAAACAAACTAAGAAGTTCCTCAGTTCAAAGCAAGAGTTGCGATCTGCTCCATTTCGACGACGATGCGGATAGCTGAAATCTCCACGCAGGATCTTCAGCGAGCTGATGACGGTGCTCCGACAGTGGAGTACGACCGATGCATCTCCCAAATTGAGTCCCTGATCAAACAATTCGAGGAATCAAACTCAGACGTTAATCTAAACCAACTAGTCTCCGATATTCGACAATCGCTAGGTCAACTTAGTCAGCTCGCTCCGTTCCCTGGAACCGTTAGTAATAATCAACTGAAGCTCCATATCTGGAAGCTCAATTATCGCCTCTGGAATGCCTGCGTCGATCTCTCCAATGCCTTTTCCCTAAAGACCATATTTCGTTCGAACCCTATACTATAAGAAGGTGTCAAATTGCTTCGAGCATTTATCCCGGAGATCCATCCCGCCGAAGAATTGAAAGATGCTTTGCTGTGGAGACCATTCCGTGTAGGTGATTCATTAACAAGAATCTTTACAGGAGTAGTCCGACGGACCGCGAACTCCCCCGCTGCGTAATTAGTTTACCTGGCACGTACACGTGTTTTGATCCGTACACTACAAGAAAAGATGATAATAGCGACACTAAGTAGCGGCACTACCTACAAACTGTCGAGAACTTTTTTATTTTTTTAAGATAGCGGCACTTATTGTGGTGCCGTTGCTTTTTTTTCACGTATTACAACTAACGGCATTTAACAAAGTGCCAGTATTTTTATTTATTATTTAAAATTAATAATAAACGTCGGCACTTTGTCTAGTGTCGCTATTTATTTAGTTTATTTAAAAAATAATAATTACTATATTTTCACATATCGGATCTGCACATTTAAAGCACCGTTATTTAACTATATATATATATATATTTAAAAAAATTAATAACTAACCGCATTTTGTGTAGTGCCATTACTAATTAAAAAAAACAACGCAGTAAACAAGTATAACTGAACTCAGAGAAGTTTATATTATTAATTATTAAAAATAATATAAACTAAACTCTGCCTTTTCATTTGACTGAAACTTGTAGTGGAGCCTGGAGGGTTTCTTTTAAAAAAATAAGCTTTCGTTTGGAATATATGTAGATATTAAGCAAGTTCCGGTCAAATAAGCTTCCTCCTTCCATTCACCAAAAAAAAAAAAAAAAACTTCCTCCTTCGTTTTCATAAAAAGCTTCCTTCCGGCTTCGTCTCGGTACTCTCCTGCGTCTCCAGCTCCTCCGTCTCGGTTCTCTCCCTAGCCGACCGCTCCCTCTTCGTCTCGGTACGCTTTCTTTTTCTTGATCTCGATTTTGTCTTCTGTGATGTAGCTGTAGCTGTAGTGATTTGTAATCATGCAATTGAGCTGAACGAGTGTTGGCATCCACATGTATTCTAATGCAATTGATCTGAAAAAGTTTTATCTGTGAAAGTATGAATGAATTGACTGAAATGAATCAATTGGCATCCCGATGTAATATTTTTTTGAATCATTTTGCATCCACGGTACGCTTTTTTGTTGGACTCGAATCGGAATGGCACAATTAAATCTCAGTGGTTGTATTGTTGATCCAATCACTATTAAGTTAGCTTTTTATATTAAGTTAGACTCAAATTCATCATTCAACATGCTATTTTGTTTTTAGGGGCTGAACAGCTCCACCTCTGCTTAGTGTTTCTGTCTGCTAGTGTTAAAGCTCATTCTCAGGAGAAGAGTTGGTGTAGCTAGGATAGGGTTTTGTATTTCTAGAACATTGAGTTGATGTTGAAGAAGCACACATGCACGGTACTAAATACTAATTAAGCATGCTTCAGTAATTCATCACTCTTTTCAGGTGATGAAAGTAAATCAATTCATGTTAATGATAAAATAAAATTCCACCCATTTTCTACATGAACGATACTTCTCACAAGTAAGCCCTCTAAGTCTAACTGATAATTCCATAGAATTTTGCTTCTCCGGATAAATTCTGCATGCTGCCTTAAACCTTCTATTGATCTGACAATGTAAACTTGAACATTTTACAGGATCATCAGTTGTGTCAAGAAGCGGTGTTTTGGTTGCCCCTGAGAACTTTGAGAGCCATTTATATAAGTTTACATGAATTGAGAGATTTTTATTATTATCAAGGCAAGACCTAACAAAGCCCTTTCAGGTTTGTGCATGTTGTTTTGCTACTGACTATACGACTGTTATGACTTGCCTAGTTTTTCCAAAATCGATTGGGTTGATTAATTGCTTAAATTTTAACTCAAAAGCTACACAACTGACACTATCATTTTTATTTGGATTTCTTCTTAAAGATATTATCGTCTTTGTCTGTCTATTATAGTTGCATGACATGATTGTTCAAGTACAGTTGAAGCTAGACCAAGGAATTAATATGACTTATTTTGGGTTCATGAGACTGCATAAATTTTTATATTAGATATTTGAGTTAAAGATATTATTTAACTAGCGAATGCAGTCTACGTTTCATGTTATAGTTCTTAAGCTATATCTGGACACAAATAAAATCGCCAGGTTGGGTTTATCATATTCGATTTGTACATGATATATATAAGCCTATGTAATACACTTTTGATTAAAACCTGTTATTTATTGATTTTTGTCTTTCTTTTCTACTATAGCTGTATTTCTTTCACGCTTATTGTTTTGTTTTGTTAAATTGAAGTTATTGTGGTTCATTATGCTATCTTTTTGGTGATTATTATTTCTTTTATAAACATGGCTGAAGTCCCCAAATAGGTACTGAATATTACATTGAATTCTCCTGGGACAGATAATTCAGATATTTGAGCTCGAAATGTATCTGTTGTTGATATAGTCATTTCAGTTAGATGCTTTTCGATTTTTTTTTGGCAATTTTGTTATGCTTTTGCTAAATTGGCATGAAAATTGCTGTTGAGTTCATAAAGTTTGCAAAGAATTTGAATCTTAAAACAATCAAAAAGTCGAATTCTGGGTTGATAGAGTTATTGATATCTACAGGCATGTGCGTTCAGAGATTCATATGAGAAGTTCAAGAAGGCCGGTGCGGAGGTTGTCCAATTTCATTGCCTAACTCACAGCTCATGAATTGGAATAAGCAAGGATGATTCATCACCCTACGAGGTAAATGCCACCGGCATTCTCTAGACCCAATTCAATCATTGAACAAGTTAACTAACTTTGATGTTCTTGTTAAGTAATAAAAATAATCGCATATTTATTATTGAAGTTTTCATATTTTCTGCAAGAAACCAAGTCATAACGGAGAAATAAGTCTGAATTAACAAGTATCATGCTCCGATTTAACAGACTCCCATACACGTTGCTTAGCGACGAAGGAAACAAAGTGAGGAAAGATCGGGGAGTTCCTTCTGATTTGTTTGGAGCATTGACCGGAAGACAGACATATATATGTTCTCGAAAAGACTGGGTTTGTGCAATTCTTTTTTTTTCTTCTTATTTCTAAAACTAGATGGCGCAAGGGTCCTGCTTTGAACTTGTGAATAATGCTTGGAATAATGTAGGAATGTTAGGAGGAATTAGGTTAGTTTGATTATTTTTTTTTATGATTTTATTTTGTGTATGTCTTCTTAGATATTATTTAAGGTATAAACAAATGATAAATGAAGTAAGTTATATATATACTAGATAATACACCCGCGCTTTGCGCGGAATGTAAAATGTTTCAAGTTATTATTTTATAAATTTAAATTAATTTGAAGGTGAATATATTAGATCAATAAATATTAATCACATATATTAGATTGGTTTGATTTTGGAATCATTAATTTAACTGAAATTTTTTATATGTTTTTATTTAAGGTTATTTAGATTTAATAATACATATTGTTTATCATATGTTCATTATATATGATTTAAAGTTAAGTAAAAAATAAAACCATAAAAATTCATTTGTGAAATGTAATAGTAATTATTTCATATTTTTTTATCAAATAGTTTAGTTCATATATAATCATAAATTTGTGCAAAGCAATATTTAATTAGGCTTTTTTGTGAAATTTATGTAGAATATCATCTCGATTTTATTTTTAAAATTATAACTGTTCATATAGAATTATATCATGTGCAGATATTAGTTATTTTTCATAAAATATAATATTAATGTATGATATAACTCTTTGCATAAAAATATTCAGAAAAACAAAGCAAAAATAATGTCTCTTGAGAAAGATTTAAAAATGTAGAACGATTAAAAAGATTGTTGATGTATATTTTTTTTATGAAAGCTAATCATCTAAAACTTAAAAAAATTGACGAAACGATAAAATTGTTTTTTAAAAGCAATTGATATAAGCTTGAAATACATTATAACATTTTATATTATTTGAGTTAAAATATAAAGTATATTTATTTTAATCAAATCTTATTCATCCATGATAGAATTAACGGAATGTAACAAAATGTAACAGAATATAAGATGCATTGTGAGAGCTTGAAGTTCATCTAAGACCAAAGAGAGTCCTACATGTCAATAACACATCAATCAAGACAAAGTTAAAATTACATGGACCAATTGGTTGCATTTATTTTGACATGTCAACAATCCGTTTTAGCATTTGTCAAACTCACAATCAACTCATATAAAATATTATATATATATATATATATAGATTGCATGAGTTAAAATTATTCAATTAAGGAAATTTTCAGAATACGTCGTATTAAAATACCATATTATAGTGAAAAGTTTCTAGATTTTTTTATTAAGAAAAAATTATTTTACTAAGAGCATTTTAAATGTGGAGTTGTTTAGAGGTTTTGAAATAAAACGAAATATGAATTTTCAAACCTCCTATTTCTTTATAATTTTCAATTTGAACTTTAATCCTAAATTTTATATTTGAATAAATAAAAAAAAATATCAAAGCTAAAGATAAAATTATTATAATGTAAAATGACAAATTTTGGTTATATCTATAACATGCTACAAATATATGTACTACGTTATGCTATATCATTTTTTTTGCTATCTATGATGTATTATTTAATAAAATATTTTAAGCTATTGTAATATGTATATGTGATTGATTTTTTAACTGGAATAAATAAATAAAAATCATAAAAGAAAGAATGATTCATTTATCTACAAATTAAAATTCTGATAGGAAAAGACAGATAATTATAATAAATGAACAAATTGATTGCAATTAAATGTATATTAATTATAATGAAATTAAAAATAAGGTATATTATTATTTGGCCAAATAACGTTAGTTTCTCTAAATAGATTTATATACCATATATGATTTGTATAATATTTTCATTTTTAAATATAGTTACATATATTCTATAAAGATTGGTTATTCTAATGTTCAAACAATAATAATAACATTATAAATAACGATGTCTATTGGAACCAATCTCACTTCGGAAGTTATTATCCAGGTTGGAAGGGCCAACGACAACGACGCTTAATTTGCAGCAGGTGAGGTTGGATCAAATTCAAGATTACATGCTCAACGTGTGGAAGAATATGAAGTCGGAATTGGTCGTGGGGGGTGTAACGTGGAGAAGCAAACCGTAACTTCAAGTGACGATGGATGAGCAGGAGAAGATGGGGATCTTTGGTGGTGGCGGTTAAGACGTAGTCGGAGCAGCGGATGCAGAGTCTGATGGACATGGTTGCGAGGAGAGTGATGATCAACATTAAAATGATGATGATGATGCTCGGGCTTAACAGGTTTGATGTGAGATAAAAGAAAATGCAATTAGTAGATATGATATAGTTACCGTTTGTGTATTATTGTTGCGTTTCCAGGTGGAATCTTGAAAATATTCATTCATAAAATGTTTAATTTTATGATTATAATTTTTTTTATTAATATTCTATTTTTAATTTTTTTCTTAACCCTCTATCATCTAAATTTTAGAGCAATTGAAAATAATTTTTCTAAGGGTGTATGCAATAAATAGTAAATAACCTTAATGATGGTCCAAATTAGAATCTTTTTAATGTTAGGGTATAAAACTTAATTTGATCAATTTGTTAATATTTAATTTTCTAATTATATTTTTCTTAATATTCTACATTTTATTTTCTAATTTTTATAATAGTTTCTTATGTTTTATTTTTATTAAATAAAACCATCGATCATCAACATTTTGGCGCAATTGAAACTAATTTTATAAGGGTGTGTGTAGTTAATAAGAATATTTATCTTATTCTAACATTTTTTGTTTGAGAAATTTATGAGAGGTTAATAGTGAAATAATTAGAAAGTATGTGAAAGAAATGGATATTAAGAATAATAATAAAGAAAACATATGACTAAGGACAAAATTTAAAATTGATTAAATTTAGAGGACTATATGTGATATTTTATTAAATAAATTAGAAACGTCTTCTGAGAAGCAATGTGGAGCTTTGGAGCAAATCTAAAGCATTAGAACTACACACATGTCATTGAGATGTCATAAAAAAGAGAGAATAATTGACGTGGACTAATGTTATATCTCCATTTTGACACGTCATTGGATTGTTTTATTATTTGTCAGAATATTGTAACACCTATCAAAATTATATTATATATAGATTATATGTTATGTTGTGATGTGATGTGATGATACTTATTATTATTATTTGTTGCATTTAATTTTTTTTTTAAATAAAAAAAATACTTAGCGGCACTTCTAGAAGTGCCACTAGATGAACATAACGGCACTTTTGGAAAAGTGTCGTAGGTGAACATAACGGCACTTCCTAAAAGTGCCGTAGTTAAATATAACGACACTTTTCAAAAGTGCCGATGCTGGTATGCAACGGCACCAGAAAAAGTGCCGCAATTATCTTGCGACACTGCATTCCTCGACAGTTATCAAAAGTGCCGGTATTACTCTAGTGGCATCACAAAAGTGCCGTTATATGCTTATTTTTTCCTGTAGTGGTTGTAACTATCCCCTATTTCCAACAGTTAGTTGTTGTAAAAAATATATATATTCTTTTAAGTCCTATCATATTAAGATTAAGATATATACTCTTGTATAGATTAATATAATAATAATAAAGTCACACATTACAATGCACATTATAACACATACCAAACACTGTAATCTAACATTACATTCCACATTACAGCATAATCAAACACTGCAATCTAACATTAGTAACTCACATTATATGTAATTTGACATTTCAAGTAATCTCACATTACGTCCATCCAAACGCCCCCTAAGATGTAACAATTATAGTTAAAATATAAGAAAATATCTAAAATGTTTGTATATAATGAGATAATAAAAAAAATTAAATGTTACATTTTTAGTATGGATGCCGATAAATACTTAAATTCTCCTTTTTTTTATTAAGATATTTGTTGAAAACTGTGCAATAATACATATAAGTGACATAAAAATGTAGTGACAAATATATCCTGATATTAGGCAACGTGTGGTCTTGCTCCTTATTTATAGTCATTGCAAAACTTAGATGTAATTGAAAAAATTATGTGCCATCTGAAAAGGTAGGCGTGCTACTTCTATTAACTTATTGAGATCCTAACTAGGGCTGAGCAGGAAAACCCGAAAGCCCGTCCCGAAAAACCCGGTCCCGAATAGACCCGAGCGGGCGGGACTTTTATTTTCAATTCGGGCTCGGGCTTTTGTGCCAAAATCCCGAAAAGCCCGAGCCCGTCCCGAATTTTTTTTAATACTATATAAATATATATAATCATATATATTCCCCACTAACTATAGTTAGTATCTAACCATCTTCCTCCATGTTTGAATTTTTTTATTTATTTTTTTTTAATTTTTTTTCAGATTTTTTGTTAAAATTCGGGCTAGCCCGAGCCCGAGCCCGAGTCCCGAAGTCCCGGCTCGGGCGGGCCATTTTTCTTATTTTCGGGCTCGGGCTCGGGCTAAAAATTAGTGTCCCGAAAATTTCGGGCTCGGGCTCAGGTAAAAGCCCGCCCGTCCCGGCCCGAGCTCACCCCTAATCCTAACAACCTCAATATATATATATATATATAGATCCCTCAAATTAACGATCATTTTAAATTTATTATTGATATTTTATATTATTCATGTGTTAAAATGTGATTCAATTCAAATTAATATATATGGATAATTTAAGTAACTTAGGTATATATGCTGGAGAAAGTATTTTGTGTGACGGTTATACTATGTCATCAATGCTACGTGGTGTGACAAATTAATAAAAGTGTAATATTTGGAAAATTTTCCAAATCATTAAACTTTAATCAATTAAAGTTATCTTTATTAATTATTAACAAATCTTATTGAGTAGTTTAGTTTTTCTTTTCTAAAAAAACTATTAGAATGAGTGAACAGTTTGGCTGGGTAAACTTTACAGTGTTAAACTGGTTTGCCCGGGTGAACCCTAGACGACTAACAATCTTATCGAGTAGATTTTTTTATTTTTTATTTTTCTAAAACGCTATTAAATTGAGTGAGCTGTTTGGCTGGGTAAACCCTAGAGTGCTAAATTGGACCGGACGGTTTAGGTGAACCCTAGACGGTTAAAATTAGTGGCTGGATGAACCAATTTTTAGCCGTCTAGTGTTCACACGGCCAAACTGTTCGTCCAGTTTTAGCCCTTAGATTCACCTAGCTAAACTACTCACCCAATCTAAACCCTAAATTTACTTAAATTAACTAAACCATAAAATTACTAAAACCATAAATTCTAAAAAAAACATTTTTTTTCGAAAAAAAATCTTAAGAAACAAAAAAGTGCCAACAAAAACTTATATTTATTTTTTTTTTCCTAAAGAGTTGTATGTAGTTAAAATTAGTATATTAGGAGATAATTTTCATTAATTAAAAGTTTATTGATTTGAAATTTTTTACAAATGTCACAATTTTTTTTGTTTGACGCACCACGTGGCATTGATGATGTGGTACAACTCAATCGTCTTAAATTTATTATTGATATTTTATATTATTAATGTGTTAAAATGTGATTCAATTCAAATTAATATATATATGGATAATAATGTAAGTAAGTTAGGTATATATGGAGAGAGATTGAAAACTACTCAATCGTCGACCTGATATATTCAGGACTACCAACTCCACCTAGCTAGCTCCTTATATTAATCATTGTGTTTGCTTCTTTTCTTTGCATGCTTGTTAAGCTAGCACCATGCTAATTAAACCTTATATATGTACATATAAACAAACACATAACTAATGTGCCTCAAATTAATTCTTCAACCTTCTTAAAAAATGGCATCATCTTCTTCCTCGATCCCTCACATGGGATCCGTCACTCTGCAAACCCGGTTACAATCCTGAGTCAGTTGTAATATCAATCTGTTACGTCCACGTCTTCAAACTCGAGCGACTGTACCCAACTAGCACAATCCAGCATGAGCGAGCTCGTTATCGTCCTCACTTAGGACCAAAAAGTGATGAATTTATATTGAGTTTGAATAATCATTTTTGCTAATGAAGGTATCAAATTATTCTTTCTATTGCACGTAGTACAAGTTTGTGGGTGTTACCAAAGTAGACGTATAGAATTAGGAGAAGGAGAAACATACATTACACAATTGTTGTTATTTTATCATTATACTAATATATAATTATCAACAAAATCTTATTGTTATCTTAACCAATCTATTATTTGCCAAAAAAAAATATCAATCTAATTAATTATCTGCTGATTTTTTGGTTAAACAATTATATGCTGAATTATCATCATCATTTTTTAAAAAAATATTTATATATTATTATTTAGATAGATAGATATACTCAACAACATAATAAAATATAGGTCCAATTGACCTAGCCGGACCTAGCCTAGGGTTAGGTCCGGCTAGGTCAATTTGGGTCAAGGGTTCGATTTGGAAATTTTAGGGCTAAATTGAACAAATTAAAAGTTAGGGATGCGTTAGATGGACTAAATTGAAACAAATTCAAAAGTTTAGGGCAGTCACGTGCATGGCACATGCCACTTAACGGCCAATTTGGACGGAAAGTTAACGGTGGTACCAAAAGGATACAAAGTTGAAAACATTGGTAACAAAAGTATACAAAAAAATAGAAGTGGTACCAAAAGTGGATTCTGTGCAAAGAAGTGGTATGAAAAGGTACTTAATCCCTAAAATATATTTATTTTGGTCAACTCAATATATTAAAATATGAAAAAGATATTATTGCATAGTTGAGCAGTTGTTTTCTACTAAATTATATATATCCATTTTAAAGTTTAAATGAATATATATCTGATAAATGTTTTGCACACATACATAAAATATACTTTTATATTAAATAAAAATTAGAATAAAATAGTATTATACTAAGTCCTAAGTTTGTGCAAAGTTGTTATGATACGGGATCCAATATTACAATCCCGAGTCGGGGTAATATCAATCTGTCACGCCTACGTCTTCAAATCCGAGCGACTATACTTTGATGGATATTCGCCCGATATGAGTTCGTTTTATATTCGGACCTTGATGGATATCTGCCCAATTCAGGTTCGTATTTACATTCCGGACTTTGTAAACATGTCGAAAATCACATAACGGATCCAAACACGTCACCCGAGGTTCAAAACGGTCCGGAAGCGGTATGCGCATCCGGACCGGACCTCCGGATTGTCCTTAGGCAATCCGGACGGCCCAGATTGTCCACAGGCAATCCGAACCCCGTCGAATTGCCTAAATCCGACGGGGTTCGGACTGCTGTCTAGGTACCGCGCGCTACCCTGCTTACGTACACCGAGCAAGGAGTCTCCCAAAGGCAAACTTAATCAAACCAGACGACGGTTCCTATCTCCCTTTAAGACCGGCGTCGAACCGCACAAAAACCGGGTTCGGTTCTAAGGTTGCCTATAAATAGGGGACCTTGGCCACCCATTTCAACTCATATTCTCAAGAGATTGGCTTTGGAGCTCTGACCTCTCTCAAGAAACTTTCTCTCTCTAGACTCTTATTTAAGCATCGGAGAGGGCTCAACCAGCACCACCCCCCGGTTGGATTTGGTCACTCACAGGAGCGAACCCAGCCAAAGAACTCTCCACATAGGCCTCAGCCTCTTCGTCAGTCGACGGACAGGTATGTCGGTCACCCAAAGGAACGCACCTACGAAGCACACGCACACCAACTACTGGTGTGCTAAGCTTGGAATCCTTTGGAAAATGAACACCACCATTGGCAAAGGGAGTCCATTCATCCCCAGAGATATCGCCCTCCAAAAGACGAATCAGGTGGTCACGCCTCAATGCAGGAAGTGCTGAAAGGAAAACAACAAGGAAATATGAGAGCCATAAACAGAAAACACAAAAAATACAACAAAGTATGCAATACACACCTCGACGGGAAGGACGCTCCTCCGCGGGCCGCTCCCTCGACCGGGGGGCAGCAGACGCCACCGCACGATCTTCAACTCATTTCCCTTTATCACGAGAAGGAGTTTGGACAGTCGCACTCGGCTTGGAGCGCTTAGGATTGCTCGAGGTATGCGCCCCAGCGGTGGGGGCAGGAGAAGGGATAGTTCTTCCAGCAGGAGGAACATCGCGCGCAGCTACTGTCAGCAAAGTCGAGCTTTTTCCATCAAACCAACCTACATCACAACATAATAAAATTTATAAAAATTCTCAGCATACCGAATTCTCAGAAGGAAGCACATGAATCTTGGCGTCAATCAATTCTTGATCTGACGCGCGCAACAAGCACCGAAAGTAGGGAGACACCAAGTGCAGCACGCGCGTCGCCACACTAAGAGGGGATCAACACCTTCGTTCAGAAACTAAGTATAATAGCAACATACATGGCGCAGCGCGCGCATGTTTCGACACATCGACAAGGTGTAACGATTCACTTCCAAATTCTAAGTATAAGCCGCTATGAGCGCAACACCACGCACGCGCGTTGACATATCAACGCGAGATCTGCCACCCCACGTACGAAGCACCTAACGGATACACTAAGTGGCTATCGGGTCCACGCGTCTCGAAGCGGCTATCATGTCCGCATTTCTTGAAGCGGTTATCGCGTCCGCGCATCACTAATTGGCTATCATGTCCACACGCCTCTAAGTGGCTATTATGTCCACGAATTGCCAAACGACTTTCATGTCCATGTGTCACATCAACATATCTACAACCAAGTAGCGGTCGCAAACAGCACTCTATCTTGAAAACACATGGTAGTAGCAATAACATGGAAATGCACGTCGCCTCGTCGATCTCTGACCTATACTCCAAAAGGCACGTCGCCTCGTCGACCTCTGACCTATACTCCAACAAGGCAAGTCGCCTCATCAACCTCTGACCTACGCCTTACCATGGAACGTCAAGTAGCAGTCGCCGAATGCACCCTACTTCGAAAAAAAACCCAAGAAGAAAGTGACACAAGGGTCAACACCCTGCGTCCGAAACAACTATGTGGCGAACATCCCTGACACGGGGGAACCTCCACATGAATGAGCTGAGTACTCAACTATAGCATGGCAAACATCCCCTACGGGGGCAACTCCACGTCGACAAGGGTCTCGTCCCGCGACTCATACGATACGAATACATGTCTATCATTAGACACCCATCAGTGACATGTCGGAGGCTTAACACCTCGTGACTAAAGGGGCCAATGCGCCAATGGCTTGAACAGTTATTCATATATCATTTCTATGGTCGCGGGTAATTTCAATGAATGGCCTACAGTGAACAAATTAAATCTCAACGACATAAGTGGATAAGCAATACACAACCACTATCTACTTAACGCGCAGCGAATAAGATCTTCGACCAACGAGCTCCCACGATCAATACGGGAAGTATTTACACTCAATGTTCTGAATGATTATCTATTGCTATACATGAGCACCCATGCTTATATCGACAATTACACTTGTGTTTGTTCAATGTTTATGCTCACTTGCATGCGATTGCCACGTACCTATGCATGCATATCTGTATTCATATAGTCTTGCATGCTCAACACTTGCATACACCCATGCCTACACCACTCTTGACTCGTACTCATGTTATCATATAAACATGTCTAAGCTTGCATCAGCAGTTACGATATCCATGCTTACATTGACACTCGTGCATTTACATACACTCATATACGATGTTTTATATACATGTCAATATTTACGTCCACGTTACGTATAGACACTCACGTCATTACATGTATATATACTTGTTATATACACATACTCGTTGTCTTAACCATGTCAGCAGTTATATTTTCCTTCACCAAGAAAAGGAAGAAGACACGACATCGAGGTCCACGCGCCAACAGACAGTAAGTCCACCCTGAGGTATCTCCCGAACCCGAATTGGATGCATATCCTATCGTAAAATAGAGTCAAGCAAGGGTTAAGCCATTACTTGACTCGGGGGCAAATGATGGATATTCTCCTGATATGGGTTCGTTTTATAATCGGACCTCGTTGACACGTCATACCCACTAAACGGCTCACGAACGCTTACCTGCGACTAAGAACGGCTCGAACACGCAACACACACGTTCGGACCGAGACTCGTCCGGATTGTCAATACAATCTGGTCTGGTCCGGATTATCGCTTATCGACGCGCGTACCCCTACGTGTTTACACTATGTGCAAGTCTTCCCACTGCCAATCTTGCTCAAGTCCACACCCAGTTCACGTTTTTCTACTAAACCGGGGTCGGACTGCTTAAAACCGGGTTCGAGTCCAAGGTTCCCTATAAATAGGAAACTTTTTTTTTTGGCCAAGTATAAATAGGAAACTTGGTCACCCATTTCATAACTTAACTGGGCTTGGGAGCTCTCACCTCTCTCTAGCTTTATCTCTCTAGAATTGCTTCTTATTTAGGCATCGGAGAGGGTTCATTGAGCACCACCAACCCCCCCCCCCCCTCTATGTGGTCTCGATACTGCCCCTTATGCAGGTATTTGCGACGCGCGGACTACACGAGGAGCGACATTCCAACATCCCAACATTCCAAGGTCTCGTTGACCCGATTATGCATAGGTACTCAAACACTTAGTCATTTTAAAGACTTGCAAAATCTCCGACAGTCCGACATTCCGACACTCGGACACCCCGACTGTCTGACACCCGTGAACTCTGACAACCCATCAATGTAATTAACTATGCAACACTTCAAGAGCCCGACGACTAACGAGTCAACTCAATATATTTATTTTGGCCAACTCAATATATTAAAATATGAAAGAGATACTATTGCATAGTTGAGCAGTTGTTTTCTACAAAATTATATATCCATTTTAAAGTTTAAATAAATATAAGTGTTTTGCACACATAAATAAAATATACTTTTATATTAATAACAATTAGAATAAAATAGTATTATACTTGCATATATAGACCCCTCTTCGCTAAGAAGCTTATAGTATCTAAAAACGAAAGCCATGGAGCAAGCTAACCCTAAACCCTACCAAGCTCACGTGCTCGTCGTCCCTTACCCGGCACAGGGTCACATAAACCCGATGCTCCAATTCTCGAAGCGCCTTCTCGACCGGGGCATCCAAGCTACGTTAGCCCTAACCGTTCACCTGTCCCGAACCGTCCACATAAACCCTAGCACCCTCATCGGTATAGAGACCTTCTCCGACGGCTACGATGAGGGCGGTTACGCTTCGGCCGAGTCAAGTGAAGCCTACTTCGAAAACCTCCGAATCATGGGCTCGGAAACCCTAGCTTCGGCTATAAGGAAAATGGGTGGATCGGGTCGACCCGTGGATGCGGTCATTTATGACGGGCTCTTGCCGTGGGCTCTAGACGTGGCTAAGGAGTTGGGGAAGCTCGGGGTGGTTTTTTTCACCCAAATGTGCGTGGTAAACAATATTTACTACCATGTAAATAAAGGGCTTCTGAAGCTTCCGCTTCCGGTCGGGTCGAAGGTGATGGTTCCGGGTCTGCCTCCGATCGACCCGTTCGAGACGCCGTCGTTTGTGCATCGACTTGGCATGGACCCGGGTTTTTATGATCTGGTTGTGAATCAGTTTTCTAATGTGGAACAAGCAGATTACGTGTTGTGTAGCACTTTCTATGAGCTAGAGAAGGAGGTAATTATCTCATAATTATGCTTTGCCTATTCAAATTATCTTTTCAGAATTAATTTAAGTTTTTTTGTCAAAGGATTAATGAAGTTGTTTATAGTTTGTACATCTTTATGCAGTAGCATTAATTTCCACATGCACACTCCTATTATTTATACTTATACGATTAAGTACTTTCCAACATTAATTCATAATTATAGATCATGTTGCTTGAGTTAGTCTCATATTAACCATGTAATATGGGATGGTGGTTCAGCACCTCATTCTTTAACAAGAGGTCTGGGGTTCAATCCCCGTTAGTGATTATGGAAATAGAAAAATATCCATGGCCAACACTTGGCTCATATTTAAAATGTTGATATTCGGTATTCTAATTATCATATTAGTAATTGTTTCCACTTTTTGTCTCTAAATTTGACAAACCAAAATCATATTTTTTAGCATCAAATAAGTATAAACAATGAGCAATAAATCTGATACTTCGAAAAAGTGGAAAACACCATTTTTTAATATTTTTTTTTAAAAAAATTGATGCCAAATTCATAAAGAAAAAATAAGAACAAATCTAGCAATTAGAATACCGAATATTATCATTTTAAACCTAGAGCTATTATTGAGAACATAACATGTAGTTGTGACTATTTTTAGGTTGTTAACCTTTATTTCCATTGTTATAAGGATCAGACCGGAGGGCGAACCGGTCGATCCAGTTCTAACCCGGTCTAACCACTTCTAGTACAAACTTATTAAACTTCAATAAAATCATATAAAATACAACATAGATTCATACAATAAATTTCAATAAAATTACAAAAAATACAACACAATAGATATATTTTTACTACGAAAGGCGAACCGGTAAAACAACTGGTCCGCCCAACACCGACCGATTTGTCGAAAACCGGACTTTCGAACCAGATTCACTTACATCTTCTGGTTTTGCTCGAACCGGACCGTTGGATTCATCGGTTTCGGTCCGTTTCGGTTCTGATAACACTGTTTATTTCCACAATGAATATTTAATGGATTTAATTATGCAATTACCAACAACTTCAAACATTTCCATAGAAAAAATACGTGTGGGTTTCTGCATTTTCATACTTTAATTAATGGACATAATTTTCACGAATCTGAAATGTTTAGGTGGTCGATTGGATGTCTTCAAACCTCTGGCCGATAAAGACAATCGGGCCGACACTTCCGTCCATCTATCTAGACAAGAATCTCAAAGGTGACACCAACTACTCAGTCAACCTCTACAAGCCCAACACGGAAGTATGCGCTACGTGGCTAGATAGCAAACCCATTGGATCCGTCATCTACGTGTCGTTCGGCAGCTTGGTCAAGGTGTCGCCGGAGCAGATGGCGGAACTCGCGGCTGCCCTCACGCTACTGACTCACTCCGGCCGCCGCAGCTTCCTCTGGATCGTCCGAGACATTGAATTTGCCAAACTGCCGCCGAACTTCGTTGCCACGTCATCAGAGTCTTCGTCGGGATTGGTGCTGACGTGGTGCTCACAGCTTGAGGTATACTGACATTTTTAGACAACATTAAATTATAATCTTAAGCTTCCCGTGCGACAAAAGTAGAAATTCTGTTCTTCAGTAAGAATTAAGTTATGAAAAAATAAACCGAGAGGCGTAAATGTAAATTTTAAAGAGAGAAAATGATAAAAACTATAAATTTTAACGTAAAAATTGAACATCACAAATAGTTTTAGAGACAATTTCCACATCGTCCCATGTGATTTCGTCCATGCTCGTGCAGACGGTAATATTTTAAAAGTTTATTACGTGAAATTTTAAATTATTTTGGTTTATAATTTGACGTTGACGCCTGCAGGTATTCGACCCACACGCTTATCATGTTTATATTTCATACTGACTAGTGATCACCAATTGTCCTAAAAACCTTGATTTTTTATTTTGTTTTCGCATAAGTATCCTAGCTAGGTACCAGACCGTTGTAAATTGCCGCTCGCACCAAATCAGTCTGTAAATAATAATACTTCCACGCGGCAATATTTTCATTCAAATTGATCACTAAGTGTCATAAATCGTGAGTTGGTAGGTGAGTGTGTAGTTTAATCTTTATACTTTAATAGGTGTTGCGCCACCCTTCCACCGGCTGCTTCGTCACTCACTGTGGACTGAACTCGACGTTCGAGGCGTTGAGCTTAGGAGTCCCACTTGTGGCGGTGCCACAGTGGAGCGACCAGTTCACGAATGCCAAGTTCATTGAGGATGTTTGGGGAGTAGGTCTTAGACCGGCTCGGCCTGGGCCGAGCGTGCTCGTGGCGAGGGACGATCTGGTTAGGTGCATTGAGGAGTTGATGGATGGAGAGACAGGAAAAGTCATAAAAAAGAGGGCGAGAAAGTGGATGGAGGTGGCCGTGGAGGCCGTTAGTGAAGGTGGGAGTTCTACGAAGAATATTGATGAGTTTGTGGCGACGTTAGTGTCAACTAAGCGTCACTAGTTCTATTATTCTTATGATTTCTTCAAATTTATATGTTTTAAGTTGAAATTTCATGTAATATTACAAATGAATACATACCGCATTGAAATATACCTCAGCTAGCAAATTTCACAAAAAAAAAAAAAACTCACATTAGCTAGCAAATTACACACTGAAACGCACGTCATATAGTAAATTGACTAGATTTAATTCGCATGTGTACGTTCTCATCCAAAAATGACACAAAATAACTGAGTTTTCGATTTGTCCACTTATAGAACATGGATAGCAAATTGTTGAAGCAAATTTGAGCTAATTAATTATCTGAATAGATAATTCTAGGGCTGGCAATTTGTGACACGACACGAACACACATGAAAAAATCATGTTCGTGCTAGCATATGGGAGAACGATAACACGATTAACACGATATAACTTCCGTGTCGTGTTCGTGTTTGAATATCATAACACGACACGCACGATAGCACGATAAAGTTGTGCTACTAAGACTAATTCTTAAGTATTTTTTGAACAAATCTTATTTTATTACATTTAAAAATCCAATTAGTTGTTTAATTTTTAGTGCTTGTAAACTCTATATTATTAACTTATGAATACTTACATATTAATTTATATTTTTTTATATATGAAGTTCATTATTTTGATTTTTTTCTTAAATATGTCGTATAGAGATGTATAATTGTGTATCCTTAGACAACACGATAGCACGACACGAACACGCACGAAAATATCCGTGTCGTGTTCGTGTTTGTAAAACGTGACACGATAAACCTACCATGTGTGTTCGTGTTCTGTAAATTTAGCACGACACGATCGTTAATATGCACGATAGCAATAATTGTCACACTAGATAACCCCTAGTTTATTATTAATTATTGCATAGACTCAGTCCGCCACGTAGGATACGAATCGGCCAATAAAAAAGTGACAACTCATTAATAGTATGTTAGAAGTAAAAACATATTGTAGAGAATAAAAATTAGTCTATTAATTATTCTCTCTCTAAACATTAATTACCGAAATATTTATTTATTTAATATATATTAAAATATTTTGATTAAGATATTTAAAATCAATTTCTATCATTACGCTCATTATTATAGAAATTGATAAAATCAATGTTTAAAATATATTATGTATAATATGCTTTTTCTTAAAAAATAATTATATATAAAAATGAATTTTTGATTTGCAAATATAATACAAGGGTGACTAGTTTTGTGATTTTTTTTTTCTTTCTAAAAATCTATTGAATGTTGTGAACCCTAGAGGACAAGTATCAATTGTCTTCTAGGGTTCACAACACTCAATAGGTTTTTAGAAAGAAAAAAAAAAATCACTAAACTAGTAACAATTGTGTTATTTCGTATATGAAAAAGTTATTTTTATTTATTATAATATGTAATATTTATTATTAGATTTATTATGTATATTTTTTTTATGTATATTTGTTAATAATAAATAAAAATAATTCTTATGGAAATTAATGTTTTTTTGTTGGTTACCAAAAAAAATATTTTTTTTGTTACTAATGATAATTAATGTTTAGAGAGAAGAATTAATATACCAATTTTATTCTTTATATTATAATTTTTACTTTTACAGTACAATTAAAGGGTTGTCACTTTTTAATTGGCCGAATCCATATCTCGCATGGCGGACTCGGCCTAACTAATAATTTCTCTGTTTTCACGCACTTTCCGTTGGTTCTTGTGAAGGCCCAAAGTATCCATTAAGGTTATAAAATCATGGGCCGTAGCCCAATTTCTTTAAACGGCCCACTAAAGAAGGAACTACACCAGGCAGGCCCAATTTTTATTTGCTGACGTCACAGCACAGCCTTTTCCATTTTCCCTCCATATTCCCAGAAACAAACTAAAAAGTTCCTCAGTTCAAAGCGCGAGCTGTGAAGACTTTGCGATCTGCTCCATTTCGACGAAGATGCGGATAGCTGAAATCTCCACGCAGGATCTCCAGCGAGCTGATGACGGTGCTCCGACAGTGGAGTACGACCGATTCATCTCCCAAATCGAGTCCCTGATCAAACAATTCGAGGAAAGGTATGGCTTTTGGCAATTGACACACTTAAAGTAAAAGTAGCTTCTTGTTTTTCCTTTCCTAATCAACCCTCTGTAAATCTTCATTATAGATACTGTAAACTCTGCCAAACGCAAAGCCAATTGGAGACGATGAAGTTTCGAAGATGGGCAATTCAAAGTCTCAACAACTCGTAGTGAAGAACTTTGCAAGCTCAAAGGCTTGCACTCCACTTCATCTCCTAAAACTCGGCATTGCTGCATCACAGGGAACTCAAACCAACCACGAGATCGCCATATCCGCACTGCAACAGTTCCTCTCCTCACTTTTCCCAGACTACCAAACCGTAGCATACATTGTTTGGAAGCTAATTACACTGACCAGTGTTCACAAGGGGGAGACAGATGACGATGCGGTTTACAACATCTACAAGCAAGCGTATCGAATAATGGTGGGGTTGAAAGCTGGGGAGTATCCATCTGATGAAGGGAAATGGCTGGCAACTACTGCGTGGAATAGGGCGATGGTACCGGTTCGGTTAGGGCGAGTTGATGAAGCTAAGAAGTGGATGAAGCTCGGGCTGGATATCACGCACATGGTGCTGGGGATGGAGAATATCAGGCGTGCATGGAAGAGTCTGCTGCTAATCTCGACAAGAAAGTCGGGACTCTGCAGAAAGCGGATGAAAAGGTACGCACCTAGCCTAGTTTACGTTATAACTAAATAGCACAAATTTGAACCAAAAAGTCATTAATACTTGCATTCATACCTTATATCACTGTCCAAATCGAACAAACTATATCATGAACACAAAACAAGCCGGATGAAAACCGGATCTCATACAACATAGATTCATTAAACGCCTTGGCACTTTCTTGTTCAACTGCCTGTAAAAACTTAGACTAACCACTTAATCGTGAAACTTTTTGATTAAAAAAAAAAAAAAAAAAGTTAAACTCTGCGCTGTTGAGATTCGAACATCAGCCTAGGAGAAGATTAGTCGCAATACTGTTTTTCTTCTCGTTAAAGATAAACTATTAGCAATACTTGACTCGCTCAAATGAGAAGTTTCCATGAATCTTCGGATTAACCAAATTTCACAGTATATAATAACTATTAAACCTTCATTTGTTGACTAGAGTTTTCCAATTTGAACTTTTAAAAATGGAAAATTATTTATATTTAGCACTTTGGCCCTACAACGAAGAAGTTTAGTAAATGAGTCGAGCCGAATCGACTCGACTCAACTAAAAACTACCAAGCTCAAAATCGAATTCAGTCGAGCTTTCACTTTTGAAACTTAAACACGACTCGCATCCAATCTCGACATAACCAAGCTCAACTCGTAAGCTCATAATACATCATAATTTGTTAGCGTTTTTCGCGACTACAAAATCGAACTCAGCCTTGAACTCATTATAAATCATAATAAGTTAGTACTTTTCATGACATCCAAAATCGAGCTCGACTCAAACTTAACCATCTTATGTCTTATATGTATCACAGATTCACAGAGCTCGTTTAAGCTAACGAACAGTTTAGTTTAAGCTGAGTATTATTAAGCTCAAACTCAAAATATTTTAGAGTCAAATCGAGTTTTGACAATCAATTTCGAATAGACGGACCCAACCTTTCGGGTGACGAGTCACTGGTGCTTCTTATGCCACTGGTTTGCCTAAACCATTTAGATAAAGGGATAAGCCCCTTGAGCACTTCTCACCCAATCATATTGCCACATCAGCCTCCTCGTCACCCACTCACCTCCATCAGCCACAAAAAAATCACCAACAGATATTCTTCTTCCTATATCCAAAGAATCTCCTCAATTCTCTCTTCCTCATCTTATACACTATACCTTCCATTGTCTTCTCTGATAGAGCACATTCATTCCATCTCCACGCAATGGCAGCTGCAACAGCATCTCCAATGGCTAGCCAACTGAGGAGCAGCTTTGCTTCGTCCTCTACAAGGCCACTGGCCGTGCCCAAGGGCATCTCCGGGGCTCCACTGTCCTCCCGGAAAACCCCGCGCTTCTCCATTAAAGCCGTTAAAGCCGACAAGGTAAGTATTCATAAGCCGAGTCAAGCTGAGTATACGCTCGACTCGACTCAAAACATTTTACTCGAGCTTGGATTCGATCGAGCCTGATTTGTACTTGAGCTCGATGTCATACTCGACGAGTTCGATCTCGACCTGTTAAGTCAAGTTCAGTGACTGAACTCGATAGCTGTTTTTAAAATGCTTAAATCCGATGGGTCACTAGAAGAAAGAGCTCGAATAGGCTCACGAGACTATCGAGTCGAGTATAAATGAACCTATACTCGAATCGGTATCAGAAAAGGCTCGACTCGAAATTTAGCGAGTTCGATTTAGAATATCGACCAAGCCGATCTCGAATAACTTGACACACTTACAATCCTAACTATGACTGAAGCTTTGTTTCAACAATTTGCAGCCAACTTACCAAGTGGTGCAACCGATCAACGGCGACCCGTTCATTGGGAGCCTCGAGACACCTGTCACCTCGAGCCCACTCATCGCGTGGTACCTCTCCAACCTCCCGGCATACCGGACCGCGGTTAGCCCCCTTCTCCGTGGAGTCGAGATCGGTTTGGCCCACGGGTACCTCCTTGTGGGCCCGTTCGTGAAAGCGGGTCCTTTGAGAAACACCGAGTTTGCAGGGGCGGCTGGGTCGTTGGCTGCTGGAGGGCTAGTTGTGATCCTATCGCTCTGCTTGACAATGTATGGAGTTGCCTCGTTCAAGGAAGGCGATGCATCGACGGCTCCATCACTGACATTGACAGGGAGGAAGAAGGTACCTGATCAGTTGCAGACCGCAGATGGGTGGGCCAAGTTCACCGGCGGGTTCTTCTTCGGTGGCATTTCCGGTGTCATCTGGGCTTACTTCCTTCTCTATGGCCTCAACCTTCCTTACTATGTCAAGTAGAATGAAAGAACAAAACTCTTGTGTATGAATTTACCTCGACTTTGGTGTTCGAATCTGCTTTCTTCAATATGTTGTATATCTGGACATCTCTGCAAAATTTGATAGCAGTGGAATCTCATTTATCAGCTTTGCAGCAGTTGCTTTTCAATCATAAACTAAACCGAATCGCATTTTGAAAGGGTGATCAAGGCCGATCACCGGATAATTCTGCATTCCTGCCCAATGCTACATCATATTGTATCATCACAATTCACAAGATAAGAGATTGTATCTGATTGTCAAGTCAAGTAAACACCTTCACACTTATATGAAACAACGAGCCACAAAACACAAATGATAAATGTGAAAGGGAAACCGGCTTTCGAAGTTCTTAGCCATAAATGGTAAAAACTGTGGTTTGTTTCATCACCATTATGTTTATCTGCAACAGTAGAAATAGGTCCTAACTGAGTTTTCTTGCTGCATCACCAGTATGTCCATTCCATCTGCAATAGTAGCAATTGGTCCTTTAAGCAGTCTCCCCCAAAAAAAAACGAATTTTACGAACAAACACTCTGTTCTTGAGTAGGCATTCAGAACCCGACTAATGCATGTAAATGATACCTAATGAACAAAAAAAAAAGGAGCATTGCAAATCTATATTCTTGATAGGTTATAGCTAAAACAGCAGCTCTACAGCAGCAATAAAAACTATTTATACGGAATCATGGATCAATCAAAGAGCTGTACATCCTCAGCATCTGAAGCACTAGCTAGATCTTCTGATGTACTGACTTTATGGAGCGGTTTTCAACCGCATGAGGAGGTCACTAAAGAAAAACGTCCGGTTGTACTTTTAATTACTAACTGGTTTCCGACCAGTTGCTAGTTAGGACCAACTGATCTGCTGCAGATATTATATATTCTTGCTAGTGACTCAACTCAATAAGAGCATGGACAAAAACAAATGGTGAGGGTTTGATAGCTTATTTGTCTGTATTTTTACCCTAAACCAGCAAAGCAATTCAAAATTCCGGCTAACTATAATCGCTGTCTTAGTGATCTTGTAGTGCATAAAAGAGACGGTGGTAAAGATTCTAAAGAACATACCAATAAGTCCAATAACAAAGTATAATTTGAAAGACGCGTCATTTCTCTTTTAAAAGTTCATTTAAGGACTTCAAGTAAAGATATTATATACCTCCTCTGTGATCGCAAAATGGAAGAATTATTCAGTGAGCCTTCCTTCGTGGTGGCTGCTTCTCCTTTGGCTTATCTGTGGCCAATCTGTATATCCAATATGCCTGAGGAAAATTTGCAGGAAACAAACTTCAGCTCTTTCAAATCCATGTAAGTAAAAATATAAAGAAATGTTTATGACAGTAGAAAGTTGGAGCAAACCAGTGCAAAGACATGAGCTGCTATGAGAAGAACCACGAAATAAGGCAATGCTTCCAAGATCCATGACTTTGAAATCACTTGCTTTGCCATTTCAGGGTAAAATGCAGACCTAACTGAATTTTCTGAATTTCTTAGGTCCCTCTTTCCAATTTAAGTGTCGATTTCAGCTCATACTTCTTCTTGTTCCTGAACTCACATAACCCGATAACAGAGATTTTAGGAAATACTAATCCACAAACATGGCCAAAAAAAAATCCACAAACAGCAATCGGAAACCACTAATCTACTTCATGAGAAGAGCGTCAAAATTACCCAATCTTGGCAGAAAATTCATCAACAGTATCGAGATTATTGACAAAACTTCCTACTCCGTGAATCCTAGTAAAGAATCATCAACACGGTTCAGATTATGAACTGAACTTCTACTTCATGAAGCAGCACATCTAATTACCCAATCTTGATCGAGAGTTCATCAAAATTCAAAACGGTAAAGATTAAGAACTGAAATTCTTCAAAGACTACGAAACTTAACGAAATTCAACAGCAGCTCAAACACAGCTCCAATTTCATGAACAGACATGGCGATATTCAGGCACACTTGTGAATTAACCGCGAAACTGAAGGAAATCAACGGAAATCTACAAATACACCAGCTGATCGATCAAGCATAGAAATGAAGAGTAGAAGGATACTTACTGCTCGAAAAATGGAGCTGAATCGAAGCGAATGCGAAGGATTCAGAGAGAGGCGATGGCGAAAGTAGTTACTGTGTGCTGTTGATCTAGTTGTAATCAGGTGACGTCAGATGTTGTATAGAGGACGAGTTATTTATGCGTAGTTGATTAAGAAAAGAAAGAGACGAGGCAGTTACTGGGCTGTTATATATCTCATCAACGGCCCAATTGTTTTCCGGTTGCCCGCATTTTCGCGGGAGACCCGGAAAGTCCGGGCTTGTACCTTTTCTTGTTTTTTTTTATCAATACCTTTTCTTGTTTTGTCATATATTATATATATATATATATATATATATATAAGAAAAGTATGTAAATTGTAAACCAATGTTTGAAAACATTCTATAAAGAAATGTTTGGAAAAACGGATTCCATTCTTAATTAATTTTTTATATTTAATATGTATATTGAAAATAAATTATAGTATTAGTATGTATTTAAGAAGCTCTCTTCACATTTACTTTATGTAATAAAAATAGTTTATAACAATTTAGTTACAATATTTCAATTTCAAATATATAATACATACATATGTATATAAATCTATTTATATTTAACAATATGAAATTATTAGTTATGTCAAATGGTGATAAAGTGGTTGAGCGTAAGCACTCTGAAATTAATTTTAAAATTCAGAGTCAATTATTTTGACTACTACGTTGTCTAAACATATATATCCAACAAATATAATTATTTCCGCCAAATAGGTTTACTTGTTTACTTGTAAATTTTCTTATTTTATTTAATTCATACCACATGAGGCAATGCTTTAACCGGGTTTTTTTTTTTTTGTAATAACATTTAAATATAAATTAAACTAAGAACCAACGTTGAACCAATTGTTTGCCAAATAAACGTTGAACTAATTTTGTACCCCAAAAAACGTGGAACTAAAGAAAATTATAAAAAGCACGAGGGACTTTACTTGCTTATGGAAACTAAACTCTCATAGCTTAGCTAGACCAGGTCACAGCCAGGGATAATCCTCCACGTAGGTGCATGGGTGGCAAACCGGGTTTTGTGCTTGTTAATGTATCATAATCGAGTTAAACTTATCGAATAAATTTTAATTGTTATAGAGATTTTAATGTGTATAATTTAATGGTTACAAATTTAATTACGTATTTACAATTGATTAATTGCATTTTAGTTAAGATATATGAGTATGCATAATAAATTTATCGTGTTATATTTTTACAAATACGAAATACAATTTTTTATATGTGTTCTACATGGTCTAGTCTATACATTCCGGCGTCTTTGTTGGCCTATTTTATATTATATATATATATAACCACACATGTTCAAATGAAATTGTATATATATATATATAGATCATCAATCCATTCCATCCTCATTATACAGAAGCAGCTACAACCCTAGCTTATTCATCCACCATCTCTGATACAATAATCAAGCTCCTGAATATGGCCGACTTGCAGTAATCTCTCTCTCACAACTCTCTATAACATATAGTTAATGCCCTAATTATGAAATTTTAGATGAGTCTAATTATCCTAAAATTTTAAAGTAATATACGTTATTTTATCTTTTTATATATATATACTTGAACATTCATTATTATATGTATAACAATGAAACATTTTGAAGGCTCGTGGATACACTTTGTTACCTACATAAGTATTTTCCGTCTTTCTTAAACCGTATGATCACTTTAGTGGTAGATATGTGATAAAGAAGATGTTTAAATGTCCAAATATCATATCAGTTAGGTCAATTTATTGTAATCATCAACTAGCAATTTGCTGTATTTTATCACATATCCGGGGTACGGCCATTTCTATCCAATTAAAAGAAAATTGCTAAGTAACTAAAATTTTATAGTGATATATACGTGATTTTTTTGGTCTTGATATACGTGATTTAATATGTTTATATATATATAGTTCAATATTCATTATCATCTGAATAATGAAACATTTTGAAGGCTCGTAGGTACAGTTTTGCTACACCCCGTAAGTATTTTCGTCTTTCTTAAACAGTATCACGTAAGTGGTAGCTAGACATGGGATGATGAAGATGTTTGAATGTCCAAATATCAGCTAGATCAATTTATTCGATTGGGTATTTCATCAGCTAGCAATTTATTGTATTTTTTTCAATCACATATCCAGAGTACAACCCTTTCCGTCCAAATAAGAAAATTGTAAAATTTATTCGACTCTCCAAAATATCAGATCGAATAATTAACCTTAAATATATTTTGTTTTTCCAGAAAAAGCAGCAATAACCCTAAAACCACGAGCGTCCACGTCACTGCGCTCGACTCCATCGTAAGCATAAACGCCCTATTCACCAGCATCGTCTTCCTCGGCATCTCCTTCAGCACAACCGCCACTGCCGCCATCTCGACAACATGCGTCGCCGGAACCAACATCCTCCGAAACCTAGTAATCTTAGAAGTGATCTCCTTCAGTTGCTTCCTCTTCTCCTCTCTAACAGCCCAGGGCTTAAAGCTCCACATCAACCTCCTCAACAGCTACGACTCGAAAAACTCCCTCGACGCGACCGTGGAGAAGCGGCTGCTCAAGTTCGGGCTCGTGGCTTCGAGCGGCGGTTCGGGTTTAGGGTGCGTGTTCTTGATGCTGGCGATGGTGAACGTGGTCCAGATACGGTTGGGGAGGGTTTCGTGTTCGGTGGAGGCGGCGCGTGTGGTTGGGGTGGTGGTGGTTATGGCTGCGTCTGCGGTGGTGATATTCTCGTACGCTGTTTATGATGCGATCAGGGTGTCCAAAGATAGGCGTAACCATGGGGTAGAGTCTGAGACACCTTGTGGACATGAGCTAAATCAGATGCATCCTTAAAATAGTGTTCTAATTGTATGTGTGTGGGTAAGATTAAGGGTTTGGTGTGCAAAAGTGTAATTATTATTCAAATGTATGTATTTATTTATTTATTTATTTATTATTAAGGAATAGAACTTAAAAACTGTTTCAAATTTGAATCAAGTGTCACTTTGGTGTTT
Source organism: Clarkia xantiana subsp. parviflora (assembly GCA_036873135.1). Lineage (NCBI taxonomy): Eukaryota > Viridiplantae > Streptophyta > Magnoliopsida > Myrtales > Onagraceae > Clarkia > Clarkia xantiana. The sequence goes on along the minus strand of JAPTYO010000010.1, from coordinate 12,721,164 downwards.
CAATTTTAAATTATTAATATATTTGGTGTCCCAATTTTCAATATTGTGCCTATTTGGTTTTCCGTTAGATTTTGGGGTTAATTTAAACAGGTTGAGTTGAAAATACTATTTTGCCATTTTTTTTAAAGCCTCCGATTCTAGCCACCCACCCGACTCCGACCACCCACCTCCAGTCGGCCGGAATTGGCAGGGAATCGGCCGGAACCCTAAATCCTAAATCGAAACTGCTTAACTCTAAATCGGTCGGGAATCGGCCGAAATCTTGGGCCGGAATCGGGGTGGTTTTGCCGCAATAGGCCGGAGTCGGGGGTTGCCGGAATCGGTCGGAACCCTATTTCTGGTCAGGGGGTATTTTTGGAATTTTGAAAGTTGTTCACCCACGTGACCAGATTATGTTCAACTTAACCCAAAAATTTAACAGAGACACCAAATAGCAACACATATGAAAATGGGACATCTCAACACCAAACTGACACATGAGTCAAAATTATGACAGTTTTTATGTTCTATTCCCTTATTATTATCATTTATCAATGTATGTGAAAAGAGACTAATCCAAAGAAATGTAATTAAATTAGATTGTGATACGTTTGTGAAATCAACAATTGTTGTAGAATCTGATGTTTAATTAGCAATTGTTGTAGAGCATCTGAAACCAACAATTTCATGTTTAGCAATTATGACACGCTGTAAAACTAACAATATGATGTTTAGCAATTGTTGTAGCCAGTGGCGGATGGATGATATATAATGAACTACATTATCGTTATCGTGTATTTTTAGTGGTACTCTAAGTTTATTTCTGAAGAAAAATATATCATGATCCTCGTTATTTAAATGTAAGATCCTCATTATTTGAGTATAAGTATTTTGTGCAAAACACTAAGACCCTGTTATTTCATCCAAAATTGTCATCAGTTACATTTTAAATTTAAAAAGTAAATGAATACTTTTCTAAGCATCGAAATCAAAACCAAATAAATTATATTACTGTTACAATAATGTCATGACTCGATTAAAACTCAACTCATCCACAATTGGTACTACTCGGATTTGACTCAATTGTAACATTTGTATAAGCAGATATGGTTTACTTCTGATACTTTTAAAGTACTGTGTACATTTGAAATACATTTAACGACAATTTTAGATAAATAATTGAAGAAATATTTTTGGGAAATGCACCTAGTTTTATATATATATATATATTAGATAATTGATCTTCATTTTGTGCAGTAGTATATATAATATTTATTTAAATTATTGTATTTTATAATTATTGAAATTGTTTATACAATAACGGTGGAACTAGAAAATAGATTTAATTAATTTTTCCACGATTAAATGAGTGTTTTCCCAAAAAAAAAAAATTTAGTGTATTTCATCCTTGAATATGTTAAATATATATATAATAAACATCGTGCTGACGTAATTAAAATATGAGGTCCCACCTGACACATACCGCATCGGATATATGGGGAGACGAGTAGACTGAACTAAACGAGCCGACTTATTAGTGGCGGATTACATTAACATGCTCGTGCATATGCTATTTGTTCAGTAAGTATAGTCTGAAATACTTCAAACCCTAAGCAAGAAAGCTCAAACAATAATTAACTAGATGAGCATATGCTCATAACTACTAATTCATTTTGTTGTAATTTTTTTTTGTTCTCTGTATTATGTAGGGCTGAAAATTCGGGTTCGGCACGATGACGGACATGAACACGACACCAAAATTACGGGTTTGAGTTTGATATTGGTGACACGGCACGTCACGATAACACGATAATTATATGTATACATTTGAGTAATTTTAAAATTGTTATATATTAATTTTTTTATTCAATTTATTCTAGGTTTTCCATGCTGATTTTTCATGTTAGTCCAGGTTTGAATTGACTTCTAAAACACGATACGAACCTAGCACAACACGAAACCTAGTTACTAGTTTCAGGTGACATCTACAAGATACATTGGGGATAGGAAAAAAAAACAGTAGAAAACAAAAGCCCAAATAGGCTGTGGCCTGTGGGTATTGGTGAAAGGCCAGTGTTGCCGGGAAAATAAGCCCAACCGGAGTTCTGCAGCAGATCTGCTGTCATTGTCAGTGGACGCTCTGAGTTAAACAAAGTCTCTCCTTTCCTCTTCCTTCATCGCAGCTTGGCTACAGACCGAGAAAGCATTAACAAGTGGAAGCGATGGCTCGACAAGCCGCCGCGAAGTTGATCTCCTCAATTGCATCCGAGAAGTCCTCTTCTCTTTTTGGCTTAGCATCTCAGACTCGCACCTACGCCGCCGCCGCTGCTGCCGCGCCGCACCAGCCCGCTGTTTTCGTTGACAAAAACACACGCGTGATCTGCCAGGGAATCACCGGCAAGAACGGAACCTTCCACACCGAACAGGCCATCGAGTATGGCACTAAGATGGTTCTCCTCTCTCTCTCTCTCTCTCGACGTCCTTCTTCGTTAATGTGATTCCATTTCAGTGACATTTGCTTTTGAAGCTTAGTTGATGAATTCAAAGGAGCATATGCTGCTTGTATTGATCTTATTCTTGATGAAGTTCGTTTCCTGCTATTGTGATGCATTTCCCGCTGGCTAGGTATTTGCGATCGATGTTTTCGTTTGCATCACAGACCTTTATGGCATCAAACTATAGAAGCTCAAGTCTGGATGAATCAGTTTTTTATATCTTCTGCAAAATGCTCTTTGTTTTTCAGTTCCACTTGACGTGTCAATGAATTTGACGAAGTAGTCTCTTGAACAAAAATTTGACCGAGAATTGGTTAATTCTCTCAACTGATTCATATAACAGTGAAGCATCTGTTTTCGAAAGAGAGAATTTAGAGTTTGAAATCCTTGTCACGATTTCATTTCGTTGTGTTTCAATGAGGCTTAACATGTCTGCCATAACTTTGGACCGATTAAATTGTGCAGTTATCATTTCTTTCAATAGTGAAAAAATCGTCCAATTATTTATGTTTCTCTTGCTTGTTAGGCTTCTCATAGTAGATCATGGCTATCTTGTTAGGTTGGTGGAGTCACTCCTAAGAAGGGTGGAACCGAGCATTTGGGACTTCCTGTTTTCAACTCTGTTGCTGAGGCGAAAGCTGAAACTAAGGCAAATGCTTCAGTTATTTATGTCCCCCCACCATTTGCCGCCGCTGCCATTTTGGAAGCTCTAGAAGCTGAACTAGATCTTATTGTATGCATAACAGAAGGGATCCCGCAACATGACATGGTATTTTGAATTTTTGGTGCACCTAATTTGGGCTTTCATGAAGGAATATCCTGTTTGTGGTTCATTTGCAATTCTTTTAAGGACTTATCTGAGTTTGTTAACTGTTATTTCTTGGCTACTTCAAGGTATGGAAATGAGTCAATGTTGTTACTTTACTTCAGGTTCGGGTTAAGGCTGCACTGAACCAACAATCCAAGACTCGGCTGATTGGGCCTAACTGCCCCGGAATAATTAAACCTGGTGAATGTAAAATTGGCATCATGCCTGGTTATATCCACAAGCCAGGGCGCATCGGAATCGTTTCACGCTCTGGTACCTTGACTTACGAGGCAGTAAGTCCCGACTCACCCACATGAGATACCTTATTCTGCGAGAGATTAGTTTCCTTTTAAGCACGAATTCTTTTGTTGAAACATATAAGTATGTTCATTTAAATGTATACATACACATACATAGACATTAGTTGGCATAGAAACGCTGAAAATTTAGTTGCAACACAGACATTAATTGGTTATGCATGTTATTTGCAGTCTCATTTATCTTGTCATATGCTTTCTAGGTTTTCCAAACTACGGCAGTTGGTCTTGGGCAATCCACCTGTGTCGGTATTGGGGGCGATCCATTTAATGGTACAAACTTTGTTGATTGCCTTGAGAAGTTCCTTGTGGATCCCCAAACAGAAGGTAGATGTTCTTGTGTACTTGTATTGTTATGATCTCTTGAGTTTATCTTTATCGTTTAAAAATGGTTGCCATTTCTATTCTTTGGTATGGATATCAACAATTTTTTTGTCAATGTGAATGCCTTATATATTATTGATAGCTAAAAGGGTTCCTTTTCCTCATATAAGCCAGCACTATTCATTTAAGGGTCATGGCAAAATCCAAAATCATATCCTGGTTATTACCCTTTCTCACTGCCTGTAGTCAATCATTAATTTTGGGAGACTGGGAGTATTACCAATATTTGTGCTGACTTGTTGTAGAATGTGGTTTCGATGAATTAGCCTCAAATTTCTGAAACATGGTTTATTCATTATTGACTAGGTCCATCTCTTGAGTTATATTCTTAATAGTGTGTTTTTTTATTCTTCAGGGATAGTTTTAATAGGTGAAATTGGTGGAACTGCGGAAGAGGATGCTGCAGCACTGATTAAGGTAAAGCTATTCTGTGTTTGTATAATCTTGATAGCCTTGAGTCATCTTTGAACTGTAATCGTTTTAACCGGTATGACTATTATGGCATAATCATACAGAAAACCGGTCATCAAGCATTCACATTTTCACATTCATTTGAAGATTTGAATTCGGCCATTATATATGACTTACATCTAATGAGCATATATAAGTTTAGATCACCCTTGTTGGTTCAGAATTGTGAGAGCCCTCTTGGTATCGTTCTTTTGATTTTCTCATAGAGATAGTGTAAATTTATTCAAGAGAATTTATACAACTCTCAGTTCTTATGTATACGAGCTGCTTAAAGAGAAAGCAAGACCGTTTTGGCGAGTAAAACTGTTGGATCATATCATGCATATTATCCCATTCCTGGAGCAACTACTGATGTTCAATTTGTTTCAACTCTAAATTTTATTCTGGACTACTTTTACACAGGAGAGCAAGACCGAGAAGCCAGTTGTTGCATTTATTGCTGGACTTACTGCTCCCCCGGGTAGACGTATGGGCCACGCAGGAGGTATGCATTTTCAAAACTATACTACTTAGGCTTATTAAAAAATTAGGGTTAAGAACCTATGTAAGGTCTGAACTATCACCCATGTTAACGGGAGAGGTCTGAAATTTAAAAAGTTAATAACAGAGTTCTGAAATTTCACTTTTGTTGATAACAGCGGTCTCCGTTAGTTTTTTCCGTTAAAACTAACGGAAGTTGGTCACATGCTTGGCATGTGACCGGAAATAAAATAAATTTCCAAAAATGCCCTTCTATCAAGTGTGCCCCTCACATGCTTGGAGTGAAAAGACCAAAATGCCCTTGAAGCCACCACGGTACTCCGGCGACCACCAATCGTACTCCGGCGTCCACCACCGTACTCCGGTGACCACCAACAAGGCTCCAATTGGGCCCAAATCGGAGCCACGGCCCCGATTGGGCTCCGATCGGAGCTATGTGGCTCCGGCCGGGGCTCCAGATCGGAGCTTTTTTGCCGAGGTGGTAGCCGGAGTTGGGTCGCCGGAGCCGAGGTGGTGGTCGTCGGAGTCGAGGTGGTGGTCGCCGGAGTCGGGTGGTGGTGGACGGAGTCGGGTGGCGGTGGCCGGAGTCGGGTGGCGGTGGCCGGGGTTGGGTGGTTTTAATTTGACTTTAGGGGTAAAATTGTCATTTCACATTTCCTTAAATAAGATATTAAATAAAACAAAATATTAAAGGGGCAAAAATGACATTTCACACAATTCTGTTAAATCTAACCCTAAAATGGACGGAAAACCTCAAATCAACAAAATTGAAATTTCAGACCTCTGTTATTAACTTTTTAAATTTCAGACCTCTCCCGTTAACATGGGTGATAGTTCAGACCTTTCATAAGTTCTTAACCCTAAAACTTAATCAATAGGAGCTTAAAAATTGGGGAAACCAAGTTCTCACCTCGAAATACTGCCATTAATCTGCAAGTGCCTACTTATTTGCCTTCATCTGATTAATTTTCGGTCATTTTAGCTCTCGTTGATGAAGTTTTAGCCAAAGCAAACTTAAACCCATGTCTGTATTCATTCAAGTATTGAATTATGAGCACTAGAAAAACTCGAGGTTCAAACATTTTTGGTCGCTAATCTCTTTTTCTTAGCAACCACATTCGTCGGCCTAGTTTTTATTATTATGCTTAAAATTAAGGGTTAAGAACCTTTAAACTGTCTGAGGTTTGCCCCATGTGAGATTTTGGTGTTTGTTGATATCGAATGTCTGAAGTTTCAACTTTATTGAAATTTGATTTCCTTTCATTTTTTCTGTCAAATTTGACAAAATGGTGTGAAAAGTCGAAATTGCCCCTGATATTTTTATTTTTACTCTGGCCGGCCACCACCCAACTCTGGCCAGCAATCACCCCACTCCGGCCGGCCACCACCCAACTAGAGGCAATTTTGGATTTTTTATGGGTCATGTGACAAGCACATGGTCAAGTTCTGTCAATATTAACAGCAAATTTGGATGGAGACACCAAATTTCAACAAAGTTGAAACTTCAAACGGCCAATATTAACAATTTAAACTTCAGACGCCAAACTCTAACATAGAGCAAACATGAGACAGTTTATAAGTTCTTAACCCTAAAATTAACTTTTTTTTTTTTTTTTTTTTTGCCTAATACTGGTGATGGATGAATCACAGCGATCGTGTCGGGAGGGAAAGGCACGGCTCAAGGCAAAATCGAGACGCTTAGAGAAGCGGGTGTCACGGTTGTTGAATCTCCGGCAAAAATTGGTGCTGCTATGTTGGAGGTATTTAAGCAAAGAGGCCTTGTTGAATAGAGAGGACCTTTTCTTTACCATTTGCAATTTTTTGGGGGCAAATCCAGTGAGTTGGATTTTTGTCAAAATATAAAAACTCTCTGATTGTGGTAAGAGTTTGTTCTTGAGATAGACAGAACAGAGAGAGGCTTTGCTCTTTTTTTCTACAACTATTGAGCTAGCTATCTATAGTTCCTAATAAACTTGGGGAAGCACAACTTGTGACACTTCACAATCACTTCTCTTCTATACAAAACTATACTCAATTTCTAAGTGTTAAATTTACTAATACGAAGATGCACAATAAATTTTGTTGTGTCATGTTTAATTTTGCGCGTTTTAAATTATTCAGTTGTATATCTACATAATAAAATTTTAAGCAAATAAATTGATATGACAGATTTTATAAGTTCTTAATATAGAGTTGACAAACTCGAAAAATTAAACATCTAATTAGAGTTTTAAAAACTATTAAATAAAACTTGTTCAAAAAAGAACTCAACTTTATCGTGTTATCTCGCGAGTTGCATTATTATATCTAAACACGAACATGATATAAAAATTATATTCGGCAAGTTCGAATTGACTGAGCCGAAGTTTTTCAAGCTCGAGCTTAGCTCGAATCCATACCTAGGTATGACGAGTTCAAGCTCGTCTCGACTCACTAAGTTTAAAATTAAAATTGTTTAGTTAAAACATAATTTATGTACTTAGCACGAGCTTGATAGCACTTTTTTGAATGACTTGGATCTAATTGACCTCTAGTTTGTGGACATGGAATTAAATGTATATAATATTATGTTAAGCTCAAACTCGACTATAATATACATTTGATTAAAAAATGCTTAAACATGCTTGCGAGTCCTATATAGTCGAATATAAATAAGGGACTCATGCTTGAGTTGGTACAAAAAAATATTCAACATCAACTCGGAATTTAAATAGTTCATCTCACGTACAATTCGAGTTTCGTACAAAACACAATAATTATTTATCTCTACGGTGTTTAGTAAAAAATTTCCAACCCTACTAGTAACAAGCTAGATATTTTACTAGCAATATTTTAGTATACATGTAATTTAATCCACAATGTACACAATGTGTCAAAAGAGACGATTACATAAATAAATGGTACAATTACAAACCTTATGTAGTTATTATAGTCTCACTATCTTAATTTATTATTACTATATATATTATTATTATTATTTTACTGCTACGTACTGGTGCTATTTGGTAACTGACTCCATGTGCAAATTGCAAAACTTCTGTATTTCTTCTACCATCCTCCAACGACGGTCTCTCCCAATTGCATATACACTTTGTGCCATAATTTCTGGCAATGAACAAACATTCAATTCCATCAATACGGATGAACATCACTCTCATAGACCAACCTGCATTAATCACGAGCAGCTTTGCTTTTCCGACCCGATAACGACATTGGCAACCCATCGAATATCGGATTGGCGATCGAAAGTTCGGGTCTCAGATTCCACATAATTGGCAAAATAGAGGACACACTGCTTTCCTGATCCTGCAGACTCGATAGGCTCGATGATTTACGAAACCCAGAAAGTGCATCGGCGCTTGCAGTATCTGTGACGGAATTCGACCAATTTGATTCTGAATCTGCAGCTAGTGATACTCTGCTAGCAGATTTTGGCCTCAAAGCTAAGTTCTTACCGGTAATCTTGGAGAAATCGCTGCTTCCTCCTCCGCTGGTTTCTAATTTCAGCAGCTTCTCGGGTGTTCCAGACTGTCGCCTACGAACAGAGGAGCTCTCGCTTTCTTCATCGACGGATATCTCCTCAACTACCCCGTTACCCACTTTGGTGAACCCGTTAACTAACTTTTCGTACTTGGCGCTTGAATCACAAATAGGTGATGTTCCCGTGCGGTATATGGTCATTTCCGTGCCATCCGATACATTCTTTGAGGTTGTGGATTTCAGACCATAGTATTTCTGTAGTGTACTCATGGATGGAGAGACCTTTGTCTTTGGTGTCAATCTTAGGGACTCGAGCGATTCCAGCATCTCGAAGCTGCCTCTGCGAGGTGGTGTCTTTTCAGGGCTATTCTTTCTGCAAGAATGTTGTCATATCAGTATCAATTACCAATTAGGACTCTTTTTCTTCAACTTCAATTGGTTATACATTAAAGGTTCGAAAAGGAACTAATATTGTGAAAAATGGAGAATTTTTAAGAACAGGAGGGATCTGGGATTTAAGTTTTAACTGAAGTTGAGATGAAACATGCGAATCATTAGTAGAAAGGCAAGCACGGAGAAGTTTAGAATCATTACCCTGAAAAATCACAATCACTAGGTGGATTCGAGGAAGGTGGATGCCTTCCCGGTAACGGTATCCTCAGTGTCTTCCGTGCAAACATTTGAAGATCATTGGAGAAACCATTCATCCTTTTAATATCTGCAACCTAAAGTATTATAGCAAATGGTGTGAGAAAAGTCCCAGCCCCTTAAATGAGAACCAATAGCATAAACTTGAAGCATCTTCGGATTAGGAAAACATCGGGAAGCAATTCATCAACAGGATAGTAAGTTAAACATTACCACTTGAAATACATCTCCATTTGATTTCAAAAATCACAACTATGAGTAAATTGCTAGCAATTAATCACCTTATTTCATTGATTTCATGTCTAAGACGCGAAGTACAACAAGAACATTTCTGATGAATATTCCGAATTTCCAAGATGTGATTCGTAGAACAGACATGAATTCACCAAACAGAGCCTTCCCTCACCTCACCACTCCTGGCTTCACAACATACTTACCACATTGGTGGATAAATCTCTTATTTTCAGTTAAAGTTTGAGAGCTTTGCAACACAGTAAATTTGCCACTCTTGACTAGGTGCATGGGGAGTTCACAATAATGCATTTTTTCTTGAGTAAACAAAAACAAAATTTTGAAGTCCACTAGTTTGATGAGCAATGTCTCATCTGTTCAAAAATAGACAATAATCTAGTCCAGATACTGGGCTAAGTTGGTAAGTTTATCCCAAAACGAATTCTTCAAATATTTCCCAGATATTAAGGTCAACATTCGAAACTCAATGTCCAACTGCGCTTGCTAGCAACCATTCCGATCATCCACATCAGTGCCCTAGACATAGCTAGCAATCAACTAAGCACAAGCTGTGATTCCGGGGCCGAAGCGAGTTCGAATCCCACCAGAACGAAGCTCTCAACCGAAATTGCCAATTGTAGACAAAAAAAAGAAACACAAATCCCAGATCCAAGGAGCGCATACAAACTATCAGCATGAGAAATCAAATGCGACACATACCTCGACTCCGTACTTGATCGCGATTCCAGCAACAGTATCCATCTTCGTCACCTGATGCAGCATGTAATTGCAGCCACGAACCTCACCGGAAGCACTGCCATTACCGTTTGGAGCCATCGCTTCGCCCTAAACCCTTCGTTCACTCCCGAATCAACGAAACGAACTACTTCATCGGGCGGAGACAGTGCCGGAGCAGCTCAAGGTCCTCAAATCAACAACGCGACAGTGAGTTGAATTGAAAATCCAGACCACCGCTGAGATGAGAATTGACAGCGCAGCCACAGATCATGGAAGGTCAAAGTGGAATCCTGGAGTCCGGTGGAGAGAATGTGGCGTAGATTCTCGGGAAAATGGGAATGGATTCCGTCGGCAAAGGAAGAAGACGACACTGTAAAGAAGGAAAAGGATTGGAGAGCGCCGCTGATCGTGCAATGTAATAATGATCAGATGAAACGCGTCGTACCACAACTTTTTGTAATGTAATGTTTCAATTCAGGCTTTTACGTTTAAACAATAAGCACATATACTAATTTATTTATGGAAAATTCTTATATGTATCCCTTACTTAAAATAATAATAAGTTCAAACAGTAAAGGGAATTTAGTTAGAATATATTAAATATTAGAAACTTGAACCTACTAAGAAATTTAACAATTTCTTTTTCGGGCCAAATTTAACAACTATTTACTTTTATAAAAATAAGCACAACTTTATGTAGAAAATAATAATTTAAATTAATGCAAAACTAATATATGTAAAAATTTGGTAAATAACATTTCTTTGACAAATAAATATCAAAATAATAAAATAATAGTTTAAATGTACAAATATACTGACAATTTGTAAAAAAAATGATTACATATTTTTTATTTTTTTTACATTTTTTCATTGTTTATACTTCTTTTTTATAATTTCCATTATTTTTGTAAATTTATATTATCATTACATTTTTTTAAGTATTTTTAGTTTTTGTAATTTTTAATATTATGAAATTAAATATTTTTCTATTATAGTTTATTAAATATTTTTTTATTTTCTGAAATATTTTTTTTAATATAAATGTGGTAATAACTTGTAATTTGTTGAATATGTAATAGTCTTTTCTTAATTACTTTTAGATTTAAAACAGTTATTATTTTTTCTTTTTTTTTATTTAAAAAATGTGCCACAATTCATATACGGGACTGAATCGACATCCATTAATTCATCAACTTAAAACACTACTATCAAACGCGTCGTATCAGAACTTAATTTGTTAGCTGTCTTTCAATTAATTTATTAGTTAACTTATTATTTGTATTTTTATATTGAAACATGTTTAGTCGAAATCATCATGTGCGACTGACAATGAGTGTTTAAGTCATGATCAGCTGAATGAAACGCGTCCTTCATTCAACACCATTTTTATGAATCTTTTTTAATTTGGTTCAAATTTTATTTTGTATAAATTTAAAACATTTTCTTATCTTTAAATTTTAGAGTGTAATAATAACAAATAATATATACTGTTTTTTTTTTTTTTGTCTTCAATAATATGAATGCTCAATTGTAGCCACCTTAGACATATCATGTTTTATACTGCTGACAATTTTACACACAACACGTACCAAAAAATCGTGTTCTAGCAAGTATATGACAGAACGATAATATAATAGTATGACCATGATTAACATGATATAATTTCTATATCGTGTTCATGTTTAGCTATCATAACATACACGATAAAATTGTCTTACTAAGTTGAATGTTTCAGTATTTTTCAACAAAACTTATATAATAACTCCCAATTAGTTGTTTAATTTTAAGAGTTTGTCAATCATGTATTACGAAGTGACGAATATTGACATATTAATTCATAGCTTTTTTTTTTTTGCGATATATAATTCATTATTTTGATTTTTGCTTAAAGATATCGTATCGAGATGTAGCACTGAAAAACTTAACACAACACGATAACACGACATGAACAAAATATGTGTCATATTCATGTTTGTAAAATGTTGCACAATAAGCTAATCATACATGTTCGTGTTCAGTAAGTTTAGCATGATAAAATTATTAACACGCGTGAACGCACACCCTCATCTACCGCTACATAATGTTTACTGTCCAACTTCTAACCTAGTATAAACAAGATGTCGCATCTTCTTATGTTTGTCGGTATATGCAGAACAAAAGGAACCTGATATTTTAATCAGACATTGCAATATAGTGTGACTCACCGGTGACTTTCAAATTTGAGATTCTGACACAATGTTTTGAACTTAAGACTAGTCAAACTATATAAAAGTAAACGCTTTAACTACTACACCACTAGTGTGGTTAGTAAAAAAATCTTATATGTTAAATTTTCAATGAGTCGAGCCTATCGAATAATAGAAAGAAAGTAACCGTTAACGAGGTAAACCACTGATGAAATCAAAATAGAATTCACTTGTTTCTATGGTGCTTATTAAATTATAACGTCACTTAATAAGTGAAAATCTTACCTAGTTATTATGTCTTATATTTTTACGTTTATTCTACTTATTTGAATTTATATTCTATTACATGGCCAAAAAAAAAATTATATTATATTTAATCGAGTTACCGTCATTTTTTAAATTAGAATAATTGTGGAAAAAGTCATACGCCACCACATCTAATAAGTAAGTTACTCACTCTAACAAGGATTAGTCCTCACTCCTCCAGCTCCACTAATTTAACTTCTTATAAATTATTTTATATTATTATTATTATATATCTAAAAAAAAGTCTGAAAATGCAAGTCAGCATGTGGCTGTGCAGCGCCATTGGAGATCCGAGGATTGGATATTCATATTTATATATATATATATGATTTTTTTTTTTCGGTAAACATATATATCATATCAGTATTATAAAAGTTAAGAGTTTTCAATGTACATTCAATTTCTTATAATATTGGCATAAATATGATAATACAATTGTTAAGTCAAACCGACAGGTCCCTAACCCTACCTGCCAAACTAAGCGCGTCTATTAATTAAAAAAATAATATAAAAAATTGAATAGACTATGGAGATATATAATATAATATAATTATTTCTTTTCTCGTTTAATTATATAAAAAGATTAAAAAAAAAAATCAACGGAAATTTGTTAACGACAGAATTCCTTCGGCTACTTCCTCTTCGGATGCTTCTTCTAATTCTAATAGATATTTTGGCCCAAAAAAAGTCTAAATTATATATATATATATATATATATATATATTATTTTCTGTTTACACAAATTTTAATTATTTGGCGATGAAGATAACTGATTTTTTTTATTTTTTATTTTGCCAAAAAAAAGGAATAACTTCGTAGTGATTACCAACCATAAATTTAACATGTAATATTCACACTCTTTTATTCACAGTTAGAGTTTTTTCCGATCCGACATATAAACAAATAGCATATGTATCATAGTTGTTACATCAACGTATTCCTACCAACAATATAATATAGTCAAGATACTTACCAATCTGTTAAGTTCAGTTGTATTTACGTTATCTTATATTTGACGTGGTATATGAAATAGATAAGACCTGATATTTTATCAAATCATTGCGAGATGACTCATCGATGAGTTTAAACCCGAAACTTTAAAACCAAACTGCATAAAATAAACATTATTAACCATTAAATCACTATTACATATACTCGAAGAGAATTAAAAAAGATTTGAAGAATTTAATGGGCATTTGCTTTTTAAGCGGAGTGAAGTACGCGGACTATATTGGGCCGACCACCGACAGATTGATGGCCACAGCTAACGGTGCTTCTTGTTTGTTATTTTGTCTCTTCTTTTTAAGCTTGGTAACAAATCGCCAGAATTTTGACTATACATTGTTACTTGATTAGATATATCAACTTTTAATTGTTGAGAAAAATGCTACATATTATAATTTACATCAAATTGAAAAAAAGAAAAAACATGTTTCGGTCATTTGGTTTTTTTTTATTTGTACTTAATATGAATTAATATTAAATGGTAAACAGAAAAGATACTACCAAAATTTATTCAGTTAGACCTTTCCTAATTTCGACATTGTCTTTCAATTGTGTGTCTAATTGAAGATATTTGGTTGTAATCTTTTGAATTTCTATGTAAATTCATCTCGAGTACCCATCAAAAGACCTTAAATAGTCAAAACATGCTCATTTTCTATCATTTTTAATATAAATTTTAATTAAATCACCATTTTTTTTCAAATATTGAAAGTTTAATTAACTATTTTTTAAAAAAAAATAAATTATGAAAGTTCAGATGAATATTTATAATGTGTAGCTCTTTGGTTTACAACTACAAGGTTATTTTGAAACATTCATACAATACATGTCCATTTTCTAAAAATAATTTTGCACAAAATTATTCTAAATGTATTGTATGAATTTTTCAAAATAAATTTATAATTTTTTTAAATAAAACTGAATTGTGATTTGGTAAAATGTAATTAACAAATTACGTATAGAAATTCTCAAATTATTATGTGTAAATAAAAAAGAAGAAATGGATGTATTTAATATTCAATTATTAACATTAATTAAGGATAAAATTGTTAGCATAGGCCAACGCGAACAGATAGTTGTTGCTTAAAAGTTAAAACTCCATTCAATGATTCATGGATGGATGTGTTAGGTTAGGTGGATAAATGGATCCTTTGACCAACAGAAGTTTGCCACCAACCAAACACCCCTTAAAAAAGTTTATATTGTCAAAGTCATGCTTTTTAACATCAATCCAACCTAATTTTGGTATAAAAACCGGTTCAAATGAACTAAATAGTATTTAAACCGATTTGAAATTGGTTTAGAACCGATTCTACTAAATCAACTTATTCGATAATGATTGACATAAAAAGAACTAAATAAATAGTTAACCGAATTTAATTGATTTTAAATTTAGATGTAATAATTATTAAATATCATAAATATTTAGTTAGTGTTTGTAAAAAAAAAAATAACATAAAAACTTAAGTCAACATTCTCTCCTCTGCACTATTCAGAAGCTCTCTAGCTTCTGAATAGCTTTGCCTCGGCCGGAGTAGATGACTCCCTCTCTCGATCCAAAAACCGGAGGGAAGTCACTGCTCTCGCACACTCTCTCGTCGGTCATGAGTATGGAGCAACTCTTCCTCCAGCATAAGCCTAAGCCAAAGCCAAAGCCGGAACCCCACCACAACTAGGCCTGTCAACGGGTCACAACCCGTGACCCGTGACCCGCGGGTCACCGACCATCCGACCCCTGATTGACCCGGGGGTCACCACGGGTCAGGGGTCGCAGACCCGTACCCGGGGTCACGGGTCACGGGTTGACCCGGGTCTGACCCGTGACCCGGGTCAAACATATAATAATGGCTTAAAAATACGATATGTAAAGTTTTACGTGTTTATTTTGTGCTATTATTATATTGTGTTGAGTTATTTACTTTTATATTTACATAAGAGATCAAATAAAGTCGAGACACGTTATTAGAGAGTGAACAAATTGCATACTACTTAGCAAAGAAAGACAAACAAAATTTTATTTTATTTTTTACTTTGCATAATCTCCTAAGAAGATTATAATCTTACATTATATATGTATGTTTAGGTTTACCCCAAAATCTGGTTGTATCTTGCTCATGCAACTTTTTAGTTTCTTTAATTTTTTAGCCATTATTTAGGGAAACGAAAAAAAAAAAAAAAAAAACTGATTTAAACGGGTCATGGGCCGGGTACGGGTCCTAATCCCAAACCCGTGCCCGGCCCGCTCTCAACGGGTCATTTACGGGTCAACCCGTAAATGACCCGTTAGCATACTTAGGGTCACCCGTACCCGACCCGTGAGCGGGTCATTTGCGGGTCACCCGCGGGTCACGGGTAAAATTGACAGGCCTAACCACAACGGATGACCTTGTTCAACCTCGCGTTCATCCCATGCTTCACCTCCGCCTCGCCAAATCGCGGAGTCCGCCTCGCCAAATCGCGGAGTCCGCCTCACCAACTCGCCCCTCATGTCCTCCCGTACACCCTCACCACCACCCCCACCACCCCCGAGATCGCACAAGGACCCCCCACCACCACCACAACCACCTCCACGGGGTCCCACACGCTTCCACACGCGCTTCCACGCGCCTTCACGCGTCATCACACGCGCTCACACGCGTCGTCCAACCATCCCCCACGCGCTCACTGCAGCGGCGCGTGTCATACACGCGCCGCCGTACGCTCTGACACGCGCTTCCACCAGCCGCCACGGTCCACCTCTGCTGCTCCAATGCCGTGCGCCGGTAGCCTACGCCCCTCCACGCGCTGTTGTTGATGTTGTTCACCGTTTTAAGCTCAGATGTGTCTACATCTTGGCGGTACAGCCCACTACTTCCGCCCCCTAACCCCTTCCAGTCGAACCTATAGTTCGTCAAAACCAACACTTTGTACATCGAACGTCCCACTGCATGACTTATACCCATCGGGGTATCCACGATACGACTGCGGTCGTATCTGATTTTCCTCCTCTCCTCACGAAGAATCAGAGTATTTCTTTGGTACCCCCCCTGCGCTAGTCCCTCGCGGATGTTCCTATGGCTGGGGCGCCTTACAGAGATACTCTACACCAGCCATGCGATAAACGTCGTTTATGTACAAAGTTGTCTGCGTTTCGGCTATACTATGGGTCCGGTCTGGTATCGCTTGGTGTGCAGGTCATCTGTTGGCTATGTCAGTCTCAAGGGAGGTTCTCTTACCCTCTGAAGGATTGCGTACTCTGCTGTTTCAGACGGTCCCTCCTCTCCAAGATTCTATCATTTGCCTGGGGTCATATCCGTTAATAAGTCGATCTGCTGTTTTAGGTTGTTCTTCATTAGCTGTATTTATGTTTCCTGCTTTGTTTTCTTCGTCTTAATTGTTAGGACCGCATCTGTTCTACTTGTTCGGGTATTTGACGCTAACCAATATCCATAGAACGGTTACGGCCTCTCTGGTAGTTTGTAATAGTCTTTATATCAATAAAATTAAGATAAAAAAAAAACCTGAATATCTCAACAAAACTCTAAATTTATTGTATAGTTGTCCTCCAGTTATTAAAAATAGTGTAGTTGATAACTAAGGTGAGAAACAGATCTGAATTGATTAATTTAGTTAGTATAATTCAATTTAAAATTAGTTCAAGAATGAACAAACTATGCACATCCCTAATCCAACACACCTAGAAGACTTGCAATGGAGATTTTTGCATGAACCCGAAACTTGTAGTTAAATAACAAAGCCATGCAATGCTACACAAACTTGACTAGTTAATGAGTGAGATGGGTGTTTGTTTGTTGTATTGTAATTTCTAAGGAACTAAAACTGAGTAAACAATTCACAACAGTTGTATATTGTTCATCTATAATTCCTTCTTTACTTCCTATGCTCAATAGCTGCTGCTGCTGCTGCACCTTCACTCGATACCGTCCTGTAAGAACACACACCACTTACATTAGAACGTAATCAGTTCGGATCCTTTCAAAGACCGAACACAATAACCGAACTAGAGTATAGCTTCATGGTGCAACCAACATGTATTTAAGTATACTCAATAGACAATAGTAATCAGAAAAGGTGGCTAGACCCATTCAAAGCATAATCACTAGATTGTTTTCTCTATATTTAAAACATAATCAGGAAGAAAACACAAGATAATTAAGAACTTGAGCTGATTGCAGTTATCTGTCTAAACTAGACCGAAAAGTTGTGCAGTAATTGCTAAGAACCGGGAAATTATAGCGTCTACCTGCCAGATTAGATAGTATGAATGTCAAGTCTTAACCACCACAAACAGATGACAAACTTAATCCATACACTTTCTTAGAAACACGGAGAATTAATATGTAATAATTGACAATAGTGCAAAATGATAGGAAAGCAACAAGATGGAAGCACACTTGGCAGCATCATGCCCTGGCAGCACAAAGCATTAAAGCTAAAGAACTATGTAATATGACCTAGTAAACCTTTGAAGGACCACCCTACAGTTTCTTCCATGAATCTCATCTTATAGTTAGTGGTATGTACTATCTATCCGTATCTTCATGTTGTGCATGCATTTTCTGTCAATGTTGAATAGAGGAGTAGAGGACTGAAACAATTATCTGCAAGTTGCCTCTAAAGTCCAACTCCAACATAAAGAATGACTTACCAAGGGCAGGACAAAACAAAAAATGCCAAACCTTGCTGGTTTGATTAATCTGCAATGCTGTGATAGGTTCTAGTCTACATGAATCGTATGAACATGATGTACTATAATCTTAAAGGATCTGATAAGTCAATGAGGATGAGTCAATACCCAATTGCCTCCCCGATTTCCAGTTGAATCACTAGCAAAGCAGCAACAATAGATAGTGTCTTAAACATGTACAAGTACTATCATGCAAAGTGTATCTGTTCCTATCTTCCTTGAGTCCTTCACAGTTCCAACCTTAGAGAGTTCTACAATGGAAATTTGGACCAATGGTCACTGTGGCTCATAAACACCTGAATAATAAACTGCCAGAACCAACTGCACTTTTCTGCTCAACATTTCCACTTTCCAGATAAGCAAAACTAAGAACCTTTTGCATTTTTCTTCAGTGAGATCCCAAATCTCAAATAACAAGCAATATAATCTTGACTTTATGCACGGGAAAATAATGTTTGCTGAATTAGTGTAGTCACTCTAGAGCTTCACTACCTAGGATATATGGCCCAAGACATTGACCAGTCATCAGCTAGACGAGAGTCAACAATATGAAAGAGGTCAGAAGTATAAACAACGTCCAAGGAATCACTCAGAAGTAGAACATTATTCACTCAACATTAAAAAAATCAAGCTTTAGGAGGTGAATTGCTCTTTGTAGTACAAACTATGGCACTAAGAAGGATAGAGCTTACTATATCTGATGAGTTGTAAGAGAGTCTAAAACCATCAAGAAGATATGCAAATCCAACATTACCACGGCTTAAGCCTCTCAGCACAGTAAGGATTGAGTCACACAAAGCAAATTTCAAAATGTCATTGGGGTTTCCTCCAAGTATAACATTATTAATCTGATCACTATCAATCCATTTGAACTATAGATATGCAGAAACAACAAAGCAACCCCCAAATCCGATGTACAGCTTAGGAGTAAACTAACTTAAGTAACAACAAATTCATATCTCACTACCAAGATACCAAAATGCAAATAGAAGCTAGATAAGAAACAAGACAGATAATAGAAGGAAAAAAGCAAAATCAAAGGTAGTACCAAGGTTTTCGATCAAGCTACTGTTGTCTAGTTCTTGACGAGAAGTCACTGCCACCAGTATTGCCAGGATTGGAATCATCTCTACTGTTGCTGTTATTGCCGTTCCCGCCACTCCCACTGTTGCTCGCCTCTGCGGGTGGACTAGATCCACTGAAAGGCCATTGAAATGGCAATGAAATCCTAAACCGCCTCTCCGTAGATTGATGCGTCTCAGGGTTTTCCTCTGCCTCTGAGTTATTAGGAACATCATTTCCTGTCCCGTCACCTGAAACTCGAGGAGCTGAGCTGCTTTGTGTCCTCTGCTCATATTCCGGGTCATCAGTGGGCAGCTCATACCTACAGACAGGGCAAGAGTTGTGCATCTCCAGCCACGGCAGAATACAGTCCAGGTGATATAAGTGCTTACAGGGCATTTCCTTTGCCTCCTCGCCAAGGTCGAAACTATCCTTGCAGACAGCGCACTGAGAAGAATCCGAGGCCAGAAGCTCCTTAGAGATTTTGATCATCGGAAGGGCGTCCACGGCTGATTTCGACGCCGGAGGAGTACCATAGCGATTGGGATCGTTCTCCGCGAGTTGCTGGATTAGCTGCTCGAGGCCAGGGCCGACGAAGTAGTCGCCGAGGTTCAGGTTTGATGGAAGGTGGAAGGCAGCTTCACCGCCGCCACCAGGACTGTTCTCGACCACGAATTGGACATTCGCACCGCTTGCCCTCAGGCTTTGAAGATAATTTTGGAGGAAGACGAATGGACTGAAGGCGTCTGGATTGCTGTTTGTGTTGAAAGCTGCTCCTCCACCAAGGAAAGCGGAAAGATCATCGAGTCCTGCTGCGGTGGTTGAGCCGTGTCCGCCGGAGCTATTGAACAGAAATCCAGCTTCGGAGCTGAATCCAAGCCCAACTTGAGCGACGCTAGGGTCCAAAGAGAAGAACGGATCAGGGACGGGATCTTCTTCGTATTCTTCCAGAAAACCGCTGCTGCAATCGGGGCAGAGAAGATCAGAGGTCGGGGATGGGGTAATGGAGACCGTGCGGTTGCACTGGTGACAGAAATAGAGCTGAGCGTGGCGGCGGCCGCCGCCGGCACTGGCGCTGAAAGATGCCATGAGAAGAAATGTGAGGAGAGCTTTGTGATTCGAGCGAGCAGCAAGAGGCGATCGATGATGCTTCTGAATTATGATGATGGATTGTGTTTTTTTTTTTTTTTTTTTTACATTTACTTTTATATTATTTAATTTAATTTATTATTATTTATAGTAAGATAATATTTATTTTGCATTTATATCGTTCCTTTTCTCCCGATAAGATCATCTAACCTAATCCTCTTCTAGTTATCATCAGAACTGAAAATTGATTTAATTTAGGCAATTTTTTTATTTTCTGTTATAATAATTTAGGCAATTCACAATGGAGTATCCACAAATTCTGGGAATCTAGAAGTTTCTTGAGTATCTATCTAGTCAAGTCAACCGAAAAAATCATGGGGAAATTTCCGAAAGAGATTTTAGGTTCAAAATACATTAAATGAAAAAAAATTATTCGTAACTAACTTTAGGAGTCAACCCAAACACGATCGGTAAGAAGAAGACATCAATTTAGTTCGGTAAGAATATAATATGAGAAAATTACAACACAATACGATTTTTTTTTAATAGTAAATTGAATAATTTCACATAATAATTTTTTAAATTAAAACTTGAAATTACTTAATATGAAGAGTTAAATTTTATAAAGTACCATTGGAAAAACATGTCATGTTATTTTATATATGTTTATTTTAATATGAATCATTATAGATATTACCATACTGTGTCGTATTACCATATCAAACATGAACACGATAAAAAGTTTTAAAAGCTAGAGAAATTAAAACTGTCCAAAAGCTTGTTCCCCCACTAGACATACTTCTCTTCGAAGACAAATCATTTTTCGTTGGGTTAGTTTAGAGATTTACGTAAACTTTCATTTCAAATTTGATGTATCATCAGGGCCGGCCTAAGGCCCATGCCACCAAGGCTAGGGTTTAAGCCTCATAATATTAAGGTCTCATAATTATAGTTAGTAGTATATTAGTAATTAATTAGTGTTAATTCGAATTCTAATTAATAACATTTTCCTATTTGTTCTATAGTTATTATTATTTTCGAATTAAATACTAATTAGCATTAAATGATCCGAAAATTTTGGCCCCACCAAATTTAATTTCACGAATCATAATTACCCTACTCAATTAACTACCTAATTAAATGAAAACATATTTAATTATTTTACTAATCTACTTCCTATTTTCTAGGTAATCAATTATTATTATAATTGGCCACAAACAGAAATACTAATTACTATCGGTCACAAACATAATTTATTCTAATGTCAACTTTTGTTTCTTAATTAATTAATTAATTATGCTAAAGTCACTCATTATTTAACTAATACAAATAACTTAACAAATAACTACTAGTTTCTACATATATGTTATTCTTTAACTTAAATATTATTTGTAACGGTCGTGTTTTCCTATATAAATTGTAGTTCATTTTATTAGAATCACTATACAAGTACTTTAAAATCTTCTTTTGAGACCATGATAATTTTAGTTCCAACAAAGTCATATGAATATGATTGGTGGGGCACATCGGCTAAGTCAATCTTTTCGACTTGAACAAATCATCTATAAATTCAATATAAGCAGGTTCTATTTTTTCATTATGTTTTTAACGACCATTCTGATATCGATGGATTAGATTTATTCATTGAACTAAAAAAGTTAATAAAAATTAGTCAAATAGAAGATAAACCTCTTGTTGAAATATTGAATCACACAAAAAAAAAAAACTTTTTTCAATGCATATATTGCTTATGAAATAATGTTAACAATTCCAGCAACTGTTGCTTTAGGTGAAAGAAGTTTTTTAAAATTAAAATTAATAAAATATTATTTAAGATCAATAAAATCAACTGAAAATGGAATGTTGGAAATTTTTTGAGTATTTATATATCTTTAATTACTGATTTTGTGTTTATGAAAGTTCAAATTTTTTTTTGTAATAAAAAATCCACAAAATAAAAAGGCCCCAAATTAAAATCTCGCTTTAGACCTCCATTTTTCTTGAGAAATCTCGCTTTAGGCCTCCATTTTTCTTGAGACGGCCCTGTGTATCATATATGTCCTCATTTAAATTCTTTTAATACACATATATATATATAAGATGAGCAAGTTAAATGAGAAATTAATAGATATAACCTTTATGTTGGAGATACATTAAGGGGCTAAATTAGTTAGTAAATAAAATGTTAGAGGAGTTTATTAAGACCGGAGCTAAAACATGATTAGCAATTAATGATACGTGAATTTTGGCGTTTTTTTAATTATTATTACGTTAGATGGAAACAAAAATTACATTAGTCCATTAGATAGCAATTTCATTTAAAAAAAATAAATCGAGTTTGCATACTTCTATAATATCTTTAAAATACAAACACGTGCATTTCTTTAATAGACATAATGCAAAACAAAATTTAATTACTGAAACATTCATAAAATCCGCAATCGAATTAGTTTCTCAATAAATATGTGTAAATTATTATATATCTAATAAAGAACAACAGTCCAGAATGGTGCTTTTAGTTGAGTGGTGATACAAACTGTGAAATATGATGTGAAATTTCTATAGAAAGTGGTTTAGGGCCCCACCAATAACCAATACCTTTGTTCCATTACATTCTCTTTCATACTTTCTCTTGAAATTTCACAGGAAATTTCACAGGAAATTTCACAGGTAGAAAATTTACTCCTTTTAGTTTGGTTTCTTTTATTTTTCGCAAGGTCTTCTATGAGCATCAAGGTAAACACTCTTAATATGCTTACTCCAAAGGTAAAATAATATTCATTTACAACGGATTAACTTGATAACATCTATAACTTAATATGATTCTCGATAGATGTGCATGATCTTATATCTATAAAAAAAAAAAAAAAGAATGTCCTGAATGGTGCATTTGGTTGTTTCGAAAGGCATCATATGTTGCATATTTAATCCACACCTAGAATAATCTCTACTTTTACTGAGTTAGCCCGTACGGCAGTGCATGCCCCTATATCATGCTTACTCCCACCAATAAATACTCCACTTATATCAAGTTAGTCCATACAAGATAAATTGCAAATCATTAAGATTTTTCTATTCTAAAGATTTCAATAGAATTTAAACACAAAATATCCGATTAATGCATAAAGCGCTAAACCGGCACAATAGGTGCTTTTGGTTTGTGAAGCTCAAAGAATTTAGCTCTCAATTTAATTCAAATAAAATCAAAAGCAATAATAAAGCATCCGTCTAGATTTTCCGTCAACTATTTAAACCTCTTCACCTTCATCTTCCCTCTCACTCCACACTCGCTGTTCGCCACTTTAGTAATTCAAATCCTGCGTGTTAATTTTCCGCTCCAAACCACGGCACTGTATTTCTCGGTAATTTATCTTTAATAAATCTCTCTCTATTTCCGCCACCGCATCAGTGCTCCTACTATTGAGGTAATTTGGCACCGATCCTTTCATCTCCAATTAATTCTCCAAAAAATTCCGTCCGATCTGTATTCAAAATTGGTAGTCTCTGCGATCTTACGTTAGTAGCTCGCTGTAATCATCTGCAACAGATTTCTGATTCTGCAGATGAACTTGATTTCTCGACTTTGTAGTTCTGGATTTGTTTGAGAAATTTGATTAGAGAGAAATCGTAATCATTGATGATGATGAATTTCGTTCAATCACATCGTTCGGTTTCTGAATTTCAATACAGGATCGAAGCTCATTAAGTGCTGCTACCAACCGCAGCTACTGTACTGTACGGTAGGTTAGGTTACTTCATCAATGGAGAAAGGAATTTATTGGATCATTTTTGTGTAGTTGATGAATGAAAAGGTTCAATTATGGAAGATTTTGTTCTCGTTAGGTCTGCTGTTGATTAAATTGTGTTGCAGAAGTTGAAGAGGAGTGTACGAACAAGGAGATGAAGATCGAGAAGACTACAATTTCCTCCGGCATGCCAAAATGGCTCCGATCTACAATTTCCGGTATTAATAAGCATGAGTTTATATGACATCAACTTTATTATATGTACTGACTCGGTCAAAACTTGAATTCGACTCGGAAAATTTTAAGTCAAGACTGGCTCAAGTTGAGCTTTTTGGTATGTCGAGTTTGAGCTTATAATACTCGACTAGAAGTACTCTTGAGCTTTATAATTTGAATAATTCACCCCAGTTCGAGCTTAAAGAATTTGAGCTCGATCGAGTTCAAACTCAATACTTTTTAATCGAGTCGAGTTTGATAGATACTCGGCTCGTTTACACCCGTAACTAAACGGATTCAAAATTTTGAATATGTGCAGCTCAATGTTATGATGATGATAGAAAAGGACATGACTGATACCTGTATTGTTCCTTTCCTTTTCTACTTTCAAATTTGAAACTCTCCTGGGATCCTTTATTGTAGCTTACCTTTTTACCAAAATTAAACTTGCAGATCTGACAAGGAGGGTGAAAATATTCGAAGCCGACACCCACGAAGAACGCGACATCAACGACACATTTGCGCAGCGAGCCGAGTCTTATTACCGGAAACAACCGAAGCTCTTGTCCTTGCTTCAAGACTTGTACAATGCATACATCTCTTTATCCGACCGCTACACCCTAACCCTAAGCCGAAAGAACCACAAGGAGGAACCTTCCCGTGCACTTGACCCGGAGGAGATAGAATCCGAAGCCGAGAGCTCTCTCTCTTACCCTTCAACCCCCAACAATGGAGACGAGCTCGTGGCTGAGTTCGTGATGAAGACAGCCGAGCGTGAGTTCATGATCCATGAGCTCGGAATCACCGAGCAGATGGCTATAGAATCTTCGAAGAAGATTCGTATTCAGGGAAGCTTGCTCGAGGTTCTCGAAGCGGAGAGAAACGTCTTGCTTAGCCAAAACAAGAGCCTCGCCGACAAAATTGGTTTCTTAGAAGAGGTGAATCGGGAGCTAGCATTGGAGTCGGATCTTATCAGGAGCCAGGCGAACGAGCTAGCTCGATGCGTTCTTGAACTGAAGGAAGAAGAGAGCGTGGGGAAGCTCCTCTGCACAATCGAGGATCTTCAAGATCGGGTAGAATGGCTAGAGAAGAAGAACATGGAGTATTACGAACTTACAATGAAAGGCGGTCAAGTGGACGAGTCTTCTCCGAGGGGGTGTTTTCCGATGGGGAGGTTGAAGGGAAAGAGTGAGAAATGGTGGTGGAAAGCCAAGAACATTAAGGTCGAGTTCAAGCTCTCTGCATACCGATCACCGTTCAAGTGATTTAGGGTTCGGGATGCCCTATATCTATGGCTTTCTTGCACCCCAAGAAAGCTTGTTGTTTCACCCGATAGGCGAAAACAAGATAGGTAAGTTTGAAAATCGCAAACATATATATGTCTTGAGTGTGGTAAGTAGAATGAAGTACTTCTAAAGTAAATTATAGACTTATAATTACAATATGGAAGTAACAATCTATAATTCAATGATATAATAGCTCGAAATACTCGAGGATGCAGAGTTAATGTCACTTACTGATTTCATCAAATGCGCTATCTCACTCTATGTATGTACGAGCTTCTGATTTACGTATGTACGAGCTTCGTCAATGAACAGAAACTTCGATCTCATTAAGAACCTGGGCCGGTCAGGATTTATCCGCATAAGCTTTGCGTACTGAAACTGTGCCATATGCCCAATGTTTAAGGCGTATCTGCAGCAGTTAGTTTCTCCTGAAGCTTTTGTACTCGAGCCTGATTCGTCCAAACAAGGGTAATCCAAATAAATGTTTCATCATCAGCAAATCCATATGTTCTAATTTCGGAAAGAAATTTGTGTTGAAAAAGTCCATCTTTATAAACTGAAAGATAATGCACACCTTGAATGATCTGGAACGGCGAATGGAAGGATCAATGTCCAAAGCAATTGAATACGACTTCTCGGCTTCATCGTACTGTTCAATCGCCATAAAAGCATCACCTTCACATACATAAGCCTGTAATGCAGAAGTTTAATAAGAAAACACGAAATGACTTGTTCTAGGGTTTCTTCACATACATAAGCCTGTAAGCGATTTCTTCAATCGAACATGGCTAGGGTTTCGATCATGTTGCTAAATGACTTGTTCTCACCGACCTCAAAACACCGTGGAGCTAGACTAATGGCTTCTTTTGCATCATCCATGGCACCATTGTAGTTGTTCATTCCCAACCTTGCAGCAGACCTGAATGAGGTAGAGGAGATCAAGATCACTTCGAAATCTCAGAAATGGTTGATTTGCATATAGATTTTTAACATGGCTGACCTATCTATATGCATAGAATGGATGCCACCAACTGGATTCGAATCGATAGCCTGCAAATTCAATCGATTCATTCTCTTTCTCAAGAAATTTTGCATAGCAATGCAACATCAATTCCTAACGCCCTAATTTCCGTACAATTGAATTGCAATCGTGTTCGTAATTAGCAGAGTAAACTCAGGATATGGAGCAATTGATCGGATTGCATACCTGATTGAGCAACATCTCAGCTTCCACATAGTTCTTCCGTTCCAATTCAATCCCAGCTCTCTTCCTCAAGGCGAGAGATTCGAGGCTCTTTACCAAAACGTCCTCGGAGTCGCACAAGATCCGAGCAGCGCGAGCCGCCGTGCCGCAGTGACTGACGATGATGCCTTCCGGCAGGACTGCGATGTTGGGACCGGAGCCGCACCGCCCTAGACATCCGCAGGTTTTGACGGTTACGGTGGCGGGAGCGATGCCGGAGAGAGCTTCTAGGGCCTGGAGAGAGCCTTGTTTGCAGCAAGTCCGGTTGGTGCACACTCTGATCTCCTTGATCTCTGAGATGAGATTGGAAACAACCGGGCTGAAGCGACGATGTTTGGGGGAAGAAGAGGCGGCCACCGGAGGTCTGAGGACAGCGCCGGAGAAAAGTAAGTGAGGGTGGAGGTGAAGGGCGATAGAGATGAGGCCTCCCGCCATTGCAGTTGATTCTCACTAGAGTTCTGGTTCGGGTTTTTTTAGTAGAACCCTGTTTAGTTCAATAGTATTCAAAATGCTGACTCATTTAATCTGGTTTTACTCGCCTCATTTTATAATACTTGAAGCTCTATGTGAATTATACGAGATCTAATACTTTTTTAATCAGATTACGGCGAAATGAGTCCTGAAACATTTTAAAATGAGACTTCAGAGCGAAACTATATGAGAGTAACACTATTAACCTTTACACTACCACCGCTAAACATATTGAATTTGATAAAGAATAAAACAACTCAATTATGACTTTTTTTGCGCCTAACCCACATATCGTGTCAAACATATGTGATGTCAGTAGAACTAGAATTAACGGATAGGCTTCTTAACTATACTGGATGTTAGTGGAGCTACGTTGAGCCAGTCAGTACATGTGTTCGGTTGTTCACTAATTTTAGTCGGAAAAAGTTTCATTCTCTGAGCAGTTGTGCCTGAGCATTACTTAGCGGATGCATTATTACTCTACTAGCTCATTTCTTTTTTTTTTCAGAAAAAAAAAATGACACTTTTTGTTTGTTAATATATAATTCCATTGAAATCATAAAAAAAAAATACATAAGGTTGAAATATTACAACAAATCCAATGCAGATTAATGAACTAAACACAGCTTGAATCACATTTTTTTTTTGGTCTTAGCTTGAATCACATTACACACATGAAATTGACAAATTGGATGCACATTATGCAGCACTACACTCTTTAGGCAGTTGATCTGAAAACCTGGCATTGTCAAGACAATAATCATACACCAAGTGCTTTTTCCTCACCCACCGGAGCTGGCGGCTCCGACGCCTGTCGAGCCCGCTAAAAGCCGGCTTGTCCCACCAAAACTGACCCGAATCCCCACACTTGGCATCAACATCAACACTACCGGACCCTGACACAAAATCGGTTAACAACTCACAACCATCGATCTGAAACGACCTGAATTCCGTAACGAACGGGGCATTAGTCCAGTTGGTCTTGACCCGCCCACCCTGGGTGGCCCAGTCATCCGCATTCCATACCGATGCTCGGACTCCCATGGGTTGAGTTCTAGGGTATGATACCCCGCTCGGTTCCTTGTTCGTGAATGCTCGGATCGGGATCCCATCAACTAGAAACCTGCTTAAAAAATAATCTTAGCATTCTCCGTTTATCGTAAATATTTTGCATATACTGCACATATTACCTTAAGGTATTGGTACACTTTTATACTACTGTACTCATTACTGTTTATCTAGATTTGTCACCATTTTTTTGAAAATCGTACCGACAGTTGGATCTGGTCGGACCGCGAACCAGCCAAACAAACGATCTGATTCTGATAAAATAGTATAATGCACATCGAACTAGATTGGACTGGATCGGGCCGGTACCGATTCACTGATTCAAATAATACAAAAAATATGGACTTGATTGGACTTGCATGTTTTTTAGTTGGATTTAGTGAACCGATCAAACCAGTTTGAACCGGATCAGACCGGTCAAACTGGAAACCAACTGTTTTGCGGTTCAAAATCCGGTCCGATTTTCACAACATTGTTCTTGGCAATCCCTATTCATAAAACAGACACTGTCACACCGGTCGACGAATCGTAATTTGACATATGGCGACTTACGTGAGATATTTCCGGTTCCAGAAGAATGAGTAAGTGTGGAAATCCTTAGTAGGATCAAACCAAAGGCTGTGTCTTTGCTCTCTATTTCCTGTTCCATTTATGTAAATGTTGGTTTGAACAAGGTAAGGCTCTCCCGACACGTTCCCCAGAAACTCGAAGTCGAGTTCATCGTGGTTCGGCCCCTCCGACGATAACTGCACCATATCATAACCTCAGTTATCAATCCTCAAACAATATATCAACCTAAATTTTTAAATTTAAATTTAAAAAAACAAAAAACAAAAAACAAAACATTAGACGTGTATATAGTAGTATTACATAGAATGCAGTGACGGTCCCAGCCGAGTCGCCTTGGACTAGTTTGATTTGCATACTTGTAAGACCGAATAGGTAACTCTTCTTCGACCCGAACCCGCATCCTGAAATCAAACCCAGTAAGCATCAGGAACGAATCCAGAAATTCTATTTAGTATGTTGAGAATTGAATTATGGAGAAATAAATAATAATAAAAAAATTAGAGGACAAATAAGATTTTATATGTTCAAATTGACAAGAATTACGAATTTTACGTTAAAAATTCTACATCACAAAAAGTTAAGAGGGCAATTTACCCCTCTTCCCATGATGTCTTAGTTCCCGGTAGCATAATAATGATGTGTCAACTTTTTATGAGTATGCTAATAATTAATATTGTGTGCATATATGGATGCACACTTTGACTCAATTCTTTTTAAATAAGTATATGCATATTTTCAACAAATTTGTATAAATTCCTTTAAAACTATGAGCTTATGGCTCAGTTGATTTTTCCGTAAGATTTCTCTTAGCAGAAATTTAAATCCAATTCTTAAATGTCGAATTCAAGTTTAATTAAAGCATTGGAAAAGATTTTTTTTTTCATAATTGATATAGTCTTATCAGAAAAGATACGTTTTTTTTTTTTCCACAACCACTCCGATCTCATTGCATACAAAAAATCGTAATAAAAATACACTTAGCTGGGTTTACAAAAATCCGCAATAGTACCCGGCCGACCACTAACTATGTGGCGCGTCGACGAATATACCTGAAGAAGAGTCGAGAGAGAGAGTGGCGGTATCGCCTCCTTCGTCGATGGCGATGTTCTGCGCGGCCCAGTAAGGTTCAAAGAGGTCACTGAAAGTGGCACTGGCTCCATAGAGTAGTGAATTGATCAAGACTAGGACTAAACTGCTTAACAACAATGGTGAGTTTGACATTGCTGTCTGTTTTTTAAGGTACCAGAATGCTTGGCTTCACTGGACTGTAGAAGAAAAGGAAGGAATAAACCACAAGTTGGGAGCAAGCAAGTTCATTCATGCATATTTATAGGGGGTTTTTTGTGTGTGTGATGTGGTTTGAATTATGGGTCAATTTTGAAAAGAGTTTAGTTCAAACTTCTAGATATATAATTTCAGATTATTCAATTTTTTAGTGCGTTCTGAAGCTGAGAATCGCACGTTGTGTCAGTGGCACGGTCCTAAACATTTGATACTAGAAGCTTTAAAATGGAATTTAAAGTTTAGAATTACTGATTTCATCGCGTGTTTTTATTTCAACTTCTATATATTGTTTACTTTATTTATTATATATATAAACACTATTATTTAATTTAGAATATTATAATCAAAGATTCGTAATATTTTATACAAATTACATTTTTGAAAATGGATTTCTGAATATATATATATATATAAAATGCAGAGATCAAATTATTTACCACTACTAATATACTTATTCCTGAACTAGATAGGGTTCCTTCTGAACCTGAATAACGTCTTTCAAAAGGGCTATACTCTGGTTTATGAACAGTTTTTTCATGTGAAAGTACATGCAAATAGCATTTAAGTAATATGTGATCTCAAATATTTCTAAATTGCCTATTGTTGAAGCTTATGTATAGGAGTGTGTTGAATATATTCATCTATAAGTTCGAGTTTATATGACAATTGGTTAAGACGTACATCTTACTCTTAACATGGTATTAGAGTACACAAGTTCTAGTTCTGGTAATGCTTAAGAGTGTGCTTAATGTCTTTATCCATAAGTACGAGCTTATAAAACAATTGGTTTATGCATATATTTTTACTGTTAACATATACATTACTCAAAAAATAAGATGCATATCGTCTTTTAATATATATGATCTAGGCAGTCAAAAACGAGTTTCTACGTAGAGACGAAAAATGGTATGTAAAGTCGAGTCGTAAAGATGGAACGTAAAAACGTTTCAACCCGTTTTTGCGACTCATAAAACGACTATGGTTACATTAACTCATTTTTTTTATAGTAAATACGTAAAAACGTACATTTCTACAACATAAAAACGTACATTTCTACGACATAAAAACAAGTTTTTAGTTACCTAGTATATGATTTTGAAAACGAAGTTCAGCACAAAATATATAAGTTAATAGCGTTAAAACATAAGTTTTTATCTAAATCTAATTATGTACAATAAGCGAGTTAAATGATTATATTATATATAAAAATATATTACCATTCATATAAGTACAAGCTTTGTATGGCCACGTCAAGATCCCACTCGAGAGTGAACGGCGCTATGGTTGGTGGAGAAGAGTGCTGCGTCACAGCTAAACAATACTTGTCAACCAATATTCTATATGTTAATTATATTTAATTAATTAGTCCTTCTTTAAGAAAAAATAAATAAATAAATGGCTAATGCTATTCATTATTGAGTGGTGTAGTAGGACGAGCTCGATCGATGGTGTAATGTATTAGTTTAGTACTTCATCCATGAAGTAGTGTTCCATGATGTCCGTACTTTATACCTTATGATGAGTAGTAGACCCAATACTAGTGTACTTATTATGAAAGTTGTCATTTTAATCTGTATCCGAACGTTAATTTTTTAAAATTAATTACTTGAATTTTTAATTTTCAAAAAAAAAAAAAAAAAAATTGTTACATCTTTTTAAATTTATGTCAAATTGGATAAAGATTGAATATAATTCGAACCCATGGTTTTTTTTCCACACATCTAACATAATTTGAACTTATTGCAACTAAATACATTTAATTAGACACTCAATCAGGCATCCATCTAGTTCCAACAACATTTTTTAATTAAGTGTCTAAATAAATGCAATTCTTTCGGTTTATGTCTGAATTCATCTTGAGTACACATGGATATCTACATTGACGGAACATGCTCATTTTTATCATCAAAATTGGTAAAAAAAAATGTAACAGATGTAGCAAATTGATTGGGAAATGAAAGTTCGGATAAACAATTTTAAAAAATTAGTTCACATAGCGATTCTTAATTGAGTCAAAGTTTATGTAGCTATTTGAATATATATAACAAAGCGGTTTGGATTCCTGTCGGATCTTCCAAAAGTATTTTATAATTATACCCTTACGAGCATAACCTGTTTGTATTATAATATAACTGGAATCTCGATACCTCTCTCTGTGGATGTGTTTGTCTCTCTTTACGAGGAACCGTCCCGTGAGGAACTCAAACCGTTAGGGTTAAAGGTCTTTTGGTGCCTTATCTTCGTTCAAAATTGCTTTTTGATTTCATTTTTTTTTTTTTTTACTTTTTACGCCATACATTAGCATTTTATAGACTTTAGTGCATCCGTTAACTTTCTGTTAATTTGGTCCGCTAAGTAGCACGTGCAAGTCACGTAACTTTCCTCATACTTTTAATTTTGTTCAATTTAGTCACTCTAATACATCCCTAACTTTTTTTTTAATTACTTCTAAAGTTTCATATCGAACCACTTGACTCGATGAACCTAGCCCGGGGATATATCAGACCTAGATCCACCGAGTACAGCGGTTCGATTTAAAATCTATAGAACTAAATCAGACAAACAAAAAGTTATAAATGTATTAGACGGATTAAACTAAACAAAGTCAAAAGTATAGGCAAATTCACGTGCTACTTAACGGACCAAATTAACGGAAAGTTAACAGATACACCAAAAATCTATAAAAACGCAAACGTATATCACTAAAAGTCTTAAAAAAATATGATACTAGATACAAGTTTTATCAAATATATGACACTGAAAGACCAGCTGGAAGTAAATGAGTTGTCATCAACTTAGTTCTGAGGATAGAATAGAATAGCTTAGCTAGTTCAGTGAGTGTAGGAAGGAATCCAGTAAAGTTAGCTAAAAAACAGTGGGTTTGCAAAGTTCCTAAGGTTCCATTTTCTGTCCTGGATTCTTCTTCTTTCTTAGAGTTGGACCATTATTGTTTTGTTTGTGCTGTAGTAGCTAACTAGCTTTGCTCTATTTAATTCTACTCTTCTTTCCACTTCAATACAAATATCAACAACTTATCTTTTTAAGCTAGGGCTTTTCTGCTACACTCCTCTTTAGCCTAACCCTACAACATAGATCAATCCCCCTAAACTAACCGAAATTTCGGTACTAACCCGAAATATTGTCTAATCGAGCGTTAAGAATCTAAAAACAATCTCAATTATAGATCATATTGTTGATCATTTTCCAAATGCTAATATTTGGTATCTCATTTATTAAATTGATTGATTTCTATATTTTCTTTTAAATTTGACGAAATAAAAATATATTTTTTAAGCAAAATTAAGTTAAGTCATGAGCAACAATTATGAAATTTCAAAAAAAAAAAAAAATTTGAAAAATCATTAGAATAAAAGAAAGTTAGAAACAATGAAATAATTAAAACACTATCTATCAATAATTTAAATATGGAGCAGTGATGAACAACATGTTCTAAGGTTGGAAGTCCAGGGTGTAAAAGAATCAAACTACTCGTGATCTACTCGGAATCGACTCGCGCAAAACGCTCGAAATAATTCGAGTCGAGCCGAGTTCGAGCTTGATAATGCTCGGTTCAAGTTACTCGTGAGTGTACACAAGTTTCGAGTTCAAGTTTATAAGTTGAGTCCAGTTTAATTTTTATTGTTATTCTTATTTAGTAATAATAATTAATTATTATAAATCAATCGAGTTCAAGTTTAGTAAAATCGATACAATTTTTTAGTAATAAAAAATATTTATTAATTGTGATATATAATTGACAAACGAATCGAGCTTAAATTCGAGTCGAGTTTGGATTTCAAAATTAGAGCTCGACTGAATTCAAGATCTACAAATACTAACCGAGTCGGTCTTAATAGATACTAGCTCGTTTACATCCCAACTTACATCCAAACTTTGAATTGTTTTTATGTTATTAACCCCTAATCAAATACAACAAATCAGACCAACTACATCACATGACGCATCTTCTATCTTCTTTCTAGATTATATAACCAATTTGCACAACCATTAAAGTTTCCACACCCAAAATTACATACTTAGGAAGCATAGAAATCTTAACCTTTTATCACCACTACACTATAATGTTCTTTATCTTAGAAGAATCTTCAAAGAAACATAACCCACACTCCCCCACAATGAGAACCAACTTCTTTATGAGCCAACAAAGGTAAACCAGAAAGAAAGCCAGATTCTACTCACCTCGGAAACAAAGAAGAGTGCGGTCCGGTCAAAGACTAATGCACCGAATATAACCACGATGAGAGGGCACGAAGCGAAATTTTATGTAATAGAGGGTCGCGCTCATCGACTAAAAATCCAACTTGTATCTAATCATCAGTATGTGACATTCTCTTAACAAGGAAACACTCCATTGAAGAAGAGCACAAGGAACATACCAGCAAAAAACGTAAAAGAGGGGACACATCATCATCACAAAATCTTAAACTTATCTAAGCATGAGTGTGACCTTCCTCGGCAGCGGCCTCAAAAGTCTCACCAGCGACAAGTTCGGGGACCTCATCGTCATCTTCTTCCTGGCCCGGGGCTGGAGCAGCATCCCCACCTGACTTCTGGAACTGTTCTGCTAACTTCCTAAGGTTGTCCAAGTTGTCGGGTCCTAATTGGTTGATAATACCGGGCAGAATATCTTGCAGTTCTGCAATACATCAAATTGTATAACAATAAGAACTATGAGAAACATCAATGAGACCTAAAAGAGACAGAGCCCTATCAAGAAAACCTATCACTGTATCTTTGTGGATATTTTACTTAAAGAATCAACATATTCTTAGCATGATAGAGACAATGTAAATTTTAAGACTTTCTGTCAATACAGGCCATTAAAGAATGAATCTCAGTAAACGATTAACCAACCAGCATTTATCATATACTTGAGAAAAGCTTTCAGCTATCAGGAGCACTTAGATTTGTTGGTGTTATTTACGATGAAATGTACACCACTGAATAAGCATTATAAGAAAAAAGGCTAGAGTGAGGTACATACTCTTGGTCTGTGGAGTTCCGCTGACAACCCATGTATTAGCTTGAACCGAAGCTTGAACTGAGAATACGAAAAAAGTATGTTAGTTACTGTCACTGATAATTAGGAGAAACACAACGAAGGCACTGGTTGTTAACCTTTAGGGTTTTGGAATTGGATGACAACATCATCCTTGAAGATGTTGACTTCCTCAATTGCAGGGATGGAGTTAACGCCAATCCTCTTCAGGGTGCTCTGAAGCCTTTTGTCGTCTGTGGTGGTTGTCTTGTGAACGGCCTTCTTCTTCCTGCGGGAAAGAATAAAAGCCACTGTAAATTAGTTTGATGTAAGAGACAACGGGCAAAGGTTGATATGACCAAAAAAGAAGATAGTTGAGATAGCAGCTAAGAACAGTATCATAACACCATAACAGTTTTCAGAAATGTAGAGTAATTGAGTTAAAAAAAGATATTTGATTGGCATGTCATCTTAGGTCTTTGCCATAGAGAAACTCAGCTCCATCTAGTGAAAAGTATAATGACAATATCATGGGCAGAGAGTATTAGTATATATACATATATATATGTATATATAAATGTTAAAAATATGAAGAGCACAAGAAATCTCACATTAAACCAACCAATAACTCACGAATTTCTATCCACTCGCTAAATAAATATTTCACACAGAACGAGCAAATCGTTACTCGGTCAAATATGATGACTTAACTGCAAAATGATCCAAAGCTATAAGATAACACATGACTGGACTACACCAGAGTGTCAGGACTGCTAGGAGATCCTCATTCATATAGAAGTAGCAGGTTAGCAATCCCATTATTAGGACTAAACAGCTCAATGTGTTATATGTTTTTCCTAAAAGTAGAAAAAGTATCAAACCTTCTAACGGTACCCTTTCCACCCGTGCGGACTGAGCCCGCCATCTTAATGAGCTTCTCCCTATTCATCTGTACATTATCAAGCAAACAGTATAAGCAACAAACACAACCGAATGTCAGTGATATCATTCTACATCTCCACAACAGATGCAGAAGAAGCACCATCAATGCTACAAAGACAGCAATCCATAGACGAATTATAGAGCTTCTTTTTTCAGATCTAGAGACTAAATTTTCCAACTACAAATTGGGCCACCATAAGATAAGCTATATAGATTCCAGTAACCGCAAGTCTTAGTGAATTGATTATACATATTACTTAACGATTCAACACGCATTCAAATAAGTAAATCCAGAAAATACATCCAAAATACTGCAAACTGAGGCACACTAAATTCAACAATCCAACAGAAACCTAGAAATGTTCATATCAGCAACCTTAAACCCTAGAGCGATCCAGCAAGCTCGAGCGCCGCTGGAGCAATTGATAGAATGACAGAAGCAAGAATCAATTGAATATAGCGATTGAAGATGCTGGTATTCAGTCTTACCTTGGCTATAAATTAGGGTTTGGAAGAAATTTGGGGTTTTGAAGGAAATGAGAGAGTCGCAGACGGCGCCTTCTGAAACACAACCCTTTGCACAATCTATTAAGAGAGTGGAAGATGGTACGGTCCCTAAGATGGGGTTTCATCTGACGGCTGTTAATGTTTATGGACACGTGTCACGATCTTTATCGGTCCATGCCACACTACTCCGGAGCTTTGTTCCGGGCTACCACCGAATTGAGATGATCCAAACCGGGCCGAAAGGATTCTCTCGAAATGGATCCGGCCCGAATACTATAATAGTTTTTTTTCCAAAAAATTAATAACCAAATTGCTACCTATATTTTGACTAATTTACAAACTAATACATGAACTTTGATTTTTTTAAATTTCCTACCCGTACTTTGAATTTTCAATAAAATTTTCATATTTATTTGAATTTTCTTCAAATTGGACAGAAACTGATAATGTTTCCACCATATGAAGTCTTTTCACATGTACATAAGATAGATTCATAAACAATTGTAATAAAATACATTCAATTGAAAGGCATCGTTCAAATTGGGCGGAAATCAAATTGAGCATCCAACTGAAAGTATTTCATTGCAATACTTTCAATTTATGTGAGAGTTCATATTTGGTACAGATGAATAGACCCCACGTGGTCGAAACATGCTAATTTTCTATCCAATTTGACGGGGATTGAAACGAAGATAGCAATTTTTTTTCCAGAAATTGAAATTTTGGTAGCCAATTTAAAATAATTATAATTCATGTATGGATTTGTAAATTAGTCGAAGTTCACGTAGCAATTTGGTTAGTAACACAAAAAAAACCACCACTTGCACTAAGGGAGTGCGCGGGCGGATTTGGATGAGTTTTTTTTAGGAAAATAAAAAACCGCCCTCAAAATCTCGATTTTCGTTATCCTCATTTTTAGACGGTCTTGTTTTTAAACCACTTAGGGGGCGTTTGGATAGACGTAATGTGAGATTACTTGAAATGTGAGGTTACAAGTAATGTGAGCTACATAATGTAACTTTAAATTGCAGTGTTTGGTTGTGCTGTAATATGGAATGTAATGTTAGATTACAGTGTTTGGTATGTATTGTAATGTGATTTTATTATTATTATATTAATCTACATGAGAGTATATTATATATTAATATAATAAGATTTAAAAGAATATATATTTTGACAACAACTAACTTCTTTAAGATGATGTGTGTGGTTAATACTATATTCATTTATGAATTCAAAAGACTAAATATTTAAACTAAATACACACAACTACTAAAATTCTATTAATAAAAACAGTATAAATAGTTTTATAAGATAGTTTTCAAACAAAAATGCAACGAAAAAGACTTACTCGTTTTATACGAACATCGTGTGCATTATAATTTATTATAATAATGATTTATGAAGTATATACAAAATAAAAATCAAATAATAATAACAATAAAGACAATACACTGTAAAGACTATAAAGACAATACAAAATATTTCTTCTATTTAATAAATAATAACAGAATAATAACACTTTGTAATGTTGGACGTAGTCTTACATTATATCCGTTTTTGGATGTAATCTCACTTTATGTTGAAATAAGTTTGGACGTAATCTCATATTACAATAGACATCTATGTAGTTAAAAACTCGTTTCTAGCTCGTAAAAACGCACGTTTTTACGTCTTTACCTTAAAAAACGAGTTAAAACGTAACAAAATCGCTTTCTGAGTAGAAACGGGTAGAAACGCGTGTAGAGTCGTAAAAACGTGTAGAAACGGGTAGAAACGTAAGTTTCTACCGTTTCTAGAATTTTTACCATAATTTACTCAAAATTTTCCAAATCTAATAAATTATACCAAACCCAAAAAACTTATCAACCAAACACACGAAAATTTTGTCATGGATTGTAATTTATGGGCAAATCAACTTTTTATTGACTCAAAACCTATTCATATTGCATTTAAGTTTAACATTCATCAATCATTTAATAATAATACTAAAAATCTTAAACTCCATCGACATTCATTTCTATTTTATGTTTCTCAAACCCTAGAATCTTGAATTCTTAATTCATTTGACCCATAAATTCTTCATGACAATCTATAAAAGTTGATCACCGTGACGACTGAGGTGACTACTAATGGGTCCATATTTTTTATTAAAAATATGTTATTAACTATTAATGAGTATATTTACTATTTTTGTAGTTCTTGTGCATAATTACATTTATAAATTTCATTTCTAATGTTATTTTAGCAAATATGTAGAAACTTACGTTTCTACGTTCCGTTTTTACGATCCGTTTTTACCTACCCATTTCCGTCTCTACGTAGAAACTCGTTTGTGACTGCATAGATAGACATTACATTACAATGCACATTACGTAGTTTAGCAAACCAAACAACGTAATATAGATGTAATATGAAATTATATTCCACGTTACATCCAAACAACATCTTAGATCATGTATGGAAATTCATCCTTATGTTATTTTGAGGAAAAAAAATATCTTATGTTATTTTATGTTAGCTGTTATATCTACTATATTATATTAATTCGGCACCGGAAGCCCTCTGACTGACACGTGGACAGTCCACGCAGTTACCGTTTCCTAATTTAATAGGGGTTCTCTAAATTTAGATACATAATATTGATTGATTGAAAATTAAGAACTATTTTTATTTCCTATTTTGGTCTCTACGCATTTTAAAGAAACAAATTAATTAAAAATTTCCTTTTAAACAGCAAATCTATACAGTTTGGTTCCGGAAGACCATAGACCGCCACGTAAGCATAAATATATATAGAAAAA
The DNA here is from genome assembly GCA_036873135.1 of Clarkia xantiana subsp. parviflora. Taxonomy (NCBI): domain Eukaryota; kingdom Viridiplantae; phylum Streptophyta; class Magnoliopsida; order Myrtales; family Onagraceae; genus Clarkia; species Clarkia xantiana. The sequence continues at coordinate 12,681,662 of JAPTYO010000010.1, read as the reverse complement.
AATCAACGTGAATGTAAATAATATAATAGTTATATGGCAAGTATATAAATAGTGGAGAGTAATATATGTAATTTTGGACGATGTAAATTCACTTTTAGATTTAAGAATCTTTTCTATATACATCAATTTATATTTACCTTTTTTTTCAACTCAATATTATCATCTTTGAATTGTATATATATATAAGAATAAATCAAAACAGCCCCAAAAGTAGTAGATACATGAGGCGAGAGCAATTCTAAACCCTATAAGTTACGAATTAGGCCAATAAAGATAACATGTTTGAAGCTCAACATGGTCCTAATTAAAGAGAATTGATGCATGTGCTTCTTTTCCAGGGACAAAAATTCTCCAGGTTAAATCGAGTAATGAGAATGTTAGCAGTCCCAGCAGTGGAGGTCGATCCAGTCGATAGTATTTTTTGTCATTCCTCGTTAGTGGATGAGTTGCAAAGTATAATGTTTGTCTTATTAGTGATAATTTATCACTTATTTTCATAAGATTAATTTAGTTATATACTTTGTTGTTTATTTGTTTTCGTTACTTTTTTACTGTGCAGCAATATTATGCGCCTAGAAGTTTTGGATGGAGGCTCCTCTCAACCTAATTAAAGGTGAGAACCGTGCGATATTTTTTTTTGTAGCAACATTCCTCCATTATTATTTATGTGACGACCATGTAATTAATAACGTAAATCGACGAGTATTTTTGCATACCTTCTTTTGATGATGTGATTTATCTAACTCTATTGCACCAGATTGTCCGGGTTATATTATGTCGGCATCAAGATAATTTTGTTTCGGCTTATCAAAGTAATGTATTCAATCAATTTACGTTTATTTGTAGATGAATCTTCTTTATCCTTTTCTCTTTATTTTAAGAAAATTCATGATTTTAATTTTCAAACTATAATCAATTATTGTTTTTTCTTAAATTGTACTGAAATTTTTAGCGAAAAGGATATTTTTTTTTCAAACATTATCTTCAATATGATTTCATGAACTCTTATTTAATTTAAGCTAAACTCTTTTTATGGTGGCTTTATGATATAATTTAGAGAGGAATTTGGTGGATTCAGGAGCATTGTTGAACTTCGTCATAAAATGGGTCGAACAAAAGACAGTGGCATATAAGGTAATTATTCTGAATTTTATGACATATATTTATAGTATATAGACCATCAGATTTGGGTTGAACTTCTTTGTTTGATTTTTTTTTAAATATATAGTGAAACTACAAATGTGTCTGGATCCGTTCGACCGATATCAACACCTCAATGATATACCACTCATGTATTTATACATCCCATGATTTGTGCTAAAATCAGGTTAAGCATGAGCTAAAAAACCAAATGGGGAATAAACAAAAAGACTCCCACTCTAATTGAGAAAATTAAGCTTTTAAATTATAAACAAGTTATGTAACAAATTATAAATTTTGCGTTTAGTGAGCCCATATAAAACAAGATATTTGAAAAGTTAAATGATAAATTGTATTTTCTCATCACCAAAAATGAAGAAAAGGTGCATATCTCATTATATCTGCATGTTTTTTTATCATTGACCGGGTGGTTGGTAATTGTTAACAGGTGGATAATTGTGTTCTTTGATGTGCAGGTGGTCATCAATAATAATATAGAGTTGGTTATGGTGAGTCAAATTGTCATGCATGCATGCATTCATAATATTTGTATTGATTATCATTTCTACGTTGCAGTGCTATGGGTCTCAGTGATTTGTTCGTCAAAGTCTTTCCGATAATATGTTGAAATTGGTGTGTGTCTGATACGTGCCCATTTCGTTTATTGATGTTATGTTGATAGAAATTTGGTGAATTAATGTTATCTTAATTGTTCATATATGGATTTTGTTGAATGTGACTTTGCTTGCAGCTTACACATTTGCGTTCCTACAAAGTAACACAAGATATGGATATGATTTTCTAGAGGCTCTACACGATATTCTTGACTTCGTCAAGCTCTCGGTTCCTTTGACTATAATGTTTGTAAGTCTAACAACTTTCTCAATTTGCGTTAGTGTTTGTTTATATGTTAGCAACTTATAGTCATCCGTAAAAAGTCTAAGCTTTAATATGGTAATTTCTTTCTTTCAGGTCTCTTACTGAATTCAAAGCTCGAGAGTTCAGTGTGATGTGTCATATTATATATATATATATATATATATATATATATATATATATATATATAATATATAAAGAGTAAATGCTTATGTATCTAATTATTTATTAATTTAATTTATTACATGTTTTCCTTTCAAGTAGTTTTGCACAGTTTTTTATTTGATCAGTAATTAGAGTCCATATTTTTTTTAAGAAAACATATATATGAAATAACAGTTAATTTTGTTATGTATTTCTAACTTAGTTAATATATATATATATATATATATATATATATATATAATCATTCATGAAATCAACTTGATATATGTTTTAATTAGATTAATATTATAATTAAACTATTCACTCATGTTAAATAGTTTTAAATGCATATTAAACAATTTAAATAAGAATGAACTTAAAATTACCCAAAAAATATCAACAAATAAAAATAAGTAAATTTTATTTTTATAATATATTTGTTATACGTCTTATAAAAATGATATATCATTTTAATTATTTCACTACTATGAAATATTGTAATAATAATTAGTATTACATATAAATATTAAAAGTTTCAAATAACTTTGAATATTCAATAAGTTAAGATAAATTAATTTTTTAATCTTATATTTATTTGGTATTATTTTCCCGCGCGGTGCGCGGGGTTAGTGGCTAGTTATATATAACTGGACAAAATGTTCATACAAAAAATAGATATAAAATGAATTATATTGTAGTTTTACATTAACATACATAAATAATTATCCTACAGAATATTACAGATTTAATTATAATTTTTGTCTCTAATGTTAATTTGTACACGTTATTATTAGTTGTAAGATGTGGGCGGGATCAGGTTTTACGGATTTTTCAAAATGGGCTAAATTCAAGACGAGTTTTTAGATGATTTTTTACGGATTTTTCCACGAGTATCCGGATTTTTTGTGCCAACTTCTAGTTTTGTGCCTCGTCAAGAAATAGCGCTCGTAGCATGTTCACTCTACAATTAGCTAGAATAATTTCTACTCATCATTACCTACAAGAGATAAGATGTTAGATATGAATATTTTTTCATTACTAAAAAAGAACGGATTTTGAAGTCAGAATTTCTAATTAACGACCAAAATGTTAAATTATTATATCATATTACATTCAAATGCAACATATGTGAGCGAACTTCGGTTATAATTGTGGATGGTCCAACTAGAACGTTCTAGCCTTAGTGCATAACAATATCTATATGGGATTAAACGAGTCGAGGTGAGTGTTTGTATGACTTAACTCGACTATAAATTACTAGATTTGAATTTGAACTCAATCCAAACTCGGTTTACGTCTAAACTCGATATACATGTGTTGCAAGTAGACCTTTTCCACAGCGGTGATGAACAACTTTCAATTACAGAGACCAAAGTCCTTGGAATGTTCGAAGATTCAAAATCTAAAAACAAAAAAAACCCCAACCAAACCCTCCTTCCTTGGGGTATCAAAGAAAGACTGTTGAATGAAACCGTCTATTTTTGTTACGTACAACGTATGAATTGAGTACCGGGAATGCAATGCGTCATGATGACGTAAGTAGTAGACGTCTCAAGTGATGGTGCTTATGTGGCTTGTGTGGCTTTGAGAAGGAACCCCTGCAACAAAATAAGAAAGAACATCAACATTAGACATTAAGCAGACATTAAGCATTGCTTAGCAAATCAAATACGCATGGACCAAGCCATAAATTTGGACATTTCTACAATGCTTTTGGAGCACCATGCTTTTGCCACTAATTTTTTTTATTTTTCTATTGCCCTAAAGGTGAACCCCATAGGGAAATTGATATTATTAATAGTATGATACACATCTTAGGTGTAGTTAAAAAAATTCATACTTTTTCATACTTTTAAAGTTTTAGTTATGTTACAATTAAGTCCACCATAGTATTAAAAAAAACCAAAAGCATGGTGCTCCCAAAACATAGTAGAAAAATCCCATAAATTTAGTTATCGTAGTAAGAATTGAATCACATGAGTAAATAATAAATATAAAATAAATTATGGGGGCAAAGAGTAAATAATCAATATAAAATAAATTATGGGGGCAATTGTTAAATTAAAATTATTTACTATTTTAAGTAAAAAATGTACGTCACGAAAAGTTGAGGGGCCAGTTGCATTCTAAGCTCACACTAGCTTCACCCGTTAGTAAGTAATCCTAACTCGCATTAGCTTAGTCCGTAAGAGTAAAGTATTGCCCATTAATTTTGTCCATTCCTACCGCTCAAAGATACATTTAGTTAATGACGGAAGGCTTAACTGCTAAGTCATCCTACGATGTTATTCCACGAGAGCATAACAGAAACATTCATAAACTATTGTAAGATGATGTAACTGTTTAGCACTTCGTCCATTAACCAGAATTCTAGAGTTTAAATTCTGAGAATAAAAAAATCTTCATAGACACCAGTATACACCTTACAAACTGAACTAATGTGAGTAAAGATTATTCTAGGCGTAAACCTGGGACACAGCTACATTAACACGATACCTTCAACTTTTTATAATATGTAACTTTTACCTAAAAATTTGTAACTATTGTCAATTTAGCCCTTCAAATTTTTACATTTGCCCGCTAAATTTTTTTTATACTAGTTATTTGCCCATAACTTAATTTTTACCCCGAATATAAGTTCTAGCTGAATTAGTTAATGTGTAAAGCAAATATGTTACGGCTAGTCTACTGTTCTACCGACACTCTATGGTAAAAAACCCAAAATAATAATAAAAAAGGGAAAAAAGGAACATACAGGCAAGCACGAGGCACGCTCCAAGAATTCTTCTTATTCTTCCCCGACACGAACTTTCTCCAATCACGTAGCAACGTCCTAAGATCACGAATCTTGTTGTCCAAACCAACACAACAGTTTGCATGCATGGTGCAAGCCAAGTTCAAATCCTTAGCAGCCTGACAGAACCCGCCAAAGAAAGCTGTGTCCAGAAACCTCATTTGTAGACCGATCTCCGACAGGTACGGATCGGACTTGATTCGGTTCAGCACGTCTTGGTCGTGTTCACCGGGGAACTCAGTCCTCGACTCGTACCAGAACTTGTAGAACTGGATGGTCCGGTTGTTGGACTTTACGTAGGTGAACCCGCCGTTGGGTGCGTTGTCGACGTCGTTCGGGTTCCCGTTGAAGTAGTCGCACGCGATTTGGAAGTCGCCGTCGGGGATGAAGCGCGGGAACGGGTTACGGAGCCACATTATGTCGGTATCCTGTGGATGTGTTAGTCGGTTCGGGTTAGCGGAAGTCGGTGATTCAGTTTCTAATCTCAAATCTCGTAATATTGTGTTACGCATTGTAATTGATGATTCTGAATTTTAAAACTTGTCAGAAATATCACTATTATCGATACTATTACATAACTGTAATGTCTGTAAATAGCTACTTGAACTTTAAATTTTTATAATTGTTACTTGAACTTCAAAATTTTAAAATTGGTAATCCGACTTTCAGTTTCTCAGCAAATTGCTACTTATGCTACAATTTCAATTAAATTAGACTGAAAACGAGCATGTTTCGGCTGTTTCGGCCATATGAAACCTTTTATGTTTACCAAAGATTAGTTCAGATATAAATTGAAAGGGTTGCAGTGAATACGTTCAGTTAGACGTTCAATTGGACTATCGTCGAATTCCAATAGTACTTTTTATTTTACCGTTTCAAATAAATGTATTTCGTTGCAATCCTTTCAATTTATGTCTGAATCCATTATTATACACGTAAAAAGAACTCAGATGGCTAGAACAGATATGCTTATTTTCTGTCAAATTTTATAGAAATTGAAACTGAAATAGCAATTTGCTCGGAAATTAAAAGTTTGGGTAGTCAAATTTTACAAAATTAAAATTCGGGTAACGATATTAACTTATTCAAGTCCAAGTAACAATTTGGTTACTACCCTAAATATATATATTACTGTGAAATTATTTGTTATTAAATATCGTAATCAAAGGATTATGATTCCTATATATCAACTGACAAACACAATTGTAAAAATTAATAAAAAAATAAGATGCTTACATTTTTAATACACAAGTCCAAGTAAAATGTCATACGTTGTGTAAATCTAATTAATGTCCTTTTAATTTAAATTTCAATGTTTAAAAACATTTTTTTAATCTGTCTACTGCGAAAGTTAGTTATATACTTACGGTGAAGACGAAGTCATAGCCCTTAGAAAGCACCAGCCGGAGAAAATCAATCCGCCGCCACATCATGTTGAGGTAGTCGGCCGACATGAACTCCGCCTCGCCGGAGAAGTCGGTCCCACTCGTCGTAAGAGCGAAACAATGGTGGTGCACCTGCACGCATCGGACATACGCCTTCTTGTCTAACGCGATTACGACTAGGTTGTCGAGGAGAACCTTGGTCCCGTTCCCGATCCTAAAACTCTCGAGAAATAGGTCGAATACCGATCCCGGCTCGGCCCACGCCTCGTTTAACGCCGTCATGATCACCGTCTTGTTGTCCGCCATGGCCGCTTCTTTCAGTACTGTGTCCAAGCTAACCATTTTCACCTAAGACACACGGAAAGGTTAATAACATCGCTACCTGAACTTTAATTTTTTTAAATTACTGAATTTTTAACTTTTTGAGCAACAAATTTGTTGCGTTTGTTACATTTACTGTTAAATTAGATAGAGAATGAATATGTTACGCCACACGTGGTGTTTTGATGTGTACGTCTAAGATAGATTGGTCTTTAAATTGAAATGATTACAACGAAATGTTTTCAATTAGACGTTCAATTTGATCTCCCCTAATTCCAACTATATTTGTCAATTCAGCGTCCAATGAAGGTATTTCGATTTAATCTTTTCAATTTTAAAGCGAATTCATCTCGGGCACATGTCCAAATACCTCACGTAGCTAGAACATGTTCATTTTATATCTAAATTAACGTAAATTGTAACAGAGATAACAACTTGCTCGAAAATTAAAAAATTCATGTAGCCAATATGCTTGGAAAATGAATGTTCAGTGACCAATTTAAACAAAATAATTAAAATCCTGATAGCGATTTATAATTGAGTCAAATTCCGTTAACTATTTGACTATTAAAAAAAAATCAATTCACAATTACTTTTCTTATGTATATATAATAATAATAATTTAAAAATTAAAATTAGATCATTTATGTGTAGTACCTAATAAGAAAATAAAATCAGAGGACTTACAGAGTAGTATCGGTAATTTATGATAAGACACGTATAAACGATATGTAAATATACAATTTTATACAGCTCTTTATTTGTCTATCTATAACTAATTCAGTTTAGTGTCTAAATAACTTTGATGTGTAACAAGACTACTAAGTATGTCCAATCAATTCTAACATGCAGGCAGGTAGACAAATAAAAATAAACTTTTGTTAATATATATTTTTTGCTTTAAAATGTGATATTATTCTCTATTTAACCCTTGAAAGTATAAGATTTTCCCCTTGTTTTTTTAATTATTTGTTATTAGTTCAATTATTGTCACACAAAAAAATGGCGTTATCCCTAATTATAAGTGTGTCTTGTTGTGTTTTATAGTCATACGAATTAACATATTTAACTAGTCATATTTAATTTTTCGTTGATTTTTATTTTTATTATAAAGTGAATGCTGAAATTTATTTATTTATGTTTTGGACCTTTTTATAGTTTTCTAACAAGTTTTGGGGGGAAAGTGTAAATAAAGTTCTACCACCATATCAACGTCTAGTGGAGTCTATAAACTTTTCCATCACCAAATTAATTGGACAACCATTATTTGAGGGAGTCCACCACAAACTCCAATAGAGTTAATGAGTGTTGTATAACAACTTGTGTTGGATATTTATATTCGAGTTCCCTATTGTATGTCATTTTCGGCACAGTGAATACAATTTTCGAGCAAATTATTATTTTCTTTAAAATTTATATCAAATTGCCATATTTCGGTTATGGGAGATTTTTTATGTGTATTTAAAAAAAAATAAAACAGTAAAAATTTAAAATTCGGATAGGAATTTATAATTAAGTTCAAATTTATATAGCAATTCAGTAGTTATTAAACAACAAAATAATTATTCATTCCTTTATTTGAAAAAAAATAAAAATTATGTATAGTATAGCTAGCCACGTGAAGCATGTAATGATTTTTTTTTATAATATGTACGTGATTTCATTTTTTGGCCATCTATACGTGATTTATTTATATTGTAAGGATTTTTTTTTTTTTTTTTTTGGCCAAGTAAGGATTTTAATTGAGATTTGGATGATTAGGGAATATGCCGTGTAGTAAATAGTTGAAAATGAATAATTGTTCTCCATATTTCATATATTAATTTGCTGATTTCCTACTAATACATTTTCTATTATTGATCAAATATCCGATCCTTAATAGAAATGCAAAAGGTATTCGTTACAATGATCTATTTTATCCAGTGGAAAATTAACAATTATATACAAATATAATTAAACCACAATACTAATCAATCAAAGAGTATTAATTAGACTTAGTATAATAACTGTGTGGGTCAGTCGGACTTTCCTTTCATTAAAAAAAAAAAAAAAAAAACCAGGTCGAACCGGCGGTCTGGATTAGATATTATATTATATGGACCAGCAACCGAACCAAGTTGGACCGGCGGTCTGACCGGTGAACCGGGAACCTGCACCCTTGTCGGTTCGACGTCCGATCCAGTTCTGATAACACTGGTGTGGGTGTCAACTAGGTGGGGACCTAGACCAGGAATCCCTAGTTGGATTCGAACTAAGCTTCGGTCGAGATGACGTTCAATTTTAATTAATTCTATTAATACGAAAAAAATCAAATGAAATTTGAATGGAGAATTAATAACGAAAAAATTAGTTACCATTTTAAAACGTTTGATCATTCACCGAACGTATTGCTATAAATCTATAATTCAAAAGGTCATTTTACATATCTTAAATACTAAAATGTAAATTAATTAAAAAAAAATTAAAGTGTTTGACGGGCTCTTTAAGAGAGCGGCGATAAATATATTTCATGTCTTAAAGAGTGGCGGTCTTTATTACCGTTATTTCCAACAACAAGCCATGAACAATGCAGTTTGTCGCGACACTATTTATCTGTCGCTCTTTCAAAGAGCCCGACATACATTTTCATAATTTTTTTATAATTAATTTACAGTTTAATATTTAAAATATATGAAACAGCCGACTCAAATATTACACCATTTTTAAGATTTATTCCCTTATTTTATTATTTTGAAGACAATTGCACATTAACAGGTCCCCCTTCAAGTGGATTGGTTTTTTTGCAGGTGAGACAGGCTTAGATTATTCCTTTCCCTAGTCCCCACTAACTAATAACTTCTTATTAATTAAATTAAATCTAAGCAATTATTTTTATTTTCTTTTTAATATTATTATTTACATGTTATTAAGATTCAGACTGAATATTAAATATATATTCACCTATGGGCAACATGTGATGTGATGCATCACATGTTTACCATAAAATAATCATAATTCCAGCAGTTGAATTTTGAATCCTTCAATATCATTCGTTGAAACTTAATAATGAAGAGCATTGAGAGATTCCTGAATATTCTTATTTAATAAGAAAATAAATGCATATTTAATGATATAGTAATACAAGACTAGGTCAATCTTAGTTTATTTATTTATTAAATTTGATCGGAAAAAACTCCGAACGGTAAACAGTAAAATCCGAAAGAGTATTATTTATGAGTCTAAAGTTGTTATTGCTAGTTAATAATATATATTAATTATTTTTTATATTAATATTAATGGAACGAAAAAAAAATCTAAAATTAAAACATAATAATGAAGAGCATTGAGATTCTTGAATATTCTTATTTAATAAGAAAATAAATGCATATTTATTTTTATATAGTAATACAAGACTAAGTCAATCTATGATTCATTTATTTATTAAGTTTGATCGAATAAAAAAAAAAACTTCAAACTATAAAATGTAGAATTCGAATATTATATAGTTAGATGGCTTTAGAGTTGTTATTATTAATAAAAATTAATTAATTAACTTTTATATTAACATTAACGAATCCGAATATTCAAAAATAAAATAAAGTTAAAAGGAAATTAATTTAACTAGTAAAAAATGAAAGTTTAAACTAATTACTTGATCGATATACTTCAACAAAGAACGAATAAAAAACACGAAGGAGAAATTTATCGTACCTGAGAAGGATTAGTGTTGAAGCTCGGAAGCAAGTTGAGAGGATCGGAGACACTGTAGAGAAACAAGCATCCGAAAACGAAGCCCGCTAATATAAGACTGGCTCTCAAGTCAAACAAGCTGCTGCCGCCCCATACCGGAGCTTTCTCCGGCGAGGTTTTGCCGTTGACCTGGCCGCCGCCGCCGTTACTGACTTCTTTCGACATTTTCTCGGAGCTGTTGGGCGATCTCTGGTATTCCAATACCTCGTGATTGTCGAAATTGACTGTCAGCTACTATAAATCCGGCATTAGAATCAACGGTGATGGATCGACAAATATTGCGGTGGATTCTCCGAAGAGTTGAAGCTATTTGTTTAAGGAGATGAATTCAATTACAAAACAACAGAGAGAGAGAGAGAGAGAGTGTGTGTAGGTTTATGAAATAGAGAAGAAGGAGAAAGAGAGATGACAAGAGAATAGAGAAATGAGCGGACTTTTCTAAGGGATGGTTTAATCAAATTGTTGTCTCATATAAATTGGTATATTAAATCGTGACATAGCGGTGACCTGTTTAAAAAATATCGGGTTTCGTTTGGCTTATATACTGCGTCAAGTATATAAGAAGACGAATAGAATTGGGCACGGAACGACCTCTTGACTATACTAGGTCGCTGGTAGTGCTATGTAGACGAGGCCAGTGCGAGCCATGATTGCTCATTAAGTCTGATCGGAAAAAACCAGACCGTGAGCAGATAGCTCGAACATTACGTAGCGGGATGAGCCTACTGTTGTCACTACTTGTCATTTCCTTTAATTGGAAAAAAAAAAACAAAAAAAAAGTTATTACATGATTTTTTTGTAAAGAAATAAAATTTTGACTAATTTTTTTATTATATATATATATATTATAATTTCAAATTGTATAAAAATGAGTATGAGCCAACTGCGATGATGTGAAGTCTTTTAACGTGTATCTAATATGGATTTATTTATAATAAACAAAATTATAATGAAATACATTTAATGAAATAGTATCGCTCGAACTAAATGAAGTAGGACGAATATAATTGGTCAGAACGGACTGATATAGAATAGGAATGGAACTGTATTTCTTGAATCGGTTATAGGGAAAAAAAATCCACATTGGATCAAAACTGGTTCGGATTTGAAGGAATTAGTTTGATTGAGGGAAAAATAGTTCTGAATTGATTTCAAACTAAACTTTAACAAAGTCCTGTCCCTGAATAGGTTCGAGCCAATCCATAGGGTAGAGGTCCTAATGAAGATATTTAGTAACGATCCTTTGAATTTCTTATCGAATTCATCATATGTACACGTCAAAAACCTTATGTGACTGAAACATATTTTTTCTTACAATTTGATCGAAATTATATATAATAAATGTGGCAATTGGTTCTGTAAGACTGTAACTAAAAGTTTGGATAGAGGACTTAAAAAAGAAAACAAAGTTTGGGAATAATTTGTAAAGTAGTCAAACTTTATATACTGATTTAGTTATTAACTATTTTCTAGTTCTAGAAGAGAAGAGTGATGCCATAGTGGACCGGGTCTGTGCGCCCTGTTGACTGCGGGGTGGCAACGGGTCGCGGGTACCTGCTGACCCACGGGGCCCCGACTTGATTTTGACCCGTCGACCCGTGGGGCACGGGACGGGATTAGGTAGTAATAGGTACGGGGCGGGGCGGGTCCGGGTCTAGGGTTGCGGGGCTCCGTAGACCCGCTCCGTAATACTTATATATAATAAATTTAAATTATATGTTCATTTAATATGGTTAATATAGCAGTTAAATAAATAAGAAGGAACAAAAAAAGAAATAAATATACTTACCTCTTATATCCCTCTTTCCCTCTTAAATAAATACAAGGACCAAATTAGGGTTTGAGACTAAGACTCAATATACCCTCTTTCCCTCCCTCCCTCCCACAGCTGCTTTTGAGTTCTACATCTAGGGCTGGGCATAAAAACCGGTTCGGGCGAACCGACCGGAACCAAACCGGAACCGAACCAATATGAACCGGTTCTTAAATGGTTCGGTTTTGATAAGGAATATATGGAGCGGTTTTTGACTGGTTCAAAACCGGTTCTGAACCGGTTTTTCAGAACCACTTTTGTTACCTAAAGTCTAAATTGTTAGATAGTAATACACTCTTGCATCCTTTTATTTTTTTATTTTTAGAATAAAGAGCTATAAACAAGCCGAGTATCCGGCAAGCTCGACTCGACTCAGTTTATTCGAGCTCGAACTCGACCGTGCCTTAATTTTTCAAGCTCGAGCTCGACTCGGTGTCATACTTGACATGTTCGAGTTCGGCTCGACTCGGCTCGATAAGGTTAAAAAATTCAATTAAATTATAAATGGTGCACCTTAGCTGGAGGTCGAACTCGACTCGATTAGACTTTTGGCTCGAGCTCGAACTCTTCCTCGACTCATTATATACATATATGATATTATTACGTAAAGCTCGAAAAACTCAAACTCGAACTCGACTCGAATAGGCAAAAAAAAAAATGATTAGGCTCGCGAGCCTCTCGAGTCGAGTACAAGTGAACTCGAACTCGAATCGATATCAGAAAAAGATCGACTCGACTCGAGTGAGTCGAATTTGAATATTGACCAAGCCGATCTCGATAAGCTCACGAGTAGCTTGATTTGTTTACACTCATAGGGTAGATCCTTCACTATTTGAGTTTGGTTCATATTGGATATATAGGTGGTCGTAGCAGGTTTGTTTACTTATATATAGTTATTATATATTATGTTAGCCCAGATCAGTTCTACAATCAATTGAGTTCAGTTTTGAACTCGAAACTTAACTCATAAATAGTTCTATATTCTAACTGAGATGATAGATTAACTCGCTTAATATACAAATTTTCAACCAGAGATTTGCTGCACTTTTGAAGTTTGAGCTACGCCTCTTGACGTCGCTTAAAGTCTCGATATTTATATTTTAAATATTTGACTTTTTTATAATTTTAGATTGTTTCTAATTTAGACTTTGATACTCTCTCCTCTTAAGCGATCAATTGTGTTTATAGTTTGTATTTTGCAATTTTTTTGATTGCTTATGGATTATCAACTTGGGTGTGTATTTTGAATTTTAGTAAAAATAATGAAAAAAAGGTTCAAAACCGGTTCGAACCGGTTCAGAACCGGTTTTGCTATGGTTCGGTTCTAGGACCTAAAATCTGGTTCGGTTCTTACGTGGTACAGAAAATCAACTGAACCTAAAATCCGGTTCCGGTTCGGTTCTGAACCGGTTCGGCCCAGAACTGAACCATGCCCAGCCCTATCTACATCTCCTCTTCAACTCAGACAGAGACCAGAAACTCCAGACGGTGACAGTTCAGACCTCACATCATGCTCGACCAGATCTCGACCTCGACCCAGACCTCGATCCAGACCTCGACCAGATCTCGACATCGACCCAGACCTCGACCTAGCCGGCAGCCGCGACCAGATCTCGACCTCGCGCTCGCCCTAGCACTCGCCCTCGACCTAGCCCTCGCGTCCACCGCATCCAGATTTCGGTGTCGCTCTAGTTCAAAATCCCCTATTCAGATTCAACGGCTTGTGATTTGTGAATCAGTCCGTCTATTTTTTTTTTTTGGCCGAATCAGTCTGTTTAAATGGATTACTGTTAATTCAACACGGGGCGGGTCGGGGCTCCGCGGGTCGACCCGCGGAACATTTTGACCCCAGCTGATCTGCCCCGCAAGGTATATAGGGTGGGTCCGGGTCCGCCTGACCGACCCGCGGGGCGGCTTCGAGCTGGAGATATCCGCCCCGTTGCCATCCTTAGTGGCAACCAACATGGGGCCTCTTGGCTCCATGTTATGTAAACCTTAAAAATGATACTTTATTGATGGGGTTCTTATTTTTTTTAATTTATCAATCTACTAAGAAATGTAAAAAAAAAAAAAAAAACTAAACTAAATAAGAGGTATTGTATACTCTCATGTTATTTATGTTTTTTTGCCAAAATGCTAATTCACATTTCAATATTCAGATAAATTGTTAATTGAAATATTTTTTTAATAATTAATTGACTAGTTTAGTTTTCGCTTTATAAACAAATTGTTAGTTTAATTTTCTTTTACAAATTATTAGCTTAAGTTTTATTTTATGAAAGAATTTACTAGCTCAGGTTTTACTATTGAAATTGTTAACGAGTAAATTCGCCACAAAAGAAAACTCATAGTACCAAATTGTCTAAAAAATTAAATTTGAACCAGCAAAAAGTCTAAAAGAAACCAGCTAATCGAATACTCAATTACATTTTAAATTTGTAAAAAAAGTCAGTACAATTTATCTAAGTAACTAAGTGTGAGTTAACAATTCCTTAAGAGCATCCACAATGGTATTACATATTTTGCTTTCTTTAAAGGTGCCACGTAATTTTTTTATGTGTGGATTAAGAGCATCCACAATGGTATTCCTTAAACACGTGTTTTACATATTTTTTACTTAAAATGTATGCAACAATGGTTTTATATAGCATTCCTTAAAAGTGTGACCCATCTACTTTTACGTAACATATTCCTTAAATTTAAGGACTGCACTATGTATTACGTAACTAATATTTAATTATAAATTAATTCATTTTATAATTAATGTTAATTTTTTATTGGTGGTTGTTGAAAATTTTAATAATAAAATATATTTAACTAATATGTTTAAGTAATACGATTGCAGAGAAAATCTTGTTTACGTGTATCTTAACTTTACGTATTACTTAAAGTGTACATAAATGTCTATGTGGCAGCTTTAAAGAATACAATTGATGTAAAACCATTGTGGATGCTCAATACATAAATTTATGTAATGCTTAAATAATAGTAAGTCTACTATGGTTTTACTTAACTATATTACGTAAACATATTTTATTATTAAATTTTAACAAATAATTTAAAAGTAGTTATAACTAAAGTTTCAATTGTGTCGTTACAATGGGCTAAAAAAAATTGTGTCGTTACAATTAAGTTTTTATCTAATTTTGCAACAAGATTTGTGTTATTTGTTTTATATATATCTAGGAATATATGTATATAACTAAGATATCTGCTATATATTCATTGTATATATACATATGGAAAAGAACGGTTGTGTTTGGAAAAAAAATGAGGACAATTAATTTTACATAAACATAAAGCATTCCTTATATTTAAGAAATGTTTTATGTAAAAATATAAATTTACTGGTGAGTCCCATTTTTAAGGACGGCTATGTAAAATCATTGTAGATAAATTTTTTCACTTTACATAAATAAACATGTATGACCTACGTTTACCTAATCCTTATGTAATACCGCTATAGATGCTCTAATTTAATGTAATTTATTAGTTTTTATTGGTGGTCTTTTAGGTTTTGTAGAAGGGGCCTCCTACGCGTATAGTTGACCAGAAAAAATAAAATAAAAAGAAAGCTGAGATCGTGCCTCATTGTTAAGATCGTGTCTCACTTTTCGTCTTCAAATCGTGTCTTTTGTTAAGATTTTAATACACGTCTTTTAATTTAATATTTTATTTATAGAATTTACCAATCTCAAAATATTTTTAAAAAAATCATAAAATTAATTATATTCAGAATGCGTATCAATATCTTAACGGTGAGAGACGACACAAAGAGTGCTTAATAGATCTTATCCATAAACGACCGTAGATACATATATAAAAATTAAAAATACAGAAGGCTAATTAATACCTACGCAGTTTGATGGCAGCTAAGTCTCGGATTTTAAGAAATGTAATTAATACTGGATCAGGAGAAATGGCCCGACCATAATTATTTTCCTCTATTTCTCAATAGATTAAAACTTCATATCATTTATTAATTTATTTGTTGATCCATTAGTATATATATATATATATATAATATAGTATATGGTTAATAATCAAATTCCCACCTCACTTAATTTTGATCTAACTACAAATCCTTATCTGATTTTTTTGTTCTAATAAATTTTTTTTGACTTGGTTATATCAATTTCTTTTTTTTTAAGCAAATTGTACTATTTCTTAAAAAATTTCGTAAAATTAGATAGAAGACGAGCATGTTCTAACTACGTGAAATCTTTTGATGTGATAGATTTAGTAATAAATTGAAATAATTTGAGTGAAATACCATAAATTGGACATACAATTGCATCTCTTCTAAACGGTGTATTTCAATTGAGTGTCCAATTAAAATTATTTTACTGCAATCATTTATTTTACTACATATCAAAACACCTCACATGATGAACAGTTGCTTAGTTTCTGTCTAACTTGATGAAAATTATAACATACATAGCAATTTGTATAAAAATTGAAAATTCGATAACCAAATTTGAAAATTTAAAGTTTAGGTAGCATTTTATAATTAAGTTACATTTCATGTAGAAATTTGCTTATTTAACTTAATATATTATGTTATATGTTAATATACTAAAATAAGAGCACGTGCCAACTTGTTTCCTCCGTCCAAACAACTCATATCGGTTGTTTGTATTGTCTATTTATGGTCACTAGTGCTTTGTGAGGGAATCTATTAATAATTGTATCGGTAGTTAATGTGCCGTTTTTTGTTTGCTTGTTTGTTTGTTTTTTTTTTTTTTTGTTTTTCAAATGTTAATGTGCTGTTAGAGTCGCAATGTTTTTCTGATAGATCGGGAACTTCATTAAATTAGTACAAAGTATCCCATATAGAATCAATATCGTTGCGTTTATGTCGATGATAGGTTAGTCTATCGTTGGTTATTCAGTAACAAAAGTCAGATTGGAAATATGAGAGTTTGAATGGGCAAATTTGATTGCCGGTATTGCGATATACTAATACCGGTATTAGTTAATACATGCTTAGCTAATACATGCTTAGCTAATACAATGCTTGATTGAGCCATGTATTAGGATATCCTAATACAATGTTTGAATGAACTTTGTATTATGATATCCTAATACAATGACTAAAATACCTAAATACCCTTACTTGCATTTTCAATGAATATATATTTTACATATGATTAATTTAACAAAGATAAAATTTAACAAAAATAAGTAACTTCAATTATTTAAAATAATAATTTTCATAAAAAAAAATTCAAATTTATGTATAAATAGTAAAAACTATTTTTGCTAATGTATAAATATGTATATATATATATATATAAAAAGAAAATAGTACAAAACAATTGAAAAAAGTGATTAACCCGACCCGACCCGTTCTAGCCGGGCACAGCTCGAACTAACCAAAGCAACATAAAGCAACCCGATCCGAACAACCCGAATTGCTCAGCCCGGCCCGAACCGCACAGCCCGACCCGAATTGACATGCCTGGCCCGAACCACCCAGCCCGGCCCGAACCGACCAGCCCAGCCCGGCCCGAACTGACCAGCCCAGTCCGAATCACCCAGCCCGGCCCGAACCGACCAGCCCAACCCGAACCACCCAACCCGGCCCGAACCGCCCAGCCCAAATTGCCCAGACTGGCCCGAACGCCCAGCCCGGCCCGAACATGACTCGGCCCGACCCGTGTCCGAAGTTTCGATGTAAACGGAGTCCGGCCCGAAGCTACGACGTAAACAGTGAGAGTTTGCCATATATTACAAGGGTAAATTGGTAATTAAGAGATTGGTATTAGCTAATGATTTACTTTTAGATGGTATTAATTATTACCAAATTCCTTCTATAAATAAGTATTAGCTAATACCAATACCAAGTTGACACAAACACGGTATTAGCTAATACCGGTATTAGGATATCGCAATACCGGCAATCAAACGTGCCCTATGTTGTGATTAGTTTATGATTAACATTAGGGTTGAGCAGGAAAACCCGAAAGCCCGAAAAACCCGTCCCGAGCACGTCCTGAAAAGCCCGGTCCCGAATAGACCCGAGCCCGAGCGGGTGGGACTTTTATTTTCAATTCGGGCTCGGGCTTTTGTGCCAAAATCCCGAAAAGCCCGAGCCCGTCCCGAATTTTTTTTTTAATACTATATAATTATATATATCTCCATTATTTGGTTTCTACGCCTCCCTTTCTCGGTTTCTTCTTTTCCTCACGATTTGTATTCCTCTCAAGCTCCTAAAATGACGATGCGCCTCCCTCTCCAAATTCCAGCACTCTATCTTCCTCCATGTTTGAAATTTTTTTTTTTCAGATTTTTTAAAGATTTTTTTGTTAAAATTCGGGCTAGCCTGAGCCCGAGTCCCGAAGTCCCGTCTCGGGCGGGCCATTTTCCTCATTTTCGGGCTCGGGCTAAAATTAATGTCCCGAAAATTTCGGGCTCAGGTAAAAGCCCGCCCGTCCCGGCCCGAGCTCACCCCTAATTAACATTACTAACTAATTCTTTTAGTAAAAAAAAATAATATGTAGTGACTGAAACATGAAAACAAATAATAACAAAATGTAGGATAAAAAAAAAACCATTATATTTCTTTAGATATGAATATTTTTTTTTATTGAAAAATACAATTATTTAAGAATTGTAACCATTTTGAGATACTTATTGTAATAGTATTTTCAAAGCCTAGTAGTTAAAGTATGTATAATGTAAGAAAAAAAACTACACTTAATCAAGCAATTTTATAATATAAACCATGACAGCGCGCACGCGCGTAGCGCAGGCAGATATTTAGTAATATAATAATATAATATATAAGAAATAAAAAGTAAGGTTTGGAAAAACTATTGGAGAAGCTAATGTTCAAAACTTTCACCATGATGGGCCACAATGCGCTGATGGGCCGAGCCCAGGCTTTTCTTACCTGAGCGGCCCTATACTCACCGTCGGCGGCAAGTCTTCTTCTTCGTAGTTAACGCCGCCGCGCTATTTGGCAGTTATTTCGAGAGGGAAAGAGGAAATGGCGGCCGGAGTTGTCTGCACACTGCCGGTTTCGTTTATCATCAATGGCGAAACCAGAGTCGGAATCGAAATCAACAGCAGCTCCGGTTTCACCGTTCCATTGTCTCTCCGCCATTGCCATAGAAGCAGCTTAGCTCCTCTATCTCTTAAACAGAATCGCCGGTACTGTGTGGTAGCCTGTGTTCCATCTCAATCTACTCCGTCTACATCCTATTCGGATAATGATTCTCTTACGGGGAAGAAGCTCTTCGTCAGTGGTCAGCTCCTCTTCTCTTCTTTAACCTAGTTAAATTTGATTCAATCTACTGTATAGCTGCTGCAATTTCAGTTCAGGCTGGATTTTCGATGCAATTTCGAATTAGAACATTCTGCAGTTCAATCTACTGTATAGCTGCTGTAGTTTCAGTTCAGGTTGGATTTTTTATGCAATGTTGAATTAGAACATTCTGCAATTCAATCTACTGTATAGGCGCTGCAATTTCAGTTCAGGTTGGATTTTTGATGCAAATTCGAATTAGAACATTCTGCAAATCAATCTAGTGTATAGCCGCTGCAATTTCAGTTCAGGCTGGATTATCGGTCCAATTTTGAAATAGAACATTCTACAAATCTATCTACTGTATAGCTGCTGAAATTTCAGCTCAGGTTGGATTTTCGATGCAATGTCGAATTAGAACATTCTGCAAATCAATCTACTGTATTGCTGCTGCAATTTCAGTTCAGGTTGGGTTTTCGATGCAATGTCGAATTAGAACATTCTGCAAATCAATCTACTGTATTGCTGCTGCAATTTCAGTTCAGGTTGGGTTTTCGATGCAATGTTGAATTAGAACATTATGCAATTCAATCTACTGTATATCCACTGTAATTTCAGTTCAGGTTGGATTATTGATGCAATTTCGAATTAAAACATTCTGCAGCTTGTTCTTAGATCTAACTCCATTGTTAGGTTAAATGTCGACTTTATTCATCTGTCAAAACATACTAATGGCTGGACTGGATCCAAATTAACTGGAATGTCATGCTGCTTGATTGAATTCTACAGGACTTTCGTTCCGAACCACCGAGGAGAGCTTGCGAAACGCCTTTCAAAACTTTGGGCAACTGGTAGAATGTAAGTACATCATCGTATCATGCACGAATCACATAGAGATTGAACTGATAATCAGTTACTTGACACAATAATTCATATTTGCCTTATACCGATGTTGATTCAGTTTTAGCCTGTCAAGATAGAATTATCATCAAGTGCTCACAATGTTTATGTTTTTGTTGCAATCATCAGTGAACTTGGTGATGGACAAAATTGCAAACAGACCCAGAGGGTTCGCTTTTATTCGTTATGCTACTGGGGAAGAATCTCAGAGAGCTATCGAGGGAATGCACGGCAAGGTACGGTTTCATTTCGGACAAGAATACCGTTGAATCGCTGCGTTCATATTTCTGACGAACATGAAATCTGATTATGTGTTTCAGTTTCTGGATGGGAGGGTGATATTTGTCGAAGTTGCAAAACCCAGATCGGAACTCCGCCCTAGACAGAACCCGAGGTAGTCGTAGTAATGTAATGGATGGAAGTTAAGAAAGTGTGTAATTCGAACATGTAATGCATTGCTGTCTTGAGGATATTGTACAATGTTGAACAATTTGAACTCATTCATTCATTAAGTCTGCGTGGACAAAATGCATTAGGGACATGTCACCATTTGAACCCATTGGAGGGGTAGTTGAATTTGGTTGGGCTCGGCCCAGATTATGTCCAACAAGGTTTAGTTGTTTTTTAAAAGGGTTAAGAACATATAAACTGTCTATAGTTTGCAAAAGTGAGATTTTGGTGTCTGAAATATAAAATGTTAATATAGATTGTCTGAAGTTTTATTTTTGTTAAAATTTCGTTTTTCATCCAAATTTGTTGTTGAAATTGTCAGAATAATGTGAATGCAAATTGACCCTTATACTATTATATTTACTCCGGCAGGCCACCAGCCCACCACCCTACTCCGGCTGGTGGCCATAGCTAAAATTTCGGCCACCGCCACCACAACCCGGCGACCGGCCACCACCCTACTCCAACCGGCGACCGGACACCACCTAACTCCGACTGGTCACCATCTAACTAGACGCAATTTTGTGATTTATTTTTTTATTGGGTTATGTGATAAGCACATTACCAAGTTTTGTCAATTTTAACTGCACATTTGGATGGAAACATCAAATTTCAACAAAAGTGAAACTTCAGACACCAAAATTTTACATGGATCAAACTTCAAACAATTTAAAAATTGTTAACATTTTTAAAAAGTTATATTAGTTAATATATATTCTAGACTAGAGTAGCAGAAAAAAAGAAAAGAAAAGGGTGTACTCAATTATATATGCATAACTCAAATTTAGACTTGAATTCATTATAGATTTTATTGTATCTCTTTTAGAAGATGATATATCGCGACTCGAACTTAAATGAAGATGTTTCCTAAAAGCAGCGTGTCTACCAATTTCACCATAACGGTTGGCGTAGTTGAAATAATATACACCAATTCTGAAATAACTTTTGAAATAGTTGTAGCTTAGTTCTAAAATATAGACAAAATTTTAAATTTAAATCTAGAAACTTATACGAATTTTTAATTATTCAATCAAAACTTTATAATTGCTCCACTAAAAAATGTTCGTTCTAATTATTCACTAATATTACCCTCGATTTTTTTAATTTATTTATTTTATTTTGACTTCGTCCATGCTTCAAAATGATATCCAATTTCATCTCCATTTACACGCCAAGTGCTCCAAACCGAAACAAAAAGCAGTGCGTCCGCACACATACTTAATAAGTGAAGCAACACAGCAGAGATCAAGCAAGAGTCCTAGTTGGTCTGAAACAGAGCACATTGTGTGTTTGCTCGACGAATTTATTGCATGGAGGAGATTACGGTCTTGTTTGGTTCGAATTGATAAAAGATTTGCTGCATGTTGACAGTGCATGGAAGATGCATTCATGCACGTCCCATCCTTTTTTTTCTTTTTCGCCGGGTATATTACGTGTCTATTAGAAATGCAGCGCCCGTAGTATATTTACCCACACTTAGAATACGTTGAAATATAAACATTAAACCATGTATTTCACTTGAAATTCCACATGGTATTATAGCGTGCAGATTTAAATATTTGCAACAGTAAGTTAAGCCTCAAATTAATTAAAAAGTTTTACGTGATGAACTTTTAAATTGTTTCAACAGACATGAAGGCGAAGGTTACGTTTGAAGTATAAAAATCAAACCACACTTTTATATATCAACTTAAGGTTTTTGGACATTTGGATGATTAGTTAGTTTAAAACAAATATTTTTACCTATCACATTAAGGTTTTGGTATAATTGGTCAAGTATAGTCTGAAATTTCACATAAAAATCACCCCCCCGCAGCGGATCAATCGGTAAGGAGGACTAAAATAAGGCTAAGCGACAATCACAAGGAGCCCGTCCTAAAATTGTGCAAGCGGACGTAACTTTTCCTCTAAACTTAGGATCATAATTTTTAGATAAATTTCCAAAAGTTCCATCCCGAATTTCTAATTAAGAATTTCTAATTAATCTTTCCTCCTATAATGTTACTTATTTTAACTTCGAATTGTATAATATTGATGTTTGTATGAGAATTTGATGTGTGTTGAAGAATGGTAACGATATGTGGTTTTTTATTTTCGATTTTGGTGTAAATTTTATATTGACCCGAGTTTATCCCGAATTACAAAAATCTGAGACAGATATGTCTTTTTTTTTCCTAAACTTGGACTCAGGCTCATAATATAGGCATTTTTTAGAAGAAAAAAAAATGTATGTCCGTCTTTGCCCAAACTCACCCCTAAGATAAATTATTAATCATGAATATTTTTTTATTACTAAAGTTTAGCAAAACTTAAACAATTAAATTCAAAACATATATAATTAAGAGATAAAATGTTGAACCGTTGCACCGTATACATATTAACGTACCATCATCCACTTACTTTGGCTACTGCGATAACTCTTTCTCTCATGCACTCTCGCCCATCACCCGGCAAAAATGTAAATAAGTTATTGACGTACTGTTTTATTACTACTATTATGATACTTGTGTTACCGTTTCTCTTACTCATCCAGTACACGAGTAGTAATGATGATCTTGTGTAATATTGGACAAGTGGTTGCTTCTTCTTCTCGTTATCGTTAGCCTTGGATGAGGAGACGTAACATGAATCTCAGTTATATATATTTGACGTGACTAAGGCCTGTTTGGTTTGACGATCGATAGTAGTTAACACGTCTTAAACAAGTCCATATCATGTCTTGGTGCGTACTAATTGTATACACAAGTAAGTAAAAGCGAAAAGAAATGCATTACTGTTAGTTTCACTTCTTAATCACACATATATGCATTACTAACGAATACGGACATAGGATGCAACATTAGTTAATTAGTAGGAGTGAACCAAATACCCGATTGCTGGATTCGGAACCAAATTGGAACCGGTCTTTTGGAGCCGTTCTAGGTAGAAGTTAACGATGATAGAAATTGATATTTTCGGTTTCGATTCCGGGATAAGTATTTGGATACATAAATACTCGGAACCGAAACCGATTTAGTATATACATATATATTTTGTGGGTTTCCAAAGGTGGTCATAGGGGATCATTCAAAAAGGTAGCATTTGTAGCATGACACCTAAACTAATCGTTACTCGCACTGGGTAAAGTGATGACATAATTATTATTTTTTCATTTCTAGGGTCTCAGCGGAGTTTGGCCTCTAACATCGGGTTAATGGATGAAACTTTGAATTGCTACACTATATTATATATATATATATATATATTAATCCTACCCTTTTGGCCACAAAAAAAAAAAAGTAATCCTACCCTATTTTTTTTTTTTTAAATTATTCGTTGTGTTATATGATTGTGGGATGATTGTAATATTTGAAACCTGGGTTATCCTACTTAAATTTTAACGATGTGTACTTTAGGCCTTAAAAAATGCAATTATTTTCAATTTGACACTCTAAAATCTTACATAAGCTGTATCAGAACTTCTTTTACTTTGATTATTTGCAGATAATTTAGTTATTACCTTCTCTTCAAGAAAAATTTCAGTTTCGTCCCTGCTACCAATTGACTTTGATATGTGAAGTCCCTCTCATCACGAGCCTATACAAATAAACCTAGATTGCATTGATGGAGGGAGTGTTAACCTCCAAATCCGACATAACAGTTTGTTTTCGGTTATTTAACCCTTAATCTTACACTGTGGTTCCAAGTTTCCCCTCAAGCATTTATAGCGTCTAATTTCACCCTTGAACTAAACTAATTAAGATTACATTTCACCACAAGCTTTTGACTTTAGTTGTCAAGAGCACCATACTTTTGGTTTTTTTTATTACTAGGGTGTATTTAATTGTAACATATGTAAAACTTTAGAAGTATGAAAAAGTAAGAAATATTTTAATCACACTTAATATTTGCATCATACTATTAATAATATCAGATTCTCTCTAGGGTTCACATTTAAGACAATAAAAAATACAAAAAAAAAATATCAAAAGTATGGTGCTTGTGGAGCATGATAGAAAGATCCGTTGAATTGCATACTGTTAAAGTTAAGGATGATATTTCGTAGATAATAAAGCTTTTTTTTTAGATGAGAATTTCAGTAATAAAAAATAATATAATGAATAACTGGGAAAAAAAAAATCTACCTAAGCATGAAAATGAAACAAAAACAATTAATCGGGATGCCAATCCCATTAGAAACTCGACCAACAAACATCTACCAATTTTCCAATCCGTAACGATAGTCTCGTGAATATCTATCTATTAACACTATTAATACAATTCTCAAATCTTCAAGGAGAGTCAAATCCATTAAACAGATTAATTACCTTCAAATTTGGTAGACAAGACAGCTCTAGTACCATAATAAATTACAAATTTAACACACATATTTTGAATTATAAAACATGAAACCAATTCGGACCCTCCATTAGACAATGCACGCCCATCAATTTTTTGAACTTATTTTTCCATCATTTAATGGAATCTGAAGCTTCTGCATTTTCCACTCCATGAGAGAGAGTTTGATAAGATACTTCATTCTCACAAAGCAAAAAGTAGGTCCAATGAAAACAAGTTGTTTTTTTTTTTAAATGTATTTTTAAAAAATATGATCATTTAATACATTCATTAAACTTCCTAATCGAATTAAACTTCCTGATCGGCTTAGTCAGCTGACTCAAACCAGGTCGCCTAGATCGAGAGACCCGGTTTGAATCAGACCCAGCCCAAGATAGATGGTTCACTTTGACGCTAAGGATCAATTCAACCCAAAATTGACTATTGGGGTCAAATTTATCCATCCATAGTTTGATTGGTTCAATTGGTTATTGGGGTTAAATTGATTTTCTACAATGCTTGTGAAGTATCATGTTTGTGTTTTTTTTACTATTAGAGTAATCTTAATTGTAATATAAGTAAAAGTTTAACAAAAATGATACGGAGTACGATATAACAAAATTCTGAAACATGTGTCTGTGAGTAAATATGGAAATGCCCAAAAAGTTGTTACAAATTACACTCTATACCACTAAGACTAATTCATAGATTTCCGGAATGCTAAAAGCGGAATATGTATCAACACTCGAAGTTTAAAGGTATGGATTTTTTTAAATTACATTTCAAATTTGCATCACATCATTACTATAACAATTTATCTCTAGGGTTCACCTTCAAGGTAATAGAAAAATGTAAAAAAGATGATACCACAAGCATAGTGTTTGTGGAGCATAATATAAAGACCCATCAAATAAACACATCTAGGCTCGACTTCGGGCTAGATCTGACCCAAATTAGGTAACCAAGTCAACCTTTGCTCAACTGACTCATATCAGGTCACCTAGATCAAGCGACCTGATTTGGGTCAGACTCAGTCCAAGGCCGAGCCATAAATGGATCACTATGACCCTAAGGATCAATTCAACCTAATTGACCATTGACGTCAAATTGATCCATCCACAGTCTGGTCGATTTAATTGGTCATTGGGGTCAAATAGACTTGTCTATGGCTCGACCTTGACTGGGTCTGACTCGAATTAGGTCGTTAGGTCGGACGATATGTGGTTCAATTAGCCAAGGTTGCTCGGAAAATTTTGAAGTAGCTAAATTCAACACGGATACAGGTCTCTTGCCCCACTCTTTCTGTCCCAGATCATGCCTCGTCGTTAAGATCTTGACACGTGTTGTGGGTGTAGTTAATTTTGTGGTTTTTTTAAAAATCATATTGGGATTGGTGAACCCTACAAGGAAAATATCAAATCTAAGGACATGTGACAAAATCTTAACAGTAAAGCACGATCTAAGACAAAAAGAGTGATATAAAAGATTTGAATCCATTCAACACAATATATATATATATAGCAACAAAAACTTTATTGAGTAGCAGAGAAAAAGCTACAAAGACTTAAATCGATGTCAACAGAAGTCAATACCCGAACCATATACAACTCCATTGCTGATGATCGAGCAATGCAAAATAAACCCTAGCTAGTTAGTATGGTGCGTTCTTGACTTCCATTCTAACAAAACACTATATCTTCATAATCAATCTCCCTCACCCAAAAAAGAAAACATGTTCTCCGACCAAAAAAAGAGAGAAAGGTGGTGGGTGTAAAATCTAATGAACAACTGACACAAACCATTGAAACAAAAGGACCAGCTGCAGTAATTTCTCAGACATGGCGGCATTGATGTTCTCCAACTAACCCCAACACTCCATTCATTATGTTCTGATGTCCGTCTTTAAAGATCCTGCAGAGCTCTAACGAATTGTGTAATGTTTTTTTGGTTAACAACCTATAAACGGTTGAGATTTACCCTATGTGAAATTTTAGTGTCTGAAGTTTAAATTGTTGATATTCATTGTCTGAAGTTTTAACTTTGTTGAAATTTTGTTTTCCGTCCATTTTTGCTGTCATATTTAACAGAATGGTGTGAAAAGTCAAGATTGCCTCGTCGACCACCACCCAACTTCGGCCAACCACCACCAAAACTCCAACTGGCCGGCCACTACCCTACTCCGGCCGCCACAACCTAACTAGGGGCAGTTTTGGGATTTATTTTTTTATCGGGTCATGTGATAAGCACATGACCAAGTTCTGTCAATTTTAACAGCAAATTTGGACAGAGACAGCAAATTTCAACAAAGTTGAAACTTCAGACAGTCAATGTCAACAGTTTAAACTTCAGACACCAAAATCTCACCTATGACAAACTCAGACAGTTTATAAGTTCTTAACCTTTCTTTTTCCTTAGGGCTCAGCTAAAATGCAGTCGATTGCAAATACGTTGGAAATTTGCATCCGTTAAATCACAAGCCACGAGATCTGTGTAGCTAAGGGACGAATAGTATAGTTATAAGGATCTCGAGCCTTGAAATTGAAAATTTGTCAACTGTATTTGCAATCGACTGCATTTTAACCGAATCATGACGCGGGACAGTTCAGGGCTGCCTTTATTTGCTGCACGGTTGTGGAGATAAGGCTGTTGATGGTTGTCACTGACTCCAGGTTCAGCTTTGAAGAAGGCAGGCTGCTTACTAGGATCTGGAAAGCCACGGTGATCAGCGACCCGCCCGACCCGGACCGACCCGAGCTAGAGGAGGCCCCGTCTGTTGGTGTCGGGTCGGGTCGGCCATCGGGGCAGATAGTGAACCCGGACGGTAGGAGAGGGATGTATGACGTGTCTTGCCCGCTCATCGCTAGGTTTATGGCCGGAAGGTCGACGGGGCAGTAGACCACTAGGGAACCCGAAGAGTCGATGCAGCTCTCTTGTAGAATCAACATGTTGTTTTGGCTCGTGTTGAATGCCTATTGTGAAATTCGTATCAATTAATTGAACTAGGGGTAAATAATTAAAAAAAAAAATTAATAACCTAAATACAGTCACAACTCACAACTATAGATCATTTTACTAATCGTTGTCCCCGATATAAAATGTTAATATTCGGTGTTCCAACTATCAGATTTGTTGATTTCCATTTTTTTCCGACTGATTTTAGTATTAAAATTGACGTTTTAAGCAAAAAAAACATGTTGTATTCCAATTTTCTAAAGTATCAAATATGTTTGCTCATGGTTTAGGCGTATTTAATGCATAAAAAATTGTTTTTGTTCCGTCAATTTTAAGAGAAAAAAGAGGGAATCAACTGACCTGATAGTTGAGACACTGAATATCAATATTTTAAATTTGAGACACGATTAGCAGCATGCCTATAGCTAAGACTGTTTTTATAAAAACTCAAAATTGAGGTTTTTTAGAACTTTGAGAGGGGTTTTGTAATTATGGTTTATAGAAGGAAAAGAAGTATAGGACTAAAAAGGCAACATAGAGGTACCCTGAGGACTGAGATGCAGTTTCCTGGATGTGACCCATTTGCTATATGGGCAACCTCTTGGACAGCATTGTTGTTTGATAGCACGTCCCACTGGTCAGTCAGTACACAATATCATAAATGTAAACTTAGTATATATATATATATATATATATAAATACCGTAATTAAATTTCACACTTTATAGCATTATGTTTAAATTATATACCTGAGGACGGGTTCTTTCGTCCTTGAAAAAATTGAAGACGTTTTGTGCGGATATCGGGAGCCAAATAGTGGTGGCGGCACTTAGAACAACGCCATTGGGTTGGCCCGGATCGGTGCTCTTGTGGAGCGCGACCCGAACCCCGACCTCACTCATCCCAGACAGAGTCGTCCAACGTTGTTGCCGGTTTGAAGACGCACCAATGCTCGCGCAGAAGTTGTTTACCATCCTCTGCGCAAGCTTCATCATGCTCTTCTTTCCATCCGCAGAGGGTATCACTGTAAAAAAAAACGCAACACGTTAATCAGAACCGTCTAAATAGAGAAATTCTTCTATACCTCAGCTGCAACACATGGCAGCTGAGGTGTTACAACTTAATCTATTCAGCATATGACATGTGGCCATAAGTGAAGATATTTTTGCCACATGTCACATTGTGGATGGATAAGTGCTAACACCTCAGCTGCCACATGTTGGTAGGGAAGAATTTCTCGTCTAAATATGTAGGACCCACTGAGATCTTTTTACTATGTTTCACAATTACCATGCTTGTTAGTTTTTTTTTTTTTTTTCTTTTTGCATTTTTTATTAACTTAGAGCATCCACAATGGTTTTACATAAATTGTATTCTTTAAAGTTGTCACGTAGACATTTATGTACAATTTAAGTAATACGTAAATTTAAGACACATATAAAAAATATTTATTATGCAATCGTATTACTTAAACATATTCCTTAAATATATTTTATTATTAAATTTTCCAACAACCACCAATAAGATATTAGCATTAATTATAAAATGAATTAATTTATAATAAAAAATTGGTTACGTAATACATAGTGCATTACTTAAATTTAAGGAATGCTTTATGTAAAAACATAAATTTACGTGCGAGTCCCATCTTTAAGGAATGCTATGTAAAACCACTGTAGATAGTTTTTGTTGCTTTACTTAAATAAATATGTAGGACCCACGTTTACGTAATCTTTACGTAATACCATTGTGGATGCTCTTAATTGTGAACTTTATAGGAAAATTGACATTAAATAATAGTGTGATGCAATTTTATAGCTAAAATAAATTATATACTTTTATAGTTTTACGTTATAATTAATTCCTCCCTATTAGTATAAAGAGCACAAATATGTTAGAAAATCCTGACCAACCAAAAAATTTCAAATTGTTATAAAGGAATATGAAACTTGGAGAGCAAGTTTCCTTCTAAGATCAAAGATTAGTTCATTATACCTCCTCCGAGATCTCGAGTGGCGGTGCCCGTCACCATAAGGCAAGCGATTCGTTCACACATTCGCTCGAGAGTGGCGAGCCACCTCTCCGCTCCAAATGCTAGGCCGCTGTAAACTATATCCCTGTCTCGATTATAATTGGTAATTTTTTTTAAAAAATCCGAGATTGATAAAAATGTAATAACGGATGTTAATATAAATTACAAATTACGAACCGAACCTGTAGAGTCTATGAATCGGGGATTTATCTTCGACTTCTACGTGCTCGACCCAAGTAACCTATAAGGACCATGTAAGTATAGGCATAGGGACCATTTCATTTGTCAAAAATGTATGTATTGTATGAATCTAACCTTGGAGTAGCCATTAGGAAGGTCTTGAATTAGGCAGCCTGAGGGGAGCCTCTGAGATTGGCTCGGAGGGACGAACTGATCGTGTCGGGAAACATCGTACGAGACATCTACTATGGCCCACAGACCTTGTTCGATCTGTTGACAGTAACGGAGGAAGAAGAACTCTCGGGTTGGCAAAAGCGGCGATAGAACTTGCAGTTCTTCGTACATCTAAATTTACGAGGAAAAAAAAAAGTTTGATGGTGCAATAATCGGTGCGGAGAATAACGAAACAGCGATTTTAGTAAATAACCAAATATTACGAGCAGCTAATGACTCACCAGAAGCAACGAGCCATTATGGCCAGTTAATACGGGCGAAGAAATTACTTCGATGGTTCGGGCTATCGAAACTATGGTTGGGAACAGCTCCATCCATTTATTCTGCAAAACAGAGTATTTATTAGCATTAGCAATGTTACAATGTCGAGTATTTTCGAGTGTACGAAAATTTACCGAATCCATGAACATGTCCACAAGCGCCAAACCGTTCATGATCACGACTCTCGACTCCCTCGACGCCTCGATTCGGACATTAGGGTTTTTGAGCTGAGAATTAGAGCGAGGGAACATTTGGTCGTAGCAGTCGAGATTGAGGGTGTCTCGACCATCATCGCTAGATTTCATCCATAAGGGGTCGTTTGTTTGGACAAGACGTAGCAGCTCGTCGATGGCGTTTCCGGCAATGTCTGCCATCAGGGCCTTGTCGATATCGGAAAATGCCATCGGGTGGAAGGGCAAACCGGGAATTGCGGAGGAGCTGCTGCTTCCGGGAAGGAGGTCGAGATCGAGAGACGGGCCCGCCATCGCGTGGGCCCCGAAGCTCCCCATGGATAAATCCAGGGATGAAACATGCATGGAAGGAACTGGTGGGAGCTGAGAGATTGGCCTTCCTATGTACTTTGCAGCAATGCTAGAGACTCTATCAAGCTGCAGAATCAAGATTCAAGATCAAAATAATTAATTGGGTTTAAAAAAACCGAACTTTGAACATTTTGCAAAAAAAGAAAAAACATTTTTTTCCTCCGGAATCGTATATATATTACAATCACGTCATGCATATAGTTTTGTTAGATTTCCATAATTTGTTAAAAGCTCAGTTCAATTGAATCATCAGTAAATAGTAAAAACCTCTTCTTTGAGCCAAGGCATTCTGTATCCGTAAGTAAAAAACCGAACTTTGATCATTTTGAAAAAAACAAAAAAAACAATTTTTTCCTCCGGAATCGTGTATATATGACAATCACATCATGCATATAGTTTTGTTCAATTTCCATAATTTGTTAATAGCTCAGTTCAATTGAATCATCAGGAAATAGTAAAAACCTCTTCTTTGAGCTAAGACATTCTATAACCGCAAGTAAAAAACCGAACTTTGATCATTTTGCAAAAAAACAAAAAACATTTTTTCCTCCGGAATCGTGTATATATGACACACATCATGCATATAGTTTTTGTTCAATTTCCATAATTTGTTAAAGTTCAGTTCAATTGAATCATCAGTAAATAGTAAAAACCTCTTCTTTGAGCTAACACATTCTATATCCGCAAGTAAAAAACCGAACTTTGATCATTTTGCAAAAAAAAAAAAAAGACATTTCCTCTGGAATCGTATATATATGACAATCACATCATGCATATAGTTTTGTTCAATTTCCATAATTTGTTAAAAGCTCAGTTCAATTGAATCATCAGTAAATAGTAAAAACCTCTTCTTTGAACTAACGCATTCTATATCCGCAAGTAAAAAACCGAACTTTGATCATTTTGCAACCAAAAAAATAAAACATTTTTTTCCTCCGGAATCGTATATATATGATAACATCATGCATATAGTTTTGTTCAACTTCCATAATTTGGTAAAAGCTCAGTTCAATTGAATCATCAGGAAATAGTAAAAACCTCATCTTTGAGCTAACGGAAAATCATTTTGCAAAAAAAAAAAAAAACAAACAAACAAACTTTTTTTGAATTGAGTCGTGTATATATGACAATCAATCATGCATTTTTTAAAAGCAGCTCAGTTGAATTGAATCAAGAAATAGTAAAAACCTCTTCTTTGAGCTGTGCATTCTCCATCCGCAATTTATGTTCATCGAAGTAGCAATCCTCGCCGATCGGCTGCGTGCCGCAAGACGGGCAGATTACGTTCTTGAGGGCCTCTCGAATCGCAATGTTTTCGCACCGGATTCTGTCGTTCTCCGATTTGAGCGCAGAATTATCAGCTCTCTCATGTTGAGCCTATAGGGATGGAAATGGTGAGTTGAATTGCAGCAAGATCATTTTTTTTTACTGTAAAGTTCAATTTTTTTTTTTTTTTGCGAGATAATAAAAAACAACCTTCATCTGTGTCCTGCGGTTCTGGAACCAGAATTTAATCTGTCGTGGAGCGAGACCCAGTTCTCTGCTCAGTTGCTGCCTCTGTTTCTCATCTGGGTGAGGGCATTCCTTGAACATCCTTTTTAAAAAAATTCAAAATCTTAGTAACCCAGAAAATCTAATCTAATCTAAGCAAGAAAAAGACAACCTAGGAGAACAAAAAAATTGTTTTTTTTTTTTTGCTTACGCCTCAAGCCTCTGAATCTGGTTCGCCGTATGACGGTGGTACCGTTTCTTCCGCCGCTGGGCGTCGGAGCCGTCATGGTGGTCCTCTCCGCCGCCGCCGTACTCCATTAATACCTCTGCTTTTCACGCCCAGAGACGGTTTTAGACGCCACCAGCACAACGTCGTCGTATGGCGTGAAAAGGCAGACAGTCATGCGAGCATTGGTGTCGCCGGAGGTGGAGTCACAGTGACGGAGCCGCCATTGTTGCTAAAGGTGGAATCGTTTTTAGGGTTCGTTTATTTACTTGGATGATTTCGAGTTTCTGAGTGACTGGTATTCAATGAAATTGACTTCGAAAAAGCTGAAAGCTTTCCTTTTTCTCCTTCGTCTTCGCTTTCCTTTCTGCTCCGCCTAGTAAATGCGCAGCGATGACGTCGTCGTCTATGGCGGACTATGATATGATATGATCTGGTTCGGTTCGAATGGAGAGAGTAGCGCTGAAAATGAACAGTTAAAGAGAGAGAGAGAGACGACGGAGAAGAGAAAGAGGAGACAGAAAGAGAGTTTGTTTGGCCGCGTGGATTCAATTCCCCGGCTACCCGTTTAAAAAGATTTCGCTGTAATTGTAATTAACGCACACCCACTCTCCTAAAAGTTAACTACCACATTTACAAATTCTCCTAAAAGATTTCGATGTAATTCAATTCACACCGCTATGTGAACTTGGACAAATTTATAAATCCTTCTCTAAACTTCATTTGTTTAAAATTAACTATTTAAATTTTCCATTTCCAAATAAAATTGTGACATTTATTTCAATTCTCGTCAAAATATATACAAAAAAGAGCATGTTTTTGTAACAATGTTAGCCTTTTCATGTGTACCTAATATAGATTCAAACACAAAATGAGAATATTGCAATAAAATATATTCAATTCGACTTTAGCCTAATTCGAACGGTGTTGAATATCCAATTGAAGGTACTTTGTTACAATTCTTTTAATTTATATCTGAATCATCTTGAGTATACATGAAAAGACTTCGCATGGTAGAAAGATGCACATTTCTATCCAATGATGGAAATTGAAACAAACGTAGCAATTTGCACTAAAATTGTGTGTTCGTGTAGCCAGTTTTTTTTTAATTAACATTTAGGTATCGATTTGTAAACTAGTCAAAGTTTAGGTTATTAACAAAAAAAAAAAAACAAGGTAGGACTATGTATCACGCACTTGGAGTTTTAACGATCTTAGAGGAATCTGCACGCTCGACATCTAACCATCCCAATACTGGATCAGCTATGTATTACGCCCAAGGTTTTTCTTATAGTCCAACTTTTACTGCGCACACGGACAACAAATGTTTCCCCTACAATCGTTGTATGTGTATGTAGTACGAGTTGAAGAATAGAGAACGACATCGGCATAATAAACAGTTTGTTGGGATATAAACTCTAGGCATGTGACGGTGACGTATTTACATACAAAAATGGGAACGTCATTCCAGTATCAAGTATTTTTTATTGAGGCGTTATTTTATTTTTGAAGAAAAATATACCTTGAACTCCATTATTTTGGTGTAAGACGCCGTTATTTTGTGTGGGATATTAAGACATCCATTATTGTAGTGTAAGACCTCATTATTTTGTGTAAGACACGAAGACCCCATTATTTTAGTATAAGACCCAAATATTTTGTGTAAAATACTAAAACCTCATTATTATTTCGTACCACTCTCATTCAATCCATTCGGGTCAAATTTAAGTTTTTGGTCTTTTGACTTAAAGAATACAGTTGTAACTTTTATTATTCACATCTTATTTTCTAAACTATGAATTATATGTACTCTAATCTAATGTTTTATAGGAGGTCCAGTAAGGAAAATAATATAAACTATACAATGTTTGATAATGAGGGTTTTTTTGTACAAATATATTTTAAAATGTACAACATGTGTTAAAACGATGGTAATTGATATTTCTTTTAATCACTAGTTCAAAATTGTCGTCAAATACATTTTAAATCAACGTAACTAACTAAATAATGTTATAAAAATATCAAAATCAAAACGTAATAACTTATACTAGTGTTACAATAGATTCACAACTCAATTGAGACTCAACTGACCCACAACTAGTTCTTAACGATTTGACTAAATTGTAACATTTGTATAA
This sequence comes from Clarkia xantiana subsp. parviflora, assembly GCA_036873135.1. Classification (NCBI taxonomy): domain Eukaryota; kingdom Viridiplantae; phylum Streptophyta; class Magnoliopsida; order Myrtales; family Onagraceae; genus Clarkia; species Clarkia xantiana. The sequence goes on along the minus strand of JAPTYO010000010.1, from coordinate 12,646,489 downwards.
ATATTAATTAACATTTGTATAAACATTAATGCTTATTTATAATACATTGTAAACTAGCCTATATAAATGCCACGTGTGGAAGAAAACCGGTCCAGTTTGATGGAAAATCTAGCTGTTCTTTAATGAGGGGTGGCTTATAGTATCACAAATACAATAGTTTGGGGGTATAAATGTAAATATATATGAAAGTTTAAAGTGTGTCCTAATTTTTTTTTTAATCAAAAAATGAACACGCATTACTCTTAATACCTGATATTTTTAATCTTAACCATTTTCCGAAAGTTTATAGCCAAATCAATACATGAATTTTAACACAATTATAAATATTTGCATAAACTTTAATTTTTTAATCTGGTTATCTAAACTTTCAATTTCCAAGCAAATAAGTACAAATGTTATAACTAATGTCAAATTGGATAATAAATGAACATATTTTGATCGTGTGGCGTGTCTTTTGATATGTACATAAACTTAGACGGTAAATTAAAAGAATTGTAGCAAAATGCTTTCATTTAATCACTCACAGTCTCAATTGTGTCTTTCAATCGAATATCCAATTGAATATAATTCGCTACAACCTTTTTAAAATTCTTTTTAAAGTGACATCTCAAGTAAGCGGAATTTAAACTTGGATCGGCAATAAGAATACAACCCGCTTTATCAGTTTCAGAACTAATCTTGGACAAAGTTAATAGAGCAAATTTGGTATTAAGCCATCATTATTAGCGTGGAATTTGACATTGTTGACGTGTGAATGTGATAGAACGAGTAACCAATAGGTCATCCACTCTAACCGTAACTTGGGATCTTCTCGAGTCCATTTAATTTTGTCTCTCTATATTTAGAGATGGGAAATGCTGCCAATTTGCAAAACCCTCCCATTTTCGGACACTAGGGTTTCTAATTGTTCATAGTTCTAGTTTTTAATTTAAAGAACTATACAATATTACAATGTGATTATAAAAGTCAAATTACATAAACCACTATTTATATCGCGCTATTTTTATATTTAAGTGAGAGGTTAAAATTTACGTATTTACTATTATATACATTATGTCTATACATTATACATATTTGAGGGTGCAGATCTCATGTTCCACTCTTTTTGTCTCGGATCGTGTCTCGCCGTTAAGATCTTTACACATACCCAGTGTGTAATTAATTTTGTGCTTTTTTTTTTTCTAAACGCCCTATTGAGATTGGTAAACCCTAGAAGGAAAATAATAAATCTAAGAACACGTGACAAAATTTTAACGGTGAGACACAATTTAAAGTATAAAGAGTGGGACCGAAGATAACAACTGATCTTAAGGAGCTTAAGTTACTTATAAAGTTACTTAAAAAGTAATAAATTTCTTACATGTGTAATTAAAAGGCAATTCAACACTAGTTATAGCTTCAAAACTCACTAAAGACAATACTTTATAGAAGACTTTAAAGTTAACAAATTATTGTAGAACAAAAAATGCTTAGCCAAGTTAAAAAGAATAATCTCTCTCTCCAGTACACTTCCATTGGTAGATGGGTAGATTTATAGATAGGCAGGCTTCAAATTGCTTGCCAAACCTAAAATCCAAAAGAAAATAAATCATGTAGGGCGCTTCAATTGCAAATATCATGTACCTTTTCAAATTGTATTATCATCATGGCTCTATTATTAGCTAGGTATCGACCCCTTAAATAATTTCAGGTCGTCGTAAGTAAATTATTAATAATTAAAAAAATTATTTACACTAATCGAATATGAAACATCTAATTAATAAACGAAACACTCTTAAGTCATGCACTAAACTATATATAGTTAATAATCAAGTAGTGGACCTTGACTTGTTTTGGTTTTTACTTTAAAATATATTTTCATCCATGTTGATTACAAGGGCCATTAATGATATATATGTATATTGGTTGATCCATGTATATAATTACTAACACTTAATCATAAACATCTAAATAACACTTTAACTATTGAATGGTCTGCAATCATGGAGAGGAGGAGCAAGTGAAGTAATTTTGCAGTGAATTTCTCATATTTTTCTTTATTTATTTATTGTTGTATTTGGTTAGTTCTTTGATTTATTGAACCATGGAATCTTTTTAATGAATATAAAAGCATATTCACATTTAGAAAGTAGGTATTATTTTGATTTCTTTTAGTTATGGATTAACTAATTAATTAATTGAATGCGCCATAAATCATCAAAGAAATAAAGATAAGCCAAGTACAAATTCCAAGGTGAAATTAAGTTCATCCATTATGTTTTTGTATTCAAAAAGCCTAATCAATAACTCCTATTAATTTTTATATTTAACTGTATGCCATTTTAATTTTGATTTTATATGGTAAAGTTAAGTTAATAATTCATTTATTTTCTTAAATAGACAACTCCGAGTTGTGATTATTTATCAGACACTTATAATAATTACTATTGTTTTTTTTTCTATATTTTCAAATGCATTTTTAAAATGTTTAAGTCATGTGAAATAGAAAATAAAGTGTATATATATATTATGTGGACTATATGATGTCAATTAAAATTAAATAGAAAATAACATGCAAATTAAATTTATACAGATATCTATATCAGTCTAACATTATTCATTTAATTCTATGTTATGCTTGTGCATTGTACTGAATTGCATAATTTTGTGTCTGAATCTAATTAATCTCCATCAATTGTGATGGATAACATCGCGCAACTACTGCGGAACTCACACATATATATATGTATAGTTTTCCACCAATTAAATACAGCAATTAATTGCAAATTAAAAGAGGCCATGTTTCTTCAAAAGAAAGTTTGTGTAATCTTTTCCTCTTTAACAAGACTCTATCTTTATTCTCATTTGATTAATCAGTTCTTAAATTTGTTGTAAAACAAGAGATTTACTTAATTACTATATAATTCTCCCCTTCAACTTAAAATTAATTAGCAACAAACAATTTCCCTTTCCATATAACAAATTATTACTCATTTTGTTTGTGCTTACCATTTTTGTATTAGACTAGGGGGTGTTTTGATAGATGTAATGTGGGATGTAATCTCACATTACGTCCCACATTACGTTCACATTACGTTATTTGGTTTGCCAAACGACGTAATGTGCATTGTAATCTGAGTTTACGTCCAAACTCAATTCAACGTAATGCGAGATTACATCTAAAAATAGATATAATGAGAGATTACGTCCAACATTACAGAATGTTATTATTTTATTATTATTATTATTTATTAAATAGATAAAGTATTTTGTATTATCTTTATAGTTTATTATGATAATAATATTGTTATTATTATTAGTTCTTTATTTTTATATATTTCATAAGTCATTATTCTAATAAATTATAATGCATATGATGTTCGTATAAAATAATGATGTTCGTATAAAATGAATAAGTATTTTTCGTTGCATTTTTATATGAAAATTATCTTATAAAATTATAGAAATGTTTTAATTAATAGAATTATAGTAGTTGCGCGTATTGAGTTTAAATATTTAGTCTTTAGAATTCATAAATGACTATAGTATTAACCACACACATAATCTTTAAGAAATTAGTTGTTGTCAAAATATATATTCTTTTAAATATTATCATATCAAGATATAATATACTCTCATATAGACTAATATAATAATAATAAAGTCATATTACAATACACATTACAACACATATCAAATATTGTAATCTAACAATACATTACGTATCTCACATTATTTGTAATCTGACATTTCAAGTAATTTCACATTACGTCCATCCAAACGCCCCCTAGAAGAATCATAACTTCTAAGAGAAATTTGTTATAAGTGATTTTTTTTTACAAATTTGATGAAAGTTATAACCCTAGCGAGAGTCTCGCTATTGACTAACTATATATGATTATAACAAATTAAATAGGAGAAAGACAAATAAAAAAATATATAAACTAACATATATAGCTCAATTAGTTAATTAGAGTGTGTGGTTGTTAACCACAATGTTTAAAAGTTCAAACCCTTCTTCTAGCGGTTATCAGTTTTCATATTTGAGAGTGTTCACCCTAAATTCATTCTACTACGTAATCTTCAGACCCTCATGCTTACAATCTGAGGTTTTTTCCGACGAAACTTAGTGAACAACTAGAGTATGCACTAATACCGTCACGGAAAAACTTCAGAGGGATATAACTTAATATCCAACTTAGTATAGTCAAGAAATCGATGTATATTAAGTTCAGTTTTACCGGAAAACGTGTTTTTGTTTTGAAAAATGAGTGTAAATCTATATACTAAAGGGATATAAAAAAAATAATGTGTATATATATATATATATATACACTTGAAGGATGGCAGGTAGGGGTTGGTAAATAACCCTACGTTTTAATGACACCAACAAATTAAACTCTGTTTGGTTAGGTTGTTCGTGGATATATAAATCACTAAAACAATGTGTATATTTACGTTCTTGTTTATTATTTATATATCGAGAATTCATATCTACCTCCCTTATACATATATATATATATATATACTGTAAAAACCAGATAAATTTAGGGTTTTGAAAATTTCAGGCAGACACTTAATAATTGTTGTGGCGATCGAAACCCATCGCAATAGCAATCTTAATAATATAACATTAATATAATTACTAGAGATCTTATTAATAATATCAAGTAATACATATCCATGATAAATATATGTATAGCTTTATAAAGCCCTAATTTGAGGGGGTATATACGAACGCGGAGATAGATATAGCTAGCTTGCGTTTGTTGGGCATTAAAATTTCTCCAATACTATTAAATGAGGAGTTTTAATTATAAGTAGATAGATAGCTTCAAGTATGAGATTATTGACTGGTACTACAACGCGTATATATCCATCGAAGCGTTAACGCGAATTATTATTAACGGGTTAGGGTTTAGCCACGTTCGTGCTTCATTCATCGTCCGCTCAATTCATTCCGTATCGATATTTTTCGCCAATTAGTCGTAATGTTGTTATTTTTCTAATAGTTGTTGCACTTATGCATTTTAAGGGAGAAAAAAAAATACATTAACGTATGCCATGATATATATAGTTGCAAAATAAAACCATGTATTGTATATATATATATTTATTATAGAGTTCCAATTGTAACAAGTGCGAGCAATAACCGGCATGTTTTTTACGCTTCTTGAAACCCTAGCTAGTTAAGCTTACTTCGGTACGTAAAAATTACATCAATTTAACTTTCGTAAAAAAACCATAAATATACATATACAAATGTGTGATATCATAGGCTAGGCATGGGATATTATAAATTATGATTTGGTCAGAATGAACCCGAGTTTATTTAAATTAGATTTCTTTGTTAGCTAAATTATATGCACATCTAAATATGCATTGAAAATAATTTGTCTCTCTAAAAAATTTCGAATATTTTTCTCTTATATGATTGGATAACTGAAAAATCGAGTTGAAATAATCTCGATTTAATTTTATTCGAAAATCTATAAATTGGGTTACAATTGAAGCTATCCAAAGTGTGTATTGATAAGGGGTTAGGGGTTTTGACGGTCGGAGATTCAACATTAAAAATTGTATATATATATGCATGCAAGAACAAAGGAGCAATTGATTGATAATTGTTGGAGCCACTTGGCGGACTATGTACATAATAATTTCCCTATGTCTAACAAATAACTGGTTTTTCAATTTTTCTTTTGTATATATATATATAACTAAACCTTGTATAATTAAATATAAGTGTATATAACACTTATTTTGATTTTTTTTATTTAAATATTAAAAAAAATAGTGCGACACATTTAAAAAAATAAAATTGGATCTATCAATAGGCATATATGCATGATTAAATTGATCTGAAATAGGTTATACACGAGTTAAGATATTCGTGAGCTACTTGAGATCCATTCGGTTGATATTCGAATTTAATTCGTTAAATTTCGAGTTGAGCTTTTTAAGGTTCCGAGTCGAGTACGTGTTTATTTTTACTCGACGATTTAAACTTTTTTTTATTGTTTCTAAAAACCTATTCAAGTCGAGTTCGAGTTTACGTAATATTATATATATATATATATATATATATATATATATATATATATATATATTCAACTCAAGACTCATTCACTAGCTATCAAGTTGAGATTGAGCTTGAATTAATGTGCACATTTTAAGATTTAACTGAATAATTTCAAATTTAGTATCTCAAATTTAGCTATCCGATTCGAACAAAGCTTATCGAGTATGGCGCCAAACTCAAACTTGAAAAAATCAAATTAAAACAAGTTTAAATTCTAGTAAAAGATTTGAATCTAGCTAGCCAATACTCAGCTCGACTCAAATTGTTTACCCACTAATAATATTTGGAGATAATATAATGATAATTAATGTATGAAAAGTAGTCCATTATATATGCATCACTTATCGATTAGTGGGGTGTTGAATCGACAAGTTTTCATAAAAAAATAATAATAAAAAAAAATCGACAAATGATCTTGAACTCAAATAATGGATAAGAATAAGACCCATTTGGCCCAAAAAAATAATGATAAGACCCATCACCCGAGTTGTAACAGCTTTGAACTCTGCTTATAGATTTGACGAATAAATATTATGGGCTTGAAGCCCAAAAACGATCATTTAGATTTAACAAATTCATTATAATTTATCAAATTAAAAACGTGTCATTTTCATTTTAAAATTCTGTATCACGTGGCGTAATATTAAAAAATTAAACCTGAAAAACTCTAAAATGTCATTAAATGTTAGTTTGTTTTGTTTGTTAGGTATAATATTAATATAAATAAGTTAAAAGGTAGGATTTTTAATCTTATATAATTTAAAAATTTTATTTTATTTTTAAGTTAACTTTAGAGAATTTTTATCATTTATAATCCTAGAATTCTATGACGGATATAAAATATTCATAACTGACATTTTTCAGGTTTTCCTTTTACTTTTTTCTTCCTAATTTTGTAAATCAAAATATTATTATTGTCATTTGAATCACCTTAGCTTGACCGATGTCGCGATGATATACTGAAGTTATCATTTTCTATTTTCTTTCTGTATGTTTTGATTTCTAAAACTACAAAAATATTTGATTTTGAAGATGATATTTTCTTAAACCGCTTGTATTTAATTATCTATTTGAAACAATTATATTTGAATTTTGAACAACTTGTATACGCTTTTTAAAAGTTCTATACGTCCTTAAAACAATTACAATTGAAGAAAATTTGTGTAGACGGTTTATTGAAATGATCTATAATCAAACTTTATTCATGCATTGCATTTAAATGTCGATTGAAATGAAAAATATAAAACTATTAATTAAGATAGTAAAAAATATAATATAAACTTTTTAACCAAAAATAGAAAATAAAGTATAAGGAACTTTTATATCTTTTTTTTTTTATATAAGGGATAGATACAAATTAGTGTCATTTGCAACTATAGGGCTAGTTATAGATGATTAAACAAAAATCATATAAAAAAAGTTAACAACAAGATTATTTTCAAAAATAGAATTAAACTTTAAAATTATATACGATAATTATAAAAGAAAATACAAGATATTTGACGACTCGGAATTAACAGAAGAATATAAGATTCATGTACTATTTAGTATTTAGTATTTATACTGAACCGGATATTATTATTATTAATAATAATTATTATTTACGTAAAAGTAAAAAAATATCCCTCTGTGTTGACTGCAGTCCTCTCCCTCCCACAATTGCAGTCCCCTAATAAAAAGGCGCAAATCAAGAGCGAAAGAGCAGCACACACACAGCAACAGAGCTCCGATTACCCGCCATTATTCCGACGAGGTAACTTCTGCTTCTTTTACAGTTACACTCATCTTACTACTTCTGAGCACATTCTCCATGCTCCACTCTGCACACTGTTTCTCATATCCACTCTACTTTAGCAATCGGAAATCGTTCTGCTACTTTACAATGCGCCGATGTTTCCCCTGGTTGGATGCTTAATAGACGAGTTTTCATGTTCATGTTCTTGAATTTCCATTTCAATCAGGTCAGGTTTCAGTCAAGAGCTGATCTGCCTGATTAACCGCTAAATGTTGCGGTTAAATTTGTTTGGTCGTTTGATTCTACCTTAAGTAGGTGCTAAGTGGACTGTTTGGTGTTGTGTTGGCTCTGAGTTCGACTGATTTGTGGTTTGATGTGCTCTTTGCGTTTTAAGACTTGATTAACGTGTGGTGAATGGGATTTGGATCAATTTGAAGATTTAGGAGCTGTGTTTAGATCTTTTCTTGCATGATAAACTGAAGTTGTTGCATTATCCTCTGATTCAATATGGTTTGACAATTTGACTTGTTTAACTAACCATCAGGTGTTATCAGGCGGTGGTTTTGTTTTACACAGAATGGATCAGGTAATGGCAACAGTTTCTGTGTTGTGATTTTGTCATATCCCTTCTAATTTTTCCAATTCAATGCTAATCTTTGTTTTGAATTATCATTGATAGTATGAGAAAGTCGAAAAAATTGGTGAAGGTACATATGGTGTAGTCTACAAGGCCCGTGATCGACTAACCAACAAGACGATTGCTTTGAAGAAGATCCGCCTGGAGCAGGAAGATGAGGGAGTGCCTAGCACAGCAATTAGGGAAATCTCGCTTCTAAAGGAAATGCAACATGGGAATATTGTCAGGTATAATAGCTAATATTAATCTATCAATCCATGACACTTTTCAAAGGATGGAATTTACTTACTATATTTGCTCAAATGTCCACATCTAGCACAATGTTCTGTCATTCGTTATGGTATGCAATCTGGTGCTAACTCCTTCAAATTAGCTGATGATGATGAGTATAGATGTTATTCCTCAACCTGTTTCTCTCTTGTTGTATGAACTGTCTTAATGGCTTAATGCCTAAAAGATACTGCCTCTGTATTCACCTGAAATGGCATTTTTCTTAAACCTCTTTCTTTTCTTATGATTCAAGTGGTGCTCATCTGTACTTAAATGTTAACTGTAAGAAAAATGCCAGAATACTGATTACTTGCGCCACATAGAATTGCAACAGTATAGTGTTTTACGGTTTAAACATGTTATAAGATTCATAGCTACAATAAGAAAAATATTTGGATGATCTTTGCCACTAGCTTATTTTGATTCACCTGTAGCTTTAATTTAAAACATACTCTCTGAATGAAGTGAATATCTGAGTCTTATGAGCTTGGGTAATGATTAAAGCATCACAATCGACTAAGTTTGATGCCCGGAAAACCTTGTTGGATCCTGTAGTCTTTATTGTCTGTTCAAGAGCAAGTTGTGAGAGACTATTATTAGTCAATGATTTTTTTTTTTAATCTGTGTAGTGCCTAATTAAAGCATCTAACTTGAGCGAGTTTTATCTGTTAAAGAGCTTCTTGTTAGAGATTATTTGCTTATACCATTGAGTCAATTTAGATCTATGATACTCTCCCTCACGCACATGCTCTCTCGCGCACACACACACTCTTTTTTTTTTCTTTTTTTTCTCCTCCTGTAAGAGGTCTATTAAAGTTACTAATTATTTACAGTGTATAAGTTTTTCGTAGAAAACTTCATCTCCTTGATATAGGCGCATTTAACTGATGTTTAATGGGTTTGACAGGTTGCAGGATGTAGTGCACAGTGAGAAGCGTCTCTATCTAGTTTTTGAGTATCTGGATTTGGACTTGAAGAAGCATATGGATTCGTGTCCAGAGTTCTCTAAGGATCCACGGCTGGTAAAAGTGAGTGAGTTTTTTATGCGTTGTGTTTCTACATTCCTGTGCTTGATGGATATTATATGTGCGTTGCAAAATAAGGTCATTCTTAACATAAGCCACTCAAACTGAAAGGGTTTATCGCTAATCAATCAAAATTTTCCAAATTCTTCAATGTGATCCTGTGCAAGTTCTAGAACAGAGGGCCCTTGTCCATCGAAGGCATTGTTAACCATTGTTGGTTACCTGTCATTGTAGAAGAATTGTTCTCTTAAGAGTTCCTCATATTTATATATGGACCATCTTCTCCTCTTGCAGATGTTTCTGTATCAGATTCTTCGAGGCATCTCATATTGCCATTCCCATAGAGTTCTGCACAGAGATTTGAAACCTCAGAATTTGCTGATAGACCGTCGCACTAATGCACTGAAGCTTGCTGACTTTGGACTTGCTAGAGCATTTGGTATTCCTGTTAGGACATTTACACATGAGGTATTTTTTCTCTTTGTTTCACTGCATTCCATCAGACTGTATCTGCTCGCCTCTCATGATCTAGTAGACCATTCCCATCTCTAGTTCATTACTGAAAATTTACAGAGGCAATCAATCTTCATCTTAGCTTATTGCTAGTCTTTAACTGAATTGTGTAATGCCATCTATTTTAACTGTTGCTTAGATTTTTTTTTTTTTTTTACCTGGAGATGAGAGTTAGCTCAAAGAACCTTTGACAAAACGTGTTTATTCTTGCTGTTGATTCCTGCTCATATATTGTAGCTTTGTTGATTGTTTAGTTTTAGCTGCGAACAGTGAGGGTCTGACATTTTCATGACTGCCTAGAGTTTTGTTAAGGTGCTGGTGTGAATAACCATTGGAGGTTTCGTAAATATGAGAGATTAGTCAAAACAAGGTTAACAGAATAACAGGACTAAAACTAGGAGAAAAATCGGTTCTTTGGGTTATTAATTATCTGCCATGATACACTCCTTACTGCTCCAAGATTTGGAGAAGCCTTGCAAATAATTCGGACTCGATTTATGTTGGTATGATATTATGTAACTGGTTCCTCCTTTTAGGTGGTAACCTTGTGGTACAGAGCACCAGAGATACTGCTTGGTTCTCGTCATTACTCTACTCCAGTCGATGTTTGGTCAGTGGGTTGTATATTTGCTGAGATGGTTAACCAACATCCTTTATTTCCTGGAGATTCCGAGATTGATGAAATATTCAAAATTTTCAGGTGCTAATTAGTAACTGAGTCCTTTGTCGTCTCCAGGTTGACGTTTCTGTAATCTGAGTTATCGAACAACATGCGATTATATCTATGTTAGACTCCTGCAGGGAAGAACTGAATCAATTTTTTTGAAAGTAGTTTATTTTTTGCTCAAACTTATGAAAGTCTTCCTGCCCTGAGTAGATGTATGATTCCCCAATGAAACTTATATTTCATTCATTAAGAATTAACTGTCAAAGTATAACAAAGTTTATATCTATATTAACCATTTTCCCTTGAAATGAAGAATTGCGGGCACTCCAAATGAAGAGACATGGCCTGGAGTAACTTCCTTGCCCGATTTCAAGTCTGCCTTCCCAAAGTGGCCTTCCAAGGTAATTAGCCCATTCTTAGTGTGTTTCTATTCTTAGTCGATCCTTTGAAAAAGGAACTTGAAGTAACTAAACGAGTTTACTGTACCTGCAGAACCTACAAGAAGTCGTCCCGAATCTTGATTCATCAGGAATTGATCTTCTCTCTGTAAGTTTTTACCCCCTTCTTTTGGATCACCTATTGCCACGGGAAGCTTTAAATACTCTCTTCCATGAATCTAGACTGGGATTGGATACTTTATCACATCATTATAGCATGAACAAGACATGTAACATCATGTTCAATAGGACAAGGGTTAAACTTTCAACACCACATATCCATATGAATATCAGTCATAAGTAGGCTTTCTAGCCTAACTGAATCATAATATTGAAGAGATTCAACATGAATTGGTCGGAAAATGGCGATAGTGGTAAGACTGAAAAGTTGTTAAGAGATTAAGAAGAAAATTAATGCATATTTTGATATCATATCTTTGCTCTTCTGCTGAAATGAACTATGTTTAGCTTTGTCTGATAGAGGCAGGTTAAAAGTAATGCTGAATATTGCTAACAAAATTCATTACAATGTGTCAGAAAATGCTTTGCCTTGACCCGAGCAAGAGAATCACGGCTAGGAGTGCTCTTGAGCACGAGTACTTCAAGGATGTCGGGTCCGTGCCGTAATTGTCTCTATCCGTCTTTACTTTTGCAAGAAGTGTTTATATTTCGAGATTTATGCCTAAATATGAAGATGAGTATTGATGGTGTGAAAAATGTGTGGTCTCTCAGTTTTGCTTAGTATTTCTTAATTGCTTCCTTCGTTTATTTTGAAAGAGTATGTCCCATGAGTGGCCTTGAATTTGAATTGATATTCCTCGACTTGCTTGTATACAGACAGAATCGACGCTGTATCAGCTAATTATTTTATGCTCACTGTTTTGAGTGACTCAAAAGTGTGCTGCTTTATTTTCCGTTTTTCTGGGTAGTAATTCTTAACCTGTCAATATGTATCCGCCTAAAAACGAACCATTCGATACTCCATGAGAAGAAGACGTACACTTGGTGAATGCTCCGGTAAAATAGTTGATCTTCTTCCCTTTCAACCTCTTTGAGTTGATATGATTGTTGTTGATTCTATGTTAATTTTTTGTTGAGATTACTATTGGTGCAAATTAAGGTTACATAAATTTGATCAAGAAGATGAAGTTGGTGCCGATTTGTCAAAATTTTGATAAAGCAACAGATCAAACATGCAAATAGGGTTGAAGAAGCTATTAGAGCTGGATTGAATAGGATATGATTATTGGGGTTGAATTGCTTGAGCTATAAGGTTTAGAATGTTATCGTATTAGTTCTCATTGAAAAAAAAAAACAGGTTGAATTAGAGAGATTGTAAGCTTTTCAAGTGGAGAAAAACAATTTTCCGAGTAAAATATAGCTTAAGTGTTGCTGTTATCCGTTGTTGTCATCACGAAAGCCAACTTAACCACACGATTAAATTAGCTTTTGGGGGTGTCAGTTGCATAAACTAACTAAACAATGATTAATTTTTCTAACTTTCACGCATGTCGGCCAAAAAAGTGAACATGTGGTTAATTGTGAATAATGGCATATGTTAAAGTTATGTTGGATGTGTGTTTTAGTGCGGAATGTAAAGAGAAATTCAATATGAATGAGAAACATGATCGAATTGCTTAAGGTGATGGTTACAATAAGGATGATCTCCTCATAAAAGAGAATAATTGAGTATTTACTAAATTTAGAGGACTAACATAGACACAATGCAAACATTGAAAGAAAATTATATGAAATGCTTCTTATGAATCAAGTTTTCTATCATGCTCCAAGAGCACTATACTTTTGGTACATATTTTAATAAAATATGAATCTTAATAAAATAAAGAGTTAAATGTACTTTTCACACCACATGTTTGACTGAATGTGGCTTTTAATATTTGATATTTAGTTTTGTATACTTTTGGTACCAAACGTTTGAAAAATGTGGCTTTTGGTACATCTATTAGTTGGTCGTTAGTTTTGACCGTTAAAAGACATGCGCAAGTCACGTGATCGACCCTAAATCTTTTGATTTTGTTCAATTTAGTACCTCAAATATATTCCTAACTTTTATTTTGTTTAATTTAGTCCTAAAAATTTCAAAATCGAACCCAATTGACTTAGACACAATTGAATCAAATTGACCACATTGGAGCTAGGGATGTCGATTTTGACGTTTTAAGACTAAATTAAACAAAATAAAACTTATGAATATACATAAGGGACTAATTGAACAATATCAAAAGTTTAGGGTCGGTCAACTAACGGTCAACTAACGGATGTACCAAAAGCCACATTTTTTCAAACGTTTGGTACCATAAGTATACAAAACTAAACATCCAATACTAAAAGCCACATTCAGTCAAACATGTGGTGTGAATAGTACATTTAACCCTAAAATAAAATGTTCAATAAAATAATTAATACCAAACAATGTTGAGACAATATCAAAAATAATTCAAGTAAGAAAGGTAGGATATACGAACTTGTAAGCCAAAGATATACAAAGTTGATCCAACAACATTACCAACTAGTATAAAATTATAAGGTTCATCAAATAGTTTGCTATGGCTCGAATATGAGGCAAGTAGAGACATGAATATACAAAGTTTAGGAACATATTGCAAAAAGGGAAACTGGTTTTTACGTTGAGGTATGCAAGAAAAATAAAATCGGCATAATGCATGCCATAAATGAGATTTCAGCATAATGTATGTCGAAAATGTCATTTCTGGCATACTGATACTTTTTTAATTTAAAAAATAAAATAAAATTGTATTTTTCTATTTATTTTTTGAATTACAAATGTTTCAACATCCACTAAACATTTTACAGCAGTGTTATCAGAACCGGACTGGACCGGCGGTCCGACCGGGTTTGGACCGGAACCGGTACCTTCAACGGTCCGGTTCGAGAAAATTCGGAGGATGTAAGCGAACCCGGTTTGATATCCCGGTTTTTTAAGAACCGGCCGGTTTTGAGAGGACCGGACGGTCCACCGGTTCGGTATCCATTAAAAAAAAAAAACTTAAATGATTCGGCCCATTTGGCCAAAAAATGATTCGGCCCAACTTCAAGACTTATACAAAGTACAAACCCTACATCGAGGAAGACCACAGACAGTGGCGGCATGAAGTCGCTGCCACCGCTGTTGTCCTGCGTGACGACTGATCTGAAGACTCCTCACATGGGACGGTGAGCGAGCCGTGGCGGTCGATTCCGCACTCCTCTGTTTGGTGATATTGTCCAGACTTGCCGCGGAGGTGATGTCGGCAACGTGGTGGGTCTCCTAGTCGCAGCTACGCCGTACTACCACTTGTGGCCGCAGTCGTGGTGCGGTTCCAGGTGAGTCCGTGTGCTGAAAATGCCAATGTGTCCAGGTCCAGGTGCTGAGGTCGTACAACTTGGGTCTCCAGGTGCTGAAGATTTCGAGGTGCGGCTCGTGGGTTTTCTTCTCGTTTGCAAATGTGTTGGATCTTTCTTGGCATCTGGAGAAGCAACCCTTCTCGTTTTCTGCAAATCTATTATGAGGGTCTTTTTGGAACTTTCTTTTACTAATGGGCTGGCAGATGGGCTCTTGTTCTTCTTCTTTTTAGGCTATATATATATATAAAAGTGGGACTCTTGTTTTAACAATCAGAAGTCTGCTGCTCTTTTCTTTGAGATTTCTTGCCATCCGGTCTGACCGGGTTCGAATCGGGTTGGACCGGACGAACCGGAAACCGGACACCTCTCCGGTTCGATGTCCGGTCCGGTTCTGATAACACTGGATAGTAGATGCTGAAAAAATGAAGAAATGTTCGGACCGGGTCCGACCGGGCGAACCGGGAACCGGAGCCCTTGCCGGTTCGATGCCCTGTCCGGTTCTGATAACACTGTTTTACAGTCTTGTTATTCTGCACAATTACCTCTACTACAATTAATTAATTAACATTTTTTTTGTTAAGTAATAAGGAATGTACATTGATGACATATCTAGTCTCTGAGAAAATATTATCTTTCTAATCAATTCTAGAAGTTCATTTCCATAAATATCACCTTCCTTTAAATGTGCGACGACCTCACTCTTTTTATTTACTCTCCATATGGCCACACACGATGAATATCATTATTTTAACTACATCCCCACTATTTATGATTCTGCTTCCTCTAATAAAAGTTTTCTAGCTCAGCTTTGCACACACATCATCCAAAGTCTCATAGGTCATCCACCTGAATAAGATAATCCCACTGGCAATGGTCTGAAGCCCACAATTTTTTTTCTATTTTATTTATATAATATAATAAATATTTAAAAATAAAACATTATCTGAAAAATTGCACAAGAGTTTGTTTTTCGAGTTAATTCATTATTTATTTACATATGTTTGATTAATGTGATTAAATTCTACTTTTATTTTTTATCGTGATAGTTTGGTTACTATGTTTCAATATGTGATTAAATGGTTCACAGTTATTTCGTTTAGTTATTATGTTTAACCTAATATGATTAAATGGTTATAAAATGACAATTTTACATTTACATTTACATTTTCAAATTCAAGTACTCTTCATCACGTTCTTTGTGTTTTTCATCAATTTTTTTTAAATAAAACTTCAATTTAAAATTAATTATATCATCCTTAGTCTATAGGATACAATAATCTATTTGTAATATATAATAATAATAATATAAATAATAATAATAATAATGTGTTATTGAACTTGTAAACTGTTATATGCATGTAAGCAAAATGATATGTCATCATTTATTTATTAATTCATACAAATAAATTTTAAAATTATTGTTATAAAATATTTTAATATTTTTTTACCCGTGCAATACACGTGTCTAGTTATTATTATTTGTTCCGTACCATTTTCTCCTAAATTCCAAATCTCATTATTATCAACTAACTTACTAACAATGTAATGCAATAGTTAGTTGCTGAGAACAACGCTAAGTATAGCATAGCCATAGTCATTCTCATTCCACAAGTCTCGTGGTTTTAGTGATCAACATAACTCCATCTTTTACTGACTGACTGGACAAATCTAGTTGCAGGAAATGCCTAGTGACGATGATGAAAAATCGCAGCAAAAACAGCTGTTATCAGATAATATTGACGATGTAGATACTCAGATTGATGTCGAATAACAAAAGCAAGAACATCAGCAAAAACATGTGTTATCAGATAATATTAATGATGTAGTTCCTCAAATTGATGCTGAAGATCCGCAACAAGAACATAAGCAAGAACAAAAATAAGAACATCATAAAAAACAGTTGTTATCAAATAATATTGAGGATGTAGGTGCTCAAATTGATGTTGAAGAACAAAAGCAAGAAGAAAAGCAAGAACATCAACAAAAACGGCTGTTATCAGATAATATTGAGGATGTAGGCCCTCAGACTAAGGTTGAAGATCCGCAACAAGAACATCAACAAGCACAACAAAAACAGCAGCAAGTACACTAGCAAAAACAACAAGAGTGGCATTTCGGCATACCCATAATTTCATAACTTAAAAGAAAAAATTGTTTATCTATCTTCTTCTTTTTGGTAATATAATAAACAATGAAGAAAAAGTATGTCAGAGGTCAACAAAATTATTTATCTATCTATCTAATTTTAAAGGGTTAAAGGTACTTTTGGTGCCACATGTTTGACCTGTGTAGGTTTTTGGTGCCATATGTTTCATTTTGTAGGTTTTTGGTGCCATATGTTTCATTTTGTAGGTTTTTGGTGCCATATGTTTGAGAGGTTGTATGTTTTTGGTATTTCCGTTAGTCAACAGTTAGTTTGACCGTTAAATACTTTTATTTTGTTCAATTAAGTCCTCAAATTTATATTTCTAAAATTTAATATTTACAATTTAGTCCTTATTGTTTGCTCAAGTCACCGTCCAAGGCCGCCGACCACCACCCACCACCTCCAAGGCCGCCGACCGCCACGAAACGGGCCGGCCATCACCCCACGGCACCGGCCACCACCGCTTGGGGCCGAAAACCACCCCAAATGGTGGTGGCCGGCCCCAATTGGTGGTGGCCACCTCAATTGGGGCCGGCCACCACCAATTGGTGGTGGTTACAGCTCCAATCGGGGCCGGCCACCACCAGTGGTGGTGGCTACGGCCCCAATCGGGGCCGGCCACCACCAGTGGTGGTGGCTACAGCCCCAATCGGGGCCGGCCACCACCAATTGGTGGTGGGTACAGCCCCAATCGGGGCCGGCCACCACCAGTTGGGGCCGCCGGCCCCGATTGGAGCCCTCTGTGGCCCCAATCGGGACCGGCGGCCCCAATTGGTGGTGGCCGGCCCCGATTGGGGCTGTACCCACCACCAATTGGTGGTGGCCGGCCCCGATTGGGGCTGTAGCCACCACCACTGGTGGTGGCCGGCCCCGATTGGGGCTGTAGCCACCACCACTGGTGGTGGCCGGCCCCGATTGGGGCCGTAGCCACCACCAATTGGTGGTGGCCGGCTCCAATTGGTGGTGGCCACCTCAATTGGGGCCGGCCACCACCAATTGGGGTGGTTTTCGGCCCCAAGCGGTGGTGGCCGGTGCCGTGGGGTGGTGGCCGGCCCGTTTCGTGGCGGCCGGCGGCCTTGGAGGTGGTGGGTGGTGGCCGGCGGTCTTGGACGGTGACTTGAGCAAACAATAGGGACTAAATTGTAAATATTAAATTTTAGAAATATAAATGTGATGACTAAATTGAACAAAATAAAAGTATTTAACGGTCAAACTAACTGTTGACTAACGGAAATACCAAAAACATACAACCTCTCAAACATATGGCACCAAAAACCTACAAAACGAAACATATGGCACCAAAAATCTACACAGGTCAAACATGTGGCACCAAAAGTACCTTTAACCCAATTTTAAATACTTAACTTCTACCCAACAATTTATTTTCACAACAATTTATTATTATTTACTGACGTTTATATATATTTTTATTTACCAATTAGAGAAATTAAGTTTTTAAAATTATTTTTTTCATTGGCCAAAAAGCGAAAGAATCTCATTTAGATATTAGCCTTCTTACAAAAAAAAAAAAAAAAAGACATTAGCAATTATTTAAGATCGGTCTACTTCATTCAATTAATACTTGGGTCTTAGCCCACTAACAATGGCATGAAGGCGAAGCCCACAATTGTATTTTTATTTTTTATAATAAAACAATAAATATTTAAAAATAAAACACTATCTGCAAAATTGCACCAGAGTTTATTTTTCGGGTTAATTCATTTAGTTATGTTTGATTAATGTGACTAAATTGTTACTTTTATTTTTTAACGTGATAGTTTGATTACCTATATTTTAAAATGTGATTAAATGGTTCACACTTGTTTCGTTTATTTATTATGTTTGGCCTAATATGATTAAATGATTATAAAATGAACAAATTTACACTTACGTTCAATAAAATTCAAGTACTCTTCAAATTAATTTCTTTCAAAAATTGATCGTCGGATTCGAACCCTCATTGAGTTCAAAACAGCTGTCGATGGTTTCAAATGCAAACCCAGCTAGTGTTTGGATTTCAACCCGTTGATCAATTTTATCTCATCCTTAGTCTATCAGATACAATAATCTATTTGTAATATATAATAATAAAAATAATAATAATAATAATTTGATTTATAAGTATGTGTTATTGATGAATACTCATAGTTTATAAAATGTACCATATAACTTAAATATTATTGGAAATATTGAGGGTAAATATGCAAATTTATAAAGTCCAATGACCAAAATGCAATTAGTCAAATCTCGGTTACTTACAAGTAATTCATCCAATTAACATGCAAGATATAGGCAACACCGAAATTATACGTAAAATCAACACGAATACGTATGTTTGTACTGATGCCCGTGCGAATCACGGTCTCCTTAAGGTAATTTCGCTCCTCTCCACCATCAGGTTATGCAAAGGGATTTATACAAGGGGCGATCACCTCACAGGATTCAACAGTGTCGTCGAATCGCGTTATGCATGCAACACGTTCGACCGAATCGAACTCACAATACCTGAACTCAAACAAAGAACATGAAAGCCGACAACAACAACTATAAAATAACTAGAAAGGTCGAACAAGACATGAGTCGATAACAACCTAGGAAGAACTCTGCAATTCGTCAACACGAAAAACAGTTGATGAGAAAATATAATTGGATCCCAAAATTATGGGTTCCGAAAAATTGAATACTCAACCAAGAAGGAAGAGATTCTATTTCTCATTGTTATGTTTCGGAGGAGAATAGCATACTAGTATTTATAGGAGGTGAAATGAGTGTAGGAAGGTGAAGTTTTCAATGTGGTACAAAAATCCTCCACAATTTCACATTCAAATAAAAATGGGCTAAAATAGTGAGTTGGGCTTAAGCTAAAAATTGGGCTTAAAACAAAATTATATTAAAAATAATTTAACTAACAAAATAGCTCATTTTTCCAACAAATATATAATACATTTTGTATTTTTTAACTATCCGTGCAATACATTTTTCTTCGAAAGTACATGTAACTTGTAAACTGTTATATGCATGTAAGCAAAATGATATGTCATCATTTATTTATTAATTTCTACAAATAAATAAGTATAATATATTAGGTTCGAAATATATAATAATTTTTAATTTATTTTTTAAAATAAATATATTCTTATGAATTCAATTTTAAAAATTATTGCTATAGAATATTTTATTTTATTTTTTTACCCGCGCAATACACGTGTCTAGTTATTATTATTTGTTTCGTACAATCTTCTCATAAATTCAAAACCTCAATATCATCAACTAACTTACTAACAATTGTAATGCAGTAGTTAGTTTCTGAAACAAAAGTAAGTATAGCATAGTCATAGCCATTCTCATTCCACAAGTCTTGCGGTTTTAGTGATCAACATAATTAACTCCATCTTTTACTGATTGACTGGACAAATCTAGTTACAAGAAATGTCTAGTGATGAGGATACAAAAACAGTTGTTATCGGATAATATTGATGATGTAGATACTCAGATTAAGGCTAAATAATAGAAGCATGAACATCAGCAAAAAAAAATGTTATCGGATAATATTAAGGATGTAGGTTCTCAAATTGATGTTGAAGATCAACATCAAGAACAAAAGCAAGAATATCAGCAAAAATAGTTGTTATCAGTTATTGAGGTTGTAGGTGCTCAAAATGATGTTGAAGAACAGAAGCAAGAAAAAAAAAAACAATAACATCAGCAAAAACATCTGTTATCAAATAATATTGAGGATGTAGGTCCTCAGACTGAGGTTGAAGATCCGCAGCAAGAATATCAGTAAGAACAGCAGCAAGCACATCAAGAACAGCAGCAAGCACAACAACAATCACTTGTAATGAGATTAGGGATGTCAACGGGGCGGGTCGGGGCGGGTATCGCTTGCCCCGTGCCCGCCCCGCGGGTCGAGATGGTCGACCCGTACCCGCCCCACACAGTTCGCGGGGCGGGGCGGGTCGACCCGCGGGTCACCTATTAGTGGTATATAATATATTATTAGCAATTTAAACCCTAAATTATATATTTACCATATACAAATTCAATTTAAAATTTAAATCACAAATAAAAAATTTAACTTCAAATCCAAATACAAGTCACAAATCCTAATTATTTTAAGGGTTAACAGGTCTTTTGGTCCATGATGTTTGACAACTTTTGGGTTTTGGTCAATGATGTTTTTTTTTACCTAGTTTTGGTACCATATGTTTGCATATTTTTCCTAGTTTTGGTCTAACCGTTACATTTCGTCCATTTTTTGACATGTTCAAGTCACGTGATCCACTCTAAACTTTAAATTTAGTCCTCTAATACTTTCTTAACCTTTTTTTTTGTTCACTTTAGTCCCGAAGTTTCAAAATTGACCCCAATTGGACAATAGGTCCAATTGAATTTTTGAAACTTCGGGACTAAATTGAACCAAAAAAAGGTTAGGAAAGTATTAGAGGGACTAAATTGAACAAAATTGAAAGTTTAGGGTGGATCACGTGACTTGTACATGTCAAAAAATGGACGGAATGTGACGGTTAGACCAAAACTAGAAAAAATCTGCAAACATATGGTACCAAAACTAGGTAAAAAAAAACATCATTGACCAAAACCCAAAAGTTGTTAAACATCATGGACCAAAAGACTTGTTAACCCTTATTTTAACTATGTATTATATTACCTATATAGTTTTATATAAATATGTGTAATATATATATAAATTATCCACGTACGGGGCGGGGCGGGTCAACGGGGCGGGGCGACCCCAAAACCGTACCCGCCCCACGGGTCACGGATCGCGGGTCAATGGGTCAAAATCGGTGCGGGGCCCCGCGGGTCACGGATTACCCGTGACCCGTTGCCACCCCTAAATGAGATGACTAAGTTTTTTTTTTTTATCATCACATTTTTTGTGTCTATTGTTGTTATTATCATGTGTAATTGGAACATGGAAACGTAGAATATGATTAAATGAAGCTATGTTTGTAATTGATTTGTATACACTTACCATCAATTGAACGTAAAAAAAATTAACATATCAGTATGGAAAGTTAGAAGAACAATAGTTGTAAGTAGATCATGCGAAATGACATCCATAAAAGACTGTGTGCTCATCATGGTATTCTAAATTGCTCAACTTTTATAAGAAGTGTATCTTATATATAACGTATTTAATGTTATATTATGGAATATGAGTGGATTTTATAATATGAATGTGTATGTTTAATCTGGTAAAAAAAAAAAGAATGTGTATGTTTAATAATGAACGATTTGAAATTTATTATGTTGTTTGTTTTAAAATTTGAATGATTGAAATATGAGGGGTTTATTTTATGATATATGAATATGTATGTTTAAAAATATGAATGGTTTGAAATTGATTATGATGTTTATTTTTGAATTCGAATGAGTTATTTTAACTTTTAACAATTATAACTTGTTTATGATATGAATAGTTTATTGAAGATGTTTATGTGTTAAAATTTCCCTTAAAATTTGAGAAAGTGGGAAATTTATCTTATGCGGATCTTCATCTAACCTACTGACGTAGACTTCACTTGTAACGTAAAATTAAATAAAAAACAGTTGTAATGTAAGATTACATCTAAAGTTTTTATTATTATTTATTAAATACATATTTTGCATAATATATATAATATAGTGTTACAACATATTATGTGTACATTAGTGGCAAAAACATGGTGCTCCAAGAGCATTGTAGAAATGTCCACATTTTCTGGAGAAAAGAGAGGCAAAGCTCGATTTTCAAAAAAAAAAAAAAAACATAAAGAATCAAAACTTGAAAAAGTTAGTTTTAACGGAGAAAAATTAAACAACTACCAAACATTAAGGGCAAGTTGGCAATTTATTCATTTAGTATTTTGGGTTAAATATCAATTAGCTAGCTGAACTTTTACCAAGAGTGCAGATAACTAGCTAAACTTTTTTTTGAAGCATTTAGCTAGCTGAACTTTTGTTATAATAGCAATTAGCTAGCTTTGTTCATTTTTTATATAAAAATCAATGAAATTTCTCTCATGAGGAACACGTAATGACGATAACAAAAATAAAAATAAAAATCACACGTCGTACACCCTAACTGTCGGATATCGGCAGAGACTGCTCATTCAAGGATTTCGTAAGATGAATCTGCCGCTAGAAAGTGAATCGATTCAAAGAAAATAACGTTGAAGTGCGTCGACAAAAAAATGAATATTCAGCAAAAAAAAAAAAAAAAGGATTGATGCAATTTGGTTACGAAAATATGTTAGCACAAATTTCAGTCGGTCATTGCTCTTCATGTGAGAAATTCGGTTAGTTTTTAACTTAAAAAATTAACAGAGCTATCTAATTGCTACTTTTAGAAAAGTCTGGCTAGCTATTTGCTCCAAAAAAAAGTTTGGCTAGCTATTTGCACTTTTGATGAAAGTTCAGCTAGTTATTTCACATTTAACCCTAGTATTTTTTATAATTATTATCTTTATGAGAATATTTTCTTTTATTTTGGCTGAATACAGTTGTTTGTCGGGTGGTGCTGATGAGAAAATGCTGGCGTGTAGTAACAGAGCAGCAGCCAGCATCATCTCTTCCATGGAGTCCAAGAGCAATAGCAGCGGCGTGTCCGATCAACCGCCGGCCAGCTTCGGTTTCATCACCCGAAAGCCGTATTCTCCACCTTCGTGGGCGTCGCACCTCCGCCTCGCTCCTTCTCATGTCTTCTCTCTCGGCCACGTATTCCACTATTCTCTCTATCTCTATCTCTATAATCACGCATTAACTTCAACAGTTCTTCTGATTTTCCAGTGTGTTCTTCACGGAAAACTACATAGTACAATCGATTGCGTCATTGATTGGCGTTTCTTATTTATCAGCTGAATTTGATTGATCTTGACAGTTTAGTCCATCTCGTATTCATCGATGTGTTAAGTGTGTAATTCTGGTTCGTAGCAGTTGCTGCTGCATTTGGATTGATCTGAATTTCTTTTGGTTATGTTTCAGTTACCTACTCCGATTCACAGATGGAACCTCCCTGATCTGCCCAAAGGAACGGAAGTTTGGTTAAAGGTGATCCACATTCTTAGACCTTAGTCCTTCCTCACTTTTGATCCCAAGAAGAGCATCTCTTGAATGTGTTTTGCATTTCCTTATTTCACGGCTCTTAAATGAGTGGATATTCAATATTCCCTTAGATTATTTCCCGTAACATGCAATTTTTCCGGAAAGCTCAACTGTTATTTCCATATGCATTTCCATTCTGGTTGTCTATATGTTATCTGTTATCTCATACTGTAATCAGTGCAAACCGCGCTTAAGCATACCATGTAGAATAACCACTATACATGAAATGGGAATTCATCAAACTATTGTGTGATTCTAGGAGCAATTAATAACCTTTCGGGAACTTGGAAGCAAGATTAACTCATTATTGGTTTGATTGTTACCTTACATATTCTAGCTTGTTGATTGGATATTAACTTCTGTAGCGTGATGACATTTCGGGGATGCAATTGAGTGGCAATAAAGTCAGAAAGCTGGAGTTTTTGCTGGCTGATGCCGTTGCTCAGGGTGCTGACTGCATCATTACAATTGGGGGTATTCAAAGCAATCACTGCCGTGCAACAGCTGTTGCTGCAAAGTATCTTAATCTAGACTGTTATTTGATATTGCGCACTTCCAAGGTCAGTTTTTGATTATTCAACTGATCATTTCGAAAAGAGAATATTGTTCATATAACATCTCTCTGTTGCAGTTGCTTGTTGACGAAGATCCAGGGTTGACGGGAAATCTTCTTGTGGAGCGGCTTGTTGGAGCTCACATTGATCTCATTTCCAAGGAAGAGTATGCTAAGATTGGGAGTGGGGTTTGTTTCTGCCTTGAATAATGAATTATTTAGTGTTGCTTGTATGCTTTTAATTCAAATTTTCAAAGTTTCTGCTTGCATACTTATTTAGATTTCGTAAAGACCAGGTAAAGCAGTCATATAAACTAAAAGAGGCATCAATGCATGGTCTATCTTCTATTCTTCCTAGTTATGAAGTCGAGTATAGGTTCAAACTGAATTATTTAAATATTGTTTTTGCATATCTAGAAAGCATAGATAGATGTGTTTGAAACGAGCTGATTAGCTTCGATTTGAGTCATGTGAAGTGGTCTTTCCATCATCTCAATGTTCTGTCCAATGCGGACTCTATGATTTGCTTTAGCAGTCACTTACTTATAAGTATTAGAAGGAAATAATGATAGACCTGGATCAAAGAGAACGTGTATGGATTTTTTTGTTGGTTTCCCTAAGAAAAAGGAGGGAGCAGGAACTCATTTAGATAATCATTCTGGAGTTTCTTGTTTTTATTTGCTAATTTATTTATGTGTTGTGTTGGTGGTAAAATTTAAAGAAAAAAGTTAAATGGGCTTTAGCTTGAATAACGGTCCACTCTGGTTACCTGGTACTGGTGTATTGTTTAGCTGCTTTCAATGTGTAATATCACTTATCATGGCATACATTGATTTTCTTAAACATCTAGGAAAGAGCAAATGTTGACATGATGATTTAACATGTATTTGAAAAAAGTATCATTTGTCGACCTTAATCAGCCGAGTAAGAACGTAAAACTTAGGTACAAGGATCATGTCAGAGGAATGGAGGGACCTGATAATTAATATTGTTAATAATAATAAAATGAAAGATCATTCTGCAACCCAACTTCTCACTTACTTTACAGAGATTTTAGCTCTCAGTAGTGCTTAATTCTAGGTTTCTTCCTTCTACTTTTAGGTAAATCAGATAGACATGTGAACTTTCTAAGTAGTTGGTTGGTTAGATCTTCCTTAGCACTCTTATATGCAGTTGCAATTACAGCACTTTTCAGTAGATTATTAAGATTGTGTGAGTTGTACATGACTTCTCGATTGCATCAGGCTCGACTGAGATATAATGAAAGTTTCCATTTCCATATTGATTTCAGACTCTGACTGAGATATTAAAAGAGAAGTTGCTAAAAGAAGGAAGAAAGCCTTATGTAATCCCTGTTGGTGGATCGAACTCTTTAGGAACCTGGTGAGACTCATTATTGTCATAACGTCTATTCATGTGATTTGCATGGTCATTTACTGCATTTTCATTTTGATCATGTGGAATGTGTCATTTTTGCAGTTGTTTTTAAGTACCTCAGTTTCGGGTGATGACTGGTAATTCTGTAGTCTAATGTTGGCGGTAATGCAGCAATTATAGACTGGACCTAGCCTTCCATTTTACCTAGTTAATGCAATGACTAAGGGAAACCCGTAGATGTTAAACTTGTAGTTAGGTTCTTGTAAAGTGATCTAGTTTTCATGACTTTTCTGTTCTTTAGCATGCATCCACCAGGCATGCGGTATATCGCAGTTGGTCTAGAAAAGTAGTAAAGTGGATTAAGTGCTATTAATACAAGTATATATAATACTCTCTTTGTTGATTCCTGATGGAAACTTCTTCATGGGCAGGGGTTATATTGAAGCAATTAGGGAAATTGAGCAGCAGCAGCATAGTGCTCGAAATTTTAAGTTTGACGATATAGTTTCAGCATGTGGAAGGTTTTCCGTCAACTCCATTTATTATTTCCTTTTCAAGTGACACGGCTTTTTTTATATTGTATTTTGATGTATGTGTAACTTTTTATTTAAGACATTCACTTGATTGGATAAGAACTCCCTCGTTCTTTCTCCTTAAGTAACCATTTCATTTTGGCAGTGGGGCCACTGCAGCGGGACTATCATTGGGATCATGCCTGAGCACTATGAAGGCAAAGGTACATACTTAGAGAAAAGATGCTTTCTGGTGTCACCGCTATGCATCTGTACATACTAAGACTATATATTAATTGCCTCTACAGGTTCATGCATTTTCTGTTTGTGATGATCCCGATTACTTCTACGACTTTGTGCAAGACCTGATTGATGGACTTGATGCCGGTGTCGACTCTCGGGAAATCATTGACATTCATAATGTGAGTTTTTAATTCATTGTGAAATAATATTACCTACCAAAGTCTTTGAAAGGGACCTTATCTTTGTTTTGAATCTCTGATCAAATATAGCACGGCTGAAAAGATATCGGTCATTTGCTTATAAATAAGGGTTAAGAACCTAAAAATAGTCTTAACTATAGGCTATATTGCTAATCGTTGTCCCATATTTAAAATGTTGATAATCGGTGCCTACTATCAGATTGGTTGATTTTCACTTTTTCTCTTAAAATTTATGAAACAAAAACATGTTTTTTAAGCATTAAAAAGCCTAAACCATGAGCAACATATCTGATACTTCAAAAAAGTGGAAAGTAACATGTTTTTATTGCTTAAAATGACAATTTAACGCCAATATCAGTCGAGAAAAGTGGAAAGCAACAAATCTGATAGTTGGGACGCCGAATATCAACATTTTAAAACCGGGACATCGATTAGCAACATGACCTATAGTTGAGACTGTTTTTAGGTTCTTAACCCTATAAAGAAAGCAACAATTTGACAAGTCGAGTGAACGATATCCACAGGCCAAGGGTCGTGGTTATGCAATTAGCACAGCTGAAGAACTTAAATTTGTCAAGGAAATCGCCACAGCTACGGGAGTTATTCTAGACCCAGTTTACAGGTACCTAACTCCGCCTTTCTCTTGTGGCACGACTCTAACGAATGTGCATTAATTTCTTCATCTATGGTCTTTTGTTAGGGTTAATAACTAGAAAACTGTCAAAAGTTCACCATATGTTAAAGTTAGGTGTCTGAAGTTTGAAATGTTAATCTGTAGTGTTCAATGTTTCAATTTTGTTAAAATGTGGTGTCTCGGTGTGATTACTTTCTAGAAGTCAATTCCAACGAAACCGACTGTCAAATTCGAGCTCCCTTACACACTTCCTTCTCGTCATCTTGCTGGAACCGTCACCTAAGAAGCTGGCCACATCCGTGCAAGTAAATCTCTCTCCGTTGTCGTTTGAAAATCGCTCCACACCACTCTGCTAGCAACTTTTTTTTTATGTTCAAATTTTTGGTGAAATTTGACGATTTTGTGAAAAGTAAATAGTGATGGATTATGAGTGGGTTGATGAAAATGATTGAAGGGAGATGAAAAGACGCGCAAATACACCAAATTTCAACAAAAATGAAACTTGGGACAGTCCATTTTAACATTTCAAACATCAGACACATAATTTTAACATAGGGTAAACCTTTGACAGTTTTTTTTCGTTATTAACCCTTTTTGTTATTATGCCTTCAATTTATTTGGGTACGAATGTGGAGTTTGATATGTTAATGCTGGTACCGAAATACAGTGGGAAAGCTGCATATGGACTGATGAAAGAGATGGGTGAGAAACCAAACGAATGGGAGGGTCGGAAAGTTTTGTTTGTACATACAGGCGGGTTACTCGGTCTGTACGATAAAGTCGATGAGATTGCTTCTTCTATGAGCAACTGGCGTCGAATGGATGTCCATGAATCCGTCCCGAGAAAGGAGGGCACTGGGAAGATGTTCTAATTCTAATGCAGATGAAGGTTTCTTTTCATGATGTTCTTTTGTTTCTTCATGCTAGTAGGCTTCATTTAGCATGAACTTTACATGACTGTAATAATAACAGGCAAATGATGAAATGGTGTATTTGTTCATGCCCCTCTTTTCTGACAATTTGTTTGAGAGTATCTTGTACAGCTGCTAGATGATGTTGTTCAGTTCAGCTGCCTTTTCTGCTCACTTTGAGGATGCAAATGGAAGCCTTGGAAATGATGACAGACAGATTGCTATATCTCGATTTAGCTTTAGGGTTAAGAACCTAAAAGTAGTAACTAGTCTAAAGTAGTCTCAAATATAGGTTAATTGCTGTTTTAGATTTAAAATGTTGAAATTTGGTTTACTAACTATAAGATTGATTGATTTAGATTTTTTGTTTCTTTTTAAAGTTGATGAAACAAAAATATAGTTTAAGCATCAAATAAAAATAAAGCATGAGCAATAAATCTAATATTTGAAAGTTAAAAATAACATTTTTTTTATTACTTAAAATATCAAAATCAATCGAAAAAGTGGAAAGTAACAAATCCGATAATTGAAATATTTAATATTAACATTTTAAATTTTGGAGATAGATTAATAACCCTACTTATATAGTTGGAACTGTTTTTATTCTTTTAACTTTTAGTTTTAATATTATTACAATTAAATTTTGGAAAAAATCTTCAAATCGTAAAGAGATAAAAATGAAAAGAATAATTAAATGCGTGAAAGATAGATGGCAAGATGAAAATGATTCATTTTAGGAAGAGTCTCATCATGTTGAGTACGTGTCAAACTCTCCATTTCCCAATGTAAAAACTATAATATAATAAACCACTAATTAATTAATCAAAGCTCCATCTTCTCTTCTTCACCCTTGAAGTTGAAGAAGAATTGGGGATATCCATGGCGATCACCACGAAGATAGTCGAGTCTGATGAGCAAGTCCACTCCCCTTTTGGCACCCGCTACGTTCGTGATCCCCTTCCAAGGTACTATTACCGTATCGGTCTAAAATGTAACATGTTTGCAAAACGATGATCATTAGTGTTTCTTTTAATTATTCGTCCAAAATTGTATTTCTTTAATCATCCGCCCAAAATTATCTTCATTTAATCATTCGTCTCGTGGTCAAGAGCACTTACTTCAAGTGATTTGACTCCGAAAACCAAGTTTGAAATCCTCGGGTGTCACCTTGCGGTGACCTGAAAAATATCATGTCCTGTCCGATCTATATACCGTGTCGGGCATATGATTAGCAAGTAGAACTGGAACAAGTCGGGCCTCTTAACTAGACTAAGCTGCTGGTGGGCATGCGCTGGTTGTTCGCTAAGTCTGATCGGAAAAACCCAAAACGTGAATAACAAAGTCAGAACTTTACGTAACAGATGGGCCTAAAGTCGCTACTACTAACTCATTCCTTTTTGAAAAATAAAAAATCACTCGACTAAAATAAATTGTCGTTAGAGCGTTACAATTGTTTTACGACACTAAACATTATGTATATTTTAAGTAATATATAAGTTAAGACACGTGTAAATAATATTTGATCTGCAATTATATTATTTAAATATATTTCTTAAATATATTTTTTTATTAAATTTTTTTATTAAAATTGGTTACGTAATACATAATTAATTTGTTTAAGGAATATGTTACCTAAAAATAAGTGGGTTTCACTTTTAAGTAATGTTATGTATATCATTGTATCACGTTTTTATACATTTTACATAAAGAATATGTTAAACCCACATTTAAATAATACTATGTAATACCATTGTAGATGTCGTTATAAACAATTTAAAATTTATAAAATTAACCGAACAGTTTTTTAAGTCGTGATTAATATACATTTTGAATTTTTGTTTCTAAATATTAAAATTAAGATATAATATCTTATACTATTTCTTTTTGCCATATTAATTGTTAAGGTTGAAGATGCCGGAGAGGTCGATCCCAAAGGATGCAGCTTACCAGATCATCCACGACGAGCTGATGCTGGACGGAAATCCGAGACTGAACTTGGCTTCATTCGTGACTACATGGATGGAGCCCGAGTGTGATAAGCTCATCATGGCTTCCATCAACAAGAACTATGTCGATATGGATGAATACCCCGTCACCACCGAGCTCCAGGTCCGAGTCCGACCCTATCTCCTCGATCCTCATTCATTGATTAATATACGGTTTAAGAATTATATACTGTCTGAAGTGTCTCATCAATGTTGAAATCTGGTGTCCAACGTTAAAATTCATAGGTTTTATTTTTGTTGAAATTTGGTGTCTCGGTGTGATTATTTTAGAGAAGTCGATCCCGACGAAACCGACTATCAAATTCGACCTCCCATGCACGCTCCCTTCTCCTCACCTTGCCGGGAACATCACCTAAGAAGCTGACCACATCCGCGCAAGTAAATCTCGTTCCGTTATCGCTGGATATTGCTCCACACCACTCTGTTAGAAACCTTTTCTTTTGGATGTTCATGTTTTGGGAGAATTCTGGCGATTTGGAGCAAATTTGGCGACTTTGTGAAAGTAAAGAGTGATAGATTATGAGTGGGTGAATGATTTTATGAAAATGATGAAGAGAGGGGAAAATATGCGCGGAGACACCAAATTTTAATAAAAATGAAACATGAGACAGTTAATTTTAACATTTTAAATTTTAGACACCAAATTTCAATATTGGGCAATCTCCACACAGTTTATAGGTTTTTAACGGGTTTTTCTATCATGCTTGTAGAGCACCATGTTTTTGCTTTTTTTTTATTACTAGAGTGTACTTAATTGTAACATATGTAAAACTTTAAAAGTATGATTTTTTTAAAACTACACTTAATATTTGCATCATACTATTAATAATATCAATTTTCCTATGGGTTCACATTTAGAGTAATAGAAAAATATTAAAAAATAGTGTCACATGTATGATACTTATGGAGCATAGTAGAAAGACCCGTTTTTAACCCTTATTAAATATAGGTTTAGCCCCATTCTACAAATTGTTATTCAAATGTAGGTTTTTCATTTGAAAAATCATGTATACGCCAAATGCTTATCAAAAGTGATTAAAGTTGTTGATTAATAACCGGTTGATTTGAAATTCACATTAAAATGAATCTACCGTCTTTTTTCTTTCATGCAAGTAGAATCGATGTGTTAATATGATAGCACGCCTATTCAATGCTCCAATGGGAGAGACTGAAACAGCGGTCGGCGTCGGGACAGTTGGCTCATCGGAGGCGATAATGCTGGCCGGGTTAGCTTTTAAGAGGAGGTGGCAGCAGAGGATGAAGGCGGCTGGACTGCCATGTCACAACCCGAACATAGTCGCCGGTGCCAATGTCCAGGTCAGTTCATTGTTATTGTCAATTTACAATTTTTACCTGCCTATCCAAAAACATGATGCATCTGATAATGCAAGCTTGACTCGAGTTATTTTATTCCTAAATTTTTCAAGCTCAAATTCGACTTTGTGCCATAATCGACGGGTTTGAGCTCTACTCGCCAAGTTTAAGATTATTTAATTAAATTATAAATGGTGCACATCGAGCTTGACTCGATTAGGCTTTTGGTTCGAGGTCGAAATCGACTTGAATAGTCAAATATACAACAACAATAAGAAAACTCGAATAGACTTGCGAGTCTCCCAAGTCGAGTACCCGTGAACTCTTACTCGACTCGGTACAATAAAAAGCTCGAATCGAGCTCTACTTGAAATTTAGCGAGTCGAATATCAACCGAGCCGATCTCGATTAGCTCACGAGTAGCTTAATTCGTTTACACCCTACATTCAATAAGCTAATTGATCATCTGTCAAAAAAACCCGAGGATATATAGTTAATTGAGTTACTGTATGTCCATTGTTGCAAGTTTCTGCAATAATCCGAATCACGAAGCCAAGAATTCTGTCTAGGGGCAACAGTTGAGTTATTGGGTAAATAATTAGTATAAAAAAATTCGAGGGGCAAATGTAATATTTTAAAGGTTCATATTGATATAATTACAAATTTTAGGGAAAAAAAATTGTACATCACAAAAAGTTGAGAATTTGATCATGTGTAGTCAAATACCGTTCATGATATTGTAAGTTTTTGCAAAACTGCTTACACTCTGACCAACTGTCCTAAAACCTCCGTAGGTCTGCTGGGAGAAATTCGCCCGATACTTCGAGGTCGAGATCAAGCAAGTCAAACTAAGTGACGGAAACTACATAATGGACCCAGTGAAAGCCGTCGAGATGGTTGACCAGAACACGATCTGCGTGGCTGCAATGCTAGGCTCAACCCTGACCGGAGAGTTCGAGGACGTGAAACTCCTGAACGATCTTCTCATAAAGAAGAACGAGGAGTCGGGTTGGGAAACCCCGATCCATGTCGATGCTGCGAGTGGCGGATTCATAGCGCCGTTCATTTACCCGGAGCTCGAGTGGGATTTTCGTCTCCCGCTCGTGAAGAGCATCAATGTTAGTGGTCACAAGTACGGGCTTGTGTATGCGGGTGTCGGGTGGGTCGTGTGGAGGACCAAGGAAGACTTGCCCGATCATCTCGTCTTCCATATTAACTACCTCGGTTCGGATCAACCGACGTTTACGCTTAATTTCTCCAAAGGTGGTGCAATGAGGATAGTAGTAACTCTGATTGATGCATATGTTCATCAAAAGATTATGCAAATTTGGTTATTTATTATTGGTTTTCAATTTCAGATCAATTATCTAACGATTACTTCTCTTTTCTCCTACTCTTTGATATCTAGGTTCTTCCCAAATCATAGCACAATACTATCAATTCATCCGACTTGGCTTTGAGGTTGGTTGATTTCTACTTGTTTTTTTTTATTACAAAATATTTTAAATATCTAAACTATCATATTGGTTGATTTCCACTTGTTTTTCTTAAAATTGATGAAACAATATATATATATATATATTAAGCATCAAATAAGCCTAAACCATAACAACAAATTTAATACTTCAAAAAATGGATTTTTTTTTTATACTTCAAAATTAGTTGGGAAAAAAAGAAGAAGAAAAACAATAAATATAATAATTGAGATATTAATATTAACATTTTAAATATGGAACAATGATTAGCTACTGTTTTTAAGTTCTGAACTCTAAATTTGAATAAAACCTGACATTATTTATTTATTTTTGTTAAATTTGAACGAAAGATGTATACATGACGCCGCAAATGCATGTGTGTAACATTATAGATTTTTTATTATTCGTTATGAAAAATGAAAGAAGCTTGTAAATTGCATTGATGAGTTATTTTAGATAAGGAGATGTATTTGGTTTTTAATCTTTATTTGATTCATTTTGTTCGATTATCACATATACTGACTAATACACACATAGGGAATAAACTGAGCAATTTGATGTTACATAATCTTTATATATAGAGTATGCTATTTGGTTAAATAAATTGATGGATGGATATATGGTGTTTTTTGGTTTCTATTGTATTCATTGTTTGAGTTTCTTCATGGAAAGGGTTACAAGAACATCATAGAGAACTGCACGGAAAACGCTCGAGTCCTCAAGGCGGGAATCGAGGACACGGGCCGCTTCGAGGTGCTCTCCAAGGATATGGGAGTCCCGGTCGTTGCCTTTGCTCTAAAAAAATCGTCAAAACTAACGGTTTTCGATATAGCCGAGAGCTTGAGAAGGTTCGGGTGGATAGTCCCGGCCTATACGATGCCACCGAATGCCGAGCACATTGCAGTCCTTAGGGTTGTGGTCCGAGAGGATTTTAGTAGGAGCTTAGCGATGAGGCTTATTGACGATATCGAAAAAGTCCTTACGGAGCTAGACGCGAGGATGGACCGGGTTTCGACGGTGGCTGCTGATGTGGCGGGCAGCGGGAGCGAGAAGCGGGTGGAGAAGACGGTGAAGCAGATCGAGGAGGAGGTTACGCAGCGTTGGAAGAAGTTGGTGGACGGTCGGAGGACCGGAGTCTGCTAGCCTCTTCTTTCGGATGAATTAATTTCTCGAACTAGTCTAATTTACCGGTTAAAACCATAATAGATGCGGCTTCTGTAGTATGCTTGCTCTGAATAATCCTCACTTTCAACTGGTTAGTTTGTAATAAGTAAAATGTTGATTGTGAATGTTTTTCTATTTATAAAGTGCTCTAACAGAGTTTGAACTCGAAATATCACGCTAACGAATGAAATGCTGAAAGCATTGTAGGAAGAGTTACTTTCATGGAAAAAAAACAGTTACTTTTATAGTTCATTATCAGGTAATTGATTTTTGTCCATGCAATATCACTACAAGAAAACTTGCCTTTTTAATGGATATTTTGCCCAAAAGAAAAATGATCCCTACAAAAGTACTGTAGAACTATGCAAGGGATTTGTTAAGGTTTATAGAAGAGAATTGTTTTTTAGGAGAAAATTAGTTTGTGAGAATCTTTTAGAAAATTAATTTCCCTAACTAGAATACTAAGTTTATAAGGATTTTTTTTTTAAAGAATAATAAATGGGTTTTGTTAGAGATTTTATAGGATGGATAAAGAATCGGTTCAAAAGTCGAAACAATTCTGGGACTGAAATTGGTTTGCTAAAATCATTTCAGAATCGACTCATAAATGTTATTTATTTAAACAAGCTTGAATTGGTATCAAACCAGCCTTAAACCGGTTTAGAATAGATTTTTCATGAAACTGGTCTGGATCGAACTGATTAGACCAGTACAGCTTCATACTAGTCCAGTCGACCCCTTTTTTTTTTTTTTACCATCCTTAAGATTTTCTAACAAATCATTTTGAGGAAAATCCCTTACTATTTACCCTTAGGTTATCTATAATTTTGTAAGGGATTATCAAACTCAAATTGACTAGTTTTGTGAGGGAATCCTTTAAGAAAAACATTTTTTGGGGCCAAATAATTAATTAATAAATAAAAAACAAAAAAAATGTTTTCATTCACTTGGATGGGCTGGCCCAAAAAAATAGAAGTATGGGCCTAAGAAGGCGAGCCCAAATAAGTCTGAACTACTGTTGGGAGTTAGGGTTTGTTTTTTAGGTTTAACTCTGTTTCTCGTCTTTTCCCGCATTTCCAGTTCTCAATTTCCCGCCAAAATCAAAAGCTTCGTCAAAATCTACTCTGTACACAAAATTGTGAGACATTGAGTGAGTAGAAGAATCCGTTGGCTGTTTCCTGATCTAGCAGAGAAGATGAGTCTCGCGTTGAAGAAGAAGGTACAGCGGAAATTCAAGATGAGAGGTTACACCGTTAAAGTGGACGCTCTGGACGTCGTTATCTCCTTCACGTCTCGCTTCCCGTCCGA
Organism: Clarkia xantiana subsp. parviflora; assembly: GCA_036873135.1. NCBI lineage: Eukaryota > Viridiplantae > Streptophyta > Magnoliopsida > Myrtales > Onagraceae > Clarkia > Clarkia xantiana. The sequence goes on along the minus strand of JAPTYO010000010.1, from coordinate 12,610,828 downwards.
TCATGAAGACGAGGCTCTCGAGATTCTCCTCGACCAGCTGGAAATGGAACCGCGTAAGTGAATAACTGCATCTTATCCTCACTGATTCATTCTACTATCTTCAGTTTGCATTTCCTTTGGTGTGATTGAGGATTGCAAGATCACACAGATGTCGGTAATTGGTGTAGTTTCTGTTAATTGGAATAATTTGCTGAAGAATTTGGTTTTTATGATGTTTTTGGCAGTGAAATCTTCAATAATTGATAAAGAACCAGTAAGCCGGGTGGTGAATATTCTTGTAGAAGCAGAAGCTATTGGTGAGGAGAACCCGGACGTGGTTCTGGATAATCGATCATCTGCTCTTCGCGTAATAGATGCCTTTGATGTCCCCAAGTATCACTATGATTCCATCAAGAAGATTTTCTACAAGTACTTTTCTAGCCTTCCATTATCTTTTGTCTTGTTGATTCATTGCTATTTAGATTTTTTGTCTTGTTGTTCACTAGGCTGCTAAAACAACATAAAATTGTTCATAAAGCTCTAACATTTTCTGCTAGATTGAATGAGTTGATGTGTGCTTCAAGTATTCTCATTATCAACATAGGTTGCCATCGGTCCATCAAAGTTGAATATATCATAGTGATTTCTCTGTTGCATCAATCAATCATTCAATTATATGAAAGTGTTGCTGTATTTTCGAGCATCACCTAGCTTGATAGTCTGTGAATTTCTGTTTTTCTTCAACAAGGCAGGTAATACGAAATGATGAACAACACCAAAATATTTGCCGCCAGACCTGGATAATATTATGAAAGTTAGGCTAATGCAAAATTTTGCATCTCATTTCCATGGTCCATTCTTGGTTCCTTCCGTAAAATGGATTTTCACCCTGTTGCTAGTGGAAAAACATTTTAGTTTGACATAATTTGACAAAGTGATATATCATATATCTGTTTTTTTTTTGGCCAACATATATCAGATATCTGTTTAATGCCCTGTTTGTTGACGTATTTTTCTTTTATATATCTTGTCTTTCATGTGAAGCTAGTACTTTTAATCAGCTTCACAGAGGTGAAAATCCTTTAGATCCTATATGTTTATTACTCAAGGTTGGTTTTTTGTCCAACTCCTTTTGTAGGCATATTGGAGATCATCCCATTCATGGAGAGGCTTCTGCAAAAGTAACTTTGTATAAGGACAGGTTTCTCATGTTGATGCAGAGACTCTCTCGTGATGAGCATTTCTCAAAGCCTGCTTTTGAAACTGATAGAACGCACAGTTGTGAGGTACTTGTCCCCCATCTTTTATTCCCAACCGGCAACCACAGCATCAGTTATGACCTTGCGGGAAATTGCAGATTTAGCTGTTTGCAATTATAGTGCAACTTGAGTCATAGTGAGATATATTCTTTTTTAAATCACGGTGAAATGTTTGCAGATCGCTACCATTCAATCTCTTGTTGGACAAACTGGAAGAAGATGGGTTATGGGCATTATATCTGAGTTAGAGGATGGGCACTTCTATTTGGAAGACCTTACAGCCTCAGTAGAAATAAGTCTCTCGGATGCAATATCCTTTACTTGATTGAACCATTTCTTTCCTGCACTCAGATTTAGGTTTTGTAACTTAAGTCCCTGACCATTACTTGCAGCCCCATTTAAAGTTATCTTTGAACTTTCCAGTGTAGCTGCTCCAAGGTCTATGCGTACATTTTTCTTAGTTGATTTGCATGGAAAATTTATCTTTAATAAGATGAATAATTTTAGTAACAAAAAATGCAGAAACCCTTGTGTTTTCTTTAACAAGCCACACAAGATAACTACAGGGTTCTTTTCAGAGAACACCATAGTTGTAGCTGAAGGGGAGATGCTATTGGAAGGAATTTTCAAGGTCAGTTTCAGACTTTCTTCACATACAACTGCTAAAGTTTACGTGATTTTGGCAGATGATTTCATGACTAGAAGCTTTTCTCTACGATGGTATTCTCTGTTGTATGCATTGACCCATACATTTTTTTCCCAGTGATGAACTTATCTGCAACATAAGTTGAATCATTAGCAGTCCGTTAGATGAGTAATTTGAGTATGCACAAGGTAAAGGTCCGAAATCCATGTATGGAGGTTCATGTCCTTATGAATGTGATATTGATCCTTAGATGCACCTTTTACAAGGAATAACCCATGAAATGGCTTAAGTCTCGTATATATTATATTAATTTTTAAGGCTAATGGAGAGTTTGAAAACTTGAGTTAAAGAAATCACGAGAGCTTGTTATGGGTGGTGTCAATCTAAAAGTTGGTATTTTCCTGATTCTTGATGCATCTCATTTTTTTGGAAAGGTCTATACATGCGGGTTTCCCCCTCTTGAAGACAGGGATAGGTCCATCAAAGCACTGTCAGGGCATGACCTTTTTGGGGGTGGCACATTAACAAAAGAGGAAACTGTATCCTAAGAATATCTTTTCCCTATGACAATTGTTGTTTCGATCTTCTATTTTCAAATTTTCAGATCTCTTTTGGTTTTCCTTTACTAATATATAGCTCAGACTTGTGGATCTAGAGAAAAGGGCAGTCAATGATATGTTTGTGATTCTCTCAGACGTTTGGCTAGACAATGAAGAGGTTACTCGCTGTTACATTTTTCTTGTGTTATTTCAACTTCTTAACTTCATCTGATCTGATTATTGTGTTACCCGTAGAGAAGGCTATGCGAAAGTTTGAGACAGTGCTGAACGGCTTTGAGGATGAAGAGGTCGTTCCTTCATTATTTGTCTTAATGGGAGATTTTTGCTCACACCCATGCAACCTTTCCTTTCATTCTTATAGTAGCATCAGGTGGGGAATTAGATAATTAATCTTAACCATGTCTTATATGGTTACCCAAAAAGGAAATAACTAATTACATTAATATGTAGATCTCAGTTCGGAAAACTGGGAAAAATGATTGCAGCACATCCCCGTTTGAAAGCACACAGTCGATTCTTGTTCGTTCCAGGACCTAATGATCCAGGTCCTGCAAAAGAAATTCCATTGTTTTCCCTTGAATGATTATGCATGATCGCTCTACTTTGAGGAAATTTACATTTTTAATTATCTCTTCAGGTCCGTCAACAGTCCTGCCTCGACCTGCTTTACCAAGATACATCACTGAAGAGCTTCAAATGCATATTCCTAACGCAATATTTTCAAGTAACCCGTGCAGGTTGTAAGGGACTTTATGATTTATATATATATCACAACTTGGTTTCTGGATTCTTGGTTTTACTAAGATGTGTGCTGTTACTTTCTTTTTCCTGCAGAATAAAGTTCTATACCCAAGAAATTGTTTTTTTCCGCCAAGATTTGTTATATAGGATGCGTCGCTCGTGTCTGATAACTCCATCTACAGAAGAAACAAGTGATCCATTTGAGCATGTAATGCTTCCATCCTTACTGTTCTCTTATTTTGTTTGTGTTTGCTCCAAACATTTTTTTTTTGTGAAGCTCATATGCAGTCATTGTGTCTAATGCAGTTGGTTGCTACAATAACGCACCAGAGCCATTTGTGTCCTCTCCCTCTTATGGTTCAACCCGTTATATGGAATTACGATCATTGTCTCCATCTTTTTCCTACTCCACACACGGTAATTTTTGTATCCCGTTCCTTGCAATTGAATATGCATGTTAGGGCCTAATATACAAATGGAACCCAATGAAAATGGAAGTTCCATCCATTTATGTGCTACAAAAAAATTGAAATCCAAACCTTAGTCAGTGTTTTCACTGCATCTTTTCTATGGCATGTTACTACATGTAGTTACCTTCCAAACTAACATTTGTGTTGCCTTCATTCATTGATTTTTTCAGATAGTTCTAGGAGATAGAAGCGAGCAAAAGGCATTCTGTTACACAGGCATCACTTGTTTCAATCCCGGCCCTTTCTCAGTTGATGGCACATTTGTGGCGTATCGCCCATGTACTCGTGAAGTGGAGTTGTCAGCGGTGCCTGAATAAAAGTGAGGTTGCTGCAATTTGCCAGGTGACTTTCTCACTTAAAAATTACTATCCAAGTGCCAAATCAGCTAACCACTAGCATTAACAAGTTAGAGGAGATTTGATCTAAGTGCCAAATCATCTAAACAACATTTTGTCAATTGCACGAATTAGGCACTCTTGAGTCGCAAGAAACAGTCCACGAACTAGTAGCTCATTTGTCAATTGTCATGCATTGCTATTGGTAGAATTTCCTGCACTTGAGATGAGAATTTGAGACCAGACCTCCAAACCGAATAGCGCCTGCTCCATAATGGTATTGCAATGTTAGGTATTAATCTTGTCATGGTTCAATACAGAAATCCATTTCAGGGAAGTATATTCCATCTTGACAAAGACATGTCATCTCTTTCTCCACCTAGTAAATACAAAAGCTCTGTCGGGAATTGTTGCGGTCAGTAAAGGGCTACTTTCACTTGTTACACACTTTTGGGGAAGGCAAGAAAGTTGAGGGAAATTAGGAAGATGGTCTTGACATAAACCTTAATTATTGTTATTAGAGTTGGTTCGGTTGGTGGATAGTAATTAGGAAGAATGAATCAAAGGGGACAGGGTTGAATGTTACCAATGCCTTGGTTGACAAGTTAAACCTTAAATTTGTGCAAACTAATTTGTTTCCTCATAAACTCAGGGCATTGCATAAAAGATGCAGTGTCTATAATCTAATAATTAGACTACAAGTTCTGAAGTATCCTTGTCATTCATATCAGGTGGATCAAGAATTCAACACCCGGATTCAATTGTATTGTTACAAATACGATAAAATATCATTGTGATTGCTTGAGGAAGATTAGTGGTAGGTGAAACAGGTGGGACAGTTGGAAAAGAACTGCAGGCAGCTCGAAGCCGCCATGACTATAGGTTGTTAAGACAAGCTTATCAAAAGTTGTTCTTTAAAGTCTTGCTGTAGATGACATTAAGTTTGTAAAAGAAACGGAGTTTGCTAGTTGTTTATCTGTATTTTGCTTCCTGTAAGAGTGGAGATTAGGATTAAGATAAGTTAAACATGTCTTCAAAGAGACAGTTAAAACAGTTGAGGAACAGTCGGGACACGCGTCTCTGATTAGGTTGATGATTGCGTGTTCTTGGTCTTTTTAGTGACACCTTTTTCTCTCCTATATATATGCATTCGTTTAGTTTAGTTTAGTTTTTTTTCAATGGGTGTTTTAAGTGTCAGCAGCTTCTAAAATACTTTTAGCTAAATTGTTGTACTTATACGTTCGTTAATGGATGTTTTTTGTATTTTAAGATTTATTTATTATAAAAATAATTAATATATAGTGGCAAAAAAAAAGTTGCATTGTGAATTTGCGTTGAAACTTTTGATGAACTTGTTTCACCTGAAGCGATGCAACTCTCTTAAATAGCTTCTGACGTTAGTATGTCTTGATCACTTTCTATTAATGTAACCTTGTAGATGTCTTAGAACTTGCAAAAAAGAAATAGTAGCAAAACCTTGTGGTTGGTTCGGTGCCTAACGTACTCCAATACTAATAGTTATTGTTCCGTGTATTGTGCGCACGAAATTGTTTATTTATTTATATTTTTTCACGGGGTAGTCTTAGATTCTTAGGGGTCCTTATTAGAAGGGCAGCATCGCAGTATGCTGCTTACTTCACATCTAATTTAAGCTACACTCGCACCGAATCAACATGTAATTGATAAAAAAATGTTGACTATAAATATTTTTACATTTTTAGAGTCTTACAGAATTTATCTCTAATCTCTTGGTAAATGGGTGATGTGTTGAATCATTACTTCATATTTTCATTTAAATGAAAAAATATGTGTTACGAAGTAAATTACAATTATATAACATCATAAGTCATCAAAAAGCTCACAATTATATAAAATCATAAGTCATCAAAAAGCTCTTCATGAATTTTCAGATAAAAAAAAATTAGTAAATCCAAATACCAATAAAGAATTATAATAATTCTTTTATGATATTCAAATTATAAATATTATGTTAATAAAAGTATCTTATATATAAGTTATTAAAATAATAAAATAAAACACATTAAAATAATATAATATTATTTAATGACATAGATTTCGAAAGTACTTTCGAAGTTTTAAATTTACATATTGTATCATGTGTTAAAATAATTGGAATTCATACCAAAAGAATTTATAACTTTAGAATTACTTATTTTGTGACATGTTATTATAATATTTTTTAAATAATAATATAAATTAGATATATAGTCGTATATGAGTTTTTTTTTAAGGATAGTTGAGACATCTGCATTTGTTATGTACGGTGAAAGTTATGGGTGCAACAAGAAAGAAAAGATGGGAGATGTCTTTCGCACACAAATTAAACAAACCATGACGCATTATGATGCCGCATAGTTTGCTTCAAACGAGTGGTAGGCCAACGGTCATATATATATATATATAATATTGAGCAAAATCCATAATTAATAATATATTTATACATTTGAGAATTGATACCTAATGCTGATGTCAGCTTATATATAATCTCGGCTCATACTGGATCACTCCGTAATAAAGTAAAGTGCTGATAATGAATATTTTCATATTATTAGGGATTCAGACGACATTTGAAGCTGAAATATTTCGTTAATAGATAAAGTACTACATTATATTACACACATTCATTAATTAAAGTTAAACACTTCCCAATTTGTACACTTATTTGTTAGAACTCGAATCCTACAATGATGAATATAAGCGCAACCGAAATTCCTCAGAAGTTATACATTTGTTTGTTGATAAGGCAGAATCTTATCAGAACCTATATATATCTATACAACAAATTCAAGCTTATCAAAGTAAGCGCCAGATTATAAAGGTGGGGGATTTATCTGTAATAATATAGATGCATGGGGTCCAATTAGTAAAGTTAATTCGGCCAAAAAAAATAATAGTAAAGTTATCAAAAGTTGCATGCATGCACGTCGTTGTTTTGGATCTAGGGTTTGGTGGGGATAGAGTCAGAAATCGTTCATTATAAGTTAGCTTATCTAATCTAAATATAAATAAATGGTTAATAACTAAAAAACTGTCCAAGGTTTACCCTAGGTTAAAATTGGGTGTCTAAAATTTGAAATGTTAAAATGGACTGTCCCAAGTTTCATTTTTATTGAAATTTGGTGTTTTTGTGCGTCTTTTCATCTCCATTCAATCATTTCCATCAACCCACCAACCCACTCATAATTCATCGTTCTTTACTTTTTACAAAATCGTCAAATTTCACCTAAAAATTGAACATTTTAAAAAAAAAAATCTAGAAGAGTAGCGTGGAGCCATTTTCCAAGGACGATAGAGCGAGACTTACTTGCCCGGATGTGACCAACTTTTTAGGTGACGGTCCCGGCAAGATGACGAGCAAGGAGTGTGTATGAGAGCTCGAATTTGACAGACAGTTTCATCGGAATTGACTTATCTAAAGTAATCATACCGAGACACCAAATTTCAACAAAAATGAAACTTGGGACAATCCATTTTAACATTTGAAACTTCAGACACCTAATTTTAACATAAGGTAAACCTTGGACAGTTTTTTAGTTATTAACCCATAAATAAATAAATATAATTCTACTTCATTATATAACACATGTTGGAATATCCATATATAATTTTAATGTTTAAAATTATTTATAAATTTTTTGGTCTCAAACACAATATAAAGGAAGATTAATCAAAATTGAGCTTTTAAAATACAATGATTTCGCTATGATTAGCCCATATGTGATTGGTTGGTACCCAACGTATTTTCGTATGGTTAGATGATCCATTATATTTTTGTGAGTGTAATTTTTGGGGTCATATATATTAGTGTTTTGGGATCAAGTGAATGCGCTATATGATGGATTTTAGGATTTTAGGGTTATATGTTAGTGTTTTCTATTAAAATTTCATATTAAAATTTCATATGTTGTCTCAAATTTAAATCCTGAAAATGAAAAAAAAAAAAATATTCATAACTAGCACTGACTTATCATATCCAATATCCATCCATAAGTACACGTGGCCTCCAATTAGATGTTGTACCAAAAAATTAAGGCTATGATCGATATATAGTTGGACTGAAACTGAAAGATGGTCTGCGTATAGGTTAGAATTTAAGCTTTTCTCAAAGAAGACGTTGAGAGCGCAACGAAAACTTACTCTATAAAGCAACCAACCTTTTATATTTTATATCTATCTCATATATATATAACCTATTTAATATTTCAGGTTCACCCATGTGTCTTGCGTATCTTAGGATTAAACTGTTAATAACTGTGTCATGTGTTTCAATTTTGTTGCGATTTGGTTTTCCATTAAATTTTGAGCGTTAAAAAAACAATTTTGCCCTTTATATTTTTTTTTTTTCAAAGCCACCCGTCCGATTCGGGCCACCCACACCTCCAATTTCGAGCCACCCACCTCTGATTCCGGGTTGACCCGATTCCGGGGATTCCGAGCATTTTGAGGGTAATTCAGAAATTTTCAAATTTATTCGGTCATGTGACCATCACATGACCAGTTTCTGTTAAATTTATTTGACGGAGACACCTAATAGCAACAAAGTTGAAACCTGAACACACCAAATTGACACATGAGGTAAACCCGAATACTTAAATATTTATTTTCTCTTTATATTATAAATTTATATCTATCTCATATATATATATATATGTAAGCGTAGATTGGGAGATTCCGATTTGTTATTGTGTTAGACAAGACGTTGCATCAAACGCTTGGTAAAAAGTCTCCCGAAACCCTAAGTTCTTAGCTTTTGCTAGCTAGGGCTATATTATATATAACTTTATCTTCTTCTAGCTATATATATCTTGGGGAATTAAGGTTGAAGAAGAAGAAGGAAGGGGAAATTATGTGTAGCAGAGGCCATTGGAGGCCATCGGAAGATGAGAAGCTCCGGGAGCTGGTCCACAAGTTCGGTCCTCATAACTGGAACACCATTGCTCAACACCTACCTTCTCGATCAGGTTTGTACTATATATCTATATATAATTCGATCAAAAACATAATCAAATATATTAATTTTTAATATATTTTATTCCCTAATAATATATAATAATATTTTTCGCACTGGCGGATCTACATGATCAAATAGCGGACACCCTTTATTTTTGCAATTTTTCTACTTTTTTTTTTGGTATAATTTAAATTAATATTATTTTTGCTAAATTTCAACAAAAAATATATATAGTTTCTTAAATTTTAAGTCATACTTCTTTTTTAACCCGTTATGAAATTTCTCCATTGGTTTGTATATACGCACAATTAGAACCCAGCTGTTTGAAAATAAAAAATACGTACTCAAAAGTTCAGCTAGTAAGTTACAATTTTTTTTTAAAAATTGGCTAGTTAATTGTAAATCTTTCACAAAGTTCAGCTATCAATCTGCATAAAAAACAAGAACGCGACAAATTTAGTTTCGGCAACACAACAAACAAAATCTAATTTTTTACTATTTAACATGAAATTAAACGGTAGTTAACATATTGCAACTTTATATAAGTCAAGCTTAGAACTTGAAAAAAAAGGGAGTTATTCTAACCCTAATTTCAGCTAGCAAGTTACTAATTAACCCTAAACTCTAAAAATGTCCATTTTTTTGGTATAAACTCAGGGAAGAGCTGCAGATTAAGATGGTATAACCAGCTAGACCCTAAAATAAACCGAAACCCTTTCACGGCGGAGGAAGAAGAGCTTCTCCTTGCGTCTCACGCCGTCCACGGCAACCGATGGTCCGTCATTGCTCGGCTTTTCCCGGGTCGAACCGACAATGCGGTGAAGAACCACTGGCATGTAATTAGGGCTCGCAACAACCGATCGAAGTCGAAGCTCTTCTACTGCAACAACGCCGATATCCGGTCGGTTATCAAATCTTCAGATACTAGCAATATTGATGATGAACTGATGATGAAGAAGAAGATGATGATGAGTAGATGCAATTTTGGTTCATTTTTGTGTAACGAGGCTAACCCTAATTGCATCTCCAAGTGTTTTGAATCTATACAAGGTTACCCTAGCCATGGCAGCAGTCTCAGCAGCTTTATCGGAGGTAATATTGTGTATACAGTAATGATTCTTGATTCATTAGCTACTTTTTCTTTTAGGGTTAAGAACCTAAATTTAGGGTTCGATTTTGAAGCTTTAGGACAAAATTAAACAAAATAAAAGTTATGAATATATTTGAGGGACTAAATTGAACAAAATTAAAAGTTTAGAGTCGATCACGTGACTTGCACATGTCATTTAACGACCAAAACTAACAGCCAACTAACAGATGTACCAAAAGCCACATTTTTTTAAACGTTTGGTACCAAAAGTACACAAAACTAAACATCTAGTACTAAAAGCCACATTCGGCTAAACATGTGGTATGAAAAGTACATTTAACCCTAACTTAAATCACTTATATACCTTAATTCACTAATATAGTCCAAATCAAGTACTATACCTTAATTCACTAATATTCCTTAATTCATAGTAAAGTAATCTATTAATATGACTTAACTCAATACCACATTAATTTATTTTATATACCTTGCACAGATTGTACACGATGAGTCTAGTAAAGTATAAATCCATTAATATTGATGGATATCTGCCCAATTCGAGTTCGTATTTACGTTCCGGACTTCGCAAACACGTCGAAGACCACAAACAGATCCAAAACAACATCCGAGGAGCAACACGGTCCGGAAACACGTATGCGTCCGGACCGTAACCTCCGGATTGCCCTAAGGCAAACCGGAGGTCCGGATTGCTTGCCGGCAATCCGAACCCCGTCGGATTGCCTAAGTCCGACGAGGTTCGGACTGTCATCGAGGGAAGAGTTCTCAAAAGTCCAATCAAACCAGACGACGGTTCCTATTTTCCTTTAAACTGCCGTCAAACCGCACAAAAACGGGATCGGTTCTAAGGTTGCCTATAAATAGGGGACATTGGTCACCCATTTCCAACTAATGTCATTTAGGAATAGCTTTAGAGCTCTGACCTCTCTCTAGAACCTTATTTAGGCATCGGAGAGGGCTCAACCGGCACTACCCCCTCCGTGCTGGTTATTGTCCTTCGTGCAGGTTTGAAGTCTGGAAGACCGACAAGCCCACTTGCCGACAAGCCCACTTGCCGACAAGTTCGCACTATCAACATCCATCCATCGCCGACAAGCCCACTTGCTGACAAGTTCCTTGCCGACGAGTCCCTTACCGACATTGAAAGAGACCGGATCCGACACCCGACGTGTCCCTAGTCCGAAGAGCCGAAGAATCCGACTACCCGGTTGGATTTGGACGCAACAAATATAACTTAACTCAATACCATACTTTAATTTCACTTCTATACCTTAATACATATACCTTAAATCACTTTAAAATAATTAATTCACTTGTATACATTAATTCACAAATATAGTATAATCAATTACTATACCTTAATCCACTAATATATCTTAATTCCCTAGTAAAGTCTAAATCCATTAATATAACTTTACTCAATACCATACATTAATTTCACTTATATGCCTTAATAAATGATTATACCTTAAATCACTTGTATACCTTAATTCACTAATATAGTCCAAGTAAGTACTAGACATTAATTCACTATTATATCTTAAATCATTAGTAAAGTCTAAATCCATTAATATAACTTAACTCAATATCATACCTTAATTTCACTTATATACCTTAATACATGACTATACCTTAATTCACTTGTATACATTAATTCACTAATATAGTCTAATCAATTAGTATACCTTAATTCACTAATATATCTTAATTCCCTAGTAAAGTCTAAATCCATTAATATAACTTTACTCAATACCATACATTAATTTCACTTATATACCTTAATACATGCATATACCTTAAATCACTTATATACCTTAAATCACTTGTATACCTTATTTCACTAATATAATCCAAATAAGTACTAGACATTAATTCACTATTATATCTTAAATCATTAGTAAAGTCTAAATCCATTAATATAACTTAAATCGATACCATACCTTAATTTCACTTCTATTCCTTAATACATGACTATGTCTTAAATCACTTATATACCTTAATTCACTTGTATACCTTAATTCACTAATATAGTACAAATCAAGTACTACACCTTAATTCACTATTATACCTTAAATCATCAGTAAAGTCTAAATTCATTAATATAATTTAACTCAATACCATACCTTAATTTCACTTCTATACCTTAATACATGACTATACCTTAATTCACTATTATACCTTAAATCATCAGTAAAGTCTAAACACATGAATATAACTTAACTCAATACCATACTTTAATTTCACTTATATACCTTAATACGTGACTATACATTAAATCACTTATTTACCTTAATTCATATGTATACCTTAACTCACTAATATAGTCCAAATCAATTACTATACATTAATTCACTAATATACGTTAACTCGCTAATATAGTCCAAATCAATTACTGTACATCAATTCACTAGTAAAGTCTAAATCCATTAATATAACTTTACTCAATACCATACATTAATTTCACTTATAGACATTAATATATGACTAAACCTCACTTATATACCTTAATTCATTATTATACCATAAATCATTAGTAAAGTCTAAATCTATTAATATAACTTAACTCAATATCATACCTTCTTAAATAGGTTATGTTACATTCTGTTAAATAACTTATGTTACAGCATTGAGATGTAATAAATAATAATTTTACGAAATAATTCATTAGAACTTATTTAGCTGTGCGGAAATGCGCTTATGTTTTCCTCCTCCTACAACGTCCCAGGTTCGAATCTCCTTTAATCCATTTATTTTTGAAATGAAATTACATTTCCTACTCGTGGCAAATTCGATGATATCACGTCACTCATTATTACAAGTTGCACACATTGTACACGGCATTTCAACAAGCACACGGCCCGTGTACGATTCGTCCTAAAGGCCGTAGTAATTTGCCACGAGGCCCATTCCCGTGTCAGAATACGTTTTAAATGGTTGCCCGTGCCTAAATCGAACCAAATGATGTGTCAGTTTGCCACGAAAAAAAGCCCCGTCTCAAAACCCGTTGTAATTGAGGGGGTTTTCTAGTAGTGAAAATCAATCATGTTGCTTTCCACATTTTCCTCTTAAAATTGAATCAAAACATGTCTTTTTTAATCATCAAAGAGCTCCAAACCATGACAAACAAATATGACGATCTTTCGGAAAAGTGGAAAGTTACATTTTTTTGAAGTCACCATACCCTGACTTTGTTCAGCACCTTATAACATAAGTTAAATAAATGGTTTTATGCCCGCTTTTCACAAAAAAAAAAAAAAACATGTTTTTGTTTCTTAAAAATAATTTTAACGTCAAAATTGTACAGCAAAGTGGAAACAAACAAATATGATACTTCGGACATCAAATCGCAATAAAAAAACCAAGTCACCAAATCGCAACATAACCTATACGGTTCTTAGGTTTTTAGTTTTTAGTTTTTTTTTTATTAAATACATTACTAGCTGAATTTATACAATTTCGAACTGTTTTAGCTTCATCTAACTTACAACTAAACGATGACAAAGACTTAACGTGCCCATCACATATCATCTAAAAAATTACATAATTTCTACAAAGTTCAGTTAACAAACTGCAAATTTTTCTTCAAAGTCCAGCTAATAATTTGCGCAAAAAGCATAACATGACAATATACACAACGTGAAAGGTTTTGTTACCATCTAATAACAAATTAAACAAAATTAAAGTATTACAACTTTGTATAAATTCACGTATTAATTTATCGGATATTTTTATCCCCATATATATATAGTGAATTTTACAAGTTCCGAAGTTTAACTAGTAAATTACTAATTAACTATTATTCTTTATCAATGTATTGATTTGGTGTATCTTTGTGTTGGCAGAAAAATGTAAACGTGCGGAATTCTATGACTTCCTACGGGTAGACTCAAACAACAAAAGCGAAGTAATAGATGAGATTAATATTATTAGTAAGAAGTATGATCATTTCTGCTCATCATCAACAAAACATCAATTAGAAGATGAAGATGAGGAGGTGAATCAACAACAACAACAACTAACTGTTCCGTTCATCGACTTCTTATCGGTTGGATTGACGTCGTCCTAACTGATCGCGATGCACTGCAAATTTATTAGTGTTGAGAATGAAATACGCACATTAACTGACTTTCTCACAAGCTTAAACCGGTGAGTGAACAATTTAGACATGCTTTTATTCAGATCCGTGGTTGTAACTGTTTTTATAATTAAATATCAATTTAAAGGAGGATGATGTTAAAGTTTTCACTCAAGTTCGAGTTTATGAGATCATTAGGTAAGCTAAGCGTATTTTATTATTGACAATTACAACTTCAGAAGATCTGACTCTATTACAAAAGCAGTCTCAACTATAATTCGTGTTGTAATTGTTATTCTTAATTTAAAATGTTGATATTCGATGTTCTCTTGCCTGCCCATGAATTCAACAACTGTTCAAATGTTGACATGCCCTTCCTCGTTTCTGGATACCTAGGTATCCACCGTAAGTCTTTTAAACATGCCCCTTAATTTGAATATCAGATGTTTGCTAAATGAAAGGAACAGAACAACGTTCATGAATAAGAAATCATAGATCGAACTACTGAATCGGAAAAAATGGGTGCTATCATACAACTATTAGATTTTGCTACTTTTCACTTTTTTTCTATCAAAATTTACATAATAAGCATCTTTAAGCCATGACAACAAATTTAATACTTCGACAAAGTAGAAAATAATATATTTTAATTGTTTAAAATGCCAATTTAAAACCAAATCCCTCCAAAAAAAAAATAGTAAATAAATCACTGATAGTATTTTTTTGGCCAGAAATCAATCACTGATAGTTGAAACATCGAATATCAACATTTTAAAATAAACAATAAACGTGTCATTATCCAACTTAATCGAGTAGAATAAAATTATATTTCTCTAGATAACTATAAATACATATGTAACTGCGAATACAACTGTTCAGGACAAGAACAGAAAGACACTAAATGTCGGTTCGGAGATTCAGTTCTTTGTCCCGCATCACCTCTTGCATATCCGACAGCTCTTTCGCAGTAAGTATCGAGTTCAGTTTAAGAAACCCGTCCAGCCACAACTTCTTTGACCTGGAAAATGACACTCCCAAATGAATAATAGAAGGGTTAAGAACCTATAAACATCTCTGTCTAAAGTTTCCTTTATGTGAGATTTTGGTGTCTGAAGTTTAAATGGTTAATATTGACTATCTGAAGTTTCAACTTTGTTAAAATTTACTGTCTCCGTCCAAATTTGCTCTTAAAATTGACAGAACTTGGTCATGTGCCTGTCACATGACCCAATAAAAAAATAAATCTCAAAATTGCCCCTAGTTGGGTGGTGTCCGGACGGAGTAGGGTGGTGGTTGTTAGAGATATATGTGTTTACATGTCTGTCAGAGTCTATGTTAGATTTCCTATATAAGGAGTCATTCTCTTATTGTACCATTTATCTTTGAGCAATCATGTTCTCAATTCATATTGGATTGCTCTCTACTTTCTCTCCTACTACAATACTTTCATGGTATCAGAGCTCCAGGTCTGATCTTCTGCGGCACGCTTTCTTGTTCTATCTCAACTCACTTCCGCTGCACATTTCACCATAGTCTTTACATTCCAGCTTCCTCTCTTCAATTTACAGCTTGAATCTACCTCAATTTCTAGCATATTATTCAGTTTCTAGCATTGATTTTCATCGATCTGTCCAGTTCCAGCATTTTCTTCATTGCTCGAACTTCAACCTTGTCTTTCACTAATTAACAAGTTTTAGAAGAAGATTTATGCATTCTCGATGCAGAGAGCGTGCATCTCCAGTGCGCAGCAGCCTATTTGCTTTCAGTGAGCTTTTCTTCACTCGATCTCCAATCTGTGACATGGAGCCTACAATCTGAGCTTCTGGTTTTCATATGTGATTCGTTGCGATGTTATTGGAGCATCAGCTCGATTGAATCTGAGAAATCAACTTTGCACTTGTTCATCGCCACCTACTGCTTAAATACCACCTCCTGCTTGATTAGGTACTTCAATCAAATGCCACCTCCTGCTTGCATGATTACAGCTGTCGTGCTATAATTTGACTTGTAGATCTACACATCAAGCTGCCAGCTATCAATTTCTACATCAGATCTGACGTTCCGTTTCAGCTCCTGCGATCTCGCAACTATGTGATCCTGCAATTTCGGCTGAATCTTCAACGATTTGATTGGATTTTTCTGCAGATGGTTAATTCGGTGTAATCTCGAATTTGGTGATGCTTCTAGCTTCGATTGATGCTGTTTTGAACAATTCTGGTTTATGAGCTGCTGCAATTCTGGAATTTCTGAGCTGCATATTGACTGCCATATGAACACACTGCTATGGAGTGATTCTAAGATTACTTGTTTGAAGAAGATTTGATGATTATAGGTGGCTGCCATAGCTACAAGTGGACTTTTTCTTCTTTTAAGCAGTGACAGACACATGAAGTGCGGCTGCGATTTCAACATTTTTTTCCTTTTAATCCACCTCTGAGAGCATGATGCAGACCAACCGATAGTTAAAGGAGTTGAATTCAATCAATTTTCTGAAGATTGTGAAGTGGTGGATGTGGTCTAGTTGAGCAGCCAAGCAGCAACAAGAAACCAGTGTGCATCAGCACTAAAGACTAAAGAAGATCAACAGGACTTGAAGTGCTTAGCAGCCCCCAAATGCCCAACCAAGCAGCAGCAGCCCAGGCAGCCAGCAGTGTTTGAGTAGTGCTGTTTTTTACTGGATTTTCAAGCTTTTGGGACTAATTTTCAGAAGGTTATTCATGAAGAACAGCCCTTGGACATGAAGTTTTTCAGCAGCAGCTCTTCAATCCCAGAAACATGAAGGTCAAGCAACAATAACAACATCAAGGCTATATAAACAAGCTGAAGTGGACTGATATAAACAAGCTGAATTGCTGATTTGTGGAGAAGCAAATTGGAAGGTCAAAGATGCATAGGGAATGTTAGAGATATATGTGTTTACATGTCTGTTAGAGTCTATGTTAGATTTCCTATATAAGGAGTCATTCTCTTATTGTACCATTTATCTTTGAGCAATCATGTTCTCAATTCATATTGGATTGCTCTCTACTTTCTCTCCTACTACAATACTTTCAGTGGCCGGCCGGAGTAGGGTGGTGAACGGCCGGAGTTGGGTGGTGGCCGGAGTAAACATAAAAGTATCAGGAATAATTTCGACTTTTCACACAATTCTGTCATATTTGACAAAAAAATGAACGAAAAATCAAATTTCGACAAAGTTGAAACTTCAAACGGCCAATATCAACAATTTAAACTTCAGACATCAAAATCTCACATGGGATAAACTTCAGACAGTTTATAGGTTCTTAACCCTAGTTTTTTTTTATGAATTTGGAATTGCAAAAATAGACAGGACTCACCATGGACAAGCATGAGTAGCTCGAAAGAAGATGCGTCTTGCAGCAGAAGGGTTTTGAGCCACATCGATCTCGTATGCAATGTAACACCGCCATAATACAACCGAACTACGCAGTTTGTCATTTGCAAGTGCTCTCTCAAAGAGTCCATGAATTCGGTGTTGAGTTTTTTCTTTCGACATATCATATGCAAGCGGAAATAGCCACACAGAAGGTCTCCTGAATTTATCATAATCATGAGTTACTAACATGCACAAAGTTTGAAAAAAAAAAAAAAAGTTAAGAACCTAAAAACAGTCTCAATTATAAATCATGTTACAAATTGATATTACAGATTTAGATATTCGATGTCTCAATTATCATATTTGTTGCTTTCCACTTTTTTCGAGTGATTTTGCATTAAAATTGATGTTTTAAGCAACAAAAACATGTTATTTTCCACTTTTCCGAAGTATCGGATTTGTTCTCATGGTTTAGCCTTTATTTGATGCTTAAAGAACATGTTTTTGTTTCGTCAATTTTAAGAGAAAAAAAATATAAATCAACAAATATGATAGTTGAGACACCGAATATCAACACTTTAAATCTGGGACAGCGATTAGCAACATGACCAATAATTGAGACTGTTTTTAGAAGCAGAAAGATGCTTTTATCTATACAAGACATCCACAAGTTTTCAACTACTCATCATGACTATCATTCAGCTGCAAGAGCAAGACTACCAGACAAAACCTTAGAGCAGAAAATAACTCAATATGTTTTTTCATCACATCCAATCCAATCATCTTGAGCAAAACTTTTTCAAGAATAAGATCCAATGCTTCATTCCGAAAAATCTGTCAAAAATCAACTACAGAGAGAGAGAGATGATACCGGTTGCAAAGGTCATCAAAGCTCCAGCGCAGCTTATTCGATGTTGCATAGATACTAACAATATCAACCATAATGTTGAAAATTTCCGGATTGAAAGGATACATATGCAAACCTTCTTCAATAGAATCCCACACCTTTGGTAGAGTTAACTGTTTGTGATGCCTCTGGTGCATCCTCAAGTAAAAGTTATATAGAGTCTCCAGATGATAACTTTTGCTTCTTCTTTCTGCAAAATCCGACATAGGATTGTTTGTAAACATACATGATTACCAATAACTGAGCCCGTGGAATTAATACGAAACTGTGGAGTAAAGAGATTGTTTGGAGTATACTAAAGTAATAGAGTCGAATATCACATAAAACCCTTGATGTGCTCTCAGCAATTGCACGCTTGATGGTCAACACTTGAATGTGTTGTATGCTGTACCACTGCCAAAGCTAGACAAAATGTGCAATACACGTGAAGTCGATTCTCGGTCATTTGGAACACTTATATTGGCGAGCTCCATTTCAGCATACCAAAAATACAAAAGTGGTGTATTTGACTGCAGATCCTATCCAAAAAAGAGAAATGTCCAAAGCAGTTGGCTAGATGTCAGATAGATAGCATATATGATATAATAAAAGAAATTGAAAACCCAGGTGACACACAGTTCCACATTCAACTACGGGAGACATCAAGAATAATGGCAAACTACTGTTTCACTTCGATTTTATTTGTTGAATTAGCTCAGTAAGGTCAGACATACAGATTTGGTTGGCTGAAGATAGAAAGAGAATTACATGTAGGCTACTAAATCCGCGTAACAAATCACATAATGAGAATAATAACACGTTGATAACTTGAGAAACTCACCTTTGAGATATTCTTCCACCGAATAAGTCAATGAATTGGGCTACTAAATACAATCGTGCTTCTTCTGAGCTTAGAGAGAACAAGTACTCACAAACATCTTCATACATTATGACACTAAAAAATTGTTCATCCTCATCCTTGTCAGGATTCCCATCACTTTCATCTGTAATAAAATTTAGTTTTCAGTAAGAAACAACTACAAAATAAGTTTAAATAGAAAATGAAGAAAAATCCAGTAAATCGAACGAACTACAATATCGACACCCAGCACAGCATTGGCCCCAGAATCAATATCAACACTGGTGTAAGTCTTGGGTTCGACACTGGGTCCAGCTGTTAATAACAGCTAGACGCTAGCACCAGCTAAACACTCATTATATATATATATATATATATATATATATATATATATATATGACTCTTAACTAATATATATATATATAATATATTCAATCGCACATGTCCTTAGAGTTAGTAATTTCATTTATACCGAGTCCGCCCGTAAGTTTAAAGTACTAATCATAAATATTATTTTAGGTGACTTTTTTTCTAGTTTGACATGTTTGTTTATTATATTATTATCATTTTTCTTAAGTTAAATGGCTATGGAAAAAAAAAAAAAGGTTAACAGTTTTTTTGGTCCATGATATTTGACAACTTTTGAGTTTTGGTCAATGATGTTTTTTTTTACCTAGTTTTGGTACCATATGTTTGCAGATTTTTTCTAGTTTTGGTCCGACCGTTACATTCCGTCCATTTTTTGACATGTACAAGTCACGTGATCCACCCTAAACTTTTAATTTTGTACCATTTAGTCCCTCTAATACTTTCCTAACCTTTTTTTTGTTCAATTTAGTCTCGAAGTTTCAAAAATTCAATTGGACCTATTGTCCAATTGGGGTCAATTTTGAAACTTCGGAACTAAATTGAACAAAAAAAGTTAAGAAAGTATTAGAGGGACTAAATTTAAAGTTTAGAGTGGATCACGTGACTTGAATATGTCAAAAAATGGACGGAATGTAACGGTTAGACCAAAACTAGAAAAAATCTGCAAACATATGGTATCGAAACTAGGTAAAAAAAAACATCATTGACCAAAACTCAAAAGTTGTCAAACATCATGGACCAAAAATCTGTTAACCCAAAAAAAAATTACTCTTACTCGTAAGTTTGTCCAGCAGACCATTTCTCTTAAAGTTAAATGCAATCTTCATCGCCGGCTGGCGTACAAAGAAGAAGAAGAGCAGAAATGGAAAGGTGAAGAGAAACTCCAAATTGCAAAAATCCCGGTTGCAGTTGCAGTTCCAGTTCCATTATTGTGCTTTGTTCACTTGGGTTACTTGGCTTGGCTTCTCACTATGTTGATGACTTCGATGATTTTGATGACGACAGGCTCTCTACTCTCGAGAACAACTTTTCCCCTGTGATTCGATCCGTAAGTTCAACCCCTCTCCCAAAATATGTTTCCTTTTGTTGAATTCAAAGTTCCTAGTTCCTACTTCTACTTTCTGCAAGAATTTGAGTGTATCCGGTTTTGCTTTGTCGAGTTTCTAGGGTTTTTGGTTGGTGCTCTGGATCTTGCGCGAAAATTGTATTGACTTCCGTGGATAAAGTGAAGTGACTACGCCAATGCTTAAGTTTGATGTCGAAATTTTAGGGTTCCGAAAGTTCATTTGTGACAGAGCGAGATTTCACTAAGGTTGAGCTTATTGAGCTCGAAGGGTTGGTTATTGTCTGAAGTGCTTACTTCTGATTGTTTTGCAGCGTTTTACATAATCAAAAGGGTGGAGTTGAAGAGAAGGCGGGGTAGAGCAGATTCATGGTTGCATTTAGTCATTAATTTCGGTTCAGTAACTGCTGCTTGGATCGAAATTCTTGATAATGGCTGATGGTGGCTCATATGATGTGATCCTTGATTTTCTGAGGCGGAATAAATTTGCTAGAGCAGAGGAAGCTTTGTACAGTGAGCTCAGTATGCACCCTGATATGAATGGGTTTCTTCAAAATCTTACGCTCGAAGAAGATGCAGGTACGTCAGTTGTTGAACAGAATGTGGACAAACTAGCTATCCGAAATCCAGGGAGGGACAGTCATCAAGATAGAGGTGATACATTGTCGGAACTCATTGTTAAAGAAATAGAGTGCAGACCCAGTAGAAATGGAAGAGAAAGCAAATGGAAAAATATTCCCTCTGCTACCGAGCACACTAAATTGGGTGAAACTCAAAGCAAAATCTTAACCTATCCTAGAGGTTCAGAAGATACTGTGGTTGATATGTATTCGTGGAAATCTAACCAAGGCAATGGTCCTGGTGATCCTGGCCGTTTTGGTAATGGATTTCCTGAGGTAAATAGATTGGAGCATCCGAGGTATTTTACAGATGAGGCTCGAGATTCAGGTGTAAGCTGTGTTTCTCAAGATGAGATTGTATTTTCTGGTAACAAGAGAAGTTCGTTAGTAGGCAGCAGCAATGTTCGCATAGAACCCAAGTACGATAAGACTGCAAATTCTGATGAAGAAGAGAATTATGCGGATCCGTGGAAAGACTTTTCTGCACAGGCTGTGTTGCCGTTTTCTAAGGCAGACGTTTCTAACAGTTCTGACAGCGTCCCGGGATCTGAAAAGAGGGAAAGAAAGACGAAAAAAGACATTAGGATGACTGTAAAGGAACAGGTAGATGAGGTGGGCAGAGCACTGTACCTTAGGACGATGCAAGGGCTTAATGACCAGAACTATAACATTGGCATGGGATTTCCACGGTTGGCTCCCGTCAAAATCAAGTCAGAGGAGAAGGCCATGACCAATAGTTGGGAAGAGAAGTATGATCAAGATAGATTGCTTGCAGAATTCTCAAGTGCTGCTGACAACACGTTTCATCTGGGATCATACCTCGATGTTCCTGTTGGACAAGAAATCAACTCTTCAGGTACAGTGAATATGCATTAATCTTTGTATTGAACTGAAAATGCGTATCTTGCACATTTTCAGATCATGGCCTTTTCATGTTCCGTGTATCTCTTTCTTCATGAACATTTTGACGCATATTTGGTCGTTGTCTCTTCTTCTAGTATGTAGTGGTTGTCGTATCGCTCTTTTGATCGTTAGCTATAATTGTTAATTCAGCTATTTGGAAATTGAACTTTTTTCTGAGCACTAAAACTATCATATGGCTCATAAAAGAAATATGAGAGGTTGGAGGAAAGTTGTGGGAGAGTGTCTTTCAGTATATGATTACCATTTACCAGATACATTTTGTGGGAATATGGGTTAGATATGTAATTTCTTGGTACATATTTAAGGTCGTAGATGCGATCTCTTTGTCTTTCCTACATGATAGGATCTACTCTTTTGCACGGTGCTGCAGTGCTATATACTATGAAAAACTCTAGCTTATCTTACATAGTATGTAAATAAATGTGGCTGATCCCAAGAGTCCAGTCCATGAGCGGTTTGTTAATTTGCAATACCTCGGTAAAATAACCTGACTGAAATCAGTCTTTATAGAGTGATTTGTTACTACCTCTATAGGCCGACTTTTTAATAGATTACCTCCACAATTTCCCCATTGTCCAAGTCAAGGCCTCATTGCAGAAAATGCATATATATGGGGCAGTGTTAACATATCGTAACAGAGGATTACTGATTCTAGTATATGGAGTTATGTCTATTTTGTCCTCGTTGTTTTAATAAAGGAGATTGTAGAATATTCAACTTAAGAAAAGATTCTGATACTTTTAGAAACATGGTTCGTTTTCTGTTTCTAGATTGTGACTTCTGGGATGAATTTATTGAACCATGGTATAATCAGCTTCACCGGACACACACATTATTTTAGTATTTGTAGCTTTTGGGGCAACATATGCCAATTCCCGAACTATGAGCTTGTGGCGGGGCAAGTGAAAATGCATAGTTTATCTCCAGATCCATTTTACACACTTCCCATGCAGTAATGATCTTAAATCATTGTTATGCACTATTTTCGAAATATATTTAATCTTTTCCTTAAAAAAGTACTGCTATTCAATCTCTATATCTTGTCTGATTCAGGCGGAAAGAGGTTGGGCGGAGGCAACTGGTTGTCTGTGAGTCATGGCATTACAGATGACACATCAGATCTTGTGTCTGGTTTTGCAACAGTTGGTGATGGGTTGAGTGAATCTGTTGATTATCTCAATGAATTTTGGGATTCTGATGAATATGATGACGATGATGATGTCGGGTACACAAGACAGCCTATTGAGGACGAGTCTTGGTTTCTAGCTCATGAGGTAGATTACCCAAGTGACAACGAGAAGGGAGCAGCAGTCAACGAAAGTGCCCAGGACACACCGGAAAGAAGTCAGGCCAAGGATGATGATGATGATGACGACCAGTCATTTGCAGATGAGGACTCGCACTTATCTGGAGACCATTATTTTCAAGGCCAAAAAGATGTTGGACTCGCTACAGCATCAGATGATAATGTCTTGATGGATTTGAAAGAACTGAATTTCAAGCGCTCTGAACCCGTTTGGCAGGGTTTTGTCACTCAGGCAAATGAACTTTCCGCACTTGAAAATAGTAAAGGCCTTAATGATGGTGGTCAGCCACATACTGGTTATACAGAAGATGATCAGCATGGGTCGGTTCGATCGATTGGGGTAGGAATCAATAGCGATGCTGCAGATTTTGGCAGTGAGGTTCGAGACAGTTTAATTGGTGGTAGTAGCGAAGGTGATTTGGAGTACTTCCCAGATCAAGAGGTCGGAGTTTCAGGGTCAAGCAGGTTCCATAAGAGAAATGGAGGATTTTCATTTGGGCAGCCTAGAGAAGGGCAGTTGGATAGCAAACCTATATGGTCAAATAATTCGAATGTCGTCAAGACTGAGAACAATCTTAATGATCTTGTACAAACTGACAATGACATGCTTGAGAAATGGAAGAAGAAGAACAAGAAAAAGAAGAAGAGCAACGATTCTTCCACTAATAAGAATTCAAGAGGGGAGGATGATAGATCAGTAAATTCTTCACCCTCTTCACTTTCCGGGTATGTGGAGAGAGTTTCAACTAAGAAGGAAGCAAATAGAAGAGTTGGTACGAGATTGGAGGATCCTGCATCATTTCTGGATGATGACGAAGCAATTGCAGTGCAGGAGCAAGTTAGGCAGATAAAGGCCCAGGAAGATGAATTTGAGACCTTTAATCTTAAAATTGTTCATCGGAAAAATAGGTATTATCCGGCAAAGTTTGAGCTAAATTTACTACTATTTTTCAAAACTACCTGGAAATAACATATTTTTATGGGCAAATCTTTTTTATAGCTTCCCTAATGAAGATTGTAGAAGGCTTAGTTAATTAAGAGGAGTTATAGCATTAGTTCAGCTTGATTTACAACATAAATATGATTCTTAAATGGCTTTAAAACTTTTTGTAATTTAGTTTGTGGTTCCTCAGAATTACTTGTTTCACCAAACAGCTTTCTTATTTTCCAGGACTGGATTTGAGGAGGATAAGAATTTTCAGGTTGGTTTGAACTCTGTAATAGCTGGGAGGTACCATGTTACAGAGTACTTGGGTTCTGCAGCATTCAGCAAGGCTGTTCAAGCCCAGGATCTGCAAACCGGCATGGATGTCTGTGTGAAGATAATCAAGAACAACAAGGATTTCTTTGATCAGAGTCTTGATGAGATAAAGCTACTCAAGTATGTCAACAAGCATGATCCTGCTGACAAGTACCATGTACTTCGGTTATATGATTACTTCTATTTCCGAGTAAGCTCATCGTTGTTTCTTCATATATTGTTTTTATTTAAAGATATTGAATTTATATACTAGTCACTAGCTTCTATTTTGGAACACACAGATGCTTCATCTATTATGGTTGCACCCTAAGTTTTAATTTTTAGTTTTTAAAAAAACATGGGAAATAAGATGCAAATCTCCAAGGAACATAAAAGAATAATTTGTGCCAAAGACTCCATATTTATTTTAGGGTTAAGAACCTAAAAACAGACCCAACTATAGGCCATGTTGCTAATCGCTGTCCAGATTTAAAATGTTGATATTCGGTGTCCCAACTATCAGATTTGTTGATTTCCAGTTTTTTCGACTGGTTTTGGCGTTAAAATTGGCGCTTTAAGCAACAAAAACATATTGATTTCAATTTTTCCGAAGTATCGGAGTTGTTGCTCATTGTTTAGGCTTATTTGATGCTTAAAAAACATATTTTTGTTTCGTCAATTTTAAGAGAAAAAAGTGGAAATCAACTAATCTGTTAATGGGCACACCGAATATTAACATTTTAAAGTTGTGACAGCGATTAGCAACATGACCTATAGTTGAGACTGTTTTTAAGTTCTTAACATTTTATTTTATTGTTTTGAGAGTAGATTTGGACTTTATTTATTCAAACCTATCAAAGGCTGTTTAATTTAAGAAGCATGTTATAATTTATATTCTTCTGATCATTCTTTGTTACATTTTTCCTTTCCATAAATTTCTTTTCGATAATTCTATAAACCCGATCCTCTGCAGGAGCATTTGTTGATAGTGTGTGAATTACTAAAGGCAAACTTGTACGAGTTCCAAAAGTTCAACCGAGAATCTGGAGGGGAGGTCTACTTCACCATGCCCAGATTGCAGGTATCTTCGAAGTCCATTCTTCACATTTACTACAACATTCATAATTTCTAACATTTTTCTATACGTCGTAATTTGTCCAGTCGATAACTATTCAGTGTCTAGAGGCACTTCAATATCTTCACGGCCTCGGCCTCATACACTGTGACCTAAAACCCGAGAACATTCTAGTGAAGAGCTACAGCCGATGTGAAGTGAAAGTCATCGATCTTGGGAGCAGCTGTTTTCAGACAGACCACCTCTGTTCTTATGTTCAGTCAAGATCGTACCGTGCTCCTGAAGTCATCTTGGGTCTTCCATATGATAAAAAGATCGATATATGGTCTCTCGGCTGCATATTGGCTGAGCTCTGCACTGGAAATGTAAGTTCTGTTTGGTACTTCAATATTTTTGGTTATTTTACATAATGAATGATAAATAATAGATTCGGTTATATAGGTGCTCTTCCAAAATGATTCATCTGCTACACTAGTTGCACGTGTGGTTGGGATACTCGGTCCTATCGATCAAAAGATGCTCGCAAAAGGGCGGGACACGTTCAAATACTTCACTAAGAATCATATGCTTTATGAGCGGAATCAGGTAAATGATTCACTTTGCCCCATTGCGTTCGGACACTTTCAAGCAATCTCCTTATATGTTTTTTATTTTAAAAGTTTTGCCCTTTTCTGTTAATGCACTTTTGAAATGTTATCGTAGTTGCCACTTTTCGTCCAGAATTGATGAAACTAATTCGCCGGGAGTTGATTTGCAAGACTCATGGGAGTTTTTGGAGGCTCAGTTGTAGCAATTGAAAAAGTACTTTTGGTTCATTTTGCTTAGGGTTAAAAACCTAAAAACAGTTCAAACTATAGGCTATGTTGCTAATCGCTGTCCCAGATTTAAAATGTTGATATTCGATGCCCCAACTATCAGATTGATTCATTTTCATTTTTTTTAAAACAAAAGCATGTTTTTTAATTATGAAATAACCCTGAGCAACAAATCTGATACTTCGGAAAAGTGGAAAATAATATGTTTTTCTTGCTTAAAACGCCAATTCTTATGCTAAAATCAGTCGAAAAAAGTGGAAATCAACCAATATGATATTTGGGACTCCGAGTATCAAAATTGGGACAACGATTAGCAACATGGCCTAAAGTTGGGACTATTTTTAGGCTCTTAACCCTTTTGCTAATCTTAGAATTGGTTTCACCCAAATACTTTTCAGGATTACAATTGAGCCCTACTAAACCTTTTCTAGTGTTGCAACAGAGCTCCTATAAACTAGCCCGGTTCGACTTTTGACAGTATGGGTTCATTTTTTGCAAGATCTCGGTATCAGAAAATGGCAAAAAGTGCGAAAGTAGCCGTTTCCTTGTTCTTGCAATTGAAGATCCTGATTGATGTAACTAAATATTGCAGGAGACTAATAAACTCGAATACTTGATACCGAAGAAGACCTCATTGAGACACCGACTCCAGATGGGTGATCAAGGCTTTGTAGACTTCGTATCCCATCTGCTCGAAGTGAACCCCAAGAAACGACCGACTGCATCCGAGGCTTTGAAGCATCCATGGCTGTCTTTTCCCTACGAACCGATATCTTCATGACGTGTGGTGTGTCCATTGACACGGCACCTTTTCGCATTCTTTGTTTCTCCATGCCTGTTGTGTATCTGTATCGTGTTTACTTGTGGAAGAAGTTACTAATTCCCGGTGAATTGGCCTTTTTGATGATGGTGTGGATGAGGAATGTGGAATGTGTTGTACATTATTATTATGCTGTATTGGTAATTCTTTTTCTAGGTATTAAGCAAATATAGTAACCTTATTTGTCAAGTTTCGGACCTTTGGTTGGTTCTGTACCTTTGTTCATTCATTAGGTAACAACTAAAGATTTTTAAAGGGTCTTTTAGATCAAAGTTGATATTTGGTGATTTTTTTTTTACTCTTGTGTCATACATTTGCATTTTGTAAACTTTTAAAACATTTTGTTAGTCATCGAGTGTCAAACCACCAACCCATAGAGCTCCACTCCTATTTCAACAAAGTTGAAACTCCATACAGCCAATATCAACAATTTAAACTTCAGATACTAAAATCTCACATAGGGCAAATCTCAGACAATTTATAGGTTATTAACCCTATATTATATATAAAAAAAATATAGTCGAAATAAAATGGTAATGAGTTTACTAATTTGTATTTAAATTTAGAGATAAATTTATAATTTGTTTTTCGAATTTGAATATAGTATCAATGAGTACCCAATAACCCACAGAGCTCCGCCCCTATTTCATGTTGCTGACCCGTGGGGCTCTGCCTCGATTTCGCCTTGCCGATCCGCGTTGGACGAGTTCAGGTTTGGAGTCGCGTTGTCTCGCGAACCTGTTCCGACTAGCACATGTATTTTATATATATATATATATATATATATATATATATATATATATATATATATATAATATAGTCAAAATAAAATGGTTCTAATAAGTTTACTGATTTGTATTTGAATTTAGAGATAAATTATAATTTGTGATTCGAATTTGAATATAGTGAACGGATTTTTGAATATAGTGACCGTACAATTTATTTTAGCAAAAAAACTTACAATTGAGAATTTAGAATTTTTAATAATAGATTATGTCAATCGTGAGACGACCCACTCCATCCTACGAGATGTATGAAACGGGCACGATTCGACCATATCGACTCGCGAGACGGTTCAAGACTAACAATACCCACCCGCCCATTAACATCCCTAAGAGCACTTCCGATGGGCAAATCCATTTTGGTTGCCATTTTGAGCCACCTCACCTCCACATCATCAATTGTTAAAAAAATATTAATTTAATTTAAAATGTCTTAACCTCATACAATGGCAAAGACAATTTTTGTCTCAATTTTGATTATTATATAATATAAATATTAGATAGGACATGGAGAGAGAATAAAAACTATAGCAAAATATGAAAGAATACAAGATGTCTCATGGACAACTTAGAGGAAAGAGAATAAGAAATTAGATGGACAATTAGTGGTATAGACAAATTTTGTCCAAACCTCTCACATCCACATAAGCAAATGTTTTGAAAAATTTGCCCATTGAAAGTGCTCTAAGCCCGAATTGGAAAGAAATTATCGCACTATGGGACCCATTAAGACGCTCTAACCAATTTTTGGCGGGAGTGTATACGCCGCAGTCATACTGCTGATCTTAGTCTCTCTCTATAGAGGTAAGCCTTCTGCTCTGTAATGGCGTTCCAATCTCTGCAATTCATTCTCGCCCTAGTTTCAGTTTTCTGCTTCGCCAAGATCACCGGCGACACTCTGTATCAACTTCCGATGAGCCTCATGCCGCCACCGGTGAGCAACAACTACTTAGACGGCTCATTGACCAGCCTACTCGAGCCGATCCTCGCGCACCTAGGGTTCCCGAAGCTCTCCACGGCGGCCAACGGAATCAAGGACTTATCCACCGTCGCTCACTGGAACGGTCCGTTCACCATCTTCGCTCCATCAGACGCCGCTTTTGATTCCTGTTCATCTTGTTCCAACTCTCAGATCCTCGGCGAGCACACCGTTCCTGGCCTCTTCTCCACTTCCGATCTCCTCGATCTTGCTCCTGATTCAAGGATCGAGACCATGAATCCCGGCTACTGCATCGCCGTCGCTTCGAGAAGCAGCGTCTGGGAGAACAGCAGCAGGATATTCATCTCCGGCGTACGGATCTCGCTGCCGGATCTGTTCAACAACGGCCTCCTGATCGTCCACGGCATGGACGGATCTGTCTCTCCTCTGTCTCAATTCTCGTGCTCAGCTTCTCCGCCGCAACAGAACGTCCAATCGGAGATGTACGCGGTGTCGATGAATCCTCGCCTGGTGATGGACGCGATGCTTCAGGACGCAATCGTCCGGCTCCGCAACCACGGGTACGGTGTTCTGGCACTTGCGATGAAAGTGAAGTACCACCAGCTTATGGTCCTACATAACGTCACTATCTTCGCCGTCGAAGACAATTTGGTATTCTCCGAGGTGCGAAACTACGCCGGAAACATACGGTTCCACATCATCCCTAACAGATTCATCGAGGAGGCGGAGTTGTTTATGCTTCCGTTGGGAGCCAAGATAGAGACGATGGAGAGTGGCCAGAATCTTCTGGTGACCGGCGCCGGTAATCCTTCGAAATTACAAATCAACTTCGTTGGCATCAAGATTCCGGAGGTGGTCAAGAATCTGAGGATTGTGGTCCACAGTTTGTTCCTCCCTTTCCCGCACATTCTCATGGGACCGCCGTTGCCCGATGAAAGATTCGTCGTCAACAACGGAAGTAACATAGCTGAATCGGCGGCCGTTCCGGTACTTCAGCCGCAACGTTCGATTCACACGGCGGTCGTAGTAGCTCCATCGACTCGGACGGCGGCGCCATCCGCTGCTGTGACTCCGGGGCCGGCGCGCCATCCGCTGCTGTGACTTCGGTGCCGGCACTGCCATCCGCTACTGTGTGACTCCAGTGCCGGGAGAAGAGTGTCAAAGTGGGCCCATCACTATTGAAGACAGCCATGGGCTGTGATGGATATGAAACTGGACTCTCGAAGGCCCAAGTCCATGTTTCCAGATGTTGTGTTGCCTTCTATGGATTCTTGTGCTAGAAATTAAGAAGATTATGGATCTTCATTGTCAGATATAACATCTTGTTGAATCCAACCATATACTTACCGGAGACATTATTGGCTACCTCCGTGGCTATACGTGGATCCAACGTGGTGGACCTTTAACCAACCAAAAGCTGACACATGTCACAAAATGCCTTACACATCCACAGTTGTCAGCTTTTGGTTAGCTAGATGTCCACCATGTAGGATCCACATGTAGCCACGGAGGTAGCCAATAATCTCTCTACTTATTGGGTTGTGCCGAGTTCGACTGGCATGGGTGAAACAATACAAAATTAACTGGGTAATACCTATTTTTTAATAGCACTAGTAGAATTAGGGGGAGTAAATGAGCCGAGAATCAATAGTCTCATACAATGCACGAATCAATAATGTGATAGATTTCAAATATAAATGATGTTTAATTACGTTGAGCTGCTAATTTTATTTTGTAACGTTTTGCTAGCTCAGGTTTCACTATCAGTATTTCTTTTATGGACGGAACACCCATGTACTTCTTAAAAATAAAAAAAAATGTGGCTAATTGTTAGTTAATGTTTAAACAGTTGAATAAATTGTTAAATAATATATGAATAATTGGATAAATTCCTAACTATTTTTTTTTACGTGCCTAATATATGTTTGATTCGGTACAAGGAACACATAAATTCTAATGGAACTAGCAACTTTAACCTGAATTCACAAAAAACGCCTTATATGTTATTCAATAAACTCTTATTAAGAATGCTCTTGCTTACGTTGGTTGTTAACTCATGATTTAATGATTTATTGTGTTGTTGGTCCGTCCATATATTCACGGGCACCAAGTCCTCATCGTATAAATACAAACTAATAATGTTACATTATTATGTATCCTTCTTGAGCTAAACTACACGTTGAGAAAGAGATGGCGCCAATATAATATAGATATATTATATCCGATCTAACAATTGAAAAATGGAAGTTAAATCAACTCAGCATGAATGTAACAAACCCATATAATATTCTACCTAATAAGTTATAAACTTCTTACCCGAAGAGACTAGGCTAGAGATAGGTGCATTTAGGGGGTAAACGAGTCAAACTGCTTGTGAGTTGCTCGAGATCGACTCGTAAAATTTAGAGTCGAGCTTTTTCTGATACTGAGTCGAGTTCAAATTTACTGGTACTCGACTCGAGAGACTCGCGAACCTAATCGAGCTTTTTTGTTTTGCCTATTCGAGTCGATTTCAAATTCGAGTTTTTCGAGCTTTACGCAGTAATATTATATATATGTATATATTGAGTTTAAGTCGAGTTCGAGCCAAAAGCCTAATCGAGTCAAGTTTAAGATCGAGCTAAAGTGCACACTTTATAATTTAATTGAAGTTTTTTTTTTAACCTTATCGAGCTGAGTCAAGCCGAACACGAACTCGAACTCGTCGAATATGGCACCGAGTCGAACTCGAACTTAAAAAATTAAGGCTCGATCGAAATCGAGCTCAAGCTTGAAAAGTTAAGACTCGGTCGAGTAAAACGAGTCGAGTCGAGTCGAGCTATACTCGGCTCGACTCAGCTCGTTTACCTAGGGCGCATTGATTGGAACTATGTGGGGGTTAATATGTGCTAAAATAAAATTTAGGGTGTAATTGTCAAACTAAAGATCACATTTACATTCCCCGTATAGAAATAGTCGTCGAGACCATCGGAGGGAGTTCGGGATCTCTTCTTCTCTCCATCTTCTTGCTGGTCAGCTGGTTCTTTCAGCAGCAAGACAGGCCATGGCGAAGCCATTGGCGGTGCTCATCATCGCCGTCTTGACTCTATGCTTTGCTCATCAGGTGAGATCTGACGCCTCCGATCACCGTTACAAGGAGGGGGATCTGGTTCCTCTCTACGCCAACAAAGTCGGCCCATTTCACAATCCCAGGTAATGCCGATGAACTCTCCACTGTTTAACTTGCGATTTGTTTGTGTCGGTGATGTAAATATGTAGATTTGTTGTTGTTCGGGGTTGGATCTTGGTGAATTGGTTGGGTGCTGATCAGATGCCAATGGTTCGAGTTTGTTGGAATGGTATGAAATCAATGGCGGAAGAGTCTCGTAATTGGATATGTTACTGATTTCTATAATGGAAGTCTCTGCTCCTTCTACTACAATATGGTGTTGCAGCGGAATTCATTTCAAATTCAGTTAGGTTTTGCAATTTGAGCTAGATCTGGCTCTGTTAGGGTGTAATTGTAGTAATTTGTACGAACTTGTGGAAGTCATCCTTCAAGTGCAGAAATAGGAAGCTGTTCAGATATGTATCCTCTTGTATGCATCAGCATGCTAGCTAAACCCGATCCCGATTCCCGACATTAATGTAGTACCAGGGGTTGGTTATAAATTGAACACTGAGAAGAATGCAGACACATTGTGAATATTGTAGCTGAAAACTAATACTACGTTTAGAACATGTTACTCTAATCGTGACCGGATATTTGGTTTGTTGCTTACTTGCAGAATTTTTTAGTGTGAAACTTGATTCAGCTGCTGATTTGAGGTTTTGATTGATCGTATATCCTGCTAGATTGCTACTATACTGAGGCAGCAAATATTGTGTTGATTGATTTTGTAGCATTCACTTGCAATCTATGTGGATCTTGAGCTGTTGGAACTTAACCTGTCTAAAATGATCAACGTGTTTGTATTTACCATGCAGTGAAACTTATCGGTACTTCGATCTTCCATTCTGCACCCCAGGTTTGCATATAATTTTGCTTTTACTTCTTTATGATTCCATTTTTTATGTTTGTCTTCAGTATTTAATCGGGTCAGTCTGACTTTACTGCAGATCACTTGAAAGAGAAAAAGGAAGCTCTTGGTGAAGTACTAAATGGCGATCGTCTGGTCAGTGCACCTTACCAATTGGACTTCCAGAAAGATAAGGAAACCGAGGTTGTTTGCAAGAAACGGCTAAAAAAGGAAGAGGTGGCCCAGTTCCGCCACGCAGTCATCAAGGATTATTATTTCCAGATGTACTACGACGACTTGCCTATTTGGGGTTTCATCGGTAAAGTTGATAAGGAAGGAAAAGATCCCAGCGACTACAAGTACTACCTTTATAAACACATCCATTTTGATATCT
Source organism: Clarkia xantiana subsp. parviflora (assembly GCA_036873135.1). NCBI lineage: Eukaryota > Viridiplantae > Streptophyta > Magnoliopsida > Myrtales > Onagraceae > Clarkia > Clarkia xantiana. The sequence continues at coordinate 12,577,255 of JAPTYO010000010.1, read as the reverse complement.
TCTACAACAAGGACCGAGTGATTGAGATCAATGTCCGCACAGATCCAAATGCCCTTGTTGATGTAACAGAGGACAAAGAGGTTGATGTTGAATTCATGTACACGGTTAAGTGGAAGGAAACAAACACTCCTTTCGATAAGAGAATGGATAAGTATTCACAGTCATCATCTTTGCCCCATCATTTGGAGATCCACTGGTTTTCAATCATAAACTCGTGTGTCACAGTTCTTCTCTTGACTGGATTCCTCGCAACAATTCTTATGAGAGTTCTCAAGAATGATTTTGTCAAGTAAGAAACACCCGTCTTCTTCAAGATTTTACATTACCGTATTCTTTGTCCTTTAATGATATTTTTTATTTTCTTTACAGATACGCTCATGATGAGGAAACAGCTGAAGACCAGGAGGAGACTGGATGGAAATACATTCATGGAGATGTATTTAGGTACCCTAAACACAAGTCACTCTTCGCTGCAGCACTTGGCTCTGGCACCCAGCTTTTTACCCTGTAAGAAGCAACTCGATTTTCAACTTTCTTCAAGAATACCCTATAAATTCGTGCTGCTAATTTTGATATTAAGTATTAACACAGCTTCATACTTTCTACAGTACCGTGTTTATCTTTATACTGGCATTGGTCGGTGTGTTCTACCCGTACAATAGAGGAGCTCTCTTCACTGCATTGGTTCTCATATATGCACTCACATCAGGAATAGCAGGGTACACAGCCACCGCATTTTACTGTCAGCTCGAAGGATCAAACTGGGTATGCTCAATGTTATAACATGATAGATGGGAATTTTTGGAATTTAATTTTACATCCGGTCACGTGACTAGCACGTGACCAATTTATGTTTAACTTAACAGCGAAAACTGACGGAGACACCAAATTTCAACAAAATTGAAACTTCAGACACTCCATTTTAACATTTTAAACTCCAGACACCAAATTTCAACATGGGGCAAACTTCAGACTGTTTATAGGTTCTTAACCCTAAATTATATTCGGGATTGCCTTTTATTTATGCATTTCAACGTCTTCATGGCAGGTTCGGAATCTGTTACTGACCGGATGCCTTTTCTGTGGACCTTTGTTTCTCACTTTCTGCTTCCTCAACACCGTTGCAATTGTCTACACAGCTACAGCTGCTCTCCCTTTTGGCACCATTTGTGTGATAATTCTGATCTGGACACTTGTAACATCACCTCTGCTAGTGTTGGGTGGGATTGCAGGGAAGAACAGCAAAGCCGAGTTCCAAGCTCCGTGCCGAACCACAAAATATCCGAGAGAGATCCCACCATTGCCGTGGTACCGAGCAACAATCCCACAGATGGCAATGGCAGGTTTTCTCCCTTTCAGTGCCATATACATTGAACTCTACTATATCTTCGCAAGCGTATGGGGCCACAGAATCTACACGATCTACAGTATCTTATTCATCGTCTTCATCATTCTCCTGATCGTCACTGCTTTCATTACCGTGGCCTTGACGTACTTCCAACTGGCTGCTGAGGATCATGAATGGTGGTGGAGGTATGGAGAAATTAACTGTTTTTCTATATTTTTCAGAACATTAAATTGTTAATTTGGTATCTTCAATTGGTCTATGATGCAGATCATTCCTTTGTGGTGGATCAACTGGGTTATTCATATACGCGTACTGCTTGTACTACTATTATGCTCGGTCAGACATGTCGGGTTTTATGCAAACTTCCTTCTTCTTCGGGTACATGGCGTGCATCTGCTACGGATTCTTCCTCATGCTCGGGATGATTGGATTCAGGGCAGCTCTGCTCTTTGTGCGCCATATTTACCGTTCCATCAAGTGCGAATAGCTAGCAGCAACCTGGCTCGAAACATTACAAGTATTTCTTCCTTCTTTGTCTAATTCGGTTGCTTATTTCTTTGTAAGAGAGAAATTGATCTGCAGTAATTTTGTAGCGCCTACTGTCCCATCCCATAAATTGCATTTGGGTTGAGTTCTATAAGATATAGAAATATCTATGTATTAGTTAATTTTCCATCAGAAACTGTTGCATTAGTTTCTCTGCTTATTATGCAATACAACTTTTCTCTTATACTACATCTCTCTCAGTCTATTATATTTGATGATGATAGTACTTCATATTCATATTTGCCCGAGCTTGTGTTAGACCTGATTGCCAAGCGTCAGGGTTCACTCTGACCAGTCAAAACCCTAATTGTGCTTGCAGAATGATAAATCAACCCAACATGTTTTAACAACACTTATGTGGTAAATATAAGTCATGTCGTTAATCACTGTTTTAGATTTAAAATATAGATATTTAGTGTCTTAACTATCATACTAGTTGATTACCAATTTTTTCTCTTAAATTGACGAAACAAATACATACTTTGTTGCGTAAAACGCCAATTTTAATTAAAATCATTCGAAAAAATTGGAAAGCAACAAATCTGATAGTTGAGAGGCTGAATAGCAACATTTTAAATTTAGATAATATAGTTGAGACTTTTTTAGATTCTTAACCTAAAATACTTTTTGAGTTAACAAATTAACTGAATACTTTTTAAATTTAAATCGACCCAACATGTTTTAATAGCACTAATATGTGGTAAATGAACTTTTCATCTAACTTTGCAGAGGTCATGTCGTTAATCACTGTTCTAAATTTAAAATGTTGATATTTGGTGTCTCAACTATCAGATTAGTTTTTTTTTGCCAAACTATCAGATTAGTTGATTACTAATTTTTTCTCTTAAAATAGGCGAAACTAAAACATGTTTTTGTTGCGTAAAACACCAATTTTGATATTAAAATCAGTAAAAAAAAATTGGAAAACAACAAATATAATAGTTGAGAGACCGAATATTAACATAGGATAATATAGTTAAGACTGCTTTTAGATTCTTAATCGTAAATACTTTTTGAATTGACAAATTAACCGAATACTCTTCAAACTGTTTTACTTTTATCCAACTTGTTTTAGTAATGGAAGGCAATAAGCTCTTCTTATTCAAGGCAAGGCACCCACAAACAAACAAACTCTAGATGAAAACATGTATGAACCCTGCACTATGCCCAAAACTCTTCAATGGACCTATAAGGACCATTTTCGCATACGAATAACTCGCCGGAATATCCTCGTATCTCCCGAACCTGCTCGATCTTCGCAATCTCTTCCTCGGTGAGTTGCCACCCGAAGATGCCGAGATTCTGCTTCATCCGCTCTTTGTTGAAGGTTTTCACGACCGGAGTCGCTCCTTGCTGATAAATCCATCTTAATGCAATCTATACGCGTTATTATGATACGTACAACGTTAATAGTGTAAAAATCCGTTCATTGTATCGATAATTCGGGAATATAATCATCGTACCTGAGCCACGGTCTTTCCCCGGGCTCGAGCAAGGTCTTTGAGGATCGGGCTCTCCATGACTGCGAGCGAACCCCAAACGGCCCCGTTAGCCGCCAATGGTGACCATGCACACAAATGTATCCCTTTCTCTTTGCAGAACTTTCGTAACTTGTCTTGACGCCATGCTACGTTCATCTCCACCTATATAGACGTAGTTAGCAATTTATCTCAACGCGGTACGAATTTGATTATGGATAAAAATGAAAATAAATATATTTTAAAGGGTTAAATTGTCATATATACTTAAAGTTGGCTTTTCATGTTGTAATTTTTTTTTTTTTTAGAATTTTAGAGTCAAATGTTTGTGTTTTTGTAGACTTTTGATGCATCCGTTAGTCGACCGTTAAGTTTGACTGTTTAATATTTTAATTTAGTCCCTTTATTAATATATCTAACTTTTATATTTTTACAATTTAATCCACAAAGATTTCTAATCGGGCCTAGGTCGAAATTAACCAAGTTAGGGTCCTCAGATCTGGACGAGCCTAGCTAAGGTAAGACCCAGCCATGGGCAGCACCCTGACTGGGTCAATTTGACCATATGATTCGATCATGGTCTAATTGACCCAGTCAGAGTGGGACCTTAATTACAAAGATTTAATTTTCTATATATATATAAATTAAAAAACTATGTTTTTATTATTGGTTAGTTATACTTATATTAAATTTTACCAAAAAAATACGTATATTAAAGATATATATATATATATATATATATGATATTATAATAATATGTATGTAGGAAGCTCTCCACATCTATAATTCTAAAATTAGTCGGTTTGTAAATTAAAAAAGTTATGATTTTTTAATTACATTATATAAAGTTAAAAATATGGTAATAAAATAAAAAATTACATATATATATTTTATCAAAATAATTTAACTATATTTAATGACGTGAAATTTATACTACGTTTTAAAATATAGAATTACCGATTGTGTCTTGTGACGAAAATCAGAAAATATATAGGATTTAAAAGCTCTAGCATTCATTTTAAACATTATAATCATCTGTTCCGCCATTGTTATTAATATAAAATTATACTTTGAAAAAAGTAATATTCGAAAAAAATTATATATATGGTTGGATTACTTATAATCGACACCACTAAAATTTCTAATTAAGAATGTGGATACAGTAATTAACTGGGAAATTAAAATTTCATGTAAAGTTAATTCGGTTATTAATCTTAATTTTAAATCTTAGAATTGTAGCATCTCGTACATCATTATTATCTAATTTATCGATGATAATTATATTTCTTAATATATATACCTGAGTAACTGCCGGCGGAATAGTGCAGAAATCTAATATCTGAGAAAGCTTTTCCGGGCCGAAGTTGCTGACGCCGATGGACTTTGCGAGGCCGAGGTCGGAGCACTCTTCCATGGCTTCCCACGTCCCTTTGATGTCCAACGGCAATATATTGTCTTCAGGGAATGGCAGCAAATTTACTCCACTTTCCATCTTCAACCTCACCGGAAAATGGATTAAATACAGGTCCACGTACTCCACTCTTAATCTCCTATTATTATTAAAATAAAAAATTATTCGTAAATCAGACTAATTTAAATTAAAAGAACTAATTATATTTAAAAGTACTAAAACTATATAATATTATTTAAATACGTTAATTTTTCTGATGCGTTTTAAAGTTTGGAGTCGTAACAGACATAATATATAATATAGGGTTAACATGTCTTTTGGTCCATGATGTTTGACCAATTTTGGGTATTGGTTTATGATGTTTTTTCCCTAGTTTGGAACCATATGTTTGCAGATTTTTCTAGTTTTGGCCCGACCGTTGCATTCCGTTCATTTTTTCTGTTAAGTGACATGTGCAAGTCACGTGATCCACCCTTAACTTTTAATTTTGTTCAATTTAGTCCCTCTAATACTTTTCTAATTTTTTTTTCAATTTAGTCTCAAAGTTTCAAAATTGACCCCAATTAGACAACTAGGTCCATTTGACCTAGCTCTGGGCTAGGTCAATTGAACCTGGGGTCAATTCGCCCAAACTGAACTAGGTCCAATTGACCTAGCCCTGGGCTGGATCCGACCCTGGTCGGGGTCGGACCCAGTAGGTCAATTGGACCTAGTTCAATTTGTTAACCCTAAAACTGATTTTAAACTTTAAAATAGTCGGTTTCAGTTTCGTGTTATTATTAATTTAATATATAATGTTTTAAATATTTATATTAGTTTATTTTTACGCATTTCACGAGAAATATTAGTTTAATTTTCCTGTCTTGTTTAGAAAAATACCTAACGTTAGGTAATAGAAAAAATAATAATGCATCCAGCTGTTTGTTTTCTAAAAAATTCATCTAACATGTCTATTGTCGTGATGCTAGTTGGATTTATTAATATTTAAGTGGAAATTTAGAGGTGTAACAGAGTGGAGATACTTATGCTTTACTTGAAATTGATTTGATAAAAAGTTGATCTTGTTTCGGAAAATTTACAATTGAGTGAAGTCGAGCTTGATAATTGTATTCATGAAAAATATTAATTTAATGTGTTTTCTGATGAGCTTATCGGACAAGTCGAATAGTTATAAGAAACGCTAAAGAATATGATGTATAATAAATTTACGAGTCGAGTTTGTATGCAAACCGAGTTTGAACTTAAAAAACTTGAGCTCTCTATACTTTTTAATAAAGTCGAGTCTATCCAAGACAGTTACGTATTTATAAAAAAGACCGTCTCAGTTCATTATATTTTATCAGATTCAAATGTGTTGTGGTTTTGAAAAATGAATTGAATTCAGAAAAGAGATTTCAAGAAATAACAGAGCTATTTTCACTCTATCAATAACTTAGACAAATTCAGTCTAACTAAACAATACTTGGCTCAACTCGTTCACCGAAACAAATAAGACAAAATAGTCAACGAGGTAAATAAATAAAATACCGAAGACTAAAGGTAGTTGACCCCCTCAAATTGGGATCAGAACCTCTAAAACCGATTTTAAACTCTAAAATAGTCGGTTACACCACGTGTTATTATTAATTTAATAGATAATATATTATTAATAGCCGGTTAAACTCTAAATTAACTAAACTCAAAAAGAGATTTCAAGAAATAACATAGTTATTTACTCAATTAATAACTGAGACAAATCCAGTTGAGCTTCACCGATACTCGGCTCAGCTCGTTTATCGAAGACAGATAAGACAAAATAGTCAACGAGGTAAAAAAAATAAATTACCGAAGACTATCGTTGAGAGCATGGAGGACGAGGCCAGGGTGTGCGTGGGTGCACCACAGCTTGGTGGTGATAAACAGCTGATCGCGGCCGCTGATGAGACCTCGCTCGACCGCTTCGGCCACGGCAAGACCAAGAGCCTCCTCCGAGCCGTATGAGGCCGCCGTGTCAAAATGGCGGTAGCCCACCTCGATCGCCTCCACTAAAGTGGCGGTCATGGTTTCAGTGGACGGCAAGGGAATCGAAATTGTGCCGAATCCTATCGCCGGCATATCGTGGCCGGAATTCAGCCGCACCACGGATTCTCCGGCTCGGAAATCATCATAAGCTGCCGCTGCGTTTATCATCTTAATCGCCAAAGAGATAGATAGATGAACTAAAATGTGAATGAATTGAGGGATGCTAAGAGAGCGTCTTTATGTACAATCTTATAGCCAGCTACAATTTTATTAATAAAGTCAACTTGTATATTGTAAAACATCACTATTAAAACACTCATTAGAATAATATTAAATATTCGGCCAAAAAAAAAAAGAATAATATTAAATAAGATGAATTGTTAATACCCAAATTGTCGGTATCTGAACACCACCAGTAGTAGTGGTCTAATGGTTAAGATCGATTACTTTTACGTGATTTGATTTTGAAGTCCTAATTCAAAACCTCTCAGTGTATTCACCTCATAGTGACCTAGATAGAATTGAGTTTAACAGATCAACATCTTGACTATACTAGACTACTAGTGGGGCTACGTTGACATGGAGCTACTGGCTGTTCATTAAGACTGGTCGGAAAAATCTCAAACTGTCATCAAAAGAAGCCTAACATTACGTAGCGAGATGATTCTAAGGTTGCTATTCATTTTTCTTAACAAAAAAAATTGGTATCTTAACTTTTATCGATTTACAAATTACAATTCGAGTTTTTTTATTTTTATTTTATTTTTTATACTTGAACTTTCTAATGCATAGCAAACTGCCACATCTATTATAATATGCGTTGGTTGCATGAGGTTTTTTAACGTGTACTAACTATGGTTTCGATAAGAAATTGAAAAAATTGATGCTAAATATATTCTATTTGACATTCAATTGAAATGTGCAAATGAAATTAGGTTTAGAGTGGAGATTCAATTGTTTGTTCAATTGAATATATTTTGTTACAATATTTTTAATTTTTTGATAAATCAATTTTATGTACACGTAAAAAAAATAACATGGTCTGCACATGTTTATTTTCGTTCAATTTGATAGAAATTATTACAAAGGCAAAATTTTGGCAGCTATTGAAAGTTCATGTAATCGATTTAGAAAAAAAAAACGAGTATTAATTTGTAAATACGTCAAAATACATAGATATTTAGTTATTAATCACACTAAATTTTAAAAGTTTATTGCATGTGATCGGTTTGAACTTTGAAGTTTGAACTATATTAAAATGTATGTAATATTTTATATTTATATTTTTTTTGCCAAGATTTTATATATTATATATTTATATTAACTTTCCACTTTCAAGCATCGATCCATATATGGCGCTACATCTACGGTTAATGTGGTGGATTGAATAATTTATAGCTATCATGTTACATGCGTATACCAAGCAAGTAATTACCCACATTTAAAATTTTGACTAAAAAATCATCACAGCTGGTTATTTGTTAAAAAAATTGAATTAGCAATTTATTGACAAAGCGAAATTCGAACTAACATTTGTTATAAAGTAAAACCCGAACTAGTAATTTTTTTGAGATGTTGTCTTGTGTGGGTCGTAAGAAAATTCATATCAGATCATTATGTAGTGGAAATAAGATTATACCTCCGATTATGATTGGATGAGTATGAACGAAGAATCACGAGAACCTGCAGATAGAGTTTAATTTAGCGGCCTTCCGACTTCTACCTAACAGTATGAGACGTATAGATGAATGACACTGACCATTTATTTATAGACGAAGTCAGGGACCGCTAAATAAATAATAATAACTTTAATTATAAGTCCTCTCATCCACAAGGCTTAAACTTTTAGTCCTACAACATTAGAATATTACACCAGATACCCTAATAAATATATGTGACATGTGAAACACTTAACTAAGAGATCATAATCTTTTATATAGCAGATTGTGTCGCGTAATATATTCTTATATGGGTGTAATACGTAATTCATATAAAAAAAAACACTACATGTAGCATGTTTATTCCACATTTAGAATAATCTCAACCTGCAGCGATTTAGCTCGTAAAGAATAAGTTGTCTGAGCTAGATAGAGTTTGTAAAAAATAAAATAAACTATAATTAAAAAATAATGTGCTAAACTGTTACACTATATCATATACTATTAGTTATGTGCCCTATATGATGGATGTAAATCAAGTTTTTTTTTTTAACCACTAAATAGAAATTGGCTAATAATGGCGACCATAGGCTCATCCCGTTAGGTTATGTTCGTACTTTCTTACTCACAATTTGAGTTTTTTCCGATCAGACTTAGCGAGTTAAATTTAAATTACAACTATTTTAGTCAAACCCATTAATTTATTGCATGGTTTAATCGGAAAAAAAACACACACTCAACTAGTCATATATATCAACTATATAAGTTTTTTCTTCTAAAAATATAAACAATCAACAAAATTGATTATTAGTGATTATCATATCAAATATTATCCAAATTATAATTTATTAATACGTATCAAGCTACCATGCATTGTAATACAGCTACATCACCTTGTTATAAATTAAGACAAAGTATGACCATTCAAAAGCTAGCTATATATGGTATTATACCAACCCAATAAATTTCATTGAATAGTTTTCTTGGTTAAAATTCTTTGCTACTTTTGAACGTCTTTTTTACAATTTAATTTATTTAATATAATTGCCGATTCTGACCGTTAACCTTTGTGGAAATGTATACTATCCTCGAGGACGACATGGATGATATTAGGAATTTATATTTAGGTGGGGATAACGATAAAGAATTAGAGGATTGAAAAACAAATATAAAATTTCAAAGGACTGAATTAGAAATAATTGTATTTTTTAGGTCATCAATTGCCTATGCCTAACACTCAAAGTTGAGAGTAGTAGTTGGCCCCTAATGAATATAAATGTTTTGACTCTGATTTTTTAATTTTTGACTCAGATGTTTACTTTAGGGTTGGCTGTTTAGGCTAAATTCATGATGTGTCATTTGAACAAATTGGTTGGTTGTAGATTGTATCAAAATTGGAGTTTGTTGGTTAGATTGTAATCAATTGCTACATTAGTATGATTTAATTTTTATATTTTAAAAAAATATTTAGTTAACTTTGTAAATCAAAAGTATTTAACGATAACGTTGAATTGAGAATTAACGTAAATGTTAAAACCCTATAAACCGTGAGATGTTTGTCTTATGTGAAATTTTGGTGTCTGAAGTTTAAATTGTTGATATTAACTGTCTGAAATTTCAACAAAGTTGAAATTTGCTGTCTCCGTCCATATTTAATGTTATAATTGACAGAACTTGGTCATGTGCTTATCACATGACCCAATAAAAAAATAAATCACAAATTTACCCCTAATTGGGTGGTGGTCGGTCGGAGTTGGTCGTGGCCGGCCGGAGTTGGTGGTAGCCGGAGTAAACATAAGTACTATGGGAAATTTTGAATCTTCACATCATTCTGTCAAATTTGAGTACAAAAACGGACGGAAAAAAATATTTCAACAAATTTGAAACTTTAGACTGTCAATATCAACAATTTAAACTTCAGACATTAAAACCTCACATGGGACAAACCTCAAACATATTATAAGTTCTTAACCCATTAACGTAAATAACAATTACAATCGTTTTAAAATGTATATTATTTTAATTAGGCTACGCACAAAGTAATTAAATTAAGCATTAAAGGAAAGATTATGCCCATAGTTGTTCAATGGATTTGTAGGGTCCATTCTCATGGACGAAGAAATAACCCGAAACTCCTTGTGTTGGTGGGATATGCTTCATTTTGTCAAGTTCTTCATCTGTGAGTTTCCAATCTAAGATGTCAAGATTTTGCTTCATCCGCTCTTTGTTGAAGGTTTTCACTACTAGACTCACTTCTTGTTGATACACCCATCTCAATGCAATCTGCATATTGTGATTCGATGTCTGAAGTATTAGATTTGTTACTTTCTATATTTTCGTCTTAAAAATAACAGAACAAAAATATGTTTTTTAAATATTAAATAAGTATAAATCATGAGCAATAAATCTAATACCTCAGAAAAGTGGAAAGCAATAAGTTTTTGTTGCTTAAAAACACCAAATTTAACGCTACAATCAAACGGAAAAGTGGAAAGCAACAAATCCAATACTTCGAAAATTGAATCACAAACGCCAAATTACAACACGGCCTATATACTTCAGACTGTTTCTTCTTTTTCGTCTTAAAATTGTCGGAACAAAAACTTTTTTTAATTTTTTTTTAAAGAAGTCTAAATTATAAGCAACAAATATGATATCTCGGAAAAGTGGAAAGCAACATGTTTTTGTTGCTTAAAACCGCAAATCTTAACACTAAAATCAGACGAAAAATTGGAAAGTAACAAATCTAATATTTCGGATATAAAATGACAAAAAAGAAATTTAAAACGCCAAATCACAACATGGTCTATATACTGCAGATGTTTCTAGGTTATTAAACTTAATCTTATAGTTAAAGTTAGAAAAAAAAATTCAATTAATAATTTTATTTCTAAGGGATAATGGACACAGACGGAGATATTAAAGGTTGAGAGAGACAATTGCTCCCACAACTTTTGATGAAGTGAAATTTTAATCTTAAAAGTTAAATATTTTCTCAATTGACCCTTAAAATCTTATAATTACCCGCTAATATTTTTTACATTAATTATCCGCTTATTGTTTAATTCTTGGTCTATGAACAAAATTTATAATTTCATCCTGATCACGGGAATATCACGTATAATTTACCTGAGGTACGGTTTTTTCACGAGCTCGAGCAAGGTCCTTGAGGATAGGGCTCTCCATGACCGCGAGCGAACCCCAATGGGCTCCGTTCGCGGCTAACGGTGACCATGCACTTACATGTATGCCTTTCTCTTTGCAGAACTCTCTCAACTTCTCTTGCCGCCATGCAACGTTCATCTCAATCTATTTATTGAATAAGCATATTACATTTATTATCAGGGATTAGTAACCAAATCGCTACTTATTTAATTGTAAATATTTACCCAAACATTAATTTTACAAATTAGCCACACGATCTTTCAGCATGAGCAAATTGTTATATTTTTTATTATTTTCGTCGAATTGTGTAGAAAATAAGCATTTGCCGACTGCAAGAGCTCTTTGATGTGCACCTGTGATGAATCGTTGAGAATTTGGAAATATTGCAGATAAATTTTTTCATTTGGATGCTTAATTGAATATCCGTCAAATTCTAAATAATGTATTCCAATTAAGTGTCCAATTGAATGTATTTTGCTTCAATACTTTCAACTTATTAACGTATTCATTTTCGGTGCACATTAAAAGACCTCATGTAGCCGATACGGATTCCTTTCATATGTACAATTAACGGAAATTATACCAAAGGTAGCATTTTGATACGCAGTTACAAATTGAGGTAGCTAATTTAAAAAGTTAGAGCGTGAATAACTATTTGTAATTATTGAGTTAAATTTCATATATCGATTTGGTTATTGACCCTTATGTTATTAAATTCGATTTATTGTTAGATTTGACAGGGTACCAAATACCGATGATGCACATTGCATAGTCACTGTAGTTGTTAGGCTTGATGGGTACCATATACCAATGATGCACATTGCATAGTCACTATAGCAAGTGACAACTCTAGGTGTGCTTATGTATAATTAAGTCCATACATTTTGTAAGTAAAGAAGAAAACTCAATTTTTCATTTTTAGAAATCATAGGGAATGTTATGATTACATTTTCCAAACTCGACATGTTTAATGTAATAGCTACAAATTCGACTGCAATGTAATCGAATTTGTAGTTATTAGATCAAGATAAAGAATAAATCAGATTTAATGAGAAAAGTTTAATCATATCTTAACTGGTAAACAAATTATACATTTGCAGTTTTATAATTTTTTTTTGTAGGCTTTGAGTTTCATATGTTTGCATTTTGTAAAATTTTGGTACATCTCTTAGTCAACCGTCAAGTTTGACCGTTAAATACTTTTATTTTGTTTAATTTAGTCATTTAATTTATACACCTAACTTTTAATTTTTGCAATTTAGTCCTCTAATTTATAAACCTAACTTTTGATTTTTGTAATTTAGTCCATAAAAATCCATTTGGACCTTAGAGTACAATCGACCTATGCGACCCTTAGCTAGGTCGGACCACGTCTCGGGTCGCTGGACCTAGATGAACCTAGTCGTGTTCCGACCCAATCATGAGTCGCACCATGACTAGGTCGGACCACAACTAAGTTCGCTCAGATCCGGCGACCCGAACTCAGGCGAACCCAGCCGTGGTCCGGCCCAGCCATGGGCTGCACCATGATAGGGTCTGACCACAACTGAGTTCGCTCGGGGCCGGTATCCCGAACCATGATCCTACCCATCCATGAGCCACCCTAGATCGTTTTTTTAGACACCAAAAGTTAACATTAGCCAAACATATGACACCAAAAGAATATTTAACTGTATTTATTATACCTGATTAACTGCCGGCGGAATGGTGCAGAAGTGTAATATCTGAGAAAGCTTTTCCGGGCCGAAGTTGCTGACGCCGATGGACTTTGCGAGGCCGAGCTTGGAGCACTCTTCCATGGCTTCCCAGGTTCCTTTGATGTCCAACGGCAATATGTTCTCTTTAGGAATGGGGAAGCCTTTGGTGTCTATCTTCAACCTCACCGGCCAATGAATCAGATAAAGGTCCACATGATCCAGCCCTAGCCTCCTATAATATATACATTAAAAACCCAATTTTTACAAATATAATACTGATATTCTGTGAAATAAATAAAGATTTGGATGTACAATGGATTTGAATTTAACTCATTCTTCAAATTTAGAATATTTTTTTTCACACTCGCATTGGGTCAGCCTGTAAAGGGTAAAGTGCTAGCTATGAATATTTTTCCATTTCCATGGTTACTAGCGGGGATTGAACCCCTGACCTCTAGTTAAGGAACGAGGCGCTGAATCAGTACACTATATTATATGGTTTTCAAATCTAGGATATAAAGTGGGGATTTAGATCACTTGCTCCACCCTTTATATCCCAGATCGTCCGTCACCGTTAAGATATTGACATGTGTTTTTAGATTTAATAATTTCATTTTAGGGTTCACCAATCTCAATAGGGTTTTAGAAAAAACAACAAAATTATTTAAACTCAAGACACGTGTCAAAATATTAACGGTGAGACACGATGTAGGACATAAAGAGTGGGCAAGTTATTGATGTGATATTCCTGTTGTATATATAGGTTAATTACCATTTTGCTAGTCTAAGTTTCATATTTTTTTCATCTAAGTTTCATTATCAGAACAATTTGCTAGTTCAAGTTTCGTAAGTGGACAAATTCGTAACTCCATTAAATTTTCCGTTATTTTTTAAATAGTGGTGTGCAATTTGCTAGTTGATATACGTTTCGATATGTAATTTGCTAACTAATATACGATTTAGTGTAAAATTTGCTAGTTGATATATGTTTCAATGTGCCTAGCATGCATGTGGCCATTTCCACCCAAATATATATAACAGAAAAATTAATCAAATTAGTGGTTTGTCCACTTATAAAACTTGGGTCCGAGTAGTGAAACCTAAATTAACAAATTGATAATTAACCATTATTATATTATACTCTAATTAACCGTGTATTCAAGTTTGTATTCTGTTTAACAAAAGAATTTCATGTAAATATTAGATAGTGGGTGTTTGTGGTCCACTTTCTTTGTTTTTACATTTTAATATCGGAAAATGATGCATTTTAGCTAAATAGATGGTAAAATATATATATTAAATGTGTCGAAAATCTTTATAGTTGGTTCAGACGTATATCTTATTTACTGAAAAGTCGTAAATTTTACCCGAGACTCTCCTTGAGTGCAGGGAGGACGAGATCGGGGTTCGCGTGGGTGCACCAGAGCTTGGTGGTGACGAAGAGCTCGTCGCGGCTCTTGACGAGTCCTCGCCGGAGGGCTTCGGCCACCGCAAGGCCGAGAGCCTCCTCGGAACCGTAAAATTCAGCGGTGTCGAAGTGGCGGAAACCCACCTCGATGGCGTCTACTAAGATTCCGGCGAGTGTTTCTTTCTCCGGCAAGGGACTTGCCGCCGTGCCGAGGGCTAATAACGGCATCTTGTGGCCGGAATTCAAGATAACTTCCGGAACGGCGTTTTCTACATGACCCATCTTTCTTTCAACGAGAAAAGTAAATGGAGAGATAATTGAGAAGAGATGTAGAAGAGTTATTGTAGCCCACGGTATATGTAAGCGACAGGAGTGAGGACCAAGAAATGAACACAATAGTCCAAATTTAATATTGTGACGAAACCAAACCAGACCAAATTAAGTTTGTCTGGTTTTATAATACGAAAAGAGACGCCCATCCGTTACCGCTAATAGTGGAGGCCACGTGGCAACCCCATATCTTTGTGACTAAGAACATCCACACTGGTTTTACATAAATTGTATTCTATAAAGTTGCCACGTAGACATTTATGTACATTTTAAGTAATACATAAATTTAAGACACACGTAAAAAATATTTTCTCTGCAATCGCATTACTTAAACATATTCCTTAAATATATTTTATTATTAAATTTTCCAACAACCACCAATAAGATATTAACATTAATTATAAAATGAATTAATTTATAATAAAAAATTGGTTACGTAATACATAGTGCATTACTTAAATTTAAGGAATGCTTTATGTAAAAACATAAATTTACGTGCGGGTCCCATCTTTAAAGAATGCTATGTAAAACCACTGTAGATAGTTTTTGTTGCTTTACTTAAATAAACATGTAGGACCCACGTTTACGTAATCTTTACGTAATACCATTGTGGATGCTCTAAGAGCATTCACGTGGTTTTACATAAATTGTATTTTTTAAAATTGTCACGTAGACATTTATGTACACTTTAAGTAATACGTAAATTTAAAACACACGTAAAAAATATTTTTTCTACAATCGTATTACTTAAACATATTCCTTAAATATATTTTATTATTAAATTTTCCAACAACCACCAATAAGATATTACCATTAATTATAAAATGAATTAATTTATAGTAAAAAATTGGTTACGTAATACATAGTGCATTACTTATATTTAAGGAATGCTTTATGTAAAAATATAAATTTACGTGTGGGTCCCATTTTTAAGGAATGCTATGTAAAACCACTGTAGATAGTTTTTGTTGTTTTACTTAAATAAACACGTAGAACCCACGTTTACGTAATCTTTACGTAATACAACTGTGGATGCTCTAAACCATTTGCTCAATTGTACAAATATTAACTAGAAATTTGATAGGAGTGGCTTGCACTAGACCTATTGTGTTCAAATTTCATCTGACTATTAGAGTATCACAATGGTATTACATAGTATTATTTAAACGTGACTTTAACATCTTTTTTATAAAAAAAAAAGTATAGAAACGTGTTATAATGATTTACATAGCATTTCTTAAAAGTGAGACTCACCTAGCTTTACGTAATCTATTCGTTAAACTTAAGGATAATTTTAATTATAAATTAATTCATTTATAATTAATGATAATATATTATTGGTGGTTGTTGGAAAATTTAATAATAAAATATATTTAAGTAATACAATTGCAGAGAAATATTATTTACGTATGTTATAACTTTACGTATTATTTAAAGTATACATAAATATCTACGTGGCAACTTTAAATAATACAATTTAAATAAAACCATTGTGTATGCTCTTATGAATTAAAAAATATTCACTACTCAATATTTAGCTTATGAAGAAAGTAAGCTAATATGATATAATATAACCGTTTAATACTTAATTAGTTTTAGATTTAAATTTTGTTTGATTTTCTAGAATGAAAAAATATTTATTATTAGATATAAGGCTAATTAACTTAATACACCCATACGTTTCTGCATGTTGCTGGATGCACCACACATGTAAGCGAATGCACCCATATGTTTTGCTATGTTGGTGAATGCACCTGAAGCTGTAACACATCGTTAGTTAAATACATACACGCCACACATACACCTGAATGCACACACGACAACCAACCACCGCGACAACGACCAATCACCACGATGGGCGAGTAGCAGACGACCAACCACGAAGATACGCGACAAATCATTAAAGACGAGTAGCGATACAAAAAAGCGTGTATGCAGATGTTTAGGCTTAGGGTAATTAGTTTCATCACGACTGTAGAAGATGAGAATGGAGAGAATATCTGTCATTAGCAAAATCATTTATTTTTTTAACTAAAAAAATGTTTGCATGTGAGTAGCACGTGAATAACTGACGACAAAAATAAACGAAACTTAAACTAATAGTGTATTGAACAACAAAACAATACATATCGATACATTTAGCAATATGAAAAAACCTATAGGCGCATTTCACAGTACGACTCTTATGATCTAATCCCGAGATGAGTGGAAATTATTTAGGACCAATACTAACACATGCAGAGCCTCGGTGGTTGCAACGTCGTCATGCATTAGTTCTTACCTCTGCAACAAATAACAACATTTAATGGTACATTTCTTTATTTATTTGATTTATAGAAGGAAAAAAAAGTTATGATTCCGACTAAAAAGTAAAAACTAAAAGGGAATGGCTAAAGTTAAGTCGACTGATATCAGTCGACACATGCACGCGCCCAGCCCTTCTCTCTGTCCTCTCTCTCTCCACTCCTCCCCTCCCTCCCTCCTGTTTCTCTCAGTCTGGCGCATATTTCAAAACTTCCTCTCTCTTCATTTTTGTTATTTTGTTAATCATCATAAATGCATTTATTTGTTTGTTAATTGTTAATTTTTGCTACCATGTTTTGTTTGTTTATTTTCATTTAAAATAAATAAAAAATATCATCATTGTTTATATTAATTATAAAAAAATATTAGCTGTTTAATAATATAAAACAAAAATATTATTTTAGAAATTTAAAATAATATTTTTTAATTTCATAACATCTTTTAAATTTCTAATATAATATTTTTGTTGCATATTATTAAATAAATAATAATTTTTAATATAATTTATATAAACAATGATGATATTTTTCGATATTTTAAATTAAATAAACAAACAAAACATGACAGAAAAAATTAGCAAACAAATAAATGTATTTATAAATTTTTTTGGCAAAAAAAGTGTATTTATAATTAACAAAAGAAAAAAAAAAGAAAATGAAGAGAGATGATGTTTTAGAATAGACGCCAGACTGAGAGAAAAGTAGGGAGGAATGGACAGAGAGAAGGCTGAGCGCGTGCATCTTAATGACCTGATCCAATGGTCTTACTTTCGACTGATAAATCAGTCGACTTAACTTTAGCAATTCCCAAACTAAAAAGCTACCTACTTGCCCAGTTGCGCTACACCTCGGGAGTTTTTAATAGACTTTTAATTATTTAAGAAAATATGAATTCTATACTTGATGTTTATTTCAATTTTTTTTTTTTTGGCCAAATGTTTATTTCAAAATTGTTGCATGGATTCGACTCAGAATTAGAATTAAGAATTCCAAACAATCTGGAATAACCAATCTTTTTTTTTTTGGCCAGTGAATAACCAATCTCACTTCTACCGAATTTCACCCTAAATATAAGTACATATAACCTTTGATACTTTAAAAATTATTCATGTATTCAACAATACTTTTATACGAATTATTAAAAAAAATACCAATTAATATCGTTTCGAAATATAGTGTATAATTTAAACATATTAATAATCAAACATCTTTTTCAAATATATAATATATGTTTTACATACTTTTCATTTTATGCGCATCATTTTGTCAACTTCTATTAGTCAATATAACTCATAATAACAATTGACATTTTGTTAAAGGTCACAAATTTTGACCTAGGTAATTAAGTATGTAATAATAACCTAGCTAAAATTCAAGTGGCGATCCTAGATTTATCCTATTACGTAATGTTTAGTTTTTTCTGCTTATGAATTTTTTTCCGATCATATTTAGTGAATAACTCAACATAGCATCACCAAAAATCTAAAGGCCGACCCGTTAAGCACATTTTTATTCACCTTCTCTTACGCTGTAGGTGAACGAAGCGGGATTTGATATTTTAATTATATCATCCTGAGAAACTCCCGAGAGATTTCAAATTTAAGACCTGGGAGCCAAACCATATGCGATTGAGTGGCAATTACCTTTGTTGATATTGAATTCCTCTATAATTCTTCATTCTTCAGTAAAAACCAAAATCGCATGAATATACACCTAACTGGACCTCACTTAGGCTCGACTAGGTCGCCCCGTCAACTCCGAATACGGTTGTATACTGAAACTTGACAATGGAATTATCGAGACTCAGAATACTTGCTAGTTCACGTAAGAGGCCTCCGATCGGACTAGTCCGAACAGAACGACCTCCGACCGAGACTAGTTCGGCCAAAGGGACCGGACTAATCCGGCCGGTGTGTCCCCGCGTTCGGCCCCGACAACCGGGTGACCACCACCCAGCTACGCGCATGACGGTCATTCTGTCCCGTATGGAATATTACACAGACCCCACTCAGTATTATGAGGCCCTCCGATACCAAGATCACAATCTCTATAAATAGGGTCTAATATCTTTCATTTACAACTTGATCTCACTTAAATGCTCTAATCTCTATCCAGAATTTTATCTATCTAAAACCGAATACTCATTTAAGTATCAGAAAGGATTCGCTAGACCCTCCATCGGCACTTCCCTTCTTGCAGGTTAACGAGAGGAAGATTGAGAAGAACAGAACGACGAGCAAGACAAGCGATTTCGACACGGAAACACCGTCAAGACCAGAATCTCGATGAAAGCGATCCATCAAATTGATAGGAACCAGAGAGAAACCAAGGCAAAGATTATATAAATTTTGAAAATTTACTTTCTATCGTTATGTAATTAAACCAACGTGCTTCTTCTTCCCCTACACATCATAATAACTTAGTAACACATCATCCCAAACTAACCCATCTGACAAAAATTCAAACTACTTCCCTTCAATATATCGTACTTATTACGATTGTTGCCTCTGTTCATTTTTCCACGAATTCTTCGCAGCTTCCGCAGCCTCCGACGAACCCGACCCACCCGACTCTCCTTCGACCTCTTTCTTCGGCTTCGAAAAGAACGGGTCCCACTCATGAAACCCGACTTCCCTCTCCCCTTCATCCAACAACTCGTACTTCCAACTGTTCTCTTCGATGAAATTATCGTACTCGGTCCGACCCTTGATCATGTTCTTCCTCAGCCTTGTCACTTTGTCGATAATTGCCTGAACCGACACATCAAACGCGTCCTTAAACGTCTCCAACTTGGACCTCGGGTCCGCATATATTATCCTCGGAATCAGACCAATCACAACCTCTCTCATGATCTTTACCTGCTCCGGAGAAATCTGCCTTAGTCTCTCCTCGATACTGATGTTGCGTTTCCGAATATCGTCCTCGGGGATGAAGACCGAATATGTTGAGAAGTTCTTGGGGAGGTGCCACGTGTACTGGGTGTAGGCGGACCCCGGGTGGAAAAACACGGGTATGCATCCAGCTAGGATCGAGTCGAAGGCGGATCGTCTTGTGTAGGAATCGCCCTGAGGTTGGAGGCAGAAGAGAGAGCTTTGGAACATCTGCATGATGCTGCTTGGAGAATGGCACTTGCTTTCTCCGAAATCACACTCCAATAGCTTGCATGAACTCGATCCCCGACATTGATCGATGATTTGGCCTCGGATCGACTTTGGGTTACCTGGACGAGGCGCACCTGCATATAGAGATTGCACTTATGATAACGCGTGATTTTGTACAAATATCTAACTAACACATCATTGGCTGCTAGCACTTTGGTGTTTTAGCCTTATACTATTTCAATTTAGGGTTAAAAGAATCTTTTGGTATCAGATGTTTGACCAAATTTGACTTTAAGTGCAACAAATTTTTTGGTAAGACTTTTGGGAATTTATAGACTTTTAGTGCATTTACCAAAGTCTACAAATTAACGGTCAACTAACGGATACACCAAAATTCTACAAACTGCAAACATATGACACCAAAAGTCTACAACAAAAAATGTTGCACCAAAAGCCAACTTTGGTTAAATATCTGGCACCAAAAGACCCTTTAACCTTTCAAATTGTTCTCACCTACTCATATCTTTCATGAAAATGTATGTTAATCATTATCTGGCTCACTAAATTTTACTTGGACTCAATGTATTTCAACAGCAAACAAGAAAGCAGATACGATTATGTTCAACGATAGCACACATGATTATGGCATGAACATGACAATATGCATGATTAACCAGCCATACCTGCAAAGGAGAAGAGCCATTTCCGATCCAGATTCCGCATCCTATCCTGCCACATGAACACTTCGGAATCTTGCGCAGGGTGGAAGTACGTTGGGTAGGGTATTCCGAAATCATTTGCATTCCATGGGCTTGATTCAACCACAAGCATGGACATGTTCCTTGCTTCTGGAAGAAACAGAAGCTTGTTGCCCCAATCATGGTTGTTCTCCGTCAGCCGTCTAAAATCCCAAGTAATCCTTCCAGCAACAAGAAAATGGTCTTTGCCTCCCATGACATTCCACTCGGGTCTCTTTGTCAGCCAATCTACCAAATCAAGCGAAGCTGCATCTCTAACCGAGGTGTTGTAACCCCACAGATACCGTGCAATATCGAAACCTGCATAGAATGGAACAAAGACAGCGGCTGCAAGGGAAGAATCGTTGGTGATGCATTCATACTGCTTCATCCTGTTGTTGAAGATGACATCAACAGCGAACTGGTTCGTGGCGTACCAACCCGTGTTGGAGAAAACTCCCTCGACGTTCTCGAGCGGTGGGCCCAGACCTGCATTGCTTGTGAACTTGCACATGTTGGTCCAGAGGCTCAAGCTTCTGCATTCCTTGAGCATGTCCTCGTTGAACCTTGAAGGTATATCGTGAACGTAAATGTATCTGCCTCCGCATGGATCACTCTTGTTATCGATCGTCCTGAGGGCTCTCATGAATGGGAAATTAACCGTCTCAGGTTCCTGAGACCTTACTTTTTCCTCTGGTTTCTGAGGTTGAGCTTCTTCACCTTTAGGTTTCTGAGATTGAGCTTCTTCTTCCTCCCCAGGTTTCTGAGATTGAGCTTCTTCTTGATGAACCTTAGGTTCATCATGATTGAAGTTAATGATACCTGAGGTATTCGAAGGCTCGGGTGTCTTAGGTTCAAGTTCAATGACAAAGGAAGAAGGTACTAGATTGGGGGATTTAACAACAGCACTGCCACCAAGAACCACAAAATGGAAATACAGAAGCAATGTCCAGAAAAATGCAGATAACAGAACCAAGAAACAGAGCCGAGAGTGTTGATTCTTAGGTGATCCCGTCTCCATGAGTGCTGATGGAAGCGTGGTTGGCAATCGGCGTCTCATTTATTACTCAATCGCTCTAATTCCAACCCCAATCAATCCATCATCTGATTCCAATTCCAACCAAAACTCAGATCTCAATTACTCTTAACTACCACAAACAGAAAACCTCGAGCCTAGCTTCAGATCAACCAAATTAATCAATCTCGAATCAAAATCAGCAGCTCGAAATAATGCAGCCTGAAATTCACTCCAACGGCATCGAATCAAAGCTTGGAACTACCACGAAAAAAAATACTCGAACCTAGCTTCGAGAATCGCATCAAATTAAGCAACTCAACAACACTAAGCACGCTTCATTTTTCTTCTGATACCAGAATGCAATACATTCCATAACGAAACAAACAACTCACCGGCGACGAGCCTGATCTTGAGGACCGAACCTGAAATCAGTGGACAGTAAAGCCGGCGCGGCGACGATCAGAGCAAAACGGAAGAGAAATGAGAAAGATGATCGAATCTGACGAGTGGAATATTCGATGGAAGTATTCAATTCAATCGTGCCGGCTTGTAAGCACAGCAGCAAGCAATCAGCGGAGAGAGTGAAGATTTTGATTATAGTATTTGGGAGATGAGAGGAAAGGAGAAGGAGAAGAAGAAGTAATCGGACGGTTGGTTTGGTGTCGGTAGCCGCTGGATTTCTGCCACGTAAACCGGCAACTGTGATTAATGCATCCTCTCGGCGGGTCAAAGTGCGGTGCTACACTTGCCTCCTGGATTTATGTTTTTCATATAAATGGTGGAGATCTACAAATATTTATTTATTTATGTAGCAACTCATAATGGTTAGTTATGAAATGGCTAGCTTGAACGTTTCCGATATGAAATTACGGAAGCGATTGTATATAAAATAAAATTTAAAAAATATATATATAATGATTTAATATTTCATCTCTTAATTAATTATATGTTAGGAGTTTAAATCCTACTGAGGCCTTAGAAATAGATAGATATTCATTATGAGCTGATCCGGATACCCGGTGCAAGTATGATGTAGGTGTTGTCATTTTGATGGGGCCCCTTCTAGAACCACCTTGTTGGAAACATAAAAAAGTGTAAAGAGCCGATTCAATACTGGACATGTTCGGGCTTTTCCGATTCAGGAATTGGAACTAATTTATTAAAATAGGCTCATAGTTTTTTTTTTGGTAGAGATGGTTCAGTTGGTTCTACCAATCCGGTCTTTTTTATACCATACTTAGTTTTAGTAGTCGAATAAATTGTTGACTGTGATTTTTTCCGATAATTTTACTAGTTCAGGTTTCTCTTGTGTACAAATTGTTAACTATGTTTAGATATACATCTTGGATGGAATGGGACACACGTGTAACACGTGATGAAGAGAATAATTAAGAATTTTTTCGACTACCTGAACAATAGTTAGCAATTTATTTGATTGTTCAAACATTAGCTATAAATTTGTCGTGTTTTTATTCATTACGTGTTGGGCATATGACTTATTACATCCAAATCAGACGGAGATATTAATAGAGCTAGCAATTTATACACATCGAAAACTTAAACTAGAAAAAAAAAAAAAAAAAACTTTAAACTATCAATTTTTTCCATTGCTACAACTTGAGCTAGGAGTTTGATAATTAAACCCCAAATAAGATATATATTCTCAATCGTTAGTCTTTACTTTGGTATTGTGTTAAATATGTGGGTTGAATTGAGTGAATGAGAAAAGTTTGAGGATTATATTTATTTTTTTTGGTTATGCATGAATGGAAGTTAATAGAATTCCCAATACATCAAATATATGGCGGGTGCATAAAATGATAAAATATTAGGTAGTAACACAAATAGCATGTTCTACCAAAAGAAAAACACAAATAACATGATATATACTTCTCAAACTTACATGTATTCGACCGAAAAAAAAAATAAGAGTTAATAATCTAAAAAATGTTTCCAAGTTGCAAATTTGGTGTTTTAGTTCTTTTGGTGCGAATCTTGTATTCCATTTTTTCTTATGATTTTTCCATTAAATTGAAGTTTTTAAGAAACATACTATTTTCCACTTTTATCAAATTTGTTGTAAAAAACATTTTTTTGTTCAATTTTAAGATCGTGGAAAAAAAAAAAAATTTGAGACATCAAATCACAAAAAAAAAAAAAAAAAAAAAAAAACTCACAACATAAAATTTACTTCAATTTTTTTTACACGACTTTTAGTTTTAAAGATTTTTCATTAGATGGGAATATATGAAGACAGATCAGATGTACCAACAAAGAATCGAAATAGTTACGACAGCCGTCCTTTTCGAATAATACACATTCCTTTAAGATTTTAACTGTTTTAGGTGTTAAATAGTAATGTGACTAGGTATTTTTGCCATGGAAAAATCAATGGGTCAAATAAATATCTAAAATAGTATATTTGAAAATATGGAAATAGAATTGTTATTAAATTTTTTTTTACGAAATATACAAATTAATCATTTGAAATTTCAGATAATGAAAAAAAAAAGTTACACACAAATTGGAAAAAAAAAAGACTGAAACTAGTGTTACAAATTTTAAACTTTTTTTTTTACATATTTTGAATAAGAAAAAATGGGAATAAAATAGACCAAAAGTTAAATAGATTATAAATTTACAAAAGTTAACCGGATATTTTCCTATATATAAAAAATTAAGACTTAATAGTTTCTACTAATGTGATATAATAATGTCTCAACTCGATTCGGATTTAATTAGACGTACAAATTAGTTGATGTCTGACTTAACTTAATTTAACACGACTATAAGCCATTACTAAGCATTCAATTATGATACTTTGAAAACTATTCAGTTGATTTTATGCATTTGAAATATATTTAACAACAATTTAGACAAATGATTGAATGAAGTACGAATTACCATAGTTTTGAAACATATTGTGCATTTTAGAATATATTAATACCAACAATTATTTTTTTAAAACATGTTATATGTTTTACATATTTTTTCCGTTATTTAGTTACCCCTAAAATCATCCCAGTGTTTACTCAATAGAGAAGTGATTTCGTCGGTTCCAACTAATCCAGAAATCTCATATATACGAGGGGTCTAATTCTTCTTCTGATTAACGATTCAAATAATGAAACATTGCATTATTTATTTATTTATTTATTTATTTTCTTTATGTTATTATTATAAAATACTTAAATTTCCTTCTATTATGAACTCTTCCTAAGCATATTTATTACATAACGTGTGTCTAATGAATTAAAGGACAAAAAAAATCATTAGAAACATCGGTGTCCGGCCTAACCGCTTTTCGAACAAATAATGCCTAAACAACAAAATGGACACGGCCAAGATTATATATAGTCTATATATACCTATTCACATACATATATATATACACATATACTTACATTATATACACATATACTTACATTATCTTAATTAACATGGGTGCTAGCACGCAAAACATGGCTGTGTCGATGCTGATTCTTAGGATTTTTGCGTTCACTCTTTTAGCTGCTTCAGTGGCTTTGCTTGTCACCAACAGCTTCACTGACAGTCAAGGTGACAAGACATCTTTCAAGGATATCTATACTTACAGGTAATATATATATATCATTCATGTCCGATTTAGTTGAATTTATATTATTTCGCTATCCCTCCATTTCTAATTCTTAACTTTATGAAACTACGTTCACGGATAACCCGTATTCACTAAGTTGGATCGGAAATAAATTTAAGACTGTAAGTACAATAGTATGAATATTACACAGCGGAATGAGTTTATGATCGTTATGTTGGAAATATCGAGGGTAAATATGCAAATTTACAAAGTCCGAGGACCAAAACGCAATATTCTAAAATTCAATGACTAAAAAGCAATTAGTCAAATTTCGGTTACTTACAAGTAACTATATCAGTTAACATGCAAAATATAGGCAACACCGAAATTATACGTAAAATCGGCATAAAACGAATACATATTTTTTATACTGAGGCCCGTGCTAATCACAGTCTCCTTAAGGCAATTTCGCCCCTCCCCACCCTCGGGTTATGCAAAGGGGTTTATACAAGGGGCGATCACCTCCCAGGATTCAACAGTGTCATCGAATCGTGTTATGCATGCAACACGTTCGACCGAACCGAACCCAATACCTGAACTCAAACAAAGAACAGAAATGCCGACGACAACGGCTAAAAACAACTAGAAAGGTTGAACA
This sequence comes from Clarkia xantiana subsp. parviflora, assembly GCA_036873135.1. Classification (NCBI taxonomy): domain Eukaryota; kingdom Viridiplantae; phylum Streptophyta; class Magnoliopsida; order Myrtales; family Onagraceae; genus Clarkia; species Clarkia xantiana. Next base: position 12,550,840 of record JAPTYO010000010.1, on the reverse strand, counting down.
CGACATAAGTTGAAAACAACCTAAGAAGAACTCTGCAATTCGTCAATACGAAGAACAGAGGAGGAGAAAAATAACTTGGATTCCAAAAATATGGATTCCGAAAATATTGGATACTCAACCAAAAGGAAGAGATCTCTTTTTTTTTTTTCCACAAATGAGGAGAAGAATGAGCTTGTATTTATAGGAGGTGAATGGGGGATGAGAGGTGTCAAGTGGTCGATGTGGGACAAAAACTTCACAAATTCCATTCACTAAATAATGGGCTTAAGTGAGATTGGGCTTGAGTAAAAACAATTTAGCCCAAAATCCAACTCAAATAAAATTAGTTAAAATGGCCCATTTTTTTTTTCCTAACACGTTATTACTAACTTATTATTTTTCACCCAGAAAAGTAATAATTATATTTAGGATTAAGAACCAATAAATTGTCTGAAATTTCACTAACGGTTGAAATTGGCGTCTGACGTTAAAATAGAGCGTCTCAAGTTTCATTTTTATTGAAATTTGATGTCTCGGTGTGATTACTTTAGATAAGTCAATCCCGACGAAACTGACTATCAAATTCGACATGCACGCTCCTTTCTCGTCACCTTGCTGGGACCGTCAGCAAACAAGCTGGTCACATCCGTGCAAGTAAATCATGCTCTGTTGTCGTTGGAAATTGCTCCACACCACTCTGTCGGAAACCTTTTCTTTTGGATGTTCAAGTTTTGGGGGAAATTTGGCGACTTTGTGAAAAGTAAAGAGTAATGAATTATGAGTGCGTTAGTGAGTTAATGAAAATGATTGAATGGAAATAAAAATACGCATCGAGATATCAAATTTCAACAAAAATGAAACTTGAGGCTATCCATTTTAACATTTCAAACATCAGACACCAAATTTCAACATTTGGCAAAACTTGGATTGTTATGATCAAGAGATTATCACGTGAATTTAGATCTTTATGTTCAGGGTTAAAAACTCTTGTACGTGTTTATGCATGGATGGTAGGTACGTACTTGCGGCTAGTGTCATGAGTCTGAGTTACACGCTACTGCAGTTACCATTGGCCATATACTATGCATGCACGGAGAAAAGGATGTTCTTCACCAAATTTTTACACGAGTTCGACTTTTACAGTGACAAGGTAATACATTAAGATTATTATTTATAATTTACATGTTATTAATCCGTTTGTTTCACGAGACTCTACTTAGGTGAAATATATATGTTAAAGAGAATTTGAGACCTAAACCTACATTTTAATTTATAGAAATGATAAAGAGTTCGAAATTGGACTTCTGATATGTTCCGACCGTTAGAAGAAACATAAATGTCCTAAAACTTGTTAAGATTTACAAAGTCTGACATTAAAAACTATATCGGAACTTTTCGGAGCCTTAATTTCGGATTTTGTATCATTAACCTTTTAATTTGAGCCCTTTTATTATAAATATGTTTTTTTTTTCCAAACATTAAATTGATAATAAACATAATTTTTTATTAAGATTTTTTTTTTTAGATTTCAATTATGCTATTTTACGTGATTATCAACGTATTTGCATAAGACATTCAACCTAACATAGTTATTAAAAAAAACCAAAAAAATCATTACCACATATGAGGTCTTTTAAAAGTCGAGATCTAAAACCCTTACTTTAGTGGTCTTACCCTTATGCTGGCCCTGTCATTAACGCACGTTTTATGTATAAGTTCTTTTTCAAATTAATATATATCGAAAGAATGTACACTACTAGAGATATGGTCTTTACCGACGAAAATTATTCGTCGGTAAAAATATAAAATTTCGTCGGTAAAAAATAATTTTGTCGGTAAATACATATTTTCGTCGGGAAAAGCTTTGTTGGTATAGGCGGCGTCGGTAAATGTTTCACTGACGAAATTTGCCCGAAATATTTCGTCGGTAAACACATTGATTTTTACCGACGACACGTTCGTCGGTAAAACTACTTAAATATCGTCAAATTCAAATCATATTTACCGACGTAAATATATTTTAGCGACGAACCATATTTGGTCGGTATAGATTATTTACCGATGACTTTATTTTTGTCGGTGAATATATTTTACCGACAAAATAGTAGTCGGTAATATCTATTATCGACAAAAAATAGTTGTCGGTACAATCCTTTACCGACAAAAAAGTTGTCGGTAAAAACTTTTACCAACAAATTCAATGTTAGTCGGTAAAGACTATTTACCGACGATCTTGTTTTTGTCGGTGCAATCATTTACCGACTAATGAGTTTTGTCGGAAACAATCATTTACCGACTAATGAGTTTTGTCGGTAACAATCATTTACCAACTAAATATTAATTCGTCGGTAACGAGTTTTTACCGAGGAGATTATTTTTGTCGGTGTTTAAATTTTACCGAGGAAATTTTGTTGTCGATAAACATTCTACACCGACCAAATAAATATTTGTCGGTAACAAGCAATTACCGACGAAGTTCGAATCATCGGTAATATATATTTATTTATACCGAGGAAATTAATTTTGTGTTGGTAAACATACTTTTACCGACAAAATCTTATATGTCGGTAATCTTATTTATCGATGAAATTTACTTTGTCCGTAAATAATTAATTTAAAAAATAATAATAATAAACAAATAAATCATGATAGAAACAATAATAATTTTTTTTTTGTGAATATAGCACAAACAACCATAAATAAGTACTGATTCAAACAACTTAGATAACAAAGTATTGTTTAAAAATTTCATCCAACATTCACCATACGAAAATAAAACAATAAACTCCGACTTATGCAGTCTTGTACAAAAAATAAAACTAACAACAATAAACTCCGGCTTCTGCAGTGTTGTAGAAGTAAATCACAAAATCGCCGGTTTCGAGAGCATGAAGTCCTATCATTCTGCACAAACAAATATCGACTTAGGTGTTTTGCATAACAATACGCTAAGTAGATGATACTAATAGAAACATATCTATACGTGTTTACCACTCCAAACATATATTATGAATGTTTTACCACTTAAAAAATAAATTATGAAATTTAGAAAAAAGTGTTAATACCTTGAGTTTCACTATCGGGGTTTACTGGAGAGGTAACCGGTCGATCTGTAACTAAAGCCATGAGACCATTGAATTTCTCCTCTAAAGCTTTTATCTTCGCATCGCTGGCCGCTTTCTCGACGAGATGTGCAGCCTCACGCTCTTCAAGTCTTTGTGTAAGTTCATCAATGCGGGCAGCTGCAGCTGGAGGTATACCACTAGCCCTTCTAGGTTTCTTTTTTCGAGACTCCATTAACTTCTCAAAGATGGCGTCTCTATCAGCCGGTGTACCGGTCTCCTCCTCTTCTCTTACAGCGTTTTCTTCCGTTTGAGTCTACATTATAAATCATATATTATTGTATGATAAAATAGTAGAACTAAGAAGATAACATTCCACCCAACACACAATGATGTTTTAACAAAATTATAAAGATCAATATTGACCTCTAAAAAGTTTGAATGACTTACACGTATACGTTCTGATTCTGGATCCGCTGGAGTCCCGTTCTTAAGTGTATGTGTCTTCTTGAAGAAGACTCTTTTAGTAGGTGGAACGCCATTATTCTTCTTGGTCTGCATTGACAATTTTTTTATGATAACATTAATAATGTAACTATGAATTTAAACCAACTTGGACTCTGAGTCATAATATTTAAAATACCTCAACATATAAAATGTTAGCATGACTAGCTGTACCCGATGTGGACTTGAGTTTTGCACATGCTCTGTTCTTGGAGTTAGCCTCACTAATAGCCTGCATATATAGTTATGTCATTTTTCATAATCAAAGCTCCAGTATATATTGACATCATTTAACATGATTTACCTGGTGTTTATCGGCTGAATTTTTTCACAAAAAATTCCCAATCTGCTGGGTTCATATTCGGTGGTACATTCTGGAGACTCTCCTCATGAGTGTACCCCAAGAAATACTTGGTCTTTAGAGTATTTAAATACTCGCTGTATGACTTGCCAATTTGGGATAACACCCGGGATATCACATAAGAATTATTATTCTCAATATCAAAACGGTCCTGGCATATAGAGATTACATAAATAAAATAACGAGCATTATTAGAATAAATGTCATAGAAACTTAATTGCAAATAAAATTTCATAGATTGACTTACATAGACCATTTTAAACATAGCTTCCTTCTTGGTCTTATGAATCTTGTAGAACGTATCAACCTGCAAAGGTGTGTATTCTGCGTTTCGAATACCTTTGAAGTCGTGGGATCAATGGAAAAATATGGCATACTTTTCACCGGAACCTTTTTCCTAATTCTCTTGCCTCCATTACTTGTTGACACATTCTCTGCTTGTTTCGGTTGTACCCACCTCGACTCATTACATATAGGGCAAGAATCAACATCAGCGTACTCTTTATAATAAAGAATACAATCATTCTTGCATGCATCAATCTTTTTGTATCTTAATCCCAAATTAGAGACAAATTTATTCGCCTCACGGTAAGATCCCGGTGCCGTATTTTCCTGCGGGAGACATTTCTTTAAAAATTCCAGCATCTTGGACATCCCTGAATCACTAATCTTGTAAAGACATTTTATGTGTAATATCTCGACAATGTATGACATCTTTGAATATTCCATGCAACCTGGATAAAGACTTTTTTCACACTCTTTCAACAACCTATTAAAATTTGCACCATCTTCTTTAAGTTCAATATCATCCGTAGACCATGTTCGTGCACCGGTAACATCATAGACAATCTCATGCATCTCCTCAAAGTTACGAGTAGTTGAAGATACATCAAGTTTTTCTTCTCCATGAGATGTCCAATTTGTGTATGTAGGCTGGATACCTTTCCACAAGAGGTGACTATCAACTTCATCAGGAGTTTGATATATAGCATTAACGCAGTTAATGCAAGGGCATCTGATCTTCAATCTTCCTTCTCTATCAACTATAGTAGGACCACGCAATGCCAATTCAATGAATTTTTCTACTCCATCCATGTATTCTGTACTTGCCCGATCTTTAGACATCCAACTCTTATCAATTCGTGGATCTATTAGCGTATTTCAGTAGAAAATCGATGTTACCTAAAAATTGAAAGAGCAAAAAAACAAAATCAAAATAACTATGGAATTCAAGTCCTTAAAAAATACACAACCATAATCCTATAGAAGAAACAGTCGTTTTATAAAGGAATTTCACCAAACTAGATGCCACAACCTAGGAAAAGAAGATGAATTCATAGAAAGAACAGGAATTTAGATGTATTATATGAGAAATTCAACTTACATAAGAATTGTTATTGTCTGTGTACGCACAAGAAAGGAAGAGAACGACTAGAAGATGTAGAAGCACAATGAAAGACGGCCACAGGAAAGTTATTAGCTAAATTTTGATAATTAATGGCGGATTTAAACCCTACAATTCGGCTAATATTTGTTTAAAAAAAAATTTTACCGACGAAATGTGTTTTTTGTCGGTAAAACATGTATTACTGACGAAATTTGTAGTTTCGTCGGTAAACACTAGATACCGAGGAAATTAGTTGTTGTAGGTAAAATCTCTATACCGAGGAAGTGTATTTTTCGTCGGTGAAATGGTTTTTGTGTGAAGTTCGAATTTTATTTTGCCGAATTGATTGACATATTACCGACAAATTTGTAGTTTGGTTGGTAATCACTATTTTTACCGAGGAAATTATATGTTATTGGTAAAAACTATTATTACCGAGGAATTTGGTATTTCGTCGGTAAAACAAATATTTACCGATGAACTTGTTATTACGTCGGTAAAACAAATATTTACCGAGGAATTTGTTGTTACGTCGGTAAAACAATTATTTACCGAGGGACTTAATTGTTGTCGATACGAACTATTATTACCGAGGAAGATTATATTTCGTCGGTAAAAACTATTATTACCAAGGAAGTTTATATTTCATCGGTAAAACACGTATTTACCGTGAGATTTATTGTTTCGTCGGTACAAATATATTTACCGAGGGAACTATATGTTGTCGGTAAATACTATTTTGACCGAGGAAGTGCATATTTCATCGGTGAAAAGGATCATGAGCGACAACAAAAATTATGTCGGTAAACACATATAATTCCGACGAAATTGAATACGTCGGTAAATTAGTATTACCGACTAAATATATTATTTTCGTCGGTGATATATTTTAGACTAATTTTAAATTAATATTAATACTTACCGATGAAACACTTTAGGTCGGTAAAACGTATATTTACTAACAATATTAATTTTCATCGATGTAAAACGTTAATACCGACGAAAAAGTATTATCCGTTGGTAATACTTATAGTTTTCTCTGACCAAAATTAAATTTTCGTCGGTAAAATTAATTACTACCGATGAAAACAAATTTCGTCGGTAATAATTTGAATTTCCGATAAATAATAATTTTTGTCGGTATATGTAATATTTACCGACGAAAATTATACCGATGAAAATTATTTTCGTCGGTAATTGCCTTATCTCCAGTAGTGCGTATGCATCTTATTGTTGCTTAATTTGTTACAATGATGTATGTAAGCTAGAAATATATAATATCTGATTAGATAATCAAACATAATTATATTTTTTTAGAATGTTTAATGACGTATAAAAATATGATGAGTTATAAAGCTCGGAATCCACGGTTGTGTCATAAAAAGAAACATTTAGCGATCAAATGCTCTAGAATGATTTTAAACCTCTGAATTGTCAGTTTCACCACGTATCAAACGTGATTATATTTCTTTCGGTAACGTATAAATTCTCATATACGTAAAATCTCGTGCACCGGCTGATGATGATGTTGCAGATTATCTGTTACGTTCTGGCAGTGGCGTTCGGGGCGGGTCTCGCGGTGAGCTACGAATTCAAGAGATTCATCAATGACTTCTTCAACATTCTCGTGGTGGGTGGGCTGCCACTTACTGAAGAAGATGAACGTAAATATGAGAAGTTCCTCGACCGTGGAATCGTTGCCACATGTCTACTCGGAGGTGCTTTCGTTTTCATGGCAGTTGTCTCTGTGCTCTCTTCAATCGATCGAATTCCACCGAGTAAAGGCTTCTTCGGAAAATAATTCTCATATAAATAAGAAATAATTATGTTATTATTGTCGGTTTTTTAATATGCTTTGTAAACATATAGTTTATTGATTACTGTACTATGTTTTTTCAATTTTTTTAATGTTGTGAAAGTAAATTTACTTGAGAGAGATATATTTGTTAATGATTTGATGCAAATTCTAAATGAAAATAAAAATAAAATTAACTTGATTGTTATATTGAGGTGTTTATTAATATATAGAAAATAATATATGCAATTTATAGTCTTTATGACTCGATGTATTAGAATATGATCATAATATGTGTATCAACTAATAATATACTATGTGCATTTTCCGCACATCGCGCGTGGTGACTTACCAAATATGTATAATTAATAAACTAATATTCGATAAATTTATACTGACTATTTGTATTTTGTAATATGTTGAAACACTACTTTTAAATAAAAACCATTCTAAAATTTGAAAAAGTAAACGAAAGACTAAAAAATTTGAACCATAAAAATACTATTGCGCAAATTCACAAATAAATTTTAGATGCCTGTACTGCAGGAAAAATCACCCAAATAACTAGTATTTGAAACTCAAACACAAAAACAAGAGAAAAATTCGGTCGAAACTCAATTTAACCAATGGAGCATCTCCCAGATGCGCCATTTAGGGCGCATCTGGCAGATGCGCCATTTTCCCTTAGGGTTAACGGTCAAATTGTTGACCGTTAACCCAATTTTGGCTCAACGGTCAAATTTTTGACCGTTGAGCCAAATGGCGCTCTCAGACGCGCCATTTGACTCAACGGTCAAATTTTTTACCGTTGAGTCAAATGGCGCATCAGGCAGATGCGCCATTTGCCCCGCATCAGGCAGATGCGGGGTAAAATTTGGCTATAAAAACGGAGCTGGTGCGCCATTAAGAGCGCACAAGCTCCAAATTCTCTCTCAAAAAACCTCTCAAAAATTTCTTAGATTGTCAGATTGTTGATATGGCGCTACCAGTAGATCCGTCACTTCTTTACAGCCAGGCGACTCACATATCTCAGAATGTTACTTGGGACACGGTAATATTTATTGTTGTTAATATTAATGAATAAATTGTATTTTAGACTTACATGCTGATAGGAATTTACATATCTGTTACTGCCTATAGGTATAGACCATCGATAAAATTGTTAATTTGATAGATTCTGAAAGCTTATGAATTAGTAGTATATTTTAATTTGTAGTTACCACTTAGAATTTCTGTATATGCATAATTAGTTTACGTTTAATTTTATAGATAGTTCTCCAAATAAAACTGTTAATTTGAATTTAATAGCCACTTATATATTTTAAGTTATAGTTGCTTTCTTAGAATATTCTAATGAATTAGTTGTATATTTTAATTTGTAGTTACCACTTAGAATTTCTATATATGCAGAATTAGTTTACGTTTTAGATAGTTCTCCAAATAAAACTGTTAATTTGAAATTTAATAGCCATTTAAATATTTGCTTTCTTATAATATTCTAATGAATTACTTGTATATTTTAATTTGTAGTTACCAGAATTTCTATATATGCAGAATTAGTTTACGTTTTAGATAGTTCTCCAAATAAAACTGTTAATTTGAAATTTAATAGCCACTTAAATATTTTAAGTTATAGTTGCTTTCTTAGAATATTTTAATGAATTAGTTGTATATTTTAATTTGTAGTTACCACTTAGAATTTCTATATAATTTGAAAGTTAATAACAACTTAATATTAAATATGTTATGTCATTAATTTGCGTTTAAATTTATAGGTCGTCAAACCTGCTAACGAGATCACATTTAGAGGTGCCAAGATGTGGGAGTTAGATGCCCGTACCCAACATTATGTTGACATCGCCGGATTTGGATTAGCTGGTAGAGCCTCCAATATCTACTTCGATAAGGCTCTACTCCATTCACTTGTTGAGAGGTGGCGTAACGAGACCCACACATTTCACCTAGCTCATGGTGAAATGACGGTGACGTTACTAGACGTTTCCGTCATTTTGGGTCTACCAATTACTGGGACGCCCGTCACCGACTTTTACAGGTTACTACCGAGGCCCGAGAGGACAACGATGGATCGCTTCACGTTGGACACATGTCATCGTCTCCTCGATATAACAGTGCCCAGAGAGGCACTAAAGGACAAAAAGGGCACTTTTGTCAACGCCAAATGGATCAGGAGCCAGATTCAGGCACTCCCTCATGACACTGAAGAACAGGCACAACGAAAGGCACGAGGCTATATTTTAGTCCTCCTCGGTCAAGTCCTGCTCGCCAACACTCAAGGGAATCATATTCCACTTGAGTACATATTCTTTCTTGAAGATTTTTATAGGGTTCGAGAGTACAGCTGGGGCTCAGCTGTATTAGCCTATTTATATAGGGGCCTCTGCGATGTTGTTCAAAAGAAGACAAAAAACTGCCAAGGATGCGGTTGTCTTCTACAGGTATGCAATATTTCTAGTATTGACAGTGTTTTTAATTGTATATATAGCTCTGTTTTAATTTGATTTTGGACGTAGGTCTGGGTGTGGGAGCATTTCTCGGTTGGCAGGCGCTCACTGCAGTCCCTGCCAGAACCTGGTCTTAGTCTTGGATGTTGGTGGGTTGAGCCGAAGAGTCAAAAGAACAACCCGACGTCGTTTTCCCACCAAGTATACCGAGATATGTTGGTGGGCCCCTCTGCGAAATCTGTAAGATCAACTATCCAAACTTAATTGATAATGTTTTAAATTGTTTTACCATTTATTGTAGCCTGATTATTTTTAACATTACAGGTGGAGTGGGACCCATATACCGCGGAGCGGCGAGAAATGCTTCACGCCGTATGTTTCCAAGATGAGGATCTGGCGAAGAGGCGGCTGCCGTTGTTCCACATGAACATCGTGGAGTGGTACCTCCCCGATCGGGTCCCGCGACAGTTTGGGTTGGCCCCGACGATTCCCGACCCTCCAACTGAGCTTCAACAATGGACCAGTCTCCACGAAAAGCGCACATGGGGTAAGGACGCGATACCCCCTTACTGCGAACAACATGGGGATCTTATCCAAGTGTGGAACAACGGCGGAATCGTGGTGGTTCCAGGCGGTGTACCAGTGACCAAAGAGGCTTACATGGAGTGGTACAACTCTGTTACAGTTACAATGGCGACTCCTCGTCAAGAAGAACCTGAACAGCTGCCTGGAATTCTACCCCCAAGACATCACGATAGAATCGGAAACAACGTATTGGTGGCAGTAAGTCTTCTATTCGACCTCTTATGTCAATTTTAATAATTTTAACAATTTTATTTTGGTCCAACATATCTTGAAACTTTGCACATTTAATAGGCCAATTCGTTTGATCGTGCCGTGCTGCGAGCGAAGAAGATGTGTCGGTTAGCCACCAATGAGTCGGGAGTTAGTTGTGCTAATGCTTTCATTCAGGACTTGCGTATGGGGTATGAATCCCTCGACTTGGTTGAGCGTTTTGAGGCACTTATGGCCCGTCCCGATTCTCCCCCCGAGGTACCTCCCCCTGATGTTGGTGCAGATTTTGGTGTCGATGTCGAGTACGGTGATCTGATCTTTGGAGGTATGGATGTCGAAGACCTCGATACCATGTTAGATGACCCAGCACAGGGGATGTACGACGCACCTCCACCTCCCACTCAGTATACGCAGGCCGATGAACCGGGTCCCAGTTGTAGTAGGAACGTCCAGGCGAGACGCGGATAGACTATGTATTTTAGTTTATTATTAAATAATGTAATTTACTAAATGTCGTGAAACTTCAATGTTAGTCTTAAAAATATGTCAGGAAACAATTTTAATTTTTTCATATTTTTTTGAGTATGTCGATTTTTAAGATTTTTTTCAAAAAGTTTGATTTCAGGGTACCTAACATGCATGGTTTGGAAAAACATCGTTTTTTCTAACTGTTTAGAAAAAAATTTAAAAAAAATATAGCACATACTTGAACTACATACGATAACAAATCCGCAAACAGTTCAGTTACAACTATTTTCAAATAAAACTATTACAACGAGTACTACTCATCTTGGCCCCGAGTGTTACAACTTCTTGCGTTGTGACCTTCTTGACGACATCTACTGCATCTACTCCGCTTGGGTTCTTTGGATGTGTCCATTTCATTGCGAATTCTCTTTTTCTTCCGTCCCCGAGGAACAATCAGCATCCGAGGATCTGCTACTACCAAAGGCCCTTCCCATGTTGACCATTGCGACTGCCGACGCAGTGTTTGAAACGGCATACCATAAGTTTTAATACATCTCTTGTTCTTGAACCATTTGGGAACAAAATCTTTAAGACGACGATTCGAATGACCGATGGCTGCAATGGCGTGACAACACGGGTAATGAAATAGTCTCCATCTTCCGCAGTCACAGTCCCTATCAGTCATGTTGACCGTGTAGTTTTCATCATGTTCTGCAGCCGAAACATAGTACTTCACGCCCTGCTCAAAAGTTACAGTTCTGCAGAACCTCGCATCTTCCTTAGCCTTCTGTATCAACACTGTAATTTTCGGAGAATACGTTTTCTTTGCCAAAACAGCTTCCTCTGCAATGTTCTTCTGGTCAACCCAATATTTGACCATCTTCGAGAACGTCTCAGTGACTAATGCGGTCACCGGTAACATGCGAGCATCTTTTAGGACCTTGTTGAAACACTCTGAATGATTTGTTGTCATTACACCATACCTTGAGCCGTCATCGAAGGCTAATGACCAAACAACGAAGTCACCACAACGGTCTATGAAAGGTTTATACTTCTGATCATCTGCAACCAACCACATATCAACCTCTTTCTGGAACTTCTCCCTGTTCACCTCATAAATCATGCTCGAGAATTTCTTTTTCAGCTGTTTATTCTTGAAATGAGTATTAAAGTTGCTCGCAAGATGTCGGGCACAAGACCTGTGTGAGTGATTTGGCTCCGGATAAACCTCTGCTAGAGCACGCAATATACCGATGTGACGGTCAGAAATGATGCAGACATGACGGTTCTTAGTGATATGCTCCTTTACATGGGACAAAAACCATGTCCACGTTGCAATGCTCTCCTTGTCACATAAACAGAAAGCCAACGGGAAAACTTGATTGTCAGCATCGTATCCAACGGCAACCAACAATTTTCCTGTGTACTTTCCATACAGATGTGTGCCGTCGACGCTGATCAACGGTCGACAATGCCGAAACCCGTGAATTGAAGGAGCGTAAGCCCAGAAACATTTATCGAACGTCGCAGTTTCCCCAACAACGGGGTTTTTGTACTGAAAATCGAATACGGATCCAGGATTGTAATGCGCCACAGCCAGTAAATGTTGTGGAAGTAGCCCGAATGAAGATACATGACTACCGAACAGTCGTTCAATGACTAAAAATTTCGCGTACCAAATCTTACGATAAGATGGATACTCTTTATACACGGAATCTTTAAGCTTATTCTGCAAATCTTTTATCGTCACGCTGAGGTTATCTTTCACATGACGGTAAATCTGTCGTTGAATCATCGAAGCGTCAAGGTTTCTGTGATGCACGATTGGGTCAATATTAACACATGTGTGTATAGGCCCAACTTTCCTAATCGTCCACTTACCGAACCACCCTGATGTTGCACGAAGATTCCACGAACAACTTTCATCCGCGCATTTAAACAGAATTTCAGTTTTGCTTGATCTTGGGGTCTTACATTGTCGGGAATTCCCGATGTGCCATTCTTTAACATACATCTGCAGTGCTTCCTTGTTAGGATATTCGTCTTCCTTCTGGAAATACTTTGCCGCGTTGTTTGACGACCTCGCAGCATGTATTTCCCAGTCGTCGCACTCTAGCCCTTGTTGCCATTCCCCCTCCACCCACTGTTCTGGGAACTCGTAGTCTCCCTCCTCATTTCCCCCTTCCTCATTTTCCCCTCCTCATTTTCCCCCTCCGACCACTGATCTATGAACTCGTAGTCTCCCACCCGGTTCTCCCGGTTCACCAACTCTTCGAATGGCTCTGCTCCAGAGTCGGATGAATACCGCTCATCCCTCTCTACAACCTCCGGTAGGGTCGCATCACCTTCATACGCATTAGCATTGCTACATTCACCTTCATCCACATTAGCATTGCTGCTCTGCCCTTCACCACTACCTCCACGTAACCTTAAAAGGCCCATCTGATATGTGACGTCCAGTTCTGGTACGAGAACCAGTTCAATTTGCTCGATGCCTAACGACAAAATGGACTCCCAATAACTTTGACAGCCGACTGTGTTCATTTCTCCATCGAACATCCAAAATAATTTAACATTTGGTGCTCGGCATCGGGTCATGCTCTTAGCTACAAATATGACATCATCAAGTGTAATGTCTCTATCACCATCGTATCGAAACCACTCATCATCGTATCGAAACCATAGGGTCACCATATTTTCCTACATGATTATTATTACATAGTGTATTAGCACATCACTACATACATACTTACAATATATACATATTCGCAATACTAAATTTAAATCTTGTGCCAGGCAATACTATTTTCTGTCATCATTGAAATAACTATGTACAACTAACTAAAATATGAACTGCATACATACTTACAATATATACATATTGGCAATACTAAATCTAAATCTTGTACCAGGCAATACTATTTTCTGTCATCATTGAAATAACTATGTACAACTAACTAAAATATGAACTGCAAATCAGATATATTACCTTAGTATAGATTGGTACAGCAATTGATGGATTGATTTTCAACTCTTCAACAACAACAATAAAATATGCTGCCAAATGCGTCAAAATTCCCGGGTTTAATAGGCGACGAAAATGGAGCAACTGCCGGATGCGCCAGAAATGGCGCATCCGGCTGCTCCATTTTCGTTAACGGTAAAAAGAAGACCGTTAATAGGTCCGTGGAAAATGGCGCATCTGGGAGATGCTCCATTGGTTATTTTGAGTTTCGGCGGAAATTTTCCCTTGTTTTGGTGTTTGAGTTTCAAATACTAGTTATTTGGGTGATTTTTCCTGTACTGCATGCTACCTTTGGTCGTCGGATCTGTGTCAAGAGTCCGTTCTTCAACAGATATGACTTCGATGACCACCGGTGATATCTCGCCGGAGATAGAGATGGCTCTGCCACTGAGACTATCAGCCGCCCTACCGCCTGGTATCTTTGTTCGCCGGCTCCGTCTCAAGCGTCTGTTAAAAATCAGCGAAATTTTAATTTTGATTAATTACATTCAGCTAAAACGGTCCGAAATTTTAATTGCGATTAATTGCATACATTGAATCTTGAATGCTTCGAAATCAGAATTGCGATTAATTGCATACATTGAATCTTGAACGGTCATAAACTTTAATTGCGATTAATTGTATACATTGAATCTTGAACGGTTAGAAATCAGCAAAATTTTAATTGCGATTAATTGCAACTTAAAAACCCTCAGCTCCCTAGTGCAATCAATGCTATGAAAATAATGACTACAAAACCCTTAGCTCAATTGTCATAAATGCATAGATTAATGTAAAAAACAAAATCATCAGCTCCACATTCACTCTTTTATTATCTTTCCTTCAGAATTTATAATATATATAGATTGGCATTGAATATTTGGTTGTATTAGTTAATATTCATTCACAGAGAAAATCATATATTATTACAACATTGAATATTTAGTGATATTAGTTAATACTCATTTATGGAGTAAATAATATATTATTGGTTAAATATGGTCTAAACATTGTATAATTTAATACATAATAAAAATGACTAAAATAACCTACTTCTGATGCATCAGTTTCAACAATTTTAAATGCATTAAGATGTGCAATTGCAAGACAAGAAATTTCCTTGATTTTTGCTTTAATTTTCTGAACATCCTTAGTGTAAATTTCAGACCATTTATGAGGGTTTTTCCTCAGCCTTTCGAATAAAGGTTTTGCGTCTATAGCTAGATTTTTATAGAAATCTGAAATATAATTTAAACTTCCTAAAAATCTCTGTAATTGAGTCTTATGCTTTGTTTCATCTGGAAATTTTCCACCAAAACTAATTGACCTATCAATGGGAAATATTGTCCATTCTTTGATGATATGACCAAGAAACCTGATTTCTGTTTGAAACAACTTAATTTTCTTAGCTGATACAACCAAACCTGCTCTTGTGACTGCATTTATAAATGAAATTAAATATTTAAAATGTTGATCAATATTTTTATGAGAAAATTAGTACATTATCTATATAAACGTTGCAAAATGACATATATGGGCTAAAGATATCATTCATTACTATTTTGAAATTCAGAAGGGACATTTTTTTTAACCCGAATGGCATAACATTTCATTCGTAATGTCCAAATGGGACAGTGAAAGCCGTTTTATATCTATCTTTTTCGGCAATTTGAATTTGCCAGAATCCAGATTTCATGTCAAATTTTGACATAACCTTAGCTGTGTAAATTCGATTTAATAAACCCTTTTTTATTAGAGATTGGATATCTAATCCATATTAAAGCTTTATTTAAGGGCTTATAATTGATAACAAGCCTCGGAACCCCTCGTTCTAATTCAGCAGCATTCTCAACATAAAATGCTGGACAACTCCATGGGCTATATGATTTTTTAATTAATCCTTCAGCTATAAGTTCATCAATTTATTTTTTACAAATTTCCAAATGACGAGGACCCATGGCAATAGGTCTAGCTTTTGTTGGAATTTGTCTTTCGTCAAAGTGTGGTTCATATGGTAAATTTATCACATGCTTCTTTCGTTCCCAAAAGGCATTGAGAATATCAAAACAAACTGTACTTTATATATATTTTTGTAAATTAGAATTTTTTTTCTGTCATGTAGGATGTTTGAATTTTTTCAGCTATCAAATCAATATCGTGATAACGAGGTTCTGAAACAAATTTAAAAGTTATATCTTGTTGATTAACAGTACTTGTAATTCCTTCTTCAGTAATGCTTTTAATAGGATAAAGCATATGAAGAAATGGATTTCCAAGAATAACATCATGGGATAAATTTTTAACCATTATAAATAGCATATCTAAACAAATTCCTTTATTGCAGTCCGTAGTAGTTTGTAGCTTGTTTACAAGCATTTTACTACCATCTGCAGTATTTACAATTTCAGTTGTTTTCGAGAAATATCTCGAGGGAACAAGTCCTTCATTGATACAATTTAGGTCTGCTCCAGAGTCAACCATTGCAATCACAGAGAATGAATATTCTCTATGAACAATAATGTTGACTTTGATATGCCATTTATGAGTAATAACTCTATCAAGCATATTTACAAATGTTAAGGAGTTCGTAGCTTCTAAAGATTTTTCTCCTTCTTCATTGTCAGTTGTTTCATCTGTTTTAGATTCTAAAATGAGAACCCTGTATTTGAAATCACTTAATTCTTTTTTGAGAATTTTTACTTCATGCATTAAATTATTAATACAAGAAGAATCACCGATGTCTTCTTCTGTAGGGGACTTAGCTTTCCTTAGAATTTCTTTGAGACTAAAAGCCTCAGGTTCTTTTAATTTTAACTGCTTCTCAGGTTTTTTAGCGCTATACTGATCTACATAATTTTGTAGCTTTTCTCTCATTTTTTTCGGAACGGAAATTTGATCTATCATATCTAGGATAAAGTTTTGCTCCTCGGTAAGGACAAATAACCATTTTGCTTTGCAAAGTGATTTGTAATAATTACAATTCCCACTGCGATCAGAATCATTTGACTCTTCCCCAGATTCAGATTCATCGGTCTGATCTGATTCATTTGCAGCGAAAAAATTATTTTTATCTGCAATAACAGATACTTCTAAATCTTGTCCTTCCTCATTAATGAATAGTTTTTCTAAAGTTTTCTTTAGTCCTTCGTCAATGTTAAGACGTGTGCCTCGGGTTGACGGGTCTCCAATCCGAGTAACACTTCTCACGGGTAGTCTGCTCTTCTTTTCGATCCGTTTAGCTTGTTGATATGATCTGTTACTCTACTCCTCGCAAACCTGCACAATGGGAAGTACCGAGCACGGAGGGGGGGGGGGGTGGTGGTGCTCGGTGAACCATCTCTGATGCCTAAGTAAGTTCGGTGTTCTAGAGAGATAAAATCTAGAGAGAAGACAGAGCTAAAAATGAGTAAAGATGCAACCTTTTTTGCAAATGAATAGAACTTGAGAAGTATATATAGGCTACGGGGGGATTAAGGTATCTTAATGACACCGTTAATCCCTAAACGTACTTTATTAACACATAACAGCGGGATTAAAATTTTAAAGACACGGAGAGGTGGATGGAAAATTCTAAGTATGAGTCGGGTAAAAGGGGTGTCGAGACCCTTGGGGTCGGACGGAAAATTCGACCCCTAAAGTCTGGAATCTGGTCGGCTTGCCCGACCTCTCCTAGGAGAGGTCGGGTCAGCCCACCCGTTCTCACCTAGGTGAGACCGGTCCGACTGGTCCGATCTCACCTAAGTGAGATTGGACCAGCGGACAGGTCCGGGCGAATATTTTGGCTCGTCCGGGCCGTTCGCGTTGCGGGTGAAGTGCTCGGGTCAAAGTTTTGAATTATAATCGTAAGTGGGGTGATCAAAATAAGACAATCCGAACGGATATGGGTTCAAATTGGGCGTATATCCATCACGTGCCCCCGAGTCAACTAATGGCTTAACCGTTGATTGACTCTATTTTTCGATGGGATGACACGCGCAATTTAAAACCGTGATTTTACCTCTTGATGAATCCTTCGCTTGTTCGTAGGCGCCTTTTCCGGACCCTGTCCTCAGTTTCTCAAAATAGAGGAAATACAAACGTTAGAGCAAACGTGCACGCGCCTAGGCCCGTGTCCGAAAAATGTGGATATAAAAATCTGATCTTCTCATGTATGTATCTAAAAATACGTACATGCATGGGGATACAATGCAATCATGAATATGGACTAATGCGAACCAATTTCATGTTATCGTAATCAATACGTGCACATGCGGGGTGAACTCTGTCTGTGAGAAAATATTTAGACCGGGTCCAAAAAATTTCTAAGTATGGGAACGTAGGGTATATGTATATGAAAAATTCTAATTTGAGTGAACATGGATATATCATGAACATGAAGGTGTGTACTAGCATACATGCAAGTAGGAACACAATAATGTAAGTGGGTGTGGACATGCTGCAATCGTGGACATGAATGTATGCAGGAATATATGGCAACCATGTACATGGATGTCTAAGTGTTGAAAGCATATAAGTGTGTATGTTGGAATGCACGTGAGCGTAAGCATAAACATGTATGTATGCATGGACGGGTCGTGAGCATAAGTGTGAGTGATGGCATTGGTGCACTTGTAGGTGTAAATCATAAATATGAACGTAAGTGCAAGGGTGAGAGTATAGACCCCTTTTATCTGAGGGTGTGAGCTCTGTCACTTGATGGGACACAACGTTCTGCCTCCCGTGTACTAGTGCGAGCATTGTTTTTTAACCTCGACCTTCGACATGTGTGACATTTTCCTTCATTCGCTGGAGCGTGTGTATAACTCTTGACCCTTATCTTGCAATTCGTTCCACATAAAATGAGGGTGAAGATGCTTATAAGATTTCTTCTTACCCATCGCGTGCGAAGGGGTTTATCGACATATGTTAAAGGGTTGACCCTTCCTTCGAATGTGTCGGAGAGTTGCTCCTTTTGGGGAAGCTAAAAGTTCGCCCTCTTTGTGACGCTCTGGGGTTTGTTCCATTGGTTGGTTTACCTTGAACTTTGATGGTAGGATCTCTTGGGTGACGGTTTTGCTCCCGTAACTTGATGTTGAGATTGCCCCATGTAATAGGCGTCTCTTGACATTCCATGAGTAAGGGTTGACTTTTGCGTCGGTCGCTCGGACGGCTGACCCATTTTCGGGGAGTTTTCTCCTTCGGACAAGGAGACCATGGAGATCATTTATCAAAGCAATTGGACCAAATCTCATTGTTCTGTGTCTTGGGTCTTCGAGGTGGACTCGTATGAGGCGAGGGTTCGCTTGACCCCTCCTCTCGCGAGCTTGGTGTGTCATTTATCCTCTTGTTTTCATTCATATTTCGTTTTCCCTTGTAGGTTGATTTCATGGAAAAACGTATAATGTGCAGGCGGAGCGTTCCGAACGCACCGTTGATTTGAATAAGAAGATGGTACCCTCTTGCTCTGCTTCTGAGGTCAAGAAATCTTCTAAGTCCGGAAAGGCCGCAGAGGCTTCTAGTATGTTCTTTTTCTATTCTCCTTCCCTTATGATATACTTATGAATGTTCTCATGTGACTTTCTTCTTGTTGTTAGAGTGTTCGCCCCTGATTATCGAGCGGGTTCTTGCGGTGGGCGAGAGTTCGAGTCAATCCAAATCCAAGGCACTGAAGCCTGATTCTGAGGTCGGGCCCTCGACTGCCAAGAATAAGAAAGCCGCGAGATACTCTCCTTCAAGTGTCTGCTTGCCGGCTCCCTCTCGTGATAAGGAGATAGTGGTCGCAGAGGCGCCCTCCTTTATTGACAAAGGGAAGCAGCCTGTGTTAAGACGATGGGATGACCATAGATCTTGATGTCTCTCCTCCATCCTCTGCCCCCCAGTCGAGGGGCCGAGTCTCAGGTCTGATTCTTCTTCATGTAGGTTTAATGACTTTGAAGGTGCCTTTGGCATACCTATGGGGTCATGTGATTAACCAGTGTGTTGAAGATCTTGCTTTTGGTGATGAGTGTGATCATCCCCTTTCATTGAGAGTCGTTTCTTTTGCCATGGCTCTAATTAAGATAGCAAATTTATGCTTGAAAGTTTGGTGGAGACTGCTCTCGAGTTAGCCTCTACTAGTTTCATAGTTGTGATCATTGTGGGGGTCGTTTCGTTATATGCCCCTGATAGTGCTTGCCGTGATTCTCCGTTTTATGGTTTATTTCGTGAAATATAGAGGTTTTCTTCATAATGAGGACGTCTCCTACCTGGTATCATCCAGGAAGGTTGAAATATAAGTACAGACCTTTGATGAGCGTATGAAGGGTATTGCTTTTCCCTTTTTCTTGGACTTCCACTTAAGGTTAGACGTAGGCTCTTTAGGTTTGTGGTCGTATTAGCATCTTCGTAATGTGTATACTTGATAGCTGTTTTGTTACGTGTAGACATGATAGCCACCTCTTGGTGCGTGGTCATGATAGCTACTTCGGGAAAAATCACTCAAATAACTAGTATTTGAAACTCAAACACCAAAACAAGGGAAAATTTCGGCTGAAACTCAATATAACCAATGGAGCATCTCCCAGATGCGCCATTTAGGGCGCATCTGGCAGATGCGCCATTTTCCCCTAGGGTTAACGGTCAAATTTTTTACCGTTAACCCAATTTTGGCTCAACGGTCAAAAATTTGACCGTTGAGTCAAATGGCGCATCTCCCAGTTCTGGTACGAGAACCAGTTCAATTTGCTCGATGCCTAATGACAAAATGGACTCCCAATAACTTTGAGAGCCGACTGTGTTCATTTCTCCATCGAACATCCAAAATAATTTAACATTTGGTGATCGGCATCGGGTCATGCTCTTAGCTACAAATATGACATCATCAAGTGTAATGTCTCTATCACCATCGTATCGAAACCACTCATCATCGTATCGAAACCATAGGGTCACCATATTTTCCTACATGATTATTATTACATAGTGTATTAACACATCACTACATACATACTTACATTATATACATATTGGCAATACTAAATCTAAATCTTGTACCAGGCAATACTATTTTCTGTCATCATTGAAATAACTATGTACAACTAACTAAAATATGAACTGCAAATCAGATATATTACCTTAGTATAGATTGGTACATCAATTGATGGACTGATTTTTCAACTCTTCAATAACAACAATAAAATATGCTGCCAAATGCGTCAAAGGGGAAAATTTCCGGGTTTAATAGGCGACGAAAATGGAGCAACTGCCGGATGCGCCATTTCTGGCGCATCCGGCAGTTGCTCCATTTTCGTTAACGGTCAAAGAAAGACCGTTAACAGGTCCGGGGAAAATGGCGCATCTGGGAGATGCTCCATTGGTTATTTTGAGTTTTGGACGAAATTTTCCCTTGTTTTTGTGTTTGAGTTTCAAATACTAGTTATTTGGGTGATTTTTCCGCTACTTCGCGGTGTGTGGACATTATAGCCACTTCGTAGTGTGTGGACATGATAGCCACTTCTTGGTGTGTGGACATGATAACTACTTCTTGGTGTGTGGACATGATAGCCACTTCTTGGTGCGTGGACATGATACCCACTTCTTGTGGTGCGTGGACATAATAGCCACTTCTTGGTGCGTGGACATAATAGCCATTTCTTGGTGCGTGGACATAATAGCCACTTCTTGGTGCGTGGACATAATAGCCACTTCGCTATGTATGGAGTTTTACCTTTGCATTCCGTACTTATTGGCGAACCTGTCATGAGTGTTTCAACATTAGGTTTTTATATCATGAATAGTATTTCATACCTTTGTTGCTATAGTTGTTTTTTGTTTAGGCTATGTTTGTTGGGTTTTGTCCTCGCGTCTCGTCTTTTCAGATGTTGTATCCTTTATACTTTTGGGATGTCCCTTTATGAGGTGTGCTTCACAATATGTAAGGGTGATGTTTTGTCGAAATTCGTGCTTGACAATGTTCAAGTCGAATGCGAGCAGAGGTCACGCGAGGGCGACATGCAAGACAGTAATGTTTGTCAGAGGTTTCCTTGGACGACTTGTTAGGCGATTCTTCTTCGTAGGTCGTTTTGAATGACTTGTGATTTGCTTGCCTATTGTTATGTTTCTTCTCTTTTGTCAGAGTGTTCTTTCGTTACTCCACTTACTTTTTTCATGCCTGCATTGTCATCATAAAAAAACTTGGATGTTTCTCATATCATATAACCTTACTTTGTCAAAATGAAGGCTTTTCAAGATACATTCTTGTGGACGTTGTAAAAAATTTCACGAGATAGGCTTTCGGATGGCGCATAATGTGTTCACGAGATAGGCTCTCGGAGGGCACAGAGTGTTATCACGAGATAGGCTCTCGGAGGGCACAAAGTGTAATCACGAGATAGGCTCTAGGAGGGCACAGAGTGTTATCACGAGATAGGCTCTCGGAGGGCACAGAATATGTTCGCGAGATAGGCTCTCGGAGGGCACGGAATATGTTCGCGAGATAGGCTCTCGGAGGGCACACAATGTTATCACGAGATAGGCTCTCGGAGGACGCATAATTTTTTCACGAGATAGGCTCTCGGAGGGCGCGGAATATGTTCGCGAGATAAGCTTTCAGAGGGCACATAATTAGTTCGCGAGATAGGCTCTCGGAGGGCACCAAATTAGTTCGCGAGATAGGCTCTCGGTGGGCACATGATTTTTCACGAGATAGGCTCTCGGAGGGCACGAAACTTTTCACGAGATAGGCTCTCGGAGGGCACGAAACTTTTCACGAGATAGGCTCTCGGAGGGCACGGAACTTTTCACGAGATAGACTCTCGGAGTGCACATAATTAATTCGCGAGATAGGCTCTCGGAGAGCACGGAATTTTTCACGAGATAGGCTATCGAAGGGCACAGAACTTTTCACGAGATAGGCTCTCGGAGGGCACATATTTTCGTTGTTTAAAACTACTCTCAAGATACGCTCTTGGGGGTGTAGAAACTATTCACGGGACAGGCTCCCAGAGGGCGCAGAGTTTTTCGTAGTTTAAAACTACTCTCAAGATACGCTCTTGGGGGCGTCGATACTGTTCGCGGGACAGGCTCCCGGAGGGCGCATAATTTTTCGTAGTTTAAAACGACTTTCAAGATACGCTCTTGGGGGCGTCGATACTGTTCGCGGGACAGGCTCCCGGAGGGCTCATAATATTACTTTACCCCGTGTCATTTTCCAGGTAGGGTGCGTCTTTGATACACCTTCTGAATCTTTACTTCTATGATATTGCCTGTTACCTAGCCTTTTCCTGAGTGTGGGAGATCACCTTTCGAGGGTGATACTTGTATGTTGCCAAATTAGGATGAGTCTGTACATGGAGTTGAGGTTGTTTTCCCTCTTGTGTGACCTCTTCTAGGAGAAGAGGTGTTGCATGTTCTTGTGACCTTCTGCTTCTAGTCTCTTCTTTTATACTTAGGTGGACTACCAATCACTTGTTTGTTTGGTGCCCCCCAAGTTGCTTGGTGGTCACACCGCCTTTCATATTTGGCCATTGAAGGCCTCTCGTTTATTTTCTTGGTTGGGTTCTCTTTATGCTTGGGGCTCCCTAATCTTATGTTGTATCCAATATGTCTGCTTGCTTGGGTGCGATGGGTGATTTTCATTCTCTTGGTAATTGGTTGTGGTAGTGTTCATATCCAGAGAAGGCTTGTAAATTATTGCCCCCTCTTCCTTGTGTTTTGAGAAAAACGCTTTTGCGGTGATTATCGAGTATGAATAACGTATCTTGGAAGGGGTTGCATTTGGGTTGAAGAGCTTTCTCATAACATGGTATCTCGATTTGTTTAACTTGAAGCTGTGTTTCAGACTAGTGAGTATGATCCATGCCCCTTGCTCAGGCATGGGGGGTCCGATCGGGCTGTAATAATCTTCTTGAAGTGTTGTGGTACTTAGTGTGCTTCGCCTTTGCATTTACATTGGAATATTTTTCAATGCTTTTAGGGAGTGTCACATTGGTCATGTCCCTTCCACCTCCAATCTTGATTATAGGCTCCCCTTGAATTAGGACTTGAACTTAAAAATGATATTTTCCTTTAGATTTGCATGTGAAGTCTCGTGCTTTTCCTTGGGTTTGCCCCCGTATTGGCTATGCCTTGTAGGATAACTTAATTAGAAGTTGCATTTTAGTTGCGTACGTATACACGTTTGGAGGGTGTTGAGCTGACAAGTTCTTTCTCTTTTCCTTTGTTGTAACCTTCACTCACTAAGTGTTTGGCTTATAACCTTAAAGGCGGGACCTTCCCCTAGTGCCCCATTTAATGGGGTTTTTCCCTTGATGGGATGTCAGAGGCAAATTTCTTATCCTTCACATACAAAGTCCTTGATTAGTATGTGCGTCTAGTGCTGGCGATGGTGAGGGTATAGTGCGAATAACACTAATACCATAACCATACCATTTTTTTTTCACTCATACCATAACCATAACCACTGCGGTTATGATTCTTCATACCATAACCATAACCATGGTTTTTAACCACGATTAAACCATTAAACCACAATCATTCAAACTAATACAACATCATTGTTATACAAGAAAAGTAAATATACATTCATTGTTTCATACACGAAATCCAAATTAAACATAACTTCATTGTTTTACTCAATTAAAAAAACACATCTTCAATTGGCTGCTATCACTTGCGATCATCGATCCTCATTCGCCATCACATACAATCGTGGTTACCTAATAATAAGAAATATAGAAAAAAATGGCGGGTGGGAAAGGGAACGGAATAAGAATTATAATATTTGAATAATAATGTATATATATATAACAATATAGGTATTAGTAATATATATATAGAGGTGATGGTTATAACCGCATTTATAGACTGAAT
Organism: Clarkia xantiana subsp. parviflora; assembly: GCA_036873135.1. Taxonomy (NCBI): domain Eukaryota; kingdom Viridiplantae; phylum Streptophyta; class Magnoliopsida; order Myrtales; family Onagraceae; genus Clarkia; species Clarkia xantiana. The sequence goes on along the minus strand of JAPTYO010000010.1, from coordinate 12,526,199 downwards.
ACCATAACCACAACCATACCATTGCGGTTGCAAGATTCATCACCATAACCGCCCCTCACCATAATGGTGCGGTTAACCATTGCGGTAAATGGTGCGAATAACCATGGTTATTTGATTTTCACCGCACCATTGCCGGCCCTATGTGCGTCTAGTGCATGGGTCGATCTCAAGACCTTACTTCCCAAGCTTTTGAGTTATTCCTTTGTCTTGTAGAACTATTATCATGCCCTAAGACTCTTGATGGGAGGTGTATCTCATTTTTCATATTCTGGTTGTTGCACTATCTCTTTTGCTAATCTTGTATCTTTAGAGTTTTTTGCTTGTTGCATGACGTCTATGGCAGGATTTTCTACCGGTGCCTGTTCTGTTAGGACTTGTATTCTTGGTTGTTTCTTTCTTATGAGATGGCGAAGGAGTGTCCATGACCGCCCAAATGTGTCGCACTTGGTAGAGGTATGCGCCTAATCTTGAGGGCGCTATCTAGAATCTTCACGTACCTATCTTTGATAAACACATCATTCATTGCATATATAATACGAAGTCCAAGGATCTCCAGTTTAGGATCATATTTTGAGAACAGAAACACGGTCGTCTATTAGATAAACTCTCCCTCTAGGGAGTTCATTCTTGCAAAGATAACTGCAAGGATATTTGTAAGGATATGTCTTCTGTCGGACCTAAAATCTGACCCAAGGCGATATCGTTTTGAAAACGTGGATTTTGAAATGAGTCGCCACTAGTTAATTATAAGGCTAACTAGAATCCTAAATTACCTAAGCGAATAATAATAATAATAATAATAATAATAATAATAATAATAATAATAATAATAATAATAATAATAATATTTTTATTCTTGTTTCTATTTGCTGTGTGTTTTTACATTGACTATGGGTCCTTTTATAGCTAGATTTGCACCTAAAATTAGGAAAACAGTATTTTCCCTAATATACATTGATTAATTCCGAAAATTATGAATATATATTTATTGCATATTGCTATAAATATTTATCATATATTTTCTGAATATTACCCAATATTAAATGCATTTATACTATCTTAATTTAAACTAAGCCTAATTTTAGCAACCCCGTGACCTTCCATATTTAAATACTTCCTTTTTTAAACGCGTTACACATAACATTTTTAACGTGTTATATAAGTGTCCCGCGTACCAAAATTAGGTGTTTACATCTTCCATCCTTGTTCCAGCCCCATTTGCAGTGTTGTGTCCCTAATAGTTATGTTGATGTTCTGACCGCCTTTACTAGTAGGGGGTCTCTTGGTATTAGGTATGTCAGACTCTTCCCTAGTATCATCAATAGCTGTGCATGGGGGATGTCTGGCGAACTCCCTTCATGCATTATGATTCTCTTCATTTCAAAGCTAGTGATTCCCTCTGTTATGACCAATATATCGCTGTGTGGAAACACTATGTTTTCCATATCCGTTTTTGAAAGCTGGATGATGGTGTCGCCCTTCTTCCCTTGCTAGGCTTGGGGCCCTTGAAAGGTCCTTAATGGAAGTGTATTCCATTACCCGAGATCAGCTTACTAGGTGTAGTTGTATCTCCTGGCTATTTTGTGAAATCATATAGATCCACTGGAGGCGTTTGCCTTTGAAGGTGGGCGTTGTCCATGTGATTTGGTTTCCCCAATTTTTTGGAGGGATGTGCTCGCGTATGCCCCCTCTTATGCTAATAGGTAATCTCTTTATTTTTGTGAGGAAGGCATTTTGTGACTTGGATTGTGCCCCCTTGCATATCAACGCCCGATGGTGTCTTCCGACGAACGTAGCACTAAGATTCTTGTTGGAAGGTTGTAGTGGGGTAGTCCTTTGTGACCCTCATGGTAATTCTTCTATAGGATGTTGAGAGTGTTCCATCGTAGTGATCTTTTCCCAGAGTCTTGACCATATAGGTGCCCTTTGAGATTGAGCAATATGTTCCTTATGCGTTCCTTTGAGGAAGTTAAGCAAACGGTAGTGTAGAACAAACATGTTTGAACAAGACCGTTTGTCGGTGGAGATGTTCTGATTAATGACGATGCTTTCGTTCGTCAGTGGTGTGCAGTCTTGGTGGCGACTCTCTTGGTTGCGACTGCGTTTTTTATGGACTCTTTTAGTAGTCAACCTGTGTATTTATATAAAATACGGAGCCCGAAGGCATCCGATATGATCATTCTTGGAAAACATGGTGATATCAAGTATTAAAATATACCCCTTCAGGGAGTTGAATTGTTATGCAGTTAAATTAAATAAGAGGATATGGGTGTGGGGGTGTTGATATCCCCTACTTCCTTTGTAATTATAAGGTCGCCTCCTTGCCGAGGCGGAGTAAGTGGAGGTATATCCTCCGTACACGCCATGTGTGATCTCACTCCACTCTGCCTGTCTGTAAGTCTTCCCATTGTAATAGTGATTTAGTAACATAGTATGTCACTCCGTGAGTTCCATGCTCAAAGTCTTGTCTTTCAAACTGCCAATCTATCCCTGGGAGAGGTGTACTGAGGGTTGTCTTGTACGAGGGGTTGGAACCTGTCGCGCTGTATCATGAGTAGGCGGTTACCTTGTCGAGTTGTCGGGACGATGTCCCTCGCTTTGAGCTCTCCTTAGAATTTCCCTTAGTAGGGTGTGGTCAGTCGGATCCACTGGCGGTGGTCTGTATCTTCTAGCTCTCATTGCCTCATAGTATAGTATTAATTCATCTATGGCTGACATGATTCCTTCTTTTATTGGAAGTTCACCTTGGGAGAACCTCGGTTGTTCCGATGCGGTGTATGTATGCCTATTGAACATTGGCATATCATTCGATGTGATTTTGTTGCCAGGCATCCCGAATGGTTGATCTTGTGGCGGCATGCCATGAGAAAAATGTTGTGGGGGGGTCCTATGGTAGGTCCTCTGAGTATTAGGAACTGGCGGTTCTTGTTGCAGGTCTTGAATGGGTTGTATCTCTTCAGGAGCGGGCATTGGTGGCACTCCTTGAGGGGTTGGTATAGGCGGTTCCACTACTGGCCTCACTACCCTTGGTATCTTGTTACTTGGATGACGTGGTGGTCTCGAATCCTCGGGACGAGGTTCCTTACCTATAAACCCACTTGGTGTCTTTGCTCACCTCATGTATTGCACCCTTCGTGCATGAAAATCGCGGCAGACATTTGGGTATCTTCTTAACAACTATAGGGTTTGAGGTAGTCGAGGACTCAGCCCCAGCTAGGCGTGACGGTCCTCCTTGGTTGTTTTTCAGAGCCTCCCTATAAGCCAATAGCTCCTCTAATGCATTAACGAACCCCGGAGTCACTGTTTGTGTTCCTTGAGAATACATAAGCCTTGTATTGGTGGTATGAGCCTGGTTATCGTTTCCTGGTATGCCTTATGTTGGCATTCCATATGGAACTCCTGATGGTGTGTTCCATAATGGTACCCCTGTGGAAGTGCTGGGTATGGATATCCTTAGGATGGCATTCCTTGTTGCACACCTTACCCCTGTGGTTGTCGAGTCATAGGGGTCGAAGCAGTCGAGGACTCGGCCCCAGCTGGGTGTGACTGTCCTCCTTGGTTATTTGCCTGAGGTGCTTGTGGGGTAGGTTGTCTTGGTGGATGGGTAGGCTGCCCTTCTTGGTTGTTTGGCGGCCTATTGTCCCCCGGTGGACGATTGTCTCTAGATAGTATGTTGTTCGTCATTGATCTCGTGATAGACGGGCTTTTTGTTCAAAACCGACAAACGACGCCAAGTGTTAAGACGTGTGCCTCGAGTTGACGGGTCTCCAATCCGAGTAACACTTCTCACGGGTAGTTTGCTCTTCTTTCCGATCCGTTTAGCTTGCCGATATGATCCGTTACTCTGCTCCTCGTAAACCCGCACAATGGGCAATACCGAGCACGGTGAGGGGTGGTGGTGCTCGGTGAACACTCTTCGATGCCTAAGTAAGTTCGGTGTTCTAGAGAGATAAAATCTAGAGAGAAGGCAAAGCTAAAAATGAGTAAAGATGCAACTTTTTTACAAATGAATAGAAATTGAGAAGTATATATAGGCTACGGGGGATTAAGGTGGCTTAATGACACCGTTAATCCCTAAATGTACTTTATTAACACATAACAGCAGGATTAAAACTTTTAAAGACACGGAGAGGTGGGTGGAAAAGTCTAAGTATGAGTCGGGTAAAAAGGGTGTCGGGACCCTTGGGGTCGGACGGAAAATTCGACCCCTAAGGTCTGGAATTGGGTCGGCTTGCCCGACCTCTCCTAGCAGAGGTCGAGTCAGCCCACCCGATTTCTCCTAGGAGAGGTCGGGTCAGCCTACCCGATCTCACCTAGGTGAGACCGGTCCGGCTGGTCCAATCTCACCTAAGTGAGATTAGACCAGCGGACAGGTCCGGGCGAGTATTTTGGCTCGTCCGGGCCATTCACATTGCGAGTGAAGTGCTCGGGTCAAAGTTTTGAATTATAATCGTAAGTGGGGTGATCAAAATAAGACAATCCGAACGGAGGCAGGTTCAAATTGGGCGTATATCCATCGGTCAATATCTGGACTATTAATCTTCTTTTTCAATTTACACTTATTAGCATAATGGCCAGGTTTTTGGCATTTCCAACATAGTGGAACTGTTTTTTGCTTAGGGTTTTCAGGACTTTCTTTCTTATTTCTTTTAGGAATATACCTTTTCCTAGGATATTTACTATAGTTTTCATAGACTTTATTAGTCATTTTCTTGTAAGGTTTGTTTCTCTTATTAGAATTCCCAATGGAGGGTAACCCCATTTGTTCGCAAAAATCACCAACAATTCTTTTTCCAATAAGTTTCTCCTTTTGGAGTTGGCGATGTAATTTTATTTCATTGCATAAATTCATGCCTTCAGCGACAATCTCAGAAGATAAGTCGTCGTAAGTGTATATGGAATAAGGAATAATTCCATTATGTTTTTGCTTAATCCTATTACGATATTTTCAGCAAAAAATTGAGGAAGTCCAGATAAGAATTTTTCTTTCCAAAATTCATTTTGGTTATCTTCTCTAGTAAAAACTTTAGAAAGAAAAACGTCTTTATACCATTTAAACTGAGATAAGTTCTGACATCTTAAATTCATTAATTGTTCTTGAGATTTATCATGTTGTAAAGATGTAGTTCCAATAAAATGTTTTGCTATAGTATATAATAGCGTGTTAACACAATCGGTAACCTGGGTAGGTTGTCCGTTTTGTGTTTCAATTTGTATAGCTAGAAGAATATGCAATTTAGTCTCTTCAGGTAGGTGAAAATCACACCATCATTGTAATTGACCAGTGAAGCCTTGAATTAAGGTTCTAGAAATACTTTCGTAAGATGCATCATTTGTTCTACAAGCAGTTGCATACATAGTTATGTAATTTAATACTGTTTGTATTGGTACTCTATCATTCCGTCAATATTCCATTCGGCAATTGAATTTCCATCAAATTGAACAACATTGAATTCGTCACGCTGTTCAAGCTGAAGGTCAATGGAGTTGGCCTATGATAATGAGGTTTTGCCGGAATATTGTAAACTAGTTTCTTCTTATAAGAAGTTAATTTATTAACTTGAAATTGATTTTCAGGTTGTTCAGATAAGAACATATTTTCAAGCTGATCAATTTTTTCTTCTTTAGAATTAGAAGTTTCGGAGAAATTTTCAGAATTGTTATGCCCCAAAGATGCACAATCTTTTTCTTTTATCCCGAGATTATTTAATATTTTCATAAGTTCTTCTATCATCTCAGTATTTTGAGATTTAAAGTGAAGTTTTTCAGATGGCATGGGTTTAAATAAACTATTTTATCTATTTGAAAATGTTATGTATTAAGAACTTCTTTTCCTTTGGTATTTTCTTGAGAAACATTATTCTCGATTCGCTTTAATTGTTCTCCCATTGTTTTGAGAGTTAAGTTTGTAAAATTATTTTGTTCGACAACAGCTTCTACTTTGTCACTCTTCCTATAAGGAGTTGCTAAAACCTCATCATCATTTATCTTTAAAGATAAATTTACTTCATGCTGGTGGATACTTTTAGTAACTTTTCATTTGTAACAATAAAATCTCTATAAGAGTTTTCAAGAGGGAGAATAAAATTTTGATCTTCAAAATTAGGATATTCCTTTTTCTCTGATACATAAAGAATTTGCATAAATTCAAAAAATTCAACAAACCCATCACTCCTTTTAAGAAATTTATTATATAAAGAAAATATTTTCCCTGGTTTTCAATTCTTTTTAAGAAAAACCATTTTCTATGATATACATATTTTGGCGAATAAAATAATTCTTTAGCAAAACATTTTAAATGACATAATTCAATTTCTTCACCAATGGTAATAGTAAATATGCCCATATCTGATAGTGTTGGAGAATTTACTGTAGTCTCCGATGATGGTATATAATCACATATTCGGGTTGATTAACATCGTCATATGTAAACCTAGTTCCTGTAATGTTATCTTTTTCTAGATTGAACATAGGAGCAGAAGATGAAGAAAATCTTCCTTGAGTAAAATTATTATGACCTGAATTAAGACTATCTTGACCTAGGCTTAGACGAGCAATTCTCTTACTAGAGAATCTAATTTCAACGCTACCATCTGGATATTCAATTACTTCTTCAAGTTCACGATTTTCCCGTTTTACAGGTTCACTAGCACCTTCTAAAACCCAGTTTTCAGGTAATTTTACCTGATTCCAAGAGATAGTTTTTTGGACTTTTAAATTACTTTTAGCAAGATTTGTAATAAACAGAGTAGTTGATCCTTTAGGATCTGAAGATAATAATTTTAATTTTGGAACTATAGTATTCATCACTTTATATTGAATTCTATAAATAAGAATTATGTTCTCTGATCCTTGCATCATGTTAAAACCATCAGAATTAATGTCAAGGCAGAGAGCATGCATGAGGTTAGGGTCATTTAATGACAATGTGAAATTAGGAAATTAAGAAAAATTTATTCGGCCATCACATAAACTAGATTCAATTATTCCTAATAAGGAATTATAAAATTTATTATGTCTTTTGTCTCTAACACATATTATTGCGGATGTATTTAATCCTAACATGGTTGCTGGTTTTAATCCAACTTGGATTAAGCCTACATGTAGAAATGTATGATTCTCTTGATGTTTATCTATTAGAGATCTAGATTGAAATGGATTATATCCCTCTGCTAAGGGAATAGCTTCTTCTACTGTTTTAATTACATAATCAGAAGCAAATTGAAATGTTCCTTTCTGTTTATAAACAGATGATTGTGCTGGTAATTTCAGTTTTCTAAACCCTTTTCAAAATTTTCATTTAAAATGATTTCTTTATTACTATTACTACTGTTTGCATCACTTTGCCTATTAGACAAAGACCTAGTCCACCTAAGCATTTTCTTTGTTTCTCACCGTCAACGATTTACGCCAACCCTAACACCTCCTCTTGGCATTTTCGGGACTCAGGCAACGCGACTTAAGGTGGTTATACGCCCCACCCGGGTTTCACAATAAAAGAAACTGTTTAAATAGACTAAATTTTTTTCTTTAGAATTTTTTTTACAAGAGTAGCCCAAAATATATATATTTTTTTTTTCCGAACCCCTAAGAGTAACTCGTAAATATTAAAATTTTAAATTAACACAAACAATCCATAAATAAAACTACAAACATAAATATACAAACATCAAGAGCTACGATAATACATACATACATTTATTACTTGACTTTGATACTAATATTATCTCAGGTTCAGAATGCTGATACAATGAGACTCACATACAATTACAAAGCTTTGTATAATTTAATACTTAATAAAAATAACTAAAATACATTTACCCAATGGCTAATGATTTTGGAATCGAACTTTAATAATATTAATAGTTAAAAATATATATTTTTACATTTAAGTTTTATCCAAACATTACGTAACAATGACTTTTCTCCCAATATCTCCCGCAAATAGTTCTATACGGGCCAGAAGTAGCCCAATTTATATTAATATTAATGTACAAAATTAATTTATGCGGCCGGGAGGATTCTGTTTTTCGCAACAATGAATTCCCCTAATGGGCCCACAAATAGTTCTGTATGGGCCAGAAGTAGCCCAATTTAATATTTATGTACAAAATTAATGTTATTAAATAATATTATTTTAGTTTTTTTTTTTATTTTAAATATTATTTTAGTTTAATGAGTGATTTATTTCATTTTATTTTAGTGCAATATAATATTATATATTTCAATATTTAGAGATATATTTCTTACTTTTATCTATGTGATGTGATCTAGTTTTGAGTATCCTAAGTAAATCTATTCCTTTTTTTACAACATTCTAATTTATCTTTTTTCTATAAAAATAGATTTGAAGATCTGCTAATGAAGGATAGTATTATATATTTTCAAATTACATAAATTAGGGTAAAGAAAATAAGAAAACATGTTTTTAAGTATATTAGTCTTAATTTTTTTTTTACACAATCTGGGTTAATAGTCACTATAATATGAGTATTTATTTAAATAAAATTTCACACAAAACTCGATAAAATAACATATCAAACTACTTTGACTAATATAAATATATAATCAATATGTTGAAAACATGTTATTGATTTCCTTGATAAACCCTAGCAAAGAGAAGTTGATTGCTATTTATTTATTTATGTTTAAGGCTCAATTTCAGTTATGTAGTAGTTTTCATGAAATATATATATAATTGCACGTTGAGAGGATTATTTTTTAACTTTAAAAAGGATGCCATATTTATAAGAGATTTTTGACTTTTATAGAGTCGTAAAGGCACAACTTACTCTCCATCCCTATCTTCTCTCTTTTTGGATTTAAAAGATAAGTGTCACATGGTTTGTTTCTTGGGTCTATCCCTTACCATCACTACTTTAATTTCCAATAATAATATGGAGATAGAGAATTCTAAGGGCTCTATCCACCAATAAGATGCCCTAGCAAAGGACACACCAAACATACACCTCACTTCATGATTAGGGTTTGTGGGGTTGTGATCTTTTACTTGAATGTATAGAAAACCCACCCTCTTGTGGGTTTTAAAAGCATAATCAATTTATTTTCAAACTCTAAAAAGATATCCATCCATTAGCTTGTTAGATGATGTTTGAGTGTTTCAATAAATTGATATTTGCTAATTCTTGTTTTAAACATTTAGTTAGCTCCAATTTCTCAGATATGTATAAATCGCTAGCTCTGTTAAGATTTTATTCACATTTAGATAGAATGTGCTATGTGGAAAATTGCGAACTTATGTTTGGACAGTCAAATAAAATGCAAGTTATTTTTTTCATTATTAGCATAGCATGTAACTCATTATGTCCAAATTAGACGAAAATTCTACATAAGTTAGTCATGTGAACTAATATCCATCCATGAGCTTGGTAGATGATATTTGAGTGTTTCAACAAATTGTTAGCTAATTTTTGTTTTGAACCTTTAGTTAGTTCGGATATGTATAAATCGTTAGCTCTGTTAAAATTTCCTTCAATTTTATTTTGGACAGAACGCGCAATATGAAAAATTGCTAACTGATGTTTGGATAGTCAAACAAAATGCTATTTATTTTCTTCATCACTAGCATAGCATGTGATTCATTCCGTCCAAATTAGACGGAAATTCTACAGGAGTTGGTCATTTGTACCCATGTGAAACTTGAACTAATTAACAAAATGTTCAATATCTTCAACTAGCGATTTGTTCGACTGTCCAAATATCAACTAACGATTTGATAATTAACACTAATATTTTATATATTTCCAATAAACTGAAAACTAATTAATGCATAATATTAAGCAAGTTATTGTTGTAAATAGTAATTAAGTAGTAACAATACAAAAGAAATAAGAAAGCAAATGGAGAAATGAAGTAATCATGATCCTTCCTTGCAAAGCATCTATCAAATCTCAATCTATTGATGAGGAGCTTTTAAGTTGTAAATGGCACCCCACACTTTTTGGTATATGTCTTTAACCCCCTTTATTGTTTGCATCTAATTTATTTATTTCTTTCTTCTTCACCGTCTTTATTCTATCTTCATAGTTTTGGAAACGACGTGCTTTGGAATTGATGGTGATTATAGTAAAGATGATAGAGATAGGACGAAATGATTGATGCATCTTGGAAACTTCCTCAAATATTGAAATTGACCAAATTTGAAAGTACCGGCTACTATACATATATAAGTTAGTGTATGAGTTATATATAGCTAGCTAGCTAGGCTCCACAGATATTAAAGCTCGATACAATGTACGTGTGTGTATTGCATGTCCTATATATTCAACAATTGTCTTTGCCATAATATAATACCACGTCTACTCATTTTAAAATTAACAACCTAAACACGGTTTCAATTATACATTATGCTGCGATTTGGTGTTAGAAATATCAGCTTTGGTTGCTTTCTGCTTTTTCCGTCTGATTTTGGCATTTTAAACAACAAAAAATTGTTTTCCACTTTTCGAAAATATTATATTTGTTGCTCATGTAGTTTAAACTTATTTAATGCTTAAAATATGTTTTTTTTTCTTGGAGAAAAATGGAAATCAACAAACCTGATACTTCAAACATCAATTAGCAACAAAAAAATAAGTTGAAATACCAAATCATAATATTACATATACTTGAGGCTGTGTTTAGGTTCTTAACACTTCATTTTATGAGCTAATTATGTTTGTTTGATTATTTATTTATTACTGTGTTCGAACGTTATCAATTAATTATCATTACTAAAATTTTACACAATCGATAAAGTGATAAAAACCCGATTAAAAACATAGGTAGACAAGGAATGGAAAAAGTAAGATTAATGAGTATATATATGTCAGAATATTCTAGTAGAAACGAAAAATAGAAGATATAATTTTTAAACTACTTTAAACTATCCAACTAATAATCCGTAAGCCTAAACTATAATATTATACTAGCCTTATATATTTAAATAGAAAGCAGCTGAGCTAATTAACCACTGCGATCCTTCTGATAGACAAAATATCACTTTATTACTAAAACAATTATTAAATTTAACTAATTTGGTGATTCCCAATGTAATTTTTTTTTTTTTTCCTTATCATAGTACGCACATGCAATGAACATGATTTTGTACAGCGCTCTTGAGCTACAGTTTTTAATTATAAAAAAAAAACAAAAAAATCAACCTAACAGGTAGCTATATATATATAAATAATAATAGTATAACGTCAATAAGAAAAAAAAAGAGAGAATAACAATAATAATAAAATATATTATCAATGCATGGATCCAACAAGTATTTTTGGACCGTCATGTAATTATTTTGCAGGCGCGCGACAGAAATACCATATTATGCACCCGACATTCTAACGAATCTCACCCTTCCCATATCACATCCGTGTAAGATTGATAATTATTGAATAGTGTTGTGTCGTGATCTTAATTTATATTTTATATTACAAGTTTGCCCTTTTTAAAACTGCAACTCACTTTAGAAGTTGGACCAATTAACGTTGGATTGTGTCGTGATCTTATATTAGTTACTATTTGAGATACACTTAAGATTTAAAGTTTTTTGTTCTATATATAATTAAATCAATTTATTATGAAACTCAACTACGCAGGTTGTTGAATTTTTTAGTCAAATATTGATTTTTGTAATAGACAAATACAGAATTCGTAAATCTGTTGATAAAAAATACTTAAGTGTGTAAAACTCTATTCACATACGTACAACACTACCACCTATGTGAATAGATAACTAATCTATATATCTATGTCTTTATCTAGATTTATATCTTAATTACTTAGTTAACAAGTAAAAATTAACGGATAAAACGACTAACTTTTTACTAATAAGTAAACATAATAAATATTAATATAACTTTTAAACATAAAGCAAGTCTTGAATCAACTTTGTCCGAAGAAAACAGTAAAGAAGACAGACAAGTTAGTTAAAATAATTAAAGTAGAACAGCTCGGCCACATACTTACTGCAACTTTACACTTACTTTTCTTACGTCTTTAGATCTTTCATACTTGATATATATATATATATATATATATATATATATAGACTAGTACAAAAAGCAAAAGAAGGAAACAAAGAAAATGATGGTGTAGTGAGGGAGGTCAATTTGACTAGCTATAGTTACCATGAAGAGGACTTCACATTATTTCCTAGGTGCTCTACCTTTTAATTATTTATTTAGAATATATTTATGACGTATCTATTAACCGGTCTATACACTAAGGGCATGTTTGATTGCATGTATTAGCTAATACACGTATTAGCTAAGCAACAATTACGATATCCTAGTCGGTGCTTAGTTAATACTATGTTTGCATGAACCATGTATTATGATATCCTAATATAATGTTTGGATGTATTTTGTATTAGGATAGCCTAATATACAATGACTAAAACACATAAATACCCCTAAATAGATATGTACATTTTTCATTATTATAACAATTGAAGTCCGGCCGGCATGGACGAAGGTATAGAGGGACCAGTGGGGGCAACTGCCCACACTGAGTTTCAGTGATTTGTCTAAGTATATATCACAACGTGAAGAAGTTTTGTAATTTGCCCTCACTGAAAATTTGATGATTTTTAGATGTCTACGTCTTTAGGATGAATATACACTAAATACTTGATCTGAAGTATTAATCTTTTCGATTAGGTTTGATTCCTTGTTTGATTTGTTAGTTTGAAGAAAAAGAATGGAGTTTTACAGTTTATAGTTCTGTGACTTCTGTGTGTAAATGATGGCGGTGATTTGGGGAGGAAGAAGGGAGTTTTTTTTTACTAAAATAGGGCTACATGGACAACCAAATATCAATATAGGCCCGAAAAAAAAACCAATTACAAATATAGGGCTAGACGGGTTGGAGAAACCCGGCCAAGCAGTTTGAAAATAATAATAATAATAATAATTGCCCCCTCTGAAAAAAAAAAAAAAAAAAAAAAACTACTTGGCCGGGTTGTGGGGACCCGGCCAAGTATTTATTTATTTTTTTTTTTTTCAAACTGCTTAACCGGGTTTTCCCAACCCGGCCAGCCCTATATTTGTAATTGGTTTTTTTTTTTTCAAACCTATATTGGTATTTGGTTGTCCATGTATCACTATTTTAGTCAAAAACACGGAAGAAGGAGTGAGAGATGATTCTTTATTTGGTGCTTTTTTTTCATTTTCTACTTTCCTTTTGTTGGTATTAATTGCCTTAATCGTTTTTTTTCCAACCTTAATCGGTTTGCTAGTATTAATTTTCTTTGTTTTTGGTTTTACTACAATTTTCTTTTCATTGAAAATGTGGAAAAAATATCCTTTCTCTTTATTTATTTTTTTCCAAAATTTCCTTTCTCATTCAAAATATAAAAATATTTTGAGTTTGTAATTTTAAAATTATTTAAGAATGTGATTTTTTTAATAAAATTAGACAAACCACATAACTAATTAATCTCTAAATTTTAAATGATAATATGGAAAAAAACATAAGAAATCATAAGCTACATTTTATAACATAGGAAAAATTAGTAATAACTCAAGAAATTTTAGAAAATGTAGCAAAATTTAGGTTATGATTATGTTAATGAACTTATGTATTTTCCAAATGTTATCTATTTAGCGAGAATCTAGATGACACTAGAAATATATATTATATTTTTATTATAATTATTTTTAATTAAAAAATTGCCCCCTCTGAAATTTTTTTCTATCTTCGTCCCTGTCGGCCGGTGGTCGCCGGAGTCCAGTCGGGGGACGCCGGAGTCCGGCCGGGGAAAAAGTTAAGAAGTGCATTATGTATTACGTAACCATTTTTACATAACATATTCCTTAAATTTAAGGAATGCATTATATATTACGTAACCATCTTTTACTTATAAATTAATTCAATTTATAATTAATTTTAACATCTTATTGGTAAAATACATATTTAAGGAATATAACAAATATTATTTATGTAATTAATTACTACCAATAAGATGTTAAAATAATCTTATTGGTAGTAAAATACATATTCAGTTATGTAAAATAATTGAAGAACAAATATTATTTATGTATTTTTTAACTTTACGTATTACTTATGTATACATAAATATCTACGTGACAGCTTTAAAGAATACAATTTATGTAAAATATTATGATGCTCTTATATACAGTAGTAGTAGATGACGTGCCAAGCTTTAATTGGATGCCATTAGCATCATCAAATGAAATAATTTTCTTATGGAAGTTACTGTTTTTGCAAGTCTTCGGACCCGGCATACTCTATGATGATGGCCTCACGGACTTGAGTTAAATTACATTTGTCTATTACAAACAAACTAGGGGTGAGCTCGGGACGGGACGGGACGGGCGGGCTTTTGCCTGAACCCGAGCCCGAAAATTTCGGGACTCATATTTTTGGCCCGAGCCCGAATCTAAAGGAAATGTCCCGCCCGAGTCGGGACATCGGGATTCGGGCTCGGGCTCGGACTAGCCCGAATTTGAACCAAAAAATTAAAAAAAAAAAAAATCCTAATATGAGGTCCATCCATTTCAAATACATGCAAGTTCAACACATCAATACAAAATTCGATAAGTTCAAACATCATCCATAGTCTAATTCTAGGATTTTTTTTATTTTAACTATAGTAAAGTTACTTAAACTATAGTTAGTAGACTTAGGTTAAACTTAAATATATATAATATATACATATATTCGGGCGGGCTCGGGACTTTCGGGCTTTTTAAGAAAAAGCCCGAGCCCGAGCCCGACTTGGGAAGAAAAATCCCGCCCGACCGGGCTCGGGCTACATCTCGGGACGGGATTTTCGGGACATGCTCGGGTCGGGATATTCGGGCCTTCGGGCTTTTCGGGCTTCTTGCTCAGCCCTAAAACAAACACATAATCTCTTTCTCTTTTTTTTTTTTTTTTAAAAAATAAGGTATCTTAAGAGTTTCATTAGAATGACAACATTTATAATATACTTACTTAACGTTAATGGAAATGTAACGTTTAAAATAATTCTCATTCTCAACGAATCAGTATATAAAAAGTAAATTGAAGATCATAAATATTTAAAAAAAAAAATCATAAGACTCAATTTGTAGGGATGGACATTAGACCGGATTGGCATTCAACGAGTTCCAATTCGGACTAGAACTGCTTAATGCAGTTCCAGTGCAACAGAACCTGAAACCGTTTCGATCAATTTTTTTTTTTTTAAAGTTTGTATTACTTTTTTAAAAAAGAATAGTTACAATATCAATTTCAGATCGATTAAAGACCAAGTACGACTAAGAATACTTATAATTTTAGTACTTAGTTTATTTATTTTGAACTGTTTAGAATCAATTCAGTCCAAACTAATTCTTAACAGACCAACTTTGGACGGTCTTAATTAGTCTGACCAGACCGATTTAAATGTCTAACCTTATAAATTAAATTAAAATTCAAAACTTTTTATTAACAAATAAATATAATTGAGCCGCTGCACAATATTACATAGTTTCTCTTACTAGTTGCTTGGTTCCTTTACAGAGAAGCTTTCTTAGGCGGATCCCTCTCCATCTCCGTCTGCAAGTATCTCTTCAGAGATCATCAAAGCAAACAAATCAAAAGGAAAGCTGCGAGAAAGTGAGTTCCACAAAAAGCTGAAATCTATATTAGCTTAAAGCAACTCTCTCTCTCTAAAGCTACTTTCTCGTCAGCCTTTTTAGAGAGAGAAACTAATCCCTCACTAGACAAGATCATCTTCGGTAGTCGGTCGGAGAGAAGAAACCTCCGACCATGATTCTCAGCACCAGACCTTCACCGATCGCCGCCGCCACTTCCGACGAGCCCTTCACTTGCTTTGACGACAATGGAAGCTCCGCCGCCGCTAAGAGAAAACGCCGCCCTGCCGGAACTCCGGGTACTTATATGTTGTTATTTTTTTCCAATATATATCTCGATAATTTTTTTTAAGATTTTAGGACAGTTTGTTAAGTAATCTGTCTAAAACTTTCCGATCATATTAAGAGCGTGCATGTTCAAATCGTATTAACGTCATTTAAAATGTTAAGTGTTGTGCCAATTAGATAGACGTTCAAGTTCGAATCCCGCTAAAAGCACATTTTGAAGAGAGATTTCACTGTTTCGGCCTTGAAATTGTGAAAGCAAATCTTATAATGTATAAAATATAGATGTTAGGAATAATTTTTTAAAATTTTAGAACAGTTTGTTAAGTAATCCATCTAAAAATTTCCGATCATATAAAAGCGCGTGTTCAAATCGTATTAACGTCGTTTAAAATGTTAAGTGTCACTTGTGCCAGTTAGATAGATATTCAAGGCGAACTAAGTTCAAATTTTGCTGAAAGCTTTAAAGAGAGATTTCACAACTTCCTTCTCGAAATTGTGAAAGCAATCTTATGATATAAAAAGAATAGATATTAAAAAGTTTTCCGACAATACGTAATCTTTGTTAAATTTTTTGTTCATCTAATATCAGAGCGCACATTTTTTTTATTCTGATGACGCCGTTTAAAATATGAAAACCTTATGTGCCAATTATAATATAAAAAAGTTCAAATTTACCGAGGATACAACAATCGTCAATTAGTTAAGACGCGGGTTTTATTTCCTACCAGATCCAGATGCGGAAGTGGTGTCCCTATCGCCGAGGACGCTAATGGAATCGGACCGCTACGTGTGCGAGATCTGCAACCAGGGGTTTCAGAGGGACCAGAATCTGCAGATGCACCGGCGGCGGCACAAGGTTCCGTGGAAGCTGCTAAAGAGAGCGGACAGGAGCGGCGGGGCGGGGCCCGCCGGTACGAGGAAGCGGGTTTATGTCTGCCCGGAGCCGAGCTGTCTCCACCACGATCCGTGCCACGCGCTCGGTGACTTGGTCGGAATCAAGAAGCACTTCCGGCGAAAGCACAGCTCGCACCGGCAGTGGGTCTGTGAGCGATGCTCGAAGGCGTATGCAGTTCAGTCCGACTTCAAGGCTCACCTTAAGACGTGTGGGACCCGCGGCCATACCTGCGACTGTGGTCGTGTCTTTTCCAGGTATGTATGTATATTGTATGTGTTCTTCCTTAGCTAGGTTATTGTTTTGAAGTTGATACATCACAACAAACCCATGACAAATTGTTCTAAAAATTCTCTACACATAAAATAATCTACACTCGCTAACAATTCGGGCTTGTCACGATGGGCCGACATTAACACGACACGAAAATTACGGGTTTGATATTAGTGACACGGTACAATACGATAACAAACAAGATGTTTTAAACTAAAACAGTTAAATATTAACTTTTTTTTATTCAATTTACTATAGATTTTTTGTGCCAGTTTTCATGTTGGGTCGGGTTGGACTGTGTTTTGACACGTCACGAACCTGGCACGACACGAACGGCCCGCACGAATTGCCAATCCCTATTAGTAAGTGGTAAAATGGGTTGAATATAACTATACAGTTCAGAAGTTCATCTATCAACCATAAGTCTCGGATTCAAAAATCATTAAGTTTTATAAATAAAAAAAATATTTATTGTCAACACTTTACTTTTTAGAGGCTAATCCTGCGCCAATTTGTATTTTATAAGGTCTAACAAACACTAAGGCCACACCGTGGAAAACCGAACAGAAAAAAGTGTGTCGTTCGTAAAATTGAATAATCTACGCTTACATCAAGTAAATTTGTAAATTATAAAGTGTTTCGGATAACCATATATTAACAATATGTCTCAGTTTCAAAACATCCAAGTTTTTAAAATAAAAAAATATTAATAACCAGCACTTTACTTCTTAAGGGTTAAGTCAGTGCGAACTGATATTATTCTAAAGTATGACACCTAAGAGAAGAAAAGTGTGTTGGTTAAAAAAAATCACATTATAAGGTTTGAGCTCAATTTGTCTGATAAAAAAACGAAGCGATGAATATTAGATAATGTTATAGTCATTTATATATATTAGTTTTAGAAAATGGGATTATATATATATGTGATTGTTTTGTTAGATCATTTTCCGAATGATGGATCCTTAATAAAGCTCTGCATAATTATTAGGTTACGTTTGACAGTTCCCAAATAGGGGTTTGGTTCATCAGTAGTTACATCGTAGATGTCTCTTCAACTGATCATCATGTCCTCTCTTTTACCAGAATCCAGAACAACGTACTCACCTAGGCCGTAGCTAGACAAAAATATTACTAATAGTACTGTTCAATTTCTGATATAAGAAATTTCCTTTTTAGTACACTTTAAATATAATATATATCTAATCATTTTCAGAGTGTGTGGCAATGAGAATCATTCTATTTTTTTTTTTTTTTGTTTAAAAAAAATTGTCGAGACAATTCTTTATAATCATTTTATTCATTATAGAAATAAACATTATTTATTCAATCAATTATAAATTCCCTAGAGATTTCCTCCTTTTTCTTTCTTCATATTATCTTATAAAATGCTCATCCATTTTTATCCACAACGACATATTATACAAGTATATACATTTATTTATTGGAAAAGCTAGCTAGTTATCCATATGTATATACATCCAACATTTGCTCAACATTTACTGAACAGGGTGGAGAGTTTCATCGAGCACCAAGATTCTTGCGAAATAGGCCGACTAAAATCGTCCGACTCTCACAACAACTCGAAACCATCAACCACGCCACCTTGCCGGTCAACCCCGCCGAGCCCAACCATTGACCAAACCCTAAACCCTAAAATTGCACCATGGGCACCTCTAACCCTATTCAACCCTCAATGTAACAAGCTAGACCATTCAAACGACGACGTTTCGTGCCCCAACGTTATCGATCATATCGAATGTCACAATTTGGAGCTCGAGCTCTCGTTAGGGTCGAGCGAGGCGGGCCCGGCTATTAGGAACCGTGAAATTCGGCTCGATCGAGCCGTGGAGGAGAAGGCTCGTGCGAAGGAGGCGAGGAGAGAGTCGAGACGGGAAGTCGAGGAAGCTGAGCGAGAGTTCGATAATGCTCGACGGATGAGTCAGCATGCGCGAGCCGAGCTCAAGAAGGCGTGGATTATGAGAGAACAAGCAAGGAAACAAGCCGAATTGGCCTTTCTTCAGGTAGGTTTTGTTATACTATATATATTCATGCATTACGATTATTAAAAAAAAAAAAAGTTACATAAGGTGACGAAATTACAGTTGATGGTTCAACGTTTCATTTTTTAATTAAAGAAAAGGTTAAACAGTCTTTTACTGCCATATGTTTGATTAAAGTTGGCTTTTGGTGTGATATCATCTTTTTGTAGCCTTTTGATGTCTTACGTTTGTATTTTGTAGACTTCTTGTGCATTTGTTAGTCAACCATCAAGTTTGATCGTTAAATACTTTTATTTTGTTCAATTTAGTCCTTTAATTTATATGTTTAACTTTTGATTTTTGAAACTTATGAGTTCATATAAAGACCAAATTGGACCATATGATCCAATTGACCTAACCAGTGCGACCCTTGGCTGGGTCGGACTGCAGCTAGGGTCGCTTAAAAGTGTACAAGTTGCAAACGTATTGAACTAAAAATATACAAAGAAAATGTTGCAGCAAAAACCAAAAGTGGTCCAACATGTTGTACCAAAAGACCTATATATATAAGTCTTTTGGTTCAACATGTTGGACCACTTTTTGTTTTTGCTGCAACCATTTTTTTTATAAGTCTTTACATACAACTTCCACACAATTTTGTGTGTGCAAATCAACATTTTCTTGTAGTGATATATTAACCTTAATTTTTTTTAACGCCCCTATATTAACTGGTCAATTAGGTTATTTTATCGTATTATATTACAAAACTTAACTATTATTCATGCAAAATGTTAAGTTGAAATTTGAAAGTGATATAAGTATATATATTGATCATAACATGAAGCTAGCATGCATTACAGGTTACATGCCGTACGTGCAAACAAAGCTATATGTCGTCCATTACACAAGGAGAAGTTGAGAGACAATAGAGAAACTGCAAATGCTAGCTAGCTGAAGAAGAGTCCGCATATGTCTGAGTTGAATTAATTTATTAAATTCATTTTTTGTTTGTTAATTTATAAGATTAAGGTTTCTTTTAACAATGATTTTGCCACGTGGGTAAGGAAAGTGCCGATGTTGGGAATGTCGGCTGGAGAATTTCACTATTTCAGGTGTGTATATTTATTGATGAATTTCGGACATTTCTTTTTTTTTTTTATGAATGACGTGTGACATTTCTATTGAATTCGGACATTTCCTATTACTGTTTTGAAACCGGTTCGAAACTGGTTTGTAAAAAAAAAAAAAAAAAAAATCAGCTCGGCTCCATTTTTAATGAAGTTTTACACTAAATTTAAAAAATAAATAAATCAGTTCCAAACCGATTCGGTTCAATACAAACCAGTTCCATATAAGTATACTTACAGTTGTTGGTGCAGCTGGTTCACTCTTTGTATAATGGGTCTATTAGAACCGATTTCAAACGGTCATTAACCCAGTATACAAAGAGTCGAGCCAGTTTTAATACCCAATTATGGTCTAGACGGACCGATTTTAATACCCAACCCTACGGATGATGATGATTAAATAGCTTAGGTGTTTTAAGAATAAGACGTGCGCCTTACCAACTAGCCTCATAAGTCCGAACTTGTGGGTGAAGGTATCAACGCACTCTTATACTACACATATTAACACGATAACATCCTCCGGACACCTCAGCATTGACCTCATTCGGGTCGATTTTTCAGCCTGGCCACCTCGACCAACCTCAATTGGGTCTAGGCATAATGGTATTCAAACTCTATCACTACAAGAAAATCAGCTATTTGTGACAGATTTTTTGTGAGAGATTTGATCCCTCAAAATTTAGTGAATTTTGTAAGGGATTTATAAGGGTTTGATTAGGGAAACTCTTTTAAGGAATATTCCCTTACAATTTCAATTTTCCTAAATAAAATACTGAGGGATTTGTAAGGTAAAATTTTTAAGGGATAATTGAAGGTTTTTACTAGATTTTCCGTAAATATTTTTTTGACGAGAAATTTGTTAATAATAACCCTAGCTAACATGAAGTTTTGTGAGGGATTTAAATTCCTTATAAAAAAAAATTCATTTGTGAGGGATTTTCCCTAAAAAAACAATATTTACTTAATAATAAAAAATTAAATAGAAGAGTGAAGGTGGAGGAACTGAAAAGATAATCATGATTAACGCGGTTTCTAAACCTAATAACACCGAACCGCGTTGATCGCAAAATATAATAGATTGAAAATGAAGTCTTTGTGCCAGTTTCTTTTTAAAACTAATGTGTTTGTACTTTGTACTTGAAAAGTGCCACTACTATTTTTTTTTTTTTTTTAGTCTTTTGACAAAAAAATTCTCGATAGAATTTTGGCAATATAAGACGACTGAGATTGAGTGAGTATTAAGTCCTCAAAAAAATCTTTTGGCGATAAATAGTTCATTCCAATTATCCAACTGATTCCCTGGCAAGCTACCGGACTTAAGCGTCATCTCGAACCTCATCTCTCGACGCAAGCAACAATCGCTTCTCCGGCAAGCTTTTAGCCGCTTTAGCTTCATCGATTGTTGAAATCTCCTTCTGAAACAACCACTTGAGCGGAACCTCACCTTTTGAAATCGAGGACCTAGGGTTTCTGCAAGTGCTAGATCGGGAATAGAAAATTGATCATCCTCGACCTTAGCCACAATGACAACGGCGGGTTGCTACCGTGGTTCATGGCGCTTCTGCCGTAGCTGAAGGCTTTGTTGTTGGAGCAGAACAAGTTTACAAGTTTGATCTCGAATTATAAATGGAAGGAGATTAGGTATATTAGATAATCAAATCCTAATTTTGCGACACGTATTTTGATTTCAGATTTACCATGTAAAATCATTAATGGTTCATGTTTCTCTTTTACAGAGTGGAGGGACAATATTTTTCAATATTTCTAGTTTCTTATGTAAGGCGTGAAACTAATTGAAACCTCATCCTCATCCTAATGGATTACTAGCACTCAGATTGCAGGTATATGACTTGAAGTTTTGGGCATAAAACTTAGCAACATAGATCACAAAGTCTATGTACTTGTGTAACTGTTCATACTTCCTGCTTTCCCTGATAATTCAATGTTCTTTTGTTTGTTCTGGTGTCCTTGACAGCGATTCTGATGAATTGGCTGAAGTTGAAGCATAATTGGTAGTTTTATTAAATAGATGTGAGTTTATCACTGAGCTAGATAATTGACTTTATTTACATATCAATTAGGATGCTGACTGGAAGAAGGCTGATACAGCAACAGCTAAGAAGAGAGACAAGGTATCTTTAGGAAGAGTCTTCAAATTTGCTGTTTTCTTCCCTCGGTTACTCAATACTCAGGCACACTTTGTGGAGATGGATCCTTGTGTTCTTTCAGATTTATTACACCCAAACTTGGAGTGTACAGATTTTCTAGAAGTCGCGGTGATACACATGGTTCAAGATATTTTACTCCGATTTCGAACTGTTTTTTCTCTCTCGATTCAGATATTACTCTCTAGGGTTTCCATTCCGTTTGCAATGCAGAAGCTCAGATTTCCGAGCATGAAGATGTTGGATCAATTCAAGTCTATGTCGAGACCCGCCTCTGGAACCAAGAAGAGCGTCTCCTTCTCTCAGCGTCCATCTTCAGATTCACTTTCTATTGGAAGTTTCGCTTATTTGAAGATCACAGCAGGTATTAATCTGAATTTCACATGTTTGTTCTAAATCAGCCTTAGTTGGAGCTCTTACTGATTGTCGGCATTGATCTTTTGGTGAACATAGAAACTAGTGAAAGAGCAAGCATCTGTAAAAAGTGATCTCGAAATGGCGGTATGAAAGCGTTAGATCATATTACCTGCATTTTGTTCACTACCTCTGGCTTAATGATCCGCAGTTTGTATCTTCTGTTGAATGTTAAACATCTTTTCCATGGAAATTGATTTAATCCAACCTTGTTGTATGATGTGATTATATTCTATGATTTGATAAATTATATCTTGTCCTTTCCGCTTTCATTATAGGTGTGAAAGGATGTGGATGGTATTTTGACATGTGATCCCAACATACATCCTCACGCTGAACCTGTTCTGTATTTGACATTTGACGAGGCAGCTGAACTTGCATATTTTGGCTCCCAGGTATTGCTGAATCATCTTATTGTGCTCTGTTCAACCCGATTTGCAATTTCTCCAAATCTGAAAAGATTACGCAAAATGCAAGCATGTTTCATCTTCTTTAATAGTCCCTTCCCTCCTAGATATTTTTTTTCCTCTTTAGAAAGTTACGTTCTGTAAATTTGATGTTGTTGGTGCATTTAAAGGTTCTGCATCCTCAATCCATGAGACCAGCAAGAAAGGGTGATATTCCTGTAAGGGTTAAGAAATCTTACAATCCTAGAGCACAAGGCACCCTCATAACAAGGTCAAGGGATATGACCAAGGTCTGTGGCAAATAACTACAGCTTAGACACTTTCTTATTCTTAAAAAACTTCCTAATTTTCTTTTATTGACTCCACTTTACAACAAGCTATTCTCACCACCATTGTTTTGAAGCGAAATGTTACAATGTTGGAAATTGCAAGCACTTGCATACTTGGCCAAGTTCCTTGCCAAGGTATTAACCTACAATTGGTTACTAAGGCATAAATCAATGCAATGCTGTAAGCAGATTATATTTCTCTTGTTCATTCATGCATGTATTTTCCACTTTTGAAGATCTAGGCATATCTGTGGATGTTGTTGCAACTATTGAAGTCAGTATCTCATTGAATTTGGATCCATCAAAGCTATGGAGCAGATAGTTAATTCAGTAGGCAAGTGTAAGACTACGACCGAAAACAGTCATCGCACTTTTAAGTTTTTATTATTATTATTTGCCTGGATTGGTAATACTCGGAGAAAACTGCTAAGTGTCTGTGAACAAACTCTGCTCGTGGTGCATAAAGTACATTTGGATCGAATTATATTTAGTGCTGCATTTTCTACTAAAGAACATAGTTTTACCCATAAACTTACTATAACTTATAGTTTTGCATACATTAATATGAGATTTATTTTCTTGTCACATGAGCTTGATCATGTTGTGAATGTTCAGATGATCTCTCAGGGTGCATCAAAAGTAACTTCTTTCCTAACTTCCCTTGCTTTCTTAAATAAAAGTTGACTTAATTTTAGCCTCACTATGGATTTTGATGATGAACTGTAGTAGGAATATAAGTGTAGTGCTTTGGTTCAGTTTTGAAAGTAGGGATTCATTGTGTAAAGTTAAATGCAAAATAAACAGACATGTTGCATACTGATTTTATATACCTCGAGTGGTCATTATTTGTGTTTTTAACATTCATTGGTATGAATCAGGTTAATATCTCACTTATAGTGAATGACGATGAAGCAGAGCAATGTGGCAATGAATCTTCAGAGACCCAACCGGGAGGACGAACCAGTAGAGGCTGTCAAGATCCCAAAAGCTACATGGATGGCAAATGGCACCCACTGGCCTGGTACTTGGCTCACTACTGGACCCGAGCATTCAAAAGGTGACCATGCTGGTATTATCCAGGTAATATAACAAATAACTTTTCTTGATGTTCTTATTGTGTGGTAAGTAGTAGTAGCATATTTTCTGAATGAGTCATTAATCTTAGGTGATGTTGAAACCACCAAGTGATGAACCACTGCATGGATCTTCTGATGATGCCTCCAGGCTAATATATCTGACTGATGTTGATATCCGCCTTCCTTTGCTTGTATACGTATCTTGTGAAAAACGTCCTGGCTATGATCACAACAAGAAAGCAGGGGCTATGAATGCATTGGTTAGAGCTTCGGCCATCATGTCCAATGGGCCCGTTTATTCTCAACCTCGACTGTGACCACTACGTCTACAACTCACAAGCTATGAGGGAAGGCATGTGCTTCATGATGGACCGATGAGGTGACCGACTCTTCTATGTCCAGTTCTTTTTTAAAATATGATCTTAGTGAAGGAAAATATCATCTTTGTAAGAATGGTATTTAGTACTTAATGTTTTTATGGATGTAGTTGATTGTTTTGTATGCAACTTTAAAGTTTGATATAATTTATATATTTGTTCATATAATTGGTTGTATGCAACTTTGGTTATATAAATATAATAATATTAAATTAATATATTATAATATTCTCTAAAAATATCTCACAAATTCGATTTATATAATTCCTCACTAAAACCTCGCTAAGTTAATGTAAACAAACCCTTAAAATTCTCTCAAAAAAATTGTGAACATGTTCCTCAGAAACTATTATAATTCCTCACAAAATTCCTAAGAATATAATCCTCACAAAACCCTTTGTAAACAAACCCTTAAAATTCTCTCAAAAAACACTTAAAACTTTTTCCCTCAGAAAAACCCTCAGTCATTTGTTACCGATAACTCTAAAAATGTCCCTATATATTTTTTGAGGGATTTGATTTTCAGAAGGTTTGATATGGATTTTTCAGGGAAAATCCCTCACAAACGTTTTCAAGGGATATCCCTAAAACCACAATTTTTATGGCGGGTCTATTTGCTAGAAGCGTTCTCTTACAAAATCCCTTACAAGATGATATTTGTAAGGGATATTTGGAAATCCCTCAAAAAATCGACCCTCACAAATTGAAGAATTTCTTGTAGTGATATTAATAAGAGGTAACAATTTTTTATATTTAAAACGGCGTCACCATGAATCGAACTTGTGCACTCTAATACCATGTTAAAAATAAAACATACGCTTTAACCAAGTGTCTTATTAATTGGAAGAAAAATGCATCGACACACTCTTAATATGTGTTTAATATTATCTACACTCATCCAATGGGGTCTGAGAAGCACTCATTTACCCTCCACATAATTATAAATCGAACATAAAGGAGTTTTGGATTTTGTGCTTGGACTATATCAAGGACTAAACTATGGAACGGCCGATGTTTCAAGCGGCCTAATTTCCACCAATTAGAGGCCTGTATTTAATGGCAAACTTGTAAATAACCAAAAAAGTGAAAAAATGCGGTTTAGTGGTTCTTGTCACATCATATCACATCACTTAAGTGAATTAGACCACGGTTCGAAGATTTATCCAGACCGGATGTGAAGTTTTAAGTGACGTTTGAACTTGTCGTTTACTATACGTTCCGTTTTGGGTCTGTAGTCAGTCCAGTTTGACGGAGCTTCGGACAGGGACGGAGCTATATAAGGTCCAGAAGGGGCAATTGCCCCTCCTGAACTCCATGGATGCTCAAATAGATACTTATAAGTTTTTGATAAAAATTGACTTGCTTAAGTTTGCCCCCTCTGAAAATATGTGATAATGTAAGAGATTACTTGCTTGTCCTTATGGTCAGATTTTGAACTGCAATGAAGAAAACAAAAATGTTGTTATTTTTGTTCTTCCGCCATTGATGTTATTCTCGTGGTTGATGAGGAAGATGAAAAAGATAAGCAGGAGAGAGGGACAGAATCTTCTTTTCCCTTTTCTTAAGATTATTTTTCAATAACCGTACCAAAAAGTAAGAGAGATAAAGACTCTTCTTTACCCATTTATTTAATATATATATATTTATATTTTCATGAGTGTGCAAAAGTTATCTTACTATTTATTAACTGCATACGTAGTTCTATTCTAGTATAATTATGTTCAAATTTACTAAATTCTCTTTTAAATCACCGATTCTAGCCAATAATTTTTTTCTATTCACTTATATTGATGTATACCTTAGGCATTATTTGGATAAATATATATTAATAATATCAAGTTATTTTTTTCCAATTATTTTAGGGTATCAATTTATATGATTATATTATATATTATAATAGTAATGATAAGGAATATAATATTAAAAAAATTCAACCACTAAGGCATAGTGGAAATACTAAACCCCTAGTCAAGTTTACTGTAAACCTTATCCATACCCTAAATGAAAACCACCACCAGAGTAAATAAAAAAATGACATTTAAATAATTAATTAATATTATGGAATATAATTCATGCACATAAAATAATTTTAGTTGCTACTGATTTCATATATCAATTGGAACAAATATAATAGAATTAAATATTAAATTTTAAAAAAATTCAACCACTAAGGCATAGTGGAAATACTAAACCCCTAGTCAAGTTTACTGTAAACCTTATCCATACCCTAAATGAAAACCACCACCAGAGTAAATAAAAAAAAGGACATTTAAATAATTAATTAATATTATGGAATATAATTCATGCACATAAAATAATTTTAGTTGCTACTGATTTCATATATCAATTGGAACAAATATAATAGAATTAAACTTTAAATTTTAAAAAAATTCAACCACTAAGGCATAGTGGAAATACTAAACTCCTAGTCAAGTTTACTGTAAACCTTATCCATACCCTAAATGAAAACCACCACCAGAGTAAATAAAAAAATGACATTTAAATAATTAATTAATATTATGGAATATAATTCATGCACATAAAATAATTTTAGTTACTACTGATTTCATATATCAATTGGAACAAATATAATAGAATTAAATTTTAAATTTTAAAAAAATTCAACCACTAAGGCATAGTGGAAATACTAAACCCCTAGTCAAGTTTACTGTAAACCTTATCCATACCCTAAATGAAAACCACCACCAGAGTAAATAAAAAAATGGACATTTAAATAATTAATTAATATTATGGAATATAATTCATGCACATAAGATAATTTTAGTTGCTACTGATTTCATATATCAATTGGAACAAATATAATAGAATTAAATATTAAATTTTAAAAAAATTCAACCACTAAGGCATAGTGGAAATACTAAACCCCTAGTCAAGTTTACTGTAAACCTTATCCATACCCTAAATGAAAACCACCACCAGAGTAAATAAAAAAAGGACATTTAAATAATTAATTAATATTATGGAATATAATTCATGCACATAAAATAATTTTAGTTGCTACTGATTTCATATATCAATTGGAACAAATATAATAGAATTAAATTTTAAATTTTAAAAAAATTCAACTACTAAGGCATAGTGGAAATACTAAACCCCTAGTCAAGTTTACCGTAAACCTTATCCATACCCTAAATGAAAACCACCACTAGAGTAAATAAAAAAATGGACATTTAAATAATTAATTAATATTATGGAATATAATTCATGCACATAAAATAATTTTAGTTACTACTGATTTCATATATCAATTGGAACAAATATAATAGAATTAAATTTTAAATTTTAAAAAAATTCAACCACTAAGGCATAGTGGAAATACTAAACCCCTAGTCAAGTTTACTGTAAACCTTATCCATACCCTAAATGAAAACCACCACCAGAGTAAATAAAAAAAAGGACATTTAAATAATTAATTAATATTATGGAATATAATTCATGCACATAAAATAATTTTAGTTGCTACTGATTTCATATATCAATTGGAACAAATATAATAGAATTAAATTTTAAATTTTAAAAAAATTCAACTACTAAGGCATAGTGGAAATACTAAACCCCTAGTCAAGTTTACCGTAAACCTTATCCATACCCTAAATGAAAACCACCACTAGAGTAAATAAAAAAATGGACATTTAAATAATTAATTAATATTATGGAATATAATTCATGCACATAAAATAATTTTAGTTGCTACTGATTTCATATATCAATTGGAACAAATATAATAGAATTAAATATTAAATTTTAAAAAAATACAACCACTAAGGCATAGTGAAAATACTAAACCCTGGTCAAGTTTACTATAAACCTTATCCATACCCTAAATGAAAACCACCACCAGAGTAAATAAAAAAATTGACATTTAAATAATTAATTAATATTACTGAATATAATTCATGCACATAAAATAATTTTAGTTGCTACTGATTTCATATATCAATTGGAACAAACATAATAGAATTAAATATTAAAGGTTGTCAGGTGCAGCCACTACTATGCTGTTGGGTCACAGTACATCCAAACAAATTTAACGGGAGATTCTAACGCTGTTAAACCGGAATTAATCGAACCAGAACATGCCGAAAATCATTAAACCAGATATTAAGAATAAAATATATTATTAATAGGCCGCATGAAACAGCGGCCGTTCCATAGTTTAGTCCCTATATCAACATCTCTTAATTGGTAGGGATAAGGGTCATTAATTGCACCCTGCCCCCTCATCTCTTAGCATTAAACATCTGTACCCTTGCCTTATAATTAATATCCACTGCCTTCTTCCATTGATATATCAAACACTTTTATATAACCCTTTCCTCTATGCAAGTGCAATCAATCTCCTCAAGTTTTAAAAAAAAAAAAAAAAATACAAAAATTAAATTTACTGTGAAATTAGAATATATCTTTCTTAGTATTCTTTAGGATTAAGAGCACTTCCAATAGGAAGTGCCTAGTGCCTCCACTTCAGCAGCTAGGGGTGAAATCGGTTCGATCGGACCGGTTTTTTAGCTATTTCGGTCGGAGTCCGATTTATTCGGACCGGATTTTTTCAACAAAAAAATCCGACCAAAAATCCATATGGAAAAAAATAATCCGTCCATGTTTAGTACGGTTTTTTCGGTTCGGTTTTCGGTTTTAACCGAAAATCCGAACGTAATAATCAATATTTAAAATTTCTCCAATTTTAGAATACTAAACAAAAATTATGTAAAATACTATACAAAATTTCATACAACTAATACTTATAGAATATACTAAAAGTTCCAAAATTAATAAAAAGAGAAGATATTTGATTTCCTTAAGAAAAATTTTAAGTTATCTTAATATGATATATAATATATATCATATTATATTATATCATTGAATAACTTCGGTCTAGTTCGGTCTCCACGGTTTTTAAGACATGAGGACCGAACCGAACCGAAAACCCGAATGATACCAAAAAAATCCGACCACATAACAAACGGTCTTTATACGGTCCGATTTTTTTGGTCCGGTTCGGTTTTTTTTCGTTTTTTCGGTCTCGCCGGATTTTACTTTCAGCCCTATCAGCAGCCACGTCACTGCCAACTCATCAAAGTGGCACTGCTACAGTATTTGCTACAGTAAATGGCACTGTAAAATTGGCACTCTCTCTAGTAGCGGAGGCCAAGTTCCACTTCTACATTGGGACCCACATAATTTCATAATTCAAATATAATTTTTGCATTATATATAAATTATATATCATTATATATAAATTATATATTCATATTTTTTTACAAATACGGACATGAATAAATAATTAGATTCAAGTATTAGATGTTTTAATTAAAAAAAAAAATAGGGAAAAATATATACAAAATTATAAAAATGTAATTGATTTTATTAATAAAAATTTACATTCTATAGGGATAAGAAAATAACCGGTCCGGTCGGTTCGGAATTGGTATAGACTGGACCGGTTCCAAACAGACCAATTATGCGAGAGGAGAAACAGACCAAAAACCAGTAATATACTTCTCAAAAAATTGATTTTTGACTGGACCAGACTGTTTTGAACTGGTTTTTAACTGGATCAGTTTTGTCGGAGGATCGGTTTTTCGTTTTTTTTTTTTAAATTAGGGTAAATTTGTATAGGAAAATGGGTCGGACCAGTTTTGAACCGAACCAGACTTTTTTTACAGTTCCAGTCCAAAATCGGTTCAGAATTTTTAGTGCTAATTTCAAATTCAGTCCAGACCGGACCATACTGTTTTAATTAGTACCAATCCAGTTCGGAACATATTCGGGCCCGACCGGTTCGTGCATATCCATAGTTCTCTATTGTCAATTCATTGCAATAATTATACGTTACTTGACCAAGGTAAAATTACTTTTAGGTGCAGTTCCCATGCGGCATGCAGAATGATTGATAAGTATAATTGTTGATATAATAACATTGACCAATCAAATTCATTGAATCTATTATTTCACCATAATCAGTGTATATCTGTTATACGTTGATTGAAATATATTAATTCAACATCATCAACATATTCACGTTTATGTACATCCAGGATCATATTAGTAAATTGATTATTGCATTAATCATGTGTTTTTATATATGATTTTCAATATATGTAAATTAGAAATATATTATATATACATCATTCTAAAAGTATAATTTTTATAATAATTTATCGTAAAAGATATATTTCTTTCATATAATAATATAATATAATATAATATAATACGTAAAATATAAAAAAAAAAAATATATATGCATTAAAATAATATAATATTTTGTAGTAATCATTTTCCATATTTAATAATTTGAAATGTTATACTATTTCAAAATTTAGAATTAACGGTTATTCAACATGGTAACATATAAACAAATTAGATATGGAAATTTCGAAATTGATTCAAAGTTAAAAGGTAATAATTTTGGTTCGTGTTGTTATTTATGTTACATAATATTCAAAATGACTGATTACGGCTCTTGTCTATCTGACTTAGCGTAACCGAATATATATACAATCAAAGAGATGAGCAACACAATCGAATAAAATAATATTAAAAAGTTGGCACCGACATGAACAGTAACTTGGGAGTTCCTACTAGTAGGCACTGTCCCACTTCACTATTCAATCAATAATGGCAAAACAGTAATATTAGTAATCCTTGTCACGCCTAGTGGCGCCTAGTCAGCGTCCAGTGGCAAAAATTGGAACTAGGCACTCCCATTTTGGAACAAGGCACTCCTATTGAAAATGCAAGTGCCTATTTAATCATTACCAGTAGGGACCAACAGTAAATGGCACTAGGCACTCTCTACAATAATAAATTTACAACATGGAACTAGGAACTAGGCACTACTATTGGAAGTGCTCTAAGAACCTAAAAATAGTCTCAACTATAGATTATATTGCAAATTAGTGTCTTATATTTAAAATATTGATATTCGGTGTCATAGCTATCATATTAGTTGATTTCCACATTTTTCTTTTAAAATTGCGAATCAAAAACATTTTTTTTTAAATATATCAAATAAAAGTGGAAAGCAATAAATCTAATAATTGGGACAGTGAATATCAACGTCTTAAATTTGGAACAACGATTGACAACATAACCTGTAGTTGAGACTATTTTTAAATTCTAAACCCGAGTTAATTGAATATTTGCCATGTCTAACATGCAATATCCAAAATTTAAAGAAGCATAGTACTACCAGACTAAATTCAAAGTTAGTTGAACCAACCGATAAAACGAGATGAATTTTTTACAAATAAATCGAATTCGAATCCTGTTAAAAAATTATGTTCTTAATTGCGCAACCAATCTTGTAAAAAATAATACTATAGTTATAGACTACACCCCAACAACCCATGTAAATATAACAATATATTTTCTTTCATTCACAAAAACATGCCTTAAGCTAAAGAGATTAGTTAGCTGTGGACCTAGGCTTGGGAATATATTGGGGACTAGCTAGGGTTTTGGTTGGTGCTTGTGTGGAGAGAAATTTAAAGAAGGTAAGAAAGAAATGATATTATTGCATGGTTTTCAGTGCCCAAAGGGTTTGAGTAGTCCCTCTTAGAAACACTGAAACAATAGACAAGAAAAGCAACATTCATAACATCAAACTAACAATCACTCTATACTCACTTTTTTTCCTTATAGGGTTTGATTTCCGCACTTAAAATAATCTAGACTTTCACGATATCAATTCGTAAATAGTAAAGTGCTAATAATTATAGATATTATTTTTATTCTCAAAGCTCAAAATGGATAAATATGATTAATAGATTAAATGTTAAACTGATATTAGTTCTACTACTATAATCCCTTAAATTGCTGACTAAATTCAAATTTGCCGATAAATAATACTCAATACTTTTACCAAAAAAATATGCATTTCGTTGGCAATTTCATATTTTTACAGGCGAAATATCTCGGCAAATACATTTCTTGACCAAATTTCATGGTATAGAATTTCGGTAGATTTTTAATTATTTTTATATCTCTCAAGGAAATTAACAAAATATTGATAACACGAGGTATTTTAGGTATCAATAACACAGGTGGAAAAAATTTGTACTCATTTGCAATTAGACGTATCTATTAAAAGTTATATCGGATTAGAGTTTGGGAGAGTGCTTTAAGTAGTGTTTTGAAAATTGGTCTGAACCGGATGACTAGGTTGGACCGCAAATCGACCCCACCGGTTCGATTCCCTAGAAAGGCCGAAAATCCATAATGAACTCGGTCCGTTCGGTGAGCCAGCGGTCAGACTGAAGTCATTATTAATTTGTTGATTCGAATGGCAAAAAAATCTGCTTTCGGCTGAGTTTGAAGGTTTAGAAATGAAAACTGTACTGACTTTTTTTTTTATACTGAAATTGGTATGAACCTGGTCGGACCGAAAACCAAACACCTCTTTAGATCGATGCTTGTTCCGTTTTTTATAATATATCAATGTTTCCGGAAAAAACATCTCGGGGACTTACTTAAGAATAATAAAGAAGAATCATAATAATGTGAAATAAGATTTGATTTTATTTATGGAAATTATGTAATATTCCATTTTACAAATAAAAAGTTTGAAAAAAAAATTGAATGCGGTTATAATTCATAATCTGACGTGTGTAAAATGAAAACCTCATTGTCAATTTTAAGAAAATGTAGAATCATGGTTGTATAAAAAAAATATATTAATAACCCAAAAATTGTCTCAAGTTTGCCTCATATGTCAATTTGACGTCTCATGTTAATATTTAAAATGTCCCGAGTTTCATTTTATTGCGATTTGATATATATCTATCAAATTTTAAAGTTAATTTTGACAAAAACAGACCACGCGCTAATCATGTGACATAATAAATTTAAAAATTTCTAAATTACCCACGTGTCTATCACATTTATTAGAGTTTGAGAGTTAAAAATGGAGATGCCAAGGACGTTTGTCCCTGAAAATCAAATTTTTTTTTTTTTTTGGCCGACCTGAAAATCAAAATTTAGATTTTGCAATTATCATTTAATATCTGCCAACTTGATATTGTGTGTGTCTACATTTATATCTTACTCGTACGAAAGGAAAAAAAGAAGTAAATATTTGTAATGATTGATGTTGTATTTCCCCCCAATGTGCTTGAGAGAGGAGTTAATAACATGTACTTACTTGTTTCCTTTTTAAAAAATAGATTTTTCTAAGTTCAAATATATATTTATTTATTTATTAGAGCATCCATAATGGTTTTAACTAAATTATATTCTTTAAAGTTGTCACGTATATATTTATGTATACTTTAAGTAATATATAAAGTTAAGACACATGTAAATAATATTTCATCTACAATCGCATTACTTAAATATATTTCTTAAATATATTTTATTATTAAATTTATAATTAAAATTTGGTTACGTAATACATAATGCATTCCTTAAGTTTAATGAATAATTGTGGGTCTCGCGTTTAGGAAATACTATGTAAAACTATTGTAGTACGTTTTTATACGTTTTACATAAAAAAAAATATGTTAAATCCACATTTAAGTAATACTATGTAATATTATTGTGGATGCTCTTATTAAAAGGGGTTAATTAATAATTTGCTAGTTTTTGGCAATTTATTAGTATAAGTTTTTTGGACAATTTATTAACTTAATAAAAAAAATTGTCACCTTAGAATAGAAATAGTGAATACGCTCGAATAGAAAGTTTAAAATTTGCTAACTGATTTACATTTCATTCTGTAGTTTGTTACTAGCTGATGCAAGAAGTTTCGGTGTGCAATTTCTTAACTGATTTACGTTTTAGTGTTTACTGTGTTGAGCACATGTTCATTTCCGTACAAAAATATGGAAAATTTAATCAAACTAGCAATTTCTACAATTATGGAAAAATTTAATCAAACAAGCAGTTTGTATTGCTTAATGCTTACTATTATTGGGGAAAAAATGCTTACTATTATTATTATTTGCTATCAATGCTTATTGTTATTAATAAAAAAAAAAATTCTGACAAAAGAAAGAGCAACTTGGGCTGCCGCTGGGTTGGTATTGTCCAACTCCTCATCAGCCAGGCCCAATAATTTAGCCAGGCCCAATAGTTTTGTCGGCACAAACCATTTTCGTTAATAAGTACTTTTGCCACAAAGTTTGATTAGTTGGGGATAGGGGATGTTGGATCCTTTTCGAGTGGGAGTTGGATCCTGGTAGTAACGACGGAAGAATGCTTCGGGTCGCTCCTATTTTGGGTCTTCGCACGTGCCGAACTCGTGCGTCTCCGTATACCTGCAAGATAGGCAGTATCGCGTACTACATAAGGGGGTGGAGTGCGATGAACCCTCTCTGAAGCTCAAGTCAAGTATTTTAGAGAGAGAAAGTAAGAGAGAGGGCAGAGCTTCCGCTGTCAACTTCCGAATTAGTCTTGAAATAAATGATCAAGACCCCTATTTATAGGAAACCTTGGAATCAAACCGGGTTTTGAACGATCCGAACTTGCAAGGCGACGTTGTGGCAAGACACTACTTACTTGATTGGAGTGTTTTATTTCCGTTATTTGTTCACGGACAAGATAACGCTTTACAAGACTCGAATTGTATGTTTGGTGAGTTGTTTGCTGCGTTGAGTGTCGCGGCGATTGTTGTCTACGCTCCTCCCGGCGTAGAGTGTTGGTACGTAATAATGAACGCTACTTGTGGGTAGTAGTAGGTTCCCATGGGGTTGCCCTTATATAGAGGATGTCGCGCCATGTATATGATTAGTAATCTATACTGGGTGTCTCGTTCCTCAGTAAGATATCATGGGGCTGCCCTCGTATAGAGGATGTCGCGCCATGTATATGTTTAGTAATCTATACTGGGTGTCTCGTTCCTCAGTAAGATACCATGAGGTTACCCTCGTATAGAGGATGTCGCGCCATGTAACTGTGTGGGGTTGCCCTCGTGTAGAGGATGTCGCGCCACTTAATAGATGAGAACCTCTTGGTTGAAAAAAAAATCCAAGGAATGAGTGTTGTAATCATGGGGTTGCCCCCGAGCGGGGATGTCGCGCCATGTTGTATGTAGATAATCCTTAGGAAAATATCCAGGATGTAGTTGTATATAGTAGACATAATAGATGTCGTGGAAGAGAGCGTATTGCGAGCTCATTGTTGATATCAAGTATTGACATGTTGGTGGCGTGTGATATTAGCCTCTTGTTGTATTAAGTGTTTTAAGCTTGAAGTGTTGTTGCAAGGTTAATGCGTAGAGTCCACTACTTGGCGTTATTCCAGAGCGTGGATTGTATGAAAGTAATGTACCTACGAAAATACATTAACTTCATTAGTTAAGCAATATTTGCAGTGTTGGATAGATGGGGTCAACTGATCACTCATTTGTAAATATTCTACTAGAGGCATAAACACTTAAAAAATTAAAGCTTGAAAGTAGACGGATGCATAAAGCTGTGCGTAACGCAGAGATGTGGGAGGGATGTGTTTGTCTCCTCCCGACATGTTGTGATGGAATCTGTCTGTTCACACAATATGATGGCTACATGCCACGCGATGTTGCAAGGCCCCGAGGGCTATCATCTCGTCGATTTCAACTCGCAGAGTGAGGGAGTCGTTAGTGTGGTGACCCCAGGTGTTGTGGAATTTACACCAATGCGTGATGTCAGCTCCCAAGAACGCATGTGGTGTTTCCCTTGGGGAGGGCAGCTTGTTATGCAGGATGCTCACGAATATCTCTTCGACCTCTGTGTTCAGAGGCATGAATGCATATTTTGGCCATCTAGTGTGCTCCTGCTGTCGTGTTGTTGAAAGAGTGCTCCTCCCTCACCCGCGAGTGGTTTGCTCCACCCGAGCTCCTGCTCGCAAGCGACTGCTCTTTCGAGTTTCTCTTT
This sequence comes from Clarkia xantiana subsp. parviflora, assembly GCA_036873135.1. Classification (NCBI taxonomy): domain Eukaryota; kingdom Viridiplantae; phylum Streptophyta; class Magnoliopsida; order Myrtales; family Onagraceae; genus Clarkia; species Clarkia xantiana. Next base: position 12,489,418 of record JAPTYO010000010.1, on the reverse strand, counting down.
AAGGTCACTCATTGACTGAGTGGTCCTCCAACCGTACTCTCTTCCAAGTAGAATGAAGGATCACGCATTCGAGTTCATAAAGAACACGTTGATCACTGCCTCCTTTGTGGCCATTAGCCAAGCTGCATTTAGCGTGAAGCGCTTGAAATACTCGAGAGTTGGTTCTCTTTCTCCTTGCTTGATGTACCAAACACTTTGCAGTGTTGGGGCATGTTGGTGGTTGGATGGACGTATAGGCACAGAGAGTTGTTCAAGACATATCTCTTCCACTTGCTTCTCATCTTCTTGTTCGGGGAATCCCAACATGATCATGGCGATGAAGAGTTGTTGTTTACGCATTAAAGCGTTCACATAGTGTCGGACCCTAAAAATCCGACCTATGGCGAATTACGTTTTGAAAACGTGGATTTTGAAAAGAGTCGCCACTAGTTAATTATAAGGCTAACCAGAATCCTAAATCACCTAAGCGAATAACGAATTAAACACCTAGGTATAAAATTGGTCTACGATAAGAAACTCGAGTTCGGGGGTTCTATTACGAAAATAAAAACATGGGTTTTAATCTCCGCCCTTTTCGGTACTCAATTCACAAATTGCTACTACTATAATATATTGAACAATTTCTACACTAAGTAATTATTAATCATGAATTTGCATATTAAATAAGACTATAATTCTATACCAAATTAAAATCTAAGGCCCTAAAAGTTATCTATCATTATTAAACTAATTAAACACCACTTGACATAATATTATTATATATACAACTCATTGAGGAGTTAAGTCAACATATATATATATATATATATATATATATATATATATATATATATATATATGCATACAGAGAGCAAACCTGTTCGTGAGGGATGGCAGCGACTTGGCAAAGTCAACGAGAAGGACGACGAAGCAGGTTTGAGCGACATCAGAGGGATTGTCTGAGTGAAGCAATGAGAATCCAGGCGAGTCCTGGAAAGCCACAACGGTCGGTCCCAATCATGAAAGTGTTGACGCGGTTGTCGGGGAAATTAAAGCTGGGGCGAATCCCAAAAATCCCGGAGCAGATCGGGGTCGCTGGTGACCGATTGAATGATGGTTGGGCTGGAAAGCAGCACGGTGGTTGTATATACGATGGGGTGAGGATAAGATCGAATGATTAGAGGCGCTGGTCACGTCTGGGTTCAGAGCATTCGGACGATGATGTGGAAACGGATGGCTGGGTTACGATCGACGAAACGACAAGGCTGGGTTGTTGACGGTGGGGAACAGAACCGATGGTCAGTGACTGGTCAGTGATGAAGATGACGCTGGGCAGTGTACGAGATGGAGCTTCGCAAAAAAAAATTAAAGACAATAACAGTAACAATAAAAAAATAAAAAAATGAGGACAAGCTCTAACTATTAATGAATAACACCATATCTATTCACTTGTGTTTTCTGTCGTTGTCCACCCCTTACAATGTAACAATACTAGCTATTTATAATACCTATCACTAGTCTAAAGTAATCTAAACAGTAAATAATAATGATTTATTCTCCTAATATACTCTAAATATTCTAAATACTTAATACAAATATTCAGAAAATATACACTGCAATAAATATATAAACTATCCTAATTTTGCACGGAAGCATTCTTGGAAGCTCCTCGACTTGCCATATTTATACATTTCCTCATTTAGCACGCCACATGTCACGCGTGTCGCGCGTGGTCCAAAATTAGGTGTTTACACATAGCACTGTCGTGCTGCAGTTTGATCTCCTAGGATCTCTCCAATTCCATTCTTGGTTGGGAACTTCAACATCTGATGTGCCGTGGATGGCACTATCTCCAAGGGGTTTATGGTTGTTCTTCCGAGGATCCCGTTGTAGGCTCCTAAGGTTTCGACCACAATAAAGTTGACATTAATGTCAAGCTCTGTCCAGCCTTCTCCCAGTGTTACCGGGAGTGTGATCGTACCGAGTGGGTATGTTGCATCTTCGACGAAGCTTATTAGAGGGAATGTTCTGGGACTCAAATCTGCTTTTGTACGACCAAGTTGTTAGATTACCTTGATAGTCAGGATATCAGCAGAACTTCTTTCGTCAACGAGGATTCATTTTACGTCGTAGTTCGCTATAGGCATGGTAATGACGAGTCCGTCGTCATGGGGATATACGATGTGTCTCATATCTTCCTTAGAAAACATGATGACCAGATCTTCATCTTCCCCTCTTGGTTGTTTCCCATACTTGGGGTGCGTCTCCGCCTGTGAGGCGTAGAAATTTCTTGAGTGAGAGTCTTGACCCCCAGCAGCTGGTCCTCCATGTATAACATTGATTACACCCCTCTTGGGAGGAGGTGGATTGTCATACATCTTCTCTTTGCCTTTGTTTTTCTTGGAGGTATCCCCTTGTGTTTTTGTAAGGGTGTTTTCCCCCTGATCAACGTAGTGCTTTAACTCGCCCCGCAGAATGATGTTGTTTATGCGCATCCTTAGGCTGAAGCAGTTGTCCGTGTCGTGTCCCTTAACCTCATGGTTTTCACACCACTTGTCATCTTCATTTCCCAAGGGGCCCTTTCGTCATTTGTTTGGTTCTTTCCAGAGATTCGTTTCCTTCATCTCCTTCAAGCTTGCCGACATAAGGGGCGTTTAGCGGAATGAGGTTCCCGGTGTTAACCTCCCTTGGTTTTTGGAAACCGACATGGACGGGGGGTTTAGGCTGTGGTTGTCACTGCTTCTGTTGCTGGTTTCCTTGGGCTTGTTTTGCCTACGCGGCCTTGTCTTTGTTGCGTTAAGCGTTCAGCGTTCAGCTTTGCTCTTGCATTGTTCCTGAACCTTTCCAGGTCCACGTATTCCTTCACGCGTGAGGCTAACTCCTCTAAATTTTCAGCCGGGCGTTTGGGCATCTTTTCCCCCAGGGAGAAACCTAAGCGACCCAGGTTCCTTATGATTGCCTTGATTATTTCGTCTTCAGACAGGTTTGTCTGAATGTCAGCTATGTTCTGATTAAAACGGATGTAATAAACAACCAATGACTCATCATATTGTTGCTTCACATCATCTAATGCGCTGGAATCTTTGAGCAGCCTTCGTTCGCCCATGTATCTCTGGATAAACTTTCCCTTCAGGTATGCCCAGGAAGTCACGCTTTCCTTTGGAAGTGAGAAAAACCAATGTGCCGCTGACCCTAGTAAGGTTTGCGGGAACGTGACCGCCACATGGTCTGGATTTGTGGCTCTTCCCAGTAGCGAAGCCTCGTGCTGCTGCACGTGCTCAATGGGATCCTCCTTTCCAATGTACTTCTTGATTTGTATGTTGTTTAGGATTGCCGGAACCCTTTCATACAACATTTCCATGGCGAAAGGATGACTTGCGCTGTTTGTTAAGACGTGTATTGGTCTGGTCTTTTTCTGCTTCAGCTTTTGCTTAATGAGCGCCTCCAAAGTCTTAGCGGTTAACCCTTTGAGGGGAACATCATTGTTTCTCTCGGGTATTCCCCAAACATTGTTTGGCCAAACATTGTTTGGGTTTCTGCTATCCTGCCCCTAGCTCTGTTGGTAATGAGAGGCCTCCCCGCCTTGTTTCTCGTTGAGGTTACTTGGTTGCTTCCATGATTCGGCCGGGTATGGCCTTTCATAGTGAGTTGCACAAGAGTAGGATCCTTGAGGTCCTGCATTTTAATATTGGGGGTTGGCAGCCGGGGGCTGCCTTCTTTGTTGTCTTGGGTCTTCTCATCGGGTTGTGCCATGGGACACTGCTTCTCCTGCAGGATATGCTTGAGCTGGTGGTGGCGGGGTGGGGGAGGTGGTGGAGGCGCGTAGCCTTGGTTTCTTAGAGTATCCCCGAAGGCCAGGAGTTCCTCTTTTGCTTGCATTATTGCGGGAGTTACTGTTGGGGCAGCATGTGCACCTTGTGTGCCTGCATCCTGAGGTTGCTGGTTGTTAGCTGGCATTCCGAAAGGTTGTTCCTCTTCAGTGTGCGCTCTTCGCTCAAAACCTGGCGGGGGTTCGTTGGTTTGAGCTGTATACTTTGGTTGAGCATTGGGAGTTTCTTCTGAGGAAGCTGTGGATACTACCTCTGGGATGTCCTCAGGACCTAGCTGATTCCTCTTGGGTTGCGCCCTGCTAGGCTCTCATGTAGTGTTCTTTCTCTTTTCCATTTAGCTTTGCTTGTATGCTAGTGCTTGTTCGTTCAGAATCTCGCGGACGGCGCCAAAATGTTGGATCATTTCCGAGTGGGGAGTCGGATCCTGGTAGTGACGACGGAAGAATGCCTCAGGTCGCTCTCATTTCGGGTCTTCGCACTTGCCGAACTCGTGCGTCTCCGTATACCTGCAAGAGGGGCAGTATCGCGCACCACGCAAGGGGGGGTGAAGTGCGATGAACCCTCTTCGAAGCTCAAGTCAGGTATTTTAGAGAGAGAAAGTAAGAGAAAGGGCAGAGCTTCCGCTGTCAACTTCCGAATTAGTCTTGAAATGAATGATCAAGACCCCTATTTATAGGAAACCTTGGAATCAAACCGGGTTTTGAACGGTCCGACGTCGGTTCGATGCAAAGTATGAACCGAGCGTAGACGGGAGTAAAGCTGACATCGGGAGGGTCTGCACATGTGGTGTTTGCGTAGGGGTTCACATGTCAATAATAGGAGGAATCCGGACCGCCCCGAGGTATCGCGAGGATCCCGGGAAGTCCGGAATAACGGGACAATCCGGAGCCGGTCCGGATTGTCTGCAATCCGGAGCTGATCCGGATTGTCCTGCAATCCGGACGCGGTGTAAGTCTGGGGCGCGTACGCGCGTGTCCCGGACTTTTTAGTACCCGCGGGTGAACATTTTGAAACCTTTTAGTGAGTCCGACGTGTATACGAAGTCCGAATAATATAAAACGAACCCGAATCGGACGTATACCCATCAGGGGCGGCAACGGGCCCGCGAACCCGAGGATTCCACATCGATTTTGTCTCGCGAACTCGTATTTCGTGGGTTATGGAATGGGTTCAGGTTTATGGTCATGCCCGCTCCGCACGTGTATCTTATATATACTATACGTATATTAAATATAAATATTGATGATATAATGCATAGTCAAAATAATAAGATTATGAACATATTATTTAGAGATTAAGATTAGTAATAATAGACTATCCCTCATGGAGTGACCGGCGAGTCCCCGCCTCTAAAATATATGAGACGGGTATAAGATAGTTTTCTGATCCTTGAGGTGGATCCGAGATTGATCAAACTCATCATGTCCCATTGATATCTACATTTAACAATATACAAAGAGAAATAATACATGGGTCGTAACTGTCTGTCTACAATCTAATCTAAATCTAAATATATACTAATCCTGGATTTTGATCAGTTAATTGCTTGCCACGTATTCAGTAATTTAATTATACGGTGAAGGGCCCATAGACATAGCAGTTTCTTTGTAATGTGCAAAAAGACAACAGTCTCCTCCATTTTCATTGAACGACGTCGCACTATCAAAACTCCACTTTCAAACTCTGGACACTCCAGTAAACGACATCGCTTTGGCATCTCTACCATCTAACTGTGATGGCATCGGTCGAGAATCAATTTGAGCTTTACACGATAGCTCTACAAAACGACGCCGCACCGTACATACTGTTATCCACCATGGTCTCTTCTTCGGCTCCTAGGGTTCCACAGATCGCTGCTCTATCTACTGTAACCGCCACTGATCTGCAATTAACTTGGCAGTTACAACACATCAACGAACTGAGATTCATGGCGCAACAGACGAAGCGGCATAAAAACTAAAGGAACATGCAGTAAACGAAGCGCCAAGAGATGTAACAGTCTCTTAAATTCGTTGTTGTATATATATATATAATTAGCACCAACACAATGATTATTCAAAATCAGAATCAAGTTCCTCCTCCATCTATTACAGACATGCATAAAGAAATCAAGCATCTTAAAAACAATTCAAGGATAATTAAACCATAGAAGAGAGGACAGAGGGAAGAAAGCAGAGAGGGTTTAGGTTTAAAAGAGCAAATAAATGTGGAGTAATCGAAGATAAGTATGAACAGGCGTACCTTCCCCTGGAATCTTGGCTTCGTTGTTCAGCCAGTGCGCGGCTTCTATCCCGATTACTGCAGATTTACAGAAAGTCGTTATTGACATAGATTGTAGTAATTGAACGGTGATGTTCCTGTGGCCGCTTTATCAGAAAGGAAGGGCCTAGAGGTTGGTCACTCGCCGGTAAGCAGAATATCCGGCGAGGAAACCAACCCGTCGGCCGATCGATTACCTCTTCTACTGTTGTGCCAGTGCAACAACTTCTTCTTAAACGCCTTTTCCGTCTGGCAGATATTGAATTGATGATGCATGCAGAGAGATAAGATAAAGATATGGGCATCCATGGCAGATATTCTAATTTACATCCAGAAAAGGAAGAACATTGCTGTTTTGCATGGTCTATATTAACCTTACATGTGCCCCATCTCTCTTTTTTCCATTCTTTTTAGTTTATAATTTTTATTTTATTTATTATAATAATAATAATAATAATAATGAATTCCTAGCAAACAGTTACCAGTATACCACCACCACTATAAGTCCAAATTTTTTGTTCGATAGTTTTTCCATATATATGAACATTATATTATAGAAGGAAAGCAATAATCAAAATTAATTAATTATATATATAATATATGTATATTTATGAGAAATATAAAAGCTGCAGTTTTTTCCTAATAAACGAATAATTAAACATATATTTATTATATTATTAGAAGAAAATATCAATAATAAATAATGACAATTAATTATAATATTTATGGGAGAATGGAGACTTCCAAGTTCAAACATTCACACAATCATTTGTTTTATACGATTACATTACACATTAGACACTATTCTTTAATAACATCAGCCAGAATCCATTATATTAGTTTTCTCCCCATCCCCTTCGTTTACTCTCTATATTTTAAATGTCGGTTACATATTATACTCTATTCTATATACTAAAGCTGATGGTATTAGATGAGATTGATAAATGTGAGTTTGACACATCAACATCACAAGCCATTAAGAAATAGACACATTTGCATAAACCCTTCACAAATTTCATTTATAGAATTAATACTAGCTAAAAATGTTAATAACGTCGTTCATAAAACAAATAAGCTCTCTTCTATACTCTATAATAAATCTAAAATAACAGAAACCATTTAGAGTATTTTAAGATCAATTTCGGTTACATACTCTTCTATCCTCTATAATTAATATATATCTCGTAAAAATCAGAACACATTTAAAAAAATTTATAAAAGAATACGGTTACATATAATGAAAGGTCTGCAGGACGAGTTCTGCTGCCCTTCATCAATCAGAGCTATATATATATATATGAAAGAATATTGACGGATCTCAAACGAATCAAACCTTCAATATAGTAAAAAAAATTGCTTATTTGCAATATATATATATATTTCACAAAAAATGGATGAAATCAGATTTGAGAGTTTCATCTCAAAACACCACAAAACAAATAGTTGCAAGGGTTCAATCTCTATCTCCTATTGCAACGGGTGAAGATGGATCGACCGACAAATGGGAGCATTTGGTGTAGGCGGCTGCAGCAGCGTGGGTCGAGTTGCCATAAATGGATTTTTTATTATGTTAATTATATATAGTTAAATTTTAATTTTATATAGTTAAATGTATTCTTTATTATGTTAATTATATACTTAATGTATTTTTAATAAAAAGAATAATTAATTTGTGAATAGTGATTATGTGATTTTCTTAAAATAAAAATTAATTATTTTATTAATTATATAGATAAATAATAAGTCACCCCGCGCGGGGATAGAACCTAGTTGTATTTAAATAGTGTAATTTGTAGTTTTTAATAACTTAAAAAGTAATTAATTATTTAGACACAGTCAGGTCGTAACGTGTCTCATTTCTCATATATATTTATATTTATATATATAATTAACGAATGATGATAGGCGTTTGTACATCGTATATTTTGATTGATGGATTTATTATAGTTTTAAGATATACATACATCTATTGTATGCGTCATATCTTTATATATACCGGAAATGGGGAAATTCATGTGACAAGTGTTGACAAAATAAAGCATCCATAAGATCCAATTAATTGTAGTACTAGTACCACGTTGTGGAAAGGACAAAACACTAAATTAATTATTATTATGTCATGCACTTGTAAGATAAGGTCTGAATAAATGGAAGCGGTTCAATTCAACCAATACTCAATAATACAACCAAAAAACCCCAACTAAATAATGGACAGTGGAAAGATAACTACAAAATCCAAAAGAAACAAATAATTAGCCACTATAGTCTATATAGCTGATGATATATATAAACAAAAAAATAAATAAATAAATCGGAAAAAGGAAAATTATAACTTGGAAACACATGCGGTTGAAACGAAATTAATTCTTTAATTTTATGGTTCGGCTAAAATAAACTCGATTTTAATTCATCTTAATTTATCAGCCATTAGATTATGCATTTGTAAGATATAATTTTTGTCTTAGGTTCAAAAAGTGTTATCATTTAGACATGACTCGATAGGCAGTAAAATCCGTGTTCAACATATTTAAATGGTTTGTGAAACTATTTATATAATGAGTCTGGATCTGGGCAAGTTCCCTAAATTGGTCAAATAAGTCATGAGCGATTTAGAGTTTTGATCGGCCAAGGAGAGTCATCAGACTCGCCCAATCATAGGGTTGTCTCAAACATGGTTATCTTGACCATGTGAACATGTTTGAATATTCTCTAACCATGACAATCACTTGGTGAATTGAGTCATGTATAAATAGTAAGTTACACTTTTCCAACCTAAGAAGCCCCCTAAAATTTAAAAAAAAAAACAGAGACTCCTAAAAGTCACATGCTGATAGTTGAAACTTCTAAAGTATATTTCTTCCTTAATTTAGTTAGTTAAAATCTCTCATATATGCGCAATTATAATTTTGTTCAATTAATTTAGATACTACAACATAGTGAAAATGTCAATTTTTCTAAGTTTTAAAATTAATTTTGGAACTTTTCAATTCAAATAACTTGTAATTTTGAAACACATCAGACAAATTACCCGTAATTAAATAATAATATATTATTTTAACATTTATAAATATATATTTTTACTTTCTATTATAAAATAATATAATTATTTGAATAACATAATCAAGGTAGTATTATATATATATATATTACTTTATACTAATTTACGAACTTTTTTTTTTCAAAAGAAATAAATAATTATATTTAATATAACATATTTCTATTTCATATATACTATTTTAACAAAAGAATCACAAATTATAGTGATTTATTATCGATAAAAAATGTGTATTATGCGTGCTGTTTTTCGATATATTTAATTATACTAGGTATACTTCCCGGGGTTGACTACCAAATATTTATAATTAACAAACATCTAAAATTTGAAAAAGTAAAAAAAAGGCTGAAAATTTTGAAGCATAAAATACCATTGCGCAAGTTCACAAATAAATTTTAGATGCACGTACCGCATGCTACCTTTGGTCGTCGGATCTGTGTCAAGCGTCTGTTTTTCAACATATATGACTTCGATGACCACCGGCGATATCACGCCGGAGATAGAGATGGCTCTTCTCAGTCACTGAGACTGTCAGCCGCCCATATCGTCTCGTATCTTCGTTCACCGGCTCCGCGTCAAGCGTCTGTTAAAAATCTATGAAATTTTAATTTCGATTAATAACATACATTGAATCTTAAACGGTTTGAAATTTTAATTGCGATTAATTGCAAACATTGAATATTGAACGGTTAGCGAAATCAGGGAAATTTTAATTGCATACATTGAATCTTGAACTGTCCGAAATTTTAATTGCGATTAATTGTATATACTGAATCTTGAACGGTTCGAAATCAGCAAAAATTTAATTGTTATTAATTGCAACTTAAAAACTCTTAACTCCCTAGTGCAATCAATGTTATAGAGCAAATGACTACAAAACTCTTAGTTCAATTGTTATAAATGCATTATAAAAAAAATTTCTTGGCTCCATATTCACTATGTTATTATCTTTCACTCTGAATTTATAATATATATATAGATAATAATAATAATAATATATATAAGTAAAAACAAAATCCAAAAAAATGAGATGGCGTGCAAAACAATCTAGCCGTTTTTGTGTAAAAACTAAAACCACGTTGAAGTTGAACTCCCTCCTCTCCTCCCCTTTGTCTCTCTCTCTCTAGATGCGAACCAGCGCGCCACCATTACAAGAACCCCACTTCGTTCTTTATTCTTCTGTTTGATTGGTAAGTCTCCATCTTCTTCGACATAAATTTCGACCCATCAATGGAGTTCGATCCTTTTCTAGATTGCTTGATCCGGGTCGCTGCCTTTTGCCTATTTTGTTTAGAGATCTGGCTTCAAAATCTTTCCTTTTCAGGTGCGCAGATCCAAAGATCGAAAATTTTAATGCTCCAGAAATTCCTCTGCCGCTATGTAAATCTGGGTAATTCAATCGCATCCTTGTTCTTCACGCCTGATCGTTGCTAGATGTTACGAATTTTTCGCTGATCGTGCTGGGAAATGTCGGTTAATTGTCGAATTATGTTCAATTGTAGGTATCAATAGATGATTTCATAAAGCTTAATCCGAAATCTTGATTAGATCATTTGAAATTGGAATTGGATTTCGATGGACGGAGATAATAGCCTCAATTTGCGATACTGGGGCTATTACGAACCGCCGGAGTCTCTCCGAGGCTTTAATCTTCAGCTAATGCCGGAGAAACCGCTGCTCGATACCCGAAATGCGGCGGTCATGGCTACTGCCGGTCCCGGACCATTCAACTACCACCATAGGGACTTTAGAACTCCAGTTTCACAATCAATGTTCCAAATGGACTACAACATTCGACCTGATCCATTTACCAGTCACCGAATGTTTCCTGGAAACATCAACTACTCGATGATTCCCGAATCATCAACACCTCAGCATATGCAAATGGTTCCACACCCTGTATTGACCAAAGATGAGAATGTGGATGATCCGGTTGAGAACGAGGCAGTTACTGAGAACGGTCCTTCGAAGAAAAGGCAGGGCCTTAAGGGTCCGAAATCACCTAAACCGAAGAAACCGAAGAAAACCCCTAAAGCCGAGACTGTTCCTCGAGTTAAGAAAACCGCTGAAGTAATGATAAATGGCATCAATATGGACATTTCAAGTATCCCGATCCCGGTTTGTTCATGCACCGGAGCTCCTCAGCAGTGTTACCGATGGGGCTCTGGTGGGTGGCAATCGGCTTGTTGCACCATCGGGTTGTCTATTTATCCATTGCCGATGAGTACTAAGCGGCGTGGAGCAAGAATAGCCGGTCGGAAAATGAGTTTGGGTGCTTTTAAGAAAGTTTTGGAGAAACTTGCAGCTGAAGGGTATAATTTTGCTAACCCGATCGACTTGAGGACGCACTGGGCGAAGCACGGGACTAACAAGTTTGTGACCATAAGGTAGAGGGTTAAGAACCTATAAACTGTGTGAGATTTTGGTGTCTGAAGTTTCAACAATTTAAACTTCAGACACCAAAATCTCACATAAGGCAAATTTCAGACAGTTTATAGGTTCTTAACCCTAAGGTAGATTCATTGATGATGATAACAATGAGAGCTTCTATCTGGCTTGGCTATGTTTTGTCAATTGTCATGTATATATTTTGTTAGTGGCCTTGAAGATTGAAGGAGGCCATTGATGGGATGTAGTTCATGATTTACCGGGTTTCGCAACTCGGCTTCACTTGTCAGAATCTCAGATATGGTTTTTGTTAGCTGAGCTGAGGGATATTTTTTTTACAGTTCATATTTGCAGCATTTGGTTAAAAGGTAATTCTTTTGTTTCAGTTTTGGATACTAATCTTCATATATGGAAAACTTGCATTCTTTTCTGCACGATGCTTTGGAATGTATATATTGCGCGGTTTTTATGTCTATTGGTGTTCGGAAAATACATTTCCGGGTTCCCCTCCCGGATGTATGCATGCAGTAATGTTTTCTGCAAATTTGCTGAAGATTCATGGCTATGGAGACACAATTATGGAATTTGCATTGACATCTATTGAAAGGATCTTGGGTTTCTTATTTGAGAGGGAAAGAAGGGCTTTTAGACAGGTAAGAGCCATTTAGTAGATACCTTAATCTTTACTGTAAATTAAATATGTATTGATTTACACTTTGTGCAGTATTTTTTTGTTTAAATAAAATTTTATGTGTTATCATAATTTATAAAGACTCAATTTGTTTTTAAATTAATATATATTGAAATAGTATATATATTATTAGTTTGTTACGGTATTGTATCTCCGTTAGAAATATATAGTATCATTTCATTGGAAATCAAATTACTGTAGATAATGATTTAACTCTTTCTTTGGGTATTTTGGTGTCATATGTTTAACGAATATTGGTTTTGGTGTCATATGTTTTATTTTATAGGCTTGTGGAATTATATGTTTGTATTTTGTAGGCTTTTGGAGGGTCCAGTTGAGTTTTTTGGGACTAAATTGCAAAAATTAAAAGTTATATGTATAACTTAGATGATTAAATTGAGCAAAATAACAGTATTTAAGGGTTAACTTGACTGTTGACTAACAGATGTACCAAAAGTCTACATAATACATACACATGACACTAAAAGCCTACAAAATAAAATATATGACACCAAAAACCAACATTGGTTAAACATATGGCACCAAAAGATTCTTTAACTCAATATTATATTATATTAAAATTAAACTATTTAATAATGTGTATTTTATTGGTATTTGGTTAAACTTCTGAATTACTGGTTGGTGTCATGATAATATATGCATGTAACTATGTAAGGATTGAATTACTGGTTGGTGGCATGATAATATGCATGTAAGGATAGAAAGTTGAAACTCTATAATTGTAAAATTTCGAATTATTAGTGTTATGTTATGTCATATGTACTTAATTTATGTGTCATTATTTAACTTGATCAATATATTTGAAAGTTGTCTATTGATATAGACGTGCCTTATCCGAATGATCGGTTTTATAGTTATCAAACGCACCAAATTCATGTCCGTTGCCAACCACCTAAGTTGAGTGCAACGTTGGTTACGTTAGGTACTCTTGACAGAGCCAAAAATTTTAAAATGTGGGTCACCAATTTTTATTAAAAAAAATTGAATTTAAAATTTACCAAGTCATACTATATATATATATATATAAAATTAAGTAGTATTTACATAAATGGTATTACCGTTTCACAAAAAACAACATATTAAGATTTACAATAATACTCGATGGGTTTTCATATTTTGTATCAGATTCATGATAGCATCAGTAAAAACCTTTGAAGTTATTTCTGACTCTATGAAAGTGACACAACTATATGAATATGATACACACTACACATTTAGTATAAAGACAAAATATTTGACAATAAACACAATATTAATGTTCTTAGTACATTAGTGTGAAAATTATATTATTTTATCATAAAACTATTATTTGACAAAAAAAAATTCATCAAACGGGTTAAATATCGCAATTCAGTTATTCACAAAAGTAATTCTAATAAATTTGTAATCAATCCATTATAAAATTAAATCGAACAAACTCAAAACTAATATCCTAATTTATAGTATAATTATTATTATTATTATATTACATATAAAGTAAAAAAAAAAACAATAATGAGGAACATAAGGTCTTTTATTATCATTAATAGCTACGCCATGTACTCTGAAAAGACAAGTGGGGCCCGATATGTGATATATCAACCAATCATGTTGCGACAAATAATCATTGTAGATCAATTTTTTTTATTATTTTAAAAGAAATTATTGACTAATTCGGTCCTAACTCCTACTCGTTGTTATCCAGTTGATTGCCCATCAACCAATTAAACAAAGACATGTGGAAGATTTCTAACAAAATGTATACTCACAAACACGTGTTTTTCTCTAATTGGTTGTTGGGTCACCGGCCGATAACAAATGGTAAATCCGAGTTAGGTAATAAATGACTATTCTGGTTTGGGAAATATATGAGTTAAGAATATATGCTAGGCTTCATTTTTTGTCCTTTAGCTGTCAAGGACAAGGTTATAAGACTTGCCTTGGAGTTAAAGTTACTTACTTGCCTTTGGTCCCCACATTTAGATCGCTATCTTAAGGCTCACGGTTTCATTCTATCCAACAGAACTCTAATAAGTGTACCATGGTATATTAGTTCAAGGGTCAATAACTTGGGAGAGGTCTGAAGTTTGGCCTTTGTTAATTTGAGAGGTCTGAAGATTGAAATGGTGATAACTGAGGTCTGAAGTTTGGACTTTGTGATTTTTAGGTTTTCCGTCCAAATTTTCTGTCAAATTTAACAGAACCGTGTGAAATGTCAAAAATACCCTTTTGTAATATTTGAATTAATAAAAATTTTAATTAATATAAAGATGAAATGACAAAAATACCCCTGTCCATAATTTAAACCTAATCCAACTCCGGCCACCACCACGGCTCCGGCCGGCCACCACCCACTCCGGCGACCACCACTCACAACTCCGACGACCGCCACCCAACTCCGACGACCGCCACCACGGACCCAATTGGGCCCAAATCGGAGCCACAAGGCTCCGATCGGAGCTTTGTGGCTCCGATTTGAGCCCAATCGGGGCCGGTGGCTCCGATTTGAGCCGTGGTGGCGGTCGTCGGTGTTGGGTGGCGGTCGTCGGAATTGTGAGTGGTGGTCGCCGGAGTTGGGTGGTGGCCGGCCGGAGCCGTGGTGGTGGCTGGAGTTGGGTGGTGGCCTTAAGGGCATTTTCGTCTTTTTATTCAATCATGTGAGATGCAAGAAGGGTATTTTTGGAATTTTATTTTATTTTTGGTCACATGCAATGCACATGACCAATTTCCGTCAGATTTAACGGAAAAAACTAACGGAGACCTCTAGTATCTACAAGTCCAAACTTCAGACCTCAGTTATCACCATTTCAATCTTCAGACCTCTCAAATTAACAAGGGCCAAACTTCAGACCTCTCCCAGGTTATTGACTCTTAGTTCAATATTTAATCTCATAACATTATGTTTCGAATTTAAATCGACTCGACTATTGAAAATTGAAAAATATTAATGAACAATATATTATCCTGTGTCTCGAAATTAAATTCACTCGAGTATTGAAATTTGAAAAATATTCATGATTAGTAGTATATTACCCTTATGAGCTGACACGTGTATATTACTAGGTATATATTATAATTCTGTTACCAAATATATATATTATTCACGTGTGTTCGAGCTGGGGTAACAATTTGTGCGATTGTGCATGCTATCATCTGTGTCAATAATCACTTCGTGTTAATCTTACTGAACACAAACACACATGGTAAGTTTATAGTGCCATGTTTTACTAATACGAACATGACACACAATTTTTCGTGTGTGTTCATATCGTGCTATTGTTTTGTGTTAAGTTATTCAGTTGTACATCTCTATACAAAATCTTTAAGAAACAATAAAATAACGAACTTCGTATAGCAAAAAAATATGAATTAACATGTCAGTATTCATAAGTTCGCAATATAGCTGACAAACTCTAAAAATCAAATCACTAATTGGAGTTTTAAAAGCTGTTAAATAAGATATGTTTAAAAAACTAGTACTCAAGAAATAGACTTAGTAGCAAAACTTTATCGTAGTATCATGTATGTTATGTTGTGATACTTAAACACGAACACGACATGATCATTATATTTCGCTAATCGTGATCATACTATAGTATTATCGTTCTGTCATATATTTATACAAATGAAATTTATTTTTTCGTATGATGCTATCGTATCGTGTCAGAAATTACAAGCCCATATTCGAGCAATAATACTCGAGGACTTGCTAACCCTAATTAATCATGGTAGTTTAAACTTTAAACCCAATAGCTACTTGGGCCTGGTTATAAGTTCTTCTAATTGGGCCAAATCAAGTCAACAATGTCTTAATTGCTTAAAAGACACAAAACTCTAGCTAGGCTCATCAAGATTCCTTTTCGTCTCAACTATGATATTCTTTTGTGAATTGAGAGAATACAAAACTTCATTATTGCAATCTACTACACACATTAAAGTTCAAAATCATCGGTTGTGTTTACGTATAGTTGCGTAGCCACTTATATTTAAGGAGGCAATTGTCACTCAAATTCATATAATTTCTATAAATATAGTATATATAAGAGCAAGTCATCTAGTGCTCTTTGATCCAATCAACTAGATACATAAATGGTGCAACATATATGAATATTATACATATAATATATATAAATATATTGATAAGTCTTTGTATTATTTATTATAACTATTTAACTCTACATGTATAGTTTGCAAAAAAAAAAAAACATTGTATATTCAGTCTTTAAGTATCTAGATAACACTATATATTCGAATAAATATTAATATATTACTTTATAAAAAAACATACATCTAGACATAAATCTAAAAGTAAAACCTAACATTTCAATTTTATTATCATCTTGATTCTCTTTCCTTTTGTATGCTTGGTATTTTTTAATTTTCATTTCATATTTTTTGTATTTTCAAAATGTTTAGTTAAATTTTATAAAGTGCAGTTATTAAACTAATTAATATTTTAATTATGAAGTATTACTTTATTTTTTTTTTATTGTTTACATGACGAAAATGATTTACCGATAAAAATTGTAGATAAGGCAAAACTATTTTCCGAGGAAATAATTTGTACGCAATTCTGAGAATTCCGACCATTCTTACATTCCATGCTCCTGTATTCTAAAAATGTCATACATATTTGAGGTTAGAAGCTCTATAATTAAAATTTTAGAATTTCCTATTTTATCAGGCATTATTATCTAATTTAATTTAACCTAATCAAACATAGTTATACTACTTTAGATTAGACAAGGAGATCCTTCATTAGATATTCCCATGCATGTAGTTATTATTTTTTTGTTTCCCGTTTATTGTTATGCACGTTGCGAGTGCAAATTTGATTAAACAGAAGAGATTTTGAGTTGCCAATTTATTGTCGTCAAAGTACAAAGGACAGTTGGTTTATAAAGATAAAGTAAATGAGGGCACGTTTAATCTGTCGGAAAAATTAGGGAAGATGCATGAATTGAATCCCTAGTAGAAGATGAAAACAATCGTCACATGCATGCAGAAACATTACACCTTATTATTACCATTAATCTAAACCAACCGTGTTAGCATCTAGGGAACCAACAAGCTAAGGTTGTCTATAGACTATATATATATATTAGGGTTAATAACCTATAAACTGTCTGAAGTTTAACCAATGTTGAAATTTGGTGTCTGAACTTTGAAATATTAAAATGGACAGTCTCATGTTCGATTTTTGTTGAAATTTGGTGTTTCCGCGCGTATTTTCCTCTCAATTCAATCATTTTCATCTACCGACTCATAATCCATCACTCTTTACTTTTCACAAAGTCACCAAGTTTCCCCCAAAACTTGAATATCCAAAAGAAAAGGTTTCCAACATAGTGGTGTGGAGCAATTTCCAGCGACAACGGAGCGGGATTTACTTGCGCGGAAGTGGCCAGCTTCTTAGATGACGGTCCCGACAAGGTGACAAGAAGAGAACGTGCATGAGAGGTCGAATTTGACAGTCAAGATTTGCTTTTCTAATGTAATCACACTGAGACACCAAATTTCAACAAAAATGATACATTGGACAATTCATTTTAACGCCAGACACCAAATTTCAATATTTGTGAAACTTTAGTAAGTTTATAGATTCTAATTAACTCTATATATTATTACTTTTTCACGGGTGGTTGTGGATTCATTTCGGAAAATTCTTGTGTAGACTTAATTAGTGTTTACACCAAGTCAATATAATTATGACAATTTGGCCAGAAAAAAAAATTATGACAAGTGTTTTTAACTCTCACAGTTTTAATGTTCATTCTTAGGGTTTAAAAAAACTTCCAAAAAAGTATGATATTTGTCAATTATATTAGTTTGGTATAAAAGTCAAGAATTGATCATCCATTAAAAAAACAGCACATATAACATATTTGTTCTATAAAGTGACGGAGGCATATAGGAGAATGGTGGACTAAATGTCCTTTTTTTTATTATTACATATATGTATTTTGTATGTGAAGTAATTATACATAAGTATATTATTGAATTAAAAATTCTATACATATACAGCTAATTTATAAACTACACGTTTTATTTAAAACTAGTTCTGAAGCAATATATAACCGAGGTTGAGCTAGTATTAGTGAATGCATTATTAGTTAGTTGTCTTATGATCTATCTATATTAATGTTTCGACCGGATTATTGCGGACTGTCCGCTGGATAACTGGTCGGGGTCTTCGGGTTATGTGTAAGCTGAATCCGCCTTCTAAGGTCGTGCGCGGGCTTTAGCTCTGTCTTCCAGGAGATGGTAAACCTCTCTGAATCTCTAACGGGGTGTCCGCCGGCACCTGCAGAAGAGCGTTTACCAAGCAGTCCCCGTGGAGAGGGGGGGGGAGCTTGGCGTGCTCACTCCGACGCTCAACATCAGTGTTTTTCTAGAGAGAGAAAGAGAGGATTTTTAGAGAGAAGTCAGAGCTTTTCCGAAGTTTGCCCAAAGTGAATTTGGAATGAATGAGTTGTTTTTGTTCACCCCCAAGGTGGCTATTTATAGGCCATCTTGGACCGTAAACCGGTTTTGACCCGGTTCGATGTGAAAATATGAACCGGGATGCGTAGGTAAGCTTCGGGAAAAGGGGCTCTGACGTGCGTCTCAGGCGGCTGTCATAAACGGGACGAGCGCGCCGCTAAAACAAAGGTCTCGGACACGTAGGAGTTAGTGTAAAAATCGGGTCCCCGTACGTGTCCGAGAGAAAATGGGGGGTGTGCGCGACACCCCCCGGGGTGGGACTTACCCGGAATTCCGGGTAAGCCTAGGCTTACCCGGACTTCCGGGTAAGCTTTGGCTTACCCGGAGATTCCGGGTAAGCCAAGCTTACCCGGAATTCCGGGTAAGCTTAGCTTACCCGGAAATTCCGGGTAAGCTTAGCTTACCCGGAAATTCCGGGTAAGCTGGGGCTTACCCGGGATTTCCGGGTAAGCTAAGCTTACCCGGAAATTCCGGGTAAGCTTAGCTTACCCGGAATTTTCCGGATAAGCCTAGCTTACCCGGAAATTCCGGGTAAGCTAGGCTTACCCGGAATTTTCCGGGTAAGCCCCCCGGGGCACCGGGCAAGTTCGCGACTTGCCCGGTTTACCCCGGTTAGCTTGAAATCGGGTCTTGCTAAGGGCCTCGTGCGAATGTGAGGTCCGAATAATTAAAACCGAGCCCGGATCACGCGTATGTCCATCACTTGCCCCCGAGTTAAACAATGGCTTGACCTTTGTTTAACTCTATTATAAGATAGGGAATATGCGTGATTCGGGCCGTTCGCTCACCTTGAGTTTTGACCTACCGAGGAAGGAAGCGCGCGGCTCCGACGAATTCCTTGCCCTAGTTTTTGAGGTGGTCACGCTTGGTAACTGCATGAAGGGTTAGTAGCACAATAGACTACGGATGAAATGAGACACATGATTGTTTGGAGAATTAAGGTGCGAGCACGTATGAAATTTTCCGAGCTCGTACGATGAGCTAACAAATATTGAACGTTCATGATACGACTAAGTGCATCAAAGTGATAATAAATCATGCAAGTCTTGAAAAAACGTCTTTCGCGTAGTGCAATAGTTTTTGGGAACCCGTCGTCCGAGACGGTCGTCTTGACGGCGAGGTGACGGTTTTGAGTGAATGAAATAGGGCCGAGTTTTGGAAAATTATATGCAACGGCCCTAACACGCAAAAATCATGATCTCCACGTTTTGAAAAGGTTGAGGGTATTTGAAATGACTTAGTTAAAATTATCCAAGTCCTTTGGTAGTTAAAAACCCAAGCCATCAACAACTTCAAAAAATGGATGGTAGATAGGGATATACCTCCTTGATGTATGGTACTTACCATGTTGTGTAGTTCCTTCTCTTCCATGATAGTTTATAAAACTATCAACTTTTGAATTGGCTATGGTGATAGTTTTGGAGGAGCTAAGGTAGGGATTTTAGGAACTCACTCTAGGAAGCAAGGGAGACCACATTCCGGCCAACCACCACCAGGGGGACCTCCGGCGACACCAGGGCGGCGCAGCGGCGGCGAGGCGGCGGCTGCAGGCGGCGGGTCCGGCGGCTGTGGCGGGGGCGGCTGCACCTTGTGTGGCTCGATTTTGAGCCCGATTCGATCCGATTTCGAGTCCTTTTCGTCGAGCATCGATTGGTAACGTCCACCACTCCCTTTTCTTGAAGTTAATTGAGCATATAGGGCTGCACATTTGAACTCCAATAAGGTGCCTTGTAGGTGTTTGATAAAATGCATGAGTGAAGTTTTTGCTTGATTTTCGAAATTTGCTTTTGGCTAAGTTTTAGACGTAAATAGATAGAGTTAGGGATAGGAAACTCCCTTTGTGAAGTGGCCCCTGGGTTTCGATCAACCGAAGGGAAATCGCGGGGGTTCGAAATCGGAGTTTTTCGAGCGAAATGTTTGACCCCTTGTTTCTTGATATGGATAACTTGAAATGATGTCTCCTATTGTGATAGAGCCCCCTTGATTGTTTGTGAGTGGATTGCCATGCCCCTGGAGTTTAGGTGGATGCTTGGTAGTTTGCCTTCGTTAGTGGCTTAGTTGACCCGAGTGTTTTTCGGGTTGTTCGGGGAGGGGTGAATCCCTCCGTGGCATGTAAGGGGCTTGCTTGAGTGCGTTTGAGCTGCTCGTATGTGCCCCCGGAGCCTTGAACCATTCCAAGGATGAATTTTGATTAGAAGGTAGTCGGGTGGCATTTTGGTAATTATGACCAACTTTGTATGCCTTTGATTCCTTTAGCTTTTGAACTTGCCGCTTTGTAGAGCGCTTGAATACCTGTGACACATTGCACAAATGTATGAAAATTTGATCAGTAGGTGGCCTAGGCCTTTGATGAGCGTAAGGATTTTTGACTCCCGAGCGGGAGGGTCCCTAGCTGTTTGCAGGCGGACAGTCGGTCCGTTGGGTTGAATGTCCTTGTAAAGGATTTCGATGAGTGTGGTTGATGTGTCGCTTTGGTTTTTGATCGAGTTGGTGTATGTTTTTTGCAGGGCTTGGTAGACGAGCTTGCAGGCGTCCGATTCTGATACTTAGGATATTCTCAGAAATTGTCACTCTCGAACTGCTGATATGAGTGAGTCTCCCGATTCCCTTCTTTGCACATATTACTTTTCTTGTGATGGTTTGGCGATAAGCGAGGACACTCCCCTTTTACTTCGACTCGATTTTCCCGGGACAGGTGTCAGCCACGAAGCCATCGCGATGACTCAGACCTATCCTCCTAACCGCATCACGACAGAGGAGTTTGTGGAGAGTGTGGATAAGTCAGGGGTCTGTCCTATTTCTGAAGCATATTTCCCCTTTGACGTATGCAAAGAAGTCGAGGTTGGCTCAGTTACTGTCCCTCCTGCGGACTTAGATGTAGTGTACACTGGGCAGATAGAGGAGGGTTTGCGTTTCCCTTACTGCAAGGATCTTGTCCGCTTGTGTCGTTATTTCCGTATCTCGCCCCTTAACCTCTCCCCTGCTGCTCTTCATGCGTGGACCTGTTTTCGCATTCAGTGTCATGAACACTCGTGGGCTTATTCCTTGATTCTCTTCCGGACCTTTTACCGTCTGGAGCGACGAGACAAATCGGGGTTGTCCACCTTCTGCAGTCGGTGGCCTTGCCTTTCCTCGTTTGATCTTGGGGGCGCCAAGTGGAAGCCGAGCGGGCGGTTTGCCACTCCTTACCCTCGCTCGCAGGAATGGCAAAATCACTACTTCTTTGTGAGCGACGTCGGGACCAAGTGGGAGACATGTCACGTTTTGGAGCGCGACCCTGTTCCTTCCTTGTCCGAGTATACCCCCCAGGATGAGAAAGCCTTTCGCGAGATCTTTCGCGACAATCAGGCGGGGGTTATAGTCCCTTTGACTCGGGGTTCTGAAGAGGAGTTGCTTGCCGCAGGCATCATCGTATCTTCTTCCCCGGGTGTCTTGGTATGCTTTCGAATTTTTATAACCCTGTCTTATGTTATCCTGTAGGTTGGTTTCTTAACAAGCAGCCGGCCTTGCAGACTGATGCTGCGCGAGGGCTCCCTGTTGCTGCTCCAGCCCCTGCTGACAGGTCTCGTCATGGGAGAGGAAAGGGGCCTATGGGTAAAATACTTCTTCCTTCTTATCGTACTTGGCTATATTGTGTTTGTGGTTCCAATATTTTCTTTTCCCTGTTTGTAGGTCGCGTGTCTACTGAGAGGGAGCGAGCGGAGCCCGTTGCTGATTCTTCCCGGCGTCCTTCCACCAAGAGGACCGATGCTGCGGCACGTGCCTCGGGCGATCCCAAGCGCTCAAGAGTTGAGGGGACGTCTGTTTTGCCTTCTCGCGATAAGAGGAAGCAAGTTGGTGAGCGCGTCCCTTCTGCCCCCGGGCCGAGGCATGGGACGGCGGACGAGGTCCTTCCTGGTTCACGTATGTCTTCGCGTGACAAGCGGAAACATGTTGGTGAACGCGTCCCTCCTGTTGCTGAGCCGGTGCATGTGATGGAAGAGGAGATTCTCCCTTTATCTGGTTTGTGAAATCTCTTTTTATGTACTTAGCATACTTTGCTTGTATGATTGCTTATGTTTGTGCTTCGCAGGTATCCCACCACTTCCTTCGCTTCGTCGAAGTGATCTTGTTCGTCGTTTTGAACGTGATGTTACTGATGGTGTGTGGGTGCCTTACTCGGGTACGCGCCTTCGCTTTCCTAAGGATGCTTCCTTGAGCATTCCTGAAGTTGGCGTTCGGGTGGTGCAGAGATCTGTTCCTCCTGCTGATCGGAAGGAGTGCCCCCCGAACTCTGCAAGTGCGCGTGCCTTTGTAGAGGAGAACATTGGTGTCTTTGCTCCGGTGAATGTTTATTCCTTTCGAGGTTGATTCAATCATTGTTGCACGTGTTTTGATGATTATACTATTTTTGACGCAGGTTAATGCTGATATTGCGAACTTATCATCTTTTGTCATCGAGCTATCCGATGAGAAGGATCAGCTTCTGGAGAGCCATGAGGAGTTGGTTAAAGAGCAAGTCTCTTTGACTGAGGATGCGCAAGGCCATGCCGGTGAGCTTCTCATACTATCTGAAGCGCTTGCCTCGAGTCAGTCTCGCGTTGCCGAGATCCAAGATCAGCTGTCTGCTGTGAGAAGTCGGATGGCGCTTCGGGAGGGGGTGCGAACTGTTGAGTTGCAAAGGGCGAGGGAGGACGGCATATCGGAAGGCAAGGCCGGCGCTTTTAAGCGGTACCCTCAGAGTGAGCCTTTCCTTTCTGCCGTGCAGGCGAGTTTTGGATCTTTGAAGAAGGAGTTTCTGGATGACTTCGTTCCCCTGATGCATCGCCTTGCCCCCCATTTTCCATTTGAGAAGTTGGATTCTCCTGGTGTTATTGGTTTGAGTGATTTGGGGGGGGCTTCCACTCTTCAGGTGGAGGATACCATTAGTGCGGATGGTGAGCCGATGTTCAGCTTTGAGCGGGACGCAGATATCTTTGGTGACACTCCTGCCTGTGATCCCTTTGCTACTGATGACTGTGATGTTGATGTGCGCCATCTCCTCGACTAGGTCCATATGAACTCTTTGTATGTTTGTTTTGTTCCTTTGCACGCGTAGTGATTTGGTGAAGGACTTGTTTAGAGCCTGCCTGTCGTTTTGATGTTCGAACTTGCTATCGTAGACCTGTTCGGTTTTATATATATATATGCTTGACATGAATGCATTAGATAGATGTGATATCTGAATATCTCCTTGTTGTCTTAATTGTAACATAGGGTAGTAGAGTGCGGGTAGGTTAGTACGTCCGACCCTTGCATTTGTTCGTGAGGGAGGATTCCTAATGATCCTCTCATCCCCCTTGTTTGGCAAGGATGTGAATAGATTAGTGCGTTCACATCCTTGTATGCTAGCGAAGTGTGGATAGATTAGTTCGTCCGACACTTGCATTTGTTTGCGAGGGAGGATTCCCAATGATCCACTTATTCCCCGACTTTTGCAAGGATGTGAATAGATTAGTACGTTCACATCCTTGTATGATGGCGAAGTGTGGATAGGTTAGTACGTCCGACACTTGCATTTGTTTGCGAGGGAGGATTCCCAATGATCCGCTTATTCCCCGACTTTTGCAAGGATGTGAATAGATTAGTGCGTTCACATCCTTGTATGATGGCGAAGTGTGGATAGGTTAATATGTCCGACACTTGCATTTGTTTGCGAGGGAGGATTCTCAATGATCTGCTTTTCCCCCGACTTTTGCAATGGTGAAGATGCTTCGATTCCTTGTATGCGTCGGGCGTCCTTTGTTTTGGTGTGAAGTGATGAGCCTTGTATATGTTGGCTTGTTGTTACTGTTGTTGTTTTGATGCCTTAGTTGCAAGCTTAGGCGATGTATGTGAGTTAATAGTGTGCCTACAAGAGATATGAAGTTTGTTAGACATAGTTTCATTTGATGCGTAAGTATGGAGTTACATATCTCCTTCTTTTGAAGTACTGAATACTAAAGAGCTTGATACGACAGCTTTTAGTTTTATGGGTGGAACTTCTTCAGGTGTCCCCCACTGAAAGTGTTGGGCAATTCGTTCCCGTCCCCATCTTGGATGCGGTAAGCGTTAATGTATGGAACCGCAACTATTTTGTAAGGGCCTTCCCATTTGGGGGACATCTTGTTGATCTGGTCCAAGTGTGAGAATTCGTTTCTTCTCCAAACCATTTCTCCCACGATAAATTGTCGCGTCTTGACCTTTCTGTTGTAGTATCTGGATGTGGCTAAGCGCATCTTTGCTTGAACTTGTTCTGATTTCCATCTCTGTTCGTCTGCTAATTGAAGGTCAAGGCGTCTTTCTTTCTCATTGGCTTGGGGGTCGAAATGCGTCGTTCTGTATGAAGAGACGGCGATTTCGACAGGTGCTACTGCCTCGGTTCCGTAGACCAGGCTAAAGGGTGTTTCACCTGTTGATTCTTTGGGAGTTGTGCGCACAGCCCATAAAACACTGCTTAGCTGGTCAACCCAACCTCCTTTTAGAGCATGAACTCTCTTTTTTAGTCCATCCAGAACTATCTTGTTTGCTGATTCAACCTGGCCGTTTGTCTGTGCGTGGTGCACTGATGCGAAACGGTGGTCTATCTTGAGGCGCTTGCAGAAATTTTGCATATTTCCACTTCTGAATTGGGCACCATTGTCGCTAATGAGTATCTTTGGGACACCGTAGCGAGCCACTATGTAGTTTCTGATGAAGTCCATGATTTGTGTGTCTGTGATGCGTGCTAATGGCTTAGCCTCAATCCATTTTGAGAAATAGTCGATTGCGACGACTATGAATTTTGCTTGGCCCTTTGACTTCGGGAGTGGGCCGATCAAGTCAATGCCCCATTGTGCGAATGGCCATGCGCTTGCTATTGGGCTTAATTCTGCTGCTGGAGCTATGATGTTTCTTGAATATAGTTGGCATGCTTCGCATTCTGCCACCATGCTTGTTGCTTGAGCTCTCATTGTTGGCCAATAGTAGCCTAAGTTCAATGCTTTGCGGATCAACGCGCGAGCTCCCTCGTGCGAGGCAGCTATTCCTCCATGGAGTTCTTCTAGAACCGTTGTTCCTTCTGTGCTTGTGATGCACTTTAGGTAGGGTGTAGAATAACCCTTTCTGTAGAGCTGTCCCTCGATCAAGGCGTAGTTTACGGCTACCCTTTCGATCTTGTTTGCTTGAGTCTTGTCTCGAGGTAGGATCCCTCTAGCGAGGTATGCTTGGATTGGTGTTTTCCAAGTTTCCTCTTCGTCAATGGCCATTACTTCCAATTGGTCTATGACGGATATTATTCTGTTTTCCACAAAGCGTGTCTTTTTGTCTTGTTCATTGTTTTGGGCATACTTGCTTAGAGCATCGGCCTCCTGATTTTCTTCTCGTGGGACGGAGGTTATGTTGAAAGTTTTGAAACTTTCTACCAACTCCTTTGCTTGTGTCAAGTATTTCTGCATGTTTTCGGACTTTGCAGTGTATTCTCCTTTGACCTGGTTGACGACCAGTTGTGAATCACACTTTACTCGTAAGTGTTCTACTCCAACTCCTTTGGCTATCCTGAGGCCTGTAATCAGGGCCTCATATTCTGCCTCATTGTTTGTCGCTCTGAACGTTAAGTTCAAAGCGTACTTCAAGGGGTCCGAGCCGTCGGGTGGGATTAGTAGTAATCCTGCCCCCGCGCCTCCGGTGTTGGATGATCCGTCCGTGTACAGTTCCCAAACTTCTGCGAGTGGGACGTCCGTCTGGACTTCATCTTGTGGCTCGGGCTCGATCCCTGTGAATTCTGCTATGAAGTCTGCCAAGGCCTGCCCTTTGATGGCTGTTCGCGGAGCGAAATGGATGCGGAATTCACTTAGCTCTACAGACCACTTTGTCAATCTTCCTGACATGTTTGGTTTTGCCAGGATGTGCTTCAGGGGCTGGTCTGTCAGGACCGTTATTTCATGCGCGTGGAAGTAAGGCCTTAGCTTGCGTGCGGCTATCACGAGCGCGTACAAGTGTTTCTCGATTGGTACGTAATTGACCTCATACTTGGCCAGTGTTTTGCTTACGTAATAAACCGGGAGTTGGGCTCCTCCTTTTTCCTTTATTAGCACCGAGCTGACTGCCGTGTTACTGGTTGATATGTAGAGAAAGAGAGGTTCTCCTTGAAGTGGCTTTGTTAACCTTGGGAGCGTCTTCAAGTGTTGTTTGAGTTGTTGGAATGCTTCTTCACAAGCATTTGTCCATTCGAACTTCTTGTTTTCGCGTAACACTTCGAAGAACGGGAGGGCTCTGTCCCCAATTTTGGCTAGGAATCTGTTCAGGGCTGCGAGGCGCCCGTTGAGTTGTTGCACTTCTTTGTGCTTTGTTGGAGAGGCCATTTCTTCAATTGCCTTCACCTTCTCAGGGTTTGCTTCGATGCCCCTTTCGCTCACCATGAATCCGAGAATTTTGCCTGACCGCACCCCGAAAGCACATTTTGCGGGGTTTAGTCTTATTTGATACTTTCGCATTCTCTCGAAGATTATGCGTAAGTCCTCTGCGTGATTCTTTCTTTTCTTGGATTTTACGACCATGTCATCCACGTATGCCTCCATTTTGTCGCCAATCAAATCTCCGAAAATGAGATTGACCATCCTTTGGTATGTTGCCCCCGCATTGATTAGCCCGAAAGGCATAACTTTGTAGTTATAGATTTCGCTGTCAGCGTAGAATGCCGTATGTGGGGCGTCTTGCCAAAACATTGGGATTTGGTTGTATCCTGTGTATGCATCCATAACTGTCATTAGTTCATGACCTGCTGTTGCATCTACCAATTGATCAATTCGTGGAAGCGGGTATGAATCTTTTGGGCATGCATTGTTGAGGTCTCTGTAGTCGATGCACATTCTTGACTTGCCATTTGGCTTAGGCACGACTACCGGGTTGGCAACCCAAGTTTGATACTTGGATTCTTCAATGAAACCTGCATCAAGCAGTCTGCTAACTTCTTCGCGAATGGCCAGTTTTTTGTCTCCACCTATGGACCTTAGCTTTTGTTTCACCACTCGAGCATCTTTGTTGATGTTGAGTTTATGGCAAATGACATCTGGGCTTATTCCTGGCATGTCCTTTGGGGACCATGCGAATAAGTCCTTGTATTCTGCTAGGAGCGCTGTGATTTCAATCACTTCGTCTTCTGATAATGATGCTCCTATGCGCACCATTCTTTCTGGTTCGTCGATTTTGAATTCGCGGAGTTCGTCCATCGCAGTAGGCCTCCCGTAGTCATCTCTTGGGTCTTCGTCGATGGTGGGTATTACTGGCATGTTTCCCACTTGGTTTTGTTGCAGCGCGATATTGTTGCATTCTCTTGCTACTTGTTGGTTTCCTCTAACTTCTCCCACACCTGCAATGGTTGGGAACTTGATTTTCAGGTGGGCCGTTGAAGGCACCATTCTCCATTCGTTCATGGTTGCGTATCCGAGAATGCCGTTGTAGGCGTTTAGCTTTTCGACCACTATGAACAGTATGTCGATATTCAGACGTCTTTCTCCTTCGCCCAAGGTTACTGGAAGGGTGATGGTACCCAGCGGGTAGCTGGCATCTCCCATGAATCCCACTAGAGGTGAGTTCATTGTTTGTATGGCCTTCTTTCTTCCGAGTGCTAAGACAATGTCTTTTGTTAGCACGTTTGGGGCGGAGCCTCCATCTACGAGAATTCGCATTATCTCCATGTCGTCAATAGTCATTTGAATGACTAAGGCGTCGTTGTGGGGGAACATTATGTGTTCTCTGTCTTTGGCTGAGAAGCCAATGACGTCCTCCATGATTGTGTCCTCCCCGTCTAGCTCCTGTGGTTTATCACTCCTTCCGGCGGCGTACCTCTCTCTCGCGTAAGAGGTTTCGCCCCCTGCACTGAAGCCTCCGTGTATGGTGTATGTGTTATCCATCTTGCTTGTTCGTTTGAGTAACGCAGGCTTTTTGTCCGAAGCCCACAGACGGCGCCAAGTGTTTCGACCGGATTATTGCGGACTGTCCGCTGGATAACTGGTCGGGGTCTTCGGGTTATGTGTAAGCTGAATCCGCCTTCTAAGGTCGTGCGCGGGCTTTAGCTCTGTCTTCCAGGAGATGGTAAACCTCTCTGAATCTCTAACGGGGTGTCCGCCGGCACCTGCAGAAGAGCGTTTACCAAGCAGTCCCCGTGGAGAGGGGGGGGGAGCTTGGCGTGCTCACTCCGACGCTCAACATCAGTGTTTTTCTAGAGAGAGAAAGAGAGGATTTTTAGAGAGAAGTCAGAGCTTTTCCGAAGTTTGCCCAAAGTGAATTTGGAATGAATGAGTTGTTTTTGTTCACCCCCAAGGTGGCTATTTATAGGCCATCTTGGACCGTAAACCGGTTTTGACCCGGTTCGATGTGAAAATATGAACCGGGATGCGTAGGTAAGCTTCGGGAAAAGGGGCTCTGACGTGCGTCTCAGGCGGCTGTCATAAACGGGACGAGCGCGCCGCTAAAACAAAGGTCTCGGACACGTAGGAGTTAGTGTAAAAATCGGGTCCCCGTACGTGTCCGAGAGAAAATGGGGGGTGTGCGCGACACCCCCCGGGGTGGGACTTACCCGGAATTCCGGGTAAGCCTAGGCTTACCCGGACTTCCGGGTAAGCTTTGGCTTACCCGGAGATTCCGGGTAAGCCAAGCTTACCCGGAATTCCGGGTAAGCTTAGCTTACCCGGAAATTCCGGGTAAGCTGGGGCTTACCCGGGATTTCCGGGTAAGCTAAGCTTACCCGGAAATTCCGGGTAAGCTTAGCTTACCCGGAATTTTCCGGATAAGCCTAGCTTACCCGGAAATTCCGGGTAAGCTAGGCTTACCCGGAATTTTCCGGGTAAGCCCCCCGGGGCACCGGGCAAGTTCGCGACTTGCCCGGTTTACCCCGGTTAGCTTGAAATCGGGTCTTGCTAAGGGCCTCGTGCGAATGTGAGGTCCGAATAATTAAAACCGAGCCCGGATCACGCGTATGTCCATCAATTAATAATAACAACCATTCAGAATGTATATAGTTTCGCGTTAATCCATCGCTAGCAATCATTTACAATTCATCCACATGATTATGACGTTTTATAAAATTAAATAATAATACTACTAACTAAGCTTTCACCTAATTACTAATTTGGACCTTGGAATCGTAATCTACATTAATTAATTAATTATACAGTTTCTTTGTTGTCGACAACATTCAAGATTCAACAAGCTAGCAAGATAGAAGGGGTGATGAACCGGATCGAACGCGAGATCTTTTAGTTAGTCATTGCCCACTTTACGAGGTACATGATTCGCTTTTATAATTAATTAATTAATATATATATAAACTATTTAAGTTTTTCTGTTAAAATACAAATATACATTATTGATAATGCAATTTTGAATCGGTAACGTTTAAATTAACTTTAAACCAGTTTTTTTTTTGGCCAAATTAACTTTAAACCAGTTAAATGTATTTTTGGTACACCATAAATCTTAAATCCGTTTTTGGTATTATATGTTTTTTTCCGTCTACTTTTGGTTACAAACGTTCCAAGAAAGTATATTTTTAGTACATTCGTTAGTTAAGTGTTAGTTTTGGCCGTTAAATGACATGTGCAAATCATGTGACCCACCCTACACTTTTAATTTTGTTCAATTTAGTCCATCTAATCAAAAGTTTAGGGTGAATTAAGTGATCTGCACATGACATTTAACGGACAGAACTAACAGCTAACTAACGGATACACTAAAAAAATATTTTCTTAAAACACTTGATATTAAAAGTAGACGGAAAAAAATATAAGGTACCAAAACGGATTTCGGTCAAACATATATAGTAGTAAATACCAGAGTAATCAATTTTGGTTCATTTTTAAATTGGTACTTCATATTTAATTAATATATTATCTTTTGCGTAATAGCGTAAGCGCTCGCTAGAAGCCAAAAAACAACTAGTTTAATTAGTGCATTAATTATGGCAAAAGAATTAGTGCATTAATTGAGAGAAACACATTAACTAACTGCCTTGGCTGATCAATTAATTAATCAGTTATTAACTAACCACTAATGATGTAGTATCAGTGGCAAACCTAGCACCCGAGCAAGGAGTGAAGAGAGTAATAGGCTAAAACCATTTTTTTTTATCGCGTCATTTTTATATTTAAATAATAGAATTAAAATTCAATATTCATTATTGTATACACTATATATATATATAACTTATACTAGTTATTAATGCTTGTGTTGCACGCGCATAAATCGTCTAAGTTTCAAAATACATAATTTATCTTCAATTTTCTAATATGATAATATGTAATTAATACATTTCCAAGTTTAATTTCCAAGTTTAGGGGTTGCGAGAAATGAATCTGTGATCGAAAAGACCGACACAAGGTAATTCAAAACGGGAAAAATAGAAAAAGATAATTAAGTCAAAAATTAACTATTGTTTTAA
This sequence comes from Clarkia xantiana subsp. parviflora, assembly GCA_036873135.1. NCBI lineage: Eukaryota > Viridiplantae > Streptophyta > Magnoliopsida > Myrtales > Onagraceae > Clarkia > Clarkia xantiana. Next base: position 12,458,318 of record JAPTYO010000010.1, on the reverse strand, counting down.
ATTACGATACTAATTTACTGTTATAACTAATAATGAGTTGGTTGAGCATGACGTGAGTTGTTAACGACAAAGTTGTATCTAATTTATCAACTTGAGGAGTGAAGAATGTAAGCCCGCAATTAACCACTTAGAGTCTTCGGTGGAGCAGTTTGACCTATACAAACGTAACTATACACTTTTCATGCAATTTTATATCATAATACCAACAAAAATTGATTTAATGCTAAAGGAAATTTCAATTCATTAAAATCTAAAGTTTATACTTAATTTTATGTCAATTACTTATTTAACTACTAATTAGGTTGTACACAATTTGATTTAATTGACAGACGGAAGAACTAAATTAATGATTCAAGAACCTAAATGTTGGACGATGAGTACCTGGTTATCCGTAAAAGGTCAAAATTCAAGAACCGTGGTTGACCCATATTTTGACAATTGATATGATTTGACAAGTGACTGATCTATGTGATACAAAAAAATCTCAACATGTACTCGAAGTTTGCACGAGTTGAGTACATATCATACTTTATGAGTGGCTCAAATTTATAGGTATATTGTATTAATAAGTTAATGCTAATTATGTAACATGTCAGTTAAGCGACCTTAACAAAAAAGTTAATGCAATTTATCTAATGAATTTTTTAGTAATACTCAAATATTGTAGAGACTAAATCATCAATTTTTTAAAACACTAATGTCTAAAGTTTATACTTGAATTCAACTTAACTATTTATTCAACTACCAATTAGGAGATACCTAATATGATTGAATTTACAAACGCAATAACTAAATCGATAGTTCGAGTCAATAAGTATTAAACATTGAGTAACGTGTTATATGTAAAGTCAAACTTCAAGAACCACGTTTGATCCATATTTGATATGTTATTTGAGTTAGCAAGTGCCTAATTTATTTGATACAAAAATATTAACTAACGGAACATCCTCAAATCAGTGATATAGTGAATGGAAAAATGCATCTACCTGACATTTGCACCTATTAAATGCATGTTGACTCTAATTGATATATATATATATATATATATATATATATATATTTGATGGAGAAATTAATAATAACTACGGTGACCTACCAATTAAGCGACCTAAAAAACTAAAAATAATAAAATGTAATTAAATGGTTTGTTTTAGTCATATAAAGATAAATAGATGGGTCTCAAAGATAAAAAGACTAAATCGCAATTTTATAAAAATAGGGGAACTAAATATAACACGTATATAAATATAATAAAATAAAAAATATGGGAACTAAATATAATATATATATATATATAATAATAATAATAATAATAATAAAATAAAATAAAAATAAAATATTCAAGAGGTACCTTTTGGGGGTGAGGACAACTCTCACATTTTATATTTGTATGTATTGTATAAAGATAAATTTGAGGAGAGAAATGCTCCTCACTTGTAATGATTTAAAAAAATTAAAAGTCAACTCAATTCAAAGAAATTCAGGGGGAAAAAATACAAATTTTGAAAAAAAAAAAAAGTTTTTGAATAAGAATCCCATTATTTTCAGCTAATATTAAACAAAAAATGTACTTATTACTATATTAGAATAAAAAATATATTTATAATCAACATTTTAATTATACATTAGAATTCTGGTCTCCTAATGAATATCCTAAAACACCATACGAAAAAAAAAAATTGCATACACATATCCATTCAGTCGCCATCGATTTTACCTAAAATTGATTGTGCTTAATTAAATAATGTATATCACGCATGCTTTCACGTATCGATCTTTTCGGGGTCTCTATCGAATAATAAGAATTATAGTAGCTGTTTAATTTACAAAATTCCATTATCATGGCAGTTGGCACTATATGTAAACCTAATTATTATCACATAAATTTTGTTAGGGAATATAATTCATTAGATAGAAATAAATGAAATGACATGACATGAACCAAAAAAATTGCTAAAAAAGTAGAAAAAGTTAGATACAAGAGAGCCCTATAATTATAAGGTCACTCATGTGTCACATTTGTGTCCTTTAAAATTTCATCACTAAAGAAAGAAAAGATGTCCTTTAGAGGGGACAGTGGCATTTGGACCTATATATATTGGGAGCCATACCATCCTTTGTTTCCCATTATGAATTAATTCAGTGTCCCAAACAACTCTAGTGTAAAGCCAACAAACCCTTCATTATTAATCCACTCTAGCTAACAAGACAATCTTAAGGGTTTAGATGATGATAGCTATCATTTGTTCACATATGCATATAGTTGGTTAGATAGATAAATTACTATATTATTATTATTCTCTTCATAATTTTTTTCCAACAAAATGAATAAACTAATCGTGACTATAAACTCATTTGTTATATATTGTTCGAGTTCTTCTGCTCACTATTTGAGATTTTTTCGATTAGGCTTAGCGAGCAATTAACGTGTGCGCTGACCCGTCAATATAACCCAACTAGCAGCCTATCATAGCTTCATAAATTATTTAAGAGTTAATTATCAAAAAGAAAATCTAACTTTGATCGTTTTGCAAAAGCAAACTGAATTTTTTTTTAAACAAAAAAAACAAACTTAACTTTACAAAAGCTTAGCAAAATGCAAACTTCATTGATTTTTATATTAATAAGTTACAAAAATCACATATCTAAGAATCAGATTATGCTTGTTTACATGACACATGATGGAATAAATCAACACATCTTCTATTAAAATACAATACGTGTTCAAATTTTATTTTTTTTTTATCACTTTTAATGGAAAAATCAACATTGTTTGCACTTAGTTATGTTATACAAATTTTGTTTTTTTTGAAGAAAAACAAAATTCGGTTTGTTTTTCACAAAACCCTCAAAGCTGAATTTGCTTTTGGTAATTAACCCATTATTTAACTACCCATTATTAATACTTTATATTAACAAATTTCTAATGCCTACTAAATTCCGACCAATATAGTACGACGTAGTATAAGGCCGATCCAACCCACTATGTATTAGGTAATAAAGACTGATCATATTTAACTTAAATTTTAACATTATAAGTTGTAGTTTTTATTTTTTATATACTATATTTAGCTATGCTTTCTAGTCAATTTAATTAAATTATAACTATTACACAAATTTCGAGTTAACTCATTCAAATTTTATAAATTTTCGATTGTAATTAGAATTGATCTCCACTTTAATAAATACAATTTATTTAACCCGTTTATGTTGACACTTCTTCGTAATGCATGCAATAAAAAAAATCAAACACGAACTGAAATTATTGGAGGACACCCATACTACTTCACGTGCCCCTTTGTAATCAGTGCTGTATCTATATATACCTACTTTATTATGATATATATATATAACAGTGTATATCTATCTACAATTCTTTGAACATAGACCTCGCAAATGCTAGATTTAGAGTTTTACAACCCAAACATATGAGAGATTCTTAAATACATCAGCTACAACACATGGTAGCTGATGTGTTACATCTCAGCCAATTGACATTTGACATGTGACAAAAATAGCCTAACACATTACCACATGTCACATGCTAATTGGCTGAGATGTAACACATCAGCTGCTATGTGTTGCAGCTGATGTATTTAAGAATTTCTCCAAACATATATATCTATCTGGAGTGTCTTTGAGGAATGGCTCGGATTTCCGGGTAGAACGAACTATCTTATTGGGTCAATCGAGTCATGTTTAATAAAATTACGGGTTTTATGTCTTCGTTTATGTATAATAATTAAAAAAAAAATGAATATAATTAACAATAGTATAGTAAAGTGTAAAGTTTAGAATGTATATAATTGTGTAAATAGACATTTTCCTGTCCATACAGTAAAATGTCATATTTCTACATAGTTGAGATGCCAAACTAGACGAGTCAAGAATGCCACGTTTCTCAATTATTTATTACTAGTCTCGTAAAAATAACTTGTTTTTATTTAATGGAAATATTATTTATAATTAATATAAAGTACATCCGTCTGATATTTTAATTTTTTAAATGAATATAAATTAAGGGAAACTCTATGTATAAATAACTAATTACTTTTTATTTATAAACTTTTCATTATAAATGGCAAGTTCACCAAGTTATTCTTTAATTAATTTTACTTTTTGTATTTATAAAATAAAAAAATACATAAACTGAATTAAATAGTTTTAAAAATAAATTTTATACAAACAAATAAATATGATATATATATATATATGTGTATGTATTTTAAACGAATAGTATTTTTTATAAAATAAAATAAAACTCTATAGAATTAGGCTTGTTATTTGAGAAAATTATATTTTCTTTGATTTTTTTTTATTTCGACATAAAATTATTCTAAAATCTTTTTTATGATTTTTTTTCATAGTTTGTTTTTCCATTTTTTTACTATTTAAAAAAATAAATAAGTAATAATTTTAAAAATAAATTGTAAACGATCATAAATTATGGTTTGCAAAAATTAATTAATAATCTACGAATAAAAATTTCTTAAATTTAAAAAATAACTTGTAAAATTGACTAAAATTGACTATTAATTTTACATATAGATGATACTAAAACTTAAAATTAGTACATAACACGAATTGTTTCTATTGAGAAGTGTTGGAAATGCAAAACAATATTATATATATATATAATGGGCAAATGATCATTTTATTCTAGATAGGCAGGACCATGTGCCAAATTGCACCCTGCCCTGTTGGTAGATAAGAAAGCTGCTGTATGTGTCTCTCAAACCTGATTGCGAATCCAATAATAATACTAACATTTATTTCCACATAAACTATTCGATGTAACTATATATATATATTTGTTCATGAAAATCTGTACATTACTAAAAATAATGTAGTGTAGCCATATATAAGAATGATATATATAATCAAAATTGAGCTGAAGGTACACAAACTTCAATCTATAGTTTTTTTTGTAAATAATATGTATATAAGAAAATTAATCAAATATCTCATGTCTATATTCTATATATATATTAGTTAGGTATTTTTGTCCCAAAACCCTATACATGATTAGAAGGAAAAAGATGTTTATTTTCCTCAGATTATGAATAGAGATATATATCTAATATAGAAATAGTAACTTGGAAAATAACTTCACAAGAAGCCATATATGTAAACCTAACTCTAGTTGAAATTTTGTAAACTAAATAGCAAAATATGAAGATGTTCAACATAACTTATTTGGACTTTATTGACAATACTAAAAGAGAACTTGAAGATTTTTTATTTTTTTTCACGGAGTGTCTTAAGGATAATTAAGAGGGCAACACTAGTAATGTGCATATAACCGCTTCACCGAGTTAGTTCGAAATAATACTGATTCGGGTCAAACCGGGTTTCAGATTTGCTCCGACTTTGAATTGGTTAGTTCGAAATAATACTGATTCGGGTCAAATCGGGTTTCAGATTTGCTCCGACTTTGAATTGTTTTTTTCTCTCAACTAGAACCGATCCAACTCGTTCATAATTAATTTTCATAAAACCAGTTCAGATCGAATCGGTTTAATAGGTCTAGTTTCAAACCATCATTACGCACTATTCGTAACATGTTTACTTCATAAATCAGTTCATAATTAAATAATCTCCACTCAAATAAAGATTTATACATAACTCACACAAAATCACTCCATAAAGTAGTTCAATTATATGGATTTGTTTTCACATATTGGAAATGACATGAGTTATCTTGAAATATCACAATATGACAAAAAAGATAGCAGTGTGTGTGTGATCTCTTAACTATGATGATTACCACCAAGAATGTAAACACCTTCTTCCCTTCAAGACACACATAGTGCTCCCCAACTCACATCACAAAAATATACCCTAATGATGATATGAAAGACCATATATTTATTTATATATGTCCATACACACTCGAAAATGACTCGCATTCCGATCATAATTAAAATCTTTTAAGAAACGTAAACAAAAATATGTTTGATATGTTTCACAATATATTGAAAAATCGGGTGTTATTATTAAAAAATAATTTACCATTGACTTAATTAAAATATGGGTTAAGAACCTATACACCATCTGAAGTTCCACTAATGTTGAAATTTATCGTCTGAAGTTTGAAATGTTAAAATAGACAGTCTCATGTTTCATTTTTGTTGAAATTTGGTGTCTCCGCGCGTATTTTCCTCTCCCTTCAACCATTTTCATCAACCCACTCATGATTCATCACTATTTACATTTTACAAAGTTGCCAAATTTCTCTCAAAACTTGAACATCCAAAAGAAAAGGTTTCCAACAGAATGGTGTGGAGCAATTTCCAACGACAACGGAGTTTGATTTACTTGCGCGGATGTGGCTAGCTTCTTAGGGGACGGTCCCAGCAAGGTGACGAGAAGGGAGTTTGAAAGGAAAGTCAAATTTGACAGTCAGTTTCGTCGGGATAATTAACTTTTCCAAAGTAATCACACCGAAACACCAAATTTCAACAAAAATGAAACATAAGACACTATATTTTAACCCCATACACCAAATGACCAAATTTTAACATTAGTGAAACTTCTTACACTTTATAGATTCTGAACCCTTAAAATATAATTGTAGTGCATTATATGTTTTACTGAATAAAAATACCATAAAACCCAGTAATTTATTATGAATATTGAAAAATGAATTATATATAAAGTGGTTTAATTCATGAAGGCCGACACTATTGCCCAGCCCTACAACAAATATAAAAAGTAATAATCTTAGCCTCTGACACAACACAACAATTGCTTTTCAGTGAATTGTCAGAAAAAGAAAAAAAGAAGGGAAAATAACAAGGCACGTGATGGACATACGCGTGATTCGGGCTCGGTTTTAATTACTTGAACTTCATGCACGCACGAGACCCGTCCGAAACCCAATTTCAAGCTAACCGGGGGAAACCGGGCAAGTTTCGAACTTGCCCGGCATCCCCGGGGGGCTTACCCGGAAAATTCCAGGTAAGTCTAGCTTACCCGGAATTTCCGGGTAAGCTTCCGGGTAAGTCCCAGCTTACCCGGAATTTCCGGGTAAGCTTAGCTTACCCGGAAATTCCGGGTAAGTCCCAGCTTACCCGGAAATTCCGGGTAAGCTAAGCTTACCCGGAATTCCGGGTAAGCTTGGCTTACCCGGAATTTCCGAGTAAGCCTAAGCTTACCCGGAATTCCGGGTAGGCCTAGGCTTACCCGGAATTCCGGGCAAGCTCCACACCCGGGGGGTGTCGCGCACACCCCTCATTTTACCTCGGACGTATACGGAGACCCGATTTTTAACTAACTCCTATGTGTCCGAGACCTATGTTTCAGAGGCGCGCGCGTCCCGTTCATGACAGCCGCCTGAGACGCGCGTCAGAGCCCCTTTTCCCAAAGCTTACCCCTGCATCCCGGTTCACATTTCCACATTGAACCGGGTCAAAACCGGTTTACGGTCCAAGGTTGCCTATAAATAGCCACCTTGGGGGTAAACATTTTCAAGTCATTCCAAAATCACTTTGGGCAAGAGTGGGAAAAGCTCTGACCTCTCTCTAGAAAACCCTCTCTTTCTCTCTCTAGAAGACGACTAATGTTGATCGTCGGAGTGAGCACGCCAAGCACCCCCCCCTCTCCATCGGGACTGCTTGGTAACGCTCCTTTCGCAGGTGCATACGGACGACCTTCCGGAGAGCCCGAAGGACTTGCCCTCATTTGGAAGACGAAGTTAAGGCCCGCGCACGACATCAGAAGGCGGACTTGGCTCGCATCTAACCCGAAGATCTCGACAAGTTATCCAGCGGACAGCCCGCGATAACTTGGTCGAAACACTTGGCGCCGTCTGTGGGAAACGCAACAGAAAGCCTGCGTTACTCAAACGAACAAGCAAGATGGAAAACACATACACCATACACGGAGGCTTCAGTGCAGGGGACGAAACCTCTTACGCAAGGGGCATACAAACATGAGACCCCACGCAACGAGCAGCCACCGCCGATTAAGACAGAGAAAAGAGGACCAGGACGTCCAAGGAAAACTCCGACCCCGGAGTCAAGCATGAGACCTCCTCCGCAGAGAGCTCAGAGAGACCCCCCGCAGAGCCAAAGCGAGGCCTCAGTTGCCTCGTCTACGCCTACAAGAAGCGTACACTCTCGGAGTAACGCGCAAGGGGTCACACAGCAAACCCACGCTCCTCCGGGCTCCGCCCATCAAACCTTCAACACGCAGGAGCAATCGTACGGAATGCCAAATGCTGGGGCATACAATCAGACACCAGAAATGATGGCGGCACTCGAACAGCTGCTTCGTCTGAAAGAGGCCCTGCGCAACCAAGGATACGGGGCGCCACCGCCCCCTCCCGCGCAACAAGCAAATATGCCTCCGCCACCAACGCAGGCGCCTCCAATGAATGCACTTCAGCAGAGAGGCCCTACAATCTCAAAAACCCCGACCTTTCACGGGAATGCACAGCAAAGCAGGCAGTTCCCCCAACAAGGGACAAGACAGGAGCTCTCGCGCTCCTAAACACCCTACCAAGCAGGGCCATTCAATGAAGGAACCTGGAGACAGCCGTCTCAGACATTCCAGGGATATCAAGTTCACTCCTTGCATAGGAAAAATCATTATATAATGGCAAGCCGGGGCTTACCCGGAAATTCCGGTCCAAAACCAGGAACAAGCCACATACGTCACCAACAAAGGCCCTAGCTCCACACGCAGAAAGGGCAAAAAAAAAAAAAAAAAAACCAAGAAAAGCCATCAAAAAGATATCAAAACAAGACTAAGCAAAGCTCATGCCTGTATTCAAAACAGAGGGAGCGCGACGCATGTAAGGAGTTGAAATACCTTCATCAAGGATGTGAACGTACTAATCTATTCACATCCTTGCAAAAAGTCGGGGAATAAGCGGATCATTGGGAATCCTCCCTCGCAAATAAATGCAAGTGTCGGACGTACTAATCTATCCACGCTTCGCAACAATACAAGGATGTGAACGTACTAATCTATTCATATCCTTGCAAAAAGTCGGGGGGTAAGCGGATCATTGGGAATCCTCCCTCGCAAATAAATGCAAGTGTCGGACGTACTAATCTGTCCACGCTTCGCAACAATACAAGGATGTGAACGTACTAATCTATTCACATCCTTGCAAAAAGTCGGGGGGTAAGCGGATCATTGGGAATCCTCCCTCGCAAACAAATGCAAGTGTCGGACGTACTAATCTGTCCACGCTTCGCAACAATACAAGGATGTGAACGTACTAATCTATTCACATCCTTGCAAAAAGTCGGGGGGTAAGCGGATCATTGGGAATCCTCCCTCGCAAACAAATGCAAGTGTCGGACGTACTAATCTATCCACACTTCGCCATCATACAAGGATGTGAACGTACTAATCTATTCACATCCTTGCAAAAAGTCGGGGAATAAGCGGATCATTGGGAATCCTCCCTCGCAAACAAATGCAAGTGTCGGACGTACTAATCTATCCACACTTCGCCATAATACAAGGATGTGAACGTACTAATCTATTCACATCCTTGCAAAAGTCGGGGAATAAGCGGATCATTGGGAATCCTCCCTCGCAAACAAATGCAAGTGTCGGACGTACTAATCTATCCACACTCAGCCACAGCATCAAATATATGAACATACTAGTCTGTTCACATCCTCATAAAGAAAGACAAGCACTTCAACGAGGATCATCCTCCTTACAAAGCCACAGACGACGGTAATACCAACTCATCCACAACCGTCACCAACAGAGATGCAGTTTCCTAAGGAAAACCATCGGATCAAGAAAATCAACCATTCAATAGAGCAACACTCTTACAAAAAGAGAACAAGTCATTGAGACAACGATAAAGGAAGATGCAAAATAATACTTAGTATTATATCTTTCTAACATTTCATGACAGGCATATCTATATATAATATAGCAGGACTCAAAAGTAAAGACATCCAGCCAGCTTAAAAGTCGAGCCCAAGATGCAACCCGTCAAAATCTTACCCATGCAAGGGGAGCAACCATATGTACACATGGAAAAACAAAGAAAGATCAACCTGACCCAACGTCAGGAGCACCAGAACCAAAGACATCAGCCATAAAAACATCTTGCGCTGGGCCTTTGAAAGCACCCCGGCGATCATCACCAACAGGGACGGACGCCTGTCCCGTCAAACCACTCGTTCCACCACTCGCTCGGATCCCTGCAATAGCCCCGAGGGCATAGCCAGTATATGGCCCAGTACTCTGAAAAGGAAAATCGGGGGCAAGAGAGTATATCCTCCTGAAGCAATCCACAGAGAAAGACTCCATGTGATCATCACATGCCTTCTCGAGAAATTTGGAGTAATCAGCTGTAGTAGGAAACTCAACCATCCCAAGCTGATCACCCAGGACAACATGAGACTCCTTAGTCTCCTTCAGCACCACAGCATGTGCCGCCTCGTCAACCTTCTCCTGGCGCAATAAGGTAAACAGCTCCGCCTCCAGCTGAGACGCGCAATCCTGACTTCCCTTGAGATCAGCGGAAGCCTTGGAAGAAGCATCTGAATATGCGCGCGCCTTCTCCAACAACAACACAAGCGCGTCACACACAAAGAAACCAGACAAACATGATAGATCCAACATAAAAAGAAAACAACGTACAGGAGCAAAACCGCGCGAGCGACTCCTTAACACACTTCAAAGCAGCCTCAGGGTCACGGAGGCACTTCTTGCGGTCAGCCGGCGGAACAGACCGCTGAACCACACGCACACCGACGGCAGGTGTGCTCAAGGAAACATCCTTGGAAAAGCAAATAGCAGACTGAGAGTAGGGAGTCCACTCATTCCCGGACACATCCCAATCAAGCCGACACATCAGATCAGACTTGCGAAGAGCTGGAGGAATAGAAACAACTACACATCAAAAGCAAACACATTAGGAGAAGGCAAAACTATACCAATACAACTAGAAGTCAACCACAGTCACCTGCCAAGGAAGGCACCTCCGCTGAACGGCCGTTCCCCGACCAGGGGGCAGGCATGGTCGAATCCGCATACATTGGCCCCTTCCCTTTGTCGCAGGAAGGAGCAAGAGGCATGCCGGCAGACGTCGACCCCTTAGGATCGCTCGGGGAACGGACGTCAGCATCATTCTCTCGGACAGGTACAACTCCCCCCGCCGTAGGGAGTACCAAGCCGGCAAAGACAACCACAAAAAGACCATTAGCATGTTAGCATGGGAAAAGTCTCAACCTTTAAAGGCACAAGTCCCATACCCGGGCTGTCAGGAGGAGTGTCGCCGAGGCCGGGAACAGTCTGAGGAAATCCGCCTGCGACTCCGCCCTGTACACTTGGCGTCATTTCCGGGAAACACAACGACAAGTCATGGCGTACCACTGTTATTCTAAGATCGTCAGTTTACAAGATTTGGGAGAGTCGTGTGAAGCACGTACACCTCCTACCAAACACGCACATCTGCGAAGCGCGTACACCTCCTACCAAACGCGCGTGCATCGACGCTCTAAGAGGAGGAGTAACACCTCTCGCTCAGAAACTAAGTATAGTAGCAGCGGACACTAGGTGCAGCACTGCGCACACAGCATCGCGAGCCACACACATCAACCACATTCATCACAGTCCTTTGCAAGGACATCCAACCCAACGGACCAACTGTCCGCATACAAACAGCTATGGATCCTCCCGCTCGGGAGTCAAAAATCCTTACGCTCATCAAAGGCCTAGGCCACCTACTAATCAAATTTTCATACATTCGTGCAATGTGACACAGGTATTCGAGCGCTCTACAAAGCGACAAGTTCAAGAGCTAAAGAAATCAAAGACATACAAAATTGGTTATAATTACCAAAATGCCATCCGACCACCTTTCGATCAAATTTTATCCTCAAAATGGCTCAAGGCTCCGGGGGCACATACAAGCGGTTCCTTACGAATCCTCCCTCGCAAACCAGGTAGCGGTCGCTAGACACACTCTACCTTGGGGAAAATAAAGTGGCGGTCGCTAGACACACTCTACCTTGAGGAAAACCAAGTAGCGGTCGCTAGACACACTCTACCTTGGGGAAAATAAAGTAGCGGTCGCAGAACGCACTCTACCTTGAAAACGCCAGGTAGCGGCAACAACATGGATAGGCAGTCGCCTCGCCGACCTTTGACCAACGCCATGAAAGGACACGTCGCCTCGCCGACCTCTGGCTTTCTCCCTACCTCGGAAACATCAGGTAGCAGTCATGGAATGCACCCAACTTCGGAACAACCAGGTAGCAGTCGTGGAATGCACCCAACTTTGGAAAAACCAAGTAGCAGTCATGGAGCACACCCTACTTCGGGAGATCCCAGTAACCATCAACATGGGAGACAACTACATATCTACGAGACTCGTTAGTCTCCACTTATCACATAGCGAACACCCTACGAGGGGAGCAACTCCCTGTTCATATCAACCACCATGACGACACCTACTATACGTCGACATCAAGCCTATAGTAACAACATGCATGGCAACAGACAAGGAAAAAATTCTAAGTGTTGGAACAAGCGCACACATACAAGCGCACGCATACTCAGCTAGCACGCATATGGATGGTAGCATGGTCATGAAAGAAAGAGCCAATCAAGGAACATTTGCTAAGTGTTCCACCATGTTAGCAGTCGACATATGACGAGGTGTCGACTATCAAGGAATATTTTCTAAGTATTCCACCATGTCTGCAGTCGACATATGACGAGGTGTCGACTATCAAGGAATATTTTCTAAGTGTTCCACCATCTCAGCACTCGACATGTGACGAGGTGTCGACTATCAAGGAACATTTGCTAAGTGTTCCACCATGTTAGCAGTCGACTATCAAGGAATATTTCCTAAGTGTTCCACCATGTCTGCAGTCGACATGTGACGAGGTGCCGACTGTCAGTGAATTTTTCTAAGTGTCCCACCATGTCAGCAGTCGACATATGACGAAATGTCAACCATCAAGAAATACTTTCTAAGTATTTTCCTATGACGACAATCAATGGCAGTCGACAAAGATCAAACAACGACAACCATGGTGACGAGTCATTAGGCTGGCGCTGTCACGTCACTACAAGCACCTCCACTCTGGGGGCAATACTATATCAACAAGGGTCTCGACTCTCGACACATACGCTGCGAACATACTCCGTTCGTCAACGACGCGGCGGATGCATCACACCTCGCAGGCTTAGGACCCGCGCGTCCGGGATACACGCTCCCTCATAAGTGTGTAGGTAACCCTTTACCTATCTCTACTTTTTTCTAAGTCTTTTAGTACATGACTATGCATCTTTTACACATACGTCATACACACGTCATCGTCATGCATTGCACACATCCATGATTTACATCCATGACTTTTCATATCATGTCCGTTGCATGTGATTTTCCAAACCTGACATCATTTCATTTACCCAAAACCGTCGTCTCGCCGTTAAGACGGCTGTCTCGGACGACGGGCTCCCGGAAACTACCGTATGGCATGAAAAACATTTTATCAAGACTTGCATGATTTATTATCACTTTGATACATTTAGTCGTGGCATGAACTTTCCATATTGCTTGGATCATCGCATAAACCCGAAAAATTTCACGTGTGCTCACGCCTCATTTTTTCCAAAACCACATTTATCATATTACTTGTAGTCTGTTATGCTACTAACCCGTCACACAGTTATCAACCGTGATCATCTCAAAAACTAAGGCAAGAAGCTCGTCTGAGCCGCACGCATCCACCCTTGGTAGGTCAAAACTCAAGGTGAGCGGACGGCCCAAATCACGCGTATACCCTATCTTATAATAGAGTTAAACAAAGGTCAAGCCGTTGTTTAACTCGGGGGCAAGTGATGGACATACGCGTGATTCGGGCTCGGTTTTAATTACTTGAACTTCATGCACGCACGAGACCCGTCCGAAACCCAATTTCAAGCTAACCGGGGGAAACCGGGCAAGTTTCGAACTTGCCCGGCATCCCCGGGGGGCTTACCCGGAAAATTCCAGGTAAGTCTAGCTTACCCGGAATTTCCGGGTAAGCTGGGCTTACCCGGAAAATTCCGGGTAAGTCCCAGCTTACCCGGAAATTCCGGGTAAGCTAAGCTTACCCGGAATTCCGGGTAAGCTTGGCTTACCCGGAATTTCCGAGTAAGCCTAAGCTTACCCGGAATTCCGGGTAGGCCTAGGCTTACCCGGAATTCCGGGCAAGCTCCACACCCGGGGGGTGTCGCGCACACCCCTCATTTTACCTCGGACGTATACGGAGACCCGATTTTTAACTAACTCCTATGTGTCCGAGACCTATGTTTCAGAGGCGCGCGCGTCCCGTTCATGACAGCCGCCTGAGACGCGCGTCAGAGCCCCTTTTCCCAAAGCTTACCCCTGCATCCCGGTTCACATTTCCACATTGAACCGGGTCAAAACCGGTTTACGGTCCAAGGTTGCCTATAAATAGCCACCTTGGGGGTAAACATTTTCAAGTCATTCCAAAATCACTTTGGGCAAGAGTGGGAAAAGCTCTGACCTCTCTCTAGAAAACCCTCTCTTTCTCTCTCTAGAAGACGACTAATGTTGATCGTCGGAGTGAGCACGCCAAGCACCCCCCCCCCTCTCCATCGGGACTGCTTGGTAACGCTCCTTTCGCAGGTGCATACGGACGACCTTCCGGAGAGCCCGAAGGACTTGCCCTCATTTGGAAGACGAAGTTAAGGCCCGCGCACGACATCAGAAGGCGGACTTGGCTCGCATCTAACCCGAAGATCTCGACAAGTTATCCAGCGGACAGCCCGCGATAACTTGGTCGAAACAGCACGAACACACGATTATAAATATGAGTAATGCTATTCGTCATTTGATGTCACCACCTTTGTGACTCGATAAATTTGTGATACATTTAGAACTCATTCGTTTTTACAAAACATTTTTCAAAATATATACATTACTTAATGACTCAATACGATTAAATACAGCACGACAATAGTTATCGCATTAATTATGAGACGCTTATGAACGACTAACATACATTCTATATATATATATATATACTAGTTATTAACGCGTGCGTTGCACGCGCATCGATCATTTAAATGTCAAGATATATAATATATCTTAAGTTTACTAATATTTATAATTAGTCAAAGTAAAATATGGGCAAGTTGATTAGTTGTGAGAAACGAATCTATGTGATAGAGATGAACGACATAAGGCAATTCAAAACATGAGAAAGAGAATAGGGTAATTAAGTAAAAAATTAACTAATGTCTTCAGTTACGGTACTAAGTTAGCCTTATAGTTAGATATATAAATGAGTTGGGTCGAACATTACGTTGGTCATTAACGGCTCAATTGTATCTAACTCATCAACTTGAGGTGTCAACAATGTAAACTTGTTCTTAACTACTTAGAGTTATCAATGGACAAATTTGACATATGCAAACGTAATTATATACAATATCACAATACCAACAAAATTTGATTTAACAAGAAAGATAAAATTAAATCACAAAAATATAAAGTTTAAACTTGTATTTACAAAAATATTTTGTTAACATTAATTAGGTTGTACACAATCTGATTGGATTAACAAATAGAAGAACTAAATTAATAGTTTGAGTCCATAAATATTGGACGATGAGTAAAATGTTATTTGTACGAGGTCAAACTTCAAGAACCACATTTCACCCATATTTTGACTTGTTATATATTTTGATCTATGTGATCGAAAAATCTCAACAACCGGAACATATATCACTCAATCTATATAATTCGTTGAATAAAAAAAATTTACATGTATCCGAAATTTGAACGGAATGAAAATGATATGGCTGACTTAAATTGATATGAATATTGGATTGTAAGTTAATTATAATTACTATGACATGCCGACTAAGCGACCTTAAAAAAATAACAAAATTTAAATAATGATTTAATAATAATAATAAAGATAAATAAATGTTTCTCAAATATAGTAATGAATAAATTATTAATTTTATAAAATATAGGAATTAAATATAATATATTTTTTGTTAATAAAATGAAAAGGTGCAAAAAATGTCTATTGGGGGAAGGACCCAACACAAATAATATATTGGTATATAGATATATATATATATAATAATATGATCGTATGAATCCTTTATAGAATCTCAAACATACATTATATATCATTAAGCTCTATTTATGTTTCTTTTAAATAGAACATAAATCATATATATATTTTGTATAAATTATTCTTTTTGGTCACATTATAGTTTGTGAATTAAATTATTGTAAATTTTTAATTATTAGTTGTGACTTTTAAAAGTCTCAAATTTTTAGCGTCAATTATATATATATATATATGTTTGACCTTGAAATTAGAGATCACATCTTTCAAGTCTGATAAACTCGAATCCTTTTTGCTAAATCTACAATGTTTTGTGGGGATATATAATTGAAAATAAGTGTAGTGACTATAAATATTAAGTCCTCACCATGATGGAAGGTTTATAAATATATATATATATATATATATATATATATATATATATATATATAGTAATAATTAATCATATTGTATCATTTGTTTTCATTATCAAAATAAAGCTCTTCCTCAACTTTCAAGCTAGTGGCAAAAAACAAAACTTGCAAAAATATATACATATATAAATAAAAACTTTTTTTTTTTTTTTTTTTTCATTTCATGCGAAGTAACTTAGTGAGTCTTTAAGAAATCGAACTCATAATATGTTTATTTTACACCTATAATAATATTAATTTACATCAAGTCATGCTATAACAAGTAAAATGTTAAATTTTCTTTTTCATTTCTAGACTCGAACATAAAACATCTAAATAATGAACGAAACAGTGAATCATTATCTGTAACCGTATATAAATATATAGTATATATATATATGTAACAAAGAGCAAGATAGAGGGAGATAGAGAATAATGGAGAGAGAGAACCGAGAGATATACAGAGAGTGCCTCCGAAACCATGCAGCTAGCCTCGGCAGCTACGCCACCGACGGCTGCGGCGAGTTCACCGTCGACGATACCTCCCCGGCCGGCAGCTCCTCCCTCCACTGCGTCGCCTGCGGCTGCCACCGCAACTTCCACCGCAAGGTCGTCACCCACCCCTCCCCCGCCCTCGCCTACAGCAGCCGCGGCCGGGACCTCGACTACATGGCTCTAGCGGCGGCGGCGGGTGCGGCCGAGTCGCCGTCGTCGGAGAGCGACAGGAGCGGCGGCGGGAGCAAGAAGAGGTTCAGGACCAAGTTCACGGCGGAGCAGAAGGAGAAGATGCTTGAGTTCGCGGAGAAGCTGGGGTGGAAGCTTCTGAGGAAGGATCTAGAAGATGAGATCGATAAGTTCTGCCGGAGCGTGGGGGTGACGCGACAGGTGTTTAAGGTTTGGATGCATAATCACAAGAACAACTCTTCTAATTCTTCCATGTCAGCTTCCACGGGCAATGCCTCTTCCCTCACCACTCAGTAATTACAACACGTGCGCAATATATATGAGACCCTAATTAAATTAAAACATGTGATTAATGTTTAGTTAAGTTTCGAGTTTACACCGATCCGATCCAATCATTATATGACAAGTGTCCGTATGCGTTAGGTCATATCGAGCTAAATGAAACCCTAAAATTAGATACTTGTCGAAATGTGATTGGTTGGGTGTAAAACTAATTAAGCTTATCTAAGAATTTTTCCATGACATGTATATCCTTCATTTGAATCTATATATATAGTTATGTATATGATGGCATAGGGTAAGAACTATGTCTCTAAAGTGTGATTAGATTTTATATATTGTGGTAATTAGTGTTTTGGAAGGTGAATATAATAATGGGTTGTTGATTGATTGTATTGGTGTTCTAATCTTTTTTTTTATTCGTTAAGATTCTTGTTTTTACTCTGTGCTTGTTATTGAAAGAAGTATCTTCTTATGTATATACTTTTGTGGGATTTCCATATTTGGAATGCTTTACCTTTTGGATATGGTTTATTGTTAAGTAAAGTTGTTTCTTTAGTGGTAACTGAATATCTAATTTGGTAATACAAATTGCAATGGGCTAAATCTGAAATGATCATATGTTTATATACATAGATTTATTAGGTCATGATTTATTTTTATTTTTTAAATGTTGTAATCATCAAATATTATTCTTATTATTTCATTCCTTGAATGAGAAAAGGATGCTTGGATAGAATTAGGGTTGGGTATTGAACCGGTCCGGCCTAGATCCGACCAGAATAGAAATTATTTAAAACAATTCTGGTCAGACAGTAAACCAAACAAATTGACTCTAGTTTATGGAAAGAACTGGGTTGGTTCGAATATGTTTCGAACTGTTTTGTAAAAAAAATAGTTCCAAGCCAGTTTGAATCGGGTCGAATAGTTTCTTTTAGATCTTTATTAAATTATGTAAAAAAAAAATTTCGAAACTGGTCTCTGTTTGATTTTGACTGATCAATATACTCGTAAATTGGTACTACTGATTCAACATTTTAAGAACAAGTCTACTTGAAACCAGTCTGAATCGAACCTGTTCCAAATTAATCTAGTCGGACCAGTTTAAAAGCACAACATGAGATATAATCAATAGAGTAAGTTAATCCATAAGAATTATGATATATATCTATTTTATCTTACTAGATTTTTTTGTCCCGCAGAATATTCTAGGTTATACATTAGAATAATCTCTATTTGCACAGATCAGCCGTAAAAATAAGGTGTTGGGTATGAATATTTTTTATTACGATGAGATGAATGCCTAGCTAGCTAGGTGGTCATGAGAGCATGGATGCAAGTGCAACATCAATTATTGATGTGAGCATAACCGACACTATTGCATTATAGTGCCGGTGCCCTACCTCTTTAGCTTTCACGGTGAGCTAGCTCCTTTTTGGGCCAAACTCATAAAAAGCTTCAATCACTTCTGAAAATTAAAATACAGCAACGATATGGTATGCAAGAATCCAACAGATCGTTAATTAGTGTAGTACGGCTGGATGGTTTGTACATGATTAACACGTGACATAATAGGGTATATATGATGAAGTCATATATAACGATCGATTCTAGCTTCCTTAGCTTGTATTTATTTATATATATAGTTTCCCTCGGTGCATTTTCTTTTTGTATAATTTCATCTCATTCTAATATATGCTTCTTCTGTAATTCTATATCAATAATCTAAGATATTCAAGACGCAATACAAATTCTTGTTTAATATAATAATATGATACCCAAACCTGTACTGTCCAGGTCTTTGTTAGCATATTATACATTTGAATAACCAGCGTATGAACTAGTTTTGTTAATATAGTATCAACATATTAGTATAGTCAAGATGCAGACCCATTAGGCACCTGAAAGAATTGATTTTAACCAAGTTATCCAAAGATTCAAACTCCTAACCCCGGATATGCAACAATATCCGACAACTTCCTCTATTTATAAATGTTTTAAGGCACAACTCAAAAGAGTTTAAAGGACATAGACACGACCGTCTGGGCCTTGTCAGGTCAAAAAGTACTTTGTCTATTGGGGTTCGGCCCTTAAACTCTATGCAGTAACAAAACCTTTTTTTTTGGTCAAATGCAGTAACAAAACCACTACACTTGTATAATTAACTTCATCACACAATATTGGATTATTAATAACCAAATTGCTATTAACATTGATTTGATCACAAATCGCTATTCGAATTTTAATTTTTAAAATTATCTACTTAACTCTTAATTTTCTTACAAACAAAAAATGAGCATAGTCTAGCATATGAAGTCTCTTCAAGTGTACCAAACATAGATTCGGACATATATTGAAATGATTGCACTAAAATAGCTTTCATTGATCGTTCGCTTAAATGAAAACGTTAAAATAGAGCGGAAGTCTACACAAGAAAATACCCAACATGAACATAACATACTCATTTTTTGTTCAATTATATCAATTTGCTCGTAGCTGAAAGTTTGGTATTTAACTTTTTAAAAATAAAATTCAGATAGCAATTTAAAATCAAGTCAAATCAAAGTTCATGTAAGCAATTCAATTTGGTTATTAACCCTACAATATCTAATCTTGCTGGCCATATTGCACAACAGAGACATCATGGAGTTGAAGTTATCAAAGTTTGGCGAGATTAAGTATGCAACCATAGACAATGATCTCGGTCGTTGCCAAATTGAGAAACGTTTATGCATGGCAGAATAAGAAAGCATTGAGGGCTTTTACGAAGCAAGGCAACCCCCACAAAATCGTAAACATTTGGAGAAAATTTCCATAGCCTGCATTATAATGCTTGGTGGTATCACTTAAGTCTCAGCCTTTTGGGGGATATACATCTGGTGAAGAATTTCAAGAACCGATGATTAGGGGAAAACCGCGCTGTCTCAGCTTTATGCAGGCAAATGCATAAGCGGAAAGCACAATGGTGTTAGACAGTGGTGTTGTGTAGTGTGGTGGGTGGGTGTAAAAGTATGTCCCGCGCAAAAAAGAAATTCATCATGGACAAGTTTTTCAGTCAACCAATTAACCGAAGACCGAGCTTCATAGGGTTCTTCAGGTTTTATGCTTCACAGCCAAGGCTGCTGCTCGGTACCATGAAGCTGCAGCCATAGCACCCGGGTCTGGTGCAGTAGCCAGAATATCTGCTGCTACATAGGTGGAGCGCCCAGCCTGCACAATAGAACATCCATCTAAGATTTCGTGTTCATACAATGTAGTATGGATTTTGGTGTGATTATGCATGCAATGAGGATGTCAAAAAAAACTAGAAACTGCGGTAGGGATGATAAATTGTAGAGGCACGGTAGGAATCGTGATTTGTGAATGAAGAAGCAAAGAGAGCAACAGCAACCTGTGCTTGCATGTTCTTGGTGGACTCAGCTCCGGCTAATGCTGCTTCTGAGGACAGGATAAAAGCAGTGGATGGATCATCTCCAGCATTTAGTCTCTGTCCGAGTGAAGAAAACCCGACTTCAGATTTGGGACAAAAATCTGGTATTGATGTACGTATCAAGGTGCTATTGTTGTTTCTCTTTTTCATTTTTTTTATTAGCTTACCTCTTTAAGAACTGTGGACGCTGGGATTAGGGCATCCAGCAGTGTCCGATAGCCAGCACTAGCCCCACCGTACATACTGACTGCAGTAATGGCAGCATCTAAGGCTTCCACCCCTGAATCAAAGCAACACCATCAAGTTGGTTGCATTTTAATCCGTAAAATATTTAGGCTGATAATAGGGTGTCATCTTACATTCTTTTGCTGTAACTCGGACATTAGGTTTCAGTTGAGCATATGCAGCCTTGCACAGAATCAGATACCTGGAGAAAAAGATGGAAAAGAGGAAATTCAAGAAATGAGGGGACATGATGTTACTGAACGATTAGTGTGCATATTTTGGAAAGTTATATACAGGATTCCGCTAGTTCCTCCCATTA
Source organism: Clarkia xantiana subsp. parviflora (assembly GCA_036873135.1). Taxonomy (NCBI): domain Eukaryota; kingdom Viridiplantae; phylum Streptophyta; class Magnoliopsida; order Myrtales; family Onagraceae; genus Clarkia; species Clarkia xantiana. Next base: position 12,436,901 of record JAPTYO010000010.1, on the reverse strand, counting down.
CTCTCTTGATTGATGATCCAATTTCATTCACTGTCTCAGCAGCATCATTCAGAGGATAACTGTGGAAAATAAAAAAGGAAGGTTATTTTAATAATTCAAACAAGCAGAAGCAGAGCATAAGTCTTCTAGCTATGGTTTGAACACAGCTCAGTGGCTAACAAGCACTACTAAGTTCTCCACAATAATCAGCCCTCTATTTTACTGATATTTCAAAGCAACGGCAGAAAACCTTATAGATAAGTACATGCAACTCCGCACATACTTTCAGAAGAGCAAAATCACTTACTACTTTTTCATGTAATCAAGGACAGCTGTTGCTCCTTTATACATCTGCAGATGAAAGAGAGAAGTTTATGGCGTCATTCACACCCGGAACTTCGGGAGATGCAAAAAATAACAACAACAATGAAGACTGAGGCTGAGAGAGAAAGCTCACCGTCGATCCACAGTCACCATCTCCAACTCTGCTATCCCATTCATTCAAGTCGTCTTTGATATCCAAAATCGCCTTACAAGCAGCTTCAATTGTCAACTCCAGAACATATCCCTGATGAGTCAACTCTACTGGCCGACTCAGTGACTAATCAAGCAAACCATACATAACAACTGTTAGAGATATAGGATATTCTCTAACAATAACTTTTAATCAGGACATCAGTTTAAAATTAATAGTCAAATTTCTGTTGAGGTCTGAAGATGTAGCAGAATATTCATGGCTTTCATTTATTTATCAGTAAGTGACTTTACTAAAAAAGCTGATTAGATTGGCATAACATGGATTTGAACCTTGCAATCTGATTCCTCTTATATTAGTAAAGCTGTTGTTCAAGCTAATATTTGTACAATCTCTTAGCACCTTTATAGCTAAATATTAGTAATTATATGAGAAACAATATGTTTCATTTTATACGGGCATCCATGGAGTGTTTCTCTAAAACATGTCATCTTGCAAATAAGAAAGATGAATCTTCACATACCTCTTTATTTGTAGCTGGAGAAGCTGGAAGTGGGATAGGGATCTTTGCAGGGGGACGATCACCTGATACGGAGTACATTAGGATACTACAGTTGCAAACTTCAGGAATGGTAAATCCTCCTACAGACTACTAATACATTGCGTTTCGAGTTGTTTCAACAGTAAAAATAAAATAAACTGCTAACTTCATCTCACATTTTGACTTATCTTGAATGCGATCCATGTGAGAATTTTTCAGTTTACACAACATAAAATCAGCTACTAGATAAATTTTGAAACCAACCAGCAACAGCTACTGGCCAATATGGAGCCTTGGTGACTGTATCCAGCCTCTGTAAAATTGATGGCTCCGACTTCATAATGGTGACTGAGAAACCTAATTGTATCGTAAAGATCAGAAGAATTGATTAAATTTCATATTTCGAAAATTAATCACTTCGTAATTAAATAAGTATGTATGCAGCTAGCAACCTGCCATGTCAAGGGAAGTCATAAAAGACCCTGTATATACTCTATCAACAGCCAATCCATGTTCCAGCTGTAACTTGGGGACGACTTTGCCTGATGTAACCATGAGCTCCATCAAAGGGGTAGCACCTAACCTGCAAGCAGTAACCAGAAGAGATAAAGTTACAATTCCTAACTCATGAAAGTGGGGAACGTGAATAAGGATCACAATTATGCCTCACCAGTTCAAATTAAATATTTTAAATTGAAATGATGCAACTAAACAATACATTAAGTAAATTCATGTAACATCCAGCAATATATAGAAAAGACTTGTATGCTGAATTGCCAATGAGTTTTTCCTAAAGATCATGTTAATCGCTAATTCATTGATGTATCAAAGTAACTTTTATTTCTAGTTTCAACAATTATACGGCAGTTGCAAAGAGAACTCTTAGGTATAAACCATTCTTGCCCATTTTGCTAATTTGGACACACATGCCCTCTTAATATATTCAATAACCTTTATATATGGTATAAAGGTAAGTACATGACCGAAGGGGATTAGGCCACCTACCCATTGACCATGACCACCACTCTATTACCTCCTCTAATTGGAACATAGCCAGTTTCCTGCAAATAGTTATTCAGATTGTCAAGGAATTTGCCATGGCTGACAAGTAAAGAACGAGCAACCACAGCTATTCGTTTTAGTGAATTGAGGTAACATTTCTCATGTAAATGCAGGCAACTACAGAGGCAACTACAACTCGAAAGCAAAGGAAAAATTGGAAGTTTGTGGGTCTTTAAGAAGGAAGCCTCTCAGGGATACTACTCTGAAAAGTAGAACGATGTGATACAGAATACAGGAAAAACAAGTAAACCATCATGTTACATGATGGATATTTAGACATACGGGTGAAAGAATCTGCTGGAGAACATGAGACACTATGACATCCACTGGCTGAAGATCAGCGACAGCAGCACCAGGTTCTCCATGCTGGAATTAGAAACCACAAAAAGTTTTCTTAGTTTGCTTGATTATAAAGCAAGACCAAGCAAGAAGTACTCCCAAAAAAAAAGGACTGGACACATAAAAGAGGATATACAAGAGAATAAGGGCTAAAGGCTTACAATCCCTAAACCAAGTTCCATCTTTCCAGGCCCCAACCGATCAGAGGGGATTTGTCCTGGCAGCGTGCAATCTGACAATGCCACTCCCATTGTTCCAACCAGCTCAGATGCATGTCTTGCTTCAGCAGCAACATCAGCAACAGAGAGACCTGCTTCGGCAGCCGCTCCAGCAATCTTCAAAGAATTGTCCAATATGGAAATGTCAAGCAGCAACATCAAAATAGAACGATTCAGAAAACTTAATTTGCTGTCAATGACCTAAGCACCAATAAACACATGCAATAGCTCCATCAAATATTCTAGCTCAAACTATACAAGATTAAATGAGTTATGGGTTGGCAATATATTATGGTGCAGTCAAGAAAGGTATCTACATAGAGATTATTCAGGTAGAGGGTCCCTATCCCGCTTGAGTTCATACAATCTTTCTTTAGCACTATAACAGAATAAAACTCGATAGTACCACACAGTTATTATTCAGGTCCAATTAAGAGAGAATCTGACCATCAATCAGCCCATACCGGTCTAGAATTATATTCAATATTAAGAGAGCATCTGACAATCAATTATCTGACCTGTTTTCTCCTTTTGCACAGATAATGTCAAACATAGGCCACATAAAAAATGGCAAATCCACTTCCCTAGCTATGTCATTTCATGCTACATCTTTCTAGATTTATTCATGGATGCCTAATATTCCATTTAGGTGGTGGCGGTACTATACTGGTTCGCGTCAAGGAAATGAGGAATGATTGCTCCAATAGCAAGCACAAACTGAAGCTTCTGGCATTTTCTTAAGTTAGTCTTAGCACTATTTCCAGCCTTCCCTATTATTTACAAATTCCTACAAAAATCTACTTAACAGAGCAGGAGGATCCATCTACTGAAGAGCAACAGCTGCATACCAATTGCTTTTAACTGTTGTCATGTGCACAACGTTAAAAGATAAAAATAATAACCAGCTGCATTCAGGATGACGTTTTTCCACAAGACGACAAATTATTCCATTTCCATCAGTAATAGAGAGCAGAAAGGGTTTGAACACCAACACCATAAGACTGAGTATAAGGTTTCCCTGAAAGACAATAACATAGACCAATGTGTACATATATCTTCTATGTATATACAAACGTTGAAGCTAATACTAACTAGTGTTATTTGTTTTTGAATTATTCAAAGAAGTAAAAAAGAACAAAGAGGACTGGAGGTACCTTATTGACTAGAATAATTCCTGCCAACCCTCTACGGCCTACTGTACCTCGGCGGGGAGGTAAAGCACAGTCATCCCCAACAATCACAGTCTGCACAGTACTCAAGCTGTTCAAACATGCTCTCATTCTAAAAGTAGAGTTTGAATGTCAAAGAAATAAATGCATACCTCTACTTTATAGCCTTCAGACTTAGCTTGTTCAGCCGCGAGACCAAAGTTCAAGCGATCACCTGTGTAATTCTGCATGTTCAGATTCAGTAAGTCATTGTGTTCCAGAGATTAAAAAAAGGTGCATAAACAGGTTGCTGGTATAAAAGGTAAAGAACAATGAATTCTAAGGAAAATTACCATGACTATAAGCAGACATCCCTTGGAACCGGTTACAGCTCGGATTCCCTGCAGTTAAGTAATGATAAATATAATCTACAAAAGCTGATCACTATGAAAAATAATAAGCAACTAAGAAGTCTACAGTCATCATTAACTAATGCCACACTCCCTGTTCAATCATTTCCAAAGGAGATAAAGGAAGCAATAGACAACAAAAGGGAAAGAACATACTGCAACAATTGAATCAACGGGAGGGGAAGCAAAAACATCTCCACAGATTGCAGCTGTAAGCATTCCTTCCCCAACATAACCAGCTTGTGCAGGTTCGTGCCCACTTCCACCTCCTATAATATGAAAATACCATAACTAAAGAGTGCCAGATTATACTAAGGCAAGAAGTGGCACCTGAAGCAGTAATACCAAAGACAACAGACCTAGATTGACTAAACACACTTCTTCTGTTGTGAAATTCGACATGTTCGAAGGAATTGCTAAATGCTAACTACAAATCATTAATTCACAGATGGTCCATAACCATATAAATTCGAATAAGGAGTAGCCTCTATACAAATAAAAACCGACTTTATAATTTTATATAATATAATATGGTCAATACACCGTCATGAGCATTTTGAGAGAAAACGTCAAAATCAGTTGATCATCTTCTATAATGTGATTCATCACATCATCACCTATTAACCACATTCTAGATCTGAACAACTACATGCAAAAGTATATGCGGACTTGCATTTGATAGTCAAATAATTGAGCATGAGCATTTAGATAAAAAGAAACAAGAACAAGATACGCATGATAAGCTTTTATAATGTAGTAAAGAAATAAGAACAGATTCTTGATCTGACTTACTGATAAGCTTCACTTGATGCAGTAAAAAGGAATTAATCGTCCGATTCAATTAATCATCCGACTCAATTCATCGTCCGTCATGCAAACAGCAAGTGTTCAAAACATTTTTACCACTTGGCTTATATCCTAATACTTTGGCTAATCTCCTCCGTCTTCAGAATTCAGAAAATTAACAGATATCGGAAAATTAGAGTAAATTCAACAATGCAGCTACAGAACTATTCGGATACAAACCTGATATTACGGCGACTTTATCATACGTGCCATTCAGAGCATCAGCTCGCAACACAGCCTTCACCTATATCCGATCATAAGCAAACTCTAAGCTCAGCAACAGCTTCATGTAGACAATCAAGGAAACAGAAACTCACTAGCAGCCACAATCACCTCAGGAAAGCCATCTAGATACTCCAATCCTGGATAGGTCTCCACAAGTCCTTCGATGTAATCGGTAACCGCATCTGCACCATCGAAACCAAAATGTCGAGTGATTTTCGCGAACTCTCCGGATAAACCGTCGATAAAGCCGGAGAAGTCAAAGACAGCAACGCAGACACAGAAACTGAATTGCATGAAGAAAATGCGGAAGGCATACTGTTAGGATCGTTCAGGAGCTTCTTGGCTTGGTACGCCATGGCTGATCGGGCCGCGATTATAGCCCTAGCAGTGCAGAAATGCCGGAGATTACGAGCTGAGCGCAGTGAGAAAGCGCCAACGAGAGAGGAGAAGGGGGAATGAGAAAGTGGTTGAATTAGGTGGTGAGTCTCTCTATTTATATAGGAAAGGGGAAACAGATTATTTTCGCCCAGAGTCCAAATGCACCTACATAGTAACACTGAGGTAAAGAAAGCTCTTGTGGCGCGCACGCTTAATAACATGTAGGCTAACTACTTTACATTAAAAAAATAAAAAAATAGGCATATAATAATTTTATTTATTAGCCGTAATTTAATAATATAAATATTTTTTTGAGCACTAATTCCTAATGTTTTTTTAAATATATATTTGACATCTCTTTGTGAATTAAATATATATATATATATATATATATATATATATAAACTAATCATTAACACGTCATTAATTTTTAACTTATATTACCGTAAATTATTAATTCGTGCTCACGTAAGTTGTTAATTGTTATGGTAAAAATGGGCTTAAATCAGTGCAAAAGGGCCATGGTGAGATAAGTGGTCATTTTGCTTAGAATTAGGGCCGGTCTAACAGGCCTTGTAGTACTATTTCATTTTTTTTTTCCAAGATATGTAGTATTATTTGGGTAGTAGCCTTTTGTAATTTTTGTTTTGGGCCGAAGTTATAATTATGCTTAATTATATTAATTAGTAGTTAAGTGATAATTTCAAATATCCAACTAATTAACTTAATTAATTAATAGTGATAATATTTATTAATACTAATATATCGGGACCTTTCTACAATGCTCTTGGAGCACCATGCTTTTGCCACTAATTTTTTTATTTTTCTATTGCCCTAAAGGTGAACCCCATAGGGAAATTGATATTATTAATAGTATGATACACATCTTAGGTGTAGTTTAAAAAATTCATATTTTTTCATACTTTTAAAATTTTACTTATGTTACTATTAAGTCCACCATAATATTAAAAAAAACCAAAAACATGATGCTCCCAAAGCATGGTAGAAAAATCCAATATATCGACCACTAATGTTAAATTTGTTTTCTTTTCTAGGGTTTATATTTCTTTTCTTTCTTATAAATTGTTAGCTTACTTATGGTCAACATTTTACTAGCTTTACTTATAATTAAATTATAACACTAATACAAATAATCAAAATTATTCATCTATGACTACTCTAAATCATCTCCAACAACGTCAAATAATTAGTGAAGTGCACTAGTCAACACGATTTTTTTTCAAACACCACGATTGAATATAAACGTTTAATTAGTAATTTTAATATACAAAAGTTTGAAAAAAAAAGTAAAATTTAAATAAAAATTTATGATGAAAGGTCAATTTAAATATAATATTTGAAAAAAAAAATTATAATCGATAGTTGAATTTTTCTACCATGCTTTGGGAGCACCATGCTTTTGGTTTTTTTAATACTATGTTGGACTTAATTGTAACATAAGTAAAACTTTAAAAGTATGAAAAAATATGAATTGTTTTAACTACACCAAAGATGTGTATCATACTATTAATAATATCAATTTCCATATGAGGTTCACCTTTAGGGCAATAGAAAATAAAAAATTGGTGGCAAAAACATGGTGCTACAGAAGCATGGTAGAAAGGTCTTCTTGAAAAATCATAATATTATATAGATCAAGGACTTTATTGGTTATCACAAGTCACAACACTACTCTGATCAATTTCACCTTTCTGAAAAGTTCAGGAACAAATAGCATTAGGCGGTTCAGATAACCGGAGGCAGAGGCTCCTCAAATAAACCACCGCCGGCGGCGCTACCACCGAGAAGACACTCGCTGATATCTTACTCACAGAGATAACCGATGTCGGATGCTTACGAGAGAGCCAAGGCAGGGAGGCTGTCATTCAAAGGAGGAGGCCTTGCCACCCGCAGCAAATCCATTGATAAGAAGCATAAGAAGAAGAAGAACAAATCCAAGCCCCAGGATGAAGCCGTTCTCGGTGCTATTGCTGACGGCGAGGAGATCGAGAATCTGAGCACGAACGACGGCGCCAGCGGTGCGGGACAGGACATTTACACTATAGACGCTGCGAAGAAGAAGAAGTACGAGGAGCTTTTCCCCGTGGAAACCAAGAAATTCGGTTACGATCCCAAGTTCAAGGCGAAGAACGTTGAAGAAGCGCTCGACGATCGCGTCAAGAAGAAGGCCGACCGATACTGTAAATGAGCCAGCTTGAGTACCTGCCTAAGGTTCGATTCTGTATCTTTCTCTTGACAATCGTTTTAGGGTTTCTGTTCAATTGAAATTTCGATTTCACTCCGATTTCAATTGAAAGTAGGATGATCTCCTTGTTCCTAGTATATTATATCAGTACAGGCTATAAATCATATAGAGCAAAAACATACTTCGGTTTCGCCAGAACTTACCTGAGACTCTGAGAGATTGAATGGTAACATCGAATTGAGATTGAAGCTTATCTTTTGGTAGTTGTGGTTCATTCATCTGCTGGTCTTAATGTCTTAGGATCAGATATGCTCTATCCAATTTCTAGCCGCATGATGAGTTTCAGCATAAAAAATTAATCGATTAAGGAGTGCTGCTGAATGCTGAAACAAAGACACTGTTCTTGCTAGTAATTCTCCTACTTGTTTACGTAATGAAGCTATGAAGCTCGACTTGTATAAGATAAATGGTGAAGTTTAGAACCTAAATGAATGAACAAAATATTGCAGCTGATAGCAATGCTACAAAAACTGCTTGCATAGCGCCAGTTGGATATCAGTATGCATATCGAATTGTTTGCAGAACAATTTAATAGATATGGCTGTAGTACATCCTTTACAAAAATATATAAGAAATTGTTAACTCTTGCATAAATATCCCGGAATTTGCAATGTAATACTTCTAGGAGTAATCTAGTGGGGCTAAGCCCTATAGTATGCTGATCCTTTCTGCTTACAATCAATACTTAGCTCCTGCATACGTGTCCATTGATTTGATCTTCCAAGTTGTTTTTGCTAATCATTTTGAAAATGACAGAAGTTTCTTTAATGAAGACTGGACGAACATGTTTTGTGCTATTTTTGTTAGTTTGAATTTTTACAGTTATCTCCTGTATAGCCTCACACTTGAGAATGGTAGTCTTTTTGTTTAAAGTGAATGCTGTTTCACTCTGCCAACGATAATGCAAGTCTAAACCCTAACCGAGGTCGAGGTGTTCAAGCTTAGTAAATTGCTAGGTCAAGTAACTTTTTTCTTATAACAATGGTGTAAAGTTAAACCTTTATCGTGTTAATCTAAGCAAAACATTTTAGGGTTTGCTGCAAGTTTCTGATTCTGCTTGTTTGTACATTCTGAATGGGATCTGATTGAATGTGATGATTCATTGTAGGTACAAGAGGTGGTGCTGTGGAATCTCTTTTGAAGCCCCATAAACATGTATGATGGAATATCTGGAACTAAATCCGAATCTCGGGTTTCTTCTGCATATGCTGTCTCTGTAGCTTACTATGCTGTTGCATGTACTAGAGATTCAATGACAATCATGTAATGTAGATTTCCCTGGATATTGGATTTGCCATTTTGCTACATTTGTTTGGAAAACTTGACAGGGTGCTTATCTAACTTTTCTTGGCAACCAAAATCGGTTTGTCATAAATATTTTTTCATTCTCGGGGCTTTAATGGGTACCAACCAGCTATTGTTACTTTGAATACTCAAATCCTCATAATTAGTTGGACTAACTGATAAGACGAATTACGTTACTAAAATCGTAACAAATTTGAATTTCGCTGAAAACGTCTCCTCATATAGAACTTTGATCTTAACGGTAAGCATTTTTATTATTAAAAAAAAAAACTTTGAACACTCTAAAGAGTCTAAACCCCTCATAGTTCTAATTGGACTCATTCCAATCCATATTTCCGTAACAATAATAAATGTTTCTTACACATACATATATCGAGATGCATAATTTATGCCTAATTAATTAATCCTTTCTTTCACACTAAAAAGAACGTAATAGAGAGGAAGAGACTGAGCAGCAATTGAATTCGAAGTTACCTTGTTCACATTTGCGGGAAAGCTTAGCGGACCATTGGAATGAAGCCCCAAGTAAAGAGCAGCGATCGCCACAATCTGGCCGAAGCCGGCGGAGAGAGCGGCAGTACCAGCCGAGAAAAGAAGCGCCGGCGACGAGATGTGAGTACTTCATAGAAATTATAGTTACGTAGCGCTGTTCGGTTATGGAGCTCATGGTGTTCGATGAAATGCCAATGTGCATGTGTGCGGTGCAGATTCTGGAGAAGAAGAAGTTAGTCGATGGACTGATAAAATCAGCTTATGCTGACAATGACCATCTGGCTCCCTTCCCGTCCTTCCGGCATTATACCAGAGATGGTATTTGTTCCTTATACATATTCTTGTTGCTAATGTTGCTTCCGTATCAATTATCATGATATTGCGGGCGGTTATATAACTCTGCTGTCCTTGATTATTACAGAATATGATCCTGCAGTTCTGATTTAGTACCTTATATATAGTAGCAATTTGATGCAGCAGCTGGTTGGTGCTCTAAATAGAACTACGTTATTGCTAACCAAATCGAGATCACTCTTACAGAGAATTGTACTTATATAGGCTTGTCTGCATTCTTGCAACTCGGGCATGGGAATCGGTTATCTGCTTCTCTTAAGCAGTACATTCAAAATCTTCTTAAGGTAAAGGCTTTACCTCGGTATTGTTATTTTCTTTACCAGAGCGCTAACTTGTGAAGCAATTCTCTTCAATTCCTTGAGCCATTGACAGACTAACATGGAGGGTCCCTACGGAACTGAATGGCCCGACGAAGAGAAGGTGAAGCGCAAAGAAATGGTTGCTCCAGAAGCCCTTTACATATTTGTGCATGAGAGCCTTGATTCTAGTGCTAATGGGATGTTGCCAGTGTTGGATAATAAAGCTGATCTTAAGAAAACCACTGGGTATACGGGTGTTGCCAGTGTTGGATTTATACACTATCGATTTGTAGTTGAAGAGGAAATACCTGTCCTCTATTTGTATGAATTGCAGCTTGAACCTCGTGTTCAAGGAAAAGGACTCGGTAAATTTTTAATGCAACTGATTGAGCTAATTGCTCGGAAGGTACTTTCTCTTCCTTGCCATTTTCCACTGAATATGTTAACTTCATGCACCTAAGTAGTTGGCTAGTGAACCTGAGTCTTCTGATGGATATTGTGAACCAGCTCTCATGTTGGTTCATGTAGTTGTGTTAAAATTGCATCTTGACCTATCTTTCCTATTGATGAAAATGGATGTATAACTTACTTTAGATTATTGCAAGCTTCCTGTAGAAATGGATTTGCATTTGAAAGTTTTTGGAATAAGTACAAATTTACGCAATTCTACTACTAATGAAGCTCTATTTTGAGACCTCTATTTTAAGTCTTAACTACTTTGATAGCGATACTAATTCTTTCTTTATACTAAACAGAAGCAAATGGGTGCTGTAGTACTAACCGTGCAGAAAGCTAATTCATCAGCTATGAACTTCTATACAAGCAAGCTTGGGTAATTCTCCTATTTAAATAACTAATTTTGTTATATCCTAGACCTTCTAATACAGTAGTAGAACTATCGTCTAGAGGATAGTTTTTCACTCATTTCTGTGTGTAAGATATGCGTACATCCTATGCAAAATGTTAATACTCTTTCGATTATCTAAAATTTCTGTTTTTTGACACTTCACCCTGTTGTTCCAAATTTAAATGCGACATTACTAGATAACGTAATACATCCGTCCTGTGAATTTTTAATTGCACTTCTACCAGATTTTAGTTGGTCTCAGTCCCTACATACTATTAGACACACCAAACCAAGTTATGTTGAGTTGTAAATCACTACGTGTTATTGCAATCATTATATTTTTATTTGAAGGCTCATGAATCCCTCCCTATTGGCCTTTCTTATCTAGTTCCCGGTTCGTGGTTTCTGATCATTCTGTATTGCTTGCAGATATGTTGTATCCGCTATGTCACCATCGAGAGTAGATCCATTGGTATTCTATTGCTCTGTACTTCATGTTAACTTACTGAACTCTTTTACTTCCTAACTTATAACCTCATCTCAACAGCTAGGGACTAGAAAGAGCTATGAGATTCTTTGCAAAGCATTTGATCCTGAAGCAAAAGCCGTTCTGGAGGTAAACCCTTTTCTTCTGGATTGTCTTTTTAATCCATCTAATGGAGTGTTAGTTTTGTAGAACCATAAATAGCTGCAGACCGAATCTTCACTCCAACTAGAGAAAATACTTAATATCAAGGGTTAAGAACCTAAAAATAGTGTCTAAGTATAGGTCATGTTGCTAATCGTTGTTCCTTTAAATTGTTGATATTCGATGTCCCAACTATCAGATTGGTGGATTTTCACATTTTTCTCTTAAAGTTGGCGAAACAAAAACATGTTTTTAAGCATCAAATAAGACTATATCATGAGCAACAACTCAGATAGTTCGGAAAAGTGGAAAACAACATGTTTTTATTGCTTAAAACGCCAATTTTAATGCCAAAATCAGTCGGAAAAAGTGAAAAACAATAAATCTGATAGTTGAGACACTGAATATCAACATTTTAAATCTGGGACAGCGATTAGCAACATGGCCTATAGTTGAGATTGTTTTTAGGTTCTTCACCTTAATATCAATCAATACCAACATGGCTGATATTAGTCTTTTCGTAACTCGTAACTGTTACTAAAACTGCTAAACCGAACTCTGCCAGGTTGATTCATTTGGAAGAGAAATATAACAAGAGCTATGGATTGTTACATTTGAAGATGAAGTTCTTAAGAATATTATGGATGATCAGGTCTATATTCCTTTCTTTGTCTTTCTTTTATATTATTTATTATTGTAGATAGAGTCTCAATCTGGTTCTGTTACATGCTTGTGGAGTATAACCAAAGTGATTAAACAAGTAGCATCTTGGCAAGTTGATGAATGGAAATGATGTATTAGTTAATGGATTGATGTTGATAACTAAACAATGTTTGGACCACAAGATCACTTCTTTTCTGCTGTCAGTACTTGCTTTCCTGTAGCAATTTACTGTATAGAAATTAATTAATTAACAATTAGTCACTCTATATTTTTTTCCACATGGGCTATCGTGATGACGGTACATGTAGCATGTTTGCTTCATACTTAAAATAATTACTCGTACAGGTCAGCTCATAAGAGGTAAGATGATGTTGTAAATATATTTTTTCATTTTGAACTAGTACACCATATTAGATGACTTAGTTGCTTTATATTGTTGACTCTAGTCCATTATAGAGTTGGTTATTAACCCTTGAATACAAAATGCATACACAATTCTCAGATCTTATTGCTTGAATGTATCTACCATATACACATACATTTATACAAGAACACAAGTATGAATACTAGAAGAAAAAAAACTCAAAAAAGGAGTTTATTATTCCATACTCTATTATACCTTCCTTTCTCACAAGAGTGTGACCAACACAACACTAAACACACAAGTCACATGTCTCACCCTCTCTATCCCACTTCATGTCACATTGTTGCAATCTTGACACTTGTTCTTTAGTTGTAAACAATTTTATTGATGTTTTTTTACTAAAACCTAATGGGCACGACAGGTGTTAAGATCACAACAATAGAGCTTGGAGTAGATATAAAGAGTGAGTCAGTTGATTTGAATGCAATCTTATGCAGAGTAGTTAAACCAAATCTCCTCCTACCAAAACATTCTTAATTACTTGAGTCTCAAGTAATCCATTTGTGCAAGTATATAGATGATTTCCATTGTGTCACCTTCTTTCGATCTCCACAGCAAACATTGCCATTACTGGCCGGTGATCCGACAACCTCGATTCGCCTCTCCCGTATTGAATCTGTTTCAACCCTTCTCCGGACCAGATAATTCGGTCGCACCTGCAAAAAGAGTTCGTTTATAAACTATGCAAAAGATGACGTGGCGTGTTTTGATTGGTGCGGGATTGATACCAAGCCGGGGTTCGTTTCTTTCGGGTTTCGGCGCCTTGGCTACAGCCGTGGTACTGATCCGAGTTCGGGAAATATTTATACGTAGGCGCGAACGTGATTACCCCTTCGGTCCAACCTTGGAAGGCACGACCGTCCATGAGCTCGGCTTTAAGCTTCACCATAGCAAAAAAACGAATACATAGTCATTATTGATCGATATTTATATGTTATTATTTACGAATGTATTCGAAATTTTACTTAGATGAAAATGTATATATATATAATAATAATATTACGTATTTTGCGAATATATGTGTCCCTCTCTTGTTAGGTCGGTAGAGAAAAGCAAAGGAGACTATAGGCATATAAATGTTATGTGTAAAATAAAATAATAAACTTATAATTCCTGAAATGACATATATGTCCCTATGAATCTCTCAATTAGGTCGGTAAAGGAAAGTAAATGCGATTAATCGCTTTGTTAATTAGATGTATCGACTTCGAGTCTTAAAAACAGACAAAGCGCAATAATAACACTTTCATTTGAAAGAAACCGTTTATAAAATCAACATTATCGTATAATTTTTTTTGTCTCTTTAATTACGGTATTTTAAAGTATAAAATATTATACTAAATAAAGATAAAACAATGTGATTATATTATATACATTTATAATTATAATATTTTTTTATAACATGTATTTCTCTACTGCATTTTAAAAGAATAGTTAATTGTGTCACGTGGCATAATAATACGTATTTAAAATTAGAAATTTAAGTTAATTTTAAATACTAAAATTGTTAATTTTGTCTAATGTCGATAAAAAGAATTAAGTAATTAGTTAGTACCTGGTCATTTTGTAACAAAATATCCCATTGTTGTTTCTGCACTAGAGACCTCGTCACGGTGTCGGGTAGGTGGATCCTGTAGTTCAAGTCTCCCAACCATATGATCCGACTGTCGTATAAAAAACAAAAACATATTAATAACATTCAACTGCCGTCCAAATTAATATACGACAAGGGACTAAAATTATTACTTGATTGCAATTAATAAAACAAAACCCGTTATAAAATGACAAGATAAGAGCAATAATCACTGACGCAATTTGCAAGTGGCATAAAGTAGAAAATTACAAGTTGTAGTTTTATTATTTTGTAATTATTATTATATTTGGCCAAAAAAATTATTATTGGTTCATTTCCCATAAGTGATGTTGATTGATCGGGGTTGCTATTTAATATTTACAACATAACATGTACCCCGTTGAAGAGATTCCATTTTCCTTCAACAATATTATTATTGTATTATATTTTAGCCCACATTCAACTACCAACCCAAATCAAAAGTTGCTTCTAAATTGACCAATCACAAGTTTAGAAAGCTTAGTTATAATTTAGTAATACTAGTTAATTAACTGGTAAACGAGTTGCGATTTTTGATAAACGGATTAAGCTAGACGATTTAAACCTTAATGTTATGTTGACGAAAGCAGTTTTTATTAAAATAAATAAATGTTCTCATAATGTACACAAATTCATGAACCCTAAGAAAACATTAGTATACAGTTTGTAATATGAACTGCATGGAAATTGCATTATGAAGTGCAATTAAGGAGAAATGAGGCTAACTTATTGAGTAACTCCACGGTTTAACGTTTGGTTTATTAAATAGATGTTTTGAATTAAACCTTTCGTTTGAATTTTGAGAATGAAAAATATTTATGAGTAGAATTCTATCACTTGCAGACCGATCCACATCCACTACAAACAATGGATATATATTCTAAGATCCTAACGACACCCGCGTGGAAAAAAATAAAAATAATAAACTCCACCTCCTATATTTTTGTAATAAAAAGATGATAATGTTTAATTAATTATTCCTCAATATACATATATTTGATCCCTTTTTCCACCCCACATAATTATATTTAGCTAACCCAATAATAATATAGAAACAAGTTGATAAAATTATCGATAGTAATATAGTAAAATAATAATAATAATAATAATAATAATAATAATAATAATAATAATAATAATAATAATAATAATAATAATAATAATAATCGAACAAGTTGATAAATATATATAATATATATACATACTCGTGATCAAGAATTTTTCTTGGTAATTTAGACGAGGCGCGGTGGCTGCCGGCGGCCGGAAAGTTAGTTCGCAACAGAATCTCAGCAGCATCGTCATTCCGCTGCTCTCGGTCGTCTTGTCGGCCGCCGGAAGCTAAATGGCTACAAACAAAACAGAAGCTCGTTTCACCCATCATAAACCTAACCGACACCGATCCCTGCAAATCATTACACCAATACATACATGATATATATATATGCATGTGTTATTTATATATTTCTATATTTCAACTTGCATTATCTTAAAATAAAAATATATTCAGGAACGTTTTTACTTCATGTATCAGTTTGGTGTCTTATGATTAAATTGTTAATATTTGGTGTCTCAGGTTTTAATTTTGTTGCGATCTGGTTTTTCTCCAATTTTATCGTGGTTAACTGTGACTGATTGAGATGACAAAAAGAAAAAAAAAATTGCCCCTTATATTTTTTTTTCAAAGCCACTTGTCTGATTCCGGCCGAAAATGTATTACTTTGGAAATTCCAACAATTTGTTTAATCGACACCAATTGTGACCCATCTCCGATTCCGGGTCACCCACCTCCGATTCCGGACACCCACCTCAGATTCTGGGTTGACCCGATTCCGAGCATTTAGGGATTAATTTAGGAATTTTCAAATTTATTCGGTCATGTGACCAGCACATGACAAGTTTCTGTTAAATTTAACCTCAAAATTTGACAGAGACACCAAATAGCAATAAAGTTATAACCCGGGATAGTCGAAAACAACAATTTAATCCGTAGAAACCAAACTAACATATGTGGTAAATCTGACACACTAAACAGATTTTCTTCCCGTTAATTTTAACATTATAGACTTGCCCCGGTTCGAGAGTAGATTATTTTAAAGTATGACACCTAATATAAAGATTATATATATATATATATATATATATATATATATATATATATATATATACCTTGTGATATAAACAACTATACGTTCGTACCTTGTTCCCTAAGCAACCCATTACACCGCATCCAACGCAGGAAACACTGGTGTGCGTTATGACATGAGAGAGGTCGCTTCTCACCCATATGGATATGAATACACCCACCATTCTCTTGCTGACTATGCACTGGAAATAATCCATCGGTTTCTTGTTTCCCAAGGCATCCGAATCCTCCGGTTGCGAGTTATTATTGAGAGCTGCCTGGATGATCATGTTCCATCGCCGCGAAATCTTAGTCGTGTGACCCGATGATCCCAATACGTTGCCCGCACTTAGAGGAACAACTTCTTGAAACCTGATCGGAAAATAATTTAGGGTTTCGTTTATCGGATTGTGAAACGTGTTCTTACGTGAAATTTCAGAAGGATCACCTACCGTCGTAAAACGTACCCATTACATGATTTATTTTTTAAATAAAATTGGGTTTTAACTTGGCGTACGTGTTATAGGAGTTTCAACATACGCGCTTTCTGATACCATGTGAAACTCTAGATGGACTACTTTACGACTGTCCTAAAACATTATGGTGTATTTAATTTGGTTCGATATTTTTTATGAATTGGTACCCGAAAACGTAGATATCAGCGGGTTCCTTGTGTCTGTTGAGCCAATCTTCGATGTCGTTTATGCAGTCGGGTGGTGCAACTCCTCCAACGTTCCATGAACCGACAAACATCCTAATGTATTATTCCATGTTAGAGATTTTAGAGGAGAGAGACATACACATAATAATTGGAATTGCAACTCGAGAGAGACAAAGACACAAAAATCATGGTGTGTTTATCTCTTTCCTCGGGAGTTACAACTCCTGGAGTTACAAATTGCAACTCCTCTAACGTTCTATGAACCGAAAAACATCCTAATGTATTCCATGTTAGAAATTTCAGAGGAGAGAGACAGACACATAATAATTGGAGTTGCAACTCCTGCTGAGAGAGACAGAGATACAAAAATTATTGTGCGTCTGTCTCTCTCCTCAGAAGTTGCAAATTGAAACCCGGGATAGAGAGACACAAACTTGAGAGTGTGTTGATGAGGATTATGGTGTTCTTCATTGGTGAAGATGGTTGAATCTGCAAGTGAAGGCAGGTCTGCAACAAAACTATTGCTAGCAAGGTTCTTCTTTAGGAACTTGTTGACCACTAGATTTGGCCACATGATTTCAGACTTAGAAGAGCATGAATATGTATGTATATGTATATGTGTATATATATATATATGTGCTTTAGAAATGTAGCTAGCTAGGTAAGAGAGAAATGGAGCTATCCTGTTTGTCTAGCTAGGTTTTAGTTTAAGGGGTGAAGGCCAAACATATATATTATGAACAATGAGGAGAGAGAGACCAACAGAGGATTACTGTATCACTTATTAGTAGGTATATGATGAAAATAGATTGAATTTGGTAGTGGGAAAGGTGTTGGAATTCTTTTTATTTTGTTTTTTGTTGGGATTATATGAGACATAATGTTTTATTATTGGGTTAAAGGTCCTTTTGGTACCACATGTTTGGAAAAATTACACTGTTCATACCATTAGTATTTTTTCGTACCGAATTGGTACCATATGTTTCCAAACCTTACTGTTTTGGTACCTCCGTTAGGGTTCCGTCAAAAACGGCCATTAAATGGCATGTGTCATGCACGTGACCAGCCCAAAACTTTCAATTTTGTTACAATTTAGTCCATCTAATACATCCCTAACTTTTATTTTGTTCAATTTAGTCCTAAAATTTCAAAATCAAACCATTTCCCCAAATTGACCTAGCCGGACCTAGCCATGGGCTAGGTCCGACCCTGGGTCGGGGTCGCCGGACCCAGGCAACCCCGACCCAGGGTCGGACCTAGCCCTAGGCTAGGTCCGGCTAGATCAATTGGGACCTAGCCCCAAATTGGGTATAGGTCCCAATTGACCTAGCCGGACCTAGCCCTAGGCTAAGTACGGCTAGGTCGATTTGGGAAAATGGTTTGGTTTTGAAGTTTTAGGACTAAATTGAACAAAATAAAAGTTAGGGATGTATTAGATGGACTAAATTGTAACAAAATTGAAAGTTTTGGGCTGTTCACGTGCATGGCACATGCCATTTAACGGCTGTTTTTTACAGAACCCTAACGGAGGTACCAAAACAGTAAGGTTTGGAAACATATGGTACCAATTCGTACGAAAAAATACTAGTGGTATGAACAGTGTAATTTTTGCAAACATGTGGTACCAAAAGGACCTTTAACCCTTTATTATTTAAGACCCACAAAATAAATTTATATAAGATTCACAACTTAAAGATATGTAATTCTGATTAATAATTAATTTAATCGGATAATGATAAGTTGTGAGATAACTCATGAATTTTTTTTATCTAAATGACCATCTTGTAGAACCTGATGGTAAAATGTTAAATAATTAAAAAAATGTATTAATCTAACAATCATAGCTCTTTCAGACAGCGACGATAAAGACTTGCCGCTGTGAGCGGCGACATCTTTCGCCGTTATTGTTAACGACATTTACAAATTTGATAGAGCTACGAGTTTTTGTATACGTCGTGAACAATAACGGTGACAGATGTCGCTGCTCTTTGAGACAGCGATAGGTCTTTATTGTCGATGTCTGAAAGAGTCTCGATAGGTTTATTTGTAATTTTTTATATTTTTTTTAACATTTTAGCATTTGAATTATGCAAGATTGTCATTTGGATAAAAAAAATCACCATTCATTATGATTCTGAGAAGTAAAATAGATCTTAGCAAAAAAAAAAAAGTGATTATTTATTAACTTCTAGTTTAAGTTTATATTCAAGATATTCTACAAATCGGTAATTTTAAAATGTATCATAAAATTACACTTAATCAAGTAATATTATATTGAACTAAATATATATGTATTTATTTTATTTTGATTTGAATTATTAATAAAGAGATTAGATGTGTAATACACTACGCTACCTGAGTATATATTTAAGTAGTTATATATACATTTTATATGATGTAAAAAATGAGAATTATTATTATATCGACCTCAACTCAATCTAATGTGTATGCATGATCTATCGAGTTCAAATTTCAAATTTCAACTTTGTAATCTTTTATTAAACTTAAACATTTTATAGGAGCTTATTAAGTCAATGGAACCATGTACAATTAATAATAAATATACAATGAAACATATATATCAATATAAATTTACATTTGAAATATTTCGAGCGTTATTGTAAGAAGTGTTAAGCTCAAGATTTCGCTGTCGTTATGAGTGAAGTTGACAAGGGCTGTAGATTCAATTTGAGACAACCTTAGCCGGCAAAACATCAATATTTAAAACTCAAATAATTGCCGTTGAAAGAGAAATTGTCGTTCCAAACTTCCAATAGGAATTAGGGTAAGTTTATGTTGTTTACAAAAAAAATAGCTTCTTGGGTTTTAAAATTTTTATTTGAAAACATTGCTAAGATGGTATTTGTTATGGATTAATTCGAAATTTGTTTGTCCGTATGAATCACGACTCACTTAGGGTGTGTTTAGCCATGTTTTTACTTTAGAAAAACACTTTTATTAAAAGTAGATTAAAAAAATGGATTAAGACAATGCAATCAATAGTAACATTTCAAAGTTGCATTTGAAAGTATTTTTCATAATATATGTTTGCTTCTTAATTAAAATCTACATTGACTATATATTTAGTTATTAAGTATAAAATTACATATTAAATACATTATATTATATATTATTTTACAGTTAACACGAAATATGCTATTTTTTTCACATATTCGTACAATACAATATATTCATCTTATATATAATAATGTAATTTAAAAAGTCTTTTAATAATTAAAATGCAAGAAAAAATGGTTAATAAACAAAAAAAAAATTATTAAGAAACTAAAATAAGAAGAACCACAATAATATGTAGTTATCTCATTAAACTTATAATTTTTAATAACATAATTTTGACATCTCCCATTTTATATTTTTCATGATTTTAAATGTAGGTTCTTGAATTTTTAATTATTTTTGAAAAACTAATTAAACCATTTTTTAACTTAAAAATACTTATATTTTTCCATATTTTTTACATCTTTAAAAAAATTAACTATTTTTATTATTTAAATTTAATATTATATATTTACGTAGATAAATTGAATATTTTATTATATATCTACATGGGCTGATTTAATGTTATTATGGACGTGCAAGTCATATATGACACACTTATAACAAATAAAAAGGAACGAAAGTTTAACATATATAACAAAAAAATAACATCTCAAAATGTGTATTATCAAAAGATATCATCTCAAAATGTGTTACTAAAAAAAATTACCAAAACATTTTTATAACATTTGATTACATGGGTCATGGCTTAGACATTGATGCTAGTACCTATTAACCCAATAATTAATAATAAACTATAAGAAGGATATCATACGAACATTTTATTTATTTAGCAAACATAAATTATTCTATAATAGAGTTGGCAATTGGTAACTAACCACCACTATAGATGGAGTCTTTTAATAATGCCGTAGGATTAGATTGTATCTGATTAAGGTATTTACTCGATTTATTATGGCCAAATCAATTGCTGATTTATTTAATTAATTTAATTTATCGATATAGATAATATAAAGAATGAAATTCACCATTTTTAATTAATAATAATAATAATGGACGCACGCTGCAGTGCACTACTGGACGCAATGGTTGCCAATTGGATGGACGGAAATTTATTCCTACTAGAAAAGCTGATTTGTATTTTGTGCGGAATCTAAATAATTTATATAAAATAAAGAAAATAAATATAGGTATGATACTTATTAGACAATATATCTTAGTAATTAAATTGAAATAAATACATTTAATTAAATGTTGGTTCTGTTTTGTTTACCACAAATGTTTCATCTAATTCGAAATACAATATATTGTAGGTATAAAATAAACTTAATATTCATAAAATGAAATGATAATTATCCATGTTTGATTTTAAAAATGAGTATCAATAATAATAATAATTATTATTCCTGTGGTAATTGAATCTTCAGGTTGATTTCTATTATTATCATATATTTATCACGGATATTAAAAACATTTGTAATAATATATTTATTTTTGTAGTGCAGATATTATTTTATTATTATTATTATGGACTATCATCACTAAATTGTAATTTTTATATTTTAGATGTAATTATAAGTAGATATTTCTTTTTTGGTAATATAATTAGATATATGGCAATTACTTATATCTTACATTTTCACTCAATTATTTATCATTTATTAGTACCTTTTATATCTAATATTTTTTTTATTTATTAAGAAAACAGAATATGTAAATTTTGTGTTATATAAATAATTGAAAAATAAAACGAAAATAAATATTGAGCACCTTACTTATATATATATATATTTTAAGAGACTTAATTATTTATAATGTTTTGAGTAACTTTAACCCAATTTTTCGTCATTTGTAAATTAAGAAAATATCATATTCGTTGAGTGGATAATAAATAATATATGTACATCCCTCAGCAAATATTTGCACGACACGTATCTTGAAGATCTAACTAAAGAAGTCTTGAGATTAACTTAATTAATCGATTATGTAGTCACCAATTGAATGGGTTGAACAAAGATATAAGATATTAAAGCAAATACGACATGTAATTTAATTGGTGGAAATTGAAGCACCAATAATTTAACGAAGGACCACACTAAGACATAATATAAGTGCACTTTTCAACTTTTAGGTGGTCTACAAAGAAACATTTCTTATTAGGAGATATTTACTACAACCGATATTTATTATTATAATATAAATATTACATTTATAATTACTATTATTAAAACATTTTTTTTTTGTGAAAAAAAAATGGTAT
Source organism: Clarkia xantiana subsp. parviflora (assembly GCA_036873135.1). Lineage (NCBI taxonomy): Eukaryota > Viridiplantae > Streptophyta > Magnoliopsida > Myrtales > Onagraceae > Clarkia > Clarkia xantiana. The sequence continues at coordinate 12,414,329 of JAPTYO010000010.1, read as the reverse complement.
TAGTAGTGTTGTCAAGTTCAAGGAGATATTTATTGTAATTTGCAATCGAAATTAAGTATCATTTTGATAAGTTTCATATTTTAGGCCTTATTATTTTAGTTTATTTTATGTTCATAAATCAGAATATTATATAAAATGTTATAACTTTTTTATTACGATATTCAATAGTGATAATATAAATAAAATGAAGTAAATATATTTTAACTATTAAAACTATATAATATTATTTAATGATGTAGTTATTCTGATACAATTTAAAGCTTAAAATCGCATATTGCATGCCAAGTGACATTCTAATACGCATTTCAAACAAAAAACTATAAAGTTGATTTTAAATTTTAAAATTTTCAATTTATTATTGGTTTATTATTATCTAATTTAATCCAGTAGAATTATATTTATTTAGATTTAGATGTGATATGTCTCATACTCGTTGCTTGTTTTATAAGCAAAACTGAAAGAAAGCTACGCAAATGAGCTCCATGCAATTACTATAAAAATAATAATTAAATTAAAAATCTATAAAAATTCAACGGCACATCCTATTGGTGTTTTATATATTTGAATTTGATTTGAGGCCTATTATTGGTGGATTTTATTTTTCCACCGCCGGTTCATTCTTCGTGCCGGGACTAGATAATGTAAATCCAACACTCCTCTCTATATTTATTACTATTGTATGAATGAAAATATATATAACATTAAAATTCTATAAATTGTCTGAAATTTATCTAATATTAAAATTTGGTGTATATCTTTGAAATATTAAGACGAACGGTCTTAAATTTCATTTTTGTAAAATTAAGCGTTTATACACGTATTTTTCTTTATCTTTAATCATTTCATCAACCCACACACACTCATAATTCATTAATATTAACTTTCACAAAGTCGCCGACTTTCTCCTAAAACTTGAACATCCAAAATAAAATGTTTCCAACAGAGTGGTGCGAAGTAATTTCCACCGACAATATAGCGGGATTTACTTGTACACGATATGACCAGATTTTTAGGAGAAGTTCCCAGCAAGGTGACGAGAAATGAGCGTGCATGGGAGGTCGAATTTGAAAATCGGTTTCGTCGGGATTGACTTCTCTAAAGTAATCACACTGATACACCAAATTTCAACAAAAATGAAACCTAGGACACTTCATTTTAATTTAAGACACCAAATTTCAACATTAGTAAAATTTCAAACTGTTTATAATTTTTTAACCTATAAAAATAATATATTTACCACCGGTAGTATTAGTCTATTTGAACGTTTATTTCTATATATATATGTATATAGTTTGATTCTAATAACCGGCCATGAAAAATTTTTATTACTACAACTTTCCAAGTGACTTGACTACAATCACTTTATTGGAGAAATGAAAACTGAGTCTAATAGATCGGCATTTGGGCTATATTATTATGTTGACGGATTGATATATGTGTTGTTTGTTCAAATATTTGATGTTAGGAAGTGAGATTGCCATACCATCGTCACACTAGCTCATTCGTTTTTTATCTTTAAAAAAAAAAAAAAAAATTATACATTTTTCTAAGAACAAATCAAAATATCTAAACTAGTGGCCTAAAAAAATTGAACATAGTAACCAAATCCATTGGGATTTGTATGGTAATCGCAGTCAACCGCCCTGCAATAGACAATAGTATTTGAATCAAGATATTTAAAATTTACTTAGCTGGTGACGTGCATTTTAGTTTAAAATATATTTTAGTATAATTATTCTTAATGTGATCATTTAAATTCTTAAATTTATATCTCTTTATTTTTTTAACTTTAATTAATAACTTACTCATAATTCTATTTTTGCCTCACTTAAAGAAAAATAATGGATTGTCCATGATCCCAATAAATCTTACGTCTCGAACTATATAATACTAGATACTAACCCCGCGCACCACGCGGGTAAGAAAAGCGAATAAAAAAAATGAGTTTAATGTTAAAAAAAAGTAATATCATTCAAATTGAGTTTGAGAGATAAAAATAATTTTAATATTTTCATGGAAATAATATTGAAAGATTTATCTATTTAAAATCATTAACTTAAAAAATTGAAATATATATAGGTTTTATATTAAAAAAAAAAGAAGTAAAGACAAACTAAGTTAGCATAAAAAAATCTAAAAAGTAAGACTAAAATATGAATAAAACTCAAATTATTTTAATATAAAATATAGATAATTTCTCATGCCAATTTGTATTTGTCTCATTTTTCATAATTTATAGTTTTAAAAGGATAATTTTACACTTCTTATTTAGTATATATATATTGATAAACCTAAAATATCAAAGAATATATATCATCTAAGGTTAAAATCTACCAAGTTGAGAAAACTATAGAATTAGCAACGCTCGTGCATAATATTTTATTTTATGTATTAAACAAATTAATTATGTACAAAAGAATGAATAATTTTTCACATAAATCTAATATACTTAGGAAGAGAAAGAAACCGAATTATTTAATAGAGTCTCTTTAAATCCCGTAGTAGGTAAATCACATATATTGAAAAAAATTTAACCATAAAGAACTTAATATATTGTACCATAAAAACTATAGAATTAGCAACCGTCGTGCATAATATTTTATTTTATGTACTAAATAAATTAATTATGTACAAAAAAATGAATTATTTTCCACATAAAACTAATATACTTACATAGGAAGAGGAATATACCGAATTGTATAATAGAGCCTCTTCCGTAGTAGGTAAATCACATATATTAAAAAAAGTTTTAACCATAAAGAACTTAATATAATGTAGCATAAAAAACATGCAATATTCAATTAAAAATTAATTAGAAACTATATCGTTTTAGAGCATGAGTGTTATTCTCATGTGAATAAGAATAAAAGTCAAATGATTAGAAAAAATGAATTAACTTAAGCTAATTTCATAAATAAATAAACAAAAAAGAATTCTCTTTTTTTGTTGCATAGCTTTTTTATTTGAATTTTTTCCAATGAGGATTTCATATTAAACTTCACGAAGATAATGATGATAAGAATAAAATAAAATAAAACGATGAGCAAGAGCAAATAATTTAACTAATTCTTTAAAATTTTCTTTTTTCTTATTTGATTTGTTCAATAAAAACTTCATACTAAAAAAATAAGATGTGTTTTTATATATTCAAAATCTAAATATCTTCAAAAAAAAACTGAATAATGACACATATTTAGTATCTATATATATATTCTTATAAATTAGCATCAAACGTTAAAAATAGAATTTCAAGCTATATACATCTTAGAATTCACCACTATATCATACAAAAGAACATTTATTAGAAAAAATAATATTAGAAAATATTAATTTATATGAGAACAACATCTATCTATTAAGACCACAATACTTAATCAACATAAAATCCCTTAGATTTGCCTAACCCCGTCAAATTACAACACACGAACTATCAATTCAATGTTAAAGTAATCTAATCAACAAAGTAATCAAGAAAACTCACATAATACCTTTTACAATTAGTTTAGAGAATGATTTTATTATTTTCATAAATGCACATGTCATAACCGTTAACCCCGAATTCCTAATGTTTCATAAACTCGCAATGTTTTCGAATGAAAAATAATATGTTGATCCGAACCTAGTCATTCATCTCAGTAGACACTGTTTAGCGTATAATATCTGCTAAAATATAACAAAAGAATACAAAAAAAAAGTTAGTATAATCTCAACCCACATGTATAGAATCAGCACCAACAAAAATTAAACTAATAGCATAAAAAACTACCGGAAAATAAAATTAATTGAGATAACTCCTTAAAATTAGGTAACTCATGGACTCTCCACGGCCAAGCTCCCGGTCGATCATGTATCAGTTCTTGATGTTCTCCTTGGGAGGTCAGGTACCACGATCCGAAAGCCTTCTCGATGGATCAGTCCTTGATATTCCTGATATTGTGATCTAGGTTTACTACTACATAAGTGGTACATGTTGATGGTACAATAAAAAAACTCACCTTAATTCCCACATCTTGTCCAAAAATCTTGTTTCACACATCTTTTGCAAAAAAAACTCATATATGCGTGAATGTATAGACTTAATAATAAATAGATATAGAACACATATTACACATATTGCATAGAGAATGAAGACTATAAACAGACACAACTTAGATCAATAAAACACGAAAAGTTAAGTAAATTACTTTATTAGTAGCTATTTATAGCCATATTATTCAGCTGTTGCTTATACTCAATATATATAATATTATATTATACGATAACTTTAGAAAAAGAATATATATATATATATATATATATATATATATATATATATAATGCAACTGTTATTTTTACTCAATATGTATATAATATTATATTATATGACAAATTTAGAAAAAATGTATATATAATAACGTTTTTTTAATAGATATATACTATTCTATTACTATTTATTTCTTTATTTTCGTATAGCCTAAATTAGAAGTTAAAAAATATTTCTAAAATTGTAATTATTGAATATTTGATATCTAAATTATATTATCTCTGATTTTTTATACGTTTTTTACTTTTTTTTTTTTGCTAAAATTGTATTATATATATAGTTAATTTAAGTTAACTTTTATTAAATTACATTTTTTAACCTACTTGATTTTTAATATTAAATTTTATATATAAAATTATCGTGTGGGGTGAATTTTTTATATGTTTAGTACAAAATTATTATATAATATCTTCTATTATCTATTATCTATTATATTATATTAATTCGGCATCGGAAGCCTTCTGACTGACACGTGGACAGTATGTCCAGTCAGCGTTGCCTAATTTAATCGGAATTTAATAGGGGTTCTCTAAATTTAGATACATAATATTGATCGATTGAAAATTAAGAAGTATTTGTATTTCCTATTTTGGTCTCTACGCAATTTAAAGAAACAAATTAATTAAAAGTTTCCTTTTAAATAACAAATCTATACAGTTTGGCTCCGGAAGACCATAAGTCGCCACATAAGCAATAGAGAATATGGTATTAAATATATACTAAAAAAATATGAACCACGCTTAAAGGCAATACAAGGTATGCATAATATATATATGTATACTTTTCTATAATAAACATATAATAAAAAAAAATAAAAATTATATACACCCATATATAATACAAAAAGATTATATACGTATATATATAATTTAGAAAGAAGCACAACCAAATCAAGTAAACTAAAAATAAACAATTACGTAAATAAAATATTATATAGAAGATGTATATATACTAAATTAGGTCGAAACAAATAGCAAGAGGATTACCATCGACAATATAATGGTCGTGACTCGTGAGGAGCAAGGAAGTGGAACCTCCATTATGGATCATCGATATCAACTGAAAACTCATAGATGAATACAATACTAATATTGACGATGGTGGTGGAAAATTAAGTCGCATTTATATATATCCTTCCGACATCATATTTACATTAAGAGGTGAATGATTCAAACTTACTATTTACTCTTATATTCTTGGTTAAAATTATATAATTAACTTTGAAGCTATATAATTACTCTTAGATTCACTTCCTGATCTGCATAGCCCAACCTCGACACACTCACGATTAAGGGACTCCAGTGGATTGTTTGCGCCTTCGGTTATACTTAATAAGGTAATAGAAATTGATTATTATAGTAATGTTTTTGTTTTTTATTTTAATTACAAATGATATTTATAGGGCTATAACATGCTCGGTATACAAGACAACAAGTCATCACTGTCGGCAAGCAACCTGAAAAGACTGAGATCGACGAGGTATGTCTTAAGAGGGACTCTAGATAAATAATTTTGCAAGTTTGAAGGCTTTAATCCACTAAAACTATCAACTCTATCACCATAATATTAGATGGGATACAAATGTTCATAAGTTACTATTGTGATTTTATATAATTATAGATATATAAGTGCTTAAATACTATGTATTAATTATGAGTTATGAACCGCAAATAACTATGTATGGATGAGGCTTTGTTGATTGAAACATCATGGATTAATATGTTGATTCATTTATCAACTACATATATCAATTTGATGTCAATTGACCCAAGCTAGGGAGTGATTCATTGAGGTATTTCTTCATCACATGCTAATCATCTTAACTCGCTTCGAGCTTTTAAGAGCAGTTGGTGAGTTATTTGACAATGTCGCCTCGGGGGTCTTTCGAGTTCGTGTCAACCACGCGTACTCTCTCTCAGAGGTGGTGGATGAGTTTTTTTTTTTGTTTTTTTTGCCAAAGATGAGCTCATTTACACACATTAAACTGATGCAGAAAAAATAATTTTGTAATGGTTTAAAGAGTTAATATTTTTTTTTAAAATATATTTACGCCTGAAATGCGTGGAATTAGCATAACGACGGAGCATCATTATTCGGGAAAAAAAACGAGTTGCATAATGCTCAAAGTTGCATATGAGCGTTATTAAAATAGGTAGTATATATTATTGTTTAAGTTTGTATGAAATATTATTTAATAAACCAATAGGGTTTTCCCTATGAGCATCAAAGACATATCACACAATGATAGTGAAGTAATAAATATTTTTCTTTGATATTATTTTAGGGTTATGCTATTTCTTTTGATATTATATAGTTTTATTAATTTTTATGTAAAAACTTCTATTATTGTAGCGTTTACCAAAAAATTACATTTTTATAAATAACTTATACTTGAACACTAAAAGGTTTTTGTTTTAAAATATAATTTTTGATCTTATTGAAAAAAAACTATCAAATTATTATATATAAATAAAATCATAATAATAATATATAGGATTGACCATGAAAAAATTATTATAATAACATTGAGCCGAATCTATTTTACCACAAAAAAAACTACTTATATAAGAACAAGATATCAATTAATTTTGTAATAAGATCTGCTACAAGAACAAGTACAATAATCTGTTGGTCCAATTAAAAAGTAACTAATATACTTTTCAACTTGACCAACCAGATTTAAACATTTCTTTCAAATTTACTATCATAGTCGTCACAGTGCTTCATTAATGAAAAATAATTTTATGTGTGAATTTTAAAACCACCAAAATTTTATAATTAAGTTATTCACTCATGTGAAGTATGTTAAATTATTACTAGATGTATATTGGCTAATTTAAACAAGAACAAACTAAAATCACTTAACAAATATCAACAAACAAAAATGAGTAGATGTTAAAACTTCAAGTTTTATAATATATATTAGTTATACATCTTATAATTAAAAAATGATATATAATGTTGTTCATTTCACTATTATGAAATATTTTAAATAAATGATTAATATTAAATACTTTAATTAGATTAATGAATTATTATTAATTAATTTTCTATCCAAAAAAATATATTTTTAATTATTTTTAATATAGTGGCATATTAAATAAATTAAGATAACTTAATTTCTTTAATTAAATTTTTGTTTAACAATTTTCTCCCGCGCGGTGCGCGGGTTCAGTGGCTAGATGAATTAAGAAATATTTTTATTTCACTAATTTAATTTGAACGATTTTACTTTTAATTTTTTTTTAAACATTTTTTAATTTAAAATCAATTTACTTAGTTCGGTTCAAACATGTTGGGTACGATGTTCAATTAAGATAGAATTATATAAGTTAAATTATTATATTTACACGTGTCCATTAGTCTTGCATTTGCATTGAATAAAATATATCAACAAAATTAATTATTAAAATAAATTTTGAGTATTCTTAACATTCCAATAATTTTATGAACAAATTACTTATTGCGCAACGCGCTTAATTTTTTTAATCTTAGTTTTTACGAAAAATTTCCCCGCGCGGTGCGCGGGGTTTGTAGCTAGTATTATATTAATTCGACACCGGAAGCCCTCTGACTGACACGTTGACAGTTTGTCCAGTCAGCTTTTCCTAATTTAATCAGAATTTAATAGGGGTTCTCTAAATTTAGATATATAATATTGATTGATTGAAAATTAAGAAGTATTTGTATTTCCTATTTTGGTCTCTACGTAATTTAAAGAAACAAATTAATTAAAAGTTTCCATTTAAATTCATTATCTATACAGTTTGGTTCCGGAAGACCATAGGCCGCCACGTCATCACTATATATATTTAATAATTAGAACAAAGTTGTTATATATTATATATGGTTTTAGAGTGTATTTGGCAGGTATCTACAAGTATATTATATAATTAAAAATAATATTGATTTATACTATATATATTATAGTAATATACTATATAAAAAATAATATAACACGGCACTAGATTGTAGAATGCTACAATTATACTAATTGTCGCATTTTAGTGGGGGATTCTATCCTAATACTACTAATATTTTTAGAAAGAAAATATATAAATTTTTGTTATATAAATATAATATTACGACACTGCATAATTAGGGAAGTTCAAATATAATACAATAACTATATGTAGCTCCTTCTATTTTTTTTTCATTATAAAAAATACCATATTTTATAATTTTGGAAATATATAAAATTAATTTAACCTAAATTATATATAAGGTCAATATTTACTTTTTACGTACCTTCTATATATATATATTTCCCAACTAGAACTAGGTGGGGCATATATATATTTGTTAGTTGACACTATTTTTTAGCGGCATCCACACACCAACCAGCTGATCCACAACATCGTCTTTAATCGTAACTACTCATGAACGGTAAATCTTTATGTTCATCTTGGTTTGTTATTGTATAGTTAAAAGCTTAATTAATATGTTGATCTATATCTATAAATATCGGTTAATTCTATATATGCAGTCGACGACTATCTCGAAGACTTTCTCTTCAGTCCATTAAACTGAATAAGATCTTTAATTCGATTGATATGATCACAAAAGCGGAGGTGTCACCCTTTTTTTGCTGCTAGACGCCACAATATGATCCTTTTTGGAGTTACATTTTTATTCAGTTCCTCGAACACAACTTGTGTTGTGGGGATCGTCCAAACTATTTTATACATTAATTTCTTCTTATACTACTTCACCAGGTACTTCTAAATCGTACTATTTCAATATGAGAATCACCATCAGATTGTTATTATATTTGATTTTCTAGCAGTTGGAAAATTGCAAAGCTTCAGCTTATACTTGAGAGTAGCAACCTTGGTAAATCTATTAACTCATCATCCAGTTAATTAGATTTATTTAGTTTTTACCCACTTACTATTATTTAGTACTAGGGATACTTTGAGTTGGATATATACTATGTGTATATGGAAAATAAAGTTAGGTTTTTACAAACATCGAGTTTTCATAGTATTTCTTATATGTAATCTCATATAGTAACGTTCATTTGTACCCATCCATGACTATCTGTTGGTTTTTTATATATCGAATCCTATGGATCTAATAATTTTTTTATGAATTTTTCAATGTGTAGCAATGTACGTAACGTTGATGATCTATTGCATGGGCTATGAAATTTTCAATGTGTAGCAATGTATGGGCAATCTTTGTTGGGTTCGACGTTACGTTTGTGAGGTCTTTAATATATATATATATATATATATATATATATATATATATATATATATACTGTAAAGGAGGATATATATAATTAGATTTTACCCAAGTTTAAAAGTATATCATTCGATTTGTGTAAAATGATGTAGGATTTAACATGAAACCATTCAATTTATAGAAATCTCAATTGATAGAGAGTTAAAATAAACTACGGATTAGATGAATATATAAAAATACCTTCTTTTTTTTTTTCAAATCTATAATAAATAAGAATATCACTTATATTGATACAAGTGACATATATATTGCATTTCATATTAACATTTTACAATATATAATATATACATATGAATATTATATATAATGTCATTTAAGTATATTTTAAAGACAGAAGAATATGATTTTGATGGCTTTTTAAATTTATCATTTTATTTATTTGAATAATGTTTATTATGAAATTAACTTTTAGTTTGTTCATTTTGCCAATGATTTCTGATAGAACAAAATTGGTGATAAGATCAAGCTCAAAATGTGATATATTCGTCGTTCAAAGTTTAATCAAGCATTGAGAAGGATAATGCACTATATTTGGAATCGGTTTATCACATTTTCTTTTATAAAAGAGACTTTGGAAAAAGTGAGTATTAGAAAAATATAAAAATTATTTATATATAAAAATCTAATAAAATAATAGGAAGTATGAGAAACAAAAGATTACATGTTATATATTATATAAAAATTATATCTAATATTATTATAAATAGATCAATACAAGTAGATATTACATGTATAGATCCATTTATAATAATTGATATAATTTTTTATAATAAAATTGTGTCGATGATTAATAAAACTCTAAATAAAGAATAACAAGTTTAAACTATAAAGAATATTGAAAAAAAACTATAAAGAATACAATTTTTTCTAAATTATATGCAATTTGTCTTATTTTATGCACTTATAAATTATATATTCTTTTTTATTCTATTGTAATTTAAAGCTTTTTATTTCGGTATTTTACCCGCGCGGTGCGCGGGATTTGCATCTAGTATTATATTAATTCGGCATCGGAAGCCCTCTGGCTGACACGTGTACAGTTCGTACAGTCAGCATTTCCTAATTTAATCGGAATTTAATAGGGGTCCTCTAAATTTAGATATATAATATTGATTAGTTGAAAATTAAGAAGTGTTTTTATCTCCTATTTTGGTTTGTACGCAATTTAAAGAAACAAATTAATTAAAAGTTTCTTTTTATATAGCAAATCTATACAGTTTGGCACCGGAAGACCATAGGCCGCCATGTAAGCAATATATATATAGAATAAAATCAAATAACGGTACTATCTAAAATAATATAATAACAAAAACAGCACTAATATAAAGGAATTAGTAAATGCACTACGATATAATTTATAATATATATGTACAAATATATTATATTACGATACTATCTCTAAAATAATATAATATAATAGTAATAAACGCCACTAAAATATAGGAATTAGTAAATACATTACAATATAAAGGAATTAGTAAATGTATATTGAATAAAATAATATAAATTTTTACTATATATATATATATATATATATATATATTATAATGCTAAATAAACATTATCCCTTTCTAAACCCTAACTCTCAACGCCGCCCTAATTTAGTCTCTTGCCTACCCGAAGTTATTGCTCGACTGGCTGGGAAGATCGCATATTGAAATAATGGTTTAACTTCTTCACTTTGTTTTTAAATTTTACGTTTTTAATAGATATATATAGAATGTATTGGCTTAATAGTTAAGACTCTTAAGAGTAGTGTGTCGGTCCCTTTCGATCTGAACCAGCGACGTCGGCTTCTCCTTTTACTGTCATAGATCGACAAATCTCGATCTGCTGAACCTAACCATGTTTGGTTGTTGATTTGTAATCAGAATTAAGATCTGGAAGCAGTTTCAATTCTTCTGAGAAATTTTGTCCGGCAATACTGATGTTGACACAATCCTATAGGTGTTCGTACTTGGTCGGATTCAGATGGATAGCAGCAACAAGACCATTGTTTGGTTCCGGCAGGATCTAAGGATCGAACAATCATGCATCATCTCCTTATATTTACGCTCTCTATATATTTGCATATTTGTCACGAAAATACTGATTTCTAATAGTAATAAACTTCAACTTACACTAAATTGATTACTTGAATCAGAGGTTTCAGTTATTCTTTTTAGATTAAATTAAATGTTTGTTGTTTTGAGATTTTATAATCAGTTAAATTTGGAATACAGTCGGAAGCTGGTTGAGAAATTGACATGTGTATAGGACCATGCATGTGGTTTTCTTTTGGAGACCAATTAATAGATTCTTCATAAAAGAGCTCAGGTTCATCGTCTTTGTCTGACACCGGGAAAACACCCGTGCAAGATTGAGGTATTCGTTGTACTAATGTAAACTATAATATTTTCACTCTAATTTTTTACGCTTTGTAGCATTACTTTCTCTCTCGTGTTTTGTTATTAATGTTAAATGATATGGTTTAGTTAGTTTTGGGGGTATAAGTTTGCTAGGTTTTGATTTCCTTATTTTATAGATGGAGATAACAAATATTGGAGCTAAATTCATGATGGATGGAAAAGATCGATGCCATAATCGTTAATTCTTTCTTGCAAAACAAATCAATTCTAACTAATTATTCGAATAAAATTGTCTCAAGTAATTTGACTATTAATATACAGTAATGTAACACTTAAATACCAAAAGTTTGACTATATATTCAATTTTTGTTGTCTCGATATTGATTTATTGAGAGAAAAAAACAAACGAACTAATTAATACTATCAAATTTGGCCAAAAAAGTTAATACCAACCACACATTTCATTTATCACCCTTTCGTGATTTCTAATATTTTCAACAAATATTTCATATCTATCTATTAATTAAAGTATAAAAAACATACGAGGTGTGTTCACTTTTTAATAAAATAAAGCTTGCATATATAAAAGCATGGACATGAAATACAATATTCTCTTCATCAACATCATAATTATTGGTATTTCAAAAAGACTCATATAATTACCTAATATTTATAAAACAATTATTGATTTTGATAAACAAATATTTTAACTTATAAAGAATAAGTTGTGTTTTACCCGCGCGGTGCGCGGGCTTTGTATCTAGTATTATATTAATTCGGTATCGGAAGCCCTCTGACCGACACGTGGACAGTCCACGCAGTCACTGTTTCCTAATTTAATCGGAATTTAATAGGGGTTCTCTAAATTTAGATACATAATATTGATTGGTTGAAAATTAAGAAGTATTTTTATCTCCTAATTTGGTTTCTACGCAATTTAAAGAAACAAATTAATTTTAAGTTTCAATTTAAATAGTAAATCTATACAGTTTGGTTCCGGAAGACCGCAGGCCGCCACCTAAGCACCATATATAAATAAACTTTATATACAAATAAAGAAGTCATGAATTAATTGCAAACAAAATATATTATATAAACAATAACCATAATATATATAAATAAATATAAAATATATTGCCGAGACAACTATATATAATATAGGTAGGTAGTGCATACATATATAATATATGTGTCTTTGCCACTTACATATATATAAAATTTATACGTACGTATAATTTTTAAAACCAACCCTAAACGAAGACATGCATGTATACATTATATATATATAATATTTTTTACAACCACAAACCCTAGATAAAAATTATTGCTTTGATAGTGATAACTGATAAATGAAGATATTGAATTTAAAAACGTTATAAAAATCAAATGTAATAAATCATATAAGTGTATATGTCCCTTAATTTTATTTGTTGGATTTGTATGTATAAATTATATGGATTCAATTAGTTTTTGTTAATAGTTTTACCATATACAATATCAATAGCTATTTTGTTAGGGTTCTTTTATTCTTTATAAATCAAAAGAAATAAAGAAATATCGATTATTATTCTTTTTTTTTTCTATATGATTACAGAATGTGGTGCTTCTTTACTACTATCGTCTACACAACCAAACATAGGCGAACGAAACAACACTTGCAAATCACCTTTAAATTACGTGGCTTCCACGTGAATTATGTCAAAAACTCGGCTTAATGTAATTTATTCAATTTATAAATGATGGTTTAAATACACATACCATACTGATGTAAATTATACTCATATAATTAGTTAAAAAAATTACATTAACTGATACAGCATATTTTCTTATTTATATTTTTATTTAAAAATAAGAATAGACAAGGAATTTAGCTTATATATTTATATAAATTTTTCCCGCGCGGTGCGCGGGGATGGTAGCTAGTATATATAGTATTTATATAGAGAATAATACTTAACAATTGTCAAATTATATTTTAGCCTATATTTTTCGTATAGTATTATATTACTATTATCCGCATGGTCCGCATGAGATGAGATATATTGCCTATATAAATATATTACTATGATTATTAAGAAAGAGTTTATAGTATTAATATAAAGAATCAATTTGCATGAACTATATAAATTTGTTGCTACCTTTCCTTTTGTATACAATGCCGTTCTATTTAATTATTTTATAAAAAATATTTATTATTCTATATATATATTGTTTACGTGGCGGCCTATGGTCTTCCGGTGCCAAACTGTATAGATAATGAATTTAAAAGGAAACTTTTAATTAATTTGTTTCTTTAAATTGCGTAGAGACCAAATTAGGAGATAAAAATATTTCTTAATTTTCAACCAATCAATATTATGTATCTAAATTTAGAGAACCTCTATTAAATTCCGATTAAATTAGGAAACAGTGACTACGTGGACTGTCCACGTGTCAGTCAGAGGGCTTCCGATACCGAATTAATATAATATAGTAGATAATGTATCGATTCAACACTTTATTCATTAATTAAAAATCTGGGTTCAAACCCTATCAAGCCTTAAGAATCGAAAAATATTAATTACCATCACTTTATTTCTTACAAACTAACTTGATGCAAATAAAGATTATACTAAATATTATAAAGCAAATATACTTACATAACACTCTTGATTTTGTTCTTAAAACACCCCGCAAAAAAATTGCACCCCGTCCAATTCAATTCAAGAATACTTTAAAGCCTATTATAGGCCCATTTAAAGAACAGTTACATTTTAGCTCATTTTCTTCATAGGCCCAACTGATGAGTCAGTCCAAAACAACCATTAATTACATGACACTTTCTTTTACTTCTACGGGGGCCCACATAAATAGTATTAGACTTAGATGTATGTCGGATTCTTGATATGGACAGAAGCCTCAATTAAAAAAAGTCTGCTGTTACCCATAAAAAAATGTAGTCTACTTTTATATATATATATATATATTTCCAATGTAAGTCCTTAAATAATATTTGCTCGGAGCATGTATGAGTAAAATGTTAGTCGTGAATATTATTTTATTTTTAAGTTCGGACTGATTTAAATCTGAGAATTTTGTTTAATGAAACATATATATTGCAAGTAGTAGGGGGTGTCCTATTGTCCCCGACAACATGTTACTGTGTTCGCTTCATACCTAAAATAAGGGACGAAGCCAAAATTTGTGTTGACGACGAGCAAAAATTCAGTTAAGAGTAAATAATTAGTATAAAAAAATAGGCGGCTAACGTAAGATTTTAAAGTATTAAATTAACTATAGTTACAATTTTTTAAATAAAAATTGCACTTAAAAAATTTAGGGGGGCAATTACTCTTCATTTATCCGTATCATAATTAATTTGTAAAAAGTGAAGTGTTATTTATTATAAAAAAAAAATCTAATTCAAGCTATCTAAATGAAAATAAAAAACAAAAAAATAATAATAATGCAATGAGAGAGATTATACTAGACAATCTTATCATGTCCTATTATTTATGTCACAAGTCGTACCTCACCGTTAAGATCTTGACACGTGTTATAGGTGTAATTAATTTTGTTATTTTTTTTTCTAAAACCGTATTAGAATTTATAAACCCTATAATGAAAATATAAATTTAAGAATACATGTCAAAATATTAATAATGAAGTACGATCTGAAATATAAAGAGTAAGATAGAAAATCTAAATCATTTCTTATTATTATGGCGTGGCTTTTCTTAGGAGGTTGTCTTCATGTTGTGTTCTTTAAGAAAAGGGATAGAAACGTGTTAGGTGGTCGGCTCGCGAGGCGAGTAATAGCGCGGTCCACGCGCTTTTGACTAATCTTGTGTACGTAAATGAAATGAATTGGGATGTGTTCTCTTCAAAGAACTGACAAGTACACGACTCATTTAATCTCAACAACATTTACGTACATACGTAACGTACGTATGACATAGCAATTAGCAATTACCACGTGGAGAGTTTAATGCTGTCAAATGTATATATCCCAAACCATAAGGCTAATTATGAAACTGCTAGCTTTGATTCCAACCCTAAAAAAATTTAGTCTATATTTATAAATAATTTGTTAGTTTAAGTGGATAAATTGCTATTTTCTTTAAATATTAGAAATAATCGCATATTTATTATATGATGAATAAATGGGGCAAAATGCCAGTTAATGTTTATATAAATTGCTAACTATTTTTCTCATCGCATGGCGAGCATATGGGCCGTAATTGTATCCAAATTAGAGAAATATTAATATTAACAGATCAGTAATTTGTATACATAAAAATTTTGAGTTATCAAATGTTTTAAAAATTTCAGTTATTAATTTATCTAATTATTAAAACACGAGCTAGCAATTTAACTATTTGAGAACTAACCCTAATATATTTTGTGTAATTTAGGATTCCACTAAATGCATTAGTTGCCCTTCTCTTGTCGCCCGTAATTTTTTTCTTTTAAAAGTTTTGTACAATCATTGTCTAATAAATAAAAAGCTATTTTCTAATTTCTTTTTAAAAAAATTACTTAAAAGAAAAATAAATCTCTGGAATCCATGCAAGCTTCATATTTTGTAAGAAGGACCAAATTGAAAATATTCCAGAAAATCTTTTTGACCAGTGAAATAAAATGGAGGAACATAACGAAGGATCTTTTTCTGGCAACTGCGCTAGTGCTACCGTACCGAATATTATTATTATTATTTCTTAACAAAGATATCAATTATTTCTAACAAAAAAAAAAAATTGCTGGGTCCAGAATACATTATTGATCGTACTTTATAATTTGGTAATTTTCATTTAAAATTATTATATATGAATTAACAATCCATTATTGATCAGACTTTATTAATTGGTCACTTTGGTGTTTTGTTCAGCTGTCAACTTCTAATTAAAAACAAATATATGTATCATTATTATTTCTTTAGATAAATGTTTTGTGTTTGAAGAATACTACTGTAGGTGTCATCAATATATGCATATACGAATGAATATATATATTCACAAACAAAAAAGTCAATATATATCACCTGCCAGGTTCAAGTGTCTAATTTTCATCATTTCTAGAAGCTAATTAAATACACCATCTTACCAAAGATCATGATGATTTAGTGGTTAAAATTATTTTGAAGTTTCAAATTCGAAGCTATTTATGGAATCACATCAGAGTATATTATTAAATATGAAGTATCATCGTTTGACTATATATTGTGTTAGTCATAAAATAATACGAATAAATTGAGTATAATGGATCGATCATTTTATCTAAACTTGAATGTATCAATACTTATTCATTAAACATGGTTGGAAAAACTATATATAACTTTATTTATATAGTGAGATGAATATAGTATCCACAACTGGCAAAGGTTTGCATGCCGCAAATATTGTTGTTATTATTCAGATACAAATTATTCAATAAAAAAAGATACAAATTATATTATCACACAAAATCTATATATATTATTACTCCAAAAGAGAAGGAGTTACCTTGTAATAACTTAATAGTTATAATACATAACGTTTAAAATATATTGGATTATTAGATTACTACATAAGCCTATTAACATTTCCCGAGTCACTTTTTAATCTCTAAAATTGGCTTTTGGAATTGCAATTTTCTTTTTATATAATTTGGACAAATAATTGTAATAAAATATAAAAATATATATTACTTTCACGGGTGCATTAATAATAGATGTTTTTATTCATGGTCCCTCGAGCAATATATATATGTTTTTTTTATAAAAAATAAGATTTTATTTTTTAAAATTGTAATATAATATTAGGTTATATATTAGGTTTTAATAAAACTTTAATTTTGTATCATTATTAGGCGTCGATCAAACAATCAATAAAATTAGTATAGTGGAGCATCTATCAAATTAATATCACGATCTTCTTCTTTTTATGGGCAAATATCCTCCCATTCTTTCGCATCTTATTCTATCTATCCACCTTTTGCATCTCCTTCTTATTCGTGTTCTTTATCTCTCTCGCCGACATTACTTAAACTTAAAATTTTCGCTGACATTATTGTCAACTGCTCTCGTGACCTCGTCTCTGTTTGTAATAAGCTGCACAATCATCTTCTCCGGTTGAAGAATTCAAGATCAGAGTTCAGAAATGGCAACTCTCACCGTACCGCCGGTCCTCTCCTCCCCGAGAGACGACGCCATGCAACTCTACCGTGCTTTCAAGGGTACTGAATCCTAAATATTGTCTCGTGTTCTTGTTTCCGCTTTCATGGGTGTCTGTCGGATCATGTCCAGTTTCAATAAAGTTTTCATTTTTTTCTAGGGTTTCTTCGTTTAGTCAAAATTGAACGGTTTGGAGGTTCCCAGGTTGAAAACGATTGGATACTCTTATCAATTTGAATTATTTGAGTATGAAGCTCTGACATTTGATTAGATTACTTGGATCCTTGCCTGTAAGCGACACAGAAGCCTGTTCTTTTGTTTTCCATCGTAGGAATCAAACTCGAAATTAAAAATTGAAACTTTACGGAAGATGGATTAATGGAAGTTTCTATTTTGTTGTTAGCAATTAGCATAGTCTGTATTGTCATTTATTTGGCTAAAAAAATCTCAAATGGGTTATTATGAACTTGCTAGCTGATTTTTTAAAACATTTTGTTAGTTCGGATTCCCTATATATACAAATTGCTAGCTCAGTTAGAATTTTTGTCTAATTTGGACGGAAAATGTGGTAATTTGCTAGCTGATGTTTGAATTTAGGGTTGAACAAATTGCTAACTAATGTTTGGGGAGAAACTTGAACAAGCAATTTGATGATTAACCCAAGTTTCTATTGTATTGTTAGAGAAACTTGAACAAGCAATTTGATGATTAACCCAAGTTTCTATTGTATTGTTAGCATAATCTGTATTGGTTTTTGTTTGGTAAACAATTGTCACTGAATTAGGAATATGTTTGTGTATGCTAGGGTTTGGATGTGATGTTCCTGCTGTGATCAACATTCTTGCTCACCGGGACGCGACGCAGCGCGGTCTCATCCAACATGAGTACCGCGCCACCTACTCCGAGGATCTTCTCAAACGTTTAGTTAAAGAACTCACTGGAAAACTCGAGGTTCCAAAATTTATCTTTAATTAACACAAAAAAAACTACATAGTTGTTCCTGATTCTGATAATGTTTTATTTTTTGGTTATCTGTCGTGTTTCTATTTGATTTATCAGACAGCAGTTGTTCTATGGACTCACGATCCAGCCGGTCGGGATGCTGTCATAGTAAGGCAGTCATTGACAACAAATTCCCTTCAAGCTGCTACCGAAGTGATATGTTCTCGAACCCCGACTCAGATTCAAGTGTTCAAGCAACTTTACTTTTCCAAATTCAATGCTTATCTGGAACATGATATTGAAAACAACACTTCTGGGGATCATAAGAAAGTAATATCACTCTCTTTGTTCTCCATTTTTTTAAAAATTACTGTTTTGCCCTCCAAAAACTAAAATTGATGTGTTCTTGATCTTATTGCAGCTGCTTCTTGCTTACGTCGGAACCCCACGATATGAAGGCCCCGAGGTCGATAGAGCAGCTGCTGAATACGATGCTAAGGCTCTCTACAAAGCAGGAGAGAGGAGGCTCGGAACCGATGAGAAAACTTTCATTCAAACATTCAGCCAGAGAAGTTGGGCACACTTGGCTTTTGTTATCGCTGCTTACCGTAATATGTATGGGAATTCACTGGAGAAGGTAATTTTTAACTTTAACTAGATACCTGCTCGCGCTACGCGCGTTGTCATTGTGAGAATGTAATTAGATGATGATCAGACCGACTCCGATGATGATATAAGAACAATATCAGTCTGACTCCGATGATGATACAAAAAACGTTTTTTTACCGTTTTTTACAAAATTTGACGAACGGGAATACTTTCTTTGTCAGGCAATAAAGAAAGAAACATCGGGATTCTTTGAGCAAGGACTGTTGACGATCCTAAGGTGCTCGGAGACTCCCGCTAAGTTTTTCGCCAAGGTACTTAAAAGACATACTTTTTGATTACTTGGAGGACAAGTTACATGAAAATGAAGATGCTCGGATTCTTCTTTCAAAATCGGGTTTATATACAACGATAATTTCTTGCAGGTGCTGCACAAGGCGATGAAAGGTCTGGGTACGGATGACACTACTCTGATAAGGGTGATCGTGACAAGAACCGAGATCGACATGCAGTACATCAAAGCAGAGTACCAGAAGAAGTACCGAAAGACACTGAATGATGCGGTTCACTCTGAGACCTCAGGCCATTATCGGACTTTCCTTCTTTCGCTTATTGGCCCGGCCAGCCATTAGACAGACAAGGTCATAGGTTGCCTGAAAGTCGAAAAATGCTGGATTCAGTGGTATTGTAGAGTTACTACCTGGGTTTGATTATCGGATTGGCCTCGAGAAGTCCGTGTTTGGGGAATGCCATATCGATGTCTTTTGATGCTTGTTTAGGTGTTTATGTTTGTTAATGTTGTCACTGTTGTGGTAATATGTGTTTTGGATGTTCTATGATGTGTGCATAATTTGAAGTGTTGAACTTTCTGTTGTGGTAATGTGTTTTGGATGTTCTGTGATATGTACCATGCTCTGTTTTTTCAAGATCCATACAAAGATGCAAGCATAACACAGTGATTTTAGGGTTAAGAACCTAAAAACAATCTCAACTAAAGTGTTATGTTACTCAATGATGTTTTAGATTTAGAATGATGATATTTGGTATTTCAACTATAAGATTTGTTGATATTTACTTTTTTCGACTGATGTGGCGTTAACATAAACATTTGAAGCAACAACATATTGCTTTCTACTTTTTTTTTTTATTAGACTTGTTGCTAATGATTTAGACTTATTTAATGATTTTTTTTGGTTGATTACTAATAAGCTGTTTGAATTTTGTCACACGTTGAAATTTTGTTTAAAGTGTTGAAATGGGCTGTCTGAGGTTTGGACTTTGTTGAAATTTAGTTTTTTGTCCAAAATTGCTGTTAATTTTGAGAGAACGTTGCGAAAAGTCGGAATTGCCATTGCTACTAAATATGAAGTGACAAAATTACTACTAGAGTCAAAACAACTACCACCAACTCCGGTCACCACCCAACTCCGGCGGCCACCACCCAACTCCGGTCGGCCACCACCCAACTCCGACCGGCCACCACCCAACTCCGGTCGGCCACCACCCAACTCCGACAAGCCACCACCCTACTCCGACCGGCCACCACCCAAAAACCCTATAATTGTTGATTTAGCTAGAATGGGTAATTTCATCAATTCACTATGTAATGGAAGATCGGATTTTTCATGGAGGGGCATTTTTGGAATATCCATTTTATCGAGCCCACGTGATACACTTCTGTTCGACTTAACCCAAAAATAGACGGAGACACCAAGTTTCAATAAACACCAAACATTGGACAATCAATTTCAACGAAAGACACCAGATTTCAACATGGGTCAAATCTTAAATATTTATTAGTTATTAATCTTTTTTTTTTCCCCTAAGAAGCATTATTTGAACAGCCAAATATGAAAATAGCATACGGTAACAAATTCTTTCTGAAACTAGCACTTTTTGAAATATTTGTTTCGTCAATTTTAAAAGAAAAAAGTGCAGATTAGTTACTCATACTTGAGACACCAAATATTAATATTTTAAATTTGTGACAATGATTAATAACACAAACTATAGTTAGGACTGTTTTTTTAGGTTCTTAACCCCTGATTTTAACATTACTTCAGCACTTTTATTCACTTTAGCAATGCACAAACCAATCAGTAGAACTATACAATTGATCCAATTTACAGTAACAGGAGATATAAGAGGGTAGGGTACAATTAGCTGCAGAGTTCTTTCTCTCTTGTATCTGGACTGCTTCTGATAAACTAAGGAACCCGATTTCCGACCTCACACTTAAGAGCCTTTTGATGTGGTTCGATGCGATACCCGTGTCTTAATGCTATTCTCTGAAGTTGATCAAAACCGGACAAAACTCCGGCACCTGCCATTCCGAGCAGCATATTTGCAGAGATGCCTCTGTAGAGGGCTCTGAAGCCCTCGAGGTGCACAATTTCATGGAACGCGTGGAGCGCGTGTCTGTACTTTGTGGGTTGTCCCGAAGTAAGCATCATTCTTCGTCTCAAGGTGTCGAAGGGGTACGCGCAGACTCCTGAGAAGGTTGTTACGCTCCATCCAAGAATGAAACTTGCCAAGAAATTCCCCTGAAAAAGATGAGTCCTTTAGGATCAGATCAAGAAAACCAGATAAATACCATCCAAGAATGAAACTTGCAAAGAAATTCCACTGAAAAAGATGTGTTCTTTAGGATCAGATCAAGAAACCCAGATAAATATCGCTGTTCTTTTCTAGAAAATGGAAAACCCCAAGGCAATTGAGTGAAATTTAGCAAGAAAGTACATATCATTTCAAGAAGCTGTTGATTATCTCACACGAAGACAAACAAAAAGGCAATTTTTTTTTCATGATCAATCAACATAGATGAGTTTCTCTTCTTTTTCAGAATGAAACTTGGTGGAAATCATTAGTTCGGAAAAAATTCACGGGCTAGCTTGTAAAATGCGACTAAGCAGGAAAGTGTAATATTTTATCTCATCCAAACACTTCTTTTCCAAGCTTTTAGTTTCACTATGTTCCAATCTTTCACATGTAGAAGTTTCATTTAATGTAGTCCTAAATGAAAATGAGAGATGCTTATTTACCTCGAAAGGTCCGACCAAGACAATAGGCTTCAAGGTGTCATAGATGCCAAAGTACATCCCGCGATATAACGTGATTCCAATTATAGAGGGACCGAATCCACGATATAACCCTGCTACACCATCAGTGGACAAGGTTTTACTGTAGACATCAAGAAGTCCTTTAAATTGTCGTTGACCATGAATTCGGCACTCCCTTGCATCGGCTCCAAGTCTTGTTCGTGCATAGTCTAAATGGTAGAGTAAGCATGATGTGGTTGCCCCAGCAGCACTTCCAGAGGCTAAGTTTCCTATAAACCATTTTAGGTATCCGTCTTTCTCCTTTGAGCGTCCGAAAAAGTTCTTGAAATAACCCTTGAATGCAAAGTTGCATGCCTAAGGACAAGGAAATCTGAGTCAAGCAGGTAATATTAGGCACGGTTTCATTTAGCTAATCAAAATTTAGTTATTAAGTAAAGTTCCGGTTGAGAAGGTTAAGAATTGACTGATTCACAGCTATGAACTGACAGCAACAACTCAAGGACCCTATTTGCAGATACTTTTCATTAGCCAGCAAATGATATAAAGCATTTCCACAAGCTTAACCAGTTATGTTGGATAAAATGCTTACCGTCGAAAAACCAAGTATAAAATCTTTGCAGCAGCCAAAATACCGACTCGGAAAGAAGGGTAATATAAAGGAAAAACAGAAGAATATGAAGAAATATGCTCGAGGTTGCTGTAGAACAGAATAATATTAATTCAAGAAGTCCTTTTGACCAAATAGTGCTATTTACTGTAAATAAGTTAAGCTTCTAAAGATGTTTTTGCAGTTCAGTTAGAAACTTTTCCTCATCTTGCATCACATGTTACAGCAAAACTCAGCATACATCTATGATCACTAAGTACTCAAAGGTCAAAGATATGCATATCTCGGACTTCTACCAATATGAATCACTAGTCTAGCTAGCATTCTCAGTTACATACATGAACTCATTTGCTTTCCGAACTAGCAGTACCGAGCTAGATCGATCAATACTTAACTGCAAAAACATCACATTGAGTTCTAATGTACATCCTTTGTTTCCCATTCCTTTCAAAGTCTTGTTTACTGTATATGATATCATGTGAAAGCACTAAGCAGAAAATCCACTTAATCTAAAAACTTGGAATCACAAAAAGCAGTCTTAAGTTTCTGCAATCAATTGAACAGATTAACAGAACAATCAACATAATACATTGAATTACAATGTCTGGACTCTATAAAACTGCTACAACAAGAAATTAATAGTTCTAAATCCATGAACGAAACAAAACGAACTAGTCTTGAAGAACAGATGGTACCTGGGTAGGGAAATAGCGGATTACATTGGCCTGATTACCTCTCCAGAAAGAGATGAATCCATCCTCCCTGAGAACTCTCGTGAAGCAATCGGAGAGGCCACCGTAAGGCGTCCGGAGGTGGCCTCTCTTGATCAATTCGCCCTGGTTCTGCAACAGCAGCTTAACCCTATCGATGGGCGCCACCACGCTTTTAGCGACCAACGCCGCCGCTCCTCCCATCGCGAAATCCATGGAGAATTTCTCCGATTGGGTCGCCATGGCAGCTCGGCCGTACCGTTCACCTCTCTATTTTATTTCCCACCACAGCAAATCCATGTTGGTGGGTATTTGAATTAGGAATCATATTACATCGCAAGGACGATATTCGTTGTGGGATAATTTGGATTTGGATAGCGTTTTTGTAGCTAAAATTAAAATGTTTGTTCATCTTCATTCTCATTTCACAATCTAAATTTCATCAATTTGTTTTTTTTAAATGTAATTAGAATATAGATAGCTACCTAAATTTGATTAATTTTTATTAATTGTTTATTCATACTTTTAATTGTAAATTAAATTATGACGTCTTTATAATTTTTATAAATTTGACCCAAAAAAAAAACATTTGTCGGCAAAGTGAGGTCTTTAGTGTGTACACAAGATGAAAATTACAATAAATTGAAATGATTGCAGAGAAATATTTTAAGTTATACCCTCAGTTAAAATGCACAATTATAAATTGGTTAACTCGACACATGCGTATTTTCTATGGTTAATAACAAAATACTACCTGAATTTCAATTATAAATTGCTAGTCAAACTTTATTTCGATTTAAATTGGTTATTTGAATTTCTAATTTTTGAACAAATTGTTACATATGTTACAATTTACCTCAAACTGGACATAAAAGAGCATGGTCCGACCACGTTGAATATTTGATGTGTACCCAATATAGATTCTACAATACATTCAAACATTCACGGGAAAATACATTCAGTTGGACCTCCAACCAATTCTTTCTTTGAAGTGTCCAATTGAAAGTATTTTGTTGCGATACTTTTAAATCTTGGCAAATCTATCTGATGTACACATAAAAATTGAATCTCATGTGGCCAGCGCTTGTTTTGTTCCAAATTTGACGAAAATTATAATAAGGGTAGTAATATGCTCATAAATTGAAATTTTAAATAACAAATTTAAAAACATAAATAATTAAATTTCAAGTATTAATTTATAATTGAATCAAAGTTCAACCAACGATTTAGTTATTTGCCTCATTTTCTATCCAATTTAGGAAGTTATTTATAGTTGGGTCGCAAAAAGTATTATGCGAACTACGTTTACTAACAATACTGACTTAACTATAACATAAAAAAAAATTAAAAGTCCCAAATGTTTTTAACTTAGCTTTCTAACCCATACGGCCATACCCGAAATTGAAGCCGAAGAACAAAATGTGGCTTGGCCCAAGGTTTAATTTGTCCCTCGTTAGGTGGCCTGGCCCATGATAGTAATAGTCCAATAAATTGGCCTTCCAACAAATAAATTGTTAGTTTAATTGTTTTTAACATTTTACTAACTCAAATTTGTATAAATATAAACCGTTAGCTTTATTATGAGCTTCCTCGTAATGGGTGACGTCATAAATAAAAACACGGGGAATTTAAGGTAATATTTGAGCACTCGAATAAATTGTTTGTCAATATTTGAAAAGTCTACAAATTGTTAACTTTTTTTTATCATCACGTACATGTAGGTAATTATTTCCAAAAAAAAAAAAAAAAAATCCTAACGGAACTAACAAACTATATATATTGGATAGCTAATCTAACAAATAACAAAATGTTCAAAATAAACTTCAACTAGTGATTTGGTTGATTGTCCAAATATCAACTTTGATTGTCCAAATATCAAGTAGCAGTTTAACAATTAACCAGATAAATAAAGGATAATCTTGATTAGTTAGTTCGTACAAGTTAGGAATGAACCCAGAAATTCCATTCAGATTTCAGAATCGCAAAAAATTGAATTAGTAACAAATAACTACCATGAAATTTTTAGAGAGTAAATTAAATGTAAAGTTTTAAAATACCAAATTAACATTAATTACAAATTTTATTACAAAAATTACACATTAAAAAAAATTGAAGAAGGCATCTTCTCGTGGTGTTTTCAATTACTCAATTATTATTTTTTTGCCAAAAAAAAAACTCCATTTTGTTTTATTTTTAGCAACGGACATCTCAATTAAATAGAAGAAGAAAAAATCCACAAAATGGTGGTTATGTATTAATGTCAGAATAAATACCATCAATCGTGAATATTGAATATATGTATACAATCCAATACGCAAAAAAAATTTATCAATCTTTTTTCAATCGTGAATATTGAATATATGTTATTTCGATTGGACGTGCCTATTGGAATTTTCTTTTGTGTGACGTTTATGGGTAACAACCTACATGACTCGACATATATATGAGAAATTATAAGGATTGATGCTCGTTGTCATATTCGACGAGTTTGAGCTTGAACTCGATTTTTTTTTTTAATCAAATGATGAACTCGACTTGAATATATATATATATAGCTCTAATAAACTCGAGTTTGAACTCTAACTCGACTCGAATACGTAAAAAAAACTCAATTAGGCTCGTGAGTCTCTCGAGTCGAGTACCAGTGAACTTGTACTCGACTTGGTACACAAAAACACTCGACTCGACTTTAAATTTATTAGCAAGTTGAATTCAAATATCGACCTAGTTGATATTGAGTAGCTTGACTTACTAATACCCTAACCCTAGAGTCTTAATTAGTTCCATATTAATAAACGTATTTTAGATATATGGTTTAGTGTTTAGGCCGTTTACCGCGGATTCAGATCACCTGCCCCCACTCTTCTTGCCTCAGATCGTGCCTAACCGTTAAGATCTTGACACGTATCCTCAAATTTAATATTTTCATTTTAGGGTTCATCAATCTCAATAGTGTTTTAGAAAAAAGAGAAAACTACCAAATTAATTATATTAAGGATACATGTCAATTAAATCTTAACGGTGAGATACGATCATGGACATGAAGAGTGAGACAGTAATCTGCATCTATTCAACGTTCGATTTCCAAAACTCGAGTGAGTTTCAAACTCTGATTCGTAGAACATGACATTCCAAAATATCGACTTCTGCTTATTTGTTTTTTTAGTTAACGATGATGTTTTGGGTTAACCGTTCATATAATTAGTTAAATAGTTAGAAGGCAAGTAAAGATTAGTTGAACAAAATGATGTGTGCTCTAGCCAATCACATGTAAGGATTATACTGATGCTCCATTTTAATTTTCCTACATCCATTACCTTTAATCACAAAATGGAACCCTAAGAGACCAAACAGCAACATTAGGGCAAAACAACTATCGACTGATCGACTAGTCGCACCGATCAAATTCTTCGGTTTTTCCAACATCCGAGTCGACTTCTGTTGAATTTCCGCTTTTCAAAACCTAATGAAACCCTTGGTATATTCTTCCGTGTATACTCCGAATTTCGTTCACTCGCATACGCTGCTATTCCACGAAGACGATCTTCCTAAGCTGAATTCCAAGTCCGGCCCGTCGTTCAAGTTTAGGTTATAACGATATCCGGTTCGGTTCGGTTCGTTCAAATCATCGTCCTGCCGAATCATTCATACAAGCCTAATTAAGTATTAGGGCAACTTTAAGGAACTGAAATTAGGGCTTTTTTACGAACCTCGGATTCGCTTCGAGATGTTAGGGTTTCGGTTGGTCTTAGAGCATCTGAATCTCTAGAGATATTGTCATTAGACCAAGCTCCTTCTCTGCAACAAATTATAGGAACTAAGTTAAACACAAAAAACCTTACATAGTTAAAAAATGACATGTCAATTAAGTTTAAAAGTAAAAAAAGTTGAATTTCAATATTTACCTAGAAGAGTTACTCCACATTTTCATGGAAGAATTACTTGTATCGTTGTGACGCGCGAATGCGTTAATCGAGTCTCCTCTTCGGTTTAGGGTATGGTTTCCATTTTGCTGATGAAATTGTGGTAAGAATTCATCATCTCCAGACCCATCTGATGATGATCATTGAAACCATATTAGTTAATAAAGTTCATACAAAAAACATGTTTACACAATATTACTAAATGAGAGTTATGATTTTGAATACACAATTTTATTAGTTATAATAACAGGATACAAATCAATGTATTGATATATGATCTAGAAAAATGCTGTATGTGTAATATTAGATTATAAGTTCAGCTTAATGGGAAACAAAGAAAAAGGTTGAGCTTAATGAGAAAAATAATACAAGAAGAAGAAGATCAGTATATATATATATATATACCAGTGGAAGCAGCTGGTTTGTCTGTATTCTTTACAGTTCTGTACATCTGGTAAAGAGAGCCAGGTAAAACAAAACAAGTTAGAGAAATGAATAGTGAATAGAAATCATATACAGTGCAAAAAGTAAATTGTTGTTTCTGGTATAAACCAAATAAAGTATCATTTCAATTTTTTCTAAATTTTAAAAACGAAAAAAATATATATATTAATCATCAATATTACGTAATCAACGTTTTATTCATTAACTAAATGTTTAGGTTCAAACTTCATTATTATGCCTTTATGCCTTGGAAGTTAAAAAATGTTTATAACCAGCACTTTTAACTCTTACAATTAACCGACCAGGTGCAACTAGAAATTATTATAAATGTAAAGTGTTGTCCCTAGAAAAGCCTCCCGGAAATCCGCGCCGAATCTTAACAAAAAAAAATTATGAACGCTTTTACTCATTAGAAGTTGATTCTGTTTGACTAAAAATTATTTAACGTGTCATTTTTAACCAAATATTTTATATGAAACTCTGTTATGCTTTAAAAATATTTATAACCTGCATTTTTAACTTTTACGAACTAATCTACTCAACACCAGTAAGAATTATTTAGATATGAATCATCCATGTTACTGATATTGTCTGCTAGAACAGTGTGAGTAAAAAAATAGTTTGTGCATTTTTTTCTTCCCTGAAAAGAATAGAAAGTTTTATTATAATATATATATATATAATTAAAAATGAAAGTAGCTAGGTCAAGAAATTGAAAAGAAGAACCAAATCAGATGCTTCTGCTTTCTGGATTTCTCTCCTACATTAATAATATATATTTTAATAAGCACGAGGTTGATGTTTGGTAAGTTGAGTAAATGCTTTGTATTATTGAGAAATGATGGCTACTTTTCTGTCTCTCTATAAAATAAAATAAAATAATAACCATTGTCTTCTTTCATAGAGGACCAGTGACTCCACTGTTCATTCACTGCACTGCTAACACTGCATTTCTTCGACTTCTGTGCCTCTCATCACCGAAATAACTAAGGATAACTCGTTTATTCTAATTATGAAGTAAACATGTTACGAGTTTGTTGAGTTTCAATTTATTGTGAAAGGTTTTGATACATCCCGTGTCTAACGGGTCGAAATTTGATTTTCCGTGTAAAAGACTAAAAATTTGTATATATTAGATTACAGAGACGAGTTTTCTCACGGAAGTGTCCTGTGTCAGCTTTTAGATAATTTACGGTTTTCTCTATAATCAAATTTTAAATACTAGCCTTTTTATGCCCTAACTAGCTAAATGAGAGTTATTTGATATTGGGTTCATCTTATAATAATCAAATTTTCAATTTTAAGAACTGATTAAAAGTATAAATACCTGCAAGTGGCTCTTAACATGAGCTAGTGTTAGATCTTTCACATCCATTAGCTCCAACACCGACTTTGGAGTAGCTCCTAAAACAACAAACAAATCCAGAAAATAACTTGAGTCACTATTAACTTTGAGTAAATTTGTTGAAATATAAAGATTAAACCACATCTTTACTGATTAAGTTGTTCATCGTCTAATTTTTTTTTTACAGTAACACATATTTGAATATCCGTAAAGCTTATGTAATTAAAAAGTTTCACATAATGGGTATTCAATCCTTGTCAATAAAGTTAATTTTTTTAATCCGTTGATCAAGTGGTTCGTCTGAAATTTTACAACGGTTATATTAGAAGAATCACAATATTCATAGAGTGTATGAGAAATGAAAACACATACTTTCATGGCCGCCGAGGAGCTCGACGGCATGAACGAACCGAGCGTGTAGCGAAGTAGTCCACCGCATTCTCGGAGCCCGAACGTTCCTCTTACTCGGCATCTTCGGCAAAAACCGTAATCTATTATAACCACCATTACCGGAAAAATCAAAGCTTCCTCCACCACCACCGCCGCCGCCGCCATAGTACTGCAAGTGCTGCGATTTCTCCATTATCGGAGATCCGTACCCTCTCGGAAAATAACACAGCCCCGCCGCCACCGGCGGCGAACTCATCAGCCGACACCAGTTACCGCCGTTACCGTACCCCACCGGAGTTCCGACGATCGGCTGCTGACCCATCAAAGAAACACCGTGCTGGTACTGCCGCCGGTTCATCAAAAACCTATCTTCCGACTCGTCGGATCTCCACGCGCCGCCTTCGTACGGATAAGATAGAGAGAGATCGGTGTCGGCCGTCTTCACGGCGGAAGAACCGTGGCCGTTGGATTTTAGGGCACAGCCGCCGTCGAGTTTTCCCCAGATGTCGAAACCGGGTGAAGGAGATGACGTGTCTGGTGGGCTTATTTGTAAGGAAAGATCGAAATCGTGTCTTCTAGACATGTCTGGTTTTCTTGACGATGTTGTTCTTCAGTAGGGTTTGTTCAAAGAGAAGGTTTTTCCGATGGTAACTAGAAAAGACTGTACTGTTTGCATATAGAACACAGAGACGAAGCTACGAAAAGGGAATGAGACTTTTCTTAATAAGAGAGAGAGAGAGAATTTGAAGGAGATTTGTTCTTCTTCTTACAATACCTAGAGAAGAGTAATATATATATATATTATATATAGATATAGATATAATATAAAAGAAAGAAAATGACAGTTAAACACAAAGTTGCATGTTTTCTTTCTTTCTCTCACTAGATTGATGGATTCAATCTTTCTGGCTTCTGGACCAGAGTGAGTAATAGATATAGATAGATAGATAGCGAAAGAAAGAAAGATAAAGATTGTACGACTTTAGTTTTATTTACTTGAGACCTAATGCGCAAGTTCACACACACTCTACTAAGTACTAAATAGTGAAGAAAAAAAAAACTATCTAATATATATAGTAAAAAAAATTAGGGTTAAATCTAAAATTGTTGGGTGAACTTTGACATAATTACAAATGGTTATCCGAATTTTAAATTTTTAAAATTAGTTACGTGAACTTCTAATTTCTTATCAAATTGTTACACATGTTACAAACTTACAATCTACATATGAACTTCTAATTTTGAAAATGAGCTTGTTTCAGTTATGTTGGATATTGTGATGTGTACCTGAGATGGATTTCCTAAGAAATTGAAAATTTTGCAGTAAAATGTTTTCAATTAGACGCTTAATTGAAAGCAGCCGTTGAAATTAGGGAAGATCAAATTAAAGGCATATGTCCTTTCAATGTAATGTTTAGTTTATCTTAGGTACACATCAAAACATTCACATGGACATAACATAATAATTTTTTGTCCGATTTGACGTAAATTGTAATAGATGTAGATATTGTTACAAAATTGAAGTTCATGTGGTCAATTTTTTTTTTTAAAGTTTGAATAGCAATTTATAATTCAGTCAAACTCGAGATAGCAATTTGGTTATTACATTAAAAACTATACATGCACAACCATTAGATGCTAATTGAAATCTCAGCTTAGTTTATTAAATTACTAGCTGAACTTTTTATCTGAGCAAATTTACAACCTCAACTTGTTTTCTTTGTTAATTAGCTGAACGCAACAACTTCAGTTGGTAAAATTGAGCTAGCATTTAAAAAAGTATTAGCAATTTATCCGAACATACAACTCTAACTAGCAATTTTGTAATTAACCCCAAAAATACGGTAGGTTTCACTCAAAAAATTGAGCCCAAAAATGTAACAATAAGACCAATATTATATATGTATATATGGGTATAAGAGTCAAAACACGCAAAATCAGCGGAGAAGACGGGTTAAAAGTTTTACTTTACCAGCTGGTCAGATACTGCGAGAGTGATAGAGATAAATAGTTTTTTTTTTTTTTCTTCTTTAGGAGTTGGTCCTAGGTGAGCCCATTAGAAGGACAACACCCGTATTCCGGTGGGATGTTTGCTTTAAGCCTAAACTAATTAAACATCGCTCACACTAGGGTTACTCCGTAAGGGGTAATGTACTGGTTATGAATATTTTTTTATTCTTATAGTCACTAACGGTGATTAAACCCCTGAGCTCTGATTAAAGAATGAGATGTTGAACTATCACATCATATTACATTGTTAAAAGCAGTAGTTAATTTTTTTAAAGAGTAGTAGTTACTTTACTTATGGTTGTTATTAGGGTTAAGAACAAATAATAAGGGCCTGAATGTTTACTCATGTTGCCCGGAGAGGTCTGAATGTTAAGATGATATTATTAAGGGCCTGAATTTTGAGTTATGTTTATATTAGAGGTCTCCGTCTATTTTTTCTGTTAAAAGTGACGGAAAGTGGTCACATAATGCCCTCCGACCAAAGTGTGTCCCTCACATGCTTGACCTAAAATGACGAAAATGTCCTTTAAGCCACCACGGCTCCGTCGACCACCACCCCGACTCCGGAAACCACCACCTAGCTCCGGCGACCACCACCCCAGCTCCGGCGACCACCACCCAAATCCGGCTACCGCCACCACGGCTCCGATTGGGCCAAAATCGGAGCTACCGGCTCCGATTGGCCCGAATCGGAGCTCCAAAGCTCCGGTCAGAGCCAAAATGCTCCGATCTGGAGCTCTGTGGCCTCGACAGAAGCTTTGGACCTCCGATCGGAGCTTTTTGGCTCCGATTCGGGCCAATCGGAGCCGTTAGCTCCGATTTGGACCCAATCAGAGCCGAGGTGGTGGTCGCCTGGTGGCGGTGGTCGGAGCCGTGATGGCTTTAAGGGCATAATTAGTGTGCAGGGGTATTTTAGACATTTCACATTTCATTAATTAAATAAAGTGTATAATAATTGCAAAAGGGTAATTCTGTCATTTCACGTGGTTCTTTTACATTTAACAGAAAATTTGGACGGAAATCCGAAAAACAACAAACATGATAATTCAGACCTTTAATAGCAACATTTTTCAATTCAGACCTCTCCGAGCATGGACAAACGTTCAGGCCCCTATTGTGTTCTTAACCCTTATTATTATTGTTGTCTAGATTTTTTTTTTTTTCTACAGATGATATTAATATATCTCTCTCATCACTAATGTTATTCCCTACCATCAATGTTACGTGTTGAAACAACTCATAACCCAAGCCCAACCGTATTATGTGTTCCCAATGCCATCAATGTCTTCTCTTCCTATATACCTAGCTAGCTCATCACCTTCCCTTATATTTTGGTGTCGCGTGTTTGGAAAATCTTGTCAATTCATCCGTTAAAAAACAATATATATTTTTTTTTTAAAGTTGGCACTAAAATATTTAAAAAAAAAAAATACAACAAACAGAGCACCAAATAATTATAACATAACTCAAACATGTGTATTAAGTGTCAAAAATAAACCCAAGGTTGGTTGGACCAACTGGTAAAGCGAGTTGTGTTCCCCGTGGGCGACCCGAGGTCGAAACCCGCCGGAGACGCCGCCTTGGGGAGGACTTTAACCTTAACGCTCCCGGTCCGAACTTGCGAAAGCAATGTAAATATATCAAAAAAAAAAAAGTGTCAAAAATAAGATTCACGTCTTAACCAACTGTCTCATAAGCTCGAACTTGTGAGTGAATAGTATTTGATACGTTCTTATTTATATTTTAACATCCTCCCTTAACAAGAGTTTAAAATTGACGGCGATTGTGTTTCGTCGGAGAATAATATATTTCTAATTGAACGGGAAATGTTCACATTTAAATGTAGTCACTAGGAGTTGAACCTGGGCGCTCTGATATCATGTCAAGAATAAAAATTACGCCTTAACCAACTGTTTCATAATTTCGAACTTGTGAGTTAATAGTATTTGACACGTTCTTATTTATATTTTATCATCGTCTACCATCAACCGTGTATAGGGCTAGAGATTGACCATATATATATATGGAAACAAAATGTGATTTAATTAGTTAATTATTAGTTATCTAGATTTGTAATAATATTAAAACACATAACATACCACTTTTGTCTCTCTTAGTTACATGCTATTTTTTCTTTGAATAAACCATATCTTTATCTATCTGCTACTAATATAAAGTGATCAAAGAGCTATTGTTGTGGCTACTATATATTTCCCTTGTCCTAAACTGTCCATTAACTTTTTGTTTTTTTTGGCTACCAGGAGTTGAATATGCGCGCACTACACGCGTGTGCATTGTGTATTGTCTTTGTTAGAATGCTATAATAACACGATCACGGTGACTCCAACAATGGACCGGGAGCCCTCCAATGTGTGTGTATGCTCACGGTTCCTCAAGTATTTTATTTTCAATATTTAACAATTTTTAAATTTTATATAATATTATGTTAAATAATTTAAGTTAATTATTTCTCTAATAAGGTTCTACTCTTGTATCCTACTCGGAGTCAGGTCGAGCATACTCCAATATTACAGTCGAGGTCACCGTGATCATGTTATTATAGCATTCTAACGAAGACAATACACAAAGCGCATACACGTAGCGCGCGTAGATTTTAGTATATATAAGCTACATGATTAAGGACAAAATAGTTGATTCATCATGCAACTTTTTATTTTTCACTTTTTTTCAGCATTCTCTCCCACGTAGATACACATATCATTCTTTAGTTTTTTTTTAATTTTTTTTTTCGCGGAATGATTTTAATAAACCCATTTATCAGGAGGACAACATCCATAACATAACATGCTTCCTCCATTCTTTATTTACTTTCCCCTTAGCATTTTATTTATTTGTCTTTAATTTAATATTAATATATATTATATATAGTACAATATTCTATAACCATGAAATTATTGGAGATCTGAAAGGAGTACAAATATTGAAAATTATACAAAGATTTAAAGAATAATTTATTTTTTATGATTTGAAATGAATCCAGGATCATCCACGTAATTTCCCATTAAGTGATCAAAGAAAAAGTTTATGTACTTACTACATCGTCTCTTTATAGAATTTCCTCGGTTGGTGAAATTACTTTATTTGATCCAATTGTGGGTGCTAGTTTGTAGTTTTGTACAATGAGATGAAATAGAGTACAGAAATAACTAGGTAACTTATTTAATTTAATAATTAAAGCATACTTATTTAATTTATCAGAACCGTGATTGTGTTCGAACCGGAGACGTTGCCTTCAATGGTTCGGCTCGAGCAAAAGTGGAGGATGTAAGCGAACCCGGTTCGAAAGTCAGGTTTACGACGAACCGGCCGTTTCTGAACGTATCGGCTGATTTGCCGGTTCGTACTTCGTAACAAAAAAAATCAATCAGTTTGTATTTTCAATTATTTTATTGAAGTTTATTGTGTTGGAAGCTCACCATATGAATATATATTGTACTTTCTGTAATTTTATTGAAGTTTATTAACATTGCACTGGAGCCGATCGGACCGAATTAGAACCGAGTTAAACAGCCAGAATCGTGAACCGATGGCCTGGCTGGTTCGACCTCCAGTCCGGACCGACTAACACTAATACAATGCTAACATTAAAATAATATAAAAGGATATAGTTTTATTAATCAATGTGGATAAATTGAGTTCGGTGTAACTATGTTGTTCACAAACATTAGTTTGAAAAAGTATTAGATTATGATTAAAAGCAGGGATGAAGATATAAATTTTATTTAAGGACGATAAATTAAATTAGGGGTAAATAATTTGTAGAAAAAATAAATTACAAGATAAATATAAAAAATTAAAGGATAATATTTAGAAAAATTACAACTTTTAAAATTAAAATTACACATCACAAAAATTAAGGGGTATAATTCCCCCTATTTCTCATGCCTAATTAGAAGTAAACAAATAGTTTCGAGTTTATGAATATTTTGAATAAACAATACATGTTATTTCCATAATATATCGATTATTCAAATGGACCGGTTTGACTTAGATATGTGGATTTGAGTGAAGACCTATAAAGAGATGACAGAGAGAAAGAAAAACATTTATTATTATTATACACAATAATCTTAAAGGCTAGTTTGTTTGTTGTCTTTCAGAGAATGGTTGCCATCACACACAAAACCCTAAATTCTTTCTTTCTTCCATAAAAAACAAAACAAGACACCCAATTATCAAAGAATAATAAAACCTTGTTTAATTATTTCCCTATTTCATTCTCCAACATATTCTTCTTAATTCCCCATGTATATATAATTATATGAATCTTTGATTTTCTTCTAGAGCCAATAATATACTATATACCCCATGAGAAATTGATATCTCCTAACCCCACCCACATGGATGTTTTTGATTGACCTAAACAAATGTACTATTTGTCAAGTTCTAGCTAACTAGGGCAAATTGATCTAAAATTATCTACAATATTAGAGAAAATTATATGATTTATTTTAAATTTATTAGTAAAATTAAATTAAATTAAAGGTATTTTATATTTATTAAAGATGGAGGAAAAATATTAAATTTTTATTCACTAATCCCATCTAAATATTGTGAGAACCTTCCCACTAGGCCATGAGTGATGTTTTTGGCGAATTTACACATAATATATTACATATATAAATTATAAAATATAACGTCATATTTAAAATCACTATCTAATTTCGTTCCAAAATTAAAAGCACTTTAAATGCAAAACACAAATCATTTTGAAATATATACTTATTATTAATTTTTTATTAATAAACTGAGTAAATTAGTAATAGCAACTAGATTTATCCCTCATAGCCAAAAAAAAAAAAAAAAAAAAAACTAGATTTATCCCAATACATTACTATTATTTAAAAAAAAAAAAGCGCATTCCACATAGCTTCTTACATGCCTAAACAACATTATTATTATTATTATTATTATTATTATTATTATTATTATTATTATTATTATTATGTTCCGATAACATATGGAATAAACACTATTTATTTTTCTTTCTCTAGGCTAGTCACGACAATAAACCTATGATTGACTATTATTCATCAGATTTCGATGCCCGTATTGCAATGCCCCACGCATACATAGAAACTTGTTATTCACCGGCTTATTTCATGCTTATAGAAGCCTCTAAAGATTCCATAGACCTAATTAATTAATTAATTTATTTATTAATTACTTCTAATTAATTCTTACCCAGAGACGTGCTTTAATATATATATATATATATAATAATAATAATGCATGGATGGAAAAGGTTTTAACTTGTCGTATTATATCTTTATACATCTTTTTGTGGCTCAAGTGATTTCTTTATTATATATATACGAAGTATTGATCATAATTATATGTGTATTTTATATATTCTATTATGGTGTATTTATTTTGTTAATAATTTTTCGCGATGTAATTTAGGTGGCTCATTAAAAAACAACACGTGTAACTAGTATGCTCGGTTAATATATGGAATAATTATTACTCGGATCGTATCAGTACGTAAGAGGTAATAAATTGTTGTTTATGCACATTTGACTGCTCAATGGACGAAAAAAAAACTAAAAGCGAAATAAATAAATGACGTACCAAATATTAAAAATATAAATCCAAGTGATAATATTTATATTATAATTTTGTCGCCAATAAGGTTGTTTTCCCCATTTATGTGTTACCCCATTCAATTTCAAGCTATATTATTGTATTTGATTATAGTGTTTTATATTTATTTGGATGATTACTACATTTAATAAAATAATTATTCTGTGCGTTTAGTAGTATACATAGTTTAGAAGAGCTAATGCGTATAAAATAACTAATTATGTAATCATGTAATCTTTTTTTTTTTTCTTTGGGTAAACAATCGATCATGTAATATTTGCGAGATAATTTTTTTATATATAATAGACATTTTAGCAAATAAATTAATGATCTTCTAAAAAAAAATAAAAAAAATTATAGCGACTTGACGTCTCACTGTGCATGATAGGCAAATTGAGCCAAACTACCGTGCACTTCACTAATATTCCTTTTTTCATGTAAGGAACTAACTAAAGTGTTATTATTATTGGGTGTCCACTTATATGTAACCGCATTTATGCGTATCTTTGTAGTTTAAGCGTTATTCTATACGATATAAACGAAGATATAAACGAACCGAGTATCAGTTAAACTTGACTCGATTAAATATTGCCGTTTTATTTTTTACTAAGTTGAGCTCATATTTTTGAAACTCGAACTGCCACAACCTCAATCGGGCATAATCAAGCTTAACTCATAAGCTTATAATACTTTACAATAAGTTATCATTTTTTTCATGATAACAAAATTCAAACTCGAGTCAACTTGAACTCGGTTGAGTTATGTATATTATAAAGCTCATTTAGGGTCACGACTAGTTCATACCGAATATTATATTAAGCTAGGTTGACAAACCAAAAAACTTAACTCGAGCTCAACTTGACTAAAAAAATTTCAAAACAAATTCTAAAATTCGTATTAGACGACTGAGTTAATTTCGAGTAGTTTGACTCACTTACACACGTTACACTATAAGAAAATTAGTAATTTGTGACGTTTTTTATTTTCAAAGGAAGCAATATTTTACAAATTATAAGATTTTTGAGGATTTATTATGTTTTGAGTGAAATTTATCACAAAATTCATAATTTTGTAAGAGATTTTCTACGGAAATTTCTAGTCAATCTTTTTGTTAGGGGTCATTCCTTAATAAAAAAATTGAATGTTGTATTTGTAAGAGATTTTCTCTATTCTCTTACCCATACAAATAAAATTATATATTTTTCGCAAAATAAATCTGTCACAAACGACTAGATTTCTTGTTGTTGTGTAAATCTAACCCGGTTATAATCAAATAAATATATATTACAAATTACAATGGTTAATACTCATTTATTTACCGAATAAATTTTGACTTTGAGAAAATGTATTTTTATTTTCTTTCTGCCAAAGAGAAAAATCTAGAATGATACATATGGTTTGACATAAATTTGATTGAACCGATAAGACAGAGCGTTTCGTAGCTAGGTTTAGTAGACGGTACAGACCTAGCTATGTCTACAATCTATATATATATATATATTAGCATTACAAAGTTTGAATAAATGTCGTCATATACTTCAGATCCGTACAAAGACAGAAGAACCCTCTTTTATGGGTTTGATTTTGAGGTAGAAAGTTTGAACTGAAGGACTGCAAAAATGAAAATTTTCTAAAGTGCCCTATGATACAAGAAAAAAAAAACAAAAAACAAAAACTCAAACTGCCTCTATATCAGTGTTATGAGATCCGGACCGGCGGTCCGACTGAATTCGAATCAGAACTGGTGCCTCCAACGGTCTGGTCAAGCAAAACTGAATGATGTAAATGAACCTGGTTCGATAGCCCATTTTTTGATGAACCGGTTGGTTTTGAGCGAACCAAACAGTTCGGACTTCGTAACAAAAAAATTAATCCGGCTGTATTTTCTGTAATTTTATTGAGAATGTATTAGAATCTGTCAGACCGAGTTCAAACCGGATTGGACCGGATGAACCGGTGGTCTATCCAGCTCGACCTCCGGTCCGTGTGTTAAATCACAGTATTGTTTGTCAACAAATCACAGTTTGTTGTAATGCACCGACATGATTCTCAGTCGGGTTCTTAAAAAAAATTAGTCGGAAGATATTATTGTTATTGTGTATAATATAATATAGGATTAGTTTGAATTAAAATAAAAAAAATCATGATATATAAACTGATAACATGAGGAGGTTCCTGTGAAATTTTTTAACCGAACTACTCCTAAGTTCACTTTCTATAAATAATAGTTACATATATAATAATAATTATAAATGACAAAAATCCACAACAACTGGGTATGGACATAATTAAATTCAAAGGCAAAGAGTATGGTGCTGGAATTTAATGCAAACTTAATTAGGGTTTCTAGTTGTGAGGATGAATGGATCATGTGGTTCCAAATCGCCACAATCATATATATCATCACAATATATATATATATACACAGAATAATCTCTTACAAATTTGAAAAAATGTAAGAAGATTTTTCTCATATTTTTACTATATATAGTAAATCTTTCTAATATTCATTTTAGAAAATTCTTAAAATATTGTTTTTGCAAATAATTAACATGTTCATGTTCCTTCACAAATATATATTTATCTTTCTTATAATGTTTTTGACATAATCTTAAACCATTTTCATATAAATATCATAGATTCTATATAATAAATCATCCACAAAATATTACTTATATACTTCCTATGGAAAAAGACTCAACTATGTACGTAATATGGTATAGCAGTGCAACGTTTTATCCATTAACTAAATGTTTCAAGTTCACACCTCGTTTGAATGTTGGGAATGCAAAAATATATATCAATGGCAGCAGGAACGTGCTATTAATTGTTTATGAGGAAATCGCCCATATAATTTGGTTGTGTGTAATTTTGATTCTAAATAGTGTAAATAGTCTCGATATGACCCTTTAAAGTCTTATTGCATCTTGAAATTTTGTTACATTGATTATTTGCATATAGTTCAATTCATGCCCGCCGAAAAAAATCATGACTTCGTCCATGATATCCAACACTTATACTTAACAAGCCGACCCGTTTCAAAGAGAGATTATACTAGTCTTTAACACATATTACAACAGTGTAAAAATAAAGCAATGTTATCAACGCCGGAACGGAGGTCGAACCGGCCAGGCAATCGATTCCTGGTTTGGCCAGTTCGACTCGGATCAAACCTGGTCCGACCGGTTCTAGTACAAAGTGAACAAACTTCAACAAATTAACTATAAAAAATATAACATAGATTCATACGGTGGTTTTCTAACACAATAAATTTCAATAAAATCATAGAAAATACAATCCAGTTGATTTTTTTTGTTACGGAAGGTGAACCGTCAAACCAACTGGTTCGCAGAAAACTGAACTTTCGAACAGAATTTGCTTACATTCTCCGATTTTGTTCACATCAACCTCTTGGATGCACCGGTTCCGATTTAACCTAGTCGGACCGTCGGGCGGTCCGGTTCTAAAACACTGAAATAAAGTTCCATCATGATGACATCAAGATTAGACCTTCCGATCATCAAACAATATCATGCGTAGAGTGTGGTAGTGGTAGTAGGACAGCTTACAATAGAAAGCAAGCACCCAGCGACGTGTCACACTCTAATTGGTTGACGTGTAGACAAATTGAGACATTATTGGTTACCAAGAAACCTCGGTTCTTATCTTAAGTGAAGAACACAAATTGTTCCAAATCTGTGAAACACAGCAAAGAAAGAAAGAGAGAGAGAGAGAGAAAAGAAATGATTTTGCAATCGATTGCTTTATGATTGACAAGAAAAGAGAAAGGCAAGTGTATAGGGAAAGGGGCTATGATTGATAGGCCTTGTGTCTGTGCTTTATGGTGTAAATGTAAATGAAATAAAGATAGGGTTTCCTTTTTGCTTTGCCTTTTTATTATTACCTTCTTTTTTGACTTTCTCTTCTTCTTCTTTTTTATTGAATGAAGAAGAAGAAATGAATGATATGATATGCCCTAGAGGCAAAGTCCAACCACCAAAGTTAAAAGCATTTACATAGAGCTAGCTAGCTTATTGGAAGAACTATTAAATTCACACATAGTATGAGATGATTTGGCGCTCCGGGTTAATCGCGTTGAAGATTTGTATCAGTGTTTTGAAAATCAGACTGGACCGATTGTCGGATCAGGTTGTATAGTGAATTGTATATATGATTGGTATGTTTCGAGAAAAATAATGAGAATGCACGTTAAATTTGGCTAAAAAATGTGAACTGTCGATTGTACTTGGTTGGAATGTGAAAACAAGTACCGATTCGACTGGCAAAAAATTACGCCTGAAGTAGAATGAGTTTAAAGGTTTAAAAATGAGAACTGGAATGAGTTGTTTTTTTTTTTTTAATGAAACTGGTTGAACCAATCGGAACCAGGTGGGACCGGTCGGACCATACTAATTTGATGGTATGTAATTAGTAATGTCTTGGTTTAAAATATGTGATGATTTGGCATTCCAGGTTAATCACGTTAAAAATTCGTATCTATGTTTTGAAAACTAGACTAGACTGACAGCCTGATCAAGTTGGATAGTGAGACGTACGTATGACTGGTACGATTCAAGTAAAAGATCGAGAATGCACGTTACTGGGTAAAAAAAAATGTGAAATTTCTATCGTACTTGGCTGGATAGTGAAAACTGGTACTGATTCGACTGGTAAAAAATACACTTGAAGTAGAACGAGTTTAAAGGTTTAGAAATGAGAATTAGAATGAGATGTTTTTTTATGAAACTGGTTGAACCAACCAGACCAAGTGGGACCGGTCGGACCATATTAATTTGATGGTATGTAATTAATATATAATATCTTAGTTTAAAGTATTCAGAAAAGTAGCATTCAATCTTAGCTTCTATTCCTTTTTTATACGCCAAGGAAATTTGCTTCCAGTGTTTGGTTGGGTCGGGTTTCTATTACTCTCTATACGATATGTCACTTTTCAACGTGGAAGAGTGCAATTCGGAAGCCCATAAACAGAAATGGCCCATTACGGCCCATGAAAGGAATGACACCCTATAATCAGATTTATCTGGCCTATTATTCCCAGAAAGAATACCCCATTATTTTATAATCTCTTAAATCTTAAATTTCTTCGTCAGATTAGTTAAACATAAACCCTTTACTTGATTTTTTTTCCCAGAAAAAATAATTGAAATATCATGCTCCGCTCTTCATATCTCAGATCGTATTTTACCTTTAAGATTTTGATACGTATCTTGAAAGGTAATTAATTTTGTAGGTTTTTTTTCTTCCCTAAAACCCTATTGGTATTGGTGAATTTTAGAAGGAAAATATTAAATCTATGGACAATTGTCAAGATCATAACGGTGAGAAACAATCTGATACACGAAGAGTAGAGTAGATAATCTGAATCCGAAAAAAGTGTGCTTCTCGTAGCCTAAAGCACAACTCTCGATATTGTAAACCAAACGATAGCAAATTCATGTATATTTACATTCATAGAAGTGATAGAGATTCTGACTTGGAGTGCTGACAAAAATCCGACTGTGAATGAATGATATGGTAAGTAATTATTGTCAACTTTAAGGCTAGTTACATACCCAGACACAGTCGGACTCTTGTCATTCTCGGACTCTTGTCGAATGACAGGATTGGAACCTTTATCATTTTTCTTATATTCGACATTGTTTTATTTTAGTTAAACCCAAAAGAAAAACAAGTAAACAATAGCAAATTCATGTATATTTACATTCGATATTGTTTTATTTTAGTTAAACCCAAAAGAAAAACAAGTGAGCACCATGGATAACCGGAGAATCTCGAAAGAACATTAGAATGGAATATTCTTTTGTCTGTTGATATGTTCCGTATGGCCATTGATAATGATACCCTCCGCATATTCGCATATTTCTCTGCCCACCGCATATCCACGCACATCATTATTTCATTATCTCTACGTACATTAATGCATTGTGCATTTATTCTTTAAGATATTAATTATAAAATATTTAGCCTTAGCAATGTAGTAAATTGATTAAAATGATTGGAATCCACATTCAGCAGCCAATCAACCCACACGTTTAATAATACAATAATTAAATAATGAAACCAAAATAAACCATTTCTGCTACTCATACTATTCCCACGAAATTTCCCTCGACTAAGACACTTCATCATACATATTATTATAATATATAAGTTAAAGGTTAATTAGCAAATTGTTAGCCGATTATTTATTTGCTAATTGAAGAAATTGTTAACTTTATTACCTCAAACTTCACATACAGTCAGAATTTCCATTTCTTACACGGATATTCGACATGTGATTAAAAAAAAAAAGTTGCAATTTGTTTGATTATCCGAACATTAACTAATAATTTGTTCAATGATCCAAATATCAACTAGTAATCTTCTGCATTTTTGTTTAGTAGGGGCTTGACAATGACATGTAACCCATTACGTCCAAATTAGAAGGAAATCATACAACAAAACTAACAATTTGTACACATGAGAAACTTAAACCAACAAAGTATTAAGAATAAAAATAAAAGTCAACTAGCAATCTATTCAACTACTGAACATCAACTAGCATCGAAGTATCACCTATCAATTTGCTGCATTTTTGTTCATTACATGCTTAATACGTGACCAACTCCGTCAAAATTACAAAAAAATTCTAACATAATTCACAATTTATACACATAAAAAATTTAAACTATCTAAATATTCAAAATAAAAATAAAACACAATCAACAATTTGTTCGACTATATAAACATCCGCTAACAATTTAATAATTAATTCTTATATAAGTTATAATTAATTAGGCAATTGTATTGGTAATGGTAACTATAACTAACCTATTAATACCGTGTGGCTTATAATCAATTAGAGTCATGCTATAAAAAACCAATGGCATTCAATCTTCTAGTACCTCCTATATATACACATAACAAGATGAGACATCACGAG
Organism: Clarkia xantiana subsp. parviflora; assembly: GCA_036873135.1. Taxonomy (NCBI): domain Eukaryota; kingdom Viridiplantae; phylum Streptophyta; class Magnoliopsida; order Myrtales; family Onagraceae; genus Clarkia; species Clarkia xantiana. The sequence goes on along the minus strand of JAPTYO010000010.1, from coordinate 12,369,718 downwards.
ATCACCAAACGAAGCTTCTTCTCTCTATTCAAATATAAACCAAAAAAATAAATAAAAAAAAAAAAAAATCGGTTTCATCTTCATCGTCTTCGCGAGTCTTCCTTTTGTCTGGTTAATTAGGTCGAATTTCATCGATCAGTCATGGAAGGTCTCTACAGCTGCAGCAGCACGAAATTCATCTCTCTTCTCATACTCTCGTTCATTCTCCTGATCTGCTTCGCCGCCGCTCCGAAGGCGAATGCCGGCCTCCAGAGCTTCGATCAGGCCACCAAAGGCGACGGATCGCTGAGTTTCCTGGTGGTCGGAGACTGGGGGCGCCGCGGGAGGTATAATCAGACGGAGGTTGCGTTCCAGATGGGGCGGATCGGAGAGGAGCTGGATATCGACTTCGTGGTGTCCACCGGCGATAATTTCTATGACAATGGATTGACGAGCGATCTCGATCCGGCGTTTGAGGAGTCATTCACGAATATCTACACTGCAAATAGCTTGCAGAAGCAGTGGTACAGCGGTAATTTCCAATATTCAAATTTTCTTCTTATTTTCGGAAAAAAAATTCAATTAACAATTATTTATCAAATATCATATAGCAATTTGATAATTAACTTGTCACGTTAACTATTGCAGTTTTAGGGAACCATGACTACAGAGGCGATGCAGAGGCGCAGTTAAGCCCCACCCTACGGAAAATCGATAGCAGATGGCTTTGCTTGAGATCTTTCATTGTCAATGCCGGTAATTATTACTAATCGCACACCCGATTTACTTAATCCACTCCGGTTAATTTTTAAAAAATTACTCTTCAGTAAAAATTAATGCGTTTTTCTCTATTGACATCAGGTTTGGTCGATTTCTTCTTCGTAGACACTACTCCTTTCGTCGAATCATACTTCAGCGATGAAGATGAACATATTTACGATTGGCGCGCAGTGAAATCACAAAAAGATTACACGTCTAATCTATTAAAGGTAAAATTACTATAAAAATTACGCGTAGTAAATATGGGATTTAAATTTTAATCGTATAATTTGAGTAAATTCTAGGATGTGGAGTCGGCGTTAAGGAAGTCGACCGCCACGTGGAAGATCGTGGTTGGCCACCACGCGATCCGGAGCATTAGTCACCACGGCGACACAGTAGAACTTGTGGAGCAGCTTCTTCCCATGCTGAGGGTAATTGTTACCGAAAATTATTTCGGTTTCGAGATTAGCATTTCAATTTGTTCCGATTGTAAGTGTTTTAAATAAAAAACCGATTCGGGACAAAAACCGGTTCGGAACAAATCGGTTCTTGAGTTGGACTGCGCTTGGTTTGTTAAAACCGGTTTGAAACTGTTTTTCTATCAAATATAACAGTTTCAATCGGTTTTGAACCAATTTAAAACTTTTTTTATTTCAAAAAACCGGTTCAACTGGTCTAATTACGTACCAGTTCCAAACCAGTCGAGCCGAATCGGTTATTTTCTCCCCATCTTTAGATATGCTCTAAAAGTTTCTAAAGATTATATACCATGCCACTCACAAATTAGAATAACTTTTCACAACTTCATAACTCAATTATTATATACTCCAAACTTTATAAAAAAATTTCTTCAAGTGGCCATATGACAGTTGCCAAATACGAAAATGTTATCAAATATAACATAATTACGCTTATAACTATCGGAGCACTTTATTGTGCGGTGAGCTGACGTGACATGCTAACTGGGAATACTACACGTATTTAGAAATTTATTCCTGCAAACCACGTCAGCTCGCTGCACTTTAGTTATATATAATTAAAAATCAAAGTGCTATGATGGTTCTATACGTAGTTATGTTATATTTGTTAATATTTTCTTACTTGACTACTGCTAAATGACCCGAGGAAAAAAGTTCCAAACTTTATAATTTTTTTTATTAAATTATTATTATTATTATTATTTTGCAGGAGAATAATGTGGACTTTTACATGAATGGGCATGACCACTGTCTCGAACACATTAGAGACAAAATAAGGTAAACTAAATAAAATTAAAACTTTAAATCAATTAATTAATTTATTTGTACTAAAGTTATGATGTACAACCTTATTACGATGCAGCCCGATACAGTTCTTAACGAGTGGGGCCGGGTCGAAAGCATGGAGAGGAGACGTGACTAAAATAGTAGACAAAGGAGAAGTTAGCTTCTTCTATGACGGTCAGGGTTTTATGTCGGTGGAGCTCAACCCGACCGAGGCTCGAATCGTGTTCTACGACGTGTTCGGTCGGGCGTTACACCAGATTCACTCCTCCAGAGAGCTCCATTCTTCGTTTTAGATAGAAGGAAGATTCGGGTTAGGGTTTTTGCGTAATTGTGTATTAATATTATGCAGTGGCTATTAATGAGAAGTTAGTTTGAGATATACTCATTAATTAATTGTTAATTGTTAATTACCAATTTGATATTTTAACTTTCTATTCCGGTAAATTGCTGCTAACTTTTTTTTTTTCCCAAAACAAAAATAAGTAACATTTTGTCTAATTATGCAAAATTTAGTCAGAAAGTTGAAAACCCATTATTTGAAATATATTGCAAAATATACCAAACACACAAATTTGATATTTCAACAGTGGTATCATAATGTTGAAATAGACACTCCACCGTGAGTCAGGAATACCACACCGGATGGAATTTGTATATTAGAGTAGTATATAAGTAAGTTGGCCACCTCCTCCTATCACCAATTGGTTTTAGGATGGAAACTCACTTGCCTATATGACTGCTCTATCCTGCCCCGTTGGGCTTGGCTCGGCCCAATGTGGAATTTAACATGGTATCAGAGCCAAGGTTGGCTAGATTTTTTTTTACATGTACTCTCTCGGGCGTCCAGTTCTGCAATTCTGATCTGTTTCCTGCTGCTCACCGTCTGTGTTGCTGCTGACCTCGACTGGTCACTACGTCGGGTGATCTTCAGATTTAGCCTCGACATCTGGTGATCTTCTCGTCTGCAACTGCCCCCATCGCTGCCGCCTGAATCACTGCCGCCGGAATCTCTGCCGCCGGATTCGCTGCCACCGGAATCGCTGCTTGTCGACACCAGACCACCACTCTCCGCTCGCCTGCCCAATTGCCTCAGCTGTGTCGCCGAAATTTCCACCTGCGCCGCTGCTCCTCATCACCGTGCTGGTTAGTTTTTTTTTTTTTTTTTTTTAAATTTGGCTGCTTCCGGTTCAATCTGCGGTCCGGTCTAGTTTGCTAGATCCATCCGGTTCGGTCTGTTGCTGATCATCTGACCGGTTCTGTTTGCTATTGGCCGGTTCTGTGCTGGTGTTGACCGGTTCTTTTTGCTGCTGACCGGTTCTGTGCTGGTGTTGTCCGGTCCTGTGCTGCCGTTCGATTTCTAATCCAATTTAAATTGTTGTTGTCTGATTTTGGTTAACTCCATTGGTGGTACATGCCTATTGTAATGGAGAACCCAACATTCGAGGCTAAATCTTACATGGGTACCGTACGTCACTCATGTGTTAATCAATTGGTTGACAAATCGGATGAAATTGCTGCAATTGTTCAGCGACTTGCTCAGCTGGGTTTCTCTCGTGTCAATATGACACCTCAACTTCAGATTCCGAGGGTTATTATCGCCCCCTCAGGTATGACTTCCAACTGTTTATTAGCATCAAAATCTTGACAGTTACTCTGTTCCTAGAAGTGTGACGGAAGTCTTGGCCAATCCAGGGTGGTTTAGTGCTATGCAGGAGGAAATGTCAGCTCTATGGAAAAATCAGACCTGGGATCTATGTCCTCTTCCTCCTGGCAAAAAGGAAGTCGGTTGTAAGTGGGTCTTCACGATAAAGGTTCATCCTGATGGGTCGCTGCATCGACTCAAGGCCCGCTTGGTTGCGAAGGGATATACTCAAGAGTATGGCATTGATTATGATGAGACATTTTCTCCGGTTGCTAAGATGGTGTCTGTTCGCATCTGTCTTTCTCTGGCGGCCATCCGTCACTGGCCACTACACCAACTAGATGTCAAGAATGCATTTCTCAATGGCTTTCTTGAGGAGGAGGTTTACATGACTCAGCCACCTGGATTTGTTGTTAAGGAGGAGTCTTCCAAGGTCTGCCGACTGCGCAAGTCCCTATATGGTCTGAAGCAATCCCCCCGAGCTAGGTTTGGACGGTTCTCCCACGTACTTAATCAATTTGGCATGACTAGGAGTGCTAATGATCATTCAGTTTTCTACAGGCACTTAAAAGAGAAAACCATCATTCTAGTTGTATATGTTGATGATCTGATTATTACCGGTGACGATGACGAAGGGATCTCGGCATTAAAGAAGTTCTTGAGTGAGCAATTTCAGATAACAGACCTTGGTAAGCTCAAGTACTTTCTTGGGATCGAGGTATCACGATCTCCTGGGAAGATACTTATTTGTCAGAGGAAGTATGTCATTGATATGCTGTCTGCGTGTGGGTTACTTGGGTGCAAGCCTGTTGACTCACCTATGGTTCCTGAGACCAAGCTCCGGCCTGATGAGGGGGAACCTCTACATGATCCTGAAAAGTATCGAAGACTGGTCGGGAAGCTGAATTATCTAACGGTTACTCGACCAGATATCTCTTATCCAGTGAGTGTTGTGAGTCAATTCATGTCAGCTCTGCACACAACACACTGGGATGCGGCAATTCGGATCCTTAGATACCTTAAAGGATCCCCAAGTAAAGGACTTGTATATTCTGATCAGGGACATAGTAGAATCGCAGCGTTCACTGATGCTGATTGGGCGGGGTGTCCTACTACTCGGAGGTCCACCACTGGGTATTGTGTCTTCTTTGGTGGAAACCTTATATCATGGAAGAGTAAGAAGCAGACAGTGGTATCTCGATCTAGTGCAGAGTCAGAATACCGTGCAATGACAAACACATCATGCGAGCTCATTTGGACGAAACGCTTACTCATCGAACTAGGTATTCGTCATGACGGTCTAATGAGGCTACATTGTGATAATGAATCTGCCATGCATATTGCCAAGAACCAAGTCTTCCATGAGAGGACCAAGCACATTGAGGTGGATTGTCATTTTGTTCGAGACCTTGTTGTGGGAACATTCTCTTGTCCTCCATACATTCAACTCATTCCCGTTCGAACAGAATTCCAACTTGCAGACATTCTAACTAAGCCTCTCCGCAAAGCGTCAATTAATGATCTATGTGACAAGTTGGGCATGCTAGATATATATGCTCCAACTTGAGGAGGAGTGTTAAATATATAAATCTTGTATAATCGTTATTTTCCATTTCTAGTTGCTTTCCTAGTTTAACTAGTTACCAAGTTTAGCTTGATTGTATCATTATATATTGTACACTTTGATTAGTGAATGAATATACTGAATTTATCAATTCTAACATGGTATCAGAGCTCGGGACGGGTCTGGGTCTAGGAGATGGTCTGTTTGAAATCAGAGAGTCCTCACGGTGAGGGGGAATGTTGAAATAGACACTCCACCGTGAGTCAGGAATACCACACCGGATGGAATTTGTATATTAGAGTAGTATATAAGTAAGTGGACCACCTCCTCCTATCACCAATTGATTTTAGGATGGAAACCCACTTGCCTATATGACTGCTCTATCCTGACCCGTTGGGCTTGGCTCGGCCCAATGTGGAATTTAACACATAAGAACAAGAACTTTGCTTTAAGTACAAATCGTTACCCTGAACTTTACTTAATTTTTTTTGAATGCATCTTGCTTCCAATTTTTAATATTTGAACAAACTTCTACGTTTATTATAATTTCTATCAAAATTTACATGATCATAGCAATTGCTAACTACGTGAGGTATACGTAATAAAGATGGAGTGTTTAAAAATTAGAAAGATTGCAATAAAATCTTTTTAATTAGACGTCCAATTAAAAGAATGCCGCTAAAATTTGATAAATTTCCAATTAAACGTACAATTATAAATATTTCTTTAAAGGGAAATTAAATAAATTTCTATTTGGAATTCTGTGAAGTTCCGAGTTGTGAAAGTAACAGATTCGCCACAAAAATTACTGTAAATTACAGAGCATGCCATTCCCTCACATTTTTGAACTTCTTGCAATTCCTATTCGGAATATATAACATTTTCGTCCTTTAAAATCCATTTAATTTTGTCACATCATAAACACACATCTAAAGTCCCATTTCGATAATATGCTTTCAATTTATTGTCATTGGGTATATATTAAAAATCTCACTTCACCGAAATATATTTATTTTCTATTTAATTTGACAGAAATTGTAATTGAAATGGCAATTTACTCAAAAATTAATAGTTCGAGTAGTTAATTTTACAAATTAATATCCGGATATCAAAGTTTAGGTAGGCATTTAACTATTAACCCTAAGAAGAAAAGTTTAGACATTAAACTATTTATGGTCCTTGGAAAGGAAGAACAATCTACTATATTTACACACACAGAAGCACAATTTAAAAACCACCACGTTCACCATCTACAATCTACACTATCATACCGTAAAGCTAGTTGGTTAGTACACCCACACTTTCGATTACCAGGTCACCGACACTTCAGTTCGTCACGAAATGGTACCTCGAGTCCACGAAGCTTTCGACATCCCACAGAAACGACCCGAACGTAACCGCTTCCAACACGAGCCTCTTCAGGCCACCAAAGCTGATCTTGATGAGTTCGTCTCTAGAAGTATCGACCTTGCCCTCGGGCCTAATCACAATTTCAGGCCTTCCAAACAGAGCTTCTGTGTGCTTCTCAATGATCCCCACAGCCTCCTTCGACCGGATCGTAGCGTACTTTTGAAGCGTATCTCCATCAAACGACATCACGTAAGTTCTTAGCCTGGACGGATTGATCCCGTACCCGAACCCACCAGCACTAACACCACCAGCAGTAAAAGATGAAACTTCTGGGTGAGACTCAACAGAATCATCAACATCGACTACGATAAAATCATTTGCATTCGACCCGGGTTGAAGGGTTTTCATTGCTTTCTCGAGCTGAAATCTCTGGTCTACTCGTTTGAGAAAATACCCGTACATAACCGAAGCAGCGTAGACTTGGCCAACACGTAGCTTGCTTATCTGGGCTACTGAGGCAGAGTCGCCCAATCGATTTCCCAGGATTAAAGCGAGATGATTCTGGATCATTTCGTATGCTTCTGCAGAGTGAAGCTGCTTCAGCTGTTCCTCTTGTGTAGGCCATGAATCGATTAGTCCAGACGGGTCTGATGGGTTCATGGAAGGAATCAGAGATACATTCGATTCCATGAACCGCTGCACCACTAATGCGTACAAGATTTCTTCCAACACCTTTCTTCTTTCACTAGCCTTCACCTCAGCAATTCTCCTGATATGATTATTATTACAAAACCAAAACTACATTAGATTTTACTCAGAGTCCATGTGTATAAATCAGAAGTGTGGAGTTTAACTAACCTATAGAGAACTAATTCTGACCCTGTAGCTGAAGGCTCTTCTTGCTTCTTCTCAGATTCGCGATCAGTTTGCAGCTGCTCAAGCTGCTGTTCAACAGCAGCTGGGAGAAGATGTGGGTGGCTGTTTAGTATCTGCCAAAGAAACTGCCCAACTGGGGATTCCAGTTTAAGTGGACCAATTGGGACTCCTGATCCAGACGACTCGGAATATAATGATGCTCTGACGACATGGCTTCTCCTGCTTCTTGGAGCAGCTCTCAAGTATCTTGGACTTGAGAAAGAAACTGAGGCGGAATGCTGCGATGTATAAAGCATGATTCAGACACTGGCCCATAAGGTGGAATAAGAGCACCAGATGAAGCTATACAAATACTTTCTGGAGCATGAAGTGAATAATATTACCTTAACTCCACAATTACAAGATGATGCAAACCAAAAGTTGATGAAACAATACATATTTCATGCCAAAGAGAATACAACTACAATTGCTAACAGAAGAGGTTTCTATGCCATGACAAGAACATCATCATTCAAGAGGTCTTGAAGCAATCAACAAAGCAGAAATTCAACTTAAGACCTTAATGATAATTGATGCAACAGGAAATTAACATCTGCAATAAAGGGGAAAGCTGATTCAAAGTATCAACTAACGTTTAATCCATGAAAGTTTAAAGAACAGTGCAGTAAATATGAACAGCAACTATATCATTCCCCCTGTAGGGGCAAATTTACTCGAATTTTCCAGAAACTAAAATCGCCATCTAAGCTATATATAGAAGAACTAGCAAGCTGGAACAAATTACAAAACTAGGCAGCAGTATCACGTAATTGCGCTCTAGGAAGATGAGGAACTAAATGAATCCGATTATTCACGCGGTTGCAGATATTGGAAAAAGAAACTACAACTTGCGAGAAAAGAGGACCAAATCGAAACATTAAATCATCAATTCACCTTGTTCGCGGATCCAAAACTCGATCCAAACTTCATAGTATTGGGTAAATTAGCGGTAAGGCTGCCCCCTCTGGACATAAAAAATGAAGGACTGGAGACGGCAAGTGACGCTGCATCCATGCTCATCAGCTTCAAAATCAAACGAAAAATCGAACGCTCAATTGAAGGAAAAGAAAATCGAAACAAGATTAGGCGAAATCTCAATGAAATGAAATACCTCGGAGAGATCAGATTGCAGACGGCAATGAGAGAGCGGAGATAAACCCTAGAGTTGAGACGAGAAGAGAGAGAGAGAACAGAAATGAAGCTGTATAGAGATGGCGGATATATGCTGTCTGTATATAATGTATATATGGCACTGCAAATGGGCAATATAGAACGTCAAGGCAGTACGGGTCAGCCGGAATGTGCTTTTCCACAAGTACCCTTATCAAACTGAATGTTTCATTATTATTATTCATTTGAGGAAAGTTAGTTTTGGCTGATTAGGAATGGTTTGATTTTTTTTTATTGTTACGATATTATATAATTATATTACGTAATGTTCAGATTATTTTGTTTACGTAATGGTCAGCTTGTTAAGTCTAGTACTACTTGGCTCTTCTTATGTATAATCTGGTATATATGTGGGGTCATGTGTGACCAAATATATTAATCGGGTCACCACGAAGTGATTCTCCAAGAATTTGAACCTAAAGCTTTAAATCAAATTATATGATAGTAAGCACTCTTAATCACTAAAATACTAGACTGATGGTTTTAGACATTTTTCCAGAGCCTCTCAGGTGAATTGAACCCAAAATTTATAGTAAATAAATAAAGCGTTGGAACTCTATATCATTTTCTTTACTAATATCTACTAACATTTTTTGCAATGTTTTAAAAACCGAAACGACGATCTATTCAGGAAGGGATTACGCTAGCGGTTCAGTTATAGTAAAATATGACAATATAAAATGAATTCGGGTCGATGAGTGAAAATCGAGTTGAACAAAAAAATATGTCAATTTGTCGGATCAAATAAAAAAGACAGTAAATATTTAGAAAAAAAAAATATTTGGATTAGACTGCTTATTTTTACTTAAACCAGTTGAACCAATTTATGTCAATCACACTAGAAATAAGTTACCTTGGCGGTTTAAGGTCGGGTCTAGTTTTCAAAATATTAGCTTGGGTAAACAAGACAATAATCTAACTATGTAATTAATGTACGTTGGTTCAACGCTTCATCTCTTAATTAGATGTTAGTGAGAAACTAAAAAAAAAGTTGAACAATAATAGTGAAAGTTTTGTGAGGTTAGGAATGTAATTTGAGATTTAGTAGCGGATCTTTCTTAAAGTTGTGTGGCGCACGAGGATAATGTTCACCACTCATTTGCGGGTCCCGGCCGATAGTTTGACGTGTCACTACAGAATGGAGTGCCGGACTTTGTGGCTTTGAGAACCGGTCCAGTCATTCTTTTCGGACCGGCGGCTTGTATCCGTGTGGTTTCCGTCTTCTATTTTGTTTTCTTCCACGTCCAGGCACCTTCTAGATCATACAAATTTTACAATATATATTTAAAATCTGAAAGAATAAAAGAAACTAATATAAGCTATCCATGCGAATCTGTTGAACAAGTTTAAATCACTAATCTCACCTTCTAGTCATTCAAATCGATAGTTGGAGTTTTATTTTAACATTTGGCAGCTCTATTAATATATATCGGTCTAATTTGGATGAAACAGAGTGATGAATAAAAACACGAAAAATTGCTATATGAGTTAAAGTCTTATTTTTAATACAATATAATAAATAATAATACCTATGATATTCTTATAAAATGAGTCCATTCGACATATTTTTACGACAATTATCTCATAAAATTATATAAAATATTTTAATTATTAGAAAATAGTTAAACATATTAAATTTAAATATTTAGTTTTTAAAGTTTATAAATAATTACAGTATTAACCACAAACATATAAAGTTTAAAACTTGTTGTCAATATATACATGATATTTTCTCATATTAAAATATAATATGTATTCATATATAATAATATTATAATAATAAAGTCACATTTTAATGAACATTATAACATATACCAAACACAGTAATCTAAAATACCAACACAACCAAACACTGCAATCTAATATTACGTAGCTCATACTACTTGTGACATTACATCAATTTAAACTCCCTCTTACACTCTGACCATCAAGTACTGTGTATCATACACTTTATATATAGACTTGGGGAAACATTCTGTAAGCTCTGATACATAATAAGATCCATTTGAAACATATATATATAGAAAGTCTACTGCTCCTTGGACCTTTTCTGGATTTGCTCCAAACTCTGAATCTCTCTGTAGAACTTGCAGATACGATAGACACACCTGTATTCATATCAACACACTCAATATTCCAACTAATTAAACTTATATAATGTTCTAACTCTTTCAATTATTCCCGTGCATACATATATATATGTATGTAACAGAATGAAGATGTTATTACTTACCAGTACAGTATGCAACTGGAAGCACATAGAATTACATTCCTTTGAGCTTTATAGATCTACATATAATACAAACAAAGATCCAATCAATGCAAATGCACTTCAATCCAATACAGTTAGATTGATTAATTGATAAGAAATAAATTGCAAAATGTGTATGGATGAATGGACAGTCAAGTAAAGTGCAAGTCCTTTCTAACTTGCCACCCACGCCAAGAAAGTGGGTAAATTAGTCTCCATGCTTAACTAGTTCAATTTTTTATTTTTTTTATTTGGTTTCTCAAAACGTGTCCTAGCTGTCAAACCCTAAAATAATCATTACTTACACCAGGTCAAATGTAGCGAATCAGATCAATCTGTAGGGGGTAAAATGCTAGCTATGAAGATTTTTCTATTCTTAAGCTTGAATTGAGACATTTAGTCAAGAGATGAAGCGCTGAACCAATAGTATAGTTCAAATGTCAGGAGGCATCATCATTCAGAACTTATAGATACAGATTCTTACTGATATTATGTATATAGAGTAAAATTACTCCACAAAAGAAACTACAACAAAAACCATTGAGCACATATATATGAATAAAGGAGGTGATGCTATTTTCTCAAGTTAGTAAATACAAATTTCTAACAATATGCTCGTAATTGCTCAAGCTGCTGCATCCAATGTAGGTAAATTTTCAAATCAAATTAGAATTTTTCAATAATTTTGACAGTTTTTAATCAAATTACGGGAAGGTTATACTAGAAACTCACAGATTTTTCAGAGCGATCACGCTCAGCAGCAGTGCATATCTCCGAGTTGCACATCATACGGTGCTCGTTCTTCCAATAGATATCTGCAGAATCATATAAATCCATACTTTTCAATTTCTAGTTTGTCAGTAAACATCTCTGAATCTGATAATAATTAATACCTAGAATCTTCATTTCAAACTAGGTTACAACAAATACAGACAATATCCATCAGGAAGATCACTCAAATGCATCATAGGATGAACAAAGAGTAATTTTTTTCAAGAACCCACCTGAGGAATTTCATCATTTCAGTTTGAACAAAGCTAATTAACCCTAAAATGAAGCAACCCACCATGGCAATCTTCTAATCGGACACGGTCTTAGAGAGAGAAAGTCGCAAAATTCAATCAAACGTGACACCCTAAACCCTAAATTATAGACTACCCACCAGGATAATCAGTAATCACTCATCCTCATCATAGGATGAAGAAATAATCATTATTTTTCAAGAACCCACCTGAGGAATTTCATCAATTTCAGTTTGAACAAAGCTAATTAACCCTAAAATGAAGCAACCTGTTGAATCCCACTGTGAGTGTTATATACCACACCGGTGGTGATTTAGATATTAAGCACCAATAAACTAGTGGGCTACCTCCTCCTATCTCACCAATTGGTTTTAGTATGGAACTCCACTTGTGGAAATGGTTGCTCTATGCTGGCCCGTTGGGTTTGACTCGGCCCAATATAGAATCTAAGACAACCCACCATGGCAATCGACTAATCGGACATTGTCTTAGAGAGAGATAGTCGCAAAATTCAATCAAACATGACACCCTAAACCCTAATTATAGACTACCCACCAGGATAATCAGTAATCACTCATCATCATCATAGGATGAAGAAATAATTATTATTTTTCAAGAACCCACCTGGGGAATTTCATCAATTTCAGTTTGAACAAAGCTAATTAACCCTAAAATGATGCAACCCGCCATGGCAATCTGACTTATCGGCGTCTTAGAGATAGAAAGTCGCAAAATTCAATCAAACGTGAAACTCTAAACACTAAACTCTAAATTATAGACTACCCATCAGGCAAATCACTCAACTGCATCATAGGATGAACCCACCTGAGGAATTTCTTTAATTTCGGTTTGAACAAAGCTAATTAACCCTAAAATGAAGCAATCCGCCATGGCAATCGACTAATTGGACATCGTCATAGAGAGAGAAAGTCGCAAAATTCAATTAGTGAGCGAGTGAGTGACCTAAGAGCTGGAATCCAGCAAAGGGGACAACGAAGAGCGCAGGTCGGAGAAGGAGAGACACGAGGGAGACGATCTTGAGCTTGAGAAATTTGGGCGCCGGAATTGTCAACAGAAGGGCGAGGGCGGTCTCAGCTGCCACCACATACGTCAGTATTGTCCACTGCAAACCCATCTCTCTCTCTCTAACTCTCTGAATTTGAAAATGAGAGAAACTGCGATCTGATCTGGATGGATGGAAGTCGAGTCGGAATGTATACACCGACAGCTCTCTTTGTTCCTTGCTTAGCCACAAAGACAAATATCTCCCCTTCCTGCAATAAAAGTCTTCTTTAGTCAGTATAAGTTGATAACTTTAGGACTAAGATTCAAAAATCGGTTGAAATTTGAGTCGATTTATCTCAATAATATAAGAGTCTGGTTAATATTAACTAGGTGCTGATCTGCGCCGCGCGGGTTAAACGTAATAATGTCACAAATATAAAAATATTTTTAAAAAATATTAACTATAATTTTTTTATTTAAATTTATGGTAAATGCATTGATGACCATAATTTAAAAAATGCATGAAAAATATATATACATATGCATAATGATAATATACATAACAGTACTATGCATAATATATTTTAATAATAGAAATATGATTTTTATTAAAAAAAACTAAAAAGTATTTAAATTATCAAATAGTAGAGTTATATAGTTTTAGTATATAACTATACGTTATGACACTGACCATACATGTTTTTGTAATAATAATCCTAAAGTTAAGGCAATTTAATCAATTCCATTATAATTATAATTGATTATTATTATTATAAAGATCATTTGGATGGATGATAAATGCAGTGTCTAATTGTTTATTTTAAACGTCTATCAGTATAAATTAGTCATTATTGTTGGAGTAACATATGTTGTTATTGATGACGTGTCTTATGTGGCGTTTTATTATTGGTCTAATGAGCTGATGTGGCGAGCTCTGGTTCATCCTCTTGGCTAACAATCAGTATTAGAAGATTTATATGTAGTTTCTTCTTTGCACTCCCAACTTAATTATGAGAGATAAAAGAAAGTTGTGTAAATGAAACGGTTGCTGATGTGTTTAATTATAATTGAATGTCAATGTTGATGTGTCAAGCATGATGATGATGTGTCGACATTGAGCCACAATTAGGATCAGTATAATATTTAGATTTTGTTATTCTAGATGAAATCTAATATTTTATATCTCATAATTTGATAACCGAAAGAAATCAACTTGAATTTCAATTGACTTTATTTTAATTAAAATCATATTTTAATTTGTGAAATTCAAATACAAATCCCGCTATTAAATAAATATGAATATTATATCATTTTATGTACTATGTATATAATGTTTAATTTATTAAACGTTTTTTCATATAAAATTTAAAGTGAACTTTTTTTCTAATAAATAATAATATAGAATATTATAAACCACTTTAGTCTCTAATAATTATTTTTAATTCGATGCTACTACTAAAACTAAGTTCCTTAAATTTTCTGTCCAAGTGAGAGTACTGTCTCCCTAACAGTAGGAGCTTGGCTTGGGATATAATCAATAATCATCATGTCAAATGACTTAAAAAAATTCATATTAAAAAATATTCAGCTTGAAACACCTCATAATTTGTATTATATGAGTTAGAAAATAGGGATTTGGATTAGACTTGACTAGAGCGAAGATGAGGACGTCACGTGAATTAAGATGCGTAATTTTTGTGTGCTAAAAATCATGTTGTTATTTTTAGTACATTAGCGAAAGGATTAATAATCGAATTGCTACCATCAAATTAAAAATCGCTACCCCAATTTTAATATTTAAAATTAGGATAAATTGGTACATTAGTTATATTTTTCGTCAAATTAAATGGAAATGAAACAAGTGCTGACTACATGAATGTTTTTTGAAATTTATCCAAAATAAATCGACAATAAATTGAAAGATCCGTACCAAGATACATAATTGAATTTTCAATTTAAATGTATCGTTGGAATTGAGTGGATGAACGATGAGCTACCAGTTTGAAAGTATTTAACTGCAACATTTTCAATTTATTACTGAATTTATATTAAGTACACTTTAATTGAATGGATGAACCATATCATTTTATAATTATGTCAAAGTTTAGACATCGTTTTTTTTATAAGTACTAGCCCTACCAAAAAAACCATTTTGAAGATGGCCGCTTCAATTCAACCATGTATATAAATATATATATATAATCAACTCCAGTGATTATTTAGTGGTTAAGAAAATCTTCTTACGTGTAATTTAGCTATGAAGTCTTCGATTCGAAACTGTTTGTAGTTAATTTGCGGGGTATGACATAATTAAAATATCAGCTAAAATGCAGTGCATACTAACAGAAGAGCTAGTGATGAGTTAGGTTTGTCACAGCTAACTAACTCATTAAAAAAACCTGGGTAAGATCTTCTTCTCCAGTAACTTTCACTAGAATTTCTGTAAAAACTGCTCAACTAGATGATGGCTTTCAGGCGGAGTTTGTCCACCATCTACATTCTTAATCTGAAAAAACTCCGGCTCCGCCCATCATATCGCCACATATTTCACGATGAATGCGTCGATTCTCAGTCTCCTCCTCCTCCTCAACTCGTCTCGCCGAGCCAATTATTGCGTGCCGCCATCTACAGCAGTACGGCCAATGCGGCGGTTTCTCGATTCCGAGCGCGACCACTCCTTTCGTTTGCTGCTACACCGTTTGGATTCGGCTTCCCTCACTCTAACCCTAGGTGCATTTCCAGTTCTAGTGCAGAACGCAGCTTAGCTAGTGAAATCGTTGACGAGGTCGTCGGTCAGACAACGCTAGATGTAGCTTCTCAAATTCCTGACCTAAGTGAGGTAACGATCGCTGCAGCCAATTCTGCTTATCCTGTCGCTGCCCTCCAGCACCTGATTGAGAATGTGCACTTATTCACTGGCTTGAACTGGTATTTCGTTGCTGAACTTGATTATCAATGCTATCATATAGCTTGATGCGGCAAAACAGTTATTGCTATGGCTGAGATTGCTCTTATTACTGTTGTGCTTTGTTTGTTTTCCCAGGTGGGCTGCGATAGCCTTGACGAGTGTACTGCTTGAAGTGGCAACACTACCGATCTTCATAAGTATAAAAACTTATGGAATCTTTAAAGTAAACCTTACACACCTGCTGTTTTTAGTGCCATTAGATTATTTCTTCATTTGGTTTTTGGAGTTGTTTCAAGTACTTGCTTCGTTTAGCATCAATTAGAATGGTTGAAGAAACCTGAATCTGTGGTGGTCATCCCTGCTTGGAGGAATCATCTGTAGCTATCCTATCAATAGTTTCACAGATTAAGTAAACTTACAACTGTTTAATGCTATAATTTGCTCGTATGACCTGAATCATGTCAAAAGTGATCTACTACTTAGTTGGCAGACTTCATTTCTTAAGATCTAGTATAATCAATTACATAAGAATGGAACCACAGTACTTAGGTATTGCTATCTTTTTCGTGTTCCTGATGGTTAGCTGCTCTTGGTGTTGTGTAGCCAGTGGATTCACAGCTTTCGATGGATTTCGCTCGGATATTGTCAGATCCGGTAGGTTAACCAATTATATTCTTATCACATTATTCGGTTGAATCAGAATGGAAAAGAAATATTAAAAATCAGATCTTCTTACACATTTCTCATTTTTGGACAGCTGTTTTATGACTAATAATATACATTTATACCTTTATTTACCATTTTGAACACTCCGAAGATCCGATCTTTTTTTTATTTGCATCGTAGGACACTACAGTTCCTACCAAAATATCCAGATTCATCTTGCGGTTGAAAGAGTAAGAATTCAGATACTTCATTAACATGTACTAATTTGTTAACATCCCTCCCTGTACTTTCTAACCCATCCTGCTTATGTTATTGTTGCAGTAAGTATTTTTGTCATAGTCAAGTGCATTATATGAATCATCATATTCATTGTGCTGCATATCTACCTATCTACAACCAAACTGTTACATGATTCTACTATGATTATATCGACTTCAATATTTTCTATCTTTGTAGGCATGCCGTCAATCCACACCTGATATTAATAGCATTAGCAACTAATGCTACCATCAACCTCTCTTTTATCTTTGCTGTAAGTGTCACTTTCATCTTCCTCTCTTTTTTGTACAAGTCTTAGTCCGGCTTGTGGGAAAACTAATAAAATTAACTGAATTGGTTGCGAAGATAATAAACATGGCTGAAAGTGTTCCTTCTTTCCACACGGGTGGTGCTCTTTGGTTCGTAGATCTTACGACCAAGGCATATGTCCTTCCCTTTGTGTATGCTTTGATTTGGGAGATTTTCCATCAGGTGAGTATTCTTGCTCTGGCACCACATTTGGTTTTATCTGCAGATTCTGTTTCCAGCTTTAGTTAAATCAACAAAACTAAAGCTTTATTTTTTTCAGGTCATGAACCCACTCGCAAAGCAACTGGGCGTTGATGCGTTGTGCATTACCGTTATTACTGGATCTGTGGTTCTTGTGATGATAGGTTTTCCTCAGGTACTTGCAAGCTTACAACAAGTTTTCGGTTTTTGATATTATTAGAAGTTTGATTGATTCATTACTATGATTGCAGGCAATGTATATCCATTGGATCACTTCAAATTTATGTGGGGCGTGTTTTTATTTAGGTCAGTCCTTTATCCAACATATTGTTCGACTCTAATCTATTCTGCAATGGAAGGTCTATCTATGTTATGTCAAGTTGAGATTGTTGCTTGTGGGTTAAGTTTAGTTTACTTTACATGAAAGTAACCGTATATATTCTACTTTTTACAGCACTTAGAAAACGCGCTATCAAAAAGTTGCCCGACACTCCTGAAGTACCTGGCACAGCTCCTTCTTCAACTGAGAAAGAATCTAAGAACAGTGACAAGGACGAAAATTAGGTAATTAACTAACAAGGTTAGGCCAAATCAAGAGTTGTATTAGGGTGTTAATGGTCTCTGGAGAGCTCATATATGAGCTTCATTGATACCTTACTTGCATATTATAGTTATTAACAAAACTAGCTTAAACTAACAAACTATGCAGCTGAATGCATGCATTATGGCTACATATTTTATGCATGCAGTTGTTATGGTAAAATATATAATGGTTATATAGGTAAGTATAATAGTTCGGGAGTTATGGACAAATTTGATAGTTGGAGGATTATTTTATAATATATAATATAGGGAAATGGAATAGAACCTACAAACCAGTGTTATCAGAACCGGACCGGGGCCTGAACCGGCAGGGCCACCGGTTCCCGGTTCGGCCAGTCGGACCCGGTCCGAACCGGGTCCGACGGTTTTTGTAAAAAATATGTAGATTTGCAAAACCTCTCTGTAAGTTAACCCTTATGTAGGTTTTAGTCCGGACCGGGGTCTGCCTCTCTGTAAGTTAACCCTAAATTTTTTTTTTTTAATGAAAGGAGTCCGAACCGGCGAACCGCCCGGTTCGATGAAAACCGAACTTCAGAACCGAGTTCGCCTACATCCTCCGGAAATAAGCAAACGTGGAGGGGTCCGGTTCCGGTCCGGTCCGGTTCTGATAACACTGCTAAAAACTGTCCCAATTTTGAATTTTGACCCGAGTGTCAGTTTGGTATCTCAAAGTTAAACTGTTGATATTCAGTGTCCCAATTTTTAGTATTGTTGCTATTTGATTTTCCGTTAGATTTTGGAGTTAATTTTAATATATTGTGTTGAAAAGACTATTTTGCCCCTTTTTTTTAAAAGCCTCCGATTCCGTCCCGACCATCCACCTCCAGCCACCCACCTTCAATTGGTCGGAATCTGCCGGAACCCTAAGTCCTAAATCGGAGCTGCTTAACCCTAAATCGGTCGGGAATCGGCCGGAACCCTAAGTCTTAAATCGGAGCTGCTTAGCCCTAAATCGGTTGGGAATCGGCTAGAATCAGCAGGAACCCTAAGCCCTAAATCGGAGCAACATTCTGGTCGGGGGTATTTTTAGGATTTTGAAAATTGCCACTCGCGTGACCATCATATGACCAGATTCCATCCAACTTAACCCCAAAATTTACGGAGACGTCAAATAGCAACACATGAAAATTGAGACATTCAATTTCAACCTCAGGCACAAACTAACACAAGATGAAAATTGAGACACTTTTTAGGGTTTATTCCCCATAATATATGTGGAATTAAGTTTTATATGTTGAATCTAAAAAATGAAATCCCGAACCCGCCCCTAGAAGCTAGGGACCACTATTGTGGATGCTCTATATATATATATATATTGATGTATGTTTTAATTAACACACGTATACAACATGACAAACATACGTACGTAGATGCAACATTTGATGATCATATTTTACACACTGTCCCAACCTCGACAAGAGCCGCATACGGTATATTCAACGCAACCGGAGCCTCCCTCGAGTTCCTGTCCAGAAAAACATAAACCGCAATCAGCAACTTCTTCATCACGTTCGAACCACCTCGAACCTCCACATGCGGTTTCCCGAGAAAATACGTCATCCCGCTCTCCCGAGCATCCACCAGCTCTTGCAGCTCCTTCCTCACACATAACGCCATGCTCGGTCCACTCTCCGGCAACGCGAACCGCACCTTCTTCCGTCTCACCGCTGTACCCGTAACATCATTCGAGGAACTCGGTAAATCGTTGTCATTCAAGATTTCGTGCCGAACGTATGTGTCGGTGTTGTTAATCGGTACTAATGCCGTCCCATCTTCGTTAGGGTTCCCCACGACGAGCATTTTTCCTTCGGGAGAGGTTGCGGCTTCTGGATCGGTCTCTTCCATCGAGATAAATTCCCCGATCGACCGAATGATTTGCTCCTCGAAATCGTTCGTGTCACGGACGAAATCGCGGTACCCGTACCTTGTTAGAGTATAGTTAGTAAGCAGCATTTATTTAAAACAGTTCCGATCCAGAGTTTACCGAGTTATTTTACTGGTTTTTATCCTAGAAGAACTGGGTCGATCTGGACTGGTTCGGAATTGTTTTGCAAAAAAAACATTTCTTGTTCGGTTTCGAATCGGCCTGGGCCATTTTTTAATTCGCTAATTTTTTTTAAAAGAAGAACAAACCATTTCTTAAAATGTTCTGATCCAGTACAAAACCGGTCAAATGATAATGGTTCACTCTTTGTAGAACTGATCTGTTTGGAACCAGTCCAAACTGGAGCGGTTCCAATTGGTCCTGTTTAAACCAGTTCCAAATTCAAATCTAGTTCGGTCAGATCGGTTTTAATGCCCAACCCTAAGCTTATATAGTATATATACCTGACAATGCATCGGAAGATCTTGTAGTCCCTATGCCCGACTCGCCCGATCAAGTACCTTTGGCCGGAAGGCAAGTAGGGAAGAGCCAGAGGCTTAAACGACACGAAGATCAATACTTGGTGGAATGCGGGAAGGTTCGTGACGAAATGTGAGAAGAAAGCCGGGATTCCCGAGTCGATGTTGGTATAAATGAACCCGATTCCCGGGACCCGCGAGATCCTGAGCCCTGGGCTCAGGTCCGTTAGCCATTCGACGGATACCTTGTTCTGCAAGTCAAACTCGTATTTCTTCGCCGTCCCGTAATGCCAGGCGAGCATCACCGTTAGGAACAATGCTGACAAAACGGCAAGGTACCATGACCCGTCTTTGAAGTACCAGAGACACGGCGATAGATACACTGCCTCGATGAAACCGAAGAACATGAGGAAGCATGCCGAGAGGAACAGGCTCTTACCCCAGTATAACACGATCACGAGCGACATAAGGCAAGTTGTAACGAGCATCGACGAAACGACTGCCATACCGGTTGCATATCCGATTCGGTGAATGTCCCGGAAAATAAGGGTGACCGATAGGCTTAGAACCATAAGTACCTTATTAGCATCGGGAATATAAACCTGCCCGTGAATCGTGTCGGATGTATGCTTCACTTTTACTCGAGGAAAGCAATGAAGAGCAAGACACTGGTTTATGATCGAGAAACCAGCGGTTATCGATGCTTGGCTTCCGACAGCTGCAGCAACCAGTGACAGAAATACCGAGAAATGCCGAACACGACCTGAACGAACCGAGAGATGTTTAGAAGACAATGTAATCTTAAACTGCACATTCACCTACAAGTTAGAGCTTTTACACCAATTCTTATCTAAACCATTTTATCGAAAAGACCACCCGAAAGTTTACCTGGCATCGATCTACTGAGATGTTGAAAGTTCATTAAATCGAGGTTTTGGGATATGAACGCAGCTTGACCCGCATAGCATAATATAAGAGCCGGGTAAACGAATCCGGCAAATGTAATCTGCAGAAGCGGAAATGATTATGATCGTTATTGCGATGATGAATAACAAACGGGTTATCGGGAATAGAACATTAACCTTGATTGGTTTCTTAGAGAAATGTCCTAAATCAGCAAACATTGCCTCTGACCCTGTTAAAAAGACCAATTTCGATTATAAAAGACGAAACTTTATCAACCATTTATATTTGATCATGCTAATAACAATAAATCGCCATCTTTGCTAACCTGCAATGCATAGAAGGATGCTAGACAAAGATTTCCAGCTGCGTTTATTGATGTTCTTCACAAACTTGAACAAGTATGCAGGTGATATTGCGGAAACAATTTTCGGGTCGTAGTGGAAGATGTTGTAGATTCCGACTCCACTATTGAATAGGAGCCAGAAAGTGACAACTGGAGCAAACAAGAACCCGATCTTTCGTGTCCCGTAATGCTGCAGAGTGAAGAGGAGTATCTGTATTACACAAGCCGAAGGAACCTGCACATCTGAAACCGTAAAAAACCGCAGATATTAAATGTCGGTTCAAGACAACCTTTGTTGAATAAACAATGCAGATTTGAATTCACCTCAAGAACACACATACTTACATTTTCCCAAAGCATCAGAAACCGATGTAGTATTTGTCGACTGAACTGGCAAAAACCCAGAAACAAAAAATCATTTTTTTTTAAATTTTCGCACTTCGGGATATATATATAGTACTAAACCCTTACATGAACCGGCTATTTCCGTCAATGATAGTTCGAATTGCTTTGAGGCAGCCAACACTGAAACCAGAAGAGATGAACAAAAGAGAGGAAATTGTGAGTATTGCAGGTATGATAGTAATGCAATGTAAAAATTTATAAAGTTTCACGAACCAGAGATAGCCGGGGTGAAAACCCCGTCATTGATTATCATACAAGCACCGAATAATGCCAAGAACAGCATGAGATAGTGACTGCTTCTGTGCTTTTCAAGGGCTCTCATGGCTCTTGACGATTCGACCTTGTCTTTAGAAGGGCTCTGGGGCACTTCATCATTGGTCCTCTCACTCGGAAGCAAACCCACTTTGGCGTGTCTACAAAGGAGCGAGTACAACGCAAATGTACCTCCTAAACGTCGAATTTCATAATAAAAATGTCAACTTTATAACGAAAATGATCCCTAATCCAAAAGAACGAACATACGAATGAATGGCAAAGGATTGTCATTTATTACCTTCTCCACCATCATCGGCCCACAAGACTATGAATGCATACTTGAGCAAGGAAATTAGGGTCAGTGTCCAGAAGATGAAGGACAAATATTCGTAAGCAACATCACCCGATTCAAAGTCCTCTGGCTTCATCGTGCCGAAAACAAATAAGGGGGCAGTACTTATTCGACCGTAGACTACTCCAAGGCTTTGGAATGATAAGATGGCCACTTGTTTCCATGTTTCTTTCTGAATTTCACCAAGATTGACACAGAAATTTACCACAAGTTACAACTTAAAAGCAAAATACCCAATAAGTCACCACAAGATTCAAAATTGTGATACACCTTTAGCTAAGCTGCTGCGATTATCACCTTTATTTTCCCGGGTTTAAGAATCTAAAAACAGTCCCAACAATAGCTAACGTTGCTAATCACTGACCCAGATTTAAAATGTTGACATCCGGTGTCTCAACTAAGATTGGTTGATCTCCACTTTTTTTTCTTAAAATGGACAAAACAAAAACATTTTTATTAAGCATCATAAGCTTAAACACTGATAAACGAATCTAATACTTCGGAAAAGTGGAAACCAATATGTATTTATTGCTAAAAATGTCAACTTAACTCAAAAAAACAATCGAAAAAAATGGAAAATAACCAATTTGATAGTTTAGAAACCGAATATCAACATTTTAAATATGGTACAGCGATTAGCAACAAGCTTGGACTGTTTTTAGATTCTTAGCCCTATTTCCACAGAAACTACTATTCCCCTAAAATTGCTACTCTAAAAGAGGTTCTAACTGCATTCCATTAAGATATTGCAACAATCTGTATAAATCCAACAATCCAATCCAAAAACAGAAACCAAATTCAAAGCAGACACCAACAATCAGAAGAATCATTGATCTTGTAATTTCTTAACATGAACCAACTTTCATGAACAAAGGTTGAAGCTTTGTACCTGAGCTCCACGATAGGAGCTGCCTGCTCTTGGTTGCTGCTCCATAAAAGCTTGCAGAATCCACAGATACGCCGCGAAAAAGGAGCAGAAAGCAGATGAGGATTCAGTTCAGCGACTAAATCTGAAGAGGCGAAGAAGACGAAGCAACAGAGGGGAGATGGGCATCGATTTGACCGAGTAATACTCTATCTTTTTCTAGGGAGAGATTACAAAAATGGATTCAACATTGGTAGATACAAACAATGAGAAAGATAAGAGAGAGAGAGAGAGACTACTGTAGCGTCTGGTTCTTTCGGAGCTTCACTTTTGGCGTGTGCTAGTGCCGTAGTGGCGAACTGGCAATGGAATCGCGAGAAATCCGGGATGGCCGGAGCTGAGAGAGTGACGGTTGGATTCTTAAAATCCGTTGCTTTTTATTTTCGGAAGATCATAATACGTCCGGCTTCAATTGTTTATTGGAAGTGGCCGGAAATGTGGACTCATCTTACGGTGGTTTGGTTCCCTCGTGGAAGATGATTTTTTTAAAAGTATTCTCATAATTTTATCATTATATATATATATATTTTTTTTTTCGCGGACTAAGAAGGTATACAGCAGCATACTTGCTTCATACTTCGATTAATAATTACTTGCACTGAGTTATCTTGTAAAAGGTAAAGTGCTGATACTATCAGGTATCAACCATTATAAGTTTAATCCGAATATATTGTAGTGTAATTGAAATCTCAGTATCTATTTCCTCATATATAATTATTTTTCAGGATTTTTATACATGCTTTAAGAGCATCATACTTTTTGTTTTTTCATTATGAAAATTGCCATTCACGAGTGATTTAAGTATTTTCTCTCATCTCGACCCTTATGTTTAGATGATTTTTAAGTAGGTTAACAGGTCTTTAGTCCAACATCTTTGACAACTTTTGAGTTTTGGTTCAACTTCTTTTTTTTTTCCTAGTTTTGTTACCATATATTTAACAACTTTTGGTTTTTGATCCATATGTTAGTTGACCGTCAGTTTGACCATTAAATAGTCACGTGAGTTGCACATGCCTAACCCCAAATTTTCAGTTTGTTCAGTTTAGTCCTCAAATTTATAGTCCTAACTTTTTATTTTTGCAATTTAGCCCTTAAACATTATCAACCGCACGATTAACAAAAAGATGTTGGACTAAAACTAGGCAAAACAAAGAGATGTCAAAAGTGTCAAATAAGTTGGGTCAAAAGATTTGTTAACCGTTTTAAGTATTTCCCTCATGTTTATTTTGTTAAGCATTACACCCTTAAGTTTGTCAACAACTTTTTACCCAATATATGTTAAAACTCGGGTGTTTCTAGCATGCTTTGCTAGTATTGTGTTTGTGTTATTTTTACCTATACATAATAAAATTAATTGTAAAATAAGAAAATAATAATAAAATAAAAGAGCGCTTTTTTTTAAACTATACTTCAAATTTGCATAATATGTCAATGTTCGAATGAAAATCATATATGCTTCTTATCTTGTTGATTAAATCGATACCTTTGTAGCTCTCCTACTATTGCTATGATAGTCGACTTCGTTTACCGAGATATGAATGCGGTTTTTTAGAAGTTATTGATTTTTCGAGTTTACATGGATCATACGGGTGTTTTTAGTATGCTTTACAAGTATACTCTAACTAAACCGTTAATTTGAGTTGTTAAATGTGCCCACCAAATTTCACTTTATTTACAATTTTACTAATTAAGATAAAAGACTCTTACAAGTTACAATGATACATTGGTTTAGGGTTTTTTCTTGGGATGGTATTCTTATGTTTGTTCCATTTTTAGAATAATATTCACTTGCATCGAGTTAAGTCATAATAAGAGGTAAAGTGCTTACATTTTTATCGAACTTTGATTTTGAATCATCTAATTAAAAAAACGAAGCGTTTAACTATTACGTCACATTATTATAATAGTTTAGTTTAGGTTTGATCGGCTTGGCTCAAACTGTGGATTAATGGGAAACCTTAATGGAAGATAAACAAGAAGTACAACTACATTGCCCAAACACAATTATTGGGTTGATTAGGCGAAACTTTAATTAACTCAATCATGCATATGTACTTGGCAGCACGAAGGCAGGTTTTGATAGGCCAAACTTTAATGAACACTCAATCAAATACCTAAACCCTGAATATAGTGTTCTCATACAATTTAACGGCGAAATAGTGGTATTTTCCAATTAAAAAGAATAAACTAATAATGATGACCTAATTTATCCCGCTGTCTAATATTCATATTCTTCTGTTTACGGTCTGAAGTTTTTTCTAACCATACTTAGTGCACAACCATCATAGTATAGTCAAGATGCCAACTATGTTAAGCTTAGTTATATTCATCTCCTTGTAAGTCTGACTTGATATGTAGGTCAATGAGATATTTTAATCAGGTCAACGCAATGTGACGTCTCTGAGAGATTTCAAATCTGAAAATTTAGAGTCTTTAACTACAAGTCTAGTAATTCTGAATAAGTTTCTACTTGTGATTACTTATGATCAAGACGCTTGTTATAATTGTGATTACTATATTTTTAAACTTTTTTCTTAAAGCTGATGGAAAAAAAAAAAAATTCATCTTCAAGCAATTTATCAATTCAATTTTTATATTTTCATTTTGATTGACATTATAATTAATTTATTTAAAATTCTTGATATTATATTCTATTTAAAAATATTACTTAAGTTTAAGAATGATTAAAATGACTATTTGAATTTTAGAGGGTAGATTAATATCTTATAAAGACAAAATACCAACTATATAAATGAAATAATATATATATATATAAACACAATGTTAAAAAAAAAAAAAACTTGTATGTATTAAAGATTTAAAACTGATAATGAAAATTTAAAAAATGTTATATTGTGAAAATAAAAATATTAAAATAAAATGAGAGCCGAATATTAATTAAAGTCAATCACTTATATAATAAATGCATTTGGAATTTATTGATCATCTAGATTTAGAAATTAGCAATTATATGAGTTATAGAATCTACTAACAAAAGTTGTCGATTTAATAATGACTAATTAGTCAGAATATTTAAGACAATTAATCACAGTCAAATTTTTGAATAATTTTTTTTCTCTAATACCATGGTTAATGCTCCATATTATATGGTTGCCAAAGTTAATGCTCCATATTATATGGTTACCAACTTAATTTAGTGAGATTAATTAAAAAAAAACAACTTTAGCGCTATCATTCCAACAAAAAATGTGTTTACAGTAAATAAAAATACTTGTTGGGCCAAAAGAAGAATTAAAATCCAGGACTTCAAAAATAAAAAATGCAATCTCATAATGGGGCTCCGGCTCTCTCGGCCTTGACCCATTTTGATAAAATATCCTCAAAGATAAGTGCCTATCTTGAATAAGATTCGAAGATTCGGCCCAAAAAGTGCAAAAAAATAGAAGTAAATATTATATTGATGTTCTAGAGTTTCAATACCTTCTCACTAAAATTAAAATATAAGTGTAAAAATATAAATTTATTCTAAATATGATAACACAATTAAGAATTAACTATTGTAATATATATATATGATGCAGTAATTCATCATTTTATTTCTTAATCATATATTTCAAATACTAAAAAAAAAAAATTATTTATGGTTAACATTTTGCCAATTACATACTAATCAAATAAGAGGGATGACAATTATTCAAAATATTGAACAATCATACTCAGGGTGCCGCTTTTATAATGGGCTCTTAAAACTGGTGTTATTAGAACTGGGCCGGACTGGTTGTCCGACCGGATTCGAATTGGAACCAGTGCATCTAACAGTCTGGTTCGAGCAAAAACGGAAGATGTAAGCGAACTCGATTTTCAGTGAAATGGTCGGTTCCGAGCAGACCTACAGATTTGCCGGTTCGAACTCTGTAAAAATAACGAATTGTATTTTATGTGATATATTGTGTTGAAAATTCACCGTATGAATCTATATTGTATTTTGTGTGATTAATAGCCATTACCTAAGTCAAACTATATAGATTATGGTAATAATATGGATACAGATTATTATATGTCTCTCTTTGAAGCAAAAACTACAAAGCATAGGCCAAAGGTTGTATCCTTCCATTAAGTAGCAGCTTTTGCTCAAGTCATTGTTTTTGGTCAGTCCAATGAATGATTTCCTTGTTCTTGTTAACACCATCTACAATGTTTCATTTACTAAACCCAAAACTTTGTTCATATCATAATTATTATTACAAAAAATAAAAAACAATTAAGTTAATAATTATACTTAAATAAATCATTTTTTTAGAAAAATTAGTCTTTTTTTTTTTTTTTGCCATGTGTAGAAAAAATAGTTAATAATCAAGAGCACATTGTAAATAAAGTTGCATTTACATAAATATATCAATGAATTAAAAAAAAATTAATATTCTATATAAAAATGGAAGGTTATGGAGTATGCATGTATTTAAAGTGTTATTCCTGACAAATAAATACGCACAACAAACAGTGACGGACTCAAGACTGGAAAATATAAGTGCAAGAGTGATCGACTAAAACCATTTCATGTCGCATAATTTTCATATTTAAGTGATCATATCCGAAGGCAAAATCTCATTAATTACATGTGCATCAATATAAAATAACTTTTTTATTTACTATTATATGAAAATTATTACTTTATTCAAACTATAAGTACTATCTTGATTTGTGAAAAAAAAAAAAAAAAAAAAAACTTATGGTTGGTTCACGAGCGACCCACGTGGTATCACCTACCCCCAATTGTGAACTAATTTCTGTTTCCAAAGTCTCAATATAATCAAGTTGTCATTATAATTTAGATCTAACACATTTTACCAGCAAAAAAAAGTCTAACACATAAGATTTAAGTAATAATTGTTAAATAATAATGAGAGAAAAATGAATTCTAATTTTCTCTCATAATTATTTAACTGAAAAATCAACTTGAATTTTAGGTCGATTCTAATTTAGTCAATCTAAAATTGATAAAGAATAACAATTAATATTTTGGGTTTACTGGTTTTCAACAATTGGCAAAAAAATAAAATAAAAATTCAACAATTACCGATTGCGTAGTAAATACATAAGCAATAATTACTGAAATAATTACATAATTTAAATTAATTAAATCCCAATAAAATCAGATCCTATATTCCCTAGAGATCCTTTGACTATATGTACTGAATATAATAAATTTAAGATTCCTGCAAATTTATCGGATCTTTACATGTATATAATAAATAAACAAATATTATTATTATATTGACAATATTCTACGTGACATCAACCCAACCATAAACCTACCCTTCAATCAACAATTCAGATAATATATAGAGTTTTAGACAAATTCAAACTCTTTATATTTTTTTTAATCTTAAATTCAAACTCTTTATATGTATATATATATATATATTAAAGCCTACTTATTAACTTACGTATTAGTGGAGTTGTTGTTTTGTACTATACTACTGAAACCTCATTTAAATTATGTATTAAGACCTAAAAACAGTTCATAATCTATGTTGTGTTACAATTTTGTCGCTATTTTTAATAGTGCAAATCAATATCCGAAATATTAAATCTATTTATTTTTTGGCCAAAAAAATATTAGATCTTTTTTCGTTAAATTTTAAATTAACATTTTTAATGAACAAAAACAATATTATTTATGATTTACACCTCTTACAATATTATTCAATAATATACTTTTTAAAAGTAAAGAACTATATATTATATTAGGTGATGAAAATATTAAAAAATTAAGTTTAGAAATTCAATATTTGAAATAAATATTCAAAATTATCAGTTTTATTATCACTTATAATTATCAAAAAATTTCAATTTTCCGGAATAATATATTATTTCTTATGGTCTACACTTCTTACAACATTAATCAATAATATGCTTTTTAAAAAGTAAGAGTTATATATTCACTAGGTGACGAAATATTAAAAATAATAATTTAGAAACTCAATAATTGATATTAAATATTGAAAATTATCAATTTCGTCACTTATAATTATCAAACTTTATCAAGAAACCTTATTCCTTAGATAAAATAAAATAAAAGCATATGTCTTTTTACTATTAATTTATTATCCTAATTATTGATGGACAAATAATATATATGGATGAAACTATTAAATGTTGAGGGGTAATTACTTATCAAATTTTAGTAATATGTAATTTTTATTAAGGATAAAAGATAAATATACAAAATATATATACAAATCTTAGAGGAAAATAATCTGTATGTACACATTAAATTCAAGTAATACAAATTATTATTCTTCTATATATTATCTATTATCCTTAATAATTTTAACATTCAAAATATATTTTTTATTGATTCCACCTTAAATTTTTTACATTAGCCTACTGAATATTTATATTAATTATTTATCTTCTCCTTAACAAAATTACTTTCTTCATCCAAATATTTATATATTTATTATAATATTGGAAATTGTATATTATTATTCTATATAGTATATATATACGATATAACCATATAACTATAAGGTCCGATATTTTTTGTTAATTTTTGTATTTATTTATTAGTTTCAATTTATTTGTATTATTACTACTATATAATTAAGCAAGTTGCATATTTACAGCTCATCCTATGTCAACGTCTGTTTCCTTCTCTACCTGCCAGAATCTGTGTATATATAATTATTACAACACAGTACACAAAAGAGCACTCAAAAGAGAAACATCAAAAACTTCACAGTTGCTCTGTTTTTTGGTTTTGTAGAAGAAGAAGAACTTGCCATGTCTCTGCTCGCAGATCTCCAAAACCTTGATCTCTCAGCATCCACTGAGAAGATCATCGCCGAATATATATGGTAACAGAGTTTGGCTTCTGCACCATTTAATTTTTATTTTTTATAATTTTGTATAAAGTTGAGATTTTTACATTTGTAAATTTGTTCATCAATGGCAGGATCGGTGGATCGGGCATGGACCTTCGAAGCAAAGCTAGGGTTTGTGTTCTTCACCCTTCATTCTCTTTTCATTATTCCACTTTCCAGATTTTTTGGAGTTCTTGAACATTTGGATCCGAAAGTTTTGATTTTTTTTTTTCTGCAGACGCTTGCTGGACCTGTAAATGACCCAAAGAAGCTACCTAAGTGGAACTACGATGGCTCTAGCACTGGTCAAGCCCCTGGTGAAGATTCAGAAGTCATCATATAGTATGATTCTTGTTTTCTAGTATTAGAACTGTGAAAATACCCAAAAAGATTTATTTTTTAACTTTAAATAATTTATCGTGTGTGTGTTCTTGCAGTCCTCAGGCAATTTTCAGAGATCCATTTAGGAGGGGTAACCACATATTGGTAAGTTGTCAAAATAATGACTTGATTAAGGTTTCTTCAAATTAATGATAATGGCTCTTTAGTTTAATCGATCAAGAAATGTTTTTTAATGTAAATTTTGCAATTTTCTGAAATATTAGGTCATGTGTGATGCTTACACACCTGCTGGAGAGCCCATCCCAACTAACAAACGATTCGATGCCGCCAAAGTCTTTTCCCATCCTGACGTTGCCTCTGAAGAACCTTGGTATGCATATGCTTTATAGTTTATACTAAAAATCTAATTTTTGTAATCAATATGCATGTATTTGTATGTGTTGTTTATGTACTTATTATCAAAATCAATTTTTTATGACTTTTAAAGGTATGGAATTGAGCAAGAGTACACCCTGCTGCAGAAAGATGTGCAATGGCCTCTGGGCTGGCCAGTAGGTGGTTTTCCTGGCCCTCAGGTAAAATCTGCACACCCAGTTGAATTGTTCATATTGTCCTTGAGTCTGAAAAAAAAATATGATCTTGCAATGATTTCAAACAACTTGAACGAAACCTGATCAATAGATTAATAATATTAATGGTATGATCTTTTTTTTTGGCCAATAGATTAATGGTATGATCGACTATTAAGTGTAACTAAAAAAAAATCATACATTTAAAGCTATTTTTATGTTATAATTAAGTCTATTCTATTAGTAAAAATAGCACAAAGTTGGGGATACTATCTATTAGATAATATTTTTACCAAATAAGCAAAGTTAGAAACTTGATTAGGTTTGAGCTGATCTTAATTAGCTGTTGTTTTATAGCTTATATTGCAATGTGCTGCAATATCTAGTGATCTGTTATCAGCAAGTAGGTACATAACCTCTTTGTAATGGAGTGATGGTGGATCTATTATAAGGTTTTGCTCTGGTGAATACAAGTTAGTTGAAAAGGGACTGAGAATATTAGATCTAACATGTCATGTGTTTGTAGAAGAAAAATTATACATTTATCTCTATGGTCCCCCTGTTCTATCACTAGAATTCAGGACTTTTTGTGATTGGAGTGAAAATTATTATGGGGCTCGGTACCAACAATTGGTGTACACGTGATGACCCTCAATTCAATGAAACGTCACTTTTGGGATAAAAGTGAGGCATACGGTAACACGTGTCACTTTCTCATTGGATTGAGAGTTACCATGTGTACGCCATGTATTGACACAGAGCCATAAAATAATTTCTCCAGTTTCATTAGCTAGCGATTTTTTTTTTTTTTTTTTTGCATTAAATTGAAGTGGGGGTTGGAGTGATAAGTTGTGATGGATATCAAAACAGGGACCATATTACTGTGGTATTGGAGCTGACAAGGCATTTGGAAGGGACATTGTGGATGCTCACTACAAAGCTTGTCTTTATGCTGGAATCAACATTTCTGGAATCAATGGAGAGGTTATGCCTGGGCAGGTAAAACATTTCCCTCCAAAATCACACAAGATTCTAACTTTTTGGATTTGATCTTAAACTGCTGATGACACTTATTTACAGTCGTAGTAAAACCATACATTGTGAAAAACTAAGATTGTTATGCTCAAGAATCAAATTTTAGACTTAGTTCATCATTTTTAAAGATACTACATATATATATCTTTATCTTAAAAAAACATGTTTTTTTTCATGTTTGATTTTGTTTGTTCATAAATTTAAGGATTTAAGCTGTTCATGACAGTTACTACAGTTGTAAAAACCAAACATTGTGAAATACTAAGATTGTTATGCTTATAAGGGAATAAGATATATTATAGATAAATATATCTAGATTAGGAATAGATATATTCTTAGTATATTATCAGATTATGTTTCTTATTATATTGCTATAGATATAGTCTTATATCTATATATATAGGTACATGTACCCAACCCTAAATAAGATCAATAATACAATTCTCAATCTTCTATATGGTATCAGAGCCTTTCTAACTCCAACGAGTACAACTTACAAGCCGCCGCCCACCATCGCCGCTGTCCAGGGGCGGTCGGCACCGCCGTCAACTATGAAGATGTCATGCCGGCTGCCCCCTGGCCAATTCTAATTTCAGTTTTTTTTTCCCTTTCTTTTCTAATAAGACAATAAATCCCTGCTTCCGTATCGACGATTTCTGCACCGATATTTTGGTACCCGCTCCAACGAGCGTAATTTTTTTATCGGCCCATGCTCATAGCGGTATTTCTATCTACCAGCATCCTCGATCCTACTAGCTCCAACGAGCGAAAGTATCAGATCGCTACACCTGATGACTCTTCCGTGGCTCCGTGACCAGCAGCATACTGACCGACTGGACTTCTCCGGGTCTCCGCCATTGCCGACTGGACCTCCGGGCTACCGCCGTGCCGACTGGATGGATATTTCCAGGCTACCGCCGTGCCGACTGGACATCTCCGGGCTTTCGCCGTTGCCGATTGGACCTCTTCGGGCATCCTTCGATGAAGACTGGACTATTGGGGTATTCATTAATATTCTCTGTATCAAGATCGGCATTCTTGTCAGAACGTCCGTCTTGCGGGGGCGTATAAGGGAATAAGATATATTATAGATAAATATATCTTATTATATTTAGATAAATATATCTAGATTAGGAATAGATATATTCTTAGTATATTACCAGATTATGTTTCTTATTATATTGCTATAGATATAGTTTTATATCTATATATATAGGTACATGTACCCAACCCTAAATAAGATCAATAATACAATTCCCATTCTTCTATAATGCTCAAGAATCAAACTTTAGACTTAGTTCATCATTTTTAAAGATACTACATTTCTCTACCTTAAAAAAAACTGTTTTTTTCATGTTTGATTCAGTTTGTTCATAGCCTTTAAGGATTTAAGCTGTTGATGACAGTTACTACAGTTGTAAAAACCAAACATTGTGAAATACTAAGATTAATCTTTTCAAAAAGCACCAAACTCTAGCCTTGGTTCATCATTTTTAAAGATACTACATTTCTTGATCTTGAAAAAGATAAAACATTTCATGACTAATTCTGTTTCTTCATAATATAGTGGGAATATCAAGTTGGCCCATCTGTTGGCATTTCTGCTGGAGACGAGCTCTGGGTGTCGCGTTACATTTTGGAGGTATATACCGAACAATCATTTCGATTCATCGAAAAAATTGTAAAAAAACTACAAAGCTCTGTATTGATTTTGATACCCTGTTTCCTGAAACAGAGGATTGCAGAGATTGCAGGGGTAGTTGTGTCTTTCGACCCTAAGCCGATTAAGGGTGACTGGAATGGTGCTGGTGCACACACCAATTACAGGTATATTGTAACAAACAAACAACTTTCCTAAACTATGCATTTCCTTTCGAAAATTAACATTTTTTCCGGGTCGGATTTTTGCAGCACCAAGTCGATGAGAAACGAAGGAGGCTATGAAATTATCAAAAAGGCGATAGAGAAGCTGGGTTTGAGGCACAGCCACCACATTGCTGTATATGGAGAAGGCAATGAGCGTCGTCTCACCGGAAAGCACGAGACTGCTGATATCCACACTTTCTCCTGGGTAAAAAAACAACCTTTACAATTTCATCATCCTTATATGACAATTATGCAGTGAAACTGATGTTGAAGTATAAAGATTAGAACAACTCATTCACCTATCAACTTAGTTTAAGAACGTATAAACTGTTTTAACTATATAGGCATTGTAGTTAATCACTGTCCCAGATTTAAAATGTTGAATCTGGTGTCATAACTATCAATTTTGGTTATTTTCCACTTTTTTCGATTGATTGTGGCGTTAAATTGTCGGTTTAAGCAACAAAAACATGATTTTTATTTTTCCCAAGTATAGATTTGTTGCTCTTGGTTTAAAGCTTATTTGATGCTTAAAAAACATGTTTTTATTTCGGCAATTTAAAGAGAAAAAAAAGTGGAAATCAATCAATCTGATAGTTGGTACACTGAATATCAACATTTCAAATATGGGACATTGAAACATGATCTATAGTTATACTATTTTTAGGTTCTTAACCAATCATCTTAAGATTTAGACATTTAGTCAGCATATTAGTTTTATATTTTAAATGGTATCAAAGTGCGATTATATTCAAATCTATACAAAGACAAGTTAAAATCTCAATTATGATGAAAGTTTTATGTGACGGGTTTTCAAATGTTTCAGCCTTCAAATCACGTTTTCAACTACCACCTTAAGGTTTTAGAACAGTTGACAGTCTGTAACGTCACTAAATGACAATTTGGATTGGGTTTGACAGGGAGTTGCGAACCGAGGAGCATCGGTTAGAGTCGGGAGGGACACAGAGAAGGACGGGAAGGGTTACTTTGAGGACAGAAGGCCGGCTTCGAACATGGATCCTTACGTGGTGACTTCGCTCGTCGCCGAGACCACCATCCTCTGGAAGCCATGAAACAAGCTCGCAACAACAAGAACAAACCTTAAAATGGATGGTGTCTGAATGAACTATCGTTTGTTGTTGGATTTGACGTAGTATCATTGCATGCATGCATGCATGTGCATGCATGGGTTTGTTTGGTATGCCCTATGGGGGAGTCATTGTTGAATGTTGCTGTTATTGTTCTCTCGCTTACGTTTCGTGTAGCTTTATTATGTGGATGAATAAATACAATGCAAATTGCTTCAGGGTCTTATTTCTTAATTAAATAGACCTTTCCTATTTTACATTTCGACTATGGCAGTCTGAGAGAAATTGATGGTTCAGTTTGTTCTTTTGTCGAGAAAACTAAAGTTCGGTTTATTTTCTACAGAATTTTAAAAGTTCTTTCTTACTTAACCCTATATTTTATGTGTAACTTGTTCATATAATAATATAATATATAAATGTTATTATTTTTTCATCTACACTATTTGTTTAAATACTATTTGTGAAATGTCAAAATTGTCCATTATAGTATTATGTTTTGACCAACCACCCTACTCCGGCTGGCCACCGCCACCACAACTCAGGCGACCGACCACCACCTAACTCTGATTAGCCAACACCCAACTCTAACCGGTCACTGCCACCACAGCTCCGGCAGACAGCCACAACTCTGACCGACCACTACTCTATTTCGACCGGTCACCATCTTACTCCGACCGACCACCACCCAACTAGGGGCAGTTTAAATATTTTTTTTTTTTTATCGGGTCACCTGACAAGCACGTGACCAAGTTCTGTCAATTTGAACTCTAAATTTAGACAGAGACATCAAATTCAGTAAAAGTGAAATTTCAGACATTCAGTATCAACATTTTAAATTTTACACATCAAAATTTTACATAGAGCAAATTTCATTTTATAAGTTTTTATTTTTTTTTAACAAACCTACTGCACCACCCTCAATTGTGGTGGTATATTAGTATAATTCAACTATAGGCTGTCCCCTAATGTCTCTAAAGAGCCGAGGCAAGAAATGTGAGAAATGGACAGCTATTTATGATGATGGGGTTAGATTAGGTGGAATGTCATTATCAATCATCTAATAAGTCTTAACAAGTTACGCAAGTTTGTGATGATTTGAGAGACCCCATGATGGTTCTCCTTGATTTTTACTACTTTAAAATAATCATCACTCGCATTAAAGCGTAAGATAATACTGCGCTGACATTAATATTTTTTCATACTCAAAACTCGGATGCTCAAAACTCAGATGCGGTTTAAATTCGAGACTCTTGATTAAAGTCAGAGCATACAAACTTCATATTAGATCTAACTCCATATGTCGAGCAATCTCTATATTCTATACTATAAGGTTCAGTTTGGGGACCACGTATGATTTGATGTAGAGCGTCATGATAATGACAATCTATCACTAAATAATGAAATAATAATACCATATGTTTGGACCATTTATCAATTAGCACAAAATAAATTGGATATTTGTTGGTGCGTCATTTTTTAAGATGTTATTATTTGATATATACTCTATTAAACTTCTGTCCATTTATTTAGTTAAGTGTTACGTAATTTTAATGTCGCGGATTAAGATTGAAAATAAATTAATACTATATAAAATTATAAACATATAGAAATTAGAATATATATATATATATATATATATATTTTAAAAATAATTATAATTTAAAAAATAGAAAAATAATCTCATGACTTGTTCAGACTCAATCACAGTTAGGTAATCTGAATCGCCTGAAGTGTCAATTTTGTTACGAGATAATATACATTTAGAGTCCGCAATTTAATAATCTTAAATTATCAATTGATTCAAGTATTATTATTTAATTTAATTTAATCAAATAAAAGATTATAAATTTCTTTACATATACATTGATTGAATCCTTGCACAAAGAGAAAACAGTGATTAAAACCGGCTGTTGGGATTTGTCGAGTTGTGGAGAAGGTTGTATCAGTGTCAAATTATTAATAGTTTAATACTACTAGACCCAATGGGTATTCATTCTAGGCCATTTGATTTGAAGTTAAAAATACACAACCACATATAATAAGGTATATTATTGTTCTTTTTTTGTCGGCCAAAAAAAAGTCGGCCTTATGTTAGCTTAATATATAAAACGCTGAGCCGTTACACAGTTAACAAGTCCGCATCTTTACTATACTTTTTTTTTTCCCGAAAAAGTATCTTTACTATACTTAAAGCCGACTTTTTCCCTTATACTTGGGTTCGGGTTGGTCTTGGACCATGCCGAAATTTTCAATTTAGGCTTTTATTAGAAAAAAACCCAATTTTCCCGCCCAATGCACCAGATTACGGTGGGAAGATCCTGTTCGGGTCAACCGTGAGTGATGATGTCCACATTTGATAGGCTTAAGCTCAACATCCTCTAATGGGCCAACTTCATGGGCTCAATAATGTTGGGCCTAAAACACATGTCAAGCTGGCCCATTGTAATTGGGTTGGGCTAACAGCAGCTGAAAGGTCAACACACGCCGAAAAACAACGTGCCCGACCGAACACAATTTTTTAAGTTGGTTTTGCTTTCCATCTGTCGTATGGGGTGACGTGTCAAGGCCACGTCTGCGATAAGATCCACTAATCACCCCACTCGCGGTGCAGTTCACGCGCTAAAGTCTTGGCGTTATTCTCTTGGGTCGTTTCTACTTATCCTAATATTCCTACATACTCTATGAATCAATCAAACTCCGGTTGCTGTGCTGTCTAATTCTGAGAAGAGAGACCCATCCAGAATTTTCCAATAAATATAATCACATCCAGAAAAAGAAGACGAAATTTGCGGCGAAGAAGTGTTGGGAATAGGAAGAAAGCCATGGTCACTTTGGTCTCTCGCACCGGCAGACATTTGCAGCGGTACCACAAGGGCGGCCGCCAAGTTGTCGGGTAGGATTCTTTCTTCTGCAATCATTTTTTGTTGCTTCTCTTTTATATATATATATATATATATGTTTAGAGCTTATTCAGTACTCTCTTAAACTGTATCAACGTCCTTCCAGCCATTTCGACTTTTGATATTATTCGAGTCGAGTTTTCAGCATGTTAGTGTAATTGCCCTTCTTATGAAGACTCTTAAGACACCCACTAGAAACAAAATTAAAAGTTTTAGAATAATTAGCGAAGTGATTTGTTTCAAAAATTTCATATAATATTAGAGCTTACATTTTTGAATCACTGTATTATGAGTTATAACCTAAACCTACTATTATTAGTAAGAAATTAAAAAGTTAAGTGGAAGTAAGAGAATATCTAATTTCAAATTTTTGTATCACGAACAAAAGTAGCATGAGAACTAAACTAGCTTACAATAAATTCGTGAAGTAACTAGTATTTGTTTTTTGGGTTAAGAACACAATAGGGGCCTGAATATTTGCCCATGTTGCCTAAAGGGGTCTGAATTGAAAAAACGTATTATTTAGGGTCTGAATTTTGAGTTTTGTGTATAAGTGAGGTCTCCGTCCATTTTTTCTGTTAAAAGTGACGGAAAGTAGTCACATGCTTGGCTTGTGACCAAAAATAATTTAAAAACTCGAAAATGCCCTTTGACCAAAGTGTGTCTCTCATATGTTTGACCTAAAATGACGAAAATACCCTTTAAGCCACCACAGCTCCGGCGACCACCACCACCCCGACTCCGGCGACCACCACCGCGACCTCCGGCGACGACCGAAAAGCTTTGTGGCTCCGATCGGAGCTTCGTAGCTCCAATCGGAGCTTTTTTGGCTCCGATCGGAGGCCGGTGGTGGTCGCCGGAGCCGGGTGGTGGTCGCCGGACGGTGGCCGGAGCGTGGTGGCCTTAAGGGCATAATTAGTGTGTAGGGGTATTTTAGACATTTCACATTTTATTAATTAAATTAATAAATTGTATAATAATTACAAAAGGGTATTTTTGTCTTTTCACGTGGTTCTGTTAGATTTAACAGAAAATTTGGACGGAGACTTGAAAAAACACAAAACTCAAAATTCAGGACCTTAATAATACGTTTTTTCAATTCAGACTCCTTTTGACAACATTGGCAAACATTGGCAAACATTCAGGCCCCTATTGTGTTCTTAACCCTTATTTTTTTAATTTTGTTTTATCCCTTGTATTAGGATAACGCTGTGCATTATTGTTGATATAAGTCGATATTTTTCACCATTACCCTTTCTCGAAAAAGACATTAAATTAAGGAACAACAGTTAAGCTTTCCTTTTCGGTTCATTTCCTATTTCTTTTACTTTTTTGCAGATAGGTCGTTTTCTCCTTGATGCAACTGGTATTTTGTCTTTTAACACTCATTGGATAGGATTAATAATTTAAAACATTCAATGTGATTTTGCTAACCGTTATCTCATATTTAAAATATTTAAAATGTTGATATTTGTTATCACAACTATTAGATTTGTTGCTCTCTACTTTTTTCGACTGATTTTAGCATTATAATTGACATTAAGCAACAAAAACATATTATTTCTCGCTTTTTTAAGTATCAAAGTTGTTGCAAAATTTATTTATTTAACTTTTAAAAAACATATTTTTGTTTCGTAATTTAAAGAGAAAAAAGTAGAAATTAATTAACTTAATGGTTGATACACCGAATATTAACATTTTAAATATAAGATAATGATTAACTTGAGATTGTTTTTTAATTAATTATTTATATATACTCTAAATTCTTGCATAAATTTCCTGACTTCATGGTGTCTGTATAATTACTTGCAGGTGCATACCTTATAGATACAGGAATGGAAGAACTTCGATCGAGAACTTGGAGGTTCTTATCATCAGTTCACCCAAAGGCAGTGGAATGTTGTTTCCGAGGGT
This sequence comes from Clarkia xantiana subsp. parviflora, assembly GCA_036873135.1. Lineage (NCBI taxonomy): Eukaryota > Viridiplantae > Streptophyta > Magnoliopsida > Myrtales > Onagraceae > Clarkia > Clarkia xantiana. The sequence continues at coordinate 12,329,778 of JAPTYO010000010.1, read as the reverse complement.
ACGTAAATTGTATTGGTTTTCGAGGTTACGTAAATTGTCGGTCGGGTCGCTGGCTAGATCCGGTTAGGTCTTATTGGGTGAATGTTCGAATTTAGGACTAAATTGAATAAAATAAAAGTCGGGTATGTATTAAAGGGACTAAATTGAACAAAATCAACAGTTTAAGATGGGTCACGTGACTTGCACATGTCATTTAACGTCAGAACTAATGGTTAACTAACAGATGTATTAAAAATATACTATCTTCAAACGTTTGGTACCAAAAGTATACCCGACAAAAAACAAACAAACATATGATACCAAAAGCAAAAAACGAGCAAACATATGGTACCAAATGTACCTTTAACCATCGTCTTTATCCAAAACATCTAACTACAAACAAAACGACACTTAAACACCTACCTACTTAGTACTTATGTTCTTTTAAATCTTATATTAAGATTAAGATATAATATACTCTCATATATATTAATATATTTATAATTATAATAAAGTCACATTAAATACACATTACTACACATGCCAAATACTGTAATCTAACATGACATCTTGCAACACATCCAAATACTGCAATATAACATTACATTATGTAGCTCACATTACTTATAAACTATAATCTCACATTTCAAGTAACCTCACGTTACGTCCATCCAAACCCCCTCACTACATTATAATCTACCACTGTATTATCAGGGAGGGTGGGAAACCGATGAATCAATGGAGGAGGCAGCTTTACGGGAGACGATGGAGGAGGCCGGCGTGACGGGTAGCCTTGAAGTTAGTTTTTCTTACAACACTAAACCATTTAATTGATATCAAACGCATCGAGAATTTTTGGCTTCTAATGTGAATCTACAGTCATAAAAAATCATTTATAAATCAAAAACCCCGATGCATAGGTCATTTTTCTTGTAGTGTTAGCTAGCTATCTAGTACAATATTGTAGTGATTGTTTTGGTTGATTTTGCAGAGTACATTGGGATATTGGGGATACAAGGGGAAAAGCAACAACAAAGATCATCATGGTTATATGTTCCCTTTGCTTGTGGAGCACCAACTGGATTTGTGGCCGGATAAGAATGTCAGACAAAGAAGATGGGTATATATGATTCATTCATTCACTATAATAAAATCGTTATCTGGTCTTTACATAATACCTTAGGGTTATAAACAGTCGATTCTTTTAGAGTTAATAATTATCAAATTGCTAACTAGTAACTTTTTTTTTTTTAGCAATTTTCTTGTTCGTATTTCTCTTATTGACAAATCACTAGCTCTATTAATATTTTCCAACTGGGATGGAATTGGTCAGATGATTTGAATGTGATTAAAGAAAATCGTAAAACCAACATATAATGATAGAACTCTATATTCAAGAATTCTTTTTTCAAGTGAAATACGAAAATGTTAACAAATGTAACACAATTACGCATATAACCGTCGGGGCACTTTGAAATAGCGACGCACTAATGTGGCATGCTGACTGACAATGATTCCCTGCATGCCACGTCAACTCGCCGCATTTTAAAAAGCGTCAAGCTGACGTGGTGAGCTGATGTGACGAGCTCGCCGCTCTTTCAAAGTATCCCGATAATTATATGCCTAATTATATTATATTTGTTATCATTTTCATATTTTACAATTGTTAAACTGAGGAAACATTTCCTATATTCAAACTTCTAATCACGCGACATAATGGGGTAATTCTTATCTGTTCAAACCCTAATTAGCTCTATTCGAGGAATATTACGTCATTTTAAATCAGTTTTTCTATATATTTATTTATTACGTGAAGTTACATGTTTTTTTTTTTTTTTTTTAACTTTTTAATTCCAGATAACAATATTACGAATGCTTAAATTCCAGTTAGTAATTTAATAATTAACCCAACTTTAACGAACATAACATTATAACATTTTAAGGTTTTATGACAGTTAGATTTCACGTTAGATCTGAATTTGTATTGTTTAGGTAACAGCAGCTGAGGCTAAACAAGTGTGTCACCGTGAGTGGATGAAGGAGGCTTTGGATGTTCTTGTTTGTAGATTGATGGAGTCCCATAACCGTAAATATGAAGCAGTTTGAGAAACATGAACCTGTAATGTAAATAGATTGTTTTGATATTTTGGTCATGTTTTGTTTCCACATGGTCCTAGTATAATATATAGTCCGTGTATGTATATTTGAATGAACTTAATTAGTTTTTACCTGAACATGTAATATATTCAATGTGCCCGTGTAAACGAGTTGAATCTTTTGGCAAGCTCGACTCAAAATATTTAACTTGATTAAGTCTGATTTTTCGAGTTCGAGCTAAGTTCGGTGCCGTATTCAAAAGAATTCGAGCTCAATTCGTCAAGTTTAATTTTCTTTAGTTAAATCATAAATGGTAAACCTTAGTTCTAACTCAAATCGATAACTGTTTTTGAAAGACTTAGAATTTGATGAGTCTCTAGTTTGTGTATAGTGAGTTGAGTATATATAATATTATATAAAGCTCGATTTCGACATTGAATTGATTTTTTGACATATAAAAAAGGCTGAATAGACTCGCGAGCCTCTTGAATCTAGTATACATAAATTTGTACTCGACTTAGTATAAAAAAAAATATCAATTTGAATTTGAATATTGACCAATTCGATATTGGGTAGCTTCACTCGGCATGATAGGTTTTGGATAGGGGTGGCAACGGGTCAAGGGTATCCGTCGACCCGCGGATACCAGCCCCAATTTCGCCCAATCTCGTCTCGCGTATATATACATATATATAAATATAAGTATATAATATATGTATATTATATAAAATTATATGAGTAATGTATTCAAAATAAAAAGGGTTCTAATAAGTTTGATGATTTATAATTTGATTTTAATTTTAATTTATAATTTGTAATTCGAATTAGAGTGGAATTATAATACGGTGAACATAAAGTATATAATTTAGAGTTTGTGATAATAAATATGTCACACGTGGAGCAACCCGCAAGTCGAACCGCCCCGCCTTGCGAGATGTATGAGACGAGTACTCGAACCGTTAGGCGAGTCCAGGACCAGCAAAACCCGCCCCGCCCTGTTGAAACCCGTATTTTTTTTTTTTTAATAATTACAAATTACAAGGTATACTCGGCATCACTCATAATAATTTCTATAATAAATAAATAATATATAAATAAAAGAATTGGTTGCTGACCCGGGCCCACTGGGGTTAGTCTTAGCCCGATACTCAGGTTTGAACTGTAGTCCATTGGGCTCTAGAGGTATTGACTTTACAAATGAAAGAGCTAGTGAGGCTTGTATTGTAGCCCATATGCTTAGATTAGAAAAAGTATTCTATTTACTTCTATATATTTAAATTTAAATAAAATACAGAGTTGTCTAAAAAAGAAAATAGAGATAATGTGGTCATTGACTTTACTCATTATATATATATATATATATTGTAGGTGCAACATGCACACCACCAATCAAGACCGACTTGCACATCAAAATTGTGAAGTTCCATTAAATGATGAAAACTAGAAGCCAATTAACAATTTTATGTTACTCTCTAACTCCTGCAATTACTTGGCATATAATTAAGAGAACTAATGTCTGTCTCTTATTATTATTATTTTTTTGGTGAAAATGTTCAATTTCAATTATATAGCTCTTGACTTGGCAAAAAAAAAAAAACATTAATTCGTCTGGTTAATTAAATTAAATAATAATAAGTGATAAAATTTTCGATTCTAAGGTTTTATATCAATTAAATATTAGTTTCTGATTCTTTGGAATGTGTATTAATGGTACTAGGTAATATAAGACAACAGTCGATTTTAAAAATTAAAACACACTATAAAAATATAATATCTTGTAATTTTAACGTATAAAAATATATTTACTTATTTTTATTTTAATTTATCCACTTTTAAATATCGTAATATAAAAGTCTTAAAAATTTTCTAGGAACTCTGAATGATGAACAATTATTTTTTATACGTAAATAGTGGTAACAAAAACTCGAATGATAGATGATATCCATTATGTGCAAGTCAATCATTTACATAATATTTTTCATCAAAATAGAATTAGAATGTCAAAAAAGTACGGGTTTTATAAATCAATCTACTATATATTACATAGACCAATTACCAACCATTCATCATATACTCTTTCTTCTCTACTATTATATTTCCTAGAGGAATATGTCCATCTATCTACGTCTTTACAAATGTAGAAGAAACACCAAGTCATTGATCATTTCTGCAAGAAGTGTTTAAAAAACTAACAAGTTATATATATATATATATAGAGAGAGATAGATATAATGGATAGACCGTCATCTTCATCAACCTACAACTTCCGCCATTAATATTTTCAGAAACCTCTATCGATGATAATGGCTAAACCTTTCGTAAAACCAGTCGTCTTCTTTACCTTGGTCTGTGTTCTAGGGTTAGGGTTTTCATCGGCACTTACCATCCCCGGGCTCGAACCGAACGACGTCGTTACTTACATTGTCAACCTCGAAAAACTGGTTGATTTCAACGACGGCGATGATCTCGAGACATGGTACATGTCATTCTTGCCGACGTCACTACAGACGTCACGCGAAGAGATGATGAAGAAGATGGTGCACTCCTACCGGAACCTGTTCTCTGGATTTGCCGTCAAGTTGACCGCCGTCGAGGCCAAGGCGTTGACTCTCGTCGCCGGCGTTGTCTCCGTTCGTCGGGAACAGGAGTATACGAAGCAGACGACGCACACACCGTCGTTTCTAGGGCTCCGGCGGGATTTAGGGCTGTGGAAGGATACCAACCTCGGGAAGGGCGTCATCATCGGAGTTCTCGACACCGGCATATTTCCCGACCACCCGTCGTTCTTCGACGAGGGGATGCCGCCGCCGCCGGCTAAGTGGAAGGGCAGCTGCGATTTCAACGGGACCTTGTGTAATAACAAGCTCATCGGAGCTAAGAACTTCGTGAAGGAAGACGTGAGGGTGGCCCCCTTTGACGACGACGGACATGGGACCCACACTTCAAGCACGGCAGCGGGTAACTTTGTCGGGAACGCTAATGTCCTCGGACAAGCAAACGGAACGGCTGCCGGAATCGCACCGCTCGCGCACATCGCGATGTACCGGGTTTGTCTGGAAACTTGTAGGGAGGCCGATATACTTGCGGCCATGGACACGGCTATCGGAGACGGTGTCGATGTTTTGTCTCTCTCCCTGGGCGGTAATTCGATACCGTTTTACGCGGATGGGATCGCGGTCGGCGCGTTTCGAGCGATTCAGAAGGGTATTTTTGTCAGTTGCTCGGCGGGGAACGACGGTCCGGACTACAATACCACGTCGAACGAGGCGCCTTGGATTCTGACGGTTGGTGCGAGCACAGTCGACCGGATTGTAAAAGCCACGGCCCGGCTCGGGAACGGGGCGGAGTATGACGGGGAGTCCCTTTTCCAACCCGCGGGTTTTGATTCGTCAAAGCTTCTACCGCTTGTTTACCCGGGTTCGAACGGGGACTCCGATGCCGCATTCTGCGCAGCCGGGTCGTTGCGAAACTCGAGCGTACAAGGGAAAGTCGTAATATGCTTACGTGGCGGCGGGGTGGTGAGGATCGCGAAAGGTCAGGAAGTGAAAGACGCGGGCGGATCGGCTATGATTCTGATGAACACCCAACTTAACGGGTTTAGCACCCTTGCGGAAGCCCACGTGGTCCCGGCAACTAGCGTAAGCTACGCCGCAAGGCTCCAAATTCTAGCCTACTTCAACTCGACTTTGAACCCGACCGCAACAATCATATTCAAAGGAACAATTATCGGTGACCCGACTGCCCCAGCCATGACATCGTTCTCTTCCCGGGGTCCCAGCCTGGAAAGCCCCGGGATCCTAAAACCCGACATCACCGGGCCCGGAGTTAACATCCTTGCCGCATGGCCATTCGCGTTGGACAATTCTACCCTCACAAAGGCCAATTTCAACATAATCTCGGGCACGTCAATGTCATGTCCTCATCTGAGCGGAATTGCGGCCCTACTGAAAAGTTCACACCCAGACTGGTCGCCAGCAGCCATAAAGTCCGCCATCATGACCTCCGCCGACACCGTCAACCTCGGGAAAAGTCCCATTATTGACGAAACTGGTTTAACCGCCGATATCTTCGCAGTCGGGGCGGGGCATGTCAACCCGTCCAGGGCACAAAACCCGGGCCTCATTTACGACCTTACACCGGAAAACTACATTCCTTACCTTTGCGGGTTGGGCTACACGGATAACAACATCAAGACCATCGTGCAGACGGACTTGCAGTGTTCCCAGGTATCCGCTATTTCCGCGACGCAACTCAATTACCCATCGTTCAGTGTCGTTCTCGGGTCGGGCCCGCAAAGCTACTTGAGGAACGTGACCAATGTGGGCACTGTTAACTCGACTTATACCTACAAGCTCGATGCATTGGAAGGAGTCGATATTGCCGTGATACCGGCCGAGCTCACATTTTCCGAGACGAGTCGAACCGCGACTTATATCGTGACGTTCAGCAAAAGCGCCGGTGGGACCGGAGGGAAGCTGTTTTCGCAGGGGGTGATAACATGGAGTTCGGGGCAGTTTTCGGTCCGAAGCCCGATCGCAGTTATATTTAACTGATGCATTATGAATGAAATTTATAAATTTATTTATTTATATCATTATATGTACTATATATTGATTTACGATCGTTATATATTTATTTAAAGAAAGCATTGTATATTATTATTATTATTATTATACTATAAATAAAAACATGTACTTTGCAGTTTGTTACAAATTTAGCAACATTTGAAACTAATTGAATAACTTGTATATATTCAAACACGGTATTTCTTTTTTGTATATATATATATATATATATATATATATATATATATATAATATTGTTTCTGTAATTTTGGACCGTTAATGTTAAAATCCTCTCAATTGGAGTATCTCTAACGGGATTCAAAATCAATTTGCCGCAAAAAAAACACAATTCGTTTTAGTAATTAGCTTAAACAACATTAGATTGATTCATTGTTTCATTTATTAGGACTTTTCTATCATGTGTCTTATTTTGTTTAGGTGTCAAAAATTGAATTATTGTAAATATTAAAACTAAAAAAATATAATAAAAAATACCATGTATTTTGGAAAGTCGCAAAATTGAGATTATCCCAACAATCTATATACCAACTCCTATATTTTTTAGTCTAATTTTATTTTAAAACTTTTTCTATTTTTGACCATGAGATAAAATCTTAAGAGGAAGAATAGAAAAGTCCAGTTATTTAAGTAGAACTCGGTTCGAGTCTCATTAATCCGCGGGCACCCGCCCCGATTTCGCCTCACCGACCCGTGGTACGGGTCCGAGTTTAGGGTTGCGGGCCCCGCCGACCCGCTCTACCCGCACATATTTTTTTACATATATATGTAACATATGTATATTTTAATAAAATTATATTGATAATATAATAAATAGTCAAAATAATAATAATTCTAATGTGTTTGGTGATTTATATTTAAATTTTGTATTAAAATTTTAATTTCCAATTTAAACTTGGAGTTGAGTTTGAATGAAGTAAACATAAATTTTAAGATTTAAGGCTTGTAAAAATAAGTTATTTTCTACCTGGGACATACGGGTCGACCCGCACCGCCCGTTGACACCTCTGCGGGGTCCTACGTACCTCGGTTACAGGAATGTAACCGTTGGATACTGTCAGGGTAAAACCGTAAAATAAGAGAGAGCCTCTCTACTCTCTAGCTGAGACGACATTTCTTTCTTCTTCTTCACGCCGCAGAAAATATTCAAAATGGGAAGGTTGGGCGCGAAAATGGACTATGAAGGACTAAGGAACGCTAGGGTTTTAGAGAACCAGGTTGGGTCCTCTGATTTCCCTCTGTTGATTTCTTTTCACCGTATACATTTGCCATTTAGGGCACTGAATCGCCGATTGCGTTCATTATACAGGCTCGATTGGCGTCTCTGGGACTGCAGAAGACCATCTCTGACCTCCGAACCCTAGCTTCCCCAGCCAAGTCGCCACGCACTCATGTTCGAAGCTACAGCAAAAAGGTTTACTCGCCTGCAACTTTGCGCCGCTCTGGTCGGTTGAATCGTGGCACAGACAGCGCTGAATTTTCTGGATCTAGGCGGTCACTGCGGTTCAAAGGCAGCTCTATCGGAGGTAGATTTACATGCTGAATTGCTCAATTCTGCTCGTATTGATCAATTCTGTAGCTACTTTACCAAATTATTGCTCGATGTTCATTCGATTGTGACTTATTTCAGGAAACATAGATGAAATCGTGTCTGTTCGCAGATCGGCCCGACATAAAGGTATGCATAAAGTATGCCACTGTAAATGTCAGTAGCTACTTCTCTTCTGCTTCGGTTTGCTAAATCCTGATTAGAGAGAATTCTCTTGTCAGAATTCTTTTGTTTAGGAGTATGCAATGTGTCACTATTCTTTCAAAGTAATTTAAAAGTTTACTTGATTTCGTAAAGATGTATCGAGCCATGACACTTGATTAGTAATGACATCACGACTCTGTGCTGTAAACTAGGTAGTAGTAGTGAAGAAGATGAAGATATTACAAGGCCTGCAAATAAGCCATTGTTGAGCATAGGGAGCTCAGATTATCAACTCTCACCAGAAGCTTCTGCTAGAAGATGCGACAGCAAGGGTCGGGGCAGTGTCTATGATCCTATTTTCGGGATTTGCTGCCACTTTTGCAGGTCCATTCGTTATTCGAAATCCAACATGCTCATTTATTATTTTGCTGCTACCTCATTGAAATTTGAAACCCTAAATTCAATTTCTTAAATCTATATACATGGCTTGATCTAATAAATATTTCACCTCCTAAACTCTTCAATCGGAAATTGCAGGCAAAAGAAGCTGTGTGGTGAAGAAGATTGTAAGCGATGCGGTGACCTCGATGTAAACCAGCCATGTCTTGGTCGGTTTTTTTCATCCAAATGACCTAATCTTGCCAATTTGGTCAGTTCTTTAAGCCAACACGTTTGAAACTTCTCTGATTTGGTCTATTATTCATCGGTGCAGGAAAAACGGACTGTTCAGTGTGTCATTCCAGCACGGGTGTTCTTTGCCGAGCTTGTCTCAAAGTCCGATATGGTGAAGGTGAGTCTTTATCTGGTTCATTCCCACATATGCTGCTCAAATTCGAAACCCGCATTTGTAATTGTTCGATCGAGCCTTTTATTGTCAGAAATGGAACAAGTGAAGCAGAACAAGGAATGGATGTGCCCTCACTGCATTGAAGCTAAAGGAGTAAAACCCTTTTGGATATGTAACAGGTAACCAACAACTAATCCTCATCTGCTACTTTTTTCATACCAATTGTTGAACTTCCTAGTACTTATGTTTGGTTTTTCTTCAACAAATGTAAGCTCATTTTGCCTGAGGAAACGCAATATAGTGCCGACAGGGATAGCGATCTTCCGAGGTATTGTTCGTGATTCGGTTTTTACTTATTTGGTTATACTGATGATGGATTTGTTTCATGATGAGATTTTCTGTTTTCACTTGGATTGAAATAACTAAAGCAAGAGAGATGGGGTACGAGTCCGTGGCACATTTTCTGATGGAGGAGCTTCAACGAGCATCTAAAGGCGGAAGATCATAGAAATTATGTTTGTTTTCCTGTTTTACTGGATAATGGTTACTTTTCGTAGTAGTATCTGTAAATCGACTATAAAGCTCGGACTTGAATTTGGTCGTGTTCAAATTTTTTAAATTTGAATTCCGCTTACATTCAAGCTCGACTCTCCTCAACATGTAAGCCTATGATTCATTACAATAAGTTGACAGTTTTTATGACTACAAAAGTTGGGATCTATGTCTATTATACATCACAATAAGTTATCATTTTTATAAGGTATTTAAATCAAATTGGAACTTGGGTTAACAGCCAAAGACGAATTGGTACCTTCACTAAATTTTGTTGCTTTTTGGTACTCGAGTTATCATGTGTGTTGCACCGTTAGAATTTCTGGTTAAAACTAACATAATCTCATTTTTGGCGCATGAAAAAACCAAAATACCGTTTTTGCATAATAGTTACATAATAGTAACTCAAAATTTTGGAACCAAATATCTCACTCATTTCTTCATCTTTTTGGACTAATTTTTTTTTAAACTGCATAACTTTTCGAGATCTATGCAACTCAAATAGCCGTAAAGTGATTTGACCAGATTTTTTTCTTCCAATAAACACTGTTTTCCATGTTAATTCATTCTTTTATGTATCAATTTCCACCCAGTTTAACACTTATCACCCTTGATAACCCACTTTTTTAACTAATTGGATTCCAATACTACAATCAAACTGTTGCTGGATTCCAAAACTTTTGTTTAAGAACCAAATTGATGTTATACCTTTCATCCAAAAGAAAATAAAAAATGAAAGTCTGTCGAATTAATTGTTATGCAATCTATAACTTATAGGAATTTTTCTTGATGTCTCCAATAAACTATACTGGTGTGTCTCTAAACCAATAAACGTCACTGCAAGATAACATATGGATATTAGATAGATAAAGATGTTTCATACTTGAAGTAGAACAATAGGAAAAGTACTGTTAAGGGTATTGGAATAACTTTTAGAATGACACCAAAAAGAAATAGTTTATTTTCCCATTTAATCACATGTGGAAATTAATACTCTCAGTATCTGATAAATGACCATAATGTGAAAAAAAAAAAAAAATGAACTGACATTAACAGAACCACGCAAAGAATATTTAACATTATGTGGCTAGAGACAACTAGTAAATTTTCTTTCGAGTTATTGCAACAAACTGCTTCCATTTGCAATTTTATGCTGGCCCATGTCAAGCTTTTAAAATCGAAGATCTGCAGAACTTGTAATTTTTCAGCATGTCCACAAAATATATAAACAAAAAATTGGTAGCTTATCATTCTAAGATCCATATGTTCTCTTGCAATGACGTTTATTGATTTAGAGACACACCAATATAGTTTATTGGAGACATAAAAAAAAAATTCATGTAAGTTATAGATTCATAATAATTAATTTGACAGACTTCCGTTTTTGTTTTCTTTTGGATGAAATGTATAATATCAATTTATTTCTTAAACAGAAGTGTTGGAATCCAAGAGCAACTGTTTAATTGTAGTATTGGAATCTAATTAATAAAAAAAGTGGGTGATCAAGGGTGATAAGTGTTAGACTGGGTGGAGTTTGATATAAAAAAAAAAAAGAATGAACTAACATGGAAAACAGTGTTTATTGGAAGAAAAAAACATGTCAAATCACTTTACGGCTATTTAGGTTGCATAGATCTCGAAAAGTTATGCGGTTTAAAAAAAATCCGTCTAAAAAGATGAAGAAATGAGTGAGATATTGGGTTCCTAAGTTTTGAGTTACTATTATGTAGCTATTCTGCAAAAAAAAGTATTTTGGTCTTTTCTTGCGCAAAAAATGGGATTCTGTTAGTTTTAACCAAAAATTCTAACGGTGTAACACCCAGGATAACTCAGGTACCAAAAAGCAACAAAATTTAGTAGAGGTACCAATTCGTTTTGGGTTGTTAACCCGGGTACCAATTTGATTTAAATCCCTTTTCATAATTACAAAAATCAATCTCGATTCTATTCGAACTCGGTTGACTTCTGTAGATTATAAAGCTAGTTTAGGATTATGAGTAGTTCAAACTGAATATTATTATCTAAAAAAAATTAAGTTGAAATTGAGTTTTGACAGAGTCGATTTCGAGTAAATTGACTTAGTTATATACCTACTACTAGGTAGGGTATGTTGTTGGGGAGTAATTGAGACGAATATCTGGTAACATTGACTCGACTCATTACACTTGAGTTCGACTTAGCTTAAATTTTTCAAGCTCAAGCTCGGTGACATACTCGACGAGTTTGAACTCGACTCGACTATCCAATCTTAAAATTATCAGTTAAATCATAAATTATGTATCATAGCTCGAACTCGGCTCGAATATGAATAGGCTTTTAGCTCGAACTTAAACTTGACTCGAGTTTTTAATTATATATATATATAACAGGGTTAAGAAGTTAACAATGGACATGTTGGTAATCGTTGTACCAGATTTAAAATATTGATATTTAGTATCTAAACTATCATATTAGTTAATTTTCACTTTTTCAATTGGTTTGACATTAAAATTGGCATTTTCAGAATATATATATATATATATATATATATATATATATATATATATATATATATATGTTAGTTTTCACTTTTTTTGAAGTGATAGATTTATTACTCATACTTTAGTTTTATTTTAGGGTTAAAAGTACTTTTCACACCACATGTTTGGCCGAATGCGGTTTTTAGTACCAGATGTTTGGTTTTGTATACTTTTGGTACCAAACGTTTGAAAAAATGGCTTTTGGTACATCCGTTAGTTGGCCGTTATTTTTTTTTTTTTCCGTTAAATGACATGTGCAAGTCACGTGTCCGACCCTAAACTTTCGATTTTGTTCAATTTATTCCCTCAAATATATTCCTAACTTTTAATTTGTTTAATTTAATCCCAAAACTTCAAAATCAATTCCAATTGAACCATCGAACCCAATTGACCTAGCTGGACCTAGTCCGGCTTTGGGCTAGGTCAATTGGGTTCGATGGTTCAATTGGAATTGATTTTGAAGTTTTGGGACTAAATTAAACAAATTAAAAGTTAGGAATATATTTGAGGGACTAAATTGAACGAAATTGAAAGTTTAGGGTCGGTCACGTGACTTGCACATGTCATTTAACGGAAAAACTAACGGATTTACTTAAAGCCACATTTTTTCAAACGTTTGATATCAAAAGTATACAAAACCAAACATCCGGTACTATAAGCTACATTCGGCCAAACATGTGGTGTGAAAAGTACATTTAACCATTTATTTTATACTTAAAAATGTGTTTTTATTATGTCAATTTTAAGAGAAAGAAAAGTGAAAATCAACCAATCAGATAATTGAGACACCAAATATCAACGTTTTAAATATGGGACAATGATTTACAACTAGACCTGATGCTTAATATATATATATATATATTTTTTTTTCGTTATGTCAATTTTAAGAGAAAAAAGTGGTAATTAACAAATGAGATAGTTGAGACACCGAATATCAATATTTTAATCTGGACAACGATTTACAACAAGACCTACATTTGGGGATTGTTTTAAGTTATTAATCTATAATATAATATTTTGTAAAACTCGAATTTGATAGGATTTTAAGAAAAAAAGTTCAATAGATTTGTGAATATCTATAGTCTAGCATAAATGGATAAGAGTTTCTTTCATACCACTTCTTTGACCGAAATCCACTTTTGGTATTGTATCTTTTTTTATACACTTTTGGTACCAACGTTTTGAATTTTGTACACTTGTCATACCACCGTTAAAATCCCGTCTGATTTAGTCATTAAGTGTCACGTGTCGTGCACGTGAGTAGCCCCAAACTTTTGATTTTGTTCAATTTAGTCACTCTAATACTTTCCTAACTTTTAATTTGTTCAATTTAGTTCCAAAATTTGAAAAAAAGTGATGGTTCAGATTTTCAAATTTTAGGACTAAATTGAACAAATTAAAAGTTAGGAAAGTATTAGAGGGACTAAATTGAACAGATTCAAAATTTTAGGGCTATTCACGTACACAACACTTGACACTTAACGACCAAATCGGACAGAATTTTAACGATTGTATGAAAAGTGTACAAAATGCAAAACGTTGGTATCAAAAGTGTAAAAAAAAAAAAAGAAATCTGGTACCAAAAGTAGATTTCAGTCAAAGAAAAAGTATGAAATGAACTCTTATCCCCTAAGAGCATCCACAGTGGTATTACGTAAAGTTTACGTAAACGTGGGTACTACATGTTTATTTAAGTAAAGCAACAAAAACTATCTACAGTGGTTTTACATAGCATTCCTTAAAGATGAGACCCACACGTAAATTTATGTTTTTACATAAAGCATTCCTTAAATATAAGTAACGCACTGTGTATTACGTAACTAATTTTTTATTATAAATTAATTCATTTTACAATTAATGCTAATATCTTATCGGTGGTTGTTGGAAAATTTAATAATAAAATATATTTAAAGAATAAGTTTAAGTAATACGATTGCAGAGAAAATATTTTGTACGTGTGTCTTAAATTTACGTATTTACTTAAAGTGTACATAAATGTCTATGTGTCAACTTTAAAGAGTACAATTTATGTAAAACAATTGTGACTGTGATGCTCTAATATTAAAAATGAAGTAGTAATCGACTTAGATAGAACTAAAAAATTCTAAAGTTGAGTTTGTTCAAAATTTAACGAATCGAATATAAACCGAGGCAATAACTTTTTTTTTTTTGGACAGACAAGTGCATGATGAAAAGATTGTCCCTCTCCAAAGCCCAAAGGCTGCTCCACTCTGCCCTCTCGCCATTTCTAAAAGCAGCATCAAACTCTGAACTTTCCCCTTCGTTACAGCAAAACAAAGCCAAAACAAACTCTTTCTCTCTTCCCCCTTATATACACTCTCCCGTCCCCATTCATCCGTCCGTATCTCTCGCTCCACCTCTCTCTCACCAACAATGGCTCTCGCCAGCAGATTCTACAGCACACTCCCTTCTTCACATCTCCGCCTCCGTAATTCCTCTTCCCGACACCACACAATCTACTCTTCTCTCCAATTCCCACCATCCACTTCCTCTTCCTCTTCGCCGTTCACCGAGAAGCACTCCGTCGAGCGCTACGACAGAGACAGCTGGCTGTACAGCAACCGCGTCAATTCCGGCGACCCTTTCGAATTTGATTCCGACTCAATTCGCCGAAACGACATCGCTCTACAGCTGCCGGAGCTCAAGAATCTGCTCCGGGTGCTGAGGCAGAAGCGGGAGCAGTGCCGCGACGGCGGCGGAGGCAGATGCGGTCCCGGAGATGTGTACCTCGTCGGAACGGGGCCGGGGGATCCGGAGCTGCTGACTCTCAAGGCGGTGAGGGTGATTAAGTCGGCTGATTTGTTGCTGTACGATCGGTTGGTGTCTCACGAGGTCATGGATTTGGTGGGGCCCGAGGCGAGGCTTCTCTACGTTGGGAAGACGGCTGGGTACCACAGCAGAACCCAGGTACAATTGAGGCTCCTTTAATTCCAATTTTGTTCATTAGGAAAGAATTCTGGGTTTCTTTGATTGATTTGCGGAGCTGCATGTTGAATTGGAATATAATTCTTTTGAAGTTCAATTGAGTTGTGGAAATGAATCATGGAATTCTTGAACCTGCTGAAATGTCTATACTTAGTTGAAACTGAATTTTCTGTTTTATGCATCATAAATGAATTCTGGGTTTCTTGATTGATTTGCTGAGCTGCATGTAGAATTGAAATTTAAAAAGAAAAATTGAATTTTAATTGAGTTGAGTTGTGGAAATTAATCAAGGAATTCTTGAACCTACTGAAACTGTATATCCTTAGTTGAAACCCGAACCTGAGATTTTTGTGTCTAGGATAAAGGAATGATTTTGGTGCTTATATTCTCTCAGGAGGAGATACATGAGTTGCTGCTCAATTTCGCTGAGGCCGGAGCTACTGTTGTTCGTTTGAAAGGCGGGGATCCACTGGTGAGTTGCTGAATTTGCTTTCTGCTGGTGTTCTACAATTATATAATGTATCTGTGCAGCCATGGACTGATGAACGAACATTTGTGATGATCTTTTAGGTTTTTGGAAGAGGTGGAGAGGAAATGGACTTCTTGCAGCAGCAAGGAATCCAAGTGAAAGTTATTCCAGGTATAGAATTGATCTGCATTTTTCGTAAATTGCAATGTTGAAGAAAAAATTGTCAGTAAATATACGATTTTGCAGCTATAAATCGATAAATAATTGAGATAGCTGCATTGCAGGTATAACCGCTGCTTCGGGAATTGCAGCAGAGCTAGGAATCCCGTTAACTCACCGTGGAGTGGCAACTAGCGTTAGGTTTCTGACAGGACATTCAAGGAAAGGCGGTACGGATCCTCTGTTTGTAGCTGAGAATGCGGCAGATCCCGACTCAACCTTAGTGGTTTACATGGGATTGTCAACTCTGCCTTCTCTTGCCCAGAAATTAATGATTCATGGTCTTCCACCCGATACACCTGCTGCTGCAATCGAACGAGGAACGACACCTCAGCAACGCATGGTGAGTTTGATTTCCATGAAAACAAGGCTCGATTTTGAGTTCCTTGATCATATTATCTCTTGTGCATGTTTAGTGTTTAGGTTTCAAGGTTTAGGGTTTACTCACTTTGCTGTATCAGTTTGATTTCCATGGAAACAAGGCTTGATTTTGAGTTCCTTGATCATATTATCTCCTGTGCATGTTTAGTGTTTAGGTTTCAAGGTTTAGGGTTTACTCATTTGCTGTATCTCGAATGAATATTTTAGGTGTTTGCTGAACTTAAGGATCTTGCACAGAGCATCTCAGAAGCAGAATTAGTATCTCCCACGCTGATAATCATCGGGAAAGTCGTTTCGCTTTCACCGTTTTGGTCTCATTCGACTGAAGAAGCGGCATCCTCTTTGATGCATGAATCTATGAACTTGTTATAACTACGAACGGAACAAAAACAAAGGTAGGAAAAGAAGCTACTTCAGATGGATGGTGCCATGCCATTGCTACTATAGCTAGCTTTCGAAGTTTCGATTTTCAAGAATGGAGTGGAAGTGGCAGCAATGGCAATCAGTGATGTTCGAGCTCAGGGTTGAGAAAAAGGCGTGAAACCGGGTTGTAATTTTGGGCAAGCTTAATTCACTAATTCCTCATTTTATCACCTTCTTCTTCTTCTTTTTCTGTGACTTGATTGTTATGTAACATTATCTTGTTATGTTGTTGGTCTTAAATTTGGATGGAATATAGAAGGTTTAAGAACCAATTAACAGTCCAAGTTTAAAGTTTGTCCACTGTTTGAAATTTAGTGTCTGAAGTATTAAATGTTATAATGGATAGTCCCAGTTCCAAAGTCTCAGTACGTTTTTCCTCTTTCTTTAATCATTTTTATCGATCTACTCACATACTTATAATCGGTGTTATCAGGACTGGACCGGCCATCGGACCGGCAAGGCCACCGGTTCCCGGTTCGCCGGTCCGAACCTGGTCCGAGCCCGGTTCAGTTACATAGTGGTTCTTCACTAAAACCGGCCGGTTTGCTCTTAAACCGGCCGGTTCTCTTTAAAAATAAATCGGTTCACTAATATAAATTAGGGTTAAAGGTCTTTTTGGCACCACATGTTTGTAAAAATTACACTGTTCATACCACTAGTATTTTTTCGTACCGAATTGGTACCATATGTTTCCAAACCTTACTGTTTTGGTACCTCCGTTAGGGTTCTGTCAAAAACAGCCGTTAAATGGCATGTGCCATACACGTGACCAGCCCAAAACTTTCAATTTTGTTACAATTTAGTCCATCTAATACATCCCCAACTTTTATTTTGTTCAATTTAGTCCTAAAACTTCAAAACCAAACCATTTTCCCAAATTGACCTAGCCGGACTTAGCCTAGGGCTAGGTCCGACCCTGGGTCATGGTCGCCGGACCCAGGCGAATCCAACCTAGGGTCGGACCTAGCCCTAGGCTAGGTCCGGCTAGGTCAATTGGGACCTAGCCCCAATTGAGTTAAATTGGGGCTAGGTTCAATTGACCTAGCCGGACCTAGCTTAGGGCTAGGTCCGACCCTGGTTCAGGGTCCCCTGGGTCCGGTGACCCCGACCCAGGGTCGGACCTAGCCCATGGCTAGGTCCGGCTAGGTCAATTTGGGGAAATGGTTTGATTTTGAAGTTTTAGGACTAAATTGAACAAAATAAAAGTTAGGGATGTATTAGATGGACTAAATTGTAACAAAATTGAAAGTTTTGGGCTGGTCACGTGCATGGCACATGCCATTTAACGGCTGTTTTTGACAGAACCCTAACGGAGGTACCAAAACAGTAAGGTTTGGAAACATATGGTACCAATTCGGTACGAAAAATACTAGTGGTATGAAAAGTGTAATTTTTGCAAACATGTGGTACCAAAAGGACCTTTAACCCTATAAATTACTAACTCGGTAAAAAACCGGCCGGTTCGCTTAAAAAACCGGCCGGTTCGATATAAAACCGCTATCGAATCGGGTTCAGTAACATTGTCCGGAAATGACTGAACCGGACCGGGAGGACCTCCGGTTTCGGTCCGAACCCGATTAGACCGCCGGTCCGGTCCGGTTCTGATAACATTGCTTATAATCCATCACTCTTTACTTTTCACAAAATTGTTAAATTTCTTAGAAACTTAATATTCAAAAGAAAAGTATCTAATAGAGTGGTGTTGAGCAATTTTTAGTGTAAGATTTACTTGAGCGGATGAGGCCAGCTTCTTAGGTGACGGTTCCGGTGACGGTTCCGGCAAGATGACGAGAGTGGAGTATGCATAAGAGTTTACTGAGACCTTTGAATTATTTGAAGTCGGGCGCTTACTCATAAACATTCGGACTTCCTGGAGTAGTCCGTCCAACGAGGATGAGAAAATTTGGCAGTCGGTTTCGTCGAGATTGACTTCTTTAAAGTAAACACTGAAATACCAAATTTCAACAAAAATGAAATCTGAAACTCTCAATTTTAACACTTCAAATTTCAGACACCAAATTTCAACATTGGACAAACATTGAACTGTTTATAGGTCCTTAACCCTATAGATAGAAAGGAGGTTAATCTTGTTACGTAGCAGGATGATTCTTTAATTACGGTACTGGTGTATCAAATACGAACATGTTTAAACTAATTTTAAATAAATCTTCCAACACGAATAGGTCCAACCCGAACAAATCTGGAGGAGCAGCGGAGTAAATGAGATACAAATTCAACACCAGACAATTGGAACCGAAAAAATAACACAAATTCTCCGTCTCTGATACCATATAAAAAATTTCATATTGGCCACTAGGGGTGAGCTCGGGACGGGACGGGCGGGCTTTTGCCTGAGCCCGAGCCCGAGCCCGAAAATTTCGGGACTCATATTTTTGGCCCGAGCCCGAGCCCGAGCCCGAACCTAAAGGAAATGTCCCGCCCGAGTCGGGACATCGGGATTCGGGCTCGGGCTAGCCCGAATTTGAACCAAAAAATTAAAAAAAAAAAAAAAAAAATCCTAATGTGAGGTCCATCCATTTCAAATACATGCAAGTTCAACACATCAATACAAAATTCAATAATTTCAAACATCATCCATAGTCTAATTCTAAGATTTTTTTATTTTAACTATAGTAAAGTTACTTAAACTATAGTTAGTAGACTTAGGTTAAACTTAAATATATATAATATATACATATATTCGGGCGGGCTCGGGACTTTCGGGCTTTTTAAGAAAAAGCCCGAGCCCGAGCCCGAGCCCGACTTGGGAAAAAAAATCCCGCCCGACCGGGCTTGGGCTACATCTCGGGACGGGATTTTCGGGACGGGCTCGGGTCGGGATTTTCGGGCCTTCGGGCTTTTCGGGCTTCTTGCTCAGCCCTATTGGCCACCGTGAGCTACCTCGAAATACTATGTAGGAAATAACGCAAACACCTTATGAGCATCATCCTCAGCGGTTTCCTCCGTTGGGAAATGGCGTCCATCCAGAGTCTTCCATCAGCTCTACCTTCCTCAGTTCGATGCATGGCATCTAGATGCTCCTGTTCGCTCCCGACTGCACAAAAGTTCAGTTTCTTGAGCTCCGCTGGCTCCAAATTTCACGGTGAAAGCTCCCACGCTCTTGTCATGCCGCATTTTCCGGTTAGTGATAAGAGAAGGGTCGGTTTGACGATTACGGCGGCTACAAAGAATGATTACTACTCAGTGCTGAATGTCGGCAGGAATGCTAGTTTACAAGAAATCAAGAGCTCTTACCGCAAGCTGGCCCGTAAGGTGAGCTCTGCTGGCGATTTGTGTTGCTTGTATTGAAGAAAGTAGTCGTTTGATCGTATTTGTCTCTGAAATTCTTAGCTTTTTCATTCGGGTTGTACTCTGTGATTAGGCTAAAACCAGGATCTATGGATTGACGATTTCTTGTTGTTTGCTTCACTGGAAGTATCATCCAGATATAAACAGAGGGGCTGGAGCTGAAGATAAGTTCAAAGAGATAAGTGCAGCATATGAGGTATACATATGAATTGCTTTGTTCAATTCTTGTTGCTTGTCCCCTTTATTTGATGCAATGCAAGCATCGAGGCATGTGCATCAATCTAATCACACAGTCCAAAGTCGTTTCAAGCTACGTTTGGCATTTGACATCCATTAGGACTTGATTTCAGTGGTCACATTAGAATAAATAGTTCGTGCATTATTTTAGCTTCCTGTTATTTTATCTTTCCATCAAGCTGAAATCTACCAAGAACTATTTACTTGTGCATTTCTTTTCCCTTCAATTTTCAAATGCTTAACGGTGAGGTTGTGCAGGTCCTGTCCGATGAAGAGAAAAGATCTTTGTATGATCGTCATGGTGAGGAAGGTTTACAGGACGGGTATGAGAGTTTTGCTGGCTCTTCACGGGTAATCTATTTCTCCTGTAGTGGTTTGCCATCGTTCTATGATAACTAACTACACTGTAAATATTTGCTAATTGTGTAATCTCCCTCCAGGTAGATCCTTTTGAAGCCTTTGGTACATTCTTTGGTGGATCAGAGGACTATTTTGGAGGGGGTGGCCAGGGAGGTTTCGACTTCGGTTTTAGAAATACTGGGAAGCAGAGTCTTGACATTCGGTAATTGGAAATTAAACTGCTACTGATATCCCCGTTATGTTTTACAACATATTGCCTGGCCGTGCTTGTTGATTGTTTGCTTGAAATAGTCTTATTGTTTGATTAGAAAAAGTTACTAGAAGTGGATCCAAACTAGATTGTCTTTTAAGAAATACGCATTGTTTGCTTAAGTGTTGCTTTCTTTGTTCAGATACGACCTTCATCTAAGCTTTGAAGAGTCAATCACTGGAGCAGAACGGGACATCGAGATTTCTTACTCGGAAGCTTGTTCTCCTTGTAGTGGCACAGGTGCAAAGTCTGGTATGAGCATCAAGATATGTACTTCCTGTGGAGGTAGAGGTGGTGTAGTGAAAACAGAGAGAACAGCTTTTGGGGTGATGTCTCAGGTAATTCGACTAGAATCTTTCTCAAAGAATAAATGTATGTAATGTAGGAATCATATCATAATGAATTCTCTTGCCTCTGATTATGTGGTAAAGGCCATTTGCCCGTGAAAATGAGACATTTAACCCATTTTGACTGATGAGTTTAGCCTGATAATAGGATAGTCAAAAGGTTTAATAGTTAGGGACTTTTTGCTTTGTTGCTTTCCATGGTTAACACTATCCATCAAAAGGACTCTTTTAGATTATTTGTGCGTGCGTGTGTGTAAGAATGATCATTTTGATCGAGAACTTGCTAACGTCTTACTGTTGATCGTGGTTTCAATTTATTTCAATATAGATATTACTTTGGGCGAGTGTTTGAACTTTGCTTGATATGGTTATGCTTATGGGAACTAGTATTTACTCATGGTAACTTGAATTATTGATCTTATACCTGTAGTGTCTTCAGTGATATGGGTTATATAATATATATGCAGGTATCTACTTGCTCAACATGCAATGGAGAGGGCAAGATTATTACTGAGCGTTGCCTAACTTGCCGTGGAAGTGGAAAAGTTCAATCCAAACGAAGTATCAGTATCGATATCCCTGCTGGAGTAAATGATGGAGCTACTATGCAACTTCGGAAGGAGGGCAATGTCGATAATAAAAGGTATCAAGCACTTAGAAACCTAAGTTTCTCTTTCGACTTTTGGCAACACACTAAGCAGATCTGAACTCTGTTAATGGTTCCTTTACCGATCTATGAGCTTGGATTCACCTACGCTTTAGCTAAAAGCCGTCTTTCTCTAAAAAAAACTCACATTCTCATTTTCCATTTGATTGTCAGGGGTTTATTAGGCAATCTATACATATTCATACACGTAGGTGAAAAGAAAGGAATTCGGAGAGACGGTCTCCATCTGTATTCAAGTATTGATGTTGATTTTACTGATGCAATACTTGGAAGTACTGTGGAGGTAATGACACCCGAAAGAGGAGCTTCTAGCAAATCTAATAGTTTCTTCTAACAACAGAACCGTAAGACGTGGGAACTGGGGAATGGAGATAAAGCTAATAGCCATGCATTTTACTTCAGGTAGATACTGTGGAGGGTCATAGAGAGCTCCGAGTACCGCCTGGAACACAGCCTGGAGATACAATAAAGTTGCCACGTATGGGGGTTCCTGACATCAATAGACCATCTTTACGAGGCGATCATCACTTCAGTGTCAATGTTCTTATTCCAAAGTATTTGAGGTAACATCTTTTTAGCCGCAGTGAATCTCTCTATAGACTCTTAACGTGCAGTTATTTTCTGATGGTTGAACTGAGAATTGGTAACCGAAATTCTTTTGCTAAAATTTCCGTTTGATCAAATTCTGGAATTGATTGTGTTTCAGTAAGGAAGAAAAGGAACTTGTCAGGACATTGCATTCAATACGAACATCACACAAAAGCCAATCGACATCCTTCAGCAGTAACTGTCTTATTCTACATCATGTGAATTATATCTTGAATTGTTAGATGTTTTAGACAGAATACTGAGTTTTCTATATCACTATGTTGCCACCAGGAGATTCTAAGAGTGGCTTCAACGAGCACACATCCGGAGAGAAGACTGGCCATTCATCCTCTCCGAAGAGACCGAAAGCTCTATCTCTATGGAACTCATTCAAGGATTTCCTCAGGTAACTTGCTACTACTTCTATGACCGAATCCTCCGGGCCTCCAAAATTCCCTTTCTGTGACTACCTTTTGATCGCTACGTGTTATTCTGATTCAATACAGTAAGAAGAAATCAAGAGATGGATTTGCATCGATGAGCATTGTTTTGCCACCATCATTGAACTATACCCGGCAAGAGTCCTCGGTAGGTTTCTCAATTTACACAGCCTTGCTTGTAGCGTGCATTTATACATTCATAAAGAAGAGTTCTTACCGCACGTTATGCCTAAAGAGAAACAAAAGTCCTCGTAGTCATAAATGTGGTACAATCAAAGACAAACAAGATACCGGTTTTCTTGGACCGAGTAAATGATTTTTTAGGCCATCCATGTTTTCCCTATATCGTATGTTAAAGAGGTCCAGTTTATTGTTCATGAATAGTGAAAGAAAGGAAGGTATTTTTGTGGGTCTCCAGACGAACGAACCGGTAGCTCATATGCCTTATTCGTGCTTCAGTTAACGACTCTGTGATGTAAGTGTGCTCCGTAGGGAAAAACCGACTCTTTCGTGTTCAGCTGCATCCCTGGTTATAGAAAGGAGACATGGTTGGTGCCAAGCAACCCTACCAAGGTAATTAATTATCATACATGAATCTTTCTAGGACAATGAGAATTGATTGAGTGATGCGGGGTAGAACCGTTCAGATTTGAGGATACGTTCACGAATCTTCTGCTTTAGATTTCGATTACATTGTTATTTAGATTGCGTATCGACTCGAGGTTTGTAGTTATGGTTTTGCAGTAGCAGCTTGTCATTTTCAACCCAAAAGTTTGGTTCTCATCTGCAAGTTAACTCCAAGGGAAAACCCTTTCTTGCAGTGCAAGGTAAGTTTTCATGAGCAGAGTGAAAAGTTAGTCTGAATGTCATTTTCACTATTTACCCTAATAATTCAGCATTAAGATTTTCCTATGCCACTGAAGAACACAAAATGAAGTGACCATAAAGCTAGAAATGTTTCTTCTACTCTACCTCAGCTAACTCCTTAAATTCTCATCAAAATGATGGTTAGTCAGTTACAACCTTCTCACGCCTCAAACCTGAGCGACTAATATTGCTAATCCAATCCGACCTTATAGATTGATGAAGAAATTAAGATAAATTACTCTAAGATAAATTTAAAATGAATGTTTTGTTCTATATATGATAAAAAGATGCCCAGTTCTGATTCTGTCTATTATGGAAATGGACATAAAGTTGATAATAATTATATGTTGAGGCATACAAAGAACATATTGTATTGATAATAAGGGTTAATAACCTATGAAAGGTCTGAAGTTTGACCCATGTATATGAAGTTTCAAATGTTGATTTGAGAGGTCTGATGTTTAAACTTTGTTGATATAAGAGGTCTTCGTTAATTTTTTCTGTTAAAACTGACGGAAATTGGTCACGTGCTTGGCATGTGACCGGAAATAAAATTAAATTTAAAAAATGTCATTCTATCAAAGTGTGCCCCTCACATACTTGAAAAGAAAAGACGAAACTGCCCTTAAAGCCACCACTGCTCCGGCTACCGCCACCACAGCTCCGGCGACCACCGCACCGACTTCGGCAAACACCACCCCGGCTCCGGCAACCACCACCCCAGCTTCGGCGACCACCACGCAACTCCGGCAACCGCCACACGGCTTTGATTGGCCCCAAATCGGAGCTTTGTAGCTCCGATTTGGGCCAATCGGGGCCAGTGGCTCCGATTTAGCCCCATTCGGAGCCGTGGTGGTGGTCGTCGGAGTTCGGTGGTGGTGGCCGGAGCCGGGTGGCGGTGGCCGGAGTAATTTGACTTCAATGGTAATTTTGTCATTTTACATTTCCTCAACTAAAATATTAAATAAAACAAAATATTAAAAGGGCAATAATGTCATTTTACACATTTATGTTAAATTTAACTCTAAAAATGGATGGAAAATCAAATTTCAACAAAGTTGAAACTTCAGACCTCTCAAATCAATATTTGAAACTTCAGACATTTCCGGTTAACATGCGCCAAATTTCAGACCTTTTATAGGTTATTAACCATAATAATAACCTTTAAGTACATGGGTGGCAAAGGAATAAATTTTAATTAATTAGGCCCTTATTTCTAGCGATTTGTCTAGGATCAATTGAAAGAATGAGTGCTTTTGGTATGGGACCCACATGATAAGAAAGATACATACTATATTGTATTTACTATTTACTTAGTTCCCCTTCCAAATTCCAACTCAATTTTTTTTCAAAACTTTCTAAGTTCTAACCCGATTTTTTTTTTTTTCTAAAACCTTCACGTTTTGTCTTTTATATTCCTTTTTGGATTTTATATATTATTATTATTATTATTATTATTATTATATTCTCTTAACAATATTCTTTTTTTTTTTAGTATTTCACCCAAACATAGGTTGATTAGTATTTTTAACCAAATAAAAATAGGAAGAGCTGGTTCTGATTTTTTTTTTTTTTTAAATATGCAATTTCAACATTAAATACAAAGGAAAAATATCGATAATTTTCTGATTAAATGTTGTATTTAGAGAAATTTTGTTGCAAAAAAAAAAAAAAAGTTAGACTCGTTTAGAAATAAAACCATCTATGTTTACAAAAAATACTTGATTTGGAAAAATATTAATCTAAACCATGAGATTATTACTTGTCAATGAAAAATCAAAAGATATGCAAAAACTTAAGCATATTGGTAAAAGACTAATCATAAAAATATTATACATGTATGCTCTTCTCGCGTAAGCGTTGTCATCGTGACAATGTCAGATCATTTTTGAGGATGATACATGAATATAACTAACTCGAGCTCGAGATTTATACAACTTCATCATAAATATTACTTTACATTATCTCCATTATTTCACCTCGAAGTCAAAATGATGACTTGAATTTGAAGCAGCTAACGATATTTCCTACCATGAAATAATTAATATTTTATTAAAAGCAATTATAGAATATAAATTAAATATTAGCATGTGAATACACATACCGAAGAACTTAAATTGTAGAATGACTCATCAAATAGATTGTTGATGTCAAACAAAAATTTGAAGCACTTAGTATATAACTTTTAATTCTCATTATATACATAAATGAGACACTAAAGATGAATTTATATATTTGGCCAAAATTAGATGAAGTTATGCGGTAAAAAAAAGATGAGTTCTTAAATATAAATAAATTATTATACCTTATAATTGAGATAGTAATAATTTACCGGCAATATTTTGCAAATCATCCAAATGATCGATGGTAAGAATATGATTAACGTTTGTTATTTATTTACCAAAATTTCATATTTCAAAAAATTGATAAATAAATGTAAGAATAAAAGAAATTATAACTTAAATGACTATTGACTGGTATTACATTTCATTTTATATACACACTGAAGATGGTAGAATAGTAATAATTCGGCTGAACAAGTAAAATACATTTAAGACTTATTAGAAAAATGTAAAGAGAATATATTAAATGATATATTATATAATTAATAATAACAGAAAATGAAAAGAGTAAAAGAGAGACGAGAAAATCAAGATAAAATAAAGAGAGATAGTGGATCGGACTTCAAATCGAATAATAATAAATTATTATTAATGCACATATCTTTAAGTGATTCAAATCCAACAGATAAAAACTCGATTGAAATTATAATTATAGTTGTGTCCTTTACAAAAGTATAGATGTTTTGGAATGATGGTAACTAAGTCACTTATTCTAATGTTTTCTTAAAGGAAGGTGTCTAATCTAATCATCACTTAGATGGAAACTTATGTTCCATTTCATCTATATATATAGAATTTAATAAATAATAATAATAAATAAATAAAAGAAGAAAATAACAAAGTTGAACTAATTAATCATTGAACGGTGCTATCACCAAATCTTTTTCTCTTATTTAAATAAATAGTTAGTAGCTTCATGTTCCTCATACCAGAATTGTTTTACTAATTATATAAATGAATTAGTATTTATATACCACAAACGATTTATATAAATATATATTATAATATAAAGTATATACTATAGAGAAGGAATTCTGACGTAATATTGATTTTGTTTCTTATTTGTACACTTATCATTATTATTTTTCTATAAATTTGTTTCCGCAATTTCGAATCACAATTAAAATTAAAAGCCTTTCCTAAAAGTAGCGTTTTCGGCCAATTATCACTTAGTACAAACAATTATTAGTGCATTATGCAATACTTTATTTTATTCATGTTTTCAAAATTAATTACTCAAGCAAGTTGGTTTGGTTGTTTAGTCCTATTCATATTTCCTAATTCAGAGGTTGCTTATTTTTCCACCAATTGAAGTATTGAACGCCACCAATATTACAAGAACGTACCATGTGACATAATTAAATTAGAATTTATTTGGGACTCCAAGATTTTTATTTTATTTTTATAAATTCCCAAAGTTTGTACGTTAGGATTAAAATGCTAATTATAAATATTTTTTTATTTTTAAAATTTAAACTCGAAATGTTTAATTAATGAATGAATATTCGAACCGCTACGCTGTATTTTGCTTAACGACTTAATTTTCGTAACTCTTGCCAATTTGTTAAGTAAATATTTCGTGTGACGTTTGTGTTGTTGGATGCTAGTAAAAATAAAAACGGCCTACACATGGATAGTTATAGCAACCACATGTCTTAGTCGTCCTGTTATAAAATTATTACCTGAACCCATTGTCCTTATTTAAAGTTAGAAAATGGAAATTTTATATTGAACTCAAGTAATACAATTTTATTTATTATAAATAGCTTAAATCATTTAAAAAAATAATTCAAATGGGATAATGCGGATATCTACATATCCACCTAATTATCCAAATAAATTGGTATGGCCCGACTCGTATATGGTCCCCATGCATCAATATATGCATGCAATCAATATACACTTTGTAATAATATCTGTGATATCATGATGAAATTAAATATTTCTAAAAATAAAATAAAAATAAAAATCAATTAGGCTAGCTCGATCGGTTAGGGTTCAACTGGGTGAGCAGTGATCACGTTCAATCAAACCATAGTTAGCTAGGGGTCTACTCATGCAGTTTTTTTTAATTAACTTTAAAATTTTAATTAATTGTGAAATAAACTTAAAAAAATAATTAATAGAGTCACGCGTTAGGCATAATACAATTCCATCCATTTTTACTGAAAACTAGCTAGAATATCTAGAACTCCTAATGTCCACATACAAAATTCGAAATCGTAAATTGCAATAAAATATTTTCGAAGCGGTTAATAGATTTTTTTTTAACATGAATCTTTTATAGTAGCCAACTTAAGATGAAAGGTTAATCACCCCTTAACTTTTGTGTTATCTAAGTTTCGGAGGATAACTATGTTTGATAACTCAAATACAAAATATAAGGTATAGTGAGTTTCATAGACTAAAATACCAAATATCACACTTACCAAGTGTGCTACGGTTGTTGCACACTTGTCAAGTGCGCTACATTACGTTAATTTCTGCTAGATTGAGTAATTAACATTAATTGTGTAGCACACTTGACAAATGCACAACAGAATTATAACGTGTCTAAAATTTGACCATTAGATTGAGTAATTAGCATTAACTACGTAAACTCGATGTGGCGCACTTGACAATGCGCAACGTTTATTGTGCACCTAGGAAGTGGACTATTGAGTATTTTGGTCTTAAATTCTCCATACCTTGTATTTGAGTTAGCAAACATAGGTATTTGGACGATTTCTCTAGAAAAAATTGTAATTATTTTTATTTATTGTCAGACCTAAAATCTAACCTAAGTCGATTACGTTTTGAAAACGTGCAATTTTGAAAGAGTCGTCACTAGTTAATTAAAAGGCTAACTAGAATCCTAAATTACCTAGGGAATAACGAATTAAACACCTAGGTCTAAAAGGTCTACGATCAGAAATTCGGATTCGGAGGTTCTATTACGAATTAAAATATGTGAAATTAATATCGCCCTTTCAGTACTCAATTCACGAATTGTCGTCCTCTTTTTAATTTTTTTATTTATCTAAACTAAGTTAATAGTAACTATAATCAGTTTTTCCTTAATGATAACATCCCACCGAATTCATGGTACGTATATGAAGAATCAGATACTAGGAAGGAGAACTTGTACATATACATCTATATTGATCAAAAATATAATGGAGACACAAAAAGCAATCAACATGAACAAGTGGCTCACACGGATGTGTTCTTCCCTAGAAAATTAAAATTTGATTTTGATATAAACAAATAAATGAATAAACCCTATATAATTACATCACACAAACATAATACTACGCATATGTATAAGAAAGGAAGGGGGTTAGTGGAATGAGTAGGCTATGCAAAGAAATATAATGTCTAAAAGATGGACTAAACTATGGAACGGCCGCTGTTTCATGCGGCGTATTAATAATGTATTTTAATCTGAATTTCTGGTTTAATGATTTTCGGCCTGGTCTGGTTCGAGTAATTCCGGTTTAATAGCGTTAGGATGTCCCGTTAAATTTTGTTTGGATGTACCGTGTCCCAACAACATAGTAGTGGCCGCACCTTTCAACCTTCACATAACATCCCGACGTTTTTGTTCGTCTCAAGCTCCATTGATGGCCAGTGAAGGATCATCTTCCCTTCATATTCCAAGTCCGCTCTTACGGTCGGATCTGTATCTAGTGTAGTGCATTTGTGGTATGGTTCTTCTTGTTTAATTGATTGAATCGGTTTCCTTCGTAGTTAGGTTAATCCTGCAGTAGCGATGTGATTAATCAGTCGTTTGTCCATTGGTGTTGGATTTTTCTCGTGGGTGTCTTTGTATCCCTCGTCATCTGCACTGATGTTACGACTGTATTTAGCTATTGCATCTAACATTTTTTACGAAATTCCTCAACGAGACATTCTTGCAAGAGTCCTTTGCAATAGTGATTAGCACAGTTAAAAATTTGAATATTATTCGCTGGAATATGACTAACCATTTCAAATCAACAGGATCTCCAATTTCAGGAATATGGCTAACCCTTTAAGAGAACAAACATCTTCGAGTACAAGTGAGAAGGTCTGTTTTTTTATAATGTGTAACTGCTCATTTCAGTTTAAATGTAGAAGTAACCGTTGATAGGTTGATGATTTATAATGTTTGTAGACTTGGTATGACGAGTGGTTGAAACACGAGAACCGGGTCCAGGTATGTTGCAATATTACAGCTAATATTGGCGTGCATAATGTTCATCATGTAACGAGGCTATAAAAAAGCAATGAATAGGATGTCAATGGGAAAGTAGCAGTGTTAAGGTATATGGACGCCTGTAGGGGTCCTGAGATTAACAAAGAAGAGCAAATGGTTAAAAATTATGTTTTTGCCCAAGCTCCGAGTGGCGTAAGCGAAGAAGAATATGAAAGGTGAGAATTTTGGGAGTCAAAGTTTCATTCGAAAAGTGAAATTCATTATTTGAGTAGTGGTTTGTGTTTAACAGAGAGGTGCTCACGCAGAACGCGGTGATATCAGTCAGTCGTCGTTTTATGTTGACGCTTCGTCCCGGAGCATGGATCATTGATGATGTAAGTTTCCGTTAGATTGGATTTGTTTGTAGTAGTACACGAAGTGATGATTATGCGTTGGTATGTCTATCTGATTGATGCAGGTAATCAACAGTGTAGCGAATATTGTGAACTGCAAACAAAGATCAGAACATAACTGGCGTATTTGGTGCCTACCCACGTGGTTTCAGGTTTGATTAACTAGTGGATGTCGTTGCAGTAGTGCGTAATGTAACATTAACGGGAGGATCCAATGTTGTTCAATGTTAAATTTACAGCAATTCGCTGCTATGGATGCCGGACGTCAATCTAGGATGACATCACTTAGCCCATCCTGGTTGGATGATTATATGATTTGGGACATTGTATATGCTATGTTATAGTTAGAGATGAGGGTGATCATAGTGTTTTCTGGACATATATATATATATCCAGATATACATTCCAATGAATGAAGAATCAACACACTGGTACTTACTGGTGATATTACTAAAAGAGGGAGCTGTTTATTATGTCGATACGCTGCCTGGTAATTCAAGTAAAAGGATTGATGAGTGTGCCCGAGTGGTTAGTAAATGAACTTGTAGCATTGTAAGGTCATTTATGATATACCCTAAGTATTTTATTAGGATTTAACATAGGGAAGAGCAGGTATATTGGATCCAGGAATACTTTCTGCTGCTTGAGACCAGCATTCCCAATCCAACAACCCGCTATAGGCCGTGTGAATGGGAGATTAAAATTCCTGAGAACGTACCAAATCAAGCATATTTGGGTGATGGGTGAGAAAGTAGTACCGAGCGCTGAAGAATTATTTTTATTGGCCAGTACTAACGCATAATTAGAAAGATTGAGTCGTCATATTATGAAGATGTGTTAATGCAGTTTTATTATTCAGGAGTAACTGTGGCATGTACGTTATGCATTTCATGACTGCCCACGATCAAATTCCAAACATAACACCTCGAACGGTCAGATCGTCCCCTCAATATTGGTAGATTGTGATCTATATTTAAATCTCCAAGTTATGCAATTGAATATTGTCTACAGGTTTTAACCCCAAGACATCGGCTGTCGATGATTGCTTCTTTGATACTAGCGAAGAATAACACGATGAGATTTACCGTGGAAGGACGAGCACGTATATACTGTCGTTAGTTGTGGCTGTAAAAACTGTTGGAGTAGTAGGAACTACGAAGGAACTGAGGCAATGTAAGTTGTTTTGTCTTTATTATGATGCAGTGGTGTAGGAGTGTTTTGGCGTCCATCTAATCCACGGGACAGTTAGACTTGAGTTGGCTGCGAAGGAAGTGTGGATGAGGAACAAAAAAAACTAAGAAATCTGTAATTATCGTTTTATGCGTGTTTGTATAGTAGACTTATATTTCTGACTGATCTGTGGAATACAGCAGATATTTTAGATCCTATATATGGTAGACGTCGGATTCCGATTAGTTGATAGTTCAGCACATTGGATCCATGTTTTGGATCTGATGTACAGAAGAATTCGCGTGCGTTGGTAGTTTAAGTTGTTTTTCGGGTTGAAAGCTAAATGGCCAAGTCTCCGTTGAATTGATAATGCTGTTTTGTTATATAACATGGCTTCATTTAACACAGTTATGTCGTATTAGCTTGCGTTGATTTGGAAAAAAAAAAAACAAAAAAAACACAGGATCACCAATTGCTTAAAGTGTAATGCGGTATACACTAACGACACATTGATGCTTTGTGATTGATTTAGTGGACACAACCACCACAACCTTGACTCACTGTCTAAGTGAGCATTCCCCATCAGCAGTGTTCCATTCTCCACCTCAAGAGTCAAGACTATTCTACTGCATCGTGAAATTGACATTTGCGAGCTTAAACTTTGCATTCTGAATCTTGAATTTGGCATTCTCGAGATCATGCTTTGCACTGTCCATCTTCAATTCCACAACCCCCATCTCCAAGTTTGAACAGTTGCTGGTCAAATACTGGTACATTGATTTGAATTTATCCACTGGTGTCTATCCAATAACCACACATTGCCGGATGTTCCCTGTAAAATAAATTACATCCTCAATCCGGCTCAAGCTGTCGGAATTTACAGCAATTACAAGTATACTTAATTTGAACCTTAATTGACTGTTTTAATGCCTAATTGAACATAAAATAAAGAGGAATTCGTTGTGTTAGACCTTAATTATAAGAACCCTAATTCAGGAAATAGAAATTAGTCCAGTTCAGAAACCCTAAGGTTTACAGCATGGAACCTTATTTGACATATTGAACCACGATTTTCGCGTATGGGGACGTTAATTGACAGTTTGAATTAAACTCCTAATTCATGTTAACCCGTCTTTCAATTGACAAACCCTATTTAAAACATTGGACTAATAACTGTCTAATTCGACACACCCACACATCAATTGGACGTTGATTTACAATTTTAATAGAACCCCTTATTGAGGTAAACCTTAATTTTAATGGAGAGACCGCTATTACAAAATTGGAGTAATTACTATCCAATTCGACACGCCCACACATGAAATAATAAGAAATAGGCAAACTAACCCGGAAATAGGGGCACCACGGTACATCCCGGAGAAGTCCTTCCACGAATAAGCCTGTTTGATTGTGCAAATCGCATCGCTGTTGCATCGGCGAGCTTCGTACGGAGGACCGGTTGAAGACCTAAGTTGTTTGCAAGTGCACTGGTCCAGCTAGCTTCGTAAGGGGAGTAGAGCAAAGGATTAGAAGAAGAGAAAGCGCAGAGCACAGTACCTGAAAATGGAGGGAAGAACGGTGATTTTCCATGAAGTCCATATAGGTTAAGGGGTAGTTTTGTCCCATTAAAAGTGAATTTCAGGGAGAAAAATTGTAAAACGCATTGTAAAAAACGGGACACGCGTATGATATGAGAAGAAAGAGCTAAAGGTTCAGATCCAGGGCCGGCCCAAGAGAATTTGAGGGTTAAAGCCTCATTTGAATTTGGGGCCTTTTAGATGACTTTAATTGTATAAATACACGACGCTGAACACAACAAATATAAAGGACTAGTATCATAAATGAGGCCTCCCAAAACATGAGCCCTAAAACCGTAGGCTTAGTGGCCAACAGTTGGGCCGGACCTGTTCTAATTATCATAACAGAAGGATAACACAGTTTAGTCTTTCCAAACAGAAGTTCAAAAGTATAAACAGAAGATCAAAGTATTTAGGCAAGGATAAAAATAATTACACACAAGTTCAAAACTAAACATGTTGTCATTTCTACTTATAACTATGAACAGGTAAGCTGGACCAGTTGAATGTTTGATACAACCTTTGAACCTCAGCATCGCATCGACAGTCGATGCAAGTTCGATCTTCAAAGAACTCATATTCTTGCGACCAGTTATATACGGCCTTCCAGTGGTTTTTCCTGCATTGTGCTTCAGGTAACGGTGGTGGATCCTTCGATTTTCTCACAGGCCAGAAACATTTCATATGCTCAATCAAATTTTTCCGACATTCTAGCTCCTTGCCGGCTTTGCAAACCTTTCCGAGGAGGCTGTAGCCTTCTTCCACTAATGGAACATCACCGTCCCAATTAAAGATTTTGATGAATCCTAGAGTGTAAGTAGCGAGGAGATAGTCCGCATCTGAAGCAGCCTTCAACTGTACCAGACCAACTGCACCTCCATCATCTGTTGCATAATATCCTCCAACAAAATTGGCTACTCCAGCCCTGTATAGAGCTTCGGGGTTGGAGTTAGCCAGGCATTGCCGGAGAAACGAAGCTTGTTTCCCGGTATTGAAATGATAGCTCATCCCCTGGAGTGAAATTCTCCGCCAAATGTAAGGATCGTCTCCTAGTTCCTTGAACCTTTTGCAGCTGATTTAACGGGGAACAATTGTATTTAGTAAAAAGTTATCATTCAAGCAAAGTCGAATAGTTTTGAAACATTTATTATATATATAAAAGTTAATTATTATATCGCGCAATCCGTGTAATATTGGGTACACGAACAGTTTATAAAAGTTAGTCGTTAGTTGAGTATACCACAGCATAATCTTTATGCTATGAACAAGTTATGGTTTATGAGGGGTAACTACTATATAACATCATAAAATTGTTCCTCAATGTTCATTACCACACAACATATGGAGAATATCTAAGTTTTCAGTCCTGCAGAATTGCATATTTGTTCCGCAGAACTGCAGTATTTCTGGTTAGTATTAACCCTAACCATAATTTCCATACATTGAACCAATTGTGAACCCAAACACATAGTTTGCAGTTCAAAAGTTAAATACAAGGGTTTTTGAAGACAAGATATAATACTGTATGGTGGTGAATTTGATTTTCGCAACATATAAACCCTAACTCATTTGAACAACATTGGTTCTAATAGCATTCATTGATTTTTTTTTTTCCAAATGCAGTCATTCGATTCTATATGTATAACCTAGCAGAAATATGACGAATATATAAAACAAAGATGTGTAACGCTATCATATAGATAACAATATTTATAGCAGATATGTTCGTTTTTTTGTTTTTTCCCAACAAATATATATATATATATATATATATATATATATATATATATATGTATATGTATATATATATATATATATATATATATATATATATATCTTTTGGCAGGAAAAAAAAATAACATATCTGCTATATATATATAGCAGATATGTTAGCTTTTTTGTTTTTCTGGCAAAAGATATATATATATATATATATATACACAGTCCTAGTTGTGTATATATCACAAATAAAACAAATGTCGATGGAAAATTAGACAAAAAATTAGAGAAAGCAGTGAAATCAGTGAACAAACTCCTATTTCATGTACTGAAGAAAGGTTTTAATTTATATAGGGAATTTCCAGAAACTTACCATAGCTTCAGCTTGATAAAATCGTGGGTCGAATAAGATCCGACACAAATCATGATAAACCATAGCGCCTCCGCGGGCAGGTCTAGAATTGTTGTGCATGCAGCCATCTTGGAGAAAGAGGAAGAAATTAGTTACGAAACGTAAGTGGTTCACCATGGTTAGTATAGCAGTAAAGGAAACGTACCTGTAAAAAAAGGTTGACTGTCTGTTTGAACAAAGTAACTGAGAGAACACCGTCGATAGAGACGATTCAAGGGCAGAAGGAAGTGAGAGAGACGTCGGAGGAAAACTGTTTCGGACTTGAGGAAGAAGATAGATGAATTTGGGAAAATAAAGTAAGTTTTGACGACGGTCCATTGAATCAAGGAGAAAACGATTCTCTACAGCCGTGTTTACAGTGGAAAATATGTGGTGGCTCTTTAGCGAATGGTTTGATAGCATGTGTTATAGCATTTTTACTCTCCGCCACGAGGCACCACACTGTGTCATCTGTTGGTACGGTCCGTTCCATTTAATAATTACTCTGAATCAAGTATATGGCGTAATTATTTGTCCATTTGTAAAGCGTAATTAATTATATTAATCCAGGGCGTGTAATGTTATTATATATATGTTCAAAATGTTATGGAATAAGTATGAACTAATTATTTTCATTTGAAGTGCATTATAATAGTATATTACATACAAATTAGTTAAATTATTAAATGTCCACTAAGTTAATATCTAACTGTGGTTTAAGGGATAGGGTATGGTTAAGGTTTAGAGTAAAGTTGAAGAGTGTTTATTGCATTCAACCATACTTAGTCGTTGAATCAGTTGAAATGTTGTGTGTAATGTTATTATATATATGTTCTAAATGTTATGGAATAAGTGAATTATTTTCATTTGAAGTGCATTATAATAGTATATTACATACAAATTAGTTAAATTATTTAATGTCCACTAAGTTAATATCTAACCGTGGTTTAAGGGATAGGGTATGGTTAAGGTTTAGAGTAAAGTTGAAGAGTGTTTATTGCATTCAACCATACTTAGTTGTTAAATCACTTGAAATGTTGCGTGTAATGTTATTATATATATGTTCAAAATGTTATGGAATAAGTATGAACTAATTATTTTCATTTGAAGTGCATTATAATAGTATATTACATACAAATTAGTTAAATTATTTAATGTCCACTAAGTTAATATCTAACTGTGGTTTAAGGGATAGGGTATGGTTAAGGTTTAGAGTAAAGTTGAAGAGTGTTTATTGCATTCAACCATACTTAGTTGTTAAATCACTTGAAATGTTGCGTGTAATGTTATTATATATATGTTCTAAATGTTATGGAATAAGTATGAACTAATTATTTTCATTTGAAGTGCATTATAATAGTATATTACATACAAATTAGTTAAATTATTTAATGTCCACTAAGTTAATATCTAACTGTGGTTTAAGGGATAGGGTATGGTTAAGGTTTAAAGTAAAGTTGAAGAGTGTTTATTGCATTCAACCATACTTAGTTGTTAAATCACTTGAAATGTTGCGTGTAATGTTATTATATATATGTTCAAAATGTTATGGAATAAGTATGAACTAATTATTTTCATTTGAAGTGCATTATAATAGTATATTACATACAAATTAGTTAAATTATTTAATGTCCACTAAGTTAATATCTAACCGTGGTTTAAGGGATAGGGTATGGTTAAGGTTTAGAGTAAAGTTGAAGAGTGTTTATTGCATTCAACCATACTTAGTTGTTAAATCACTTGAAATGTTGCGTGTAATGTTATTATATATATGTTCAAAATGTTATGGAATAAGTATGAACTAATTTTTTTCATTTGAAGTGCATTATAATAGTATATTACATACAAATTAGTTAAATTATTTAATGTCCACTAAGTTAATATCTAACTGTGGTTTAAGGGATAGGGTATGGTTAAGGTTTAGAGTAAAGTTGAAGAGCTAACTTCCCGACAGGGGTCAGTTTTGGCAAAGGTACAACCCCGCATTAAATGCTGCTGCGTCATAAAGCTATGATTGTCCATGTCTCATCAGTCCATATATATGTGAATTAAATTTTACTTAATACGATTACATTCCAACAAATGGGTAATTCAAATAACTGTTTCGGTTTACCTTTTTTGAGAAAACTGTTTGATAATGAAGATGAAACAATGTTTTATAATGAAGGCGAAACAGTGTTTCATAATGACACCAGTTATGAAAAGATACATCATTTTGTATTTTTAAATTTGTTAACAGATATTGAATTCTGGTTATTATAGTAGTTGCACTTTGTAATTGGCCAATAAAAGTATACTATGCACATAGAAGTTATGTGTCTTCTTCTAACTAAATTAGTTATTTCAAATAAGTCGAGAGTTATTTATTATATGAAATTCATATTATATACTTAGGTGCCATCTGTTGGGATGGTCCCATTGAAGAAAATATCCGAAAATATTATAGCGCGTAAGTATGTTCCATTTGTAAAGCCTAATTAATCCCACATTCTATGAAATATATTCGACAAAATACGCTAATTAAACGCGCTATTAATATTTGACAAGTAAATTTTATTCGTAAATTAATTGAATTATCCCACTTGACATTGTTTGTAATTGAAATTCCCAAATATATATTTTCAAACTAATATTTAAAGTATGATACTGTGAAGAGTTTTAATCCTGACCAATTTTTCCCAACTTGTAACGTTAAGATACCTCCGTTAATGCTTCGTGTATTATAATCGGAAAAAACATCGCGACGTGCGCAGCACGTGACTCTTTTTGTTTGTGTAGAATAAAAAAACATAACTTCAAGATACGATATTACACCATTTTGAACCTCTTCTGTCTCCCTTCTTCCCGCCTACAATCTCGAAGACCATAAAGATGAACGGGAGGTGTCTGATGTCGCACCCACCACATTCCCAAAACACGGGCGATATTCCCCCGACTGAATTACGGAGGTGCTTTTGCGGAGCAGTCTCCACAATGGTTATGTCATATACGTGGGAGAATTTTACCAGGAGGTTTCATCGGTGCCCTTACTGGAAGGTATTGTTGCTTAGTGTTTACGGCTTTTACGACTTTCATGGTGAACAACTCAATTTTTTAACGATATTGCCGTCCAATATTCAATTAGGGATTTGATCTACTGCTGATTTGGGGTTTCCTGTATTGAAATTATATGGAATTGAATTAGGTTTTAAGTTTTGTCAATAAGGGTTAGTATATACCAATTAACTGTTCAAGGATGGTTAATAGAATTTGGCTTTATGGACTTGGATTATATAATGTTTGGTCATTTATAGATTAGGAATGGTAAACAGTAAGTAAATGTTCAATTAAGGTGAAATATGTTGATTACTGTTATGTCTGTCTGTATTGTGGGCAATGCATACAGGTTGGTGAAGAGACTGGATGTAACTTTTTTGAGTGGGAAGATCCGTTAATATGTGGTTACGGAAATAGAGCAATACATGTATTCCAATCACTCCACCAAACACTGGGTACCAGAAGTTCAACCCTGGAGATGGAGAATGAGTTGTTTGTGGTTGACATTACTGAACTGAAGAGTAATAATACATCCCTGGAGATAGCGAATGAGAATTTTGTGTTTGATATTGCTGAATTGAAGGCCGAGATTGCACTGTTGGAGATGGAGCATGAAAAATTGGATCTGGAGAATGCACAATTAAGATTTGGGATCAGGATTTCTACATATATAGCAGGTGTTGTAGGTTTATTTTGTATTATCAGGAAAATAGTTTAGGGTGTCGTTTTGTATGTGTAGATGACCCAGTTATGGTGGGTGCATTTTGTTATGTGTAATGAACCCCCTTACAAGCATGATATGCAGTTGTTATTGGTATGTGTAAGGAATCCAATTCTTATTGGTCCAAATAGGAATGTGTAGAAACTCAACTATACTGGCACATGACTGCTTTACAGTAAACCATACATTTAAATTATAAAATACACTCAAACGTAGTATTATATTCACTTACTGTGAAAATGAATAAGATTATGCTTTTTTGATTACAACTGACAAATACAGTTTGGCCACCATAGTTTCAACCCTTAATTCGTTATGTTTGTGTCAAGCTGATTCCCTAACCTTAAACCGGATGTCGAGTGATCTATTATTTCATCGTTGCGTTATTTATTTAGTAGATGTTGACGTACTTGATGTATAACTTTAATATACATTAACTAGACAGGTAATTTTTATCACACAATGCGCAATGCGCGGTCAACCGCCTATTATAATCAATTCATACAGAACCTAACGTATATAAATAGAACAGAGACAAATATTACATGATAATAGACTGGTTGTGGAAAGACGTGGGTTCCTATGTACAGAGCACATTTACTTTAGGATATATAGAGGATGGGATATGCAGAGCCGTAGCCGGGAATGTGAAGCTACCTTTGAATCTTTTTCTAAAAACGGAGCTGGCTTACACACATTTATATTTATTTATTGTAATGTGTATATACCTGTTATAAGTAATACAGTGTTTCTTTGCTTAAGACTTTTACGTGATATCAGTATCAATAGGGCATGAGTTCAAGATTTGACAATTGCATATGCTAACATTGTATTTGTTGACATACAAATTGTAGGGATTTGTTAATTAGTTGAAACTTCAAGTAGTTCCCACAACCATGTATGATTCAATAAACTGTGCAAAGCCCTAATAAATTATATCAGCCACGTCAGCTGTGTAACCCTATGTTCAGTTGGATTAAAGCTAATTTCAATCAAAGGTACTAATATATGATAAAGTTTCTACGATAAAATTACTTTAAAATCATACTTAACATTTTATTTTTAGTTATAAGTTATTTGTTCGACAAAACAAACAAATTAAATAAAGTTCATTGGAACAGTACGAACTTAGTGGAAAGTGACAGATTTATGACAGGACGTGGATATGGATGAAGCTTGTCAAGCACGCGGCCACTAATTTGGGTCATAAGGGGCAAGACAATGAGTTAAACAAACTAGGGTTAAGTTTGAAGATTTCTTTCGACTGAATATATTAAAAAATTGAAGAATATAATTACATATAGTTAATAATTACAGGGGATATACTAGTAACTGCACACTGCTCAACTACATGATAGTGTATTAAAAAAAACCAGTTATTGATAGTTCAACTATTACATCCTGCTATATTTATACAATAGTATGTAATAAACAAACATATAGTTTGTAGTAAAAAAATTAAAATACACAAGTATTAAAACAAAATATACTTAGCAATTGTTGACCAACAAAAAATTAAAGTAATCCTACATTTATCTTACTTTAAAGTGAACGTAAAGTTTGTTAAATGCGAATTATAGCAAAAAAAAATTGCTTTTCTGTTTAATAAAAAATAACATAATATAGCCCACATATATTAGTAAAAATTGGACACTATCACCTTTATATACAAATGTATATATATATATATATATATATATATATATATATATATATATATGTGTGTGTGTGTGTATGTATGTATATAGGGGTTTTAGGGCTGTCTCTCAATATATATATATATATAATAATAATAATAATAAAGAGAAATGATTATTGCTTGTCAGTTGTCAGGGTACATGTTGAATTATATTTTTTATTTCAATGTTGTACTGTTCATCTTCTTCATTTTACTTGTTCTTCCATAACCATGTCTCTGCAACTGTTTTCACACAGCATATGAATTGTTTTAATTCTTCTCTAGAAATCTGTGATGAGCTTCATATTCAACAGCACATAAATTACCAGAAAGTGACAACTTCAGCTGAAATTTAAGTGATAAAAACATTGATTTTCTGATGTATATCATGGACAGCTTAATATATTATATTCAACTGTTGGACCAGCCACAGAAGGGGTTAGTGATAAAATGTAGATGAACACACACACTGAAAAATTGAACTACTACTTTTTTCGATATACAAATGCAAAAAAGAAGGGAGAACCTAAACCCAGAAACCCTATCCCTGACATTACTAGCCAGGTTTCTGGTGAGGAAAAGCTGCCCAGCAGTTATAGTAGCGAAAACGAATGACTTCAGCGTCACAATAACATCTAAAGCACCACTGGACGGGAAAAAAAATCCGGACCTCGTTGATACGATAAACCACAATTAATTCGTGCTGGTTGCATCGACGTCGAGGGGCCGGCGGGTGTGATGGCCTACCTTGGCGGTAACTGGTTAATCTCCTAACAGCATCGATGAAAACTGTCCGGACATTCATCGCGCGTCTCGTAGCGACCACTAATCCCAGCATGTTGAACGCGTCGTACAACACATTTTCATCGGTTGGCCAATTGAAGATACGGATCATTGCTACAGCATATTTAGCTACATCATGTCCCCGATATGCTGCTGCCTTCAATTGGGCAAGACCAAGATTTAATTGCCTGGGTAATTGTCTGAAAAAGGTATGCATACCAAGCCGATACAGAGCATCTGGGTTACGTTTGTCCATGAAGATGTCAACAAAAGGTCCACATAACACCGGCAAAGTGCGTGGTACGATGTCACGTGGTACCAGGGTATGCACCATTATGTGCTTGAACCTATCCCGTGAAGCCTTCTGCAGCTGGACATTCAAAATCATCTCATGTTACAAATGTACTTAACACATACTAAATAAGGACATCTAGACAATGATATTGTTCATTCGTACCATGATCTGAACCTTATGAAGTCCGCGATCGATCCAGACATAACGGCAACCATGATGAGCATAATCATCTCATCAGGAAGTGACATCAACCTATATGGATTCATGACTAAGGAATTGTTCCTGCAAACCAACAAATTATAAGCACAAGATATATAAAAATCCAAATACATTTTTAGAAACATAAGACGATAATCAATGGTTTATATTATCGACCAAAATTTTCGGAAGCTTACTAGTGGAACTTTGGCAGACAGTTAGATGTATCCCCAGTTGCAGTGATGAAGATATAGCAGATGGACCCAGATTAAAAAGGTTTTTTGAACAGACAGGTTCTACAAAACTAAAAAACAGTATTTTAAATGGTTATCCCTCCGTGTATCGGGAACCGTCATATGATACACCTGTGGGTCCTAATACAGTGCCAAATATCTCCTTGTGATATTGTAAAAGGTGCCATTTCGGATCGTCTGAGCCACCAATTAACGTAGTTTGCCAGCTAATGTACTTCGAGTGTATAGTAACCTACAATCTGGATCCTTCGAATACTTTTTCGGGGTTAGATCCAACCAGCTGAAGGGATCTCATATATCAAAATGAACCCTCAGTTCAAATAGTGATAACCAATGGTTCAGATTTTAGGTTTACTGAAAATTGAAATTCCAGTAGCCGGGCCCATAATTTCCCATCATTAACTCGAATACTAAATGATACTCCGATCTAACAAATAAGGATACGTTCAGTCTATAATTATAACACATATATGGTTCTGTATTAAAAACATTTGTATTGGTATCTAATATATGACATATTAATTATAAGTATATTTAGTGCCTTAACATTATATTCGGTAAATCTAAGCCTATCATGTTAATGTTAAAAAAAAGGTTGTGGGTTAAGTTTTAGGGTATGGATAAGGTTTACAGGGAATGTTGGAGAGGGGTTAGTGGTTTCAAGCAAACACAGTTTGTTAATAAAATGTAATTATTTAATTTTTAATATTTAATTTTATTTATTATAATAAATAGTAACTTAATTTATTGTAGTTGCATTATAATTAGATTCCCTACATTTAATTAAATATGTAAATGTCCAATTTGATTGTAACTATGGTTGTGGGTTAAGTTTTAGGGTATGGATAAAGTTTACAGGGAATGTTGGAGAGGGGTTAGTGGTTTCAAGCAAACACAGTTTGTTAATAAAATGTAATTATTTAATTTTTAATATTTAATTTTATTTATTATAATAAATAGTAACTTAATATATTGTAGTTGCATTATAATTAGATTCTCTACATTTAATTAAATATGTAAATGTCCAATTTGATTGTAACTATGGTTGTGGGTTAAGTTTTAAGGTATGGATAAGGTTTACAGGGAATGTTGGAGAGGGGTTAGTGGTTTCAAGCAAACACAGTTTGTTAATAAAATGTAATTATTTAATTTTTAATATTTAATTTTATTTATTATAATAAATAGTAACTTAATTTATTGTAGTTGCATTATAATTAGATTCCCTACATTTAATTAAATATGTAAATGTCCAATTTGATTGTAACTATGGTTGTGGGTTAAGTTTTAGGGTATGGATAAGGTTTACAGGGAATGTTGGA
The DNA here is from genome assembly GCA_036873135.1 of Clarkia xantiana subsp. parviflora. Taxonomy (NCBI): domain Eukaryota; kingdom Viridiplantae; phylum Streptophyta; class Magnoliopsida; order Myrtales; family Onagraceae; genus Clarkia; species Clarkia xantiana. Next base: position 12,286,232 of record JAPTYO010000010.1, on the reverse strand, counting down.
GAGGGGTTAGTGGTTTCAAGCAAACACAGTTTGTTAATAAAATGTAATTATTTAATTTTTAATATTTAATTTTATTTATTATAATAAATAGTAACTTAATTTATTGTAGTTGCATTATAATTAGATTCCCTACATTTAATTAAATATGTAAATGTCCAATTTGATTGTAACTATGGTTGTGGGTTAAGTTTTAGGGTATGGATAAGGTTTACAGGGAATGTTGGAGAGGGGTTAGTGGTTTCAAGCAAACACAGTTTGTTAATAAAATGTAATTATTTAATTTTTAATATTTAATTTTATTTATTATAATAAATAGTAACTTAATTTATTGTAGTTGCATTATAATTAGATTCCCTACATTTAATTAAATATGTAAATGTCCAATTTGAATCCCTATGATTGTCCCTACAGTTTGTAATAAAATGTAATTATTTAATTTTTAATACTTAATTTTATTTAATACCTAGCAGTATAATTAGTTAATAAAACATTTCACATATATGTAAACACAAAATTTGCTACTGCGTACTGTGAGGGAAACACGAGTGCCCCCAAAGTTGACAACAAATTACGATGCTTGCCATCAAGTGATTGCTGGAACTTATTCGACCAAAAATTCGAAATATCTATATGGCAGGATAGTAAATTCTAGTAGTTTGTTGACCTTTTGAATTACGCCCTAATATCGGAATACTTCGGAAATCCAATTCACAAGCTTTATATACCTCGTTGCCGCGGGAAAATAACTATCCACGCGGGAATGTGTACACCATGTTGGCCTATATAAAGGGGGTAAATATCGACAACCTCATCAGAGATATATTAAACAAAAAACAAATATCAAAAACAGCTATATTTCGAAATGAGCAAACAAGACAAGCAGCAGAAGAAGGCATACTCATACGAATGGATAAAGAAGGTGACGTCTTTTTCCAAAGACGAGAGTTCATCTGAAGCTACAAATCAACTTTCAGCGACCCCGTCAAAGGGTTCATCTACCTCCCATACTAGGACAAGTCCGGTGACACCCCAACTGAAGGCAACTCGTCATGCCTTCAGGGATTCTGCCACCAAAAGGCAAATGTTATTCACTGCATTATTAAGCGGATCATTTAAGGTTCAGCTCGTTATATTAACAATAGATTATTATAACTGAATTTCCTCTGCTATTTGCCAGATTGTTCAATGAAACTGAATGGTCCCCACTGCCGAAAGAAATGTGGGACGAAGTGTTAGGAAGGGTTGCCGAAACAGACCCTTCGTCGGTCGGTTCATTCGGCTGCTGGTATAACGCACATAATCAATTATTATTTAACACTGATTTTGAAAGAAACGCATTCATTATATATATTTATTCAGAGTTCAAGCATATTAGTGTGGTGCATGTTGTTTTCATTTATGCAGCGCTAGGGGTGCTGCTGTGGTCGCACGAAGATTATACCCACTGTTGTCTCTGAAACACCTTTTTGTAAGGGTTCCCAACATGCCTCCCAAGTTGCTGGGAAGCATTGAGAAAATGTGGGGAACATTTAACAACCCTGATGCTGGCATCATGATCGGGGTGCACAAAGGCCTGTACCAAGGTAATGTCCAAGGAGGTGTTCTGTTGCTGAACAAGGTGTTTGTGATAAATGATGACCCACTCGCCGAGTATACTGCTAACATACTCGCGAGGATGAGGCTCTGCACACCTCCACCGTTGATGCATGCGTCTGATGTTTCACTAGAAATAGGAACAGAGCAGGAACGGGTGTTCTTAGAGACCCGAGCAACAGCCATGAAAATGATAACTCTACACGCTTTACATCAACAAGGTTGGTTGGGCGACATGGGTTATTGTTCACGTGGCCCAACAGGAGGCCATTGGGATCACTCTATCAGGCATCATCGATACATAACCTGTAGGTCTTGTTTGTACGATTTCGAGATGCATAGGGTATATGTAATGTTTCAGGACATAATTAATCCCTAGTAGTACACGTTTTTGAATCCCCCCTTCAGTGTTCAGTTAGTAAACATGAACTTATTTTGGATTTGAAGTGCATTATGATTGTAGTACATACAAATTACTTAAAATATTAAATGTACAAACAGTTCAAAACTAACTGCGGTTTACGGTTTATGGTATGGATAAGGTTTATTCTATAGTTGACGAGTGTTTATTTCGTTCAACTATAACTAGTGGTTAAATCATTTACAATGCTGTGTATAATTTTATGGGTGTTGCTACAAACTGTGAAATTTTATGTGAAATTTCTATAGAAAGTGAAATAGGGTCCCACCAAGTACCGATACATTTGTTCATTTACTTTCTCTTTCTTACTTTCTATTGAAATTTTACAAGAAATTTCACATTTTAAAGATTTACTCTAATTTTATTATGTCTGTTCTAATTGTTATGACGTGACTGTGAAGTAATTTGCCAGTTGCTGTGTATCTAATATTTGTATGCACAAGTTACTTCAATTATTTGATGTCCAATAAGTTAAAATCTGACTATGGTTTAAGGTTTAGGGTATGGTTAGTAGACTTGCAGAGCTAACTTCCCGATAGGGGTCACTTGTATCACAGCTGCAACCCCGCATTAAATGCTACTGCGGGATAAAGATATGATTATTCATGTCTTATCAGGCCATAAATATATGTCATTCGAAGTCCAATTACAGAAAGTGAAATTCATAAAAAAGTTGTATTTCAAATTAATGTTTCGTTTTAATGAATATGAAACAATGTATTATAATGAAGCTGAAACAATGTATTATAATGAGAGCAGTCCAAGAATGATACATCAGTTTGTACTATTAATTTGTTAACAGAGACTCACTTGTGGTTATTATAGTAGGTGCACTTAATAATTGACCAATACAATTATACAATATTCATTCGCAATAAATATTTTCTTATAATAAACACATTATTTTATCCAAATAAATCGACATAAACTGTAGGGCTTGTGTGTACCATTTCGAGGGACACAACATGTATGTACTTTTTGACAACTAAATTAATCCCTACTAGGTATTTAAAGATGACCCGTATATAATGAGAAATAACTAAACCCTAAACCCAAACCACTGAACCCAAATGACTACACTGTATACCGAAAAACTTGCAAATTGACAACACATTAATGAGAGATTGTTGACATAAGTATCATAGATTAGAGATTAACAGTGGTTTTGTTAGTTCATCGCTGACTAAAATAAGGATCATACAAATTATTAGTTACACCGACTACAGTTGTATGACTGGACTATATTGAACTATACAAGGACTAACTAATAACATCATGTGGATAAAATGTTAGTTACATTTTTAATGAATTACACCACATCCCACATGGTAGACTTAATACTGTCCACATAATAAAAAAACTATACCGTATCTTTGTCTGAGAACAAAAATCTACCGGATGAAATTAATGCTACATAGCTAAAAGTGAAGGCAAACACATTGGAGTGGACAGCCGTTTAACCAAGATTTTTGACATAAACATATGATTAAACTTGCATGCAGCACTCTAGCCGACGTGGTTGCAGCTGGGGAACAGTGATGTAATTGAAAGAGAAATAGACTATGACTTTATGAATAATTTTTCTCGGACCAATCATAACAAAAATTATACAATTATAATATGGAATTCTATGTTTAACAGCTATGGAAATATATGTATTTGAATGAACTAATCAAATGTACTATATGTACTATATATACACGACAGTTATATTTATATAATAAAATTTTAATGGTTTTCACATATAAATAAGTATCTAAGGTTTCTTAAATATATACACTTGTGTATATGAGTGATGACCTTACAAATTAATACAATACATCAACTATTAAGTATATAGGTGACATTTACATTGATTTTATTAAGTACAATTGTTTCTTTATGGAATTTGTTTTTCTAATTTTACTTAACACAAAATATTTGTTCATTTTATTATGTGAATGTTTTTGCCAAACTATCATATTATTAGCGGTCTAAAAACAAAAAGCACCAACTAGTGAATTCTTTAGTATATAATTAATTCTCCGACCCCTATACTGTACAGTGTACTGTTGAATATAGGCCAAGGGAAGATTAAACTATTACAAGAAGGGAACTGGCACAGCTAATCTTCATCGTCAATTCCAAACTTGTATCCTCGAACCCTTCATCTCCTCTCTATCTAGTATCTACCTTCAACTTTAAGGAAAATACCCTTTGATAATTGGTCGTCTCAACCATGTCAGCCAACGATAAACAACCTGGAAACGGAGACTCTAAAGGTTAGCTCCAAACCCTTGTTTTCATGTACTTGTTTCCACCCTCAAGCATGTTTTAACTTGACAATGCTTCAGTACTGCGTGTTCATATAATTTTACCCCACTGAGTGTTCATACATTTTGACTACCTCGCCAACAAAAATAATTATACATTAGTATTGTCATCCTAAGTATACATTTTCTGCAGCATGGCCGTCTCAACAGAAGTTGACACCTAAACCCATAATTTAATTTGAGGCTTTTTGATATTGTTCCTTTTTTTTGTTAATTTTTTTTTTTTTAAAAAAATTTATGATATGTATACGTGGAGTCCCTAGTTAAAGGAATCTTATAAAATATTCATTCATAAAATTTCATTTTTAGTTGATAAATATAGTAAAAAATAACAGTAGTTCATTGAAGTTTTCTTGTTACATTGGTGAAACTGTTCACTATTTTTTTGAACTAACTTTGTTTTCGTATGACTGAATTCATAAAATCGTTGACTAACTTTAGATTCTAAAATTCAATTCGACGAAAACTGCAATATAATTTTGTGCAGATTTTAATTTGTTCTGGAAAAGATATATAGCAAAAAATAAAAAAGATAAAACATGAAAATAATTGTTACATACTGGAATCGACACCGTGACTACTTCCCAAAAAAACACAATCTCTTTCCACTGACATACAAATGCATCTGGTTATAATTACGACATATTTGTTAAATGTTTATAACGTCCACCAAGTTAAAACGAGGCCTACAAAATTGTGAGAGCCAAAGCCCAGCCCTTGGTGGCTTGGGCCTTAAGCCGGGCCTCATTTTCTGGATGATAACTTGTATGTTCGATTTATTGCTTTGCTTGTGAGTTGTCCCAGACTATGTACTCGAGCTTTAAGTCGGATTCGTACACTGAACCTGACTGAGGTCCTGACACAATTGGTATGACTATAGGTTTGCAGTACGAGAACCCTATACATTTCGACGAGTTCTATGATCCGATTCCCCCAAGCAAGGAAGATGACCCGCCAAAATTCTTCGACTCACTTGATCATGTACTGTCGTGGTACACTGCATACGGTCAGGAATGTGGGTTTAGGGTAAGAAGGCACTATAGTCATAAAGACCCAAATGGAGCAGTAATTCAGTGTGTCTTTGCTTGCAACCGGGAGGGGAAACGTAGAGAGGTGTACAAAAATCGACCAGACCGCAAGAGACAAGCCACAACAGAAACACGTGTCGGTTGTAAGGCAAGGCTATCATGTAAATTAGTACCAGTAAATATGAAGTGGTGTATCGACGCATTCCACAATGACCACAACCATGAATTACTTCCGAATACTTACAGTCAGTTCATCTCTGGTTTTAACAAACGCGTTCCAGCGGCTGACACTTCACTAACAGAGACAATGAAACAGGTAGGAATACCCGCTACCAGAGTCTTCGATTTCCTAGCAGTTAGGGAGGGTGGATACGAGAAGTTGGGGTATAGGAAGCGGGATTTGTACAACTACCTAGATATGATACAGAAGAAACTGACTGGCCAGAATGATGCGGATCGGGCGTTAAGCTATATGTCCGGAAAGGAGGTCAGTGACCCTCAGTTCTTCTACGCCATCGACTTGGACGAACAACAGCAGCTATCCAGATTAATTTGGATGGATGGTGGATGTAGGTCTGACTACGCATCTTTCGGCGATGTAGCTCTAATGGATGCAACCTACAAAACAAACATATATGGCCAACCCTTGATTGTAATCGGCGGCGTAAGCAACCACCACAATACGCTCATATTTGCCACCAGTCTTCTGCATGACGAAACAGAAGCCAGTTACGTATGGTTTTTGCAAAAATTTCGTGAAGGTATGGGTAACTCTGCCCCAAAATGCCTGATAACAGACGGCGACACGTCAATGACGTTGGCAATACAGCAGGTCTTCCCTGAGACGAGACATCGATTGTGTGGATGGCACTTATCTAGGAACGCAGACAACCATATAAAAATTCCAGGATTCCAAAAGGAGTTCCAACAGTTGGTGTATACCCCTATGACAGAAATGGCTTTCGAAAATGAGTGGCTTAAATTTTTAACTAAATACGGGATGGATGGAGAGGGGGGGTTGGATGGGGAGTTGGGAGTTGGGGGGGGGGGGGTTGGAGGATGGAGAGGGGGGGTTGGAGGAAGGAGAGGGGAGGTTGGAGGAAGGAGAGGGGGGGTTTGAGAAGGACCCGTTGAAGAAAGCAAAGAGGTGGCTGAGGGCCCAGTACCGTCGTCGCTCGAAATGGGCAGCAACTTTCTTTAGGGGAGTTTTCTGCGGTGAGGCTAGGACGACGCAACGTATAGAAGGTCTCAATGCTAAATTCAAGAACCAGCTAGTCAGGGGGACATCGATGCGCCTGATAGTGTTGCTCAAGTATGCCGACATCCTGTTGCAAAAGTCAAGGCAGACAAACTTTGAAGCCGAGTATACGGCAATATCGACACTAGTGCAGAGTTCTGTAACAGTCCTAAAACAAATTGAGAAGAATGCACGCAAGATTTACACTCCAGCTTCGATGGTCAGGATAGTCAAACTGATCGGACTGGTGGGTGCAACGATAGTCAACGGCCCGGTGAGATCAGAGACAACCACCGTGTATACGGTCAAAGACTACGACAACTTTTTTATAGGTGAATGGACGGTTCAATATTGTGAAGCCACGACCGAGCTCAATTGTGATTGCCTGTATTTTGAGACTGTCGGCTTGCCTTGTGAACACTCGTTTGCAGTAATGAAATACGAGCATCTGCAGCAAATTCCCGACAATTTGGTGAACAATAGATGGAAGATGAGGCCAATCAATAGTCCAAGTATACCAACAGGCATTCCGTCCGAGGCCCCACGCAGCATACACTCTCACTACGCCTCGATTTTATCAGCAGCAGTAGCAGCAGGTGATGATGCCACGTTTAAAAAGGCACTGCATGAATTGAACAATCTAGGCGACCTGCCCCGTCATACACCTCGACAGACTACAACATCGCCAAAGAAGACTGCTGAAAATCCCAGGAATTCAACTAAGAAACGAACTGCCAGGAAGAATAAATGTAGTCGTAAACGACCAGACAATAAGGATACAGGTAAAGAAGATACTGGTCTGCGCTCTAATCATCTACCCAACAGAAATGAAGTTCCCCCTGATTACAACTATGATGATTTACCCACCCAAGAAGAAACTACAACTGATGTACCTAACCCAAGAAGAAACCACAACTGACATACCACCCAGCCAAGAAGACACAATTACTGATGTGCACAATATTTACGCCAGCCCTTATACTTCTGCTTGGTCGGTGAACAACAATCCAAATTTCTACTACCCATCGTTCAGTTTCCTCCGCTCTTATCGAAATTAACCAACTTGTAATTTCATATACTGCTCAACACACCGGGTGTATCAATCAGATTCCCGTTAACCTTGCAGATTATGTTACCTAAGAAAAACGTGTAAAATAGGTTCTAACACAGACAGCCAAACGAATATGCTGCAGTTTCCTAAGCATGCGTATTTCTTAGCAAACACATGTTTTATCAGTCAACATGCTGACTGACACATTTGAAATTCATGTTGGACCTGTTATTTTAGGCAGCTGATTTATCATCACAACAAAAACTCCTGTAGGGGAGAAAAAACATTTATTTAACATGCAGCTACCACAGATTGAACCTAGGACGTATCACCCATTAAGTAGCGTGCTACCATTAGGCTGAATTGAAAACTTAGTCTGATATCGTATACATTTAATAAATACACAAATAATTGGTTTATAGTTGCTAGGTTGGATTGTCTATAATTTGGACCTTGTCGTCCATTACTCTCCATTATGCAGAAAACCCTATAAGACACATCAAGGAAACGGCGAAAGACAACAGCTCCATCGGCTTCGTCGCGTCGACTCAACTGTCTTTTGTTGCATCTCTAGGTAATATAATTGTTCTATGTTAGGTTACATTTTCAATATCATCATCTAATTGTCAATCGTCTTTGCACTTCATCGATTTTAGGCTACAATTACTGCAGTTGAATAAATCAAACTGTAATTCTTTTCGGAATTCATGTGTTTGTGTTAATTTTTTGTTAAATAGCTGATACTTCTACGATTCGATGTGTTTCAGATATAATAATGGCTGATCTCGGTAAGTTCGACGGTAACAACTTGTCTTTCTTATTGGTTGTGTTTTTTTTTAAATTGATATGCCTTTACTAAACAAGCAGTTTAAAATGGGACTTGCAGATGAGCTTCAGATGTTGGATTATTTCCTGTCTCGAACTAATATTTCATTTCGAGTAAGAGTAGATGAGAGCACGAAAACAAAATTAGTAAGTGAATTCAACAATTCATCTTTTGATGTCATGGTACTGGCTCAGTGGATTGGATACTTGTTGTTGGTTTGATGATTCAATTAAATTGTACTTTAACTGAATTATGTAGCCTATCCCCAATGGGTTTATCCAAGCTGCACGTCTGGAAAACCGTCGAACGCTCCTTGTAATTGACCGGTCTGAGCTGGTAACGCCGATGCAGCTTGCTAAACGCTATGTCATTAATTGCGAACCATCGGGTCCAAACCCATGGCGATACAGCATAAGGAATGGGTGGGCAGAATTTTACACCAGAGCTGGACTAAAGGAATCAGATGAGCTGACTGTTGTGTTTGCTGGTGAAGACACGGTGTTTGTGGCAGTGGAACGTTCCTAATAAAATCTACGGCGTTAAATGACACAACATTGGAGCCCAATGGGCGTGTATTATGACTTTTTTGGGGTTTACAAACTATTAGGGATGTATGTTTCCCAATAAGTACGACTGAATGTTGCAATGGGTGTTCATCAAACTTATTTCCTGGTTTTCTTCTTAATGGGGATATATGTGTCCCCTTGTGTGGATGTTTAAAAAATGATTCATAAAAGGCAATAACGACTATAAAAGAGCCATTGAGGATATTGAATCCAGTAGTAATAATTCAGCAGGAGCATATTATGCTTATACATATCTATTAGCTAGAATCTGAATGCAAAGATTGTTAAAATAAAAATCATTCAATATTGCAGGAACCATGAATAAAACCATCAGAAGTTTGCCTTGTCTATTAAACTGCTCAGATCGACCAACTTGACACTCCTTTCCAATAACGCCTGTATGGCTGTCCCTTTTCCTGTTCTGACTTATCCCAAATATCCATCCCTTGTTTGTTCCAGAACCAGATGCACGTTCCCAAACGGATACATCAAAATCAGCTAGCTCAACGGCTTCTGGTGTCTGGTATTTACCAAGCATTACAGCTCGATAACACTCCTTGATACACATACCTCGATATGACTCCATCAAACAACTACCTAAACATGATACAGAAGAAATTGACTGGGCAGAATGATGCAGATCCAGCGTTAAGCTATATGTCCGGAAAGGAAGCCAATGAACAACTGTTCAGTTTCCTCCGCTCTTATCGAAATTAACCAACTTGTGATTTCATATACTGCTCAACACACCTGCTGTATCATTCACATTCCCGTTAACCTTGCAGATTATTTTACATAACCAAAACGTGTCCAACCAATTATCTCCTTCGCTGGAATTTTTATAGTCACTCAACCATAAATTGAATGAAACCTAAACTGATTGAAAAATCCTTTTGCACGAAACACAAATGTATGTATCTACACTTTCAAAAACTGTTTCTTGTTAAACAACATTCAATTCATCAGGATTGCATTAAAACAGAATGTAATGTTCGAAAATGAATGGCTATGGATGTATTGAACAACAAATTAACACAATACAACAGTAATAGATGTTCAATTCATCAGTATCACTATCCCCGTATCCATATACAACCAACAACACGTCTCATAAATATCAACAAACAGACAATTGAAGCTTCATACTGCAAGATGAAAACAAGCTTCAGAATGGACTTGTCTGGCCTGTGAAATGGAGCAACCACATTCAAATCCCTCCTTCGAGAACCGACCGCAGCGCAGCGGAATGATTCAGCAATGGAGGTAGGGAAGGAGGTAAGGGAAGGCGGGTGAAGAAGGATAAGGGGTAGCTCCGTCGAACTAGACTACAGACCCAAAACGTAACGTATAGTAAACGGCAAGTTCAAACGTCTGTTAAAACTTCACATCCGGTCTGGATAAATCTTCGAACCGTGGTCTAATTCACTTAAGTGATGTGATATGATGTGACAAGAACCACTAAACCGCATTTTTTCTCTTTTAAACGAAATTACAAGTTTGCCATTAAATACAGGCCTCTGATTGGTGGAAATTAGGCCGCATGAAACAGCGGCCGTTCCATAGTTTAGTCCCTAAAAGATAGAGAACTAATAAAATATAGGATTTATAGGTCTTTTGGTATCCTATGTTTGTTCACTTTTGGCTTTTGGTACCATATTTTGATTTTTGCATATTTTTTGTACCATACGTTTGCCAGTTGTATACTTTTGGTCCGACCGTTAGTTGACCGTCAGTTTGACCGTTAAATAGTCACATGACTTGCACATGCCTAGCCCCAAATTTTGATTTTGTTCAATTTAGTCCTCAAATTTTTTGTCGTAACTTTTTATTTTCGCAATTTAGCCCTTAAACATTTCAACCGCACCCTAGGACTAAATTGACATAGCCATAGTTCGACCCATGGCTAGGTCAGACCACGGCTAGGGTCGCCGGACCCGGGCAACCCTAACCATGGGTCGAACCATGGCTAGGTCAATTGGACCCAATTGCTAAATTGACCTAGCCATGGTCCGACCCATGGCTAGGGCGGACCATGGTTAGGGTCGCTCGGGTTCGGCAACCCTAGCCATGGTCCGACCTAGCCATGAGTCGAACAATTGCTAGGTCAATTTAGTCCTAGGGTGTGATTGAAAATGTTTAAGGGCTAAATTGCAAAAATAAAAAGTTAGGATACAAAATTTGAGGACTAAATTGAATAAAATAAAAATTTGGGGCTATGCATGTGCAAGTCACGTGACTATTTAACGGTCAAACTGACGGTCAACTAACGGTCGGACCAAAAGTATACAATTGGCAAACGTATGGTACAAAAAATAGGCAAAATCAAACATGTGGTACCAAAAGCCAAAAGTGGACAAACATAGGGTACCAAATGACCTATAAACCCTAAATTATAACATCAAAGCCACAACGTGAGAAGACGTTCGTGAACTCGTGATTTCAGTTTCAACATCTACTTTTTTTTCTTTCTTTTTTCTCTCTCTTTTACATGTAGCTAGGAATCCCTATTTTTACTAATCCAGGCTAGAACTAATTAAGCGGTAAATTACACTGATTTATTCTCCTAATAAATGCTAAATATTCTGAACATTAAATACAAATATTCAGAAAATATACTCTGCAATAAATACAGATAACTATTATAATTTAAACTAAGTCTATTTTTAGTAACCTCGTGACCTTCCATATTTAAATACTTCTTCTTTTAAACGCGTTACACGTAACATTTTTGAACGTCTTATATATGTGTCGCGCGTACCAAAATTATGTGTTCATTTATCATTTAAAATCAAATAACAATTATCTGAATTTATTTTATATCGGTTTCTTTACCCATAATAATTTAAGACGATGCTTATTTTCGGTAATTCTAATGGTTATATATATATATATATATATGAAATATCAATATATGTGTGATGATTAAAACCAGCGGGAAATGTCCGGTTGGTAATGGGTCCGGTGCGACCATTATTAGTGAACGTTGATGCAATGCCAACGTGAATTTTCGGTGTCCCATTATTATTACATCATAGGCATGTCATCCCATCAAACTGTCTACGTGTCCGGTTGCCACGAAATAGTATATTTTATTATCAATGTGCAAACTAAAATCGTTAGCATACTCATAAAACAAGTTCTACACAATAAAAAATATATATATATATAACAAGTTATCAATGTATCTTAAAATTCTTTGTAAGTGATAAATAATCATAGTTGGCACATAAAGATGTACATTTTATTTGATGTTTATTTAACTAAATAATGAAACAAAAGACTCATTTGTATCTTAGTTTAAAATAGAGTTAAGAATCTAAAAGCTATCTTAAGTATATATATTATGCTGTAATTATATGTCTCAACATTTTACTGTTACAATTGGGCTTTCCGATGAATCAGGTTCGTTGAGTTTTACTTTTCCGCTAAAATCTAGACAGTAAAATTGACAGAACGAAATCACGTAACCCACATGTTACAGGTTTTTTACGGCAAATATATGTACATCGGAAAATCAATCATAATGAATCTCATATGTCGGATAATCAAACACAACAAAAACATGTCATGTGCATGTCACATTATTTCGTTCCGTCAATTTTCATACTGAATTTTGAAAGAAAAAGTGAAAACATAACGAATTCGATAATTCAAACAACCAATCACAATAACAAAAATTGCATGTAATCGCAACATGCCGTATAGTTGAGACTATTTCTAAGTTCTTTTTAACACTTAAAAAAATTGCATAGTAAGTTACATAACCTTAATGCTTAAAAAAATGTGATTTTTGTTTTATTTATAATATATAATAGGACTTATTCTATTTAGTAAGACTGTCCATATCTTTTAAATTACTTTTAGCTGCCAAAAAATGCCAATTCTTCAAGCAAAGTTTATTTATAAAGGGTTCTTTGTTAGAGAATGGATGTTTTCCTAATAAGAATTTTATATGTAGTTTGATTGTCACTGAAAGATTAATAAGGTAAAATTCCTCCCAAAATAGTATATTATATATACTAATAGATTCGTGTTCACTTGCTGAAATTGATTGTGGATAGTTATTTATGATTGATTAATTGAATTAATAAAAAAATTGACTGAAATAAAGTATAATTTATTTAAAAATTATTTTTCAACCTTTAAAAAAAAAATTGAATCAGATTTCAATAAAGAAAAATAATATTTCGTAAGAGTGGAGTGGTGCAAATGCAATTCGCAAGGCAGTAATCAAAGGTTTGAATATTGATCAATCAATCTATGGGTAATAATGATAGATTAGTTTCTTAACCACTACTTAATTTACCTAATCTTGGGATTCTCTTCCCTTTTTTTTAATTGATTAATGTAATGTAATTAACCCTCCGCCATTTATGAATGAATGAAATCGAATACCCTTTTATTCTCAATTCAAAGATTTACGGTCAAACTACGATCTTGTTAACCTCAAATCATCTTTTCCAAAGTACATTTTCCATTTAATATACTTCCATAGATTAATTAGTGCATACTCAAATTTTTTTTTTTTTGCCAAGTAGTATTTTTTGGCCAAAATATTATGAAATTATGAATGAAAAAAAAAAAAAATCAAAAGTACAGAAATAAAAAAGAACACTTTAAAAATCCAAATTGACCATCGATGCTATGGGACAGTACCATTTAAATCACGCACGACGGTATGAAGCCACTTCAGAATTAGGGCCGGCGATAGTGAGGGTATGGTGCGAATAACACTAATACTATAACCATACCATATTTTTTTCTCTCATACCATAACCATAACCACTGCGGTTATGATTCTTCATACCATAACGATCCTCATTCGCCATCACTTCCAATCGTGTTTACCTAATAATAAGAAATATAGACAAAAAAATGGTGGGTGGAAAAGGGAACGGAATAAGAATTATAATATTTAACTAATAATTAATGTATAATAATAATGTATATATAACAATATAAGTATTAGTAATATATAAGTATTATTAATATTATATATATATATATAGAGGTGATGGTTATAACCACTATGGGGATGGTGAGAAGAGATATATTTTACATCCCAGAGGGGCCATAATTGGACGGTTATGGATAGAAAACAATAATCATAACCATTGCGGTTATAAAATTCATCACTATAACCGCTTCTCACTATGGTTAATCATTGCGGTAGATGGTGCGAATAACCATAGTTATTTGATTTTCACCGCACCATTGCGGTCCTATTATTGATCCATGAAATTAAAGAAAAAATAAAAATGGAATATGAGAACGGAAGGGAAGACAAGATTTTGTTTATTGAGAAAAAAAAAATATTTTGTTTATTGAGAAAAAAAAATATAAAGAGAAGATTTTTATTTTAATGCTGAAATTATCTAAAAGTTGACTAACCAACCTCAGCTTTCTTCTACTTACAGAGCAGAAGCCTGAAACCAGGAAGAAAAAGCATCACCACAGCACAGTGGTGTTGTTGACAGCTGCTAGGGTTCTTCTTCTTCTCTTTCTCCCTGGCAGTATAATCTTCTTTACACAGCCTGTACTTCTCCTCTTCCACTCTCCCACCAAGCTATACAATACAACCCACCATCCGCCATTGTTGAGAGAGATAGAGAGAGAGAGATTCAACAATGCAGCTTCCTCACTCTCTGAGGATGACATCCTTGCCTCCGGTGATCTTCTTCCTCCTCCTAGTTCTACCCTTCTCCGCTCCAGATCTAGCCGCCGACAGGGCGGCGCTGCTGGCCCTGAGGTCCGCCGTCGGTGGCCGGACTCTGCTCTGGGATACCCGCCAGCAGAGCCCCTGCTCATGGGCCGGCGTTCAGTGCGAGTCCAACAGAGTCACCGTGCTCCGCCTCCCCGGCGTTGCCCTCTCTGGCAGCCTCCCCGACGGCGTCCTCGGCAACCTCACGTCCCTGCGGACACTCTCTCTCCGGTTCAATGCTCTCACCGGCGGAGTCCCGGCAGATCTCGTGCGCTGCTCCGACCTGAGGAACTTGTACCTGCAAGGGAATAAGTTCTCCGGCGAGATCCCCGACGTACTGTTCGGCCTCCGCGACCTCGTACGGCTTAATCTCGCATCGAACAACTTCTCCGGCGAGATTTCGCGGAGTTTCAGCAACCTCACCCGAGTGAGGACTCTCTATCTGGAGAACAACCAGCTCTCGGGATCGATCCCCGCCGATTTGAAGCTTCCGAAACTCGAGCAATTCAACGTCTCCAACAATCTGTTGAACGGATCCATTCCGGCCACTCTCCAGAGCTTCGATTCGGCGTCGTTTCTCGGTACGTCTCTCTGCGGGAAGCCTCTAGCCTCTTGCCCCGAGGACATAAACTTGCCGCCTTCCAGCGATGGGACCAACGGCGGCAAAAAGAAGAAGCTCTCCGGCCCCGCCATCGCCGGAATCGTAATCGGAACCCTAATCGGCGCGCTTTTCATCCTCATTCTCCTGATCTACCTCTGCCGCAAGAGACGTAGCAGCAGCAAGACGAGGTCAGTCGGCATTGCTTCAATTAAGCATCCAGAAACAGAGCTCTCAGTCGAGAACAAACCCGCCGGCGAACCAGAGAACGGCAATAACTACTCCGTCGCCGCCGCTGCGGCCGCGGCCATGACCGGCAATGCCCCGAAGGCCGCAGAACCCGCCGCTGATTCCAAAAAATTAATCTTTTTCGGAAATTCACCAAGAGTATTCGATTTAGAGGACCTATTGAGAGCTTCTGCGGAGGTTCTGGGGAAAGGAACGTTCGGAACCGCCTACAAGGCAGTTCTGGAGGCGGGGATTGTGGTGGCTGTGAAGCGGCTCAAGGACGTTAACGCCTCCGCGAAGGAGTTCAAGGAGAAGATCGAGGCGGTCGGAGCAATGGACCACGAGAACCTGGTGCCTCTCAGGGCTTACTTCTACAGCAACGATGAGAAGCTTCTGGTCTATGATTACATGACCATGGGAAGCTTATCTGCTCTTCTTCATGGTGAGTTGGCTGGTGCCACCTTAATAATTAGTGTCAATAACCTAAAAATGTTATATTCATTAGTTGATATATTTATTTATATTACAATTAAGAAAAAAAACGTTTTTTAAGAATCAAATAAGTTTTAGTCAGATCAACAAAGGCGATACTTTGAAAAATTGAAATGAAACGTCAATTTTAATGTCAAAATCAATCGAAAAATTGGAAATCAACCAATCTGTTAATTGGTTCGAATATAACATTTTAAATTTGGAACAACTATTATTAGCAACATGGTGTTGGTGTTGATACTGTTTTTAGGTTCTTAACCCTTGTTGACTCTGCAACCTTAGTAAGTTCTTGATTTGGTGCTATGATGTCTGTTTTATTGCTATTTCTTTTGTCTGTCTTGCCCTGTTTCTTCAGTAGCTTAGGTTTCTATACCAATGGCTGCTTCATCCATCTTAGGTTTTAGTATTACATAGTCCTTCATTGTTATTTTTCTAGTAATAGTATGTATTATCGAAGCCTATTTTGCTAAGAGTATGATATTACTGTGTAGTATGCTTGTTTAAGAATGACTAGATTTGATGATGAGTTGGTGTACTACGTAACTCAGAAAAGTGTACTTATATGCTCACTACACTCTAAATCTTTTGTAACAAATTTTGCTTTTTTGGTCTCAGAATGTGCATTTGTTAATTCATCATCATTCTAATGCCAAATTTCATACGAACAACCTGATCCACTGTTTTAAAACCTTAAGCTGATAGATGAAAAACGAATCAAAACTAATCAAGTTTTCATTTTGTTCAGGAAACAAGGGATCCGGAAGAACCCCATTGAATTGGGAGCTTAGATCCTCGATCGCGCTAGCAACGGCTCGCGGCATCGAGTACTTACACTCACAAGGCCCGACCATCTCTCACGGAAACATCAAATCCTCGAACGTCCTCCTAACCCAATCCTACACCGCCCGAGTCTCCGATTTCGGCCTGGCCCACCTCGTGGGCCCCTCGTCCACCCCGAACCGTGTGGCGGGCTACCGTGCACCGGAAGTCACGGACCCTCGAAGGATCTCCCAAAAGTCTGATGTCTATAGCTTCGGTGTACTGCTCCTGGAGCTTCTGACAGGCAAGGCCCCGACCCATTCGGTGTTGAACGAAGAAGGGGTGGACCTTCCCAGGTGGGTCCAGTCGGTGGTTCGTGAGGAGTGGACCTCTGAAGTCTTCGATATGGAGCTTCAGAGGTACCCTGGCTCGGAGGAAGACATGGTGAAGCTATTGCAGCTAGCCATTGACTGCACCGCCCAGTACCCGGATAACCGACCCGATATTTCTGACGTTAGGCGGCAAATCGAGGAAATTAGCGGCCGGAAGAATCAACCCGACCAAGTTTACGAAGATTCGGCTGCTCGATGAGTTCGCGACATCGACTATCAGGATTGCAAAGAGAAATCAGACCAGACCAGACCACCTATTGTTTTTATTGTTCTTGACTCTTGATGTTTGGTTGGATTAATGTTCATGTAATTATTACATTTATCTTTTAATTTTTTTTTGCTTTAAGCAAAATTCTATCTATTTAGGTTGGGATGGCTTTAGTTTCTTTGGTTGCAATATTGTTTTCAGGTGAATTGATTGAGATATCCACCCAGATTGATTTTTCAATTTTTTTTGGTAATTATTGCCTTATTAAATCAAATCTAAATGGTCTATAATAGACTGTCTCTGTTTAGGGCTTACTAAGAAAATATGTTTAGAAAAGGTAAATATAAATTATTGTTTTACTGATTTAGCATGTGCTAATTGCTATCCTGTCACTGAGATTGCCTTAGCAATCAACTAACATATTTTGCATGAAAATAGCTGATTTTATTATTGCCTTCTTTTCTGCTGCAATCTACAAAGACATTTTAATACTTCATTTCTTAATTAGATATTTTGAATTTAAATATCTTTGAAGTATCGAGAATGAAAAATATTATGACTAATCCGATTCCGATGCGAGTGAAAATTATTATAAATTTGGAACAAATATGTTACATGTGTTGCCTTCTGATCGCCCCTAGTACATTTTGTGGAAAAATATATTTACAGTTCTAGGGTGAAAAAAAGAAGAAATTGAACTTTTTCTGATCACGTGAGTTTTTAGCCGTGTACCCAAGATGAATTCGATAATAATTGAAAAGATTAATGCGAAATACTTTCAATTGAACGCTCAATTGGAACTTCGCACATTTCCAACGGTGTCTTTCAATTGAACGGTATCTTGCTTCGATCTTTACAATTCATTTGCAAATTCATCTTAAATACACATCAAAGACTTAAGATGACCAATACTTGCTTCTATCATGTCCAATTTAACCATAATTATAATGGAGGTAGCAATTTTCTTAGAAATTATAGTTGATAGTTTAAAAAAAAAAAAAAAAAAAGTAAAATTCGAATAGCAATTTTTAATTTGATTAATTTTAAGTAACAGTTTGGTTAATAACCCTTAAAAAACAATTAACTATCTTAGGATTTCGAAATAAGAATATTGCTTTAAACATATGGAGTGAAACAAAGGTCACCTTTACTTACTTTAACAGACAAAAAGTTAAAATTTCATCTGTATCAGACACACATTTATAATTATAAATAGACTACTCTTCAATTCATAATTAAATAGTTGTAGTTGGTTTGTGACCAATGAATAAATTTTATATTAAAAAAAGTGGGTGTGGAGTTGAAGAGAAAGGTAGCAACTAGCTAGCCTCTCTAATAATGAACCAATGAAAGAGTAGGAAAGCATGTGAGGGGTATTCATTTCATTTGCAAGGAAATTATGAAGGGGAAAGCTTTATGGTGGACCAACCAAACACTGGCCTTTTCTTTTGTGGTCCAATAATCCAATTCTTGGTGTTGGTAAACTATATATATTTAAATTTATGTTAGCATCCAAAGTCCTAACTCCAAAAACACCTTTTCACATCTCTACTATAATACTATGTCATTAGAGATTACAAATAGGGTTAAAAAAAAAATATACCAATCACATTTTAGGACTACAAAATAGGAGTGTCATCTTACTCCTTACGGACTGACTCCGGTGTGAGTAATGATTAGTCTAGACTTAGAGCAGACATACTATGGATGCTGCTTTTCTGATGAGGGACCACCTTTATCTACTCCGAAAAAAACCCAAAAAAAGAAGAAAAATGCATAGTCCCACGATGATTTTTCCTAATATATGTGGCGAGTATGTGTTTACATTCTCGCAGGATAGGTTTAGGGTCACGGGCCTCACGAACCCACTCCGCCCTGTGAGAATATATATATATATATATATATCTATCTTGAATTTAATAGATTAGTCTTCGGCGATGAGAGTAATATGTAGTTGCCACTATGATGAGGAAGATGATGTATAGTGTGATGTTCTAATGATGAACAAATCATAAATGTTTGTGTTTTCCTTATTTTTATGTAATGTGTTGGATACATTTGGTGATTTGGATTTGTAATTTGTAATTCGAATTCGGATTTGGATAAGGTGGTGATAGAATCCTATGTAGATGATACTCTAGCATGTCATGTTTTTGTTTCTTGGAGAGTGACTTGTTGTTGGGCAGCAGAGATGTAGATTTATGTGAGAAAATGTATGGGATTGGATTCTTGGATACCCTTATTGATGATAAGTAAGAAACAAAAAAAAAAAAAGAGCTTCATTTGTCCTGCTTTTTCAACTTATATTAAAAAGGTTATATAGATAATATAGATATAGACAGAAAAGATGTGTAACGTCTGTTTGTGTTGGCATGGTGCTGTCTTGTTCTCTTCTTCCCTTCACACCACTTCTCTTCTCTTTGCAGGGAGAAAACTGGACTTTTGGATGAATAAGTAATCACAAAATTGTTCAT
This sequence comes from Clarkia xantiana subsp. parviflora, assembly GCA_036873135.1. NCBI lineage: Eukaryota > Viridiplantae > Streptophyta > Magnoliopsida > Myrtales > Onagraceae > Clarkia > Clarkia xantiana. The sequence continues at coordinate 12,266,346 of JAPTYO010000010.1, read as the reverse complement.
CATATACCACCAAAATTCCCAACAGTATCTTAGAAGGTTTTGGTGGTACGCAATGAACAATAAGTTTTTGTGGGTAATATTTTAGTTCGTATTCAGATCACCTATTCCACTTTTTATGCCTTTGATCGTGCCTCACCGTTAAGATTTTGACACGTGTTCTTAAATTTAATATTTTCCTTTTAGGGTTTACCAATACCAATACGATTTTAGAAGCAAAAAAAAAAAATCTACAAAATTAATTACTCTTAGGACACGTGTCAAGATCTTAACGGTGAGGCACGATCTGGGACATGTAGACTGGGGCAGGAGACCTGAATCCTTTTTTAAGGATAAAGATCTACCGTCTCACTCTTCCTGCCCCAGATCGTACCTCACCGTTAAGATCTTGACACGTATCTGGATGTATTTAATTTTGTAGTTTTTTTTTTGTTTTTTTGAAAACTCTATTGAGATTGGTGAACCCTAAAAGAAAAATTATAAATCTAAAAACATGTGTCAAAATCTTAACGATGAGGCACGATCTGAATATAAACTGTCTTACCTCTCCCCTGCCCCTCTCCATTTTTCATAAGAACTCATCTCACAATGATTTTGAAAAGTAAAAACAAGCTGCTTATAGAAAAGGCTACATTTACAGAAACGTTAAAAAAAAAAGTGTACATTTCACTGCAACTTTTGAGTCTGGGTAATAATAACCAGGCTGAGACAGTGAAACTTGAGATAGAGAGCATAATTAAGGGATGAGATTTCATCTTCTCTCATTGCCATGGGAAGATCCCAACAAATATACACAGTCGAATAGATCGATACGATAATATAACACGGCTGCGTCAAGTTATAATCATCTGTTACCCAGAAAACTTACACTTGCAAAAAAAAGTTTTCAACCCAGAAAACATGTGCCATCCCTTCAGAATAGGTTTTCACTATCAAGTCTCCTGTCTTTCTCTCTCTGCAAATACAAAGATAAAAATGTCAACTTTATAAACCCAGAAAAATAAGAGAGTCAAAATTTGGAACAAGGGCAATTGAGGAAACTCACATGTACAAGGTTTGGTTATACAAACAAGGAAGAACTTTTGGTTTTGGAACAAACAATCACCAAAACCATGAGATGCCACTAAAAGTACGAGTTGTTGTTGTTGATGGGTGTTTCTAGTCTTTAGGGGGTTGTTCATCCTTCCACCCCTTTGATAGCAAATCGTAATTGATCGATGCTAGTTGGGACAGGTTCTGAAAAATCAAAGCTCGAATTTATTGTCAATCACATCGAACCAAATATTGCTCATATATCTAATGTTACCTTGAATGAGAAATTGCTAAATGAGTAGTTGATCGATGCGCCGGAGTCGAACTCCGCATAGCTTTCGAATTCATCTCCCTGTTCCTCTTGGCGATTGCTGATGGAACTACTTCCGCTTAAACTATCGGCATCACTGGAATCCTCGAGATCACTACCCGGGTAAGCATGATCGTCTGAAGGATTATTAGAAGTGTTCCATGAGTACCGACTTGTGAAGTAACTTGTGTCCAGTGGACTTTCTGAAGCTGGAACAAATGCAGCCTGCACTTAGAATCAACGAATTACGATGATCAAACCAATCAAATAGGTGTTTTAGAAAATAAGTCTTTTCCGAGAAAGAAAAGGCAATGGATTCAGATCGAGATGGCAAAATGAGACCTTTTGGCGTGCAAGTGTATCCCAATTGATGTCTTTGAAGAAATGGTGTTGCTTCACCTACATAAGATCAACCCCGATTCAATCCTCAATTAAACCGCGTTTCAGTATATAAGACGCCGTGTATCAGCTGTTGTTTTTTGTTTAATAAGTTCATTACCTCCCATGCTCCTTGAGCTCCAAGTCTCTGATGAGGATCCTCGGTCAATAATCTGCATTTCAGACCCGACATGATGATGTTATCATAAAAGCTTGTGAAATGGTAGAGACCAGTGAGGACATTAACTAAGGTAAGTGCTTAACATTAAGCAAAATCATATAAATTAAGGCTAAGAACCTAAAAACAGTCCCAACTATAGGTCATGTGGCTAATCACAAACCTAGATTTAAAATATTATTATTCAGTATCTCAACTATTAGATTAGTTGAATTCCACTTTTTCTCTTTAAATGGACGGAACAAAACATATTTTTTAAGCATAAAATAAGCCTAAATTATGAGAAACAACGTGTTTTTGTTGCTTAAGCCAATTTTGACGTCAAAATCAGTCAGAAAAGTGGAAATCAACCAATCTAATAGTTGGGATACCGAGTATCAGCATTTTAAATTAGCAACATGACCAATAGTTGAAAGTGTTTTTTAGTTCTTAACCCTATAAATTAACTTCCTCGTATATTAATTTGGTTAGCCATCCCGATAAGTGATGCAAATAAAGCCCAAACTAAAGCGTGTGTATCAGACTTACCGATCAATCAAGTCTGCTGTTTCCGTACTCATTTCTTCAGGAACCCGTGGCCACGGTATATTTCGATTGAGAATGTTATCGAAAATTATCTAAAAGGACAGCACAAGAGAAGGTGCAGATAATCAAACACTCTAATATATACACCAAATCTAGGTTTTTATATATTATTAGATCTACAAGTAACATGAGGATGAAAAGTAGTCAAAGAAAGCATCTAAAAACCCCGAAAATCGAATATGAAGGATGCAAACCAAAAAAAAAAAAAAACTGAAGGGTGGGAGTGGAACCTGTGGATGTTCTGCATTGAAGGGTGGAATGCCAACAATTAGTTCAAATAGTATGACCCCAACTGACCACCAATCAGCAGTTGTGCCTGTAAAAAATTCCCAAATTCGGGATGGTATTATTTTCTCAGGCTTGACAAGTCATGACAAATAACATAAGGCCATGAAAATTGTGACTACAAAATACCAATTTGGACTAGTTATTGCAAGAGACAACAGAATTCCAAACTCATTAAGTTCTACTCACCTAAGATACCGCTAGGATATATTTTTACTTTTTTTAAAGAACTCAATGCTAGAAAAAGGTTATACTACAAACCGTGTCCGGTTCCCAGAAGTATCTCCGGAGCCAAGTAGTCGGGTGTTCCGACAGCAGACCGTTTCTTCCGCCTTTCCTTCTGATGCTCAGTTAAGGGTACTTGAGGTTCTTCATCCTCAATCATGGAAGTCCCACTTACCACTGGCCCAGACAAATCATCGGTGCTGTTAATGAGACCAACTTTTGACAGTCCAAAATCTGTCAACTGTCCAAAAAATTTGATACAAACTTTTGTCAGAACTTTTTTAAAAGAGACTTTTTGTTAATGTTAAGAGTTAAGAAATAAGAGCAGTCTCAACTATAGGTCATGTTACTAATTGGTATCCCATATTAAAAATGTTCATATTCAGTGTCTCAACTATCAGATTAGTTGATTTCCACTTTTTTTTACTTATTTTGGAGTTAAATTTGGTGTTTTAAGCAACAAAAAAAAAACGTTATTTTCCACTTTTCCGAAGTTTACGATTTGTTGCTCATGGTTTAGGCTTATTTGATACTTAGAAAACATGTTTTTGTTTTGTCAATTCTAAGAAAAAAATGTGGAACTCAACCAAATTGAAAGTTGGACACCGAATATCAACATTTTAGGACAGCGATTAGCAACATGACCTATAGTTGGGATTGTTTTTAGGTTCTTAGCCCTATATAAAGAACATGGTGCAACAGAGTGGAAGTTTTGGATACCTTGATATGGCCATCGTGCGCAATCAACAAATTATCAGGTTTCAAATCACGATGAACCACTCGTAGTGAATGCAAATACTCCAAAGCAAGCACCTGCAAATATGCTTGAAATGTAAACTGGCAGTTGTCGTTATATATTCCAAACAGGTGGTTGAATATGTGATACTTACGACTTCTGCAATGTATACACGAGCAACATCTTCATCTAAGCAGCCTAGATTTCTTAATAGAGAGTATAGGTCTCCTCCATTCAGATATTCCATCACAAGATAGAGGTTCTCTCTACATGTGAAGGAATAGAAGAAACGAACCTGACACCAGCCAACCACGATTTCAAGAATAACTTCTAAAAAATGTTTGGTACACTTAGCTAGATAGGCATCTCACCACAAAAGGATTTCGAACTGAAATCAAAATGTCACGCTCTGCCAAAATACTTTCCACGGCATTTTTTCTGATCATATCTGCCTTCTTAAGAACCTGTTGAACGTATGAATGCAAAATGGGGTAAGGTAAAGTAAAGTAAACAAGTAGGAATAAGACTCCATTTACATATGCAAGAATATTGATCCAAAGAATGCCAAGCCACTCCTTTTATTATTACGAGCAAACTTCGTGAGCTACGCACACCTAAAATTGGAATTTGTAAAAGAAGAAAAAACAAACTATATCCTAAGAATTGAAGAAGGACAAATAAAAAAAGATAAGATCAAAGGAGAGAAAGATTAAAGTAACGGATGAGGAGAGATAAGAGGAGAATGAGATTGACTAAATTACGCTCCCACTGAATGACCAAATTATACCTCAATGAACCATAATTTTTTTTCCAGATTGATTCGTAAAGAAAAATTTGATGAGGGTATTTAGGTCTAATGAAAGTAGAGTCTACTGCCCCAACTGGAGATACTGTAGATAAATATGACTATGCACTTGCAGATGCAGGATCGGAATGGGTTACAAAAGCCAAATTAGTCCAATAGAACCCATGTACTATAACTACCTCTGCAAAGAATCACAGTGAAAGGAAATAAAGAAATGCAATCAAATATTCACCTTTATGGCGAAAACGTCTCCAGTAGTTCGTTTTTTAGCCAAGAAAACCCGTCCAAATGCACCACGACTAATTGGCTTAATAATTTCAAAGTCATCTATCGAGGTACGGTCTTTAGAAGGGTGTATAGGGCTTGTTCTCAAGCTGCGGACCACGTCATCCTCCATTGGAGCATCTTCATCGATTACAGTGCTGGCTCCATCTAACTTTTCATCATCCACCATCTCACAAAGTTGTAAATACTTCTCCCTATATAGCAAAAACCAGTCATATACGTGAAAACATGATATGCTAACAATAGCTTACATTAAAAATGAATGATATAGCAACAAAAGTCCTTTATAAGTAACACTGATTAACATTAAATGTAAATATACACTAAAACTGCTTGATCTCTCACTAAAAGAAATGCACCACATATTTAGAGGTGACAATTGTTACTTTCAGCTGAAAACCATTATCCGTTTAAATAATAACTTCTATTCTAGTTCAAAACTCACGATCTGTAATAAGGCAACTATAGCTGTGGCTTATATAGGCAACTCCAGGAGTGTCATTATTGACTACTCGTAGAGAATTTGGGTTAGTATTGTACATTTTTGGTATAGCAGGGATAATATCGGATTTACATGCATTCATGGACACTATAGAGTTTTTGGTTTGCCCAATTTTGGTGCGCCCATGACATTTAACTGCGTTTCTTTTGTATCTTTTTCCCCTTTCTGTAAATTTTGCACCTTCTTGGTGCCTCTAATGATACATTGACCTTACCATTAAAAAAAGAACTATCCACAGCCAAGGTAACGGTTGCCTGATTTGAGATTATTAACGTACGAAATTGTGGAGGAACAGAAAATGGAAAGAGATCAGCAGGATCTTTTCCTAAATTTCTACCATTCAGATAATACGATTCCTTCAATTAATGTTTCCTTTTGTTTGAGGGAATAGATCAGCAGTAATTCATCATAGAATATGCCCTCTCTTCATATGGCTCTTCCTTTAGCCCCTTAGCCTATTTTTCACTGAGTATGAACTTTTGCTGAAAAGATCATGGCCTGCTTTAAGGCACTATTAAGCTAGTAGGAAGAACCAGCCAAAAAGGAAGCAAATACGCACTTTATCAGCTTCTCAATGCGTGCACCAAACGTTTCCACAGTAAGAGCATCAAACTTCCGACGATCAATGACAACTCTCAAATCTTCAAGACAAGTAAGCATATATGGCATAGATCTCTCATCTTCTAATGGAGTATTTGCCACACAACGAGCAATGTCAGCAAGTTCAGTCATCTGCACCAAACATATTGATCTTACAATAGAACAAATAGATGATTTTGGAAGTGGTGGAAAAAAAGTTAGCATAATCTGTATGCAATAACTGCAATCCAATATTCAATGAGCAATGAACTCTCATTTACAAAATTTATTTTATCACTGAAAATATTGAGTCAGTCCATGTTTCTTAATCTTGGGTAGTGCTTAATACTATAACCCTACAAACAAGTGTTCACAAACAGGGCTTGACTCTATTACCAAAGCAACATATAACCCATGTTAAGCTGGAAGATGGTGGACACAATTTTACAAACCCATCTTTCCTTTATTCTGTGTGTCAATTTCATTTAGTCACTTCATAGGAAACAGAAATTGTGCAAAGGACCAAGCTTCCTACCACATAGTCGATACCAATAAGGTGATAAATTTGAGATTAGAAGAAATGGAGAAACCTGAGGAAAATCTTCACTCTCAGAATAGCCACCTTTTCCTGGCAAGAGAAAATCTATTTGACTAGTTCTAGGTGTCAGTAATGGAGACCGTGGCGTCATACTACCAGCAGACGATGCTGACTTGAGACTGAAACGACTTTTACATGCCACCGAAGGAAGACCCTTCATATCATCCATAAGAGCAGAATTATCAACTTCCGGCAAATAATCGAGCATGTCTTCTGAGCCCCGACGCGACGAATCACTGAATTTTGGAGATAAAACATCTGATTCTTCTGTAACACTCGAATTTGATGCTTTTGCAACATCTGGACTGTCTACATGGTGGATATCCTTCTGAGAGGACTCCAACATCTTTTCAAGCATTTCAGAAATCCTAAGAAGGCGCTCATTGACATTCATACCATTTTTATCACATCGATCGGCTAGAGCACAAATTCGGGAATGGTCTTCCACGTGCAAAGTTGGGACGTCCTCCTCACAAATCCGACATATTATTGAATTTTCTTCAGAGGGATTTTGTTGGTCTGCCCAACCCCAGGAAGGTTTATGTTGATGCTTAGACTCATCTGGCAGTCCTCGCTCAGTTACCTTCGGAGTAGTAACATCCACATCAGCAGGTGTTGCTCTCTTGTTACTTGGTACTTTTACAATTTCAACCTTACTCTCAATCTGCTCCTTGGATGGAAGTGACTCTTTCGAGGGTTTAGTAGCTGGAGCAGGGAATTTCTTCCACGAAGCCATTCGGTGCCTATCTACAGAACCATCCAAATCCTCATTCAGATTTTCATCCGGTAGTGGAGGGAGCACTATTTCCGGCTGTATTGAGTGGCTTTTCTTCCACTCAGAGCCATGGTGCTGCTCTTGGCTATAAGATTTTCTAGCTGATGAGGATGTCTTTGAGCTTTTTGCAACAAAATTCTTCCCCTCTCTAATTGGAGCAGGAGGAGGAATCCCCTTATCTGGGGGTTGGAGCAAGCGGGATTGCCGAAGATTAAATAATTGTCCATCCTCGGCCAATCCAGTTTCCTTGTGAAACTGCAACAACCTAGTACATCTAGTCAGGATAAAAAGCATCCTAGTATGAAGCTGCTTCAGCGTTCCCATTGAAAGTTCTTGACGCCTATCATCTAATTCTTGAACTATGCCTTCACACTGAAGCCAAAACTCTCCAGGTGATGTCATAGCACAGCTTCGAGCAAGAACCAGCAAGTCTTCAATAGGTTCCTGCCACTCAGGATGACTCTCTGCATTTTTCTCGAGGATTCCAATCAAATCAGCTGCATAGATAGCCAGATCAGAGTTCACTTCTTCCTTGGCTTTGTCAAATTTTGCTCTTATCACAATAAGGGTCTCCTGGGAAACAAATAAATAAATTGTTTAGCCCATTTTTAAATTGACGAATTTCATCCAAAATAGTGTAAACCTTTGAAAGTTTCTCGGTACCTCTACACTATTTAAGCCTCGAGGCTTCCAAAATGGGAAGGGCCTTACACCCTTGGAGTTCAACTCATGTGAAAAGCTCTTGATATCAGAGGGAAACCTTTTCTTTGGGGGATTTGTCACACGGAGAATTGCTTGAAAGCGAGGAGATTCAGACTCCTATATTTACATCCAGAAAAATATAGTCAGTGCATGTCATGTAAGAATGTAAGGAACAAAACTTAGTAACACAAATAAACAGAAGAAACCTCATCAGTACCTCCGGAATACAAACATCTGAACTTCTTAATACACCAGAACGGCTCCATGACGAATCCATACGACCTATAAAATATATTAGGATGTCAGGATTTCCAACAGAAAAACAGTTCCTGGATATCATCTATTTCTGCTAACAAGCGGAAAGAGAACTTAATCGGCTATTAACATTATGCTACCAAATTCCACGGCATATACTACTGGGATAATATATCATCAGCAAAGAACACATCTACTGCGTCCATGAATACAAAATTATAAGTGTAACCCAGTTTTCTACAAGCAAATTGAAAATCTCCATGAGTGTCAGTGCTTTCAAAAGCCTCTTCTATTCCTCGCCCTCCATAAAGTCCAAAATATTGGTAGAGGGATCACCTTTATACCATAACAAACTCTGAGTTCAAACTCTATAGACTCTGTAATAACCCAACATATGTCCAAAGCAAAATCGAAATCCAAAGCCTAAAGCCTAGGGGAGAGACTATGATAAACTTTCTCTTAGTCAAGACAGCATTGAACTTTCTCCATGATGGAGCCACTTTTCTTCGGAATAGTACCCCACTAACTTCTTGCCAATACGGGAAACTGTAAGGGTGATTGTATAATCAAGACCATGTATTCTGTAATTCTATGGCATGAGGAACAAACATATTCCTTGTGCATAGCCTGGTAACAGTGGGGTGTCTTTCGGACTAAATGAAGAGAAGGCAAATGCTGCTGTTCTACTGACTGCGCGATTTGGTTTAGGAAATACACTCCACAAAAATTGTATAATTTTAGGTTTCGTAGCATTTCCACATACAATGACGTAACTACCGAACTTCCAGTCTATATGGGTAGGCCATTAAATCATCAGACTTCGCAGTCAAGACACTCACATACATAATCATACTATCGTGGCGTAACAAGCTAGGTTGCAACCAATGAAGCCATGATTTTAATTGGCCTTACCATTTCCATCATAAATTGTTTTTTAGATACAAATAAGCTGAAAACCTCAATCCACATCAACAAATACACACCAAACCATCAAGCAAAATGCAAACTAGCATTATACCTGCACCTGAAGAGGATTCCCCATTTTGCAAGCCCGGAGGTAATGGCAAGTTGGGGCTCTGGCTTTGCGACGGGACACTGGCCGGTGACATTCCCTCGGAATTGCTTCCGTTCTCCAACCAGCTCCCAGGCAACAAGGTACTAGTTTCCTGAGTCTGTGCCATCCTACTCTGACTTAAACCCACTTCTTTCTTCTTCGAACCCCAACTTCCCTGAGCAGAACCCGAACCAGAACCAGAAGACCCCGAGCTCCGATCATCTCCATTAGTACTGTTCCTAGACAGATTGCTAGCCCCTAAACCAGAGACCTTCTCCCCATGGTACCCATAAAAGCTATCCTGGGGCAACGGACCAGATCGTGTCTTGATTCGGTTCAAACCCAGTGACGATGCCAATATAGGGGACACAGCTAACGCTGCCTCCTTGTCTTCATTAAGGTTCGTCGCCTTGCTCGGCTTGGGCTTCAATGGCTTCGCGAGCTCTTTGCCCTTCAGCTCCTTCTTCTCAGCGCCGTCCTTCAGCTGGTTCAGCTTGGCGGCAAAGCTAGCGGCCGGGGCGGCCTCATCCTTGGAGATGGATTTGAGGTTCTTCTTGCCGGATCGGATCGGAGAGTTGGAGTGGGATCGGGGACTGCTGTTGGATCCGTCTGGGCTTGAGGTGTCGGATTTCTTGGATGAGAAAAATCTGCCCTTGAACACCATGGTGATGGCGAGCGCCGCATTAGAAGCTCCAACTTTAGTGAATTGGACTGGAGAACAGCAGAGAGATCTTGATGGCTGCTGTGTGCTTGGTCTGTGTAGTGAAGGAGATGAAGAGGAGGAAAACGGGTTTGAAGGAAAGATGACTCTATTGTAGCTTTGAGTGTGAAAACAGCGGATATGGACTTGTTCCTGATCATCAACTGTAAAAAAAAATTAAATCTTTACAACCAAATCTATCTATATATATATTTATATTATAAATTATGAAAGAAAGAGATAATAATAAATGTGGAGCTGAGAATTTTGTTTTTAACATTATCAATGTATTTATAACAATTGAGCTAAGGATTTTGTAGTCGTTAACTTCAAAGTATTTATAATAATTGAGCTGAGAGTTTTTAAGTTGCAATTAATTATAATTAAAAGTTCGTTGATTTCGAATCGTTCAAGATTCAATATATACAATTATCGCAATTAACATTTTGGAGCGTTCAAGATTCAACGTATGCAATTAATCACAATTAAAATTCCGGACCGTTCAATATTTAATGTATGTAATTAATCAAAATTTCGTAGATTTTTAACAGACGCTAGACACGGAGTCGGCGAACGAAGATACCAGGCGGTACGGGCGGCTGACAATCTCAGTGGCAGAGCCATCTCTATCTCCATCGAGATACCGCCGGTGATCATCGAAGTCATATCTGTTGTAGAACAGACGCTTGACACAGATTCGACAACCAAATGTAGCATTCGGTACGGGCGTCTAAAATTTATTTGTGAATTTGCAATAGTATTTTATGGTTCAAAATTTTCAGTCTTTCGTTTACTTTTTCAAATTTTATAGTGATATTTTATTTAAAATAGTGTTTCAACATATTACAAATAGTCAGTATAAATTTTATCGAATATTAGTTTGTTAATTATACATATTTGGTAAGTCACCCCGCGCGATTCGCTGGAAATGCACCTAGTTTGAGTAAAATTTTACATAACCTTTCATTTCGGATTAAACCTTGAAAGGGGATTTGATTTTTCATTTCATCTATGGTATGGTATTATCAATTATAAACTTTGTAATATATTCTTTAATATTTTAACCAGATATTTTAAGTAGCGTTTTAAAAAAACTTTGTCAGCGGAACTCAAACTCGATTCATCTTTAAAAATACAATTCGTTTTAATAATTGGTTAAACCAATCTTGTTTTTTTTCTCGTTTTATATTTTGTTTTAGTTATTCATATGAATTAAAGTGTTCCTATATGACTCGCCGCAGTAAGAAGCGGAGTTTGATATTTAAACCGGTTCAGCCGGACTTATTTGAAACTGGTCAATAATTGAAATGTTAAAAATCGATTCTAAACGGTTCAGTTCTTCAATATGTACATTAGTATTAAAATTATGAGTACATTCATTCAGAATCGGTATGGATTCAGTTTTACAAATCTTTTTTATTTTTTTTAAATGTAATAAATAAATAAAAAAACTATACGAGCCAGTCCATAATATATACGGAACTATTTTTTGCAAATCATTTTCGAACCGATTCATATTCTAAAAAAATCATTTCTTTCAATAATAAATTAGAGGCAATTTAAATTCTGATCCACGAGTAGACCGAACAAATAAAAATGTTATGATCTAGACTGAAACCGGTATGATGCACTTCATTTATTCACTATTGTGAGAATGTCCTATTTTAGAGGAGATGATAGAATTTAGGAGACAAGTAGCACCGGGTCACGGAGTCCCGCCAACCCGTAGGGTTTTTGCTCCGATTTTATCCCGTGAATTCGTGGGATATGGGACGGTTCAGATTTGGGGTCGTGGAGTCCCACCCCAGCTCGCACGTGTATTTTATATATATACCATAGGTATTATTATGGAATAAAATATATTAGTAAATATATTTTATTATATTTAGGTAAGTTTTTATTAGGAATAGATATATTCTTAATATATTATCAGATTATGTTCTTATTATTGTATTGTTATAGATTTAGTTTTGTATCTATATAAATAGGTACATGTGTTCAACCCTAAATAAGATTAATAGTACAATTATCATTATTCTATAGGTATATTATATAAAACTATATGAGAAATATAACAAATAATCAACATAACAAAAATTAGGATGAGTTTGATGTGTTTGGTGATTTGTATTTGGATTCGAGATTGGATTTGAAGTTGAATTTGTTATTCGAAGTTAGAGCTGAATTTGCATATAATAAATTTAGAATTTATGATTTAAGGGTTTATAATTGGTAATAATAGACTATGCCTCGCAGGGTTACCCACGTCCCCACCCGCTCCTCGTCCTTCTTCTTCATCTTAAGTACTCGATCTCTCCGACTTTATGAGTGCTTACCAGTGTTAGTGTTGTAGAACTTAATATATATGTGTGGACTTAATGTATGTGTTCATGAACTTAATGTATGTGTTTTGAATTTAAAATCTTAAGATTTATTTTCAATTTTTGGACGAGACTTTTTTATAGACTTAAGCTCGGGCTTGAACTAGAGACAATAGTGGAAAATCTCGAAAATTCGGGGTTGGAACATTTTCCAGAAAATTATGGTTTGTTTATCCTAGGGTTGGCGATTGTGAGGGTATGGTGCGAATACTAACCATACCACTTTTTTTCACTCATATCATAACCATAACCATTGCGGTTATGATTATTCATACCATAATCATAACCATGGTTTTAAACCACGGTTAAACCATTTAACCACAATCATTCAAGCTAATACAACACTATTGTTTCATACAAAAAATCCAAATAAAACATACATTCATTGTTTCCACGAAATCTAAATTAAACATAATAATGTTCACTTAGATTAAAAAAAAAAAAAAAAACACTTATTTAATCATTTTAGGGTCGCAACTAATTGCAAAGAAGTGATCTGAGGCCGTCTGAATGAGAGTCTGAGAGATTGAGACTAAGTTCTATATTAGGTTTCAAATAGAATGAATGCACTATATTGAATTGATGAAAAATAAATATTCTAGATTGAATTCATATTATAAGATTTGATTAATATTTATATAAATATTAGTAATGTTACTTATGTGTGTGTGTGTATATATATATATATATCGGTGATGGTTATAACCGCGATTATAGATTCAATACCATAACCGTAATCATTATGACTACAAAACTCATTACCATAACTGCACATCACCACAATGATGCGGTTAACCATTATAGTAAATGGTGTGAATAACCATGATTATTTAATTTTCACCGCACCATTGCCGACCCTAGTCTATCCCGAGCTCACCCCTAAAGCCTAGTGTTATATTATTGTCCACGATGCTCATTTTTATTTGAGTTTGGGCTTGAAATTTGAAAGACAAGCCCAAAAATACACTAGTGTAGAGATTGAACCTGTGCCTTGGAATTTGAACCCAACAATGTGATAGACCTAAGTGGTCCCCCCATTTTCACTTCCTCATCAAACGACGCACCAACAATAACTGACACATTAAAAAGGTTGTTAATTATTATATAATTAGGTACTGACCCCGTACGGGTAACGTCTAATCCGTAAACGTTAAAATGTTAAAACATATTTCGAAGTTTCTAAACTCTCTCTAGTCTCGCACACAACATATGGTTGGTTGTTAAATTATAAGCCCTAACATTTATTTATAATAGTAAAACTAACAAAATATAACAATTTTGTTTTATTTTAATTAAAAAAAATTGTTTAAGTTTAAACTTTACGTGGACACATTTTTCTGTATGAATAGGCAATTTACATAATGGTGGTGATAAAAAGACTATTTAAAGATGAGGTTGTATATCTATTTGTTTGAGTTTGACAAAATAATCATTTGTTCTAAGTATTCTACTTTGATTTGTAACCCAAAAAAATTATAATTTGGTTGAGGAGGTAAGATATAAAAATTACCAATTAATTTTTATAAAATAATAAATTGTAAATGATGGTCTCGTAACTGAAGGTTTCACTGAAGAGATGATTTAATTATTTATTTTTTTTTTTGTTGGTTTTTAATATTATAAATTCGTCTGTTTATGTGCAGGCTGGCTTAATATAGTATATAGATATATAGATATAGATGTTTGACATAAACAAATCAAAATTTATAAAATTGACATATAGCTATAAAATTTAATTAAAAATTAGTAATCATGATTACATAATTTCTATTGAAATTATATTATAAATGTTACGAAAGTAGAGAGGTAATAGAATCAGAGAACTTGAGTATGATCTTATTATCACAAATAAGGCCTTTATATATGGATTACATAGACTTGGAGATGAAGTAAAACAATATATGGAAGGTCTAAATAAGGAAGATGATATATACACATAATATTGAACATCCACATAATATATTCATAACACTCCCCCTTGTATGTTCATACGGGAATTGTGTCTCGTTAAAACCTTACTAGAAAAAGCCCATTGGGATAAAAATCTAGTGAATGAAAAAGAGTACACAATTATGGATCCATTTTGTAAGCTGCCTCGTTAAAAACCTTTCCAGGAAAACCCAGTGGGACAAAACCTTAGTTAAGGGAAAAAGAGTGCAGCGTTGTAGATTCTCCTCTGATGTCGACATCACATAATTTCATTAAGTCGACGCAATTCAGTATTATTCAACAATCTTCAAATTTCGTAACCGGCAAAACTTCGTGAATAAATCCGCACAAACTTGTTGGATGTTATGTTGTCTTCTTCTCAACATCGTGGATGAAGAATAACTTGGAAAAATATGTTTCGTCTTGTTTCCTTTGATGTAGTCTTCTTCCATATAAGCGACATATGCTGCATTATCCTCATAATTAAATTGCACAACTTCATCTCCATATTGTTAATAAATTCAAGTATTGTCTCGTTATGGTAACAAGCTCATGTTATTCATCCCTTAGAGATACCACAATATTTTCTTAACATCGTTCAAATTTCACAATATTATGGAAGAACTAAATCTTGCTTATAACCAATAATATAGCATGCTCCTTGTAATTAGCAAGATATGTTAGCGCTAATGTAGCACTATATAAGGTACTTATGGACCGTTATATTCTTAATCAATCTTACGAGGACGGAAAATATATTTATTCAAATCTATCATTATTACAACCATTAACGTACTCAATAGATGTGTCTAGCTATGCAAAATAGCTTTAAGACATTTTTTATAGGACAATAATATTTTCAATCTCTTAAGTACTCGATTTTCAGGCCGAGCCAAACCTTTGTCCTTTCAATATATTTCGTATGAATTTTAACATCATCAATAAATTGATTGTATTTAAAACTCTTCAGGAGTTTCAATATCTTCAAATTATCCCCCTCACGCGATGCCGTTTCGGCTATAGCGTGATCAATTCATCTTATCAAATATCAATTTGCTTTATTTGTATACTTATATTAGCATTCGCTACAACTTAGCTCAAATGTTGATATAGTAGGGATAATATGTCATAAGCAACCCGTAAATGGTACAATGGTTTTATCATCCAACATTCTTGAAAATATTCATGCTAGCATTTTAAATCCTTCTGGAATTTTTACGTGGATTTCACTATCAAATTAGCCACCCAAATAGGCTATAAAACTATTCATATCATGAGACGCATATTAAAATCTTGTATGTACTGCCAACATAATAATGTATTTGAAGGTTATTGCTCCACCAAATGATTCATATAATAATTGTCATCTTTCTGCGAAAAAAGTCTTTGTACCACGGGTTGTGCCTATCTTACGAGGCAATCTATTTACGCATAAATTATTTATATCCACTGACTATTACATTCTGTATTTTCCATGCTCATACTTGCGTCTTTTCAAACTTTGGTCAATCATAATGATTTCATGACAAACTGTGCTCAAGATCACCGTCTTGTTTTATGAATTTACTCATGAATAATATTCAAAATTGTTGTCGACAACTTGATATCTCAGGTTCCATAAATTCCCGTTAATGACATAAATCATCAAGATCTCTTTATTGTAATAACTTTCAGGTACCTGAACCACTTCTAGGGTTTCATATTTAGTTATGTCTTTATTTCTTTTGGGAAATGACCTCCATAATAAGACCATATTTATATTTCTTTCTATGCTCCATTCTTTTATCAATAAATTTTATTTGGAACCGAGATCACACGCTTTAGGCGTGTGTTATTTTTATTATAGTTTGTCCAACCGGGACATTTAAATTGGAGTATTTGCAGCCGATAATTGACTTATGACTTTCTGGGTCTCATAAAGTCACTTAATAGGCAGTATCTGAAAATGATCATCTTTTTGAACTTCAGGTTCATACTATCACTGTGCGAGGATCTAAATGAGATAATAACACTTTTTTTCAGTCAATATTTTTTCTGTCAGCTGCTTCTTTTCTCCCCATAATGTTGGGAAAAGTTGTTCATCAATAACAATCAGCAATTCTTGCTTTAAATATATATCAGCCATTGTTCCCAATAAATTTTTTATATACAACATATTTTTCCCAACATTCCAGACTCATCTTAGTGCGTTGCGGTGGAGCAATTCAAATATATATCGCACTTCATAAATTCATATATGGAAATTTTGTCTCTTCACCAAAAATTGGTTGTAACGGGGAGAACTGTGATTTAACATTGGCTTGATGCGCAATTATATTGCTGCTTTCATAATAGCATGCAGTTGTACACAATTTGCTCTCTTTGGTAGCAGTTTAACTAATTAATTGGAGACTCTTTGTAACGTTTATGTTATACTGCGAATCTAGACATGCAACTGTCTGATTCTTATATGAAATATCAACTTTTACGACATGTTTGGTTCATGGAATTGGAATTGGAATTGGAATAGGGAATAGTAATTGCTATGGTGGTGTTTGGTTCATTTATTGTGTGGAATAAGGATTCCCCATTCCTAATTTTGATGGAATGACTAATCATAGCCTAACCCCTAGGATTAAGTATTCCAAGTTTGATGTAATTGAAAAAAAAAACAATAATACAATTTTAACATTTATCTAATTTGTGTATTATATATATTATATAATTTAATATATAATGAATTTAATTAAAAAATATTATATTTTAATTTAATTAAGAATAATAAATTAATATATTATTTTTACTTTACAATATTTCTATTTTTTAAATAATCATTTTTTAAAAAAATAAATATATTTGTCCGTCTTCGTCCGCCAACAGCTCGCCAACTGCCTGCCGCCGCTATCCACCAATCGCTCGCCCATCATCACCTGGTAACCGTACTCTCGTCACCGCCGTCGCACGCCTTGCCGGCCACCGCCTCCCGTCGCTGCCCGCCAACCAGCTGATCGCCAACCGCCCGCCCGCCACCGCCGCTGCTCGCCAACCGCTAGCGCGACGTCGCTTGCCAACCACTGCCGTTCACTTGCCACCGCCGCTCGCTCACTATAATATCTCAATTATTTCATTTATAATTTGGTTATTTCATGTTTAATATTGTTAATTTGATTAATATATATGACAAAAGGGTATAATTGTCAGTTTGGCTTATTCATTTCATTTACCCATAACATTCTATGAACTAAACATTGGATTTGGAATCCTCATTCTCTATTCCTCATGTCAACCAAACAACATCATATTAATATTACTTATTCCTTATTCCATATTCTTATTCTCTATTCCTTATTCCATATTTCCTATTCCACGAACCAAACGTGCCGTTAATATCATCATCATTCTTTATTGCATAATCTGAAATTTGTTATTGCAAATTCATAATCAACGCACATGTGACCATATTGTAGATGCATCTTTCAAAATAATATATCGGTCTACATTGCAGGTGAACGGACCCATATTCACCTTTATAATTTCCATAAATAAGGGAATTTTATCCCGAACTTAGTTGATGATGATCACATAATGAATTTTCCTTTGAGAGCAATTATCATAATGATTTATGGAGAATCTTCAGGTTCTTCCAAATAATGTATTGCGCATCTTAAGTGATATGGAATACTCTGTAACCTGTCACGCCAAATATTGTATTATATAGGTAAAACTTCCGGTTTACCTCTATATTAATCATTAAACTTCTGGTTTACCGAATATATAATCGATCACGCCAATATTGGCTGTAAAATTCTGGTTTACCTGATTTATTTTTTCATAATCCTGATAACACAATTTGCATGTTTTTTTTTATTCATCTTCATCTCAATAATGATTGCGGAGTATTCTCATTCTTTATAAAAATATAAAAATATGAAGTATTGAAAGCATATAAATAACATTAAAAAAAATGCATAAAGCGTAAATAAATAACTTCGTACAAATGCTCGATTTCATGATCTTCATGATCATTTATAGCTCAATTTTTTTTAAAGGAACCGGAACAAATTATTCAGTTTAACACATATATCAATTTAATAATATCATAATATGTATACTCATATGTTTTACGTGAAGAGATAATCGTATTCGTCTTCCGTTCTAGCCATGATCTGTGATGGTGAAGTGGATCTGTGTGGAGCAGTCCCGGGCATCTAGATCGGTGTGATGTTCATCCTCTCTCGGGGAAACCAATTGATTAATTAAGTCAGCTCCATCCACATAATTCGACATTTTTTTTACACATGATAATAATAGTGAGTATAAAATAATCAATCAATATAATTTTATAATAATAATAATAAATATCCCATTTTTTCTGTTGATGTTATATTCATGTATTGCTCC
Source organism: Clarkia xantiana subsp. parviflora (assembly GCA_036873135.1). NCBI lineage: Eukaryota > Viridiplantae > Streptophyta > Magnoliopsida > Myrtales > Onagraceae > Clarkia > Clarkia xantiana. The sequence goes on along the minus strand of JAPTYO010000010.1, from coordinate 12,247,675 downwards.
ATGGATGCAACCCTGATGAGTATGGTTTTCGCCCAACACTGCACTGTGGTCGTGGAATCTTGAAATCGGTGTAGCTAAAATATATAATCGAGAGATATCGTGCTGATAACGTGTTACAGAAGTAGAGAAGAAATAGAATGAGAGAACTTGAGGATGATCTTATTATCACAAATAAGGAGCCCTTATAGATGGAATACATAGACTTGGAGAGGAAGTAAAATTAATATATGGAAGGTCTAAATAAGGAAGATGATATATACACATAATATTGAACATCCACATAATATATTCATAACAATAAATAGATATATAAGGTGTTATAAAAAATATTTAGGCCAAAACATAAGAAAATCTTTGATGATTAATTAGAGGTATAAAAAATGACAATAACATTAAATGATAATATAGTATTTAATATCATTACCGCTATTTATTTAATGGTAACTTAATATGGACGAAGTGGTATTATGTTTTCTCATTAACAGACAGGACATTACCATAATTATTCTTAATTACCTTATTTATCTGACCATTATTTAATAGTAACTCAATGGTCGAAGGTTATTATTTTTTGTAACTTAATTACCTTATAAATAGTAACTTAATTGCCTTATTAATTTTATTCGTTCGTTCAATTACACTCCTTAATTTTAAAGATTATATTATTGATGACGATTCCAAAAAAATTCAAATCATTTAATCTGAACATCATTTACTATTTTAAATCATTATTATATGTAATATTTACATACATTTTCTTAGTCTGTAAAAAGAATAAAAATACGTTAATATAATCCATAAAGTCTCACATAATTAGAGGGTGGTACTCTATTTTTTTTTTAAATCTAGTTAATAATATATATATATATATATATATTTTAAATTTGGCATTGTTGAAGTTCATTTGAAGAATTTATTATGTATTTTATTAATCATAACATCATTATTGTGTAAATATTTTTATTAGTTAGCTATTAATTAATATACAAAATTGTTTTAAGAATTTGGCACATTTTTTTTTAAGAAAACTTATTAATATTATCATGTCAACTTATGTAATTTAACTTTGTGGCTCTATCTTGGCCATTTTTTTTTTTATCTATTATATCGTAAATTACATCACTTTGTAAATAATAGTTATGTTTCTCCTAATAAATGATAAATTATTATTATTATTAATAATATATAAGTGTTCTAGCCCAAAAAAAAACATTTATAGTAAGATACTTTATAGTTTTTTTTTTAAATGATCATAACAAATTTTAGAAATATTCTTACATACAACTTGTAATAAAAGTGCTTGTATGACTATGACGATGAATATACATATGCAAAGTGCTTGCATGATGAATATAATAGTAAGTAGTATTAGAAAAATTGTGTTAATGTAAAATTTCAAATTAAGGAAAAATTATAAAATATACCTTCCTAATATATACACATGCTATAATTACAAGAAAAAAAATAAAATTATAAAAATAAAAGTAATGATAGATACATACTATGTCCGCTAATATTATATATGTAAACTTACTATAGATTAAATTAGATTTTAGTATCAGATATTTCCTCAAACTTCTGTACTGTTCGATGTGAATGTTAAGAAGACGTTTACAACTGAGAAGGTCTTCATAGAGCGCGGTCTCCTCAAGTTGTTCACCGGAGATATAGAGAGTGTGTCACCGCTGAGCTTATCGACCGCTCGTACAGCTTGCTGCCTTCGGCCACCAGCTCGACCAATCAAGCACATGTTTGTAACATATTTTAAAATGGCTTCCTGGCTGGTAGATCTGGTTTCGAACCATGCAGATATGAGTTCGTACCCCGACCAGAGGTAGCCGCATCATACCACCTCAGAATTTGCATGCATTGCCGCCACACACTCGAACCGCCCTTCCATCTCCTCCAATCGCCCGCTGCTCTAGTCAATCTCGACGACTTCATGTATTTCCTCCATGCTTTGAGAAGTTGAGCCGAGCTGAAATTTTCAATTTCGTAATCGTATATATATAAATGTAATATGTTGAATAAGTTTAAGGGATTTAGATGTTTTGATTTCGTAATATTAATTGCATTCTATGAATTAAAACCAGTATTCAATTGAAACCATTAAATTGAATATGTAACGTTATTGAAACTGAAGCAGGGTAGTTTTAATTATTATTTATTGGGTATTCTTGAATTAATTGATTTTTTTAAATATTCTTTATTGGGGTTTAGAATTAATTGTTAGTGGTTTTTTTAACTGATGTGTCATAGGTTACTTTTTTTTTTTTGCTATAGATTGTGCTGACGTGGCGCTGGTAGAGCTTCTCCTTTAGGAGCTTTTATCTCCTAGCACGGCGCCACCAGCTGCTGGCCCTTCTTCTCTCACAATTTTTTTGATGTGAGACCCGATAATTGGGTCCCACATCACAAACATGTGAGAAGGATAAGGGCCAACACCTGTTGGCACGGCGTCAGTGAAGATTTTCTCCTCCTTTAGTTGATGACGTGGCACGCTCACAAATCACGTATTATTCTCTCTCCTGCTGTTACTATAGATATATTATATAGATATATAGATGTTAAAACAACCTTTCTAATTGGAATTTTTTATAACATTTTTGCTGGTTCAAATTTTATAAATGTATATGCACAAATCTCCAGTTGTGTTAGAAATTTTATTTAATTTATTTATACGAAATTAATCACATGTCAGCAAATGTTGAATAAAAAATGTGACAATTGGTAGCTAATATTTGGCTAGCTAGTTAAACAACTTACTGACGTATATTTGAATTGTCAAAAAAAATTGCTACATTTTACTTGCTCAACAATTTATGCATTGCATATAGTTTGCTAGCTCTGTGAATATTTTCATTTTCTTTATACAGAATCGACCACGTAATTTGATTACGTAATAAGTAAAACAATTAATATTCGAATATTAGCTAAAAATTTGTTAATTTATTATAAGCGCCTGGCTTGTGGAAATGCAATAAACCAAATGTTTAGCTCGGTAATGTAAATGTCTAATATTGATTAGAATCCAATGAGTAATTATATTTGATAATTTTGTAATTTAAAATAAAGTATAGAAATTCCAATGTTAATAGTGTATTATTGTTATTATAAAATGTTGCACACTTTATAATTTTGAACTTTCGAAACATCGGAAAACATCACATCATTATATAATATTATATAAATGTAACGACTATACAAATATTTAGTTGTTTAATTTTATTTACCATAGATAATATTATTTCATTTTAAATATCGTAATCAAAATATCTATATATATAATGCTTAAATTTATGAATTGATTTTTATATAAAAGTATATATATATAAATCTTCTGCTTGACATACATATTTTATATTTTTAATAATTTATATATTTACGTACATTACTGTATAAATTAATCAAAATACATACATTTTTTAAATATATTAATCTACAAACAAATTTTCATATAAAATGCAAGTAAGAGCATCCACAGTGGTATTACGTAAACAATACGTAAACGTGGGTCCTACATGTTTATTTAAGTAAATCAACAAAAACTATCTACAGTGGTTTTACATAGCATTCCTTAAAGATGGGACCCACACGTAAATTTATGTTTTTACATAAAGTATTTCTTAAATTTAAGTAATGCACTATGTATTACGTAACCAATTTTTTATTATAAATTAATTCATTTTATAATTAATGCTAATATCTTATTGGTGGTTGTTGGAAAATTTAATAATAAAATATATTTAAGGAATATGTTTAAGTAATACGATTGCAGAGAAAATATTTTTTACGTGTATCTTAAATTTACGTATTACTTAAAGTGTACATAAATGTCTACGTGGCAACTTTAAAAAATACAATTTAGGTAAAACCATTGTGGATGCTCTAAGAGCATCCACAATGGTATTACGTAAAGATTACGTAAACGTGGGTCCTACATGTTTATTTAAGTAAAACAACAAAAACTATCTACAGTGGTTTTACATAGCATTCCTTAAAGATGGGACCCACACGTAAATTTATGTTTTTACATAAAGCATTCCTTAAATTTAAGTAATGCATTATGTATTACGTAACCAATTTTTTATTATAAATTAATTTATTTTATAATTAATGTTAATATCTTATTGGTGGTTGTTGGAAAATCTAATAATAAAATATATTTAAGGAATATGTTTAAGTAACGATTGCAGATAAAATATTTTTTACGTGTGTCTTAACTTTACGTATTACTTAAAGTGTACATAAATGTCTACGTGGCAACTTTAAAAAATACATTTTATGTAAAACCATTGTGGATGCTAAATGGTATTATAATAAAAAAAAAACTATCTGTAAATCATCCTATAAAATGGGTTCAATGACTAATTTATTTATAGTTATTAAAAAAAGTCACCTTCCTCGCAATTCATATATATTATATATATAGTAGAAAAAAAAACAGTAAAAAAGACCAAAATAAGATTATTTTTTACTACGTCAAGAACACAGAAACCGAAAACAGAGCGGAAAGAACGCCCTCCTGCCACGTGTCCAATTTTGGCTGAACTCGCGCGTAAAGTTCGGTGTCGGATCAATGCACTACTCCTCTGTTATTTATAAATAAATAAATAAATAAATAATATATACATATATATATATATTATACCTTCTTATTTCTTTGGTCCCATTTCTGTTTTGCTTTCTTCATCAGCAGCTTACTACGCAAGCGAAAGGCAAATTTCAGAATTTGCCGATTCTGCTTCGATTAGTCTTTTCTGGGTCAAGTGAGATTTAGTAGAATCACCGATTTAGCTGCTCTAAAGAACCACCTTTCTTTATGGAGAGAGACTTTCTGGGGCTACGCGCAGTCAACGACGATAGCTCCGCCGTCTGTGCAGAATCCGGTATGCTTCTTCTTTCTCTCTTGATGGATGTTCTTCGCTGAAGTTCCCTTTTTAGGAATTTGTCTGATTCTTCAATTTTTTTGTGTGTTCCTTCTTTCTGAATTCCGAAAATTTGACGAATTGGGTACTAAGTTTCGAAAACTAGATAAATGTTGAGTCTTTGATGAAAGTGGAGACCTTTTAGAAATGATTACTCCATCCCCTCAATGAACAGTAAATATATATATATATATATATATAATTAGCAGTGTGCAAGCCTGGGAGGTGGATTTCTTTCATTTCAGCTATGAATTGTGAGCCCTTTATCTCATGACCATCACATATTTGTTTAGCCTATAATTGCTGAATGATCATCATAATGGCCCAGAAAATATTTCTTTCTTACCTTTTTCTTTTTTGTTAAAAAGCTTGACTTCACTAACTAAATTTCTTTCGAAATGATGAAAGAAAGAGTTTGGGAATTACTAAATATAGGTCTATAGAGATGTACTCAATCGTTTGAAAAGAGGATTTGATTGATTATTAAGGAATTAAAGAATTTAAACCAAAATACCAAATGACAATAGTTCGCTTTTTTTTTTTTTTTTTTCATTCTCGAAGAAGTACATATTTTACTTGAGTAACCTCATGAACATAAAACAGTTGTTTCATCTTGGCTTGAGGTCCAAACACAAAAAAGAAATATATATATATTTTTTTGGTAGAACAAAATGGAAAATTCATTTCTGATGACGGATGGATTTTTCATGAACAGTTATTAGTTTATTGATGGATAATACGAAATATCCATTATATGTGCTGATGGATTAGGTTGTTTCAGCATCTTTAGCTTCGTATATATATAATATAATAATTATCATAAAAAAGGTTAAATTCAGTGAAATGGATAAACATCTCTTTATTTATTTATTAAAAAAAAAAACTTTGATTGATGAATTGACCCTCACCTAAACTTGGGGCATGCATGTGGAAAATCCAGCTGTACATAAAAAGTATAGGAATGATATATACTGACTTTTAATATTTATTATTATTATATTATTATTATTATGGACCACACATCTGCATATATTTTGGATATAAAGATATGGATGCGCTTGAGGTTCTTCACCTGTAAGTCCATCAGACAGTCAAAATGGGTAACTGCCAAAGAACATAACAGCAATAATAAAAATAATGATTTTAAAAGTATGGATAATAGCTCTGCTTCTACAGGAAGCACTCACTGGATTGGCTTGGCTTTGCATATAGACTTGCTTCAATATCTTTCTGGTGAAATTTATTTTCTCCATTATTCGAAATCATGTTCATGATCTTGTATTGTTAAACATGAGTTATTCCATCATTCTTTGGATTAATTTGTCTTATGACTGAAGCAATGCTGCATATGGTAGCTGAAGTTTAGGAGATGAGCATATATAAATATTGGTAGAATAACTAACTTTTCCTTGTGTTAGTTGAGACTAGGGCTGAGCAGGAAAACCCGAAAGCCCGAAAAACCCGTCCCGAAAAGTCCGGTCCCGAATAGACCCGAGCCCGAGCGGGCGGGACTTTTTTTTTTCAATTCGGGCTCGGGCTCGGGCTTTTGTGCCAAAATCCCGAAAAACCCGAGCCCGTCCCGAATTTTTTTTAATACTATATAAATATATATATAATTATATATATTCCCCACTAACTATAGTTAGTATCTAACTATCTAATTAGTTGTCATCTTATCTAACTATCTAGTGGGTACTAGTTACTATACATTATACAATACCTAACCATCTTCCTCCATGTTTGAATTTTTTTTTTTTTTTTTTCAGATTTTTTTGTTAAAATTCGGGCTAGCCCAAGCCCGAGTCCCGAAGTCCCGGCTCGGGCGGGCCATTTTCCTCATTTTCGGGCTCGGGCTAAAAACTAGTGTCCCAAAAATTTCGGGCTCGGGCTCAGGTAAAAGCCCGCCCGTCCCGGCCCGAGCTCACCCCTAAGTTGAGTAATGCAATTAGCTTGTGTTATGGTTTGTGCTTTGTAGCATTGCAAAGTATGAGATTTGTAGCACATTAGTTTTATGGGCAATTATTGTGAGCTTTATAAGCCAAATTGGTCATTCCATCTAATAGACTAGTTTATTAGAGTTGTAATAATTGGTATCAAGCTAGACTTTGTAGTGGTGGCCTGAAAAAACCAGACGTGACCAACGTGGTCATGACCAATAAGGGCTCAGAGTGGTGACCTGGAAAAGTCATTCGTGACCAGTGAGGACGTTGGTCTCCTTAATTTTAGGCGATTCTCGAAAAAAGATAGCGAAAAAAATGATCCCTAGAGTGGAGACAAGGGGACGAATGTTATGGTCTATCGTCTATATCATTTTAAGGTATGAGACATGTACCGCATTAGTTGTATCGACAACCATTCACACGCCAAATAGTCATCCCATCTAATAAACTAGTTTATTGGGCTGAATTCTTCTATTGGTTTGTAACAGTTTAGCTGAAGGACAATAGTGTAAATTCACATGGTGGTAGATGCACAATGTTAAAATGCATGCCTTGCCAGGTTTCCAACATGCATTCTAAAATAGCCTCCACCCTCCAAAATTAGAAAAGGAATCTGTGTGCAGACTAATTTATTGAGCAGTTCAAGTTATGCATCTGCATAATGCAATTGAATATTGTATTTCCATCACAAGCATTTAAAATGCTATATTCTGAAAGATGTGCCTTGCACTTATGGCCAACATGTATTATATAAAATTCATTAAAGAAACATTTTTTCTTTGAATATGAATTAAAATACTTGTGGTTTGCATGTTTTTCAAGATTTATTATTGTTAGGACCACTGAGACGTTATATAAAATAAACCCAAGCTCACATTGACTAATGATTTTTTTAGTACTTTATGAGTTAAAGGGTTGTACACGGCTCTATTGTTTCCATTTTAATATGACAAAAGTATGATGCACTATAAATTAGTGACAAGATGCGTGCTTATTCCAAGAACTTAAAAATAGTTAATTAATTAATTTCGGGTATCAGCTGATGCAGGGTCATGGTCATCTTTACAGCGATGTGCAATATTCTTTAATATTTACTTTGATACTCCAAATCAATGATATTTTTAGATAACCCTTTTGTTTAAACATGTGCAAGGTGAGATTGACCTGCATAAATCTTGTTTTCTATTCTTCTTGGCAATAAAATTTCCATCTTTTTCTTTGTTTATGTTCTTGAAAACTCCTAATATATATCTCCAGCTTTTGAACCTAAATTGATCTTGGTAAAGCTCTCAACACACAAACAAACTTCTGGGAATCGAAGTAGGTTCGGTTTTGGTGTTTTTGATTCGTGAAGCTGCATCTGAGCTCTGATAGATTCTCTAACATTGTTTCAACTTCTCCATTCTCTTGTGTTTTGCAGTTAAAAATAGAGGCTCGGAGATGCAGTGGTCATTCTCAAACAAGGGATCTACTCAGTCCCCATATATGTGGGCATCTCATGAAAAGAAGCTACCTTCTGGATTCATGACCATTTCCACTCTTGACTCCTTAGATGTTGTTAATCAGAAATCCCAGGTTTTTGTCAATTTTTCTTGGGTTAAGAACCTAAAAAACATTCTCAAACTATATGTCATGTTGTTAATCGTTGTCTCAGATTTAAAATGTTGATATTCCGTGTCCCAGCTATCAGATTTGTTGCTCTCCACTTTTTTCAACCGATTTTAGCGTTAAAAATGAAGTTTTAAGCAACAACAAAAAAATGTTGTTTTCCATTTTTCCGAAGTAATAAACATGTTTTTGACCAAGTTTTTGTTTTGTCAATTTAAAGAGAAAAAAGTGAAATCAACACATCTGATAGTTGGGACGCTGAATATCAACATTTTAAATCTGGAACATTAATTAACAACATGGTCTATAGTTGATACTGTTTTTAAGGTTCATAACCCTAATTTCTTTTGGGTCTTCCATTTTTTGTGTTTCTTGTTGTTAGCTGAATCAGATCACTGTTTAACAGAAAAGAGGGACTCCTGACAATATTGGAGCTGCACAGCAGTATCAATCTGCAGCATACCCTCTGCATCAATTCACTGCCCATTCCGCAACCCGAATGTTTCCTTCTATGAACAACCCGAGTCAAATCTTCGCCACACAGAACCAAGTTAGCTCTAACATACATCCACAACATCCAGGAGCAGTTATGTCGCCTGTTTCGTATCTCCCAACAACCTCTTCCCTTGTTGGTTCCACTGATATTAGGTAATTTAACGGGTATGTTGTATTATCCGATTCGTATTTTCGACATCGTTTAAACGGGCAAAATTGAATTTTTACAGGATTTTAAATCTTTTTACTGCAGAGCTGCTAATAAACCAGTTGAGGCACCGGCTCAGTTGACCATCTTCTATAACGGTGCAGTCTGTGTGTACGATGATGTGTCTCCAGAAAAGGTAATCATAAGGTTAAGAATCTAAATTGGTCATGTTGCTAATCGCTGTACCAGATTTAAAATGTTGATATTCGGTATCCCAACATTTAAATTTGTTACTTTTCACTTTTTTCCGAACGATTTTGGTGTTAAACTTAGCATTTTAAGCAACAAAAACATATTGTTTCAACTTTTCTAAAGTATTAGATTTGTTACTCATGGTTTAAGCATATTTTGATGCCTAAAAAACATGTTTTTGTTCCATCATTTTTTAGAGAAAGAAAATGAAAATCAACCAATCTGCCAGTTGAAACACTGAATATCAACATCTAAAATTTGGGACAGCGATTAGCAATATAACCTATAGTTATAGTTGATACTGTTTTTATAATCTTAACTCTGTTAATTACCTTCTTCAATATGTGCATGAGCTATCAAATGGATGGTTGGTGTTAAAAATACAATCTTTGATGTTTTTATAGGCTAAAGCTATCATGTTATTAGCTGGGAACGGTTCCTCTGTGAAAAATCATCACAAGATGGTTACTGCAACCGAGGTTCATAACCCGGTCAGTATAGCCGATGAGTCGAATGGGAGCAGATCTTATCCACAGCAAATATTTATGGGCCTTCAAGGCAATAATGCTGCTTCAAGAGGAAACATACATGGAAATTTCGAGTTACATTCAGTGAAATCTGCAGGATCTTTCGAGTCTGCAGTTCGGCAGCAGCAGCAACACGAGTGTTCGAAAGTAATGTGCTCTGCAGGAACTTCTTCCACACCTATGTTTTCACCACCTGCAGGTAAATGTTGAAATATAAAGATTAAATTATGACAGTTAATCAAGTGGTTTGTCAATTTTACGTAAGTATCAGAGCGCGCAGGGTTGAACTCGATGTAAACGTTTATTTTCTTCTCAGTGGCATTACCACAATTTCGCAAGGCGTCTTTGGCCCGGTTTTTAGAGAAGCGCAAGGAGAGGTTAGTAGTTATAGAATTTTGTTATCCATGGTTATGCAAAATGGTTAACAACCTATAAACTGTCTATTTTAACTGCAAATTTGGACGGAGACATTAAATTTCAACAAAAGTGAAACTTAAGACATTCCATATCAACATTTTAAAATTTAGACACCAAAATTTCACATGTTGCAAATTTTAGACGGTTTATAGGTTTTTTAACCTTATACAAAATGGTGCATCTCTAAGCCTATTGTTCTTACTCTGTGCAGGGTAACGAGCTCGTCGCCTTATAATGTGAGCAGGTTATCTCCGGATAGGAACCGGAAAGGAACCGAGGATCTAAGTTTGTGTACTAACACGGCGAGTTCGTGATTGCGGCTTTGTTCGTAGCAGCATTTGTTATAATTATATTTTGGTGTAAAATTGATGATAGACATCCACAGCTGGTGATGATGTTGGGTTTTTGCCTGTTATTTGTTAATCAAGCTAGGTTGTATGTATCATAAGAAGCTGCTGCAATCAAGCAAATTGATGTTCAGAGTTGATGATGTTAGTCTCATCTCATCTATCATAAGCTGCATAAGTATTTTTTAGTCTAGTCCTTCTATTTAAGCTCCAAATTAATCTGAATACGATTTAATTTCATTTTTTGATTTTGATCATAAATAAACTGCAATAATATTTTTAGAGAACCTAATTTGGATTCACACATGTGGTGGGAAACTAGCTCATTTTTATTTCAGAAAAATAAAGATATTGCAATTTTACATTTTAAAAAATTGATATTAAATATAGAAATCTTTCATTAATATTGGAAAAATGTTAGAAAATACAAAATAAATAATGAATGTATTTAAGGTAAAATTTTATTAAAAATAAAAAATGAGGTATTATAATCATCATACATGTTTAAAATTACAATATGAAGCATCTTTTTATTTGGCCAACACAATATGAAGCATCTATAAAAGGGAATTTGAGAATAAAGGCATAAAGATTAAATTCGAGTGTAATTAATTTAGTTCGTTTTAAATTCGTTTCAATTCCGTGTCAAACTTTATAAAGTAGGCTAGTATTCTAATCGTATCTAGTATCAACTCGATTTTTTCTAGTTCTTTCTTGTCGATTCGTCTTACAGGAACGATCCGGTAATTTGACTTGACGAGCCTCTAGAGAACACTAAAGCAGGGTGTGTGATCAGCCACAATCGGAGAAAGCCCAAGGTAGAATGGAGTCTGAGCAGATCGAAGAGCTGAAGCAGTTCATAGCCGAATGCAAGTCGGATCCTTCAACTCTCCATGACCCATCGATTGGCTTCTTTAGGTCCTATCTCACGAGGTACCATCAATTCCCTGCTGGTTGGAATTTTTTATTTGAACATCATCTTGCACTTTAGTTCTGTTCCGAAAACCTCTTTGGTTGTTTGTATTTGCAGCTTAGGTGCTCGAATTCCTCCCCAACCTGCCTCGGTGAGACTACTGTCTTCTCAATTTGCACTTCTATGTTTGCGTGCTTTACTCAAATTTGTTTTTGCATTGTTGAGACCATGATAAGAAGTAATCTTGATGTAGACATACTTTGCGGATTCAAAGGCAGCATTTTCAAACCCCTTTAGCCTAGACAGAATATGTGTTAGTAGCATAATTGGATAGTTCAAATTCCTGAGTGGCGTGTATAAATGGTGGGTACATATACCTGTATTTGAATTCTCTAAATCGTATTAGAGTAAGTTCTAAGTCTACCCTAGTTGCAACGCGTTAAGTTTATGAGGTAAGTTAATAACTTTACTAGCATTAAAGTTTTACTGTGTGAAGGGAGCATCAATTAAATTTACTGTGTATGATGATCTTTTAATGATTCCAAACTTTCGTAAAAATGGCATTTGTCTGTCCATTTGTGAACAGACATAAGATGTTCTGCAGATAGAATTTATGAGATCGAGATGTAGTACGTGGCCGGTTTTCGTGAACACGAATTGCTACCCTTTCATTTACAAGAAATTGTCAGCTGTTATCCAGTTGCTAAAAACTATGTATGATCCTGTGGGTTTACGGAGCTGCTTAATCATGCATTACTTCTGATATATAGTGCTGATCATAGATACTGTTTGGTGCTTATGTCTGTTTCTTAAGAAGGCAGTAGTTTTATATCCAGTTTGTTGATGTTGGGGAACAATTGGTTATTGCTTTGTTATTATAGTTAGTTCACACCATCTTTTTTCGCAAAGCTTGGAGAGGACGCTGCAGGAACGGTAGGATACTTGTGTCTATTGCTAGGGCTGGTATTCATGTTAGGACAGAGAAAACTATGGATAATTCAAACTAATATCAATGTTCTTTCGTGGATATATTGTACTTCCTAAAAAATATGGTTGCTACCATCTCTAGTGCATATCAGTAATTGAGTGAAGTCTTTTCCAGGACAAAAAGGGTAGTGGCAGCTCAGCCCCTGATGAAGGTGACTACATTATTGAGTCTGATGTTGAATTCGACGAATCTGATGTTGTTGTTCCTGATGATGATCCTCCTCAGGCGGTAGGTTGGAAATTAAACTTTCAGGAAGTAGGCCAGTTAGGTTATTTTGCATTTCTCTCAATCTCCATTTAAAGTGTGCATAACTTATAACAGATGGGAGATCCTTCTTCTGAGATCACGGAAGAAAAACAAGAGGCTGCTCAAGTGGAGAAATCGAAAGCTATGCATGCTATTGCTGAAGGCATTACATTGATAAACATCTTCTAACTTTATCACTATTTCTTCGTTTGTGTCTCTTGCTCTGAACATATGCCATCTATTTAACTGCACAAGTTTTACAGGTAGGCTAGATGAAGCCATAGAGCATTTCACAGAGGCGATCATGTTGAATCCATGTTCAGCAATATTATATGCAAATAGAGGTAGTTTTATCCTAAAATTGTGGACTTCTCCAGTAATAATGTATTGTTGGTTACTGTTGGTATAGCCTGATTTGACTCCACTGCTATAAAATCCTTCTATTAGGTAGCGCTTTTGTAAGATTGAAGAAGCCAAATGCCGCGATTCGTGATGCAGATGCAGCTCTACAGGTTTATCCTTCTTTTCGAACTCCTGGTCTTGCACCTACCACTGAAGGATGATGTATTAGAAATGGATATGTTGATTTAAGGCCTACTTAACTACGTATCATATGATGAATGATAATGCTCTTTTGAAGATTAACCCTGACTCGGCCAAGGCATACAAAGTACGAGGAATGGCAAGGGCCATGCTTGGTCTCTGGGAGGAAGCCGCTAGTGACCTACATGTGGCTTCGAAGTTGGATTATGATGAGGAAATTGATTCGGTGCTAAAAAAGGTGAGACTTATCCGATTCATTCCCTCAGTGTACATAGTTGGTTCGAACTCGAACTATTTATTGTTCTATTCATTCCTTTAGTTTGTGGCTTTGTGCTTTTATCTAAAACTATTCCGAATATAGTAATCTGAGAGATAAGAACTGCCTTAATGTTTTTCAGTGTAGTTACTGTCTGTCCAGTGTACCTTGCAGATCTTTTTTCGGTTTCGGGATTTGGATTCTAGTTTTTTATTTTTCTGTTGTAACACAGAATATGTTTGTTGGTTTAAGAGCCTTTTTGCTTCCTAGTAACTCTAGATTGATATCTGTGTTGTAGGTTAAACCTAATGTGCAAAAAATAGAGGAACATAAAAAACGGTATGAACGTCTCCGTAAAGAGAAGCAGCAAAAGGCAGAACAACAGAAGCAGCGGCAGCAAGCTAACTCTAAGGTATTGATGAGTTGTTTTTCAGTATATTTGGAATTCCAGAACTGGAAGTTTCTCGACCTTCTTGAGAAATGAGTAGTTGTGTTTGTTTCCGAAATACTCTCCAACTTTGGGGGTGAGGAGTGTGGATAATCAGTAATTGACATTAGGCTGTGACAGTTGGATATACTAGTCTATTTCTGTAAAATATCTCATTCTCCCAACATCTATTAAAGCTCTAAAGGAGATGCAGCTTCTCATCATTTAGTTGCTCTTTAAGTTTTATTCCTTTTGGAGAACCAGAATCTATAACTAGCACTCATATAAATATTGGCACCCAAGTATCAACTTTTATAAGTTCTTGCAGTATCTATCATCCATCTCACTCTGACCCTTTCGTGCCACTAATGAGTTATTTTCGTCTTACAGGATGCAGAGGCTTTATCTGCGCTTAATGATGGTAAGCTTTTTCTCTTCTTAGTACATGTTGTCCATCAAGTCCAACTCTGTTTCCAGTCTGTGTGTGTATTATTATTTCTGATTATAGCGATTCTGCGGTAAAGATATACTCGGATTATTTTCTCAAAATGCTTTCTAGTTGGGTCAATTATTGCGACAACAACTTTGCTCCTAGGTTGGAATCCTTTGCTATTTTTCTGACTTTCCTAGTTAGTTTGGTAACGGATTAGTTTTTCCACTTGTCTTACAAAATTAGGAATTTATCATGATTTTTGTGGGAGAACTTTTCTACTTCCTGTAATTGATTCCAACGGTGTATCTTTTGGTGGACAGGGCAAGTTATTGGGATACACTCACTGAGTGAGCTGGAGAAAAAGTTGAATGCTGCTTCAAAAACATCTCGACTTGCAATACTTTACTTCACTGCCACCTGGTGTGGGCCCTGCCGCTTCATATCTCCCGTCTTTACAAACTTAGCTGCAAAGTATCCGAATGTGGTTTTCCTAAAAGTTGATATAGACGAGGCGAAGGATGCAGCTGCACGTTGGCACATTAGCAGTGTTCCATGTTTCTTCTTCATAAGAAATGGAAAAGAGGTTGACAAGGTAGTTGGCGCCGACAAGACTACACTGGAGCAAAAGATAGCCCAACACAGCAGCTAGTGTGGGGATCAAGCATTGGAAGTTGATGCCCATTTTGCATACCAAACTATATTTAGGCTTTTTTGATATTCTATTGAAGTATGGTTTCATCAGACACCGAGAAACTTTTCACCGAGCAAGTGTGATCAGAACACTATTGGAAAGATAAATAACTGTATTTCTGGGTAGTAAAGCTTTGTTCTCGAATGGGATTTTACGTTAATGATCTTTTCTGGAACCATTTTGTTTGTCTGATATTTACTGAGTCTATTCTGTAATCTTGGCAATTATTTATGATATGAGCTGACATAGCAGGTACATCCATGGGAGAGAATCATTATTTTCTCTGGTTCCTAGAGTAAAATCTCAGAACAATGTAGAAGAGGAGCCTGTAGAGTACTCCCCAAGCCAGGAGAATGGCAACATCATACCAAATGTTTGTCTTGTCTATGTCCATTGTTGTCAGAACATCTGCCCCAACAAGTGGACAGGTGAGTGGCTGGTTAGCTATGTGGAAGCTGCTGAAATTCAGATCTCCAAGTGGACCAGGTGAGAGCACTGTGAAAGACCCATTGTAACATTTACTTCCTTTAAATTCGTTCACTAGTAACGCTTCAAATGGGTATTTGATTGCAGAGATGTAATGGATCCATCTCCACACCCAAGGGATCCTCGTTCTCTTCAAGAAGAAGCCGCAAGTGAGGAAGAAGATAGCTGTGGTCACTATCACCACTGCATAGCCCGTGATGTAGCTCGGTACAAGTGCACTCACAAGCATAACGTAAGCATTCGTCGTAATAAGCGAAGCATAGAGAACTACCCAAAAGATGATGATGTTACTATTCATGCGGAGGATATAGTGAGTGATAGCTGCAAAAGTGAAACCTTGAACAGCAAAGAAAGGAAGGTAGACAATGAGTGAGGAAACAACATAGGATGATGTTCGGTAAGCATTGTGTGAAGTCTCCCTGATGAAGATGAACTGTTCTTGTATGAAAGTCGGGACTGCATCATTAGAGGAGAAAAAGATGAGGCACACTGCAAATATATAGAAATTGAGGAGCTTGTTGATAGTCGTGAAGTCGTGATGCTCCAAGCTTTTGAAAAGGGAGGACAATATCAGTGCCATGACTGTCAAGACAACCTCACGTGACAGGAACAGCTCGGGAGTTCTGACAACATTCAATGTATTGCGCCAAGACAAGACAGCAACCTCCCGAAGCCATGGGTTTGCAAATTTTTGTCTGTGTGATGGCTCATCAAGAACTCGCATCTCAAACTCTTCCATATCAAACTCCTCACATGAAGCAGCAAATGGATCTGGTGTGGGGCTGATGAGAACCGGGGTTGTGGGACGAGGTGGAGGAATGTGGTATCGATCGCTTGAATCTTGGTTTCTGGAACCGGGTGTTTTGTCACTAGGTGTTCTTCCCGGGGTCCGTACAGGTGTCCATGTGGGTCTTTCGTGCGTTGTTCCTATGACACCATGGTAGAGCCAGGTATGAAAATCTTTATAGAAAGATGATGCCAATCTGGGGTGGCCCCCACCAAATCCATGCATCGGTGTCTGAACAGTTCTGCGCTCGAGCGATTTGCTGAAGTCATCTTCATCAAACTGTTCAGCATCTGTGCGAGGAGTTTTTGGTATTTTTGCAACAGGGGTGTGGGCCACTTGATCGGGTTTGATGCCTTCACTTTGGTACACTACAAGAGGATCGAGCCCAACAGTTGACTCATCGTATTCTTTGATAACATCTAAGAGATACTCGAGGCTGTTCTCACAATCTGGAACCGGTCTCCCGAAACTAGAGAGATGAGCTGCAAGTGTGATTGGACTTCCCATATATATCAATCTCCCTCTGAAGTAGACAAGTAAGGTTACAAATAATCTAATGATTTTTCTTTACTATGATTTATAGATACATGCAGCTTGAGCTGAGAATAGTATGTTTTACCTTGCTATGACTATGATTTGGTCCAGGAGCCTCTGAATCCTAAAAGAAGGTTGGTGGATGGTCATGAGCACAATGCTACCACCTCGAGCAATGTCCTTAACCTTTTCCACAACGCTGTAAGCACTCGTGGAGTCGAGACCCGAGGTGGGTTCATCGAGGAACAGCAGGGACGGTTTGTGGATGATATCGATTCCAATTGACACTCTCCTTCGTTCGCCACCAGAGACTCCTCCCCTTCCCTCATCACCAATATATGTGTGAGTTGCACTCTATTAAAGGTAAAGATTACATTTTTGTTAGTGGATTAAGCATACAACATAGAATCGACCCGAGTTAATCGAGATAGTCATATATTGGTTGAATTCGCAAGGTTTATGGTGCGTAATTATCCTTTTTTGCAGGAAAGAGAGTAAATTGAGTTATTACCTGTAGTCCAAGAAGCTCAGTAACTCTCTTCTTCTTCTCCGATCTGGAGATAGAAGGTGAGAGCCTTACTTGGGCAGCAAACATGAAGGTCTCAAACACAGTCAACCTCGGAAACAGCTGATCCTCTTGCATCACATACGAAGAAATCATCTTCATGTAGCTCGTGGTTACCTGCCAAACCGAATCACACCAAACTGTTGATCAAAGTGTAGAGTGTTAATAACCTATGAAATGTCTGAATTTTGACCCATGTTAACCGGAGAGAGGTCTGAATTTTCAAAAGTTAATTTGGAACGTCTGAATTTTCAACTTTGTTGAAATTTGGTTTTCCTTCCATTTTTAGGGTTAAATTTAACAGAATTGTGTGAAATGACACTTTTACCCATTTTTATATTTTTTATTATTTAATACCTTATTTGAAAAAATGTGAAATGACAAAATTACCCCTGAAGTCAAATTAAGAAAATGCATTTTTCTGTAAGGGGCATTTTCGTCTTTTCAGTTCAAGCATGTGAGGGGCACACTTTGGCCGGAGGGCATTTTCGGAATTTAAGTTTATTTTCGGTCACATGCCAAGCATGTGACAAAATTCCGTCAGTTTTAACGGCAAAAATTGACGGAGACCTCTTATATCAACAAAGTTGAAAATTCAAATTTTCCAAATTAAATTTTGAAAATTCAGACCTCTCCGGTTAACATGGGTCAAAATTCAGACATTTTATAGGTTATTAACCCAAATGTAGAGAATTTTTTCCGCAATAGTTGACAAATACGAAAATATTTACAAATGTAACATAAATACTTATAGAACCATCGAAACATTTTGAAAGATTGGCGAGCTGAGGTGGCATGCTGACTAAAATACTACACGTATTCAGGGATTTATTCCCTGCAAGCCACGTCAACTTGCCGCAGTTTGAAAGGGCGCCGAGCTCGTCGCTCTTTCAAAGTGCTCTGATGGTTATATGCGTAATTAGATTACATTTGTTAACATTTTCGTATTTGACAATCGCCAGATAGCCACTTAAGTACAAAATTCAAGCGTAGAAGAAAGATGATTCGGTGTCAGATAACTGACCGATCTGCCATCTATGCTAACCGAGCCTTCAAGGCTCCCGTGTGCAATCCGACCCGCCAAGGCATCAAGAAATGTCGACTTTCCCGCCCCACTGGGGCCTATAATCGCCGTCACCTCGCCCCGCAAGGCTTGCCCAGAGATATCATTGAGAAGGTAAGCTTCCTTTTTGATCCAAACACCATCTTTCTTCAGATTCTTGATCACACTATATGAAAGCTGGGTAAATTCAAGTCCGTTTCTGGGAATCGTCTGCTGTGTCGGGGTTATGGTGTTCTTCGCAGCTTCGAACTTTTCCATGTCTAGTAAACTCTCGAGGCTCCGGTTTGTGTCCATGTGGTTGAGTTTCGCAGGGACTCTATGGTGTGTTCCTTTGAGCTTTTTGGTTTGTGTCCATGTGGTTGAGTTTCGCAGGGACTCTATGGTGTGTTCCTTTGAGCTTTTTGGTGAAGTTTCAGGTGGTTTGTAAGGACAAGGGAGAAGTATAGTGATAGTGAAAGACTTGTTGTTCTTTTGTTAATTATATACTAGTGTCACGCCCCTAAACCCGAGCGACTATCCCCACTAAGCCCAACACAGCCTAACAGAGCCCGTTGTTCATTTGGGCCCTGAAAAGAGGGAATTCCTGTTGGACTTGAGTAGTACAACTCTTGCTTATTAAGGATTCAAATCTTCTTATTCTAACCGATGTGGTACAAACTTATGGGGTATCACAACTAGTAATTTGGCCAAAAAAAAAAAATTATACTGTTGGTTTGCTTATTGAAGAAAAAACTTTGTTCCAAACCATATTGTTGGTTTTAGTGCACCTAAATCGTGTCGTTTCTTCACGTACTCTAAGCTCACTAGTTGAAATTTCTCATCAACTTTGAACGTAGAGTTTCAAATTTATGTCAATTATTGTTTTCATTGTTGTATCATTGTATTTGGGTAAATGAATAATCAGTTATAATTGGTAGATCAATTAATTTATGTATATATTACTATTTAAATATTAACATCAACTTAGTGCAAAAGGGTTTATATGATCGTATCAGACCTTACTGTTAGAATAACAATAGTTGTCAGTAGTTCGTTTGAAAATGCATTTTTAACTGTTTTGATAGTGTTTAACTGTTTATATACTGTGTTATTATTTTCATGATAGAAATATGAATTTTTAAGTAATGGAATATGAATAATTCACATTTTAATTGTTCATAAATTTAATATTTGAGAATATGAATGATCTTTTATTTTATTAATTATGATTATGAAATTTAAATAATTTATGTTATGAAATAAATAATCATATGATACCATTAAGTTTTATAAATTATTTTATGTTTAATTATTTTAATAATTAAATTTTATGGTTAATTTTAATATCTATCATATCAACCTCTTAATCTCTCACAGTCGGAATTAATGCAATTTTTTTTAGTCTGTTTAGTTACTATTTTTTTTTTTTTTTTTTTGGTGTGAACTAGTTACTAACTTGAGGCCGGGTAAAGCTTGATCAAGAGTCGGGCTTTGGCCCATAACTCAATAAGAGTCGGGTTAATCAAGTAAGCAAAATATTATATTGGCCCATGGAAACCTATTTGAGCCCAAAAGGAGTGTTGTATTTTGGGCCTAGTAGTGTTGAAACTAATGCAGAAATCATATATATATAATAATAATCTTTATTATTTATATATGAATATATATATAGTTTATCTTGGGATCGACCTTCTTACCACAATTTTTTTTTTGTTTTTAGTTTCCCGGGGTGGTCCTAAGGGGCCTCATCAGGAGGGCAGCACCCGTAGCTTGCTCCACACCTTATTTTCGTTCTATTTCAGGGGTTTTTTCTATTTTTAAAAAAAGGGGTAACAAGTCTTTTGGTCCATGATGTTCAACCACTTTTGGGTTTTGGTCCATGATGTTTTTTTTTGCCTAGTTTTGGTACCATATGTTTGCAGATTTTTTTACTTTTGGTCCAACCGTTACATTCCGTCCATTTTTTCCGTTAAGTGACATGTGCAAGTCACGTGATACACCCTAAACTTTCAATTTTGTTCAAATTTGGGGGAATTGACCCTTAAAATTAGGTTTAGGGTGTTAATTCCCCTAAATTTGACCCATTAAACCTAGTTCAATTCACCCAAATTGAACTAGGTTTAGGGTGTCAAATCCCCCAAATTTGAACAAAATTGAAAGTTTAGGGTGGATCACGTGATTTGCACATGTCACTTAACGGTAAAAATGGACGGAATGTAACAGTCAGACTAAAACTAGAAAAATTTGTAAACATATGATGCCAAAACTATGGGAAAAAAAAAACACCATGGACCAAAACCCAAAAGTAGTCAAATATCATGGACCAAAAGATCTGTTAACCCTAAAAAAAAAATGAAGAGTGATGCATGCACGACATGCATATCACGAAACTCATGTTATTATTATTATGGTTCAAGACTACGTATGATGAGAGCTAAAGATACTTAACAACTTTTTATTGATTTTGTGTATACATCAATGTATAAATTTTTTTTATTAATCGCCGAAAATTTTCTATTAAGCATATAAAAAAAATTATGTGTCGTAATTAGAGAGGTAGTATCAAGTAAGTAGATGAACCGGTTAAAATGAGTGACCAACTAACGCATCTTGCATGAGAGCATTGTTTATACGATACGATATCCTTACAAATCAAGTAATGCAAGTTTTTTTAGTCTTTGTTTCATTATCCGCCGGAGGAAATTTGTCTACTTTTTATGTCGGCCAAACAACAATTATTAATTAACTAATAATACCCAATTATTATAATTTTCAAAACTATTTGACTCTCTATTATTTAAAGATAATAATTATGCACAATTAATATCATTATTATTATAGATGAAAAGCAAACAGGAAAATGGGATGAATGTGAGGATTCGATTTTATCACAGGTGAATCGGTTTATTTATGAGGTTTTATATTTCTAACTTAAAATCTAAGAACGGAAAAATATATATGATTAAATTTTACCATTTATTATTATTCCAAGTGTATGTAAATATCTTAAAGATACTAGATCACTTGCCTTACTATTTACATGTCAAATCGTCTCACTGTTAAAATATTGACATGTTTTTCATATTTAATATTTTTTTTATATGGTTCTTAAATCCAATAATATTTATAAAAAAACTATAAAATTAGTTATACTCATAACACATATCAAAATCTTAAAAGTGATGCACTAGTGAGGCATGAAATCCGAATCCTTTCCGCCATGTATGAATTGTATTCATGTCCTCTTAGCTTAGAAGATCCCAAAAGTAAAATATAAATAAAATTATCATTCCTCAAAAAAAAAAACTAAGAATTATAAATTATTATCGATCAATATAAAACAGCCAGACGACAAAAAAAAAATGGATTAGATAATTGAAGACCGGACCGGACCGGACTATATCCTAAATCCTAATCCTTAACAAAGTTTCTATCCTGTTCCTCCGCTACATATTCCGGTGAGCGACACCTGGAACCGACACAGAGCGCTCGCTGCACTCGCCACCGTTCCCTCGTTCACATCCGCCGGAGTCGGCGGCAAAACCCTACCATCCGCAAACAACACCCTCCCGTGCCTCGGCTGCGCAGCAACATCCGCCGCCGGAGCGCCGTCGTAGAACGCTCCGTCCCCGAACCTCCTCTCAATTTCAAGAAACTCCCCCAGCGACGCCGGCCTCCCGCCGTCATCTCTGCACAGACGCCACCACCTCCTCCTCCGCCGCTCCGCGACCGCCGTTCCCGCCGCCAAGGGCGGCTTGTTCTTCTTGGGTTTCTTGCTCCTGCGGCCGACTGGCCCGCCACCCGCCGCCGCGAACTCGGTCTGGGAGGACTGGGACGGCGCTCGGAATGTGATCGCCGGAAAGCTGACTCCCATTAGGGTTCCGAGGGTCGTACTCCGATCGTGGAAGAAAGAACCCGTAGACTGTAATGGAGGAAAATGAATCGCAATTGGAGAATAAAACGAAAAATTGAAACTTTGAAATAGACGTAACCTCGGTGTCGAGATCGGAGGAGGAGATTGAAGAAGCTGTGGGAGATGAAAGAGGTGGCAGCAGAGCGTTTGCAGGATCTGCCATTTCTTCTTCTTCTTCTTCGTTTTCTTCTGTGTGTGATAGATTCCTTTGTTGACTGATAATTTCCTTGTTTGTAGAGTGCAGATAGTTTGAGAGATCGTCTCTGAGCGTTGATTTGAGGGAAAAATGGTTAATTAATGAATGAATGAAGTGAGAGAGAGAGACCGAGAGAGAGAGAGTGGTGGTTTATTTTAAGAGTTGTGCAGAAAGAAATGATGGTGTTTCGCTTTCCCTTTCTTTCACACCTTGCGCACCCGATTAACGAAGGGTTAAAGTCACAAGTTTTACCTATATTAAAATTTAATTTCTCAGTATTAAAATGTTAATATAAATAGTATAAGTTTCATTTTATTTGTTTTTCGGTTAGTGTGATTACATAAAAAAAAGTTAATTCTGACGAAATTGACTGTTAAATTTGTGCTCTAATGCATGTCCCCTTCCTATCACCTTCTCGGGACTGTCAGATTACCGAGACCGTCGCCTGAGAAGCTAGACACATCCACGCCAGTAAATCTCGTTTCATTGTGAAATCACTCTACACCACTCTACTGAAAACTCTTTCTTTTAGATGATCAAGTTAAGGGGGGATTAGGCGATTTTGTGAAATGTAAAAATAGCGATGGAATATGAAACATGAGACTGTCTATAATAACGTTTCAATCTGAAACACCAATTTCAACATGTGTGAAACTTGGAACTATTTTTAGGTTATTAACCCTTAAATGAAATCATTATTTCAATTCGATCTCCAGACTATAGTAGTGGAATCAATTAACTGGATTTTTCTACCAAACTCCAAGAGCACCATGCTTTTACTATTTTTATTATTAGGGTAGACTTAATTGTAACATATGCAAAACTTTAAAAGTATGGGAAAAAAATGAAATTTTTTAACCACACTTAATATTTGCATCATACTATAAATAATATCAAAGTTCCTTTAGGGTTCACCTTTAGGGTAATAGAAAAATAAAAAATAAAAAGTACCAAAAGCATGGTGCTTTTGTAGCATGATAGAAATATCTCAATTAACTAGAGATTATGAGATCAATTTCTGAAATTTCCCAAGAATGGACAAATATTTAAAATTAGCATTTTATCCTTTTTATGTTGATTTAGTGTGGCCAATACTCCCCTCATAAAATGGCATGGTACGAATAAAAGTTAATCTAAGTGTGAAGTAAATATAATATGAGTGCTTCTCTTAATGTCTCCGATGGTGATAACGGCTCTAGTTCAGAACATGAAACATTTAGAGTTTTAGACCGATTATGAATTAATTGATTAAGATAGGAGGCTCACTTAGCATGAACTCGAGTTAGACCATATTGAAACTAAAAACTCGAAAATTGAAACTTCTAATTAAGGAAAAAACGTTGATTTGTTATAAAAAACAATGTTTGTGAATGACATTATTTAGTCTTGAAGATGAAGCCAACAACACCAATTATCTACTGTGAAATGCAAAGCCACCTCAATCGACAACATTATCTGTCTGTTTTATATACATTACATATATCATTCCGTGCACCCTACCATAAATAGGGTTTGGTGGTCACTCCTTTTATATATCCTTTTTCGCTCACTTTACATATATATATGGTCCCTAGTTAGCTAGCTTCAGCATAATATTCTCTGCACCTTATGCCTTCTTCTACGTCCATTCAATAATTTATAGTTAGAGCTAGTTCCTTCTTGTGAAAGCGACTAGATAACTCCAATATATACGAGGAATCCAAAGATATATATATATATGGTTTAGTTAGTGATGCATCGTGTGATGAGATAGGTGTATAAATACCCGTTGATTCAAGGATAGAAGGCGTAAAGGAGAATTGCGAGAATTTGATGAATAGAAACTCGTTGATTCAGAAGAATGCCGATAAATTGACGCAGGATTGAAGAAAATCTCGATTTTTCATTAATAATTTTAAAAATGAATACTAATACTGCTAAACGGCGTTTATATAGAGAAAGCTAAAACACTAACCTTAGATAATTACGAAATTAACAAATAAATCCAACAAAAACCGAAAATTGACAAAAAGGATCTAACGAATCATAAATTGCAATTTAACCCTCTAAACGAGTGAATTTAGTCGAAAAATGTCAAACCCTATAGTAAATTATTGTTCTTGCTCAGATCGCCGTTTCCGCATAAAAAACTGTATCTGCATACCAAATCTGACACTTCAAAAACCTCCACATCAGTTAGAAAAATGCTACCTAAACTTTAGTTTGTAGCAAAATTCTAGATGAACTTGTATGAATGGGAAATAGTTTGCTCCGTCTACTCAAACATTAATTACTGGACGAAATTTTACACATATTAGTTGCGTCATCTACTATGGATGGATTTACATTTTCTTCTATCTAGCCGAATTTTAATTTGTAGAAAAATTCTAGTTGGACTTGCATGGATGGGCAAATTAGTTATCTCTGTCCAATCTGACGTTAATTATTAGTCGCAATTTTATATGTGTCAGTCATGTGATCCCTCATGAACGAAATATACATTTTTCGCTCTAGTTTAAGCAACCATCGTTGGGAACAAACTCAACAATCTTAGTGGTTAACAAATAAATGACAGCTGATTTGCACCATATATAAGAAGGTAATATGATTCTATGAAACTGCATATCACGTGACTAATTCATAAAAAAATTTGTCTAATAATTAACGTATGAATGAACGGAGATAGCTATTTGCCTATCAATACAAATCTAACTAGCATTTTGCTACACACAAAAATAGAACTAGCAATTTGCACATTGGACCAAAGTTGCATACATCTTAGCGAGCCCAAGACAACATATTTGTTAGTAAACTTAAATAGAGAGTGATATTGTAATGTGAGATGAGAATGTAGCTAGTTGGTTGGGCTAAGGTCAGGCTAACAGCACAAACAAGCCCATTAATAGGCCCAATATGTCTCTGCACTATGGAGAGAGAGATGGGCTTTTGTCGGCCATCCTTAACAGCCCAATAAAAAAGCCCATAATTGAGCCCAATGTCTATTATATGGGGTGAATCTAAGCCTTTAAGCATTCATGATCACAAAAGTATCCGTCCTTTATGCTTTCTTTGCTAGATGATTAGACACATAGGGATATTCCCTAAAATATTTATCGGGTTAGGCCAAAATTTGGTTTGGCATAAGATTCCATTTACAATACATATATGGACACGTGGGTATCTTAAATTGTAAGAGCATCCACAATGGTTTTACATAAATTGTATTCTTTAAAGTTGTCACGTAGATATTTATGTACACTTTAAGTAATACGTAAATTTAAGACACACGTAAAAAATATTTTCTCTGCAATCGTATTACTTAAACATATTCCTTAAATATATTTTATTATTAGATTTTCCAACAACCACCAATAAGATATTAGCATTAATTATAAAATGAATTAATTTATAATAAAAAATTGGTTACGTAATACATAGTGCATTACTTAAATTTAAGGAATGCTTTATGTAAAAACATAAATTTACGTGTGGGTCCCATCTTTAAGGAATGCTATGTAAAACCACTGTAGATAGTTTTTGTTGCTTTACTTAAATAAACATGTAGGGCCCACGTTTACGTAATCTTTACGTAATACCATTGTGGATGCTCTAACAATCATAGCATATTTGCTCTACCTTCAATAATTTTCATTATTATCGTTGATCATGATATTTTTTTTCCCATTTTCAGGATTCGACAAAGTTTAATAGCTAAAACGGGATTTGGATCACCTGTCTCAAATCGTTTTACCATTAAAATTTTGACACGTATCCTTAAATTTAATATTTTTCTTATAGGGTTCACCAATTCCAATAAGATTTTCGGAAAAAAAAAAAAATAACACGTATCAAGATCTTAACAGTGAGACACAATCTGGGACACGATGAGTGGTGCAGAAGATATGTACCCGTTAAAACCCTGAACCGCTACACCGGAAAATAAAAGTTACTTTTTAAAAAAAAATCCAAAAAATAAAGGGGTGAAGCCGAGCAGTTGCCAATGGTGGGGGTGGAAGGTACTTGACCTTTCCTGCGTCCTGTTTGGTTGGATTAGACTTATTAGCTGTTGAACACAAACATATTTATAATTGATGTCTTCTTGTTGAATACGTCATTCTTTACGTACATATATGCTTTCCAATTTTTACATCAATTTCAGCATTACACACACGGGTTGTGTCGCACGAGTTTGGAACTCTTACATGTCGGATAATTTATTTCAACTTTTTAAATGATAGGCATAATGTATTTCAACATTTTAAATGATAGGGGCTTAAGAAAATAACGGGGTTCATATAAATAAACTTTTAATTTTTGGCAAATTACAATACTATAATTTCAATTTTCATTAAATTAGACAAAAATGAGTATCTATCGCCACGTGAGTACTTTTGATATGTATCCAAGTGAATTCAACAATAATTTAAAAGGATTGCATTAAAATACATTCAACTGAACGCTTCAACAATGATTTTCAACTGAGCATCCAATCAACAATGATTTTCAACTGAGCATCCAGTTGAAGGTATTTCAGTGCAGTCCTTACAATTTATTGCTGAGTATATATTGGACACACATTAAAAGGTCCATTGTGATCGGATCATACTCGTTTTCTGTCCAATTTAACGAATATTTTAACGGGTGTATAAATTTACTTGGAAATAGAAAGTACGGGTATTCAATTTTTAAAAAATTAAAATTTAAATAGCAACTTACATTTGAATAAAAGTTCAGATAGCAAACGTAGATAAAATTTCAAAAAAAGGGTGATATATGTTGGATAAAACGCTGTCGATACAGGGGTAAAACAGTAATTCTGAAATATGTAGGACTAAAGTCCAATTAATTATTATTCGATAATCAACATACAATTAAAAAGTAATCTGTATGTGTATGAAAACCGAAATAACGATCCGTAGATCGAATGAGAAAGACGAATTTTTAACTGAGGCACGTGCGGATCACGCTCTCCTTAAGGCAATTTCGCCCCACCTCACCCTCAGGTTATGCAATGAGGTTTATACAGGGAAGATCACCTCTCATGATACAACGGTGTCGTTGACACGAATCATGCATACAATTCGTTCAACCAAACCAATGCTTGAACTCAAACAAGAATATTAGACCAAAAAATTGATCGAATAAATAACGCTACAAAATTTGAATAAAACCGTAAATTAAAAAGATATAGCAACTTCGATTCCGGAGTAGCTCGTTCCAGTTTTCCATGATGTTGCATGCAACTGATTTGTCTTGCTCAGGTCGACCTTCACTGGATTCTTGACTGATGATTAGAGTTTTGGAATCATTGCTTAATCAAACTTGAAGCTATCATCATCCAAGGAAATTTAGAGCACTATCACGAGGGTTATGAGATGGAAATAGCTGGATTAGGATAATGATGATGTCGCGAAGCAGAGCGTAGGTTATTTTTCGGTATGGCTAAATATACATTATATATGTATTGTAAAATAAAATAACCATTATACGGTAGGATTACTAGTCCATAAATTGCATCAAATATATTATGCATATATAAAATATACACTTACATAAATCATAAAGTGCAATGTATCTGGACACTAATAGAAGATCTAATTTTGGTTTGTCTAACTAGAGAATATTAATTTTCCAAATATGATTTTGGCAAGAATTGATTTCCCTTTTAGCAAAACTGGATCCAAGCGGGTACTAAAATTATTTTCACAATTCATGTGATGACAAAAATGTCATTCACTACGACTACTAAGTCAATGTTAAGACCAATTGTCCAACAATATATTATATATATATATATGACTATTTTTTAAAAAAAATTTAAAAAGTTTCGGTGAGCAACCTAGAGTCTAGACAATCAACACCTTCGTGCATGACCACCAAATGTGTTATAGCTAGGCACGACTCCAATCTTTGTTATTTTATAGAAAGTTATATATATATACGTATATATAATACCTACACCATTTTTGTCCTTTAATTATCACATTTAAAATATATATATATCTAGTACGAGTGTCCAATGGTTGAAAAATTAATGTTTATTAACAAAAAAAAAAATATATTTATATAATCTATATAAAATTATATATATATATATATAATAAATAAATTAGAAAAAGAGGCCACTTGCAAATAGTGGGGTCGCATGCATGATGCATGCAAGGGCAGCCAGTGGCTTTTGCCTCGGCCTAGTCAATTTGACTTATTAGCTGTTGAACACAAAGGCGTTGGATCCTCTTACTATGCACATTATTGGATGTAATGTAATTAATCTATTGTAGCGCGGTACAAATATATAATTTATATGTTCTCAATAAGAGATTTCATGTTCAAAATTTATTAAGTTTTGAGAAAATTAAAACCAAAGGAAAATTAATCATTATTGAATGACCCACATCTTTAAAGTACGATTTCGGGGTTTTTTTCGTCTTTTTAAATAATGGCTTTAGTGGTTTGTAAGTTTTACAAACCCTAATTGCCAGGATCTTGATCATGCTTTATGAGGGAAAAGATATAGAGAGGAATGACTTACCCGTAATTGATTTCGATTCCTCTAATCTTCTTAGATTGTCGGTGTGCTTCTCTGTAGAACGGTTCTACTTCTCTCCCTTGTCCATCCTTCTGAGAGACCAGTTGATGGAGAACTGCTATTTCTCTCTGCGTCAATAACTGGCAGGGAGAGAGGACCGTTTATAATATTAACCCTTTAATCTGGTACGTCCATCAAGTAACCAATTGAACGGTCTAGATTAAATCATACCATAAAGATATATATTGATAAAATATAATATAACACATAATGTATTATATTATTCAATATATTTATATTCCTTAATATTATCTGGCCACATAATTAGAATATATATTGTAACATTAAATATATATTCTTACATTCTCCCACTTGGCCAGATAATCACATAAGTCTTACATCTTTATGGAATAACATAAGGCGCGCGTAAAATCTAATCTTTCCGTTCATCATAATCACTTACATTCAATAATCTGCAAATGCGGGTTATGGCGGTCATACACTTATTTAAGCAGCATACTCCCTTCCATATACCACGACAGTTACATCTTATCAAACGTAAGCCTGTAAGTAATATATATAAACACATTAGGGTCCGAGTAAGGCTTTGCATAAGGTTTTCCCGTTATCATAAACTTTATGTGTACACAATCATAATTAACAGGAAAACATTGGAGTCAGAAACATATCATTGAGCTCAGAGTGTCAAACATCATCATCATCAGCTTTACAACTAAGACCCATTATTTACATGCTTCTTTAATGCCATTAGTTGTAAACATTCATTTAAATACATCATTGTCAGCTTGGCCATTATGCTGACAGACACTCTTGTCTCTGAACTTTCTTCTTAACGACAATAAATTTTCATTCTATAAGTTTGCACCTTTTAATGCTTGTCGTTTTGACGAAGAAATAACTGGCGTTATTACGATAAATTTTCCAGCGACTTGGTAACGGTGTCGACAACCTCAAGCCCTGAAATAAGTCCCACAGTCCTTAATGCATGATAAAACATGCTAAAACCTTACTTTACATTATTGATACGACAGATAATTACCACTTTTCTATAATATTGTTCCAACACATAAAATGAACAAATAATTGAAAGTGGACTTTCAACTGTCACGATATCCCTTAAATCTGAATCTACACGAACATGAATGCATTCACATGTTCTTGTAGGTGCATTAGGACTTTATTTGCAGAATTCGAGAATTACTCCCTCTATAAGATCAATTCAATGTGAGCTTTCTGAGACAATCCAACTGTAACCGTGACTAGATTAAAATTTTAATTTAATCTTTGTCACGTAAATTGTCTCTCACATTAACTTTCATCTTAACTTCAGAGGGAAACATAATGCATAATCATTTAAACGTGAGCAAGAAATAGTCAATTATACAGGTAAAATATCTACATACTCCCACTAATCTTACAGTTCATACGGTTGTCAAGTCACTTACTAAACCATTCGTGGGAACATTTATTTTATCCTATAAATTTATTTTTAAAATGACCATCCATTAATTGAGAAATATAAACTTCATACATAATATATTGTGGGAATGAAACCGAAAAAGTATTTACTAATATCTGAATCCTACAAGTAAACCAACTTCCAGAATAACAAGTTTTCCTAATGTTATTCTAAATGATTTAACTTTATCAGATGATTATACTTTTCTTTCTTTATGAAGTATCATGTCTTTCGAACATTATCCCTTATGTTGAAATTTTCATTCAACTGATGGAACTATATTCCAATCCATGTGAATAATGTATTCATACAGATAGACAATGTCTATCATTTACCATAATATTCACATCTTATTATTCAGACACTCCCACTAATTTCATTATTCTTAAGATTAACATAACTGGTTTCTACAATTTTCGGACTTCAGTTAAGAAAGTAAGTCTTTATACCCTTTGGATCTTTTAATGCTACTCTAGAGTAAACATTTCATTCAAGAATCCATTCTTTAATGTGGATCATAAACATTTACTTTACTTTTATTAGACAACCTCAAACATAACGGTGTCTTAACCAAGCTCCCTTCCAACGCACTGATCAATAAAAGGTTGGAATTGCCTTTATGGGATCTCAGACTTAACTCATACATCCACAACTTAATGTCATTAATGGGTAAAGAAGATTTACCTGTCTAACTCTTAACTGTTACTTTCAAAGTCCGATTATATTTCCCACAATACTATTTTCATAAATGTATGACATGTTCTCTTAAGAAGGCTTATAAATGAACTAAAAGTCATATCATACTTTTATACATTTCTCATTAAAGTCACCACACATAAAGACATTATAAGTTCTCACGTTTCTATCTAATTGCTTACTTTCCATCAAGAAAAATCACCAAGCAAACAGATATATTCATGACATGAATAACACTAATATGCTTAAATTCATAAGTGCAAGAATATATACAATTATCCCCCTATTCTTGACACTTATTAATTTTCCGTATAAATAATCATGCAATAGGCGAGATATACGAAATATTGCATTTTATTCATGTATGAAAAACTATTGCACTAACCTTTTAGTAGCACTCCTTTATGCATGGTTGACATGTGACTTTCTTGTTCTTCATAACATAAGAGCTAACTCAATATCAATTAATGAACACTTTAAAGTGCTCTCATAAATATTGAGTTATCTCTAGTAATCCTTAAGGTCTTTAATCTTGCTCCATAAATTAGTCAACTCAAACTTCTACAAACTATACAACTCAAAACTTAATGGTTGTAAGTTTGTACATACGAGTAACTTATTACATAATTCGTTCTTTCATCCACAAAACTTCATAATTTTCTTTATTTATTGTTTGTGGAATAAACCAAAATTATTCGCATTAACTTAAGATTTACTCTGTTATATCGTGTTTATACTTTATGATTTGACTTTCTACTTAAGTTGTGTACCCGTAAGGATACTATTTAATTGTGTTAAGTCAGGAACTAGTAACTTTAGTGGAACCTGACTTACACGGTTTAGAAAGTCAAACCTATTAAACACAATAACAGAACATACATGCGAATTAACTATAATAGCTGCAAATTACATACTTGCTCATTCATAAAATAAGCTAATCATTCAGAGTATATCATAGTCGACCTTTGGACAACAACTATAATATACTATCATTAGGTAAATGCCAGTTAGGAAATAAGTTATTATAGATTCAGATAATCAATAAGAGTATATTATAATCGACCTTTGGGCAACGATTATAATACACTAATCTTAATTAAATGCCATAACATTATTTGGAAATTATCAATGTATATTATAACCGACCTTTGGGCAACGACTATAATACACGAATCTTAATTTAATTCCATAGCATTATTGGATAATTAAAGAAAATCTTCGGTTAAATATACAAGTTATCTTTGGATATACAAATATATAGAACCAAAAGATCTTAATTATCCCATCATGTTTACAAGTTATAGAAAACGATTCACCTTTGGGTAAATCCTAAAATTCTAGTAACAAGCAAACGTCAATTTATCCAATCATGTATACAGTAATAGGCATTTCATTATTATCATGGATAAATGACAATTGTATTATATGCATGAAACAAATAAACATTCTAGATTAGCCACTTTGGTGACAATAATCTACTTAAAATATAAGTTCATGCATATAGTTATTGATCTTTCTTTAGACATTACTATTGTATTATACGGATGAAGCAAATACACATTCTAGATTAGCCACTTTGGTGACAATAGTCTACTTAAAATATATGTTCATGCATATGATAATTGATTTTCTTTAGGCATGACAACACATTCTAGTTCTGTCACTTTGGTGACTAGAAACTAACCATAAAGTCATGTTGATAGTAATGTCCCATTAAACCATAACCTTATCATTCTAGTTCAATCACTTTGGTGATTAGAAACTAACTATAAAGTCATGATGATCGTAAATGCCTCATTCGTGCATGACATTATCATTCTAGTTCAATCACTTTGGTGATTTGAAACTAACCATAAAGTCATGCATATGGTCTTAAAGAAATATTTCAATAACTAAATATAACTCGATATCATAATGGTTATCATCATAGTATTGAAACATCACTAAAGAACATTAAGTTTGGCTAAAAATAAAATATTTTGCCATAAAGTTAATGGTTTTACACCATAAAAACTATAATTTTTATTATTGATTAGCGGAAGCAATTATCAAGGAAAACTTATATCCTCCATCATGATTGATAATCCATTTAAAACTTTACATTCATAAAAGGAAACACTAATTTCAATCGATGACTAAAACTTAATTCAGATTCTAAGCTAAATTACTAGCTTATCCTTCATTGTTGAAACATAATCAATCATTAACTTCAAATTAGAATCAGATGATCTAATATGTCATTCATTCATCACTCATGCATAGATAACATCATTATACTTTACAATTCATAGACACATGAGAGTACTCTTTATGGTATCATTAATACTAGTAACTTTTCATTATCATTTAGTATATCCAAAATCATCACTATTATGGATAAATGACCACACATTCATATGTAAACATTCTATAATTAATTAGTTTGTGAACAACAATTCAGTTGCTATACATATTCATACATATTTGCATCGGACAATACTTAATCGATACAACTCAAATCAGGGTCATCAACATACTGAAAATATCAATGAAACACCGAGCAATTTAGTGGGTGAACAAGAATAAAACTCAGATTTGAGTTTCAAGTCTTTAATTATAAAAGAATGTTGGCTAAGCATGAATTCTAACCAATGTCCATGAAAGGAAAGTCAATCTCGATTACATAAATCAATCCTCAACAAGTCAATTGGTTTTAATCAAATCATCAATAGCTTTATTCAGTTAAATGGAGCAGAAAGTGACAGACGGCATTAACAATTCTACCGATAGTAATTAGACCACAACCGATTCACTGATTCATCGGAAAAAAAAACAGATTTATCAATTAACGATTGGGAAAATTAGGTTAAACAAGTATTCCACCCATTGAAGAAATCTTAACCGTCCCATCAATTGAAGAAATCTGGTACCGATTTCGATGAAAGATAGATAAAAGTAAACCGTAAATAATTCTAAGAAACATGGAATTTCCACCGATTAACAATCCACTGGTTAACATAAGCAATAACGCTTTAAAACAAAATTCATAACCGTGAATCAATTCGACAACAGTTCGTAAGGCTTCGATTCAATTCAGGTCATTCAAAGGTGATTACAAATCAAACCCAAACCGGATTTACTATAATCCTAACATAAAGCATAATCAACAACCTGGCTCTGATACCACATGTAAGTTTTACAAACCCTAATTGCCAGGATCTTGATCATGCTTTATGAGGGAAAAGATATAGAGAGGAATGACTTACCCGTAATTGATTTCGATTCCTCTAATCTTCTTAGATTGTCGGTGTGCTTCTCTGTAGAACGGTTCTACTTCTCTCCCTTGTCCATCCTTCTGAGAGACCAGTTGATGGAGAACTGCTCTTTCTCTCTGCGTCAATAACTGGCAGGGAGAGAGGACCGTTTATAATATTAACCCTTTAATCTGGTACGTCCATCAAGTAACCAATTGAACGGTCTAGATTAAATCATACCATAAAGATATATATTGATAAAATATAATATAACACATAA
Organism: Clarkia xantiana subsp. parviflora; assembly: GCA_036873135.1. Taxonomy (NCBI): domain Eukaryota; kingdom Viridiplantae; phylum Streptophyta; class Magnoliopsida; order Myrtales; family Onagraceae; genus Clarkia; species Clarkia xantiana. The sequence continues at coordinate 12,212,796 of JAPTYO010000010.1, read as the reverse complement.
TGTATTATATTATTCAATATATTTATATTCCTTAATATTATCTGGCCACATAATTAGAATATATATTGTAACATTAAATATATATTCTTACATCATCTAATCAACTTTTTTTCATAATAGACCAACTATATATAGTATTAGTATAATTATGAACACATAGGAGTGTAGTTAGATCACATTTTCTTCTCTAAGTCTCTTTTTTGTTTTTAAGCATATAATATATAATATAGAGTTACGGTTTATCGCTTCATTCATTAAATATAGATCTCAAGTTCAAACTCTGTCAGAATTAGGGCTGGCAATTCGTGCGGGTTCGTGTCGTGCCAGGTTCGTGTCGTGTTCTGGGGGTCAGTCCAAACACGGCCCAATCCGGTCCAACTTGAAAAACCAACCTAAAAAACCAATAGTAAATTGAATAAAAAAGTTAATATTTAATCATTTTAGTTTAAAAAATCGTGTCATACCGTGTCACTAGTATCAAACCCAAACCTGTAATTTTCGTGTCGTGTTCATGTCGGCCCACTCTCCAGGAACATAAACCAAGACAAGTGACAAGGAGGAAGACACCACTCAAGACAAATACACATAACAAAAGTAAAAGCACTCAAGTATGTATGTAAGAATAGCACTCTCCAAAGTCTACCTCTAGATTTCCTAAGAGGTCCCTTTTATACATCTACTTGAGTGTGAGACATAATGATTACTCCTTGAAGCCTTCTTCTCTATCTTCTTTGCATGTCATCCACGTTGAGAAGTCTTCAAGAGTTGTTGTCAAGATTCCCTCATGATAGAAAATGTCATTTTAGACTAACTTTTCCTTTTATGCATGGCATCCACGTATCTATTCATGCATCCATCCATCTAAAATAATTTTTACTATTCATAAATAATAAAGATTACTAATTAATTTTAAATTTACACTAATAAGTGCATAATTACTTACATTTAGACGGATTATTATCCGTAGACATTTATGCAAAAGGATCTTGAGAATCCTGCATAGTGTCATCTGTTTTTTGGCTGCTATTAGCCTCTACATCATTTTCACCTTCAGATTCGTAAAGAATCTCTTTAAGTCGTCTCTTCAATTCGAGCTTGGTCTCAGATGAAGATTCCAATAGTTCTTTTAGAACTTCAGAAAGATCTTTCTTCGAAGGTTCCCCGACTGAAGGGGGAGGTGGAGGTGGATCAAATGAAACTAAGCCCTTTTGAGTAAAGGCAGAGTCTTCTTTGAAAAATTCGAATTTGTCCCACCATTTAATTGAGACCCTTCTTCCTAAATAAGGAATATCGGCAACTAATTTTCCGAATCGATTAATAGGCATTTTAGCCATAACAATTTCCCATTTCAAAATCCATGGGACCTTGTAGAGAGCTGTAAAAATAAGCTCATGATGTTTTAGAGATGAATTTACCTCTTCAAATTGTTCATAAACTTTCCTGATTTTATCTGGGAAGATAATTGGATTTGCTCCCCATGTATAAAACCATTTTATAAACCACTGAGGAATTTTAGTGGTGTCGAAATCTCGAAATTGAAGAAACCATGTGTGCTTCTTTTGACGATTTTCATAGTAGAAAGCACCTTCCCATGCTTTGATATAATCAAAGTAATTGAATACGTGTTTTGTTTTTGGTATTTCGTGATAACGAAATAGATCACCATTCCATTGATCTGGTGTTAAAACCCTTTTGATGAAGGCTTTAGAATAAGCCCACTCCTGGCTGTTACCTCTGGTGACAGAGTCAAAGTCTACAGATTGAGTAACCTGCAGAATGGTTAGATAAAAATTGGTTTCTTTTGGATAAAAGAATGGATCTCCGAATTCTTTGAGATAAAAGGAGGATATTTCCTCTGGAGTTAAATGAGCATATTTTTGCTCGACCGGGGCTACCCACATAGTAGCATAGGGGATAAATGGATAGACAAACTCATTAGCTTGCTCTGATTTATTTGCTGTTGCATAAGCATCTCCTCTAAGCTGCATTTCGGTAGGGATAGCCTTTAAGGCCTCAGCTTTTAGCTGATCTTTTGTTTTTGCGATGGCTGCCTTATAAGGCGTGGAAGGAGATGGAATTATGGCTTTATCCTTCGCTCTTTTCTTATTCATTTTCCTGCTAAAAATTCACGAGTTAGAAAATCAGGTAATGAATTATCTGATCCTTTAATAAACTCAATATCAAAATCAAATACAGATAATATTCCTTGCCATCTAGCAAAAATTTGTTTAGACGCGATATTTTTAACATCTTTTTCTAATATATTTTTTGCAGCTTTGCAATCAACTCTAATTAGAAATTTTTGATTAAGTAAATCGCTTTCAAATTTCTGTACACAAAGAACAATTGAAAGAATTTCTTTCTTGACGGTTGCATAATTTTTTCGTGGTCCTTTCCACACTCCAGAAGTAAATCTAATTAGAGTCTCTTTATTTCCAATCCTTTGTTTAAGGATTCCACCGTAACCTAATTCTGATGCATCAGTTTCAACAATTTTAAATGCATCAGGGTGGGCTATAGCAAGACAAGGAATTTCCTTAATTTTTGCTTTAATTTTTTGAACAGCCTTAGTGTGAATTTCAGACCATTCAGGAGGATTTTTCTTCAACCTTTCAAATAAAGGCTTTGCATCTATGGCTAGATTTTTATAAAAATCTGAAATATAATTAAGACTTCCTAAGAATCTCTGTAATTGAGTCTTATCCTTTATTTCATCTGGAAATTTTTCACCAAAACTAATTGACCGATCGATAGGGAATATTGTCTCTTCTTTGATGATATGACCAAGAAACCTTATTTCTGTTTGAAACAGTTTAATTTTCTTAGCTGATACCACCAGTCCTGCTCTTTTTACTGCATTTATAAATGCATTTAGATGTTTAAAATGTTGATCAATATTTTGTGAGAAAATTAATACATCGTCTATATAAACGATACAAAATGACATATATGGACTAAATATATCATTCATTATATTTTGAAATTCAGAAGGGGCATTTTTTAACCCAAACGGCATTACATTCCATTCGTAATGTCCAAATGGAACAGTAAAAGCCGTTTTATATCTGTCTTTCTCGGCAATTTGAATTTGCCAGAATCCAGATTTCATGTCAAATTTTGACATAACTTTAGCTGTGTAAAGTCGATTTAATAAATCTTTTTTATTAGGGGTTGGATATCTAATCCATCTTAAAGCTTTATTTAAGGGCTTATAATTGATAACAAGCCTTGGAACACCTCGTTCTAGTTCAGCAGCATTCTCCACATAAAATGCTGGACAACTCCATGGACTATATGATTTTCTAATTAATCCTTTAGCTAAAAGTTCATCAATTTCTTTTTTACAAATTTCTAAATGGCGAGGACCCATAGCAATAGGTCTAGCTTTTGTTGGAATTTGTCTTTCGTCAAAGTTTGGTTCATATGGTAAATTTACCACATGCTTCTTTCGTTCCCAAAAGGCATTGGGAATATCAGAACAAACTGAATTTTCTATGTATTTTTGTAAATTAGAAATTTTTTCTATCATATAGGATGTTTGAATTTTTTCAGCTATCTTTTTATAGCTTATTTCTTGAGTTAAGGAGCTTAGAAAATTTTCTTTTCTCTTAATTTTCTTTTGTATCAAATCAATCTCGTGATAACGAGGTTCTGTAACAAATTTAAAAGTTATATCTTGTTGATTAACGGTACTTGTAATTCCTTCTTCAGTAATGCTTTTAATAGGATAAAGCATATGAAGAAATGGATTTCCAAGAATAACATCATGGGATAAATTTTTAACCATTATAAATGGCATTTCTAAACAAATTCCTTTATTGCAGACTGCAGTATTTTGTAGCTTGTATTTTACAAGCATTTTACTACCATCTGCAGTATTTAGAATTTCAGTTGTTTTCGAGAAATATCTCGACGGAACAAGTCCTTCATTGATACAATTTAGGTCTGCTCCAGAGTCAACCATTGCAATCACGGAGAAAGAATACTCTCTATGAACAATAATGTTGACTTTAATATGCCATTTATGAGTAATAACTCTATCAAGCATATTGACGAATGTTAAGGAGTTCATAGCTTCTAAAGATTTTTCTCCTTCTTCACTGTCAGTTGCTTCATCTGTTTTAGATTCTAAAATGAGAACCCTGGATTTTAAATCATTTAATTCTTTTTTGAGAATTTTTACTTCATGCATTAAATTATTAATACAAGAAGAATCACTAATGTCTTCTTCTATAGGGGACTTAGCTCTCCTTAGAATTTCTTTGAGACTATAAGCCTCAGGTTCTTTTAATTTTAACTGCTTCTCAGGTTTTTTACTATATTGCTCAAGATAATTTTGTAGCTTTTCTCTCCTTTCTTTTGGATCAGAAATTTGATCTATCATATCTAGTATAAAGTTTTGCTCATGGGTAAGAACAAATAACCCATTTGCTTTGCAAAGTGATTTGTAATAATTACAATTTCCACTGCAATCAGAATCATTCGACTCATCCTCAAATTCAGATTCATCGGTCTGATCCGATTCATTTGCAGCGTAAAAATTATTTTTATCTGTAATAACAGACACTTCTAAATCTTGTCCTTCCTCATTTAGGAATAGTTTTTCTAAAGTTTTCTTTAGTCCTTCATCAATATCTAGACTATTAATTTTCTTTTTCAATTTACACTTATTAGCATAATGGCCAGGTTTCTGGCATTTCCAACATAGTGGAACTGTTTTTTGCTTAGGGTTTTCGAGTCTTTCTTTCTTCTTTCGTTTAGGAATATATTTTTTCCTAGGATATTTACTAAAGTTTTCATAAACTTTATTAGTCTTTTTCTTGTAAGATTTGTTTTTCTTATTAGAATCACCAATGGAGGGTAATCCCATTTGTTCACAAAAATCACCAATAATTCTTTTTCCAATAAGTTTCTCCTTTTGGAGTTGGCGATGTAATTTTATTTCATTGCATAAATTTATGCCCTCAGCGACGATCTCAGAAGACAAGTCGCCGTAAGTGTATATGGAATAAGGAATAATTCCATTATGTTTTTGCTTAATCCTATTACGGACCTTTTCAGCAAAAAAATGAGGAAGTCCAGATAAAAATTTTTCTTTCCAAAATTCATTTTGACTATCTTCTCTAGTAAAAACTTTAGAAAGAAAAACATCTTTATACCATTTAAACTGAGATAAGTTTTGACATCTTAAATTCATCAATTGTTCTTGAGATTTATCAAGTTGTAAAGATGTAGTCCCTATAAAATGTTTTGCTATTGTATATAATAACGTATTGACACAATCGGTAACCTGGGTAGGTTGTCCGTTTTGTGTTTCAATTTTTATGGCTCGCATAATATGCAATTTAGCCTCTTCAGGTAGGTGAAAATCCCACCAACCTTTTAATTGACCAGTGAAGCCTTGAATTAAGGCTCTAGAAATATTCTCATCAGAAGCACCATTTGTTCTACAAGCAGTCGCATACATGGTCATGTAATTTAACACTGTTTGTATTTGGTACTCTGTCATACCATCAATATTCCATTCGGCAATTGAATTTCCATCAAACTGAACAGCATTGAACTCGTCACGCTGTTCAAGTTGGAGGTCAATGGGAGTTGGCCTATGATAATAAGGTTTTGCCGGAATATTGTAAACCAGTTTCTTCTTATAAGAAGTTAACTTATTAACTTGAAATTGATCTTCAGGTTGTTCGGATAAGAACAATTTTTCAAGCTGATCAATTTTTTCTTCTTCAGAATTAGAAGTTTCGGAATATTTGTCAGACTCGTTTTGCCCCAAAGGAGCACAATCCTTTTCTTTTATTCCAAGATTACTTAATCTTTTCATAAGTTCTTCTATCATCTCAGTATTTTGAGATTTAAAATGAAGTTTCTCGGAAGACATGGGTTTAAACAAAACCCTTTTATCTATTTGATATGGTTCTGAATTAAGAACTTCTTTTCCTTTAGTATGTACTAATTCTGATTTGAAAATTTCTTGAGAGACTTTTTTCTCAATTCGATTTAATTGATCTCCCATTGTTTTGAGAGTCAAGTTTGTAAAATTGTTTTGTTCAACAACAGCTTCTATTTTGTCACTTTTCCTATAAGGAGTTGCTAAAACTTCATCATCATTTATCTTTAAAGTTAAATTTACTTCAGGCGGGTGGATACTTATAGTAACTTTTCCATTCTTAGCAATAAAATCTCTATAAGAGCTTTCAAGAGGGAGAATAAAATTTTGATCTTCAAAATCGGGATATTCTTTTTTCTCTGATATATAAAGAATTTGCATAAATTTAAAAAATTCGACAAACTCATCACTCCTTTTAAGAAATTTATTATATAAAGAAAAATATTTTCTCTGGCTTTTAATTCTTTTTAAGGAAAACCATTTTCTATGATATGAATATTTTGGGGAATAAAATAATTCCTTAGCAAGACCTTTTAAAGGACATGATTCAATTTCTTCATCGATGGTAATAGTAAATATGCCCATATCCGAAAGTGTTGGAGATTTAACTCTAGCCTCCGAGGGTGGTATATTAACTACATATTCAGGTTGATTAACACCGTCAGTAGTAAACCTAGTTCCTGCAATATTATCTTTTTCAGGATTGGACATAGGTGCAGAAGATAAAGACAATCTTCCTTGGGTGAAATTATTGTGGTCTGAATTAAGACTATCTTGACCTAGGTTTAGGCGAGCTATTCTCTTACTGGAGAATCTAATTTCAACGCTACCATCTGGATATTCTATTATTTCTTCAAGTTCACGATTTTCCTGTTTTACAGGTTCACTAGCACCTTCTAAAACCCAGTTTTCGGGTAATTTTACCTGACTCCAAGAAATAGTTTTTGGGACTTTTAAATTGCTTTTAGCAAGGTTTGTAATAAATAGAGTAGTAGATCCTTTTGGATCTGTAGATAACATTTTTAATTTTGGAACTACGGTATTCATAACTTTATATTGAATTCTATAAATAAGAATTATGTTCTCTGATCCTTGCATCATGTTAAAACCATCTGATTTGATGTCAAGACAGAGAGCATGCATGAGGTTAGGGTCATTTAATGACAAAGTAAAATTTGGAAAGCATGAAAAATATATTGGGCCATCACATAGACTAGATTCAATTATTCCTAATAAGGAATCATAAAATTTATTATGTCTTTTGTCTCTCACACATATTATTGCGGATGTATTTAATCCTAATCTAGTTGCTGGTTTTAACCCGACTTGAATTAAGCCTACATGCAGAAATTTATGATTCTCTTGATGTTTTTCTATAAGAGATCTAGTTAACAATTGAAATGAATTATATCCCTCTGCTAAGGGAATGGCTTCTTCTACCGTCTTAATCACATAATCAGAAGCAAATTCAAAAGTTCCTTTTTGTTTATAAACAGATGTTTGTGCTGGTAATTTCCAGCTTTCTAAACCCTTTTCAAAATTTTCATTTAAAAAGATTTCCTTATTATGATTATTACTACTACTACTTGCCTCACTTTGCCTATTAGACAAAGACCTAGTCCACCTAAGCATTTTCTTTGTTGATCACTGTCAACGATTTATGCCAACCCTAACGCCTCCTCTTGGCCTTTTCGGGACTCAGGCAACGCGACTTAAGGTGGTTATACGCCCCACCCGGGTTTCACAACAAAAGAAATTGTTTAGATAGACTAAATTTTTGTCTTAAAATTTTTTTATTTTTTATTTTTTATTATTTTTTTTTATTATATATATATATATATATTTTTTTTAAATATATATATATACTAAGACTAACTAACACTTAAATATTTAAAGTTCTAATTAATAGAGAGAATTTAGAAATAATACTACGAATATAAATTCATACGTTTAAACATACTACATTTATACAAAAGATAAAGTACATTCATACATACCTTCACTACAACTTGGCTCTGATACCAATCTCGAATTGAAGAGACGACTTAAAGAGATTCTTTACGAATCTGAAGGTGAAAATGATGTAGAGGCTAATAGCAGCCAAAAAACAGATGACACTATGCAGGATTCTCAAAATCCTTTTGCATAAATGTCTACGGATAATAATCCGTCTAAATGTAAGTAATTATGCACTTATTAGTGTAAATTTAAAATTAATTAGTAATCTTTATTATTTATGAATAGTAAAAATTATTTTAGATGGATGGATGCATGAATAGATACGTGGATGCCATGCATAAAAGGAAAAGTTAGTCTAAAAGGACATTTTCTATCAGGAGGGAATCTTGACAACAACTCTTGAAGACTTCTCAACGTGGATGGCATGCAAAGAAGATAGAGAAGAAGGCTTCAAGGAGTAATCATTATGTCTCCCACTCAAGTAGATGTATAAAAGGGACCTCTTAGGAAATCTAAAGGTAGACTTTGGAGAGTGCTATCCTTACATACATACTTGAGTGCTTTTACTTTTGTTATATGTATTTGTCTTGAGTGGTGTCTTCCTCCTTGTCACTTGTCTTGGTTTATGTTCCTGGAGAGATTAGTATCAGAGCCAAGTTGTAGTGAAGGTATTGTCGAGCCCAAATTGCCAGCCCTAGTTAGAATCTTATAAATAAAAAAAATATTCATTGCTATCTCTTTATCTTTTATAGACCGGCCCGATTTAAAGCAATCATATTACATGTGCTACTCTTATAATTAGTACATCACATAATGGAACCTCAAAAAAAATTGATTTAGGTGATCATAGTTCCAACCATAAGTGCGATAAAATAAATATGTTTCAAATGTTACCCGAAACTCACTAGAACACCCAAAAAAAAAATACTCGGTCTCGATATATAGTGTGGTTCGTTGTGTAATATATTATTTAAAAACAAAAATAAATAAAAGGACGAACGAGAAAAGCATGGTCATTTTTTATTATACTAGTTATTAACGCGTGCGTTGCACGCGTATTAATCGTCTATGTTTTAAAATACATAATTTATCTTCAGTTTTCTAATATTTTAACATGTAATTAATACATGGCCAAGTTTAGGGGTTCCGAGAAATGAATTTGTGATCGAAAAGAACAACACAAATTATTCAAAACGGGAAAAATAGAAGTGGATAATTAAGTCAAAAAAATTAACTATTTTTTTAAAATTACGATACTAATTTACTGTTATAACTAATAATGAGTTGGATTGAGCATGATGTGAGTTATTAACGAAAAAGTTGTATCTAATTTATCAACTTGAGATGTGAAGAATGTAAGCCCATAATTAACCACTTAGAGTCATCGGTGGAGCAGTTTGACCTATACAAACGTAACTATACACTTTTCATGCAATTTTATATCATAATACCAACAAAAATTGATTTAACGCTAAAGGAAATTTCAATTCATTAAAATCTAAAGTTTATACTTGATTTTATGTCAATTACTTATTTAACTACTAATTAGGTTGTACACAATTTGATTTAATTGACGGATTGAAGAACTAAATTAATGATTCGAGACCCTAAATGTTGGACGATGAGTACCAGGTTATCCGTAAAAGATCAAAATTCAAGAACCGTGGTTGACCCATATTTTAACAATTGATATGATTTGACAAGTGACTTATCTATGTGATACGAAAAAAATCTCAACATGTACTCGAAGTTTGCACGAGTTGAGTACATATCTTACTTTATGGGTGGCTCAAATTTATAGGTATATTGTATTAACAAGTTAATGATAATTAATGTAAGATGTCAGTTAAGCGACCTTAACAAAAAAGTTAATGCAATTATCTAATGAATTTTTTAGTAATACTCAAATATTGTACAGACTAAATCATCATTTTTTTAAAACACTAACGTCTAAAGTTTATACTTTAATTCAACTTAACTATTTATTCAACTACCAATTAGGAGATACCTAATATGATTGAATTTACAAACGCAAGAACTAAATCGATAGTTCGAATCAATAAGTATTAAACATTGAGTAACATGTTATATGTAAAGTCAAACTTCAAGAACCACGTTTGATCCATATTTGATATGTTATATGATTTAACAAGTGACTAATTTATTTGATACAAAAATGTCAACAAACGAAACATCCCTAAATCGGTGATATAGTGAATGAAAAAATGCATCTACCTGACATTTGCACCTATTGAATGCATGTTGACTCTAATTGATAAGTATATTTGATGGAGAAATTAATAATATAACTACGGTGACCTACCAATTAAGCGACCTTAAAAACTAAAAATAACAAAATGTAACTAAATGATTTTTTTAGTAATAGTAAAGATATATAGATGGGTCTCAAAGATAAAAAGACTAAATCGCCAATTTTATAAAAATAGGGGAACTAAATATAACACGTATATATATATAATAAAATAAAAATATATGGGAACTAATATAGTATATATATATATATATAATAAATAAAAATAAAAATAAAAATAAAAATAAAAATGTTCAAGAGGTACCTTTTGGGGGTGAGGACAACTCTCACATTTTATATTGGTATAAAGATAATTAAATGAATAGTTATATACATATATATAGTATGTATATACACTATAATTTGTTGGATACCATGAAATTTCGCGGTTCCCAAACTAATTTAAGCAGGAAATTACCATTCGTCCATCCCTTTACACAATACTCCATGAGGGGCGTTTGGTTCACCACTATCATGTGCAAGATTACAACGAAAGGAAGTTTGTAAATAGATTTTGGCATGAATAGGATTCGAACAATTGTAACTTTAAGAGCGATAATCCAATGGTAAAACGAGTTATAATTTTAAGAAAGAACCAAGTATGAACCCACCTCTTAGCTCGAAATTCAAGACACAATATGTAAGGTATTTAAGTTTATAAATAGATTAGGTGCGAGTAGGATGACGATATATAATAACTTCAAGCGTGACAATTATTATACCAAGATATATTTTGTTCGGATCAACCGGTAAAATGAGTTGCGATTTCAAAAGTGAACCAAATTCAAAGACGCAACCTTAGAAGAGGGTGTAATTATACATTTAACGATCCCGTCTAAGAATTACCAATTACAGATGGAAAATGCGATACGAAATATATTTTTTTTTTTTCTTTTTGTTGGGGGCCAAGACTTGTGTACAAAAAAAGCATGAGTTTTTTTTTTCAAAGAAAGTAATGTACTAGTAGTGGCGACTCTCTATGTTCATCCCGCTATATAATATTATTCGGGTTTTCCTGCTCATATATGGTTTGTAATTTCTTTTTTCCGACTAATAACCTAGTATAGTCAAAAGACCGACCTGTTAAACGAGTTTTTGAACCAGTCAGACGAGACATAATATTTTATTTGTTGTTTCTCACGGGATGGTCCTAACTCCTAGAAGGGCCCCTCATCGGGATGGCAGGACAGCACCAGCAACATGCTTGCTCCACACCTAGACTAATTAGAGATTCTTGTATACATCGGCTTCACCACGTGGCGCTGACGTGTTGCCCCTTCAACCAATCAAATCGTGACATGTGGCAAGTGAGAGAGTGGACAAAGACATATGTCACAATTTGATTGGTTGAAGGGGCAACGCGTCAGCGCCACGTGGTGAAGCCGATGTATACAAGAATTTCTCGACTAATTAATGCCCACTCGCACCAGATCAGTCTGTAAAAAGTAAAGTGATGACTATAAATATCTTTCAACTACCATGATCACAAACAATATTTAAACCGCTAATATATGATTAATGAATGAAACTTTGAATTAATTAAGTCACGGCGAGACTTAGTTTACGATAAAGACATGCAAAACTAGGTAGTACAAAAGGACAAAATACCAACCCTAGATGATTGTCGTGAAGGTGGTAGCGAAATCGGAATTCGATCCATACATATATATATATATGTATACCCGAAACCTAGGACGCACAAATAGCAATTTTCTTGTCTTCATTCATGTCCTGTCTGCACCACCAAACCAAACCAATTTAAAACGTATGGAATGGAAATGGAGTTACTCGTGAAGTTTCCGGCGAGTGTTACGTTTGCACGCACAGCTTGTCAGTATAGTAGTAGTCGTCTGTCGATGGGGCTTCTTTTATATGTCGCCACGGTGTGGTAGCTCATTTATTTATATATCCATTCGGGTCGGTTGGAGAATTTTTCCACGGCATCAACTAGGACATAATTAATTAATTATAAGCCATGTCATGTAATATTATTATACTATACGTACAATATATATGTCATGTGAAACTCAAATTTTATAAATGAAATTTTTTTTACGGTTAGTATTTTACTTTTTACGGACTGACACCGTATGTTATGAATAGTTTTAGAGACTTTAACATTTAGGACACCAAGAAAAAAAAAATTATATATGTATAAGTAGAGGACATATAGGAGGACACCAAGAAAAATAAAACTATATTTTTGTATAATGTATCCTTTACGACTTTCCTTGTATGTTCTTGGTGTTTATGTGTTACAGGTGTTGACATGATCATTTGTGCACTTTTGACATGATGATCTCATTCTTTATATATATATATGTAATATAACTTTTGAATATGCTACCTACGCTTACATTTTATACTAAAATGATATATATATATATATATATATATATATATATATATATATATATATGTGTTTTAGTAGAAATAAGCTGTTCACATATATTTTTATGTAACAATATTGTTCGTAACTCAGATATGATAGAAAAAGTATGTTTTATTTCTATGTTCAAAATTTTAAAATATTATAAAAAAAATAGATAATAATAAATAGGAAATTAAAGCATCCATAAGTATGAATACATATACACTAAAATTATTGATAGTGTACATGTTAATTTTGTTACGGAGTTGAAAACATAATATATTTTCTAAAATATAAAATAAAATAATATAACTGTTTTGATTTATTTAAAATAATTAAAAAAAAAAAAAAGAATTAAAGCCGAAAGCAAGAGAAGGAAGGAAGACAGCTAAATTACGCTGTTTTGTGAAATATCAAATATGTAGTTAATTAAATAAAAAAAAAAATTAAATGGGTAGATAACTTAGAAAATGGATGCTTAATCCTTATCTGTGTCGGATGGGCATCAAAGCAAGGTAGCTGCCTCGTCAGAGCCACTTGTTAGCATAATCCTATACGCCACTTTTTCTTTTCTCCTGCCACCGACGTGATTTCCCCGCTCTTTCTCATTCTCTATCTCACCGTTCAATTTTATTATTTCATATATATATATATGGTTATTAAAATTATACTTTAGAGTTTTTTTTTTTAAGGGTCTTTTGGTGTCAAATGTTTGACAACCGTTAACTCTGGATATATATTTTATTTTGTAGATTTTTGGTGTTATACGTTTGCATTTTGTAGACTTTTGGTGCATTTGTTATTCAGCGGTTAAGTTTGACTGTTAAATATTTTTATTTTGTTCAATTTAGTCCTCCAATTTATATACTTAACTTTTTTATTTTTGCAATTTAATCCCTAAAAAAATCCAATCTATACCCTAGGGTCCAATTGACCCAGCTGATGGGTATCCGTATGATTCGGGTTCGTTTTATATTATTCGGACTTCGTATACACGTCGAACTCACTAAACGGTTTCGAAATGTTTACCCGCGGGTACTAAAAAGTCCGGGACACGCGCGTACGCGCCCCGGACTTACACCGCGTCCGGAATGTTCAGTTATTCCGGACTTCCGGATCCTCGCGATACCTCGAGACGGTCCGGATTCCTCCTATTATTGACATGTGAACCCTTACGCAAACACCACACATGCAAACCCTCCCGATGTCAGTTTTACTCATGTCTACGCCCGGTTCATACTTTGCATTGAACCGACGTCGGATTGTTCAAAACCCGGTTTGATTCCAAGGTTTCCTATAAATAGGGGACTTGATCATTCATTTGAGGACTAATTGGAAAGTTGACAGCGGAAACTCTGCCCTCTCTTTTACTTTCTCTCTATAAAATACCTGACTTGAGCTTCGGAGAGGGTTCATCGCACTCCACCCCCTTGCGTGGTGTGCGATATTGCCCCTCTTGCAGGTGTACGGAGAAGCACGAGTTCGGCACGTGCGAAGACCCGAAATAGGAACAACCCGATGCATCTTTCCGTCGTCACTACCAGGATCCGACTCTCCACTCAAAAAGGATCCAACATTTTGGCGCCGTCCGCGAGATTCTGAACGAACAAGCACTAGCATACCAGCAAAGCTAAATGGCAAAGAGAAAGAACACTGCAGGAGAGCCCAGCAGGGCGCAACCCAAGAGGAATCAGCCAGTTCCTGAGGACATCCCAGAGGTGGTATCCACAGCTTCCTCAGAAGAAGCTCCCAATGCTCAACCAGAGTATACATCTCAAACCAACGAACCCCCGTCGGGTTTTGAGGAAGAGCGCACACTGAAGAGGAACAACCTTTCGGAATGCCGGCTAACAACCAGCAACCTCAGGATGCAGGCACACAAGGAGCACATGCTGCCCCAACAGTAACAACCCGAGGAGAAGCCCCAACACAACAAAGAATGCAGCCCCCGGCTGCCAACCCCCAATACTACAATGCAGGACCTCAAGGATCCTACTCTGGTGCAACTCACTATGAAAGGCCATACCCGGCCGAATCATGGAAGCAACCAAGTAACCCGACAAGGCATGAAGGCCTCTCATTACCAACAGAGCTGGGGGCAGGATATCGGAAACCAAACAATGTTTGGGGAATACCCGAGAGAAACAATGACGTTCCCCTCACAGGGTTAACCACTAAGACTTTGGATTTTGCCCAAAGAAGTGGTACCAAAGGAACCCTTATCCCTAAGGGTAAATCCATCCAGCTAAATTTAGTTTTGGTCACGTGCAGCTCACATGGGGGTTTAACAGCCATTTTGGACGGAATTCTAACGGAGGTACCAAAAGGGTACAAAATGGAAAACGTTGGTACCAAAAGTGTACAAAAAAAAAAAGAAGTGGTACCAAAAATGTATTCTGCCCAAAGAAGTGGTACCAAATGAACCCTCACATGGTTAACCGCTAAGACTTTGGAGGCGCTCATTGAGCAAAAGCTAAAGCAAAAAAAGACCAGACCAATACACGTCTTAACAGACAGTGCAAGTCATCATTTCGCCAAGGAAATGTTGTATGAAAGGGTTCCGGCAATCCTAAACAACATACAAATCAAGAAGTACACCGAAAATGGGGATCCTATTGAGCACGTGCAGCAGCACGAGGCTTCGCTAATGGGAAGAGCCACAAATCCAGACCATTTGGCGGTCATGTTCCCGCAAACCTTACTAGGTTCAGCGACACATTGGTTTTTCTCACTTCCAAAGGAAAGCGTGACTTCCTGGGCATACCTGAAGGGAAAGTTTCTCCAGAGATACATGAGCGATCGAAGGCTGCTTAAAGACTCTAGCGCATTAGATGATGTGAAACAACAATATGATGAGTCCTTGGCTGATTATTACATTCGTTTTAATCAGAACATAGCTGACATTCAGACAAACCCGTCTGAAGACGAAATAATCAAGGCATTCATAATGAACCTGGGTCGCTTAGGTTTCTCCCTGGGGGAAAAGATGTCCAAACGCCCGGCGGAAAATTTGGAGGAGTTAGCCTCGCGCGTGAAGGAATACGTGGACCTGGAAAGGTTCAGGAACAATGCAAGAGCAAAGCTGAACGCTGAACGCAACAAAGACAAGGCCGCACATGCAAAACAACCCCAAGGAAACCAGCAACAGAAGCAGTGGCAACCACAGCCCAAACGCCCCATCCAACTCAGTTTCCAAAAACCAAGGGAGGCAAACACCGTGAACCTCATTCCGCTAAACGCCCCTATGTCATCAATCTTGAAGGAGGTGAAGGAAACGAATCTCTGAAGAGAACCAAACAATTGGCGGAAGGGCCCCTTGGGAAAGGAAGATGACAAATGGTGTGAAAATCATGAGGTTAAGGGACACGACACGGACAACTGCTTTAGCCTAAGGATGCGCATAAACAACATCATTCTGCGGGGCGAGTTAAATCACTACGTTAATCAGGGGAAAACACCCTTACAAAGACATAATGAGAGACCTCCAAGAAAAACAAAGGAAAAGAGAATATGTATGACAATCCACCTCCTCTCAATATGGGTGTAATCAACGTTATACATGAAGGACCAGCTGCTGGGGGCCAAGACTCACAGTCAAGAAATGTCTACGCCTCACAGGCGGAGACGCACCCCAAGTATGAGAACCGACCAAGAGGGGAAGATGAGGATCTGGTCATCATATTTTCTAAGGAAGATATGAGACACTTCGTATATCCCTGTGACGATGCACTAGTCATTACCATGCCCATAGCGAACTACGACGTAAAACAAATCCTCATTGACGGAGGAAGTTCTGCTGATATCCTGACTATCAAGGTAATAGAACAACTTGGTCGTACAAAGGCATATTTGAGTCCTGGAACATTCCCTCTAATAAGTTTCGCCGGAGCTGCAACATACCCACTCGGTACAATTACACTCCCGGTAACTCTGGGAGAAGGCTGGGCAAAGCTTGACATTAATGTCAACTTTATTGTGGTCGAAACCTTGGGAGCCTACAACGGGATTCTCGGAAGAACAACCATAAACCCCTTGGAGATAGTGCCATCCACGGCACATCAGAAGTTGAAGTTCCCAACAAAGAATGGAATTGGAGAGATCCTAGGAGATCAAACTGCAGCACGACAGTGCTATGTGAACGCTTTAAGGCGTAAACAACAACTCTCCATCGCCATGATCAGGCTGGAATTCCCCGAACAAGAAGAGGAGAAGCAAGTGGAAGAGATACGTCTTGAACAACTCTCTGCGCCTCTACGGCCATCCAACTACCAACATGCCCCAACACTGCAAAGTGTTTGGTACATCAAGCAAGGAGAAAGGGAACCAACTCTCGAGTATTTCAAGCGCTTCGCGCTAAATGCAGCTTGGCTAAAGGCCACAAAGGAGACAGTGATCAACGTGTTCTTCATGAACTCGAATGCGCGATCCTTCCTTCTACTTGGAAGAGAGAATGGTTGGAGGACCACTCAGTCAATGAGTGACCTCAAAGAGAAACTCGAAAGAGCAGTCGCTTGTGAGCAGGAGCTCGGGTGGAGCAAACCACCCGCAGGTGAGGGAGGAGCACTCTTTCATCAACACGATAGCAGTAGTACACTTGATGGTCCAGAATATGCATTCACGCCTCTGAACACAGAGGTCGAAGTGATATTCGTGAGCATCCTGCAGAACAAGCTGCCCTCCCCAAGGGAAACACCACATGCGTTCTTGGGAGCCGACATCACGCATTGGTGTAAATTCCACAACACCTGGGGTCACCACACCAACGACTGACTCACCATGCGAGTTGAAATCGAAGAGATGATAGCCCTCGGGGCCTTGCAGCACCGCGTGGCATGTAGCCATCACACCGTGTGAACAGACAGCTTCCATCACAACATGTCGGGAGGAGACAACTACATCCCTCCCACATCTCTGCGTTACACACAACTTTATGCATCCATCTACTTTCAAGCTTTATCTTTTTAAGTGCTTATGCTTTTAGTAAATTATTTACAAATGAGTGATCAGTTGACCCCATCTATCCAACATTGTAAATATTGCATAACTAATGAAGTTAATGTATTTTCGTAGGTACATTACTCTCATACAATCCACGCTCTGGAATTACGCCAAGTAGTGGACTCTATGCATTGACCTTGCAGCAACACTTCAAGCTTAAAATGCTTAATACAACAAGAGGCTAATATTACACGCCACCAACATGTCAATACTTGATATCAACAACGAGCTCGTAATACGCTCTCTTCCACGACATCTATTATGTCTACTCTATACAACTACATCTTGGATATTTTCCTAAGGATTATCTACATACAACATGGCGCGACATCCCCGCTCGGGGGCAACCCCATGATTACAACACTCATTCCTTGGATTTTTTTCAACCAAGAGGCTCTCATCTACTAAGTGGCGCGACATCCTCTACACGAGGACAACCCCACACAATTACATGGCGCGACATCCTCTACACGAGGGCAACCCCATGATATCTTACTGAGGAACGAGACACCCAGTATAGATTACTAAACACATGCATGGCGCGACATCCTCTATACGAGGGCAACCCCATGATATCTTACTGAGGAACGAGACACCCAATATAGATTACTAATCATATACATGGTGCGACATCCTCTATACGAGGGCAACCCCATGAGGAACCTACTACTCACAAGTAGCGTTCATTATTACGTACCAACACTCTACGCCGGGAGGAGCCGCGATACTCAACGCAGCGAAAAACTCACCAAACATACAAGTCGAGTCTTGTAAAGCGTTATCTTGTCAATGAACAAATAACAGAAATAAAACACTCCAATCAAGCAAGTAGTGTCTTGTCACAACGTCGCCTTGGAATGGCCCAAGAGACGGAAAAAACTGCAAGTTGTGAAAACAAACTTGTACAGCCCCCTGGAATAACCAGGATGAAGTGTAGTAGCATCGCAAGGTCAGTACAAGGACTAGCTAAGGAACACCTCGCCTTAACGCTATAACGGGGGTACCCAAATAGCGGATCAAAACACATTCAAAATTCGGCAAGTCGTGTCTTGCTACAACGTCGCTCCGGAATGGTCCGAAAGACGGGATAAACTACAAGGCGTATCACACGACCTTCGTCACGTCCCTTTGACTAACAAAGTGGAGGCGTACTAGCATCGCAAGGCAAGTAATTGGATTAGCCAACAACGCCTCACAACAACGTTAAGCGGGGAGTTCCCAAATAACGGATGGAAAAACGCACCAAACTAACAAGTAGCGTCTTGTAACAACGTCGCCTTAGAGTGGACTAAGAGACGGTAAAAACTAAGGTTTCGCCTCGTCGAAACGACACGCTTCCGTGTACACGGGGGTCTTGTGCATTACTACACACAAATGCCAAGTACCGGGAAAAGGACATTGTGCATTACTACCCATAAATGCCAAGGGTCACTCTAAGGACTTGCGCATTACTACTCACAAATGCCAAGCGTCGGGACATCGACCTTACGCATTACTACTCACAAATACTAAGTGTCACTCTTAAGTCTTGCACATTACTACTCATGGAATATAGCAAGCATACAACATATCGTCGAAATGAATTAGCTTGAATTCGACATGAATAAACTTTTGGCGAAAAAAAAAACCTCGATGTTTGTTAGTCTCTCAAGTAGAGTATAGATAAATTCGTACTCGACTCGGTACTATAAAAAAATTAACTCGAAATTTAGCAGTTAAAATTGAATATCAACCAAGTTAATTTCGAATAATTCACGACACTTATAAATCATACTCCACAACTCAGAATAATTTCTAGTCGCACCAGGTCAATCCACCCCGTAAGAGTAAATTGTTGGATATGAATATATTTTAATTTATAAGAGCATGCATATTCAACAACAAAAATTAAGGAATGATACACTGAATTTATACGTTGTCAGATGAAATGATTTTTTTTTATATATAGTTAATTAATAATAATAATGTTAAAATTGAAGGATAGATATATATACCAGCCACTATGGTACGACTTCTATCTGGATCCTACACAGCATATATATATATATATATATATATATATATATATATATATATATATATATATATATATAGTTGTGTTGCACCAATTAATTAGCAACCCTTTAAATGAAACTTGAAAGGGTCAAGTAAACATCCTTGCCAAGTAAACCCTAAGTCTGCTCTCTCTGTTATGCAAGACTCAAGAGCTAGAAAAAACGGTCTTTGAGCTTTGACCAACTGACGTATACTCAGTATTCTTTTTTTATATTTATTTTAGCTTATATATATATTTTTTAAATAATAAACATTAAACAAGTAGCTTTGTAGTTTGAGCTTTGACCAACTGACGTAACTCAGTATTTTTTTTTTAAAAAAATTATTTTAGCTTATACATATATTTTTTAAATAATAAACATTAAACAAGGAGCTTTGTAGTTTGTTGGATCAATGTGCGATATTTAAGAATAAATTATATTTAGATCCCGGTGCATGTGTCATAATTCATAACAAATGAGGATCATAACTTTCCTTATTTTTCTATGAATTTTCTTTATATAATATATATAAATATAATAAATTATTATGATATAAAATAGGGTTAAATACCATAGTTAGCTGAATTTTTGCAATAGATGTATATAGCTAGTTGAACTTTTATTCGGATCAAATAGTTAGCTGATTTTTTTTTTTTTTTTTTAAGTAGCAATTAGCTAGCTATGCTAATTTTTTTTATTAAAAACTAATAGAATTCCTAACATGAGGAACACGTGATGACACATAAAAAAAAAATCACACATTGTACACCCTCATTGTGGGCCGCCGGTAGAGAGCTGGTCATTCGAAAATTTCGTAAGATGAATCCCCTTCTAGAAAGCGAATTGATTTAGACAAAATAACATTGAACTGCTTCGAAAAAACGACTTTCAGCCAAAAAAAGTGAGATTGTATATTTTGGTTACAAAAATATGTTGGCACCAATTTTAGTCGGTCAACTACTCTTCACGTGTGGAATTCCGTTAGCTTTTACCAAAAAAATAACAGAGATATCTAATTGCTACTTTAGTAAAAATTTGGCTAGTTATTTGCTCTAAAAATAAATTTACCTAGCAAATTTACTTTTTTTTTTTTTTTTTTTTTAAAAGTCAGCTAACTATCTAGTATTTAACCTTATAAAATATAAATTTGAGTCCCATGTATGTATGATTTTTCCTACCGACCAAAAAACTTCATTTATGAAATAAATTTGGATCAACCACTAATTTTAAAATAACGAAATATTTTTTAAATTTGAAATTTAGAAAATCTTAGTAAAAAGTGGGGTGATAAACTATAATACAATACAATACAGTTCAGCGCTTTTTTCTTTAATAAAATATTTTACTCTAATATTTACTAACTTACTTTCACAAATTGTTAAAGTCACGATAATCATTTCTAATTTAATTCTCCTCGGGTTCTT
This sequence comes from Clarkia xantiana subsp. parviflora, assembly GCA_036873135.1. Lineage (NCBI taxonomy): Eukaryota > Viridiplantae > Streptophyta > Magnoliopsida > Myrtales > Onagraceae > Clarkia > Clarkia xantiana. The sequence goes on along the minus strand of JAPTYO010000010.1, from coordinate 12,191,801 downwards.
ACAAAGGAGAAACGAAAGAGATTATCGGTCGTTTGGGAATCAACCTCCCCCAGTTGTTGCTTGAGCCTTGCTCTTCAAATTAGATGTTGAGCGCATTCAACCAATCAAGTGAAGGTAAATTAAATGGCATGCAGACAAACACGTCCCCACTTGCTAGTAACTATAGTAAAATAACCCATGTCGTAATGCATTACGTAGTAATTCTAACACTTTGTTATTGAATTTTTTTCTTAATTGGTCATTGATAGTCATCAAATACGTAAATGTTTGCTAATGTAATATATTACGTATGTAACTATCAGAACACTTTGAAAAAGAGGCGAATTGATATGATATGATATGCTAACTGAGAATGCTGCACGTATGCAGAAATTTATTCATGCAAGTCACCTCAACTCGCCACATTTCAAAAGAGCGGCGAACTGATGTGGCGAACTCGCCGCTCTTTCATAGTGTCTCGATAGTTATATGTGTAATTATGTTACAATTGATAATATTTTCGTATTTGACAATGGTCAAATGGCTACTCGAGGAAAAAAATGATTTGTTATTTTAGGGAGGTTTCAAGTTTGAGTTCGTTTACCAAAAATAAGTTTGAGTTCTGAAATGAAATTTTATTCACGGTTAAAATTTTATTTTTGACAGACTGAAATTTTATTTTAAAAGCTGATATCTAAAACATTATGTGAGAAGTCAAAAAAAAAAAAACAATAAACTAAACATGGTAAAATAATATAGCGGTTCAGCGTTTTGCTCTTAACAAAAATTTCAAATTCAAGTCTTGAAAATATAAATAGTTTTGGCATATACTTTTCTCATTAATCGTGTAAGTGTAAAGCAAGTTTCTAATATAAGCTTTAGAACAAACAAAAGAAAAACTTGCAAGAATAACCTTCTTGGAGTTGGAGTTTCCATCAATTTCCATGTAGTCTCACTCAAATCAGAAAGGGAATAACCTTTTTTATTTACTCACAATTTAACAAAATAGTTTTATTTTACATAAAATTCTAAAATGTTGAATTTTTTTATTCATTTGTTTTCTAATGGGTAAATAAAGTTTAAAACATTTTGCCACTTTGGAAGATACGAAATATAAAAAAGCTCCAAATATCTTAAAATTATATATACTGAATTTAAAGATCTTTCTTTTAAAATAAAATGTTTAGAAAAAGAAGGGTCGCTTGTCTTGTATTGATCTTATCTTAAACAGAAAATGTGATTTATAAATTAATAAAAAGAATTCGTTACGGGAAAATATATGAAAATATAATACAAAAAATTACTCATTTGTTACGATTGTTAAAGTTGTTGGTAAATAAAATATTGGAATGATTCTTTTCTAGCATAGCTCGGCGCTGTACGAGTGTAAAATATAAGAAGTTATATTATAGTTTGCATTAACAAGTTAACGGAATTAATTTTTAATATAACATTTTAAAATTAAATAAATTCAAAAGTAACAATAGAAAAAAAATATTACAAAAAATAACACAGCACACAGGTTGAACCTGCGTGGGACTTGTAGGGCCGGTCACATCACCGCTGGTGATGGACATGAACGGCATGTGGCCTATTATTTATATATTAAAAAAAAAAATTTGATCAAACCTCTACGGCTATAGTCTACACACTACACCCCCATCCCACGTGACATTCCTTCCAAACTTCGTATTTATGATATTACAATTTACAATATTTGTTTGTATTTATGATATTACAATTTACAATATTTGTTTATGTTAAAAGTCAATTTGCTAATAAGTCAAATACATTGTTTACTAAAGTTTGATAATGGTTAAAGAGAGTCTTTTGGTACAATACTAACTTAAGTTTTGGGTAAAAAAAAAAGTTTACCTATAGTTTTCTTTAAAATAATTTGCTAATTTAAGTTTATTTTAGGGTTAAATGATTTTTGGTGTCACATGTTTAACCATTGTTGATTTTTGGTGCCATAATTTTTTTTTGTAGCCTTTTGATGTCATATGTTCGGGAGGTTGTATGTTTTTGGTGTTTTCGTTATTCAATAGTTAGTTTGACCGTTAAATACTTTTTATTTTGTTCAATTTAGCCCTCGAATTTATATTCCTAAAATTAATATTTACAATTTAGTCCCTATAGTTTACACCACCCACCACCACCTAGGCCGTCGACCACGAAATAGACCGGCCACCACCAATTTGTGGTGGCTACTTTCCTAATCGGGGCCGACGACCCCAATTGGTGGTGGCCAGCCCTGATTGGAGTGGCCACCACCAATTGGGGACGGCCACCACCAATTGGGGTGGTGGCCGGTCCGTTTCGTGGCCGCCGACTCCGATTCGTGGTGGTCGGCGACCTAGGTGATGGTGGGTGGTGGCCGGCGGCCTTAAGCGGTGATTGGTGTAAACCATATGGACTAAATTGTAAATATTGATTTACATGAATATAAATTTGAGGACTAAATTGAACAAAATAGAATTATTTAACGGTCAAACTAACTGTTTACTAACAGAAACATAAAAAACATACAACCTCCCAAATATATGACACCAAAAGCCTATAAAAAAAACTTATGGCACCAAAAGCTAACAGTGGTTAAACATTTGGCACCAAAAGAGTATTTAACCTTTTATTTTATGACAAACAATTAGTTTTGTCAAATATTCATTTCAATACAAACTGAATTAGCGACGTTTGTATTTGATTAAAAAAATTGAGAAAGTTACATAAAACGACTCTTAGATATAATTATTTTTTTAAAATCATATGCTTGCAATGCGATTATTTTTGTTTTGATTACACGAAATATATGACAAAGTTAGCCGTTTATCCACAAAATAAACATAAGCTACTAAATTATCTAAAAAAAACTAAATATTATTTTATATAAATCGAAACTTCAAAACTTGAGCTAGTATTGTACCAAAAAAAAAAAAAAAAAACTCTGGTTAGCAATTTATCCAACAAATCATACTTTGGGTAACAATTTATCTGACTACGCAATTAACAATTTGGTAATTAACTTTAATTTAGAACAATATTGTAATATCACATAATACAGTTTGTGAGAAAAAAAAAATGCTCAATACATATATATATATATATATGAAAAACAAACAGTTAAACTTATAAAAGAGAAAAAGGAATGTCACGTAGGTGTATTGTAGAATGTAGATAGTGGTGGTTTTATAAATACAAAGTTTGGAAGGAATGTCACGTGGGGAGGGGGTGTAATGTGTAGACTGTAACCGTAGAGGTTGATCAAACTTTTTTTTTTAATATATAAATAATAGGCCACATCCCGTTCATGTCCATCACCGGCGGTGATGTGACCGGACCTACAAGTCCCACGCAGGTTCAACCTGTGTGCTGTGTTAGTTTTTGTAATATTGTTTTTTCTACTGTTATTTTTTTATTTATTTAATTTTAAAATGTTATATTAAAAATTAATTCCAAGTTAACGTTAGAGTAGTTTGACAAGACGTTTGTTCATATAAGAATGTATAAAGGAATACTTTTGATTGTAGTCTAATTACCGATTCAATATTTTGATCACGGGATACTTAAAAAAAAATTTGCATAGAAAAACTACGATATTTTTTTACTGCAAAAATGATGATGATTGAAAAATTTAATAAGTCAAGTTATATTCTAAGTTACAATGCATTACATGATTTGACAATAAAAAAATAGTTTTTATAATTAATTAATTTTATTTATTAAAAATGATTCATTATAGTATTAATAATATTTGAAGATATATCTATTTATATGAAAGTGATCTAACAAATATTCAGAAGTTATTAATCTATTATATTTAGCCGTTTGTTCTCGACGTAACTCATAATTGAAAATAATATTTTCACATCTCACTGTCCATACTAAGAGGTCAAAATTAGATCTAGAAGTAAATAAACTTGATGAATGTGATATGTTTTATAGTTTCATTTCAACAAATTTCACCAAGATTTTCTCTAACTTATTTACTCTGGCGCAAGTATTTATTATTTGATTTCATTTAAAAATAATAAATATTTACATAGTTAATCGCTATTGGATAAAAGAATGAGAAAAATAAAAGAAAGCTTAGTGTATTTTTCTATTAATGCATCTATAATTTGATGGATTAATAATGGACTTTTTGATATTTGATGGAAAAAAATAGTTAAAGGGTGGAAAGAAAAATAAAAACCCCAAGCTTGGGTTATTTTTAAGAATGGAGGTAGGTCTGCATTCGGCAATGGTTTATGCATACAAAATATGAATTTAAAATTATAAATAAAATGTTTGGTTACAAATAATAAGTTTTGAAATACAATTTATGTTTGCATCCTTATAATTTAAAGGTTAAGAAATCAACTTAAATTATAATCAACTTAACTATTAGAGTTCAATCTTATTAGTAATTTTGGAATTATCAGGATGTTATTTACACGATTGCTTAAACACTTTAGTTAAGAATGCAATTTAACAATTTCCCTTATTTGGAAAAAAAACAAACAAATAATAATTTCCCTTAAAATGGAAAGGCGCGTAATTGAGTAAACATAATGTAAGTTGTGCACTTGATAATTGGATATACTTTTATTATTAATTAATTAAGATAAAAAATATATAGTTAATATTAAATAAATAGGATTTAATTTAGTATATCTCTAATTAGCTGTAGTAGTATGAATAAAAAAGAGTTGTTTTCATCACAATACTCAATATTAGAAAAATAATATAATGTTAACGTAAATAATAGTAAAATAATATATAATACTGTAATTAGAAAAACATAGGTACCAAAGTTAAATCATATTCTTTAATAATAATTTATTTTGTTCTTGATCTATTTAAGTAGCAACGGATTATATTTATTTATGATGGAAAATACAATTATATTTATTTATTATACAGATATACATGGGAGAAATCAAAACCCCACATTGAACGACTTTTTCAATCCTAAACCAAAAATACGGAAACGTGACTCATGATACAGTGTGCCGCCAAAGAGGCAAAATCTTGTTTCTCCTCTTTCTGTTTTTCTGTTTTTTTTTTATTTTATTTTATTTTATTTTATTTTTAAATATAATTAAAGTTTTTATTATTATCTTTTTATTATAGATATTTATTTATTTACCTTATTATTATTATACTGTGTTTATTAATTTATCTTTAATAATACTTTTTTTTTTTTGATATATTTACATTGCTTTCGCAAGTTCGGACCGGGAGCGTTAAGGTTAAAGTCCTCCCCAAGGCGGCGTCTCCGGCGGGTTTCGACCTCGGGTCGCCCACGGGGAACACAACTCGCTTTACCAGTTGGTCCAACCAACCTTGGGTATCTTTAATAATACTTCTAACTATGTAATTTCAAGAGGAGGAAAAGGATAATATAATACATTAAAATAAAGAATGAGTTATAGTGTAGTGCGACCCGACAGTCCATCCAATTATATAATGCTTAAGCACCAAATAGTAAATATAATAATACAAATTGCACTTTCTAATTATTTTTTTGGAAAAAAAGGAAGGAGTTATAGTGTAATGTCCGACATCATTCCGCTATATAATGCTCAAGTTTTTCGGTTTATGATGTGAGTTTTACTTCGATTAGACCGTGAATCAAACATGATATGATATTTTAATCAGGTCACTGAAAGGTGATGCCTCTGACGAATTTTGAACCTTGGACTTCATAGAAAAAAAATACAAGAAAGTAAGTACTCTTAATTATTTGACAACCACTGATAATTCCTATTTTTTCATGCAAAAATACTAATATGCATAATTTTATGATAAATAAAATAAAAAAATGATAAAAAATAATGAAAATTAACTAATTATCTCATTTTTCAATTTTATTTCATTTTTAATTTTCGCACCTTAATTAAATTAAGGTTTTTAAAAGTAAAAAAAAAAAAAAAAAAACCCCACGTTTAAGTTTTATATTTTCATATTCTGCATATATAATAATAATAATATATTATATTATTATAAAACGGGTCTTGGAGTTGGACCCGCATTTTTGGGGAGAAGCCCTTACGCTTACGAAGATATTGGAACGCGTCGGTGGGCTGGTACGAGGGATTCTCACTAGTGGCCAAGCCAATTTGTTGCAGTGCTCTGTATATATACGCTTCATTTGCGTTCTGCAATTTCATATCTATCTCTCTTCATCATCTATTCTATCTACATCCATATTCATTTCATCTCTATCCTTTTATTATAAGCATACACTCTTTGCTGTTCGTTTCCGTATTTTCTGGTCATATCAGAGACCAATATCAAATTTTTCCCAGTTTCCGTTTTGTTTTCTTGAAGTTGAAGATGGGTATTCAAGATTCTGTCGTGGGTTTCGTTGGATTGGATGCACTGAGCATCGACATGGCGGCTTCGCTCCTTCGTTCTGGTTTCAAAGTTCAAGCCTTTGAGGTCTCTCTCTCCTCTTTCTCTCTCTATATATATATATATCTCATTTCTTCAGTCTATGCACGTTGTGATGAAATTATCAAGATGTATAATATTGTATATAATATATATAATATGACGTAGCTATTCAGCAGCACCTATTGGATTTTCTAGGTTTCAAAACACGACAGCTCTATGAATGGAATAAGTATGCTATGAGAGCACTTTCAATGGGCAAATTTTTTAAGACATTTGCTTAGTTGGATGTGAGATGTTAAGACAAATATTGTCTATCCCACTAATTGTCCATGTACTTTCTTATTCTCTTGCCTCTAACTTGTCCATGGACATTTTGTACATATTCATATTTTGTTATAGCTTTTTAATCTCTCCATATAATGTCTAATATTATATTATATAATAATCAAAATTGAGACAAAAATTGTCTTTGCCATTGTAAGAGGTAAATACATTTCAAATTAAATTAATATTTTTTTAACAATTGATGATGTGGATGTGAGGTGGCTCAAAATGGCAACCAAAATGGCTTTGCCCATTGGAAGTGCTCTGAAGTAAAAGCTATTCTACTCATGAAATAAGTATGCTATCATGTGTTGTCCAATTTTTAGGCCTTTAAAACAACTCAGAGAAATAATTGATTAGTCTATTCTAAAATCTTAATGTGTTATTAATTGTCTAAACAACCGAAAAATGTAGCCATGTAGGCTTTTGATACAATTATGTGAAATCAACTGTTCTAAAATATTATATTTTTATAAAGACCCAAAAATTGTTTGGTATAAGGTGCTTAATCTCTAAAAATTTGCATGGGAAAATGGGATTTTGATACAAGAAAGTTGTGTAATTTGTAATCTAGTTATAGATTGTGCTGAGGTTTCATAAGGGCCCAGCACTTATGTTCTTGGGACCCCTGAGAACACAGCATATTACTTCTACGGTTCTACCACACTGCAGGCTAAAACAAAACCACAACAATTTAGTGCCTTTTGCCAAACAAAGTGGACCTACATATATGGCCTCCTCAGCCAGGTCACTATCATTGAAGCAAAATGAAAAACATTTACTTTTCTTCCATTTTTGTTTTTCATTATTATTCAGTTCTTGATTGATGATATGATTGTTCTGCTGTCCCGATTCCCGACCGATTTTACCTATGAAGTAAACAACATCCTTTTTGGATGATTTAACTATGGTTACAGGACTTTAGGCCAAAAGCAAAACTAGATGTTCAATTATCTTTTTGTAAAAACTGTTAAGAGGTAGATGTCGAATTGAGAAAACGAGACATAATTGCACGGAATCATCGTTAAATGCTTCTTAAATTGGTAGATGATGATGAAATGTTGAAGAACAGAAATTTCTTAGGTTGGTTTGTTAATTTTTTCAAGAATTTTCAGTTTTCAGCTTCTTGATGATTATATCTGTCAAAATAGTTGTAATTACGATACGATGATTCGGTTAATGCAAAGCTCAAATGTAGCTTAGAATCTTAATATCTAATAATCATTTGCAGATTGATGGGGCTGTGATGGAACAATTTGTAAAGCTAGGAGGACATCAGTGTGGTAGTCCTCTAGAGGCTGGAAAAGGTTACTCTTTTACACAATAAGACACAAATTTCGATGCATTTTTCAGTTCTTATATCGACTTTGATACCATTTCGCTTATTTGATTCATCCATTGCAGGTGTCGAAGCTTTGATTGTGTTCATATCTCATGCTGATCAGATTAACGACGTATTTTTCGGTTCTGAGGGTGTTTGTATAGGTATTATCAATTTTTTACCACAAAAAAATGTTTTTTTTTTTGGCTGTTCTTTTGAACCTTACCAATGAATTTTTGGGTTTTTGTATATCCAGGGTTGCCTGAACATGCTGTTGTGATTCTTCAGTCTACCATATTGTCATCACACATTCAGAAGCTCGAAAAGACACTTACAGGCACTTTCCCAATCCGAATTCTATATTTTGAACAATTTTTACAATAATATGAGTACTTAGATTTTGCATTAATATGAACTAACGCTGCATAAATTTGCTATGATGAGTACTATAATTTTCTGAAGCCGGGCTCTTCATTGAATATGTTGCAGATGGTAAAGCGTCCTTTGTGATCGATGCATACGTCTCTAAAGGGACAGAGCAACTAGATGGGAAGCTACTGGTAAATACCGTTGCGAGGCTCAGTTCTTCATTGTGCATCCTTTCCTTTTTTGGATCGTTTTGGTAAATTCCGTTCTTCATTTTTATCAGATATCGTCATCGGGAAGGTCTGAGTCGATCTTCAGGGCTCGACCTATTCTCTCTGGTTAGTCTCTTGCTAGTATCTTGAAATTCACATATTTTTGAAATATGTATTGATTTATTGAACCTTTTACTGTGGGAGCAGCAATATCAGATAAACTGTACTTTTTTGAGGGAGGAATTGGAGCTGCCAGGTTTGTTTGATGATAATTTTTTAAAAAAAAAAATTAAAAGAAAAATTGATCTTTTTAGTATTGAAGATATTGATATCATTGTTTGATTGTTGCAGTGAGGTCAAGCAGGTTAATGATATGCTTGAAGCTATAAATTTGGTTGCTTCAGTGGAAGCGATTTCTCTGGGCTGTAAAGCCGGGGTTCATCCTTGGATCATCTACGACATTATATCGAATGCAGCTGGAAATTCATGGTAACAACATATTAAGTTTTTTGGCTATTCCATATAGAAATAAGATTTTATTAAAAAAAAAATTGATGATATTTGCATATGGTAATGCAGGGTTTTCAAGAACTACATCCCACATATGTTGAGAGGAGAACACACTAAACAGAACTTCCTTGACCCATTCATTCAAAGTCTGGTAAATTTCAAACTTGACCTTTTTTTATTTTTTATTTTTAAATTTCATGATCTGATATTTGATTCCGTGATTCGATTGCAGAAAATGGTTGTAGATGAGGCAAAAAGCCATACTTTTCCTGTTCCGCTTCTATCGGTTGCTCATCAACAACTCATGCTTGGTAACTGCATAATTTCAGTACAATTTCTTCACTAAAACAGAAAGAGCGCAGTAAATTTTCCGAGTCGATTTACTCATCTGTTAAAAAAACCGTTTTTTTGCAGCGGCTTCGCATGGTAACGGTGCTGATGTGGACACAACCCTTGTCAAGATATGGGAAAAAGTATTTGGAGTGGATATCGAAGCTGCAGCTAATGCAGAACCATACCATCCCGAAGAACTTGCGCAGCAAGTAATAGCTGGATCTACTCCAGTTAAACGCATCGGGTTCATTGGCCTTGGTGCAATGGGATTCGGCATGGCCACTAACTTGGTCAAGTCCGGTTTTCTCGTATCTGGATTCGATGTAATCTCTTAAAACCATCCATTATTACCTCCTCATTACACATGAGTGTTTAGATGCATACTTGTATAAAATGATCAGTTACTAATGCAAAATTGTGCTACCTTGCAGGTTTATAAACCGACTCTTGCTCGGTTTTCCGATGCCGGTGGCTTTGTTGGACACACCCCTGCAGAAGTCTCAAAGGGTAAATATGAATCCAGCTCTTCAGAAACTTAAATGTGCAAACTTTAGTGTCAATGTTCTTAAAAAACTCACATTTGCTGCAATGTTCATAAAAAACTCACATTTGCTGCAATGTTCATAAAAAAACTCACATTTGCTGCAATGTTCATAAAAAACTCACATTTGCTGCAATGTTCATAAAAAACTCACATTTGCTGCAATGTTCATAAAAACTCACATTTGCTGCAATGTTCAATTTCAGATGCCGATGTAATTATCATTATGGTCACGAACGAGGCTCAAGCAGAAAGCGTTCTTTACGGTGAATCCGGTGCAGTTTCGGGTATGTTTCAATTTTTCTTTTCCACATTCTTAATATTCTTCATTTCTAGTCCAACTGATGTTTTTTGGATTCAGAACTTCCGCACGGTGCATCTATCGTTCTTTCATCGACCGTATCTCCATTATTCGTGGCTCAGCTAGAGAAGCGATTACAGAGTACGTTCCACATTTATCGTATAATAATATGTCACTAACAAAATCAAATATGATTCTTGAAAAATCTGATTTTTCACTAGCAAAATCAAATATGATTCTTGAAAAATCTAATTTTTTTGGTATGCAACAGGTGAAGGCAAGGATTTGAAATTAGTCGATGCACCAGTTTCCGGGGGCGTCAAGAGAGCTGCCGAGGGAACACTTACGGTGCGTATTTCTCTACACCTTAAACAGAATAAACATTTGTCGATTAAATTCCAAGATTTACATTCATAATTTTGATTCAGATAATGGCTGCTGGTACCGATGAATCGCTCTACAGCACCGGGAAGGTTCTATCCGGTAAAAACCTTCGTTAAAGTTTTGATTATACATTCGAGCGATTTATTCATCTTTACTGAGACTCTGTGATGTATTGATCATCTGCAGCTATGAGTGAGAAGCTTTACATTATCAGAGGAAGTTGTGCTGCTGGAAGGTAAGTTCTTGCTCGACTTAATCAACTGTCTCGGACAAACTAATAATTTTTCAAGATCGGATTTTTAACATTTTTTTGCGCCGATTTTTCACCCCAGTGGCGTAAAAATGGTTAATCAGCTTCTTGCTGGTGTCCACATTGCATCGGCTGCTGAAGCAATGGCGTTCGGGGCTCGATTGGGACTCAACACAAGGTTGTTGTTCGATGTTATCTCTAATAGTGGTGGAGGATCATGGTATGTTTCTGACTCGATCTATTGAATCATAAATTTTGCATCATCAACTCGAATTTGATTTGATTTGAATTGAATATTTATATATATATATATATATATATATATATTATAAAAATCGAACCCGAATTGAATAAATTTTCTTTAAAAAAAAGCTCCTTAAAAAATGAACCTGGTTACTTTATGGTTAAGTGAATATATTTTTTATTTTCGGATTACCGATTTGAACGCGGTTGATGAAGTGTTCTACAAAATATGGTTGCTTGGAATATTTGGTCCAAAGATTCTCTGTGGACTCGAACTCTCTAGTATCGCTAAAGAGAAAATATTGGCAACAGTCAAGATAGTGAGATTGGTGAGGGAGCGACAATGTCGGGATTGGAGGAGCAGATGAAGAATTTGGAGCAGAAGCTAGAGACGTTCATGGTAGAGACTCGACAGCAGCTCGAAGCTCAGAATCGCGAGTTGGAGAGAAGTTACGAGTCGATTGCGGAGGTCAACCGTGAGCATGCGACCAAGTTCGATCAGATCGTTGAGATGTTGCAGAGTCTGGGAGCAAAGAAGAAGGATTCAGATTCTGGAGGAGCTTCCGTTTCTGGCAGTGTGAAAGGGAAAGGTATATCGCTGACGACGCCTGAAGAAGATGGCGGAGGAGGCGATGAGGTTGCATCTGATACATGGAGATTAAGGTACGACGATCAAATACCTGATCATGGAGTTTATGGTCTGAGGGATTTTGCCCTAGATTGGAGGATGTAAGCAATGGCTTGGCGATCGCTGAAGGACTGAAGAGATTACAGCAGCAAGAAGAATAAGTTGGCTGTTGAAGATTTGCAGGAGACTTTTATGAGTTTTTGTGGCCCAGTAGGAAGCTAATGACCAAATTTGCAGTTGCTTATTAGAATCAGGGAGTTGTTCTTGTTAGAGCCATATAGATACATCGATTTCCCGAGGAAATTGAAAACTTAAGATAGCATTGAGTGTCAATGTTGCATTTTGAATTCATGTGCTACCATTTTTCTTCTGCATTGTTCCATTGCTATAATGCTATGATTCTAGAAGCAATCCAGTGGTCTAACTAAGTGATCTCCATTTTTGCAGGATGTTTGCGAATCGTGTTCCACATATGCTGGACAACGACTACACACCGTATTCTGCTCTTGATATTTTTGTTAAGGATCTGGTAAGGTTTTATACTTCTTTCGCTTTCGTATTGTTTGTGAATTGTAAAAATTCAAACAATCCTTATTTAGGTTCATATGATCTACAGGGCATTGTGTCTCGAGAATGCTCATCCCACAAGCTTCCTCTTCATGTTGCAACTGTTGCTCACCAGATGTTCCTTGCAGGTAATCAAGATGACCCATCTTCATCTTAGATAAATCCCTTTTTTTTTTTTTTTAGTTATTGTATCTTTGCAATTGCAATTTAGAAAATGGAAGGTGAACCGAATTTCCTAGTGTAAACTGTTCTGTTGTATTTACATGCATGCTCTTTTATTTGGGTTAGTGTTTGAGTCTGAATTGTATGCTCACTTGCTTGTGTTAATTGGAAGCAGGCTCTGCAGCTGGCTGGGGTCGGCAGGATGATGCGGGTGTTGTCAAGGTACAAAAAAGATGTCAATGTCTTTGTCTCTACTATAAGAAAAATGATCCGCCAATTGTAGATTTAAGTCGTAAGGCTGACATTCCAAACTGTTGGGTATATAATGCAGAAACTCTCTTTACTGTAAGGAGATTAATTATTGTTTATAACAGTTAGGATTTGACGACTAGAAATCTAGCAGCAGTGACCTCTTTACATGTATTTATGTTTTTTCTTTTTCTTGTCTTGACACCAGTTTCTTTTATGTAATTTCAGGTTTATGAAACACTCACAGGTGTCAAAGTAGAGGGAAAGATTCCAGTGCTAAAAAAAGACACCATCTTGCAGTCTCTTCCTTCTGAGTGGCCAGTTGATCCCATTGATGATATACGTAAACTAAACCAGAACAGCTCGAAGACTTTGGTTGTTTTAGATGATGATCCCACTGGAACCCAAACTGTGCATGACATAGAGGTTTTGACAGAATGGTAATCATCTTAATGATTCTTGATATTTTCTTGACTGTCTATTTTCTAATTGGAGATGGGTCTACTTGTGTTCATGGTCATTTTTTGGCTATTCGGTTTCTGTAATAGACCCCTCAAAGTGACTCTTCTCCCTTTTGTAGGACGATAGACTCACTCGTGAATCAGTTCAAGAAAAGACCGACATGCTTTTTCATTTTAACTAATTCCAGGGCTCTAAGCTCTGACAAGGTAAGAATTTTTTTATGTTTCTTATTTGTATCAAAATAAAGCTGATTCTTCATGGCATTGTCATCTGAGCAAGAATGATTGGATGAGCTGCAGGCCATTGAATTGACAAAGGAAATATGCAGCAACATACACTTAGCAGCATCATTGGTAGAAAAGATGGACTATACCGTGGTTCTTAGAGGTGATTCGACCTTAAGAGGCCATTTTCCAGAGGTAAGGAAGAACTTTACATAAAAATGTCTCTCACACAGTGAGTGAATCTATAGTCTTTGTAGTTGAGGATAATGAATCCAACTTCTGCCTCTACTCCAGGAAGCTGATGCTGCTGTTTCTGTACTCGGTGAGATGGACGCATGGATCATTTGTCCCTTTTTCCTTCAAGGAGGTCGATTTACCATCGATGATGTTCATTACGTAGCTGAGGGAGATAAGTGAGTTTCTCCTCCTTTGCATATAATAAGGAATCATGACTTGGTTGGGTTTTGATAAAGTATTCTACCTTGATTCTTTTAGCCTTGTTCCTGCTGGACAAACCGAGTTTGCTAAAGATGCAGCATTCGGTTTCAAATCTTCGAATCTGCGTGAGGTGTGTCTTCTTGTTAAACTTGATATGCAATTCATTCACTTAAATGACCAATATATCCGGGTTCACTGCTTATACATTCTTTCCCATCTCTTAGTGGGTGGAAGAAAAAACAGGAGGCCGAGTTCCAGCAAGTAGCGTTGCATCTATCTCAATTCAACTGCTACGAAAAGGAGGGCCTGATGCTGTTTGCGATTATCTTTGTAGCTTAAAAAAGGTAAGATAACACGCACGACCAACAATATCACTTCTAATTTCATTAATGTGAAATTAGGCAGTCCTCTCTGGTATGTTCTCATAGCGGTAATTTGAAATGAATAGGATTCGACATGTATAGTCAATGCAGCTAGTGAAAGAGACATGGCTGTTTTTGCAGCTGGAATGATAAAGGTACTTTTTTTTTGTTTGCTGTTTCTAACTATTTTTTTTCTTTCCGACTTGTTTAGTAAAGCTAGTTCTGCCTTGTAATTCTTTTCTTTGAACAGGCCGAATTGAAGGGAAAGAATTTCTTATGCCGAACTGCTGCTAGCTTTGTCTCTGCTCGGGTTGGAATCATCCCAATAGCTCCAATTTTACCAAAGGATGTAGGAATAGAGAAAGCAAGCACTGGTGGACTCATAGTCGTGGGTTCATATGTTCCCAAAACCACGAAACAAGTTCAAGAGCTTAAATCACAATGTGGACACTTCTTGAAGTGTGTTGAGGTTTCGGTTGCTAAAGTCGCCATGTCTTCAAAAGAAGAAAGGGAGGAAGAGATTGAGAAAACAGTACAACTTGTGGACATATATCTGAGGACTCAAAAGGACACTTTAGTGATGACAAGTCGGGAGCTTATCACCGGGAAAAGTGCTTCTGAGAGTTTGGATATCAACTTCAGAGTCAGCTCTGCACTCGTTGAAATTGTCAGGAGAATTACAACAAAACCTCGTTACATTTTGGCAAAGGGCGGTATTACTTCATCGGATCTCGCAACAAAAGCACTCGAAGCCAAGTGTGCAAAAATTGTTGGGCAGGCGTTAGCCGGTGTACCGTTGTGGCAGTTAGGTCCTGAAAGCAGACACCCTGGAGTTCCTTACATCGTTTTTCCCGGTAAGAATCTATTTCTTCTAGGGTCAAGAACCTATAAACTGTCTGAAGTTTGCCCTATGTGAGATTTTGGTGTCTGAAGTTTAAATTGTTGATATCGACTGTATGAAGTTTCAACTTTGTTGAAATTTGGTGTATCTGTCCAGAGATAATGTAAGACACCAAAATCTCGCATGGAGCAAACCTCAGACACTTCCTTTTCAGTCATTTTGTGGGCATGAAACTCATACTTTCTACTACTACCCGTAGGTAATGTCGGCAGTAATTCAGCAGTAGCTGACGTAGTGAAGTCATGGGCCCTTCCGTCCAAGGTTCCATCAACAAAAGACCTTCTTCTGGTAAGAAAACCGAAACTCAGAAGAGAAGAGATCACGAATATCACTTTCATTATCGTCTCTGATTCTTTTTTGTGCATTTAGAATGCTGAAAGAGGTGGATATGCGATTGGGGCCTTCAACGTGTACAATTTGGAAGGAGTCGAGGCAGTTGTTGCTGCTGCTGAGGAAGAACGAAGCCCTGCCATTCTACAGGTTTGAGACATAAACTATAGAAGTAGTTTATTTCACAGATTAGACAACTTTCTATTCAGAACATCTGAAGTCATCACATAATCGAATTATGTGTAAAAAAAAAGGTTAATAGGTCTTTTAGTCGAACATCTTTGACAACTTTTGCGTTTTGGTCGAACATTTTTTTTTACCTAGTTTTGGTACAATATGTTTGACAACTTTTGGCATTTGGTCTATCCGTTAGTTGACCGTCAGTTTGACTATTAAATAGTCACGTGACTTGCACATGCCTAGCCCCAAATTTCATTTTGTTCAGTTTAGTCCTCAAATTTATTGTTCTAACTTTTTATTTTTACAATTTTGCCCTTAAACATTATCATGCGCAACCTAGGACTAAACTGTTAAGCACAATTGTTTATTGTTCAATCTTTTCTCTGCAGATCCATCCTGCTGCATTTAAGCAAGGAGGACCTCCTTTTGTTTCTTGTTGCATTTCTGCTGCCGAACGAGCCAGTGTAAGTATTAGTCTATCTCTACTTTTTTGGATTACCCACAAGCTAAGACAAACTTATGGAACTCAATATCATCTTGTGATGGCAGGTACCGATCACCGTGCATTTCGACCATGGAGCTTCAAAGCAAGAACTTTTAGAAGCATTTGACTTGGTAACTTACCTTACAAGCTGCAACATCTGAAAACAATATTCTGCTAAGAGGGTTGGTTCAGAGCTCATGTAAATTCAAATTTTTTTTTTCCAGGGTTTTCACTCGGTTATGGCCGATGGTTCGCACCTATCTTATGAAGACAACATCTCCTACACAAAATTCATCTCGAGATTAGCTCACTCAAAGGACATGATGGTTGAAGCCGAATTGGGGAGGTTATCTGGAACCGAGGACGACCTCACTGTGGAAGATTATGAAGCAAAACTAACCGATATTAATCAGGTCATCTTCTATATAGTGGATCGATTCCAAATTCATTAATACATTTATACTCCTATACCAACAAAATATCCTTTACTAATCTGCAGGCCGAGGAGTTCATTGATCGAACTGGCATAGACGCTCTTGCAGTATGCATCGGAAATGTCCATGGAAAGTACCCTGCAAGTGGCCCGAATCTCAGGCTCGATTTACTCAAGGTATAGTACATCTTAAAACCCCAAAAGGCCAAAACCCACATGATACTGTGAATATGAAGATTCTGACATCAAAATTCCGACTTTTAGAATCTGCATGATTTGGCTTCGAAAAAGGGAGTATTTTTGGTTCTTCATGGCGCTTCGGGTGTACCCAGCGAACTTGTACAGGTACGTGCCCGATAAAACTCCATAGAACCATATCTGTTTTCTTCTTCAACCTAAAATTTGCTGAAAATACAGAGCTTAAATGAAATCTGAACCGAAATCTTGCATTTTTTTTCCTCAACAGGGTTGTATAGAGAGGGGTGTAACAAAGTTCAACGTGAACACCGAGGTCCGAAAGGCGTACATGGATTGCTTGAACAAGCCGAAGAAAGACATCGTACAAGTCATGGAATTTGCAAAAGAAGCCATGAAAGTAGTGGTTGCTCAGAAAATGCAGCTGTTTGGTTCATCAGGAAAAGCTTGATGCTTTGAGTTGTAGTTTTTGCCTAATAAAATAAAGAAGGTGATGATTTAGGGTTTGCAGATTCCATTATATTGTATTGGGTTAAACAAGTTAGTGGAGATTCAAAATAAAAGGTGGGTGAGATGTTGCTGTATATATATATATTTTTTTAAGGGTTAATAACTAAAAAACTGTCCAATGTTTACTCTATGTTAAAATTAGGTGTCTGAAGTTTAAAATGTTAAAATGGACTGTCCCAAGTTTCATTTTTGTTGAAATTTGGTATCTCGGTGTGATTACTTTAGAGAAGTCAATTCCGACGAAACCGTCTGTCAAATTCGAGCTCTCATACACACTCCATTCTCGTCATCTTGCCGGGACCGTCACCTTAAAAGTTGGTCACATCCGGGCAAGTAAATCTCGCTCTATTTTCCTTGGAAAATGGCTCCACACCACTCTTTTAGAAACTTTTTTTTTTATGTTCAATTTTTAAGTGAAATTAGACGATTTTGTGAAAAGTAAATAGTGATGGATTATGAGTGGGTTGGTGGGTTGATGAAAATGATTGAATGGAGATGAAAAGACGCACAGAGACACCAAATTTCAACAAAAATGAAACTTGGGACAGTCGATTTTAACATTTCAAACTTCAGACATCTAATTTTAACATAGTGTAAACCTTGGACAGTTTTTTAGTTATTAACCCTTTTTTTAATCGAATATTGTTTTGGCAGTGCAATTAGCCACTGCAGAGAGTTAATTAATATGCACCAATTTATTCGTTTATGTTGCTAATTGCATCAATAGCAATAGTTTTTATACCTCAACATTTCCTTTTAATTTTTATACTTTGACATATATGCCTGATAAATAGGCTAAAACATTTTGAAGTCGACCAAGATAAACTTTATTTAAATTAAATTGGAGTATAATAATTTGGTGTCGTGAAGTTTTAAATATGCACGGAAACTCACGCACTCTATTAAACCTGGAAATTATTTTTACTTTTTTTTTTTATAGCAATTTCGAACTGGGAGTTAAAATTAAATTCATCCTAAAGTACTGGCGTCTATAGCAGAATTCGACCCCAGGTCGCCCCTATGAACGCAACTCGTTTTACCAGTTGGTTCAACCAACATTGGGTAACCTGTAAATTAACTTTATGGCTTCGATTTGATCCCAAGTCATACAAGATTAAATGCTAACTAGTAAAGTGTGGATTATAAATATTTTTTCATTTATAAAAGGGTTAAAGGTACTTTTCATACCACATGTTTGGCCGAATGTGGCTTTTAGTACCGGAAGTTTGGTTTTGTATAATTTTGGTACCAAACGTTTGAAAAAATGTGGCTTTTGGTACATCCGTTAGTTGGCCGTTAGTTTTTTCCGTTAAGTGACATGTGCAAGTCACGTGACCGACCCTAAACTTTCGATTTTGTTCAATTTAGTCCCTCAAATATATTTATAACTTTTAATTTGTTTAATTTAGTCCCAAAACTTCAAAATCAATTCCAATTGAATCATCGAACCCAATTGACCTAGCCGGATCTAGCCTAGGGCTAGGTCCGAACCTGGGTTGGGGTCACCGGGCCCAGCCGACCCTGACCCAGGGTCGGACCTAGCCCTAGGCTAGGTCCGGCTAGGTCAATTGAGTTCGATGATTCAATTGGAATTGATTTTGAAGTTTTTGGACTAAATTAAACAAATTAAAAGTTATAAATATATTTGAGGGACTAAATTGAACAAAATCGAAAGTTTAGGGTCGGTCACGTGACTTGCACATGTCACTTAACGGACTAACTGCCAACTAACGGAAGTACCAAAAACCACATTTTTTCAAACGTTTAGTACCAAAAGTATACAAAACCAAACATCCGGTACTAAAAGCCACATTCGGCCAAACATGTATGAAAAGTACCTTTAACCCTTTATAAAACTCTAATTAATGAATAAAGTGAGCAATTTAATAAAGGGTTAATACATAGTGTGATTACCTATGTTTGTCAATGTGACCGTTTGGTTCAAACGTGTGTGTTTTAGTTACTTACGTTTGTAAATGTGATCATTTGGTTACAATTAAATTAAATGTCCAAAATAGCCTTTATTCTTTCTTCTTCATGTTCTTCATTCAAGTCATGAAATTTTCTTAAAAAAAAATCGAACTTGCTTCGAATCCGAAGCATTACAACAGTCGATGGGTTTTAATTTCTACATGTGGCTGCTGTAGAGTCTGTTACCTTTGTCTTTGAACTCCTAAGACATGACGATGAAAATTGTTGTGTCATCATCGAAGACCTCTGTGGATTTTGCTAACTTAGTGAAGGCATCTCCAGATTTAGTTGATATGGTGCCTTCTTCTTCCCAGAGGTCTTCCCCATTACTAATTCTTGAACAAGAAAACACAAAGGCACACACAAAAAAACTTTGTGGCTAAATTTTTCCTAATCCAGTTCTTAAATTAACTCAAATCATATTAACTTCTAAACCCCAACCAAATCTTGGCAAAAGTAACGAAATTTGGATAAACCCATAGTCAAACCCCCTTAATAAGAACAAGAAACTGCACTCCACTTCAGAGAGATCGACGAATAACAACACAACTAGATCAGAACGCCTGATTCTTACGACAATAGAAATAAAATTCAATAACCAAATTAATTCCAGACTCAAGAGAGGAATTTTCCAATTGTTGGTCCCTCTTTAAACCAGATTTTTGTGCAAAATCTCTTCGGAAACTCCATTAGAACCTAGGAAGAGACAAATCATTGGCAACCTTTTTCTATTAACATACAGCATCTGTACATGTTGATTTCGAGCATGAATCGTAATAGAGTAACTAAAGTATTTTATGAAAAAGATTTGATTTTGATGAATAACATGATTAAAAATAAGATGAAGAATTTGAATTGATTAAAAATAAGGATAAATTTGTCATTTTCTAACAATTTAATAACATTTGATCAAACATAAGCGACTAAAAAAAACAAGTTTGAACCATATAATCACATTTCATAACGTATGTAACAAAAAATTCACGCTAAAAAACAAAAATAACCATTCGATCACATTAGTTAAACCTAAGTAACCAAATGATGTATTAACCCATTTAATAAATTATTACATGAGTTTTTTTTTTTTTATAATAATTACCCGAGACGGGAGTTCGAACTTAGAATCATCACTCAAATCAAATTTTATTGGAATATGAATACAGTTAACCAAATTGAGAAATATACAAATTAAACGCACGAAATAAAATATCAATGCTAGAAAGTGCTAAAAAAATGTAAAAAATCTTGTAAAATTTTCATAGAATGTGGAATGAGCCTACATCAAGCAGCAGCAATATATTTGTTTTTTTTATTTTCTCTTTCTTACTTTCTATTAAATTTTACATTTTACATTTTAAAGATTTATTCTATTTGATATTACAACCGAATTAACAAGTGTTTCGCAGCTTTTTGATTTGATCCTCTAGTGAAGTATTCTGCGTTAGAATCCGATCCGATTCTCTCTCTCGCAGTTCATTAATCAACACTCCATCAACCTCCACTGCTTCCCTCCGAGATAGATTCTTCAATGGCGGACAAGACCGGCGACGCCCAGCTCTTCGAGCTCGACAATGGAACCATGCAAACGAAGATCAGCAACCTCGGTTGCACAATCACCTCCTTGAGAGTTCCCGGAAAAGATGGTAATCGTGCATTAAATCATCGATCGATGCTTCTCGTTTTCGCCGCCCGGCCTGCTATTGTTTTTCTTGTACGGCGATCATGTCGATTGGTTCTGATCCGATCGATTTCTTCTTTTGCCAGGAAAATTGGCCGATGTTGTTCTGGGCTTCGATACTCTGGAACCATATCTGGTAAAATCTCACTTGCTAAATTCCAATTGTGCTGTTCTTTTACGCGAAACAATTGAAGATCTGTTTTTCGTGCATTTCATATGGTGTGGGAGAAACAAAGGAGTAATTAGATCATATTTAGTTCCTGGTTCTGTTAAACTGCAGTTGCCTGTAAATGCACACGAATTTAGTTTTGGGTTCGGGTTGGGTTTGCAGCTCGGTAGAGAAAATGAATCAGATTTCAAGAGAGAACCTTAATGAGATTTTAGCCTTTACATAGATCTCAATGTGTCTGGTCCGGAGAGAATGAATTCGGATCAGATCTTAATCTCGATGTGTCTGATCTAACAGCTGTCAATTCGTTTGCATTTTAGTCAAGCCCATTAGTTTGATCCGGAATGAATGAATCAGGATCATATTTTGTTGTTGCATAGATCGATGTGTCTGATCTAATAGCTGCCAATTCGACTGCAAATGCAAGTAACTGCATTATAGCCAAGCATGTTAGTTTTGTCTTGCATATCCTACCTGCTGATGATCGGTTTTTCGATGATCCATCTGATCTGACTGGCTCTTTCTTGATTGAATTGCTGAATTGATCAGAAAGGTCAAGCACCGTACTTCGGCTGCATTGTGGGTCGGGTAGCGAACAGAATCAAAGATGGCAAGTTTACTCTAAATGGAGTTGAGTATTCTTTGCCCATCAACAAGCCACCAAACAGTCTTCATGGTACCAAATCTCTCTTCAACATCTTTTATGTACTTATTGACTAGATTTCTTCCTTGTTACTACTTGCACTGATCCTCCATCCGGGATCGTAAGAGCACACACTATACCCCGTCCTCTCACGAATTACGGCAATGCTACCCTGCCACTTACACGTATGAGCATCATTCCACACACACTTCAATACTTCATGCTACAAAAATATGAAATAGAGATTTTTAACTTTATTTTGAATGACGGTTTGTTTCCTTTCCGGAATTCAAGCCAAGATTTATGTTGCTTCATGTTTAAATCGGCTTTCGGATTACAACTCTGCTAAGGTGTCTACAATGATTTCGTGGTTTAGGTGGACACAAAGGCTACGACAAGGTGATATGGGACGTAACCGAGCAAAGAAAAGGCGAAACCCTTTCGATTACTTTCGCATATCAAAGCCATGACGGAGAAGAAGGTAGTAGCTAGCTTTGTTCTCTCTAACACCCTAATTTTCGATACAGTAAGTTTTTTCTGTTTGGTTTTCCGAGGGGTGGTCCTAGAAGGTGCCCCTATCAGTAGGGTAGCACCAGTAGCATACCCGCTCCACACCTAGACTAATCATCGCACCAGGTCAGGTCGTAAGGGGTAAAGTGCTAGCCATGAATGACCAGATCACTAGGAGCTTGAACCAATGACCTCTTATTAATGAATGAAGCCCTTAACCGCTGCATCATATTTCATGGCTTCTCTTAAACTTATTTGTTGTCTCAGGTTACCCGGGAGATGTTGCTCTCACCGCTACCTATACCCTAACCGCACCCACCACCATGAGGCTCGACATGGAAGCCGTGCCAAAGAACAAGGCTACTCCAATCAGTTTAGCTCAACACACCTACTGGAACCTATCAGGCCACAACTCCGGGCCCATCCTGAACCACACAGCCCAAATCTTCGCAAACCACGTAACTCCCGTGGACCAGAACACGGTCCCAACAGGTGAAATCATGCCTGTCAAAGGCACCCCCTTTGACTTCACCTCTGAGAAGAAGATCGGTGCGTCTATTCAGGAGGTCCCTGGGTTAGGGTACGACCACAATTATGTGCTCGACTGTGGGGTGGAGAAGTTGGGACTGAGGCATGCTGTGAAGTTGAAGGACCCTGTGAGCTGTCGGGTACTTAATTTGTGGACCGACCGACCCGGGATGCAGTTTTACACAGCCAACTATGTTAATGGAGTTGTGGGCAAGGGTGGAGCTGTGTATGAGAAGCATTCTGCGGTGTGTTTGGAGACGCAGGGGTTCCCGAACGCGATTAATCAGGCTAACTTTCCTTCGATTGTGGTGCAGCCGGGTGAGAAGTATAAGCACACCATGTTGTTTGAGTTCTCTGTAGAAGAGTGATTGTTGTTTGGTTTTAAGGTTTGTATTGTCGTTGGAACAAAACAAGACTGCCTTTATGGTGTTAGCAATAAATTCCAATTGATTTGCAGGCTGTGTTTCGATAGTTGTGTTTTTTTTTTTTTGTTTCCGAACATTTTGCTAGCTAAGGTTTTCAAGTATACAAATTGCTAGCTACATAAACCTATCTGTCTAACTTGGGCAGAATGATGAAAAAATAACGAAAATTGCTAGCTAATGATTTGGCAATCGAACAATTTACTAACTAATAATGTTTGGGTAAACGAGCAAAATGTATATTGATGTTCGGACAGTCAAACAAATTGCCATAGCAATTTTCTTCATCACATGACACATTTTGTCCAAGTTAGACGGATATATTAATGGAGTTAGCAATTTGTACACATTTGTGTTAGCAAAATATTAGACAAAAAATTGCTGAAACATGATTGATAATTAACACTTCATTATATAAATATCAGAAAAAAGGACTAGGCTAATGTTAACTTTATGTCAAACATCCAGCATTCAAGTAAAACATGGCACAGCTTTCAGACAAACCAGGGAGCAAGAACAGCAATTCAAGGCAGTTTCAGAAGCAGTGTCATTAGAAAACCTGAATATGATTCTTCACCTTGTTCGAACCAGTTCGAGAGGTAGAGTTTCCATTGCCGTCTGAAATTCCCAGAAACAAACTTAATTCTTATCATATTAAAAAGGAATGAACAAACAACAATGTGAAGGATGGCAATAGCCAGGGGCAGTTTGTTTACCCATAGTCTAGGAGTTCTAGGGTCCGATTTTGAATGCATCTTGGATAGTTCCGATTGAAAGCTAATCACTACGGAGACTTTATACTCAACTGAGAAAGGTCTGCATAGTAATGTCAACAATGGAGTCTCAGAGCTTTCTATTGGAGTTATGGTAAGACCGACTACTTAAAAAGTGCCACTTACCCAGCTAAGACAGTTGGACCAGTTAAGAGGCGAGGAGGAATAACATGGATGGGCAAAGCCATATGACGACATACATCTCCGTCTGCTATCTGGGGGCAGGAACAGAAATACATTTTGAACTTTGTTAATACAAAAGAGCATTTCACAGAAATAGTCTTCAAGAATTACTGCGTACCTGGGTTGTCTGTACCAAGGATGTTTCTGTAATTATTGTCTCTCCAAAAATAATTGACTCGATTCGGAGTAGCTGCAAGTCGATAGAATGGATAGGAACTGCAGATGATTCTACAACAAGTTCACCACTGATGGGATCTGACAGAGAGCATAGGGTGGATATTCTTCCAGTAACTCTGAAACCCCCTATAGCAAATTGCATCTTCAGAACGATTTAAGAGTAGTAGAGTATAGTAGTATATACACATATGTAAAATGTACAGAAAAACTTTAGTCTCAGCAAATAGAGGGCAGACAATTTTAGTGATCATTATGCAGTTGCAGAGAAGTGGCTTTAAAAAGCCAAACACCTAAGTGAATGGACATCTGGTCATGAACGTGAGTAGGTTACTATTGTACTATCGACCAAAACATGGAAGAATATGCACGATTCAGGATTCATTTGAAAGACGTATAATGCATTTGAAAGGAGAGGTGATAAATTCAGACCAGACTTCAGTGCAGGAAGTAATGGGTGCTTTTGAGTATCTTGAGTGATGTAAAAGATAACCATTTCTGGGGATTCTGGCTGCTCAAGTAACTCAGCTGCAGAAAATGAAAGACAGTAAGTAGAGTATTGATGATTTTAACCTATGTTTTTGAACTCCAAAATCAAGAAGGATAATTGATACCTTTATCACTTTCAACAATGAACTCCATTGTCGTAGACAGGGGTTTCTGTAGGTAACCTCTCACTACATCTGCAGTTAACAGATACTATACAGAATTTGTCAAGCATTACACAAATCAGAGAAACTTTTGCAGTATCATGGAAGTTCTGTCTGGAGTCTACTTTGAAAGCTCGAACTGCACAATAGCAGTTTGAAGAATTGAGAATAGGGTCAATAACCTGGGAGAGGTCTGAAGTTTGGCCCTTGTTAATTTGAGAGGTCTGAAGATTGAAATGGTGATAACAGAGGTCTGAAGTTTGGACTTTGTGATTTTTAGGTTTTCCGTCCAAATTTTCTGTCAAATTTAACAGAACCGTGTGAAATGTCAAAAATACCCTTTTGTAATATTTGAATTAATAAAAAGTTTAATTAATATAAAGATGAAATGACAAAAATACCCCTGTCCATAATTTAAATCTAACCCAACTCCGACCACCACCACGGCTCCGGCCGGCCACCACCCTCTCCGGCGACCACCACTCTCTCCGGCGACCACCACCCTCTCCGGCAGGCCACCACCCTCTCCGACGACCGCCACCACGGCCTCAATTGGGCCCAAATCGGAGCCACCGGCCCCGATTGGGCCCAAATCGGAGCCACAAAGCTCCGATCGGAGCTCGGTGGCTCCGATCGGAGCTCTGTGGCTCCGATTTGGGGCCACAGAGCTCCCCCGATCGGAGCCACAGAGCTCCGATTTGGAGCTCTGTGGCCCCAAATCGGAGCCACATAGCTCCGATCGGAGCTCGGTGGTGGCGGTCGTCGGAGAGGGTGGTGGCCGGCCGGAGCCGTGGTGGTGGCTGGAGTTGGGTGGTGGCCTTAAGGGTATTTTCGTCTTTTCATTGAATCATGTGAGATGCAAGAAGGGTATTTTTGGAATTTTTTTTTATTTCTGGTCACATGCAATGCACATGACCAACTTCCGTCAGTTTTAACGGAAAAAACTAACGGAGACCTCTATTATCTACAAGTTGAAACTTCAGACCTTTGTTATCACCATTTCAAACTTCAGACCTCTCAAATTCACAAGGGCCAAACTTCAGACCTCTCCCAGGTTATTGACCCTTGAGAATATCCATTCCTGAAATACTTATTGTGCAAGTCATTTAGCCTAATGGCTCTTTTCTTAGTAACACACCCAACATCAAACTTGTCTGGCAAGGCTTAAAGCAGGAGATGATTATTTACCTGGATACTGATATTAGCCCCATGGAATGTTTCGTAAAACTTTTCATTACTGTCCTCTCTTGACTGTCTTGCGATAATTGAAAAAGGTATCTGCAGAAATGAGCCGTAATTAGTAGCAGGAGCATGAGACCGACTAAGTAGTCAGTAGAAGAATGCCACCTCTAATGCTGTGCACATAAATTTACAGAGCCTATATCCGAAAAGATTAAAGAGCAGTGTTATGCAAACAAAGCAATTCGAAGTTCCAACAGACAACAGCAGGGTGTACTAAATGAGCAAGGACCGCGATGAACACTCTCGAGCTGAATTATTTGCATATATCTCATCATTAGTATCTCATCCTTGTTTGAGAAACCAGCAAGATGTCTTTAATTCTCTCTAAATCAGTCTGTATTACCAGATATATTACCTCGGTTGTACCTGAAGTTATCTTTCCAGGGGATCCAACCTCGATGCTCTTCTTCCTGTTCCAATGTCAAAATCATATTAGTGACCAGAGAGAGCTCCAAGAAGTTGCCACAAGTTAATGGTTACAGTTTCAATATGCTTATCAAATAAACAGAACTGTGGTCGCGTGATTTTCATTAAAGTAGCTCAATCCAATGAGCAAATCAAAGCAAAGAAAACGAAGCAACATCTCACACGATTATCATAGGCTTAAGCGCGCCAACTAAGGACTCAACAATCCCAGCCGATCCTCCACGAATCTGTAAATTTACCACAGCATACATTGTGAACACGAAACTTGAAAGATGAAGAAATAATCGAAACACCATCCGATCAATCGTAGAAATCAGATTACGTATGCAGACAAGGTTGAAGTACAGCCATTAGTACCTGCATGTTGACGGATCCATTAATGGAGAGGCGAATTCCGTAATGAGATGTCGAGGAATTGGATTTGATGACGATTTTGCCTTCAAGAGGTTCCTGAGGACAGTGAGAAAATTGGAATATACTCAATATGAAAATCACAGAGCAACAGGTAAGAGATGAGAGAAGAACCTACAGAAGGCCTGTAGATGCGGCTGGACCGAGACAGCTTGATTTCCATCGTTGGCGCCATTTCTGACGACGGCGGCGGAGGAAGTAAGTAAAAGCGCCTGCTGGGATCTACAGTTGTCGATCTAGTACATACAACATTAGAAATTAGAACTGTTCGAACTATATCAAAATATTCTATGCAACCTTACATTCCTTGTATACTTGTATTATGTTATTGGGTTAATAACCTATACTATCAGAGATGTCTGAAATTTAAAATGTTAATAACGGAGGTCTGAAATTTCAGTTTTGTTGATAACAGCGGTATCCGTTAGTTTTTTCCGTTAAAACTAACGGAAGTTGGTCACATGCTTGGCATGTGACCGGAAATAAAATAAATTTCCAAAATACCCTTCTATCAAGTGTGTCCCTCACATGCTTGAAGTGAAAAGACCAAAATGCCATTGAAGCCACCACGGCTCCACCAACCGTACTCCGGCGACCACCACCGTACTCCGGCGACCACCACCAAGGCTCCGATCGGGCCCAAATCGGAGCCACCGGTCCCGATTGGGCTCCGATCGGGGCTTTTTTGGCTGAGGTGGTGGCCGGAGTCGGGTCGCCGGAGCCGAGGTGGCGGTGGCCGGAGTCGGGTGGCGGTGGCCGGAGTTGGGTGGTTTTAATTTGATTTTATGGGTAAAATTGTCATTTCACATTTCCTTAATAAGATATTAAATAAAACAAAATATTAAAGGGGCAAAAATGTCATTTCACACAATTCTGTTAAATTTAACCCTAAAAATGGACGGAAAACCTCAAATCAACAAAATTGAAATTTCAGAACTCCGTTATTAACTTTTTAAATTTCAGACCTCTCCTGTTAACATGGGTGATAACCTTTCATATGTTCTTAACCCTATATTATTTCAATCAAAATTATATATCTTGATTGTGAGATGCACGCAAATAAATATTTGAGTCTAAACATTTTATAGCATAACATACATAAGATACCCACTACTTTCTCACTGTGCGATTTTCATCACTTTTTAAATGAAAAATTATAAAAATTTGTATTAAATGTATTTTTCATACCGTATGTTTGACCGAATGTGTATTTTAGTACCAGGTGTTTGGTTTTGTATGTTTTTGGTACATCCGTTAGTTGACCGTTAATTTTGGCTGTTTGCAAGTCACGTGACCGACCTTAAACTTTTCAATTTGTTCAATTTAGTCCCTCAAATATATTTCTAACTTTTATTTTGTTGAATTTAATTATAAAACTTCAAAATCGAACCTAATTGACCTAGTCGGGCCTAGCCTAGGCCTAGGTCCGACCTGGGTCAGGTCGCCGGACCCAGCCGACCCTGAGGGTCGGACCTAGCTCTATTTTAGGTCGGTTAGGTCAATTGGGACCTAGCCCCAAACGGGTCAATGAGGCTACGTCCCAATTCACCTAGCCGGACCTAGCTTAAGGTTAAGTCCGACCTTGGGTCCAGGTCGGCTGGGTTTAGCGACCCCGACCCAGGGTCGGACCTAGGTCCAGCTAGGTCAATTGGGTTCGATTTTGAAGTTTTAGTACTAAATTAAACAAAATAAAAGTTATGAATATATTTGAGGAACTAACTTAAATAAAATTAAAAGTTTAAGGTCGGTCACGTAATTTGCACATATCATATAACGGTCAAAACTTACTGATGTACCAAAAGCCACATTTTTTTCAAACGTTTGGTACAAATAATATACAAAACCAAACATCCGATACTAAAAACTACATTCGGTTAAACATATGGTGTGAAAATTACATTTAACCCTAAATTTTTTATTTTTTTAAAAGGTAAATTCAAACTGTTTTAGCATAAACTCAAAGTTTAGTTTTACCAAAAAAAAAATTACTGCAGGATGATGTGCAAGTTTCACGCTGATAAAGCAAGCTTTGGTGGGATGCAAAATGGTCCCAACACCAAAAAAGCAACTTTCCTATGCTTACTTCAGCTATGCCTGAGAAACTAATACTGGGTTTAATGTCAAAACCATTGACAAGTATTTACCAAAATATCTACATCACAGAATCAATCCATATACAAGTTACAAACAACCAAAACATTATAGCTTGCTATGACGATCCCATTAACCGTGTCCCGAAAACCCGATATTGTCTTGTACCCCAAGGGTCGTCCTTGTCAAGGTAATAAGATTTCAAGCAACATTGCACCACTGGCGGGCTCCTCACAGAATACTCATCGGGTTTCAGTTGGGCATTTTCATGAACTCCAATCAGTTTGTTTACCTTTCTTCTAAGAACATCAGCAGGAATGGCCCGGTCAAAAAACTTATCCTGTTAGCGACATTAAGTCGATAGAAGAATCAGAATAACCATAAACAAATGGAAAAACTTGTATACAAATAATTTGGTAATGAGCATATACCCCATCTTCTCCGTACAAATAGGCGTGGATTCGAGCGGTTGGATCTTCAAGAGTTAGCCTAACCCTATATACCCCATTAGGAGAGAGGAACTGCTCTGGTGGCCAAGGAAATACAGCAACTACTCGAACAAAACATTTGAACTTTGCAATAACCTGTAAGAAGAGGGCAGCTTTACTTTTTAAAGCATGAAAAATTAGAACAGAGATTAAAGTATATACTACAACCCAATTTTTTCAACTTCATCCAGTAAATAGATATGACTTTGAAGCATATATGAATTACGAGCCGTGTAACAATCTGCAGCATAGTAATAACATATACCAATATGCAAATTACATAAATTGGTCTGAACATCGAATTTAGAACACATGAATTATGACAATAAAAACGAGGGCATGATATGGATAGATCTTTTGCCTATGATAGAGATTCCAAATAAGTATTGAATTCGGGTACCTTAGGATAAGTGATAACATCCATTAGCGAAGCACAAGGGGCATCCTCATGGTCAACCACTGTCAATTTAAGAAATACAACGTGAAAAAGATGTCCAAGATGATGTCAGAAGGAACAGCTCTTGTGGTTGCAATATCTAGCAGAAAAGGACTACAAATCTGAGTACCTGTAACTTCTGAAGTTTTAGGAAAGACCCAGTAGGATACTCGACCAAGTTTTGATGACAACCGTTGATCATAATTACTGGGTCAAAAGTCACCGGATAAGGAAAAAAAGGTTATCAGACTTTGTACAGTAAAATTTCTAAATGTAAAATGATAATAAAAGTTATCATGTGAATTTGCCAATATATACTAATTCAGAGTTAAGAGTAGTAACCTTTCGTAACTCAAAATGTTGCGGTGATCCTGTGGTATGTATCGCAGTTTTGTGGTGGATATCAATACACCATACCATAATCCATCATGAACTTCACAAACTATGTCATGGAAGTTCACCCAGTGGCCTGTTTTTAAGAAACCAACTCCGCAATTCGCATTGCCCTCGTCCACCATCACCCTTAAGATGGTTCCAACCCTAGGAAATGTGCACAACACATCTCTCGGCAATAACTCTGGTTCTCTGTGTAGATTGAGAGGATTATTCATCTCATCTGCCAACCTGTCCAAAAGTCCAAATTTAGTTCACTATGGCATATCAAACTACAGAAACAAATGCAGCAAATAGACAACAACAAACGAGGAATCATGGATTTGAAGTCATTTGGTATACAACTTTTTATGATTGTTCCTTCTTGGTGCTGTTAATTATATTTATACCACTGGTGTAAAAAATAAAATAAACAAGAAGCAATCAGGACTCAAAACCAACTCACTTTGATTCAATATTATTGGTCGGGGCATCAGTCCCATCCCAAATGAACATGATCCACTCATCTTTGACAACCTCGCACTTATGAAGAATCTAGGATAGCAAACACCAGAGAGATGGATTTAACATGCATATGAATCATATGATATTAAATATCATAATCATAATAATAATAATAAAAACTTGGCTTTGCAACTCTCCATAACTTGTCCAAAATTTAAACAGCCTTAAAGTTCTGCAGGGATTAGAAAGTGTCATGGTTAATTACCTTAGCAACAAATTTATGCCTTTCACCTCGCTTAATGTGTTGAAACATAGACAAGTCATTTGGATCTACAAAGTAGGTTCACAGTTGGAACAGATAAAGAATTGTAGAGTCAAACTACAATGATTGAAAACACCTTAACTTATTGAGCAGTAAAAATAAAAATCCCGAAATAAAGTATCTGCGCTAAGCAACTTACACCTCTAAATTATTTGGAGGTCTAACGTAGTGCATATAAGCAGTTAATTTTACTTCACTAGTCAAGCCAAAACATAAACTGATCTTATCTCATCTAAATGTGATGACATGCTTCTGGCTACACTTATGTGACATTTAACTAATTGCCGAAATCACCAATTACATATCAATGCACAAGATATAATCAAGCGAAACGAAATTTTAGAAAACAGTGCACTTACTGAAGTTTAGAGATTACCTGCTTCGAGCTGAAAATTGACCAGCCACTTTCTGAGATTTTCTATAAACTTCTTGTCCAACTCTATTGATGAATATTTTGAAGAAACTTGGTAGGGAATAAATTCTTCACCGTCAATGCCTTTAAATAAAGCAAATGATGAATATTTCTTATTGTAAAGCGCATAGAAATCATTCCCATTTGGCTTCATCTGTGGAGAAAAGAAGGCAAAACTATAGTTGATGAATTTGGTGAATTTTTCATCAAAATCTACTGTATAGGTATATTGGTTAACCTATATTTTCGCTATTGCAAAGACTTACAGGAGATTAACACCAAGACCCTTGAGGTAGGTGTAACCTCAAAACATAAATAGAAAGAGGAACAATATTGACCTCCTATCAGATTTCTTTACATTTAAGGCTAAAATGATTCAGCCAAAGGAACGCAAACCATTGGAATATTGACAAAAGTGCCCAAAGGAATGTAGATAATCTAGTCATATCTTCCAGTAAAATGGAAGAATGGTGGCCTTTCCAAACTTGCAATTTGAACTAAAATGTCGTCTTTTTTGCATGGCATGCAGAAACTACCAAGTGGAGTATCAAAAGCCACATCTATAATAAAATGAAGCGTGTCATGTAGGTTGAGGAGGCAGAGTAGCAAATTTTGGAGAAGGCTTTGCTTGAATTGTGAAAAGAGAATAGCATAATACTCTACTCCCAAATCCCAACTTCGAAACGTGCAGCTAAAATAAGATTGTAAAGCAACCAAAAAAGCTAAAAGTACCAGAACATGAGAAAGCTGAGCTATATCTCCAGGTGAAGCAACTAAAGGAAGCTTCTTAGCATCTTCAGCATAAATGTTGACTGTTATACCAGGTTTTGGATATGATTCATCTATTAACTTTATGCTGACAAAATAATCTGCAAGGAAGCATAGTACATCATAAAAGAGAACGGAAAATGGAATCAAGTTCGGCGGAAAATCTTTGAAAAAATCAAATAAATTCAAAAGGATCATTCAAAGCAAATTTTTACAGCGACAAGCTGAAACAAAGATCCCCTGCGTGGAGTTTTCAACGCAGCCAAATAATTTAATATGTTAATCGAACAGCACATTTCAAGTATAACCTATAGAGTAAATCCTCAGAAACAAATTCATGAAGTTTAAGGCTTTTCACCAGGAACATTACGCTAGGCTGTGGTAAAAAGGAAGTGATATCTAATTCTCTTCCACATTTCTAAGACATACGGAACTACGAAATAAGAAAAATGACTACAATGAACTGGCTCAGTAAAAAACCTTTATCTAGACTTGATCATCACTCTACTACCACGCCAGTCAATGACTGGTAGCAGCTGTAAGTCCGGCCTTTTTTGTCTTCATCGCCAGAAAAACTAAACAGATTCGTCTCCTTGGCAA
Source organism: Clarkia xantiana subsp. parviflora (assembly GCA_036873135.1). Taxonomy (NCBI): domain Eukaryota; kingdom Viridiplantae; phylum Streptophyta; class Magnoliopsida; order Myrtales; family Onagraceae; genus Clarkia; species Clarkia xantiana. Next base: position 12,158,800 of record JAPTYO010000010.1, on the reverse strand, counting down.
AGTAGACTCGAAAGAGAAACTTACCGGAGCCTTTGGATCGCCGAGGAAAGCAGAACTCAAAAATGACACCAATGAAGCTCACCCTCTGATTGAGACTGGAGGCTGCGTCCCTCAGTTTGAGGAACCTGTAGTCATCCCCATCCCCATCCGCCATCTCCATCTTAGCGAGCTTTCTGTTCAGAAACCCTAGCTAAGGTTTAGCTTCTCCTGGCGGAAGCATTTTGAATTCGGAGGGGGAGGGCTGTAATTGAATGACCGCTCCTTTTCACCCCTCTCTTATATTAAATATTACGACATTTTGCCATTGCAGCCTATAAAAGTAGGTTTACATTTTCTTAGGCGGAGCATAACTCCGACAAACCCGAAGTCCCGAGTAACCAACCCGTCCCGAGCCCGTTTGGAAGTTGTGTCCGAGTCCATATGGGAGAGACTTTTACTCCAAACTAGGGCTCGGACTAGGGTTAGAGATTTTTTTAAAAAGTCCTGAAAGTCCCGAATGTTCTAGTTATTATTTACCATAGTTCAATATTTTACAACTTAAATAATCTAAATATACTTAAAGGAATATAAAATAAAATAAAACACCCATAGCCTAATAGCTAGTAAGTAGTAACTGTAAGTATTAGTATTACTAGCGTAGCCATAACCCACAGCTCGAATGCTAGTGTTAGTATTGTAGAACTTAATCTACATGTGTGAACTTGATGAATGTATTTGTGAACTTGATGTATGAGTTCGTAAACTTGATGAATGTTTGAACTTGAACTTGTATTTTGAGTTTGAGCTAGATTTATTATCAAACTTATGTGTAAACGGGTTGTCCTAGCCCGTCCCGACCAAGTAGAGAATTTTTCAGATGTTTAATTTAGAATTAGGGCTAGGAAAATCCCGAAAACGAGGGTTAGAGAAATTTTCCTAAAAAATATCGCATGTTTGTCCTGCGCTCACCCCTACAGTTTCTTAAACAAAACAAAACGCAAGAAAAAAGAACAGTATTTATGCAAATATACGATAAAATGTTAATACGATATAATTTTTGTATAATTTTCATATTTAAGTATCACAAATTCACAATGTGATATAGTCGTGCTTTTAACTCTGATTCTTGAATATTATTTTGAATAAATAATGTTTAATAGTTTTTAAAACTTAAATTAGTTGTTTAATTTTTAAAATTTATCATCTCTATATAATAAGAATTTGTGAAATATGACATATTACTTCATATTTTATACTATATGAAGTTTATTATTTCAATATTTTGCTTAAAGATCTCCTTAGATGTACAGTTAAATAACTTAATACAACCGTAGAACGACATGAAAAATTGTGTGTTATGTTCGTGTTTGTAAAATATGTCACAATAGGTTTATTGTGCGTGTTTGAGCGGTTTAACACAAAATTATTACCGCACAATAGCATGCACGAAATGTTTTTTTTTTTTTGGGCCAACATGCACGAATTGTTAGCCCTATAAATATGAGTTTGTTTCTTCAAAAGTTGCTAGTTAAAGTATGGTTACTCGAGAAATTGAAGTTTTTTTTAACAATTTGATAGAAGGTTTCGTGCATGGACAAATTAGCTCCGTAGTTTACTTTTGATTAAGAATGACTACTACGTAGATGGAGGAAATTTAGTCGTTTAGTCGGTTTCTCAGTTTTTATTTAATTACGACGAAGCTAGCGATTTATCCACAAACAAAATTTGAACTAGCAAATTATTAAAAAAAAAAATCCATTTTGTTTAGGTCTCACTAATTAAATCCTAAGAGATCAACACCAAATAAGTGTAGCTGAACTTTAAAGTTGGCAATAATCAAGAGCAAAACGCGGCTTCTACAAAACCGGTTATCAGTAACTTATACTCTATAGAAAGGTTTTCCAGTTACTAACAATGAATAACACATCTTGAAAGGAAAATGATACCACAAAACTGCAACTTTGGCTCCAGAAGAATGAAGGATCATCTTCAAAAACTAAGACTAGACAGGACTATTCCATAGCTGCTCTTCGTAGTCGGTTTTCTCAGTTTCCTTCCCTTTGGGCAGTTTGTTATCGCATTTTCCGCACTTCAGTTTACCCGCGTAATTTAGGTAGTCGCATCTGCAGGAACCCGTCACCGAGTTAGAGGTTTGGACCGTGCAAAAGAAAAAGGGTTAAGAACCGATAAACTATGTGAGATTTCGATGTCTGAAGTTTAAAATATTGATATTGACTTTCTGAAGTTCCAACTTTGTTGAAATTTGGTTTTCCGTCCATTTTTGCCGTCAAATTTGACAGAATAGTGTGAAAAGTCAAAATTACCCCTTATACTATATGTTTACTCCGGCCGGCCACCACCCAGCTAGGGGCAATTTTGGAATTTATTTTTTATCGGGTCAAGTTCTGTCAATTTTAACAACAAATTTGGACGGGGACAGCAAATTTTAACACAGTTGAAACTTTAGACAGTTAATATCAACAATTTAAACTTCAGACACCAAAATCTTACAGGACAAACTTCAGACAGTTTATAGGTTCTTCAAACAAAGAAAAATTACAGTTCTGAGATAAAGGCAGAGAGAACTCACTTAGGGCAGTGCCAATCCCCGGGTCGGCTTTTTGGGCGGCGCTCCTCACAGCGGAAGCATTTGACATTCTTTGCAAAGTTCATGTAGCTACACCTGCAGTTACAAGCTTCAAACAATGAGTAAAGCTTCAATTCTTTCTATGCATATCACTACAAAGTAGCCAGTTTTTTCAATAATCATTCATGTATATGGAATTGTAAGGATTTACAACCTCTATCTTTAATGTAGAGATTGTTCCCGATACCAAACCTACTCCATCGTGAAGAGCACCTCGATGCAAGAATAAAAATTTGGCATTTTGAATTCATGTTTCAGTTTAGTTCATTTGCAATGTTCGATGTTCATGCAAACCGCACATTCCAGTTTTACAGGAGGGTGGTCAATTTAGGGTTAATAATCTAAAAACAGTACCAAAAAATAGCTCATGTTGCTAATCGTTGTCTCAGATTTCAAATGTTGATAATCGGTGTCCAACTATCAGATTGTTTGATTTTCACTTTTTCCTCTTGAAATTGACGGAAAAAACATGTTTTTTAAGCATCAGACAATAATCCTAAACCATGAGCAAAATCTGATACTTTGAAAAAATGGAAAACATGTTTTTGTCGCTTAAAAGGCCAATTTAACGCCAAAATCAATCGAAAAAAGTGAAAAGCAACAAATTTGATAGTTGGGACACTGAATATCAACATTTAAATTTGGGACAGTGATTAGCAACTTGACATATTATTGATACTATTTTTAGGTTCTTAACCCCATAATTGAATTAACTCTCATAATTTTGCCTTTTGTACTAATAATTTCTAGATTCGCGTGAATGATGTTCATATTTTGATTCCTACAACCGCATAGTAAAGATGGGAAAAATGGTCACAACTCAAAAGTCTAGAAACATTATCCATTCAAACTACTCTAGATCAACAGAACCGATTCTAACTACCAATTAATAGCCGAATAATAAAAATAACTTACTTTTCACAGTTCCAGTCCCCTTTCTTCATTTCTACTTTGGCGCCACTTTTCTCTGGGCCGGGCGCTTGGCACTTCAAGCATTGTGCATTTCTAGAGAAATTCACAAACTGGCAGCTGCAACACAGATAAAACATGGGTGAGACCAGTCTTATAGCCAAATTATAACCATTCTTCAAAGGAAGAAAGGGATGGAAAACAAAATCACCATGATCAACGGTTTACAGTAGATGTAACAATATCCCTCAATCAGACATAACAAATGTAATGTAGTTCATGGAAACGGGACGAAACAGTTTAACAGGAGTTAGTAATAATTCATTGAGTCGCATAACTTCATCTTTGAATCAACATAAATGTGCAGTAACTTGTTCGTTTACAATTTGGCTCATGACCGGTACATGGACGCACACAGCTTACTACTAGAAGTCCAGTGATATTGTAATGTAACAAGTTCTACTGTATAAATTTCTCCATTAATTAAAAGAAGAACTTACTCTTGGCATTTCCAGTCGCCTGGCTTCATTTCTGGCTTGCGTTTCTCTGGGCCCTGTGCTTGGCATTTCAAGCATACTGCATTTTTAGAGAAATTTATGAACTGGCAACTGCAACACAAAAAACATGGATGAGATCAATCTATCCAGAAATCTTGTACCGAAATGGCAAGCTAAATAAAACCTTGTCCACTAAATAAAAGAAGAAGAACTCACTCATGGCACTCCCAGTCCCCTGGCTTCATTTCTATCTTGGGTTTCTCTGGGCCGGGCGCTTGGCACTTCATGCATTCTACATTTCTAGAAAAATTCACAAAATGACAGCTGAAAAACAAATAAAAACGGATGAGACCAATCAGAACAGTCGAGTGGGAGTTCAGTTTTAATAACAACTGAGGAACATGTAAATCTTGCATGGTGCCTTACAATTAAAAAAAAAAATGACAACTCCGGAATGGAGTAGTTAAGTAAATGGAAGAGGGACAGTTGAAATGTTTCGGATAATGCCATTAACATGAAAAATAACAAGGATGCGTTTGAAAAGGAAAATAAAAGGCAAAACTCAGCAGATTGTTTCACAAAGAAGAATGTATTGATAAATATCAAAGTTGGTTATTTAGCCCCTAAATAAACATTACGATTGAAGGATCACAATGGATTTGAAGGATCGCGATGGTTTATACAAACTGGATTCCACCAGGACCATCACCTACACTTTTTCTGTTTGATTTATACTCATCTGGTGTAAGCTCGTGGTTGTACTAACATGGATAGAAGATTTTATATTTTAGAGCCCACGTCACACATCTGCTCCACTGTGCATATCTCAGAGTGTTAAGATTAAAGTGAAGTCTAAATCCATGTTAAAGACATGCAAATGAAAGCAGTTTGCAGGGACAAGCTAATCTGAAAATAATTGTACCACAACTATCATCAAATATTTTTCTCCATCCATGCTATTGGCAATAATATAACAAGATAAATATCCTATTGAGAAGATCTATTGACCAAGAGACTTACTCGGAGCAGATCCAATCTCCTTTAGGTAATTCAACTTCCTCTCCAACAGCTTGTGTAGGACTAGGACAACCCTCATTACACTTCCGACATACATTATTTTTCGCGAAATTCGAAAAGTGGCATCTGCAATATTTGGACACCAACAAAGTGTAGAGCATGATGAGAAATTTAAGAAACATGCCTCTGTTAAGAGCAGCAGAAGAAAGTACCAAGTGTTCTCATAGCAAGAGTTGCCACACTGTAGTTTCAAAGTATGAATTTCATTTCCTTTTTCCAAGATAAAAACATGAAATAAGTTTTCTTCCTCCGGATTTAAAGTCAAGGAAAAGTCAGAATACTTACAGATAAAAACAAAAACCTAAATGGTTAAATGAACGACGACTTGAGCAGTGTAGATACTTTTCTTGAGTTGATCTTTTTTTTTTTGGCTAAAAAACTAGTTTCACTTGACTCAACAAAATATTTTAGTATCATAGGGAGCAGCAATATGCATTCTCCTCCATTGATGTAAAAAAGACACTGATGTAATCATCTGAAATATAAAACTGATGGAGTGATCTAAAATGGACAAGCATCAGGAGTTCTTACTTTGGGCACGTCCAATCACCTCTCCTTTCAACCATTACTGCTTGATTCTTCCTTTCCTTCCTATCCTTTGACCTGGAAGGTTTTTCCTTCGAGCTGGTAGCTTCTAAAATAGGTTTTGGAAGTGCGGGTGCAGATGATGCCTCGCTCAGCTCAACCAACTTCGCAAGGAGCTTCCTTGCAGACTGTTCAGCCAACTCTCTACCTGGACGTTTCTGGTCCCCTTTAATAACTAGCGGATCCAATGCATAGGCCAAGAGTATACGTACAACATCTACAGTACGAGCTGTAGCTTCAGATTCCTGGAGCAGTACATAAGCCCTGTCACAGGAATCTCGAAGATTGCAAGAGGCACAAACCTGGAAAACAGGACTTCGATATCAGACATTGATGTCAATAATTTTATGAAATGAACATTAGACAATCAAAGTGCCTCATCAGATATTTCAAGGCCATATCAGACACGTAACATATTAACTACGGAAGAGTTTTGGCAATTATTAGAGATGTGCAACATTTTCAAGCTCTACCCATAACTTTCAGGAAGTTCTATTTTTTTCTTCTAAATGTTAGAAGATAAGACTTATCATTAATAACACAAAAGGATGGTACCCTCCATTTCACAGAAAAATATTGATAGACCTTTTGAAACATCTATAGTGTCCATGAGAAAATCAGAACTCCTTTTATCTGTGAAACACTTAAAGAAAAGAAAGAGCAGAAAACATATACATCTTCTTCATCAAGCTTCAGAAACGCTCTCAGCCTTTTTGATGAGTTAACTGCTTTTCTCAAAAGATTAGGGCACCCACACTCAACCACTGCCTGGATGTCTTCTAAAGACAAGGATCTGCAACACAAAAAGCTTATTAAGATCCAAACCTAACCACGGATTCAGATTTAAGTTCATCTTTGCTTCTCATTCCTCCATTTAATCTACTATCTACATCGCTCATGCTTCCCGAAAATGTACAAATTAGATCAATCCGGAACAGTTCAAGAGCCTTACTTGAAAAGGTCGTATCGGTCACGCGCGAAACTGACACACGGATCCTTGAGTAAATTCATATTGTTGTAAAATTGACCGGCTTTGGCGTCACCATCTTCGCCGCCACTCGCCGGAGGGGACCCTCCGATCAAGTAACTCTTTGTCATCAGATTGTCCACGAAGGTCACCCATTCGGGCCATGGGTGGTGAACGAGCTGCTGCTGCGGTGATTCTGCAGATTGGGAGCTGAGAGTTTCGACCGCAACGGATGAACACAAGGGACGGAACTGGAGAAGCTGAGGAACGAAGGTTTTTGTGAGGATGACCGGAGGGCGAGCAGCGAGGGGTCTGTGGGAGCGGAGAAGTCCGGTTCCGAAGAGGCAGAGCTTCGAAGCTGACATCTTTGAACTGCGAATTAACACGCGGCCATGGATATTGGACAATGCAGTGAAGTGGAGGAGAAGAGAAGAGAAGATGAAGTTGGGGGTTTATGAGTTTTATTTATCCCCTTGAACCGAGTGGCGAGTGATAGGGTTTTAGACAAATTGTTTTCATTTGTTTCTTTTTATCTTATCTACTATCTACTATATTATATTAATTCGGCATCGGAAGCCTCTGACCGACACGTATACAGTTTGTCCAGTCAGCATTTCCTAATTTAATCGGCATTTAATAGGGGTTCTCTAAATTTAGATACATAATATTGAATGGTTGAAAATTAAGAAGTATTTTTATCTCCTATTTTGGTCTATGTGCAATTTAAAGAAACAAATTAATTAAAAATTTCCTTTTAAATAGTAAATCTATACAGTTTGGTTCCGGAAGACCATAGGCCGCCACGTAAGCAGTAATTAATAAGGAATGACAATAAATATATATCCTAAATAGATGTAACGTTATATAAAATAATATTATATTATATTATATTATATATGTATAATGTATATACATATCTACTATATTATATTAATTCGGCATCGGAAGCCCTCTGACCGACACGTATACAGTTTGTCCAGTCAGCATTTCCTAATTTAATCGGCATTTAATAGGGGTTCTCTAAATTTAGATACATAATATTGAATGGTTGAAAATTAAGAAGTATTTTTATCTCCTATTTTGGTCTATGTGCAATTTAAAGAAACAAATTAATTAAAAATTTCCTTTTAAATAGTAAATCTATACAGTTTGGTTCCGGAAGACCATAGGCCGCCACGTAAGCATTAATTAATAAGGAATGACAATAAATATATATGCCTAAATAGATGTAACGTTATATAAAATAATATTATATTATATTATATTATATATGTATAATGTATATACATAACTAAATAAAGGAACTAATTATCGGCCAAAAAAAATAATAAAGGAATTAATATACATTATACACAGCCGATCTCATCACCATGAATCCAATAATACTTAGACTACTTATTTTACTTAAGAAAGTAAAACACAAAAAATCGAAACTATATATTACATATATATACAATGGGGTTATATACGTATTATAGGGTTGTGTATATATAGTGTTTCCTACATAAACCCTATACACCATGGAATATATTATGTCACAGCTAGCTCTATCACGCTCCTATAGTCAACGAGCAACACCTCTTCTTCGCATGGGCGGTTGACATCATTATCCACTTTTTTGTTCTCTTCGTTTTTTTTTTCAATAAATATACTCCCGGTGACCCGATCTGCTGCTCCTGAGTTTACAGGCCTCCTTAAAAATAGTCGCATATGATGTCATTGCCGTCGAGTCAAAACGGAGAACCCAGAAAGTATAAGAATGAAGGTTCAGGGCGCCATTTCGGTCAACAATTTTCGGAATCCATAGACGACGGTGAAAGAATTGAGGAAGCTAGAACAGATAGGATGAAGATCACCGTACTGACCGCCGATGAGCAGATCATCTTATTGGATGTCGATCCCCAAGAAACAGTACTCCATTCTGATTTCAAATACCCTAAATTGGTCCAACTATAAGCATTAATGTTTTGTTCTTCTACGCATGCAAATGCAGTTGAATTGTTAGACTTAGGCGATTCATGGTTGAGTGCATGTGGAAAACGTCAAGGCTCTGCTTGAGGTGGAGGTTAGATCTTATATCTCTTTCTACGAGCTATTGTTTCACCTAATCGCTTCATTATGCAAAATCGTCGTCATTCGTTTGTCGAGTTTTATGTATTGAAGTTGCGTCTTTTGATATTCGTGTTTGCAGACGCTTGTGCCGCTTCAGCAACAACAACTGATCTTCAATGCCAAGGAGATGGAGAACTTCGAGAAATTGGGTGCCCTCGGCGTGAGATATGAGGATTTGGTGATGATGGTTTCAGGTGCTCCTTCAGGTTTTAGTTTGATTTCTCACTACAATGCTGGAATCATTTCATATGCATAGCAGTTTGAGTGTGCTTACAGGAAAGCGCCTTATGTGGAAGAGTACCGTGGCCCTCTATACCAAGTGTCCCTTCTTTATTATTATTATTATTATTATTATTATTATTATTAAATGAGGATGTTTGCAGGTGCTATGCTGAGGATTGGTGAATCATCCAATGAAAACCAGTCAATAAGTGCGGACCAATTTGAGCAGCTACGAGTTCAATAAATCATTATCGTGGATGTAATTGTAATTAATAAGATAATTCGACATTATTCTCTTAACAATATATATAACACAACATGATATATGTTTTTTTTTTTTTTGGAAATTTGGATTCTACAATAAATCAAGACTCGTGTACATGATATGTAACACTTTATATTTTTTTTTTATAGGAAATATAAAGTCTACAACAAAATAAGATCCGTGTCCACATTGAGAAAGTCAAGTCTTGATTAGTTATCTTCCGCTAATTGAAAGGTAGTCAAAAGTTCACCATTAGTCACTTTTTGTATTAAGTAATGATTATATGGTTTAGTAAAAAATGTATTTTTAGTGTCAAAAATGTATTATACGTGTGTGCAATTTGAAGTATGTATTTTTCATATTGCTTCCTAAAGTATTGAGATATTTTAATTTTGCGCAATGTTTTTATTTTTATCTTGGATAATTTTTTTTTTTTGCCAAATATCTTGGATGATTTAGTTATTAGCAACTTATAATTATATGAAAGACTATTCTTTGTAAATAGATGCATACTATTCTTTTAAATAATGCAACTTAAAAGCAAGAACAAAGAAACTCAAATTAATCTCGACCTTATTGTACTAACTAAGGTCTTGGATAATTTAGTTATTAGCAACTTATACTTATATGAAAGACCGTTCTTTGTAAATAGATGCATACTATTCTTTTAAATAATGCAAACTTAAAAGCAAGGACAAAGAAACTCAAATTAATCTCGACTTTATTGTACCAACTAAGGTCCAATAATAATTTCAACAATATAGTAAGAAAAAAAAAACAAAATATTTGAAGCTTCATGATTTTAATACATCATATTTATACAATTTTTTCCCAAGATAATATTTAAACATGATTACTTCAATTTTGCCAAAACAATCATAATAGCTTAAAATATTATTTTTCAAGAGTTATGATATTTTTATTTTTATAATTATAATTATACAATTGTATTTGTAATATAACATATATAGTATTGTATAATAATTTGTGTATATTCTTCAAAACATATATATTTTTTAAAAACAAATTGAAATATACTTATATCGGTATTTTAAACTTTTAACCCGCGCGGTTCGCGGGGTTAGTAGCTAGTATTATATTAATTCGGTATCGGAAGCCCTCTTGCCGACACGTGGACAGTCCACGCAGTCATCGTTTCCTATTTAATCTGGGTTCTCTAAATTTAGATACATAATATTGGTTGATTGAAAATTAAGAAGTATTTTTATCTCCTAATTTGGTCTCTACGCAATTTAAAGAAACAAAATAATTAAAAGTTTCATTTTAAATAGTAAATCTATACAGTTTGGTTCCGGAAGACCATAAGCCGCCACGTAAGCACACAATATAATATAATATAACTAAAACAACTAATAAACAAGAAATTACACGTTTAAGGAAAACTTAGTTAGCAATTTGGTAACTAAGTAAAAAATAATATAAAACGTCCATCGTACTTTATTTATGCTAAATCAAGACCACGTGACAGAAAAAATTCACGAACCTTTATGATATAATAAAACATATAATATAATATAGTAGATTTATTTTCTATTATATCTATTATCTATCTAAAAATCTAAATGTCTGCATGCTTATTTCAGTAGATAATATAAAACATATATATAAATATGTAGAGTATTAAAAAATCATGAAAATAAAAATATATATTTATAAGAAACATTGATGTTATAATAATATACAAAGAAAACGTGTAAATGAACCAAATATATTTGAAAATTCATAAAATTTAGAATCTAAATATATATGTATAAACATTTATAGTATATATTATACACAGAAAATATGAGAAATATATATACTAAAATAATTATAGAAAGTATTAAAAGAATTAGAAAATATATATTACATTTAGTTTACATGTATATAACGTAATCTACATATACTAGAATTAGGAACAATATTATCTTTATACATATTGTGCATAATATTATTTTATATATATTCTACATAATTTATTATTGGCAACCTACATATTATATAATTAGGAATAATATTATCATTATATATATTATGCATAATATATTATTAGTGTTTATGAATTATGATACAATATATATAGGAGGGCGAAATTTAAAACTTAAAACCCATCCACGTTTTGGCAATTTAGTGAGGTGAGAGTTCTTTACTGATTTTAGTTGATATATTAGAGGATTTGGTTATTTCAAGTTCATTTAAATTTAATATATTTTTATTATAATAATTATTTGAACTGATTTTATGTGACTTAAGTCACCTATATTACAGTTTAAACTATACAACCATCCAAATTGCGATCGAGGTGGAGGATGAAAATCATAAAACTGTGAAAGATTACCATTTATGTTGCAATCGAGGTGAATAATTTAATGTATATTCTAACGATTGTAGTTATTAGTTATTATTTTTATAGTTTTATTGTACATATTTGTAACTTATTTGTGTCGTTTTTATTAATTGCACTTTTGTTTTTCACGCCACAGTTTATGGAGGTATCGCGCAATTCATTACTGCAACAACACCAAGCAGCTTACAATGATAAAACATTCCAATCGAAGTTAGACTCGGATGAAGACGGCCGTACTCAGGAAATCAATGTTATCATTCATCCATGGTCGATCGTTAGCTACCTTCTCCAACAACGTAGCCAAATACCTCTCAGCCTTTCATTGGATGGGTAGTTCGTAGTTGTTCATGCATGATATTTTTTTATTATCTTTATAATAAAGTATTTCCTCATTAAATCTAACTATTCAATGTTTTTATGCTAGGTGGAGTCATCGCGAGTCTCTACCAGAGTTGCTAGGGGCCGTAAGGGGGTGAGAGTTTTCAAAAGGACACTAGCAATATTGGTGAGATTTACTCGATCGATTTATTAAAAATAAATAAATTTTGTGTGCACTAAAGTATTTTTTTAATTAAAAACTTTTCCCCAACATTTTTTTTTTCTAATTTAATCATATATCTGTAAATTTATTTACAAATAATTAACAAAATATTGTGATATAAGGAAAAGCACACGAAAAGCACGGCCATGAACTATTGGTATATTATATGATATTCAAAAATATTACAAATGCATATAATATTATTATTTAGAAAATAATATAAATTTATACCAGCTATATATACATTTCTATATTTACCATTTTAACCGATTTAATAATATTCTTCTTTTACAATCAAGTGTTGTAGTTATCAAGCTTGATTCCGTGGACATTGAACTAATAAGCCTAACTTATTAGGGCTGCTGGATGTTTGGAAGTTATTACAAAATGATCGGTGCACCATTGACCTATTCGTAAGTCATATCCTTCAAATACTTATCCAAATTCTTAGTAACTTTATTTTAATGTGGCCTATCAGATACTAATTTATATGTTACTTAAATTATTGTAGAATCAGAGCCTTCTTTAACTAATTTTGACATAGTTGCCAATACTAAGTAAATGACATTGGTGTGATTATAATCTTTATATCATCATATAATTTATTCTAAATTTAGATTTCTTTAAATTTCTACATTTACTATATAGTTACATATTATGTAAATATACGAATCTTGAATTATTATGTACCTTGACCAATTATTTTTTTATTTAAAATTATGTACCGTAATATATATTTTGCTCTACATATTCTTTATATATGTAGTCTCTTATTAAAATAAAGTTATGTTGAAAAGGCCATTGACTAATAATCAAATTTTATGAAGCTAGAAATTTGAGTTTTATCGAGAGTAGTTTATGTTGTAGAAAAACAATATCTCTTTACATTATCGAACCATATTACTAAATAGTGTTACTAAGAAAAATATATAAGTTATTACTGCAAATTATTTAATTGATAAATTATTTTATGCCATACTCAAATAACTACCGATAAAATCATATTAATTTTCTAAAGTATTTGTTAATATATATAGAAAAATAAATAATTATTAAACATAAATAAATCTAAAGAAATCATATAAACTAAAGTCTAAAGACACTCATGTTGCATTAATCCACCATTCACCCTAAATTTGCATCCTAGAGGGGAATGCATTGGATTCCCTTATATATCTATGCAATTTTTCAAATCTAATTTCAACGTTTTTATTTTTGTAAAACTTCTTTTTAATGCTAAACACAATTTTCTTACCTTGGTTTTTCTTTTATATATTAGTTATAGTCTTATAAAAATTATATATAATGTTGATTATTTCACTATTATGAGATATTTTAAATAATAATTAGTATTAAATACTTCAAATAAACTAATGTATTAATATTAATTAATTTATATCCAAAAAATATAATATATTTTTTCTAAATAACATTGCATTTTCAAAAAATTAAAATAACTTAATTTTTCTTAGTTTAAATTTTATTTAGAATTTCCCCGCGCGGTGCGCGGGGTTAGTGGCTAGTATTATATAATCAAGTATATGTTAAATATGTCTTTATATACCAAAAACAACATGCTAAATATGTGGCAAAAATATGTGGAAATAAATCATTGATAAAAAAAAAAAAATATTAGGATGACTGATAAAAATTGTTAGATAATGAAACACTATAAATATGATTAAAGTATAATTTTTTGGGTTCCTAATACCAAAAAACTCATCTTTAAGTCTTTTACAAAAGACAAATGGAACTTTTTTCTTTAAAAAAAAAAATCTTTATAAACTATATATAGAAAGTAAAAATTAAATTAATTTTTCTATTATTAAAAAGTGATGAAAGTTAATGTTTAACTTCGTGTATAAAACATAGCAAAGTGCAAATTAAGTTGATTTTTCTATTATTAAAAGGTGATAAAAAAAATTGAATATGTAACATTCACATATAAAAGTTTTTTTTTTTTTTTTTTTTTTAATTTAAGTACATATAAAAGATAGCAAAGTACAAACTAAGTTGATTTTTCTATTATTAAAGTGTGATGAAAATTGAACATGTAACATCCACGTATAACATTAGCAAATTGTAAACTAAGTTAATTTTTATATTATTAAAAAATGATAAAAATGAAATACGTAACATCCACGTAATGTACTTTAATAGAAACTATGTGAATCTGTCTATCATGCATCACGTGAACAAGCAAAATCTAATTCTAAAGCATACAAGTTATATAACTTTTTAATATAAAAATCAATACAATTTGTACTTCACTATAAAACAATTTATTATTTTCAAAATACTCAAAATTGGATTTGCATTTGGGGAAAGTATGTAAAACATGCAACATGTATGAAAAAGATGGTTTTATGGACCAATATGTTTTAAAATGTACAACATGTTTGAAAAAGATGGTTTCATGGACCAATATGCATTAAAATGTACAACATTGCTTACAAAAGATGTTAAAATGACATACCGTCTACTTGTTATCAATAGTCTCATTAAGTGGACACGTGCGGAACATATTTTTAGAAAATAATAATAATAATTAAAACAAAAAATTAATTTATACATATCAATGATTATTAATGGGTGGATTTAGATAATAATAATAATAATTATTATTATTTTTAAAAAACGTGATCTGCACGTGTCCACTTAATGAGACTAGTGACAATAAGTGGACGATATGTCATTTTACCATCTTTTGTAAGCTTCTTGTACATTTTAAAACATTTTGGTTCATAAAACAATCTTTTTCAAACATGTTGTACGTTTTAAAACATGTTGTACGTTTTAAAACATATTGGTCCATAAAACCATATTTTTCAAACATATTACATGTTTTACATACTTTTCCCTTTGCATTTTGATAATTAACATAATATATAAGTAAAAAAAACCATAAACCAAATTACTAAGCAAACAATTGTGAGCCACTAGGGATGGCAACGGGGCGAGTCGGAGCGAGTTTTCGCAGCCCCGGAACTTCCCCGCGGGTCAGCTTGGCTGACCCGGACAAGTGTAGCTTCCGGGGCGGGAAAAAAATTCCGCGGGCCCCCGCCCCGCTGTGTGAACGGTTTTTTTTTTTTTTTTTTTTTTTTTTTTTTTTTTTTTCTTTCACTTCTCAATATTAAATACAATTTTTTTGTTAAAATATTACATTATATACAAATTCAAACTATAAATCTAACACAAATCAAATACAAACACCAAACACATCACAAAATACAAATTTAAATCAAAACACCAAATCCAAATTAACAAATCCTAATAATCTAAATATACATCTATTTATAATTTAGCCCAAGTTATTTATATATGTATTATATTAACCATATTGTTTAGTAAATGTTACATCATATTAATATAATATATATATATATATATATATATATATATATATATATATATATATAGGAACTTCCGGGCGGGTCTGCGGGCCCGCGCCCCTAGAGGTGGACCCGCCCCGGGCCCCGCCTCGTGATCCGCGGGTCGGCGGGACCGTGTGACCCGTTGCCATTCCTATGAGCCAAACAAAAAAACAAACAATTGAACAGAAGCCCCACATTTTACATCTTTTCACAAACTTTAAGTAAATTCTATCTATATGCATCTTCATTGTGCCTGCACTATCAGCCACTCTGGTGATGAAGATCTCCTTAGCAGTGTCTTCTCACCCACCCATTCAACTCTCTGCTATTGTTTTTCCAACTGTTCTACATTAGCTAAGTTATAACCAAAAGCTCGGCAACCGAACTCCGACGCTTTGTCAAACCCGCGTTGCTTCATTGATCAACCTGGGAAACAAGAAGAAACAAGTAAAATTCCTGCAATCTTAGCAGAAGAACCACCTCTACAGTCGTATCGTCCGGTAAAACACCAATCTCTTACAAATTATCCGTCAATAGACTCCATCTCGGGTTTCTAAGAATCAACCATTGAGCTAGTGATTAGATGGACATAACAGAAACAACCCGATAAGGCGTTAATATATCGATTACCTTGTAGTTTCCAGCCACTTCACTTCCCGATAGCTAGTGCTGTATGCTTGCTTGGCAGCCAAGTAAGTAGCTAAAGCCTCTTCTGGGGAAAAAAAACGATTCTTTGCAGTAGTCGAATCGATATAAAAGAAAAATCACCAATAGCTTCGGCAGGAGCAAGTTCCGTTCTTGAAATGGTGGAACCGACTCGAATCTCTTAATATATTGATTACCTTCACTTCCCGATAGCGTGTCGTATGCTTGCTTGGCAGCCAAGTAAAGTAGCAGGAGCCTCATCTGGGAAAAAAATCGATTATTTGCAGTAATCGAATCGATACAAAAGAAAAATCACCAATAGCCTAGGCAGGAGCAAGTTCCTTTCTTGAAATGGCGGAACCGACTCGAATCTCTCAATATATTGATTACCTTCAATTACTGATAGCGTGTCGTATGCTTGCTTGGCAGCCAAGCAAAGTAGCAGGAGTCTCTTCTGGGAAAAAAATGATTGTTTGCAGTAATCGAATCGATACAAAAGAAAAATCACCAATAGCCTCGGCAGGAGCAAGTTCCTTTCTTGAAATGGCGGAACCGACTCGAATCTCTCAATATATTGATTACCTTCAATTACTGATAGCGTGTCGTATGCTTGCTTGGCAGCCAAGCAAAGTAGCAGGAGTCTCTTCTGGGAAAAAAATGATTCTTTGCAGTAATCGAATCGATACAAAAGAAAAATCACCAATAGCCTCGGCTGGAGCAAGTTCCTTTCTTGAAATGGCGGAACCGACTCGAATCTCTCAATATATTGATTACCTTCATTTCCCGATAGCTCGTGTTGTATGCTTGCTTGGCAGCCAAGTAAAGTAGCAGGAGCCTCTTCTGAGAAAAAATCGATTCTTTGCAGTAATCGAACCGAAACAAAAGAAAAATCACCAATAGCCTCGGCAGGAGCAAGTTCCTTTCTTGAAATGGTGGAACCGGCTCGAATCTCTCAATATGATTTCATGATCTACTAGCATCGATATGTACGTAATAGCACTATGGCAATCACCGCAAACCCGCAAGTTCTTGGTGATTCGGATGGTTGCCCCAGGAGTAGAATTCAAAATGGCATAAGCAAGAGCGATCTTTTCGCTGTGTTCAAATAAAAGATCGCCTTTCTCCTCATCATCCACATCGTGAAGTGCGTAACTTGTATTCGGAACATAACCCATGGCTTTGATCCGATGCATCAAATCTGCTAAAAGATCGAATATTTCCCGGGATTGTGGATGAGTCCTGTCACCTACGAAGAAAGTAGCCGTACCCTTATTTCCTTGCACCCAACTAGCACCGGGCCTCTTCCTAATACCGGTGGATTTCATCAACGATCGAACCCGAGCCACGTCTTTCCATTGCTTCGCATTAGCGTAGATGTTCGAAAGCAGAGTATACGACCCGTCGTTTCCTGACTCCAATTCCATCAACTTATTCGCAGCGAATTCACCAAACTCGACGTTTCCATGAAGCCTACAAGCGCTAAGAAGCGAAAACCATACTATCGGTGTAGGGTTCATCGGCATGTTCTTGATTAGTTTCATCGCTTCACCTAACCGACCCGCACGACCCAAGAGATCGACCATACACGCGTAATGTTCAATCCCGGGCTCAACCCTGAAATTCTTCATTGCGTTGAAATATTCGCTCCCTTGATCGACCATTCCGGAATGACTACAAGCATAAAGTAAAACCACAAAGGTGACGCCATCGAGAGCCAAACCGTTTTTCCTCATCTCGTTGAAAATCCCGATAGCTTCCTCGCCACGCCCGTGCATTCCGTAACCTGTCATTAAGGATGTCCATGAAACGTCGTTTTTCTCGTGCATGTAGTCGAACACGGCTCTAGCAGCGTCGATATGAGCTGATTTGGAGTACATGTCGATTAGACAATTGTTTATATGAGTCGGCAAAACCCCGTATTGATTTCTTAGTATGTAAGCATGGATTTCCTTGCCGGACCTCAAAGCGCCCAAACGGGAACACGCCATCAACGCACAAGATAGTGTAAATGCGTTTGGGTTAATAAACTCAGTCTGCTGAAACATTTGAGCGAACAGCTTTAGGGCGTCGTTAGCATCTCCGTGCTGTGCATATCCTCCAATCATGGCAGTCCACGTCACCACATTTCTGAGTTCCGGAGCTATTGAGTCGAAAACCGAGCGTGCCGCCATAACGCTTTTGCATTTTCCATACATGTCGATTATAGCGTTGATAACCATTAGATCATCCCCGAGGTCGGTGCTACATTGACTCAGGACTTGCTTGATTGCATAACAATGAGTCGCCTTCCCGTGGAGCAAGGCTTCTGCTGATGCACAACCCGAAAGAAGTGAAACTAAGGTAACAACATTGGGATGTGATCCCGAGAGAATCATTCTGCGAAAAACATCCAAAGCTTCACAACCAAGTCCTCTCTGAGCATACCCTGAAATCACCGCACTCCACGTAACAACATTCAGCTCGATCTTTTGTTCCTCCATTTTTTCAAACAAACCAAGTGCGTTTTCGAATCTCCCGACCTGCGAATACCCTGTAACCATCGCGTTCCAAGAGACAACGTCTTTGAATTGCATTTTGTCAAAAACTAATCTTGCTTCATCTAACATTCCGCATTTAGCGTACATGTCCAACACAGCGTTCCCCACAAAAACATCTTCGAAAAACCCTCTCCGAATTGCAAAACCGTGTAGCTCTCTTCCTCGTAAAGACGCACCCATAGTGGCACAAGCAGGAAGGACATTGACAAGGCTGATCACATCTGGGCTAATGGAGGCATCATCGATCATCTGAGCAAACAACTTAACTGCTGTCCTAGCATCACCGGCATGAACATAAGCTGCCACGATCGAATTCCATGAAACCAAATCAGCCATTTCTCTGTTCGTAATTTCATCAAACGCCTTGCGTGCATCACTAAGCTCCCCACACCTCCCATACATAGCCACAACCGCATTGCATACAAATACATTCCACTCAAACCCGTTCACATAAAGAACACCGTGAACTGAAGCTCCACGACGGAACGAGGGGATTTCTCCACACGCCTTGAGCACAAAAGGGTAAGTGTAGTGGTCAGGTCGCCACCCAAGTCTCATCATACTCCGGAAATGATCCAGAACCTCTTCGTGGAAACCAAACTGTACGCTCCTCCTTATCAACATGTTCCAACCGAACACAGAATATGAGCATGGAGCAATACGCTCCAAGAGCGAGCGGCCATGGATTGGTGCACCTACGTTGATGTACACACGAACGACTGGAAGGGACATGTGGGTCAGGCCCTGGACTAGGATCTGCTGATGCAGCAGCTTGGCTTGGGTGACCGAATTGCATTGCTCCAAGTGTGGAGATAAGAATACCGGAACACCAACAGTCGAGGAGGAGAATAATGCTCTTATTGTGCGATTGAAAGGTCTTAGTAGTGGTAGACGTTGCTCCGGAGTAAGGCCGGAGAAGTGACGGAGCATGCTAGTGCCACAGCGAAGGAAAAAAACTCGGTGGATCGTAGATGAGGTAAAGTCATGGCCTTTGGCTATGTAGTTTGTAGTGTACAGAGTTCGCCGCTGCAAATCTCTGGCCAAAAAGAAACAAAAATTCATGCCCCAGTTGCAAAAATGCAGATAAACCTATATAAATAATTCCATGGTTCTGATTTTGGTAGCAATAGCTTAGTTCAATAGAGCACCAACCAGCTGCTACATCACAATCTTCTTTACACTTCTGAAAGACACACTTTTTGCAAAAAAAATCTAAAATTCAAATGAACGATGAGTTGAAAAATGCAGAAACCGTTTACTAAACATATGAGGATTCATATTTAATAGAAGTGTTTACTGTTTACTAAATGTAGCATCGAGCACGAGCTGCAAACCTAACCGAACATTCCGATTTAAGTTCATCATTGTTTCTCATTCCTCCAATTAGAATCAACATGGCTCATGCTTCCCGAAAATGCAAAAATTAGATTGATCCGAAACAGTTGACAGGATTTCCTTACTTGAAAAGGTCGTAGATTCATACTGTCGTAAAATTGACCAGCTTTCACGTCACCGTCACCCGGCGGAGCCATCACCCATTACGGCCACAGGTGGCGGAGGAGCGGCTGCTGTGGTTATTCTGTGGCTTGGGAGCTCAGAGTCTCGACCGCAACGAATGAACACGACAGCGGAACTGGAGAGGCTGAGAAACGAAGGATTTTGTGAGGAGGTTTCTGTCAGAGCGCAGCGAAGTTCAAAGCTGAAATTTTTCAACAAGCGGCCATGGATATTCGACAATGACTGATCGTAGGAAGAAGAAAGAGCAGGAAGTTGGGGTTTACGAGTTTAACTGAACCGAGTGATAGGGTTTTGGTCTGGAATATATATAGAGTATCCAACAAAAAAAACCAAACTTTATAGGGGAAATTTCTGATTTTCCAAACATTAGGGAGAGGTGATAAATTCCTGATTTTGTTTCACCCCTAGTCGATAAACCATATGCTACATCATCTTCTTCCCCGATAATCCAACCCATCATCAAGTTTCTTCTACTTCACTCCTCGAAGCTCCAAATCCTCGGTCTTGAACTCTGCGTTTCTCGTGGGTTCGTTTCCCTTCTAAATTGTCTTATTCGTATTTGGGATTTCGTAATAATCATCACGTCTGAGACCTGCTAGCGTTCATCCATGGCGTCTTCCTCTGCCAATCTGTGGGTGCTTCTGGGTCTAGGGATCGCCGGGATCCTATTGATGACCAAAAAGCTTACGAAAACCATCAGAGAAGACTTTGGCGCCTTCGTGCAGAGGCTTCAGCTTCTCCCGCCGCCGCAGCCGCCGCCTCCCAAGGCTCCCCACCCGCTCACTGGCCTCACCTTCGCCATCTCCGACGTGTATTTTTTTCATCTTTACAATCTGTCTTATACGCTGCTCTCTGTAACTCAGGTTAGAATTCCATTGTAATACACAATTGATGATGTTGGTCGATTACTCCTGCTTACAGATTTGATGTGGAAGGATACGTGGCTGGTTTTGGTCATCCAGATTGGCTGCGGACACATATAGAAGCTTCTCAAACTTCTCCTGTTGTATTAGCTCTTGTTGAAGGTGGTGCCACCTGCACTGGGAAAACTGTTGTGGATGAAATGGCCTGTAGGTTAGTAGTTTCATTTCTACCATAGCTGCATTTTTAGAGATATTCCTGTAGTCTATATGCTTGGATCCTATAGCTGGAATTTAATGGCAGTACCAAGATATACTCTCCTCCTAACTTCCATTATTTTTTAGGGTTAAAAACCTAAAAACAGTCTCAATTATAGGCTATGTTGCTAATCATTATCCCAAGTTTAAAATGTTGATATTCAGTTTCATAAGTATCAGATTTGTTGTTTTCCACTTTTTTCAACCGAATTTGGCGTTAAAATTGGCATTTTAAGCAACAAAGATATGTTATTTTCCACTTTTTCGAAGAATCAGATTTGTTGCTCGTGGTTTAGGCTTATTTGATACTAAAAAACGTGTTTTTTATCGCTCGATTTTAAGGGGAAAAGTGGAAATCAATCAATCTGATAGATGAGACACCGAATATCAACATTTAAATTCTGGGACATCGATTAGTAACATGATCTATAGTTGAGACTGTTTTTAGGTTCTTAATCCTATTTTTTCAAGGAAAATTGATTCCTTTTATTTGTGGATATTTTGCAGTATCAATGGAGAAAATAAGCATTATGGAACACCCATAAATCCTGCAGCTCAAGCACGGGTACCGGGTGGATCATCCAGTGGAGCTGCTGTGGCTGTAGCTGCTGGGTTTGTTGATTTCTCTTTGGGTGAGCTCATATGTTTTTTTTTCCTTTGCGTGTTGTGTGAGCTCATATGATATTTCAATTTTGTGGACTGTTTAAGTTGGCCTTTCGTAAATACAACAAACACTTCTCCAAGAAGCTGGTTTATACTAATCTCAGCTTATGATCCTATTTGATATAAAAATGCAGATTATGAGGGCATCGTACTTAACATTTATTATGTCTTGATTGTAGTATTGTGTGTGTTTTAGCTCAATTTTATGGTAACGTGATTATTGTATTCCGACATGGCAATGAGAGTAAACTCTGCATTAATTATTGGTACTTTAGATATACTTATGATTAGGATATATATATAGAAGTTATAATAGAACTGAATAGGTTAGGAGGATAATTTTTGCTGCAGCCTATACATAGACGGGAGCAGGCATTGTTTTATTCGTGAAGTGAAATGGTCATCTCTTCTGGGCTTTATAATAGTTCAAGAAATGGACAGTAGATAACTAAAAAAATGGGGAAGAGAGAAGAAAGTGGACTCAAACGGTGTAGTGTGAGGTTTAAAACTTAGATAACGGATAACCCTTTGGGTCGGGCATTTCTTATGGTAACTATAGTGCGGGAAGTATTATTTCCTAGTACTTGTTTTTTCTTAGAAACGGATAGCTTCTTAGAAAGGTCATATTATCTATATCTTCTGTATGGTGCAGGTGTTGATACTGTTGGTGATGTGAGAGTACCTTCTGCTTTTTGTGGCGTTCTGGGATTCAGATCATCTCATGGCTCTTTTACAAACTCAAAAGCAATTTCTGTCTCAACCAGCCTGGACTCTGTGGGTAAGCATGTAGCAAATGTTTGGCTGCTATTATTCTTTACATACTTATATGTTGATGATCTACATGTTAATCTTACAGGATGGTTTGCTAAGGATCCCAATATTCTACATCGTGTTGGCAATGTACTTTTGCAAGTTCCATTCACAGTCCACCGAAAACCCAGACAAATGATACTAGCTGATGATTTTTTCAAATTGCTAAAGATCCCTGTTGATAGAGCTGCTCAGGTGGTAATCAAAGCAACGGAGAAGGTTTATGGAAGTAAGTTTTGGTGATATGTACCTTGTTTATTTTTCTGGATGCCATGAAATATATTTTGTTTTGTGCAGAACAAATTTTGAAACATCAAAACCTTGAGGAGTATTTGAAATCGAAAGTTCCTTCCTTGAAATCATTCAACAGCCAAAAGAGCAACAGCGAATTAAAAGCTTCCTCAATTGAAGCACTAGCTAGTGCTACACTCGCTATCAAAAGGTTAGTTCATTATTTGATGCCAAAAGTTGCCATAATAACATACAAAAAGTCGTCTGTCTAGTCATCAATTGCATGATCCACTGGAAATGATGACATCTCAATTAGATCAAAATGTTGTTCCTTTTACTAGAAACGAGCACACGTTCAGTGTAAAGCTCGTTTTTTTTTTCTCACCTTTATTGCATTACTTTAACTTGAAGAACTTCAGCATCAATCTATTGATCATTGACCAAGTGAGTTGTTTGTCTTAGACATGAATTTAGGCATAATCATGAAGCATGGGTTGACACGGTCAAACCGGCCTTGGATTCTCTTACCTCGGAACAGTTACATAAAGCACTAGAAGTGAGCAGTATGGAGATTGATAACTGCAAATCGATCAGGAATGAAATGCGGAGTGCTGTCAATGCTCTTCTAAAGGTACTTCCTGAAATAACTGTAAAAAAAAAGCTCCTTTATGACATTGAATCATCTTTTTCCGTAACAAGCTTGTTATGGATATATATATCCAATCTATGATAATATCTATTATTATTAGGGTTAATGTTAGTGATAGATTTAGTTTTAGTATCTCTATTGATAATGTTAGATCTATTAGTGATATAGTTAAGTATTTTATTTCCTATTGTTATCTGGTAGATTATCTTATCTCCTTAGATTGTACTGGTCTAATCCTATATAATGGGCTAGTTGATGAATAAAACGATAGGTATAAAGTTAATCAGAAACTTAGGTTTCTGAATCTCCTATTCTATGTGTACTCATAACAAAGCTCCTAATAGTCAGATACGCTTATACGAAAACCCGTTTTGCCTTTCCCACTGCCAATTATTGTTGGTTTGCACTTAATATAAAATATATTGAGAAATATTTGAGGAATAAGAAAACCGAGTGATGGGTTCTTTTCAGGATGATGGAATTCTGGTGATTCCTACAGTTCCCGATCTCCCTCCAAAAGTTGGTGCGAAGGAACTGCATTTGGAGGACTACCAAAGACGTATTGCTAGCTTCATGAGTATCGCGAGCATATCAGGCTGCTGTCAGGTCTCGAACAATGATTAGTGCATTATTATTATGTTTGAAATTAATTTGCATGGACGTTATTTTTCTAAGCTCGTTAATACTCTAGACTACGACATATTTTGTTGCTGCCTGCTTTTAACTTTGATCTCATTATTATTCTCTATACAGGCTACAGTACCGATCGGTTTTCATGAAAAGTGTCCTGTATCAGTGTCTTTCATAGCAAGATGTGGAGGTGATCGGTTTTTACTAGACACGGTCAAGGCCATGTTTGCAGCTCTCCAGGAAGCAGCTGATGCTGTAATTAAGGCGAAATCAGTGAAGACCACTATTAGCAAAGAAGAGTCTGCCGAAATTGCTAAAGAAAAGGTAAAGCATCGATTTTTTTTTGCCATCAAAACATGTTGATTGGATTATTTCAAAATTTCGACTGAAACTTTGCGGTGTTTATCATAAAGGGTAATCAAGCATTTAAAGAACAACTATGGCAGAAAGCTATTGGCTTCTACACAGAGGCCATCAAATTGAATGGAAATAGTGCAACTTACTACAGCAACAGGGCAGCTGCATATCTTGAGCTGGGCAGGTACCGGCAGTTACATCCTAGCAGCTGCATTCTCACCGTCCCTTCGTTAACTTCGTTTTCTTTTATAATTCCATCCGCAGTTTCCTTCAAGCAGAAGCGGATTGCACAAAAGCCGTCAATATAGACAAGAAGGTATGTAAAAATTTATATGTTCTAATCAGTTCTTCACTACTTCTGAATATCTGAAATCTCTGCCAGCTCAGATTTTGCGTCACGGTTTCAAACTGCGGTGTTTGTTATATGCCTAATTAGTTTTTGTTGCCTGCTATTTTCGTATTTGGTTTCCATAAGGTTGCTTCTTGGGGGAAATTTTTCTTAAAACCGTGGTGTTTATAATTGTTATTTGTTTCTTTCCAGAATGTGAAGGCTTACTTGAGAAGAGGTACAGCCAGGGAGATGCTAGGCTATTATAAGGACGCAATTGAAGGTTAGTAAATGATTTTTTGGATCCGGGATTGAAATCTTTCAAGTACCTCAGTAAACACGGTTTGATACCTCAGATTATTTTTTTTTTAGATATCTAACTGTGAAAACACGGTTTGACAAGTTGGTATCTGAGATTTTTTTACGACTTTTAGGAATCTCATTTTTCTTTATGGTTGCAATCTTGTGACAACTTATTTTTTTCATTACACTTTTTTACCATTAGTAACAAAAGCTATTTACAAAAATATCTCCTTAAATCGTGTTTTCTAAGCTACCTGAAAGATTTTAAATCCATTTGTAGTGCTCTTATTCGTTGTTCTCTATCAAACTTGCCAGCCTCGAGTAGGCTTGATCGTTTCAACGAGTTATTTTGGGCGCTATGCAGTTGCAGTCTTCATCTCTTTAACTGCCTTGATTGTTTTAATGGTGACCTATAAACTATCTGAAGTTTTTCTTATGTGAGATTTTGGTGTCTGAAGTTTAAATTGTTGATATTGGCTGTCTGAAGTTTCAATTTTGTTGAAATTTGGTTTTCCGTCCATTTTTTCTGTCAAATTTGATAGAATGGTGTGAAAAGTCGAAATTACCTCTGGTACTTTTATGTTTACTCCGGCCACCACCCAACTCCGGCCACCACCCTCCTTCGGCTGGCCACCACCCTACTCCGGCCGGCTACCATCCAACTAGGGGCAATTTTGGAATTTATTTTTTATCGAGTCATGTGACAAGAATATGATCAAGTTCTGACAATTTTAACAGTAAATTTGGACGGTGACGTCAAATTTCAACAAAGTTGAAACTTCAGACAGTCAATATCAACAATTTAAACTTCAGAAACCAAAATCTCACATAGAGCAAACCTCGGACAGTTTATAGATTCTTAACCCTCGTTATAACTCTTCAGTGGAATTTGGTGATATTTCAAATGTGTTGGATATTCTTTGCCGTTTGATCGGATTATACATACGAATTACGACCCCAGTTCTCTACTTACGATTTGTTTTGCATAATTACCGATTCACCTGCTCTCTGCAGACTTCACCTATGCACTCGTCCTCGAACCGAACAACAAAAGAGCGGCCGTCTCTGCTGATCGATTACGGAAGCTGTTCCAGTGATTTGATTTCGATAAGGGTCTCATCTTCTTAGATTGATGATTGTCTCTTTGACAAGAGAATGCAGGAATCGCACAGTATTACAGATCAAGAGATGGAAAGATGATCCGAATGTGCTTGGTTTTCGGTCTGATCAAATTTTGTTATTCTCTCAGATTCTCCACATTGGTGATTGATTGGTTTTGTAGATCTAGTTGGTTACAATAATCACTCTTGTTTTGGATGGTTCTATTTAAGTTGAGATGGTACAAGACGCTGGTTCATTTCAGGTTGAAATGGGCTTTTGAGTACTGGACTCAGTCCAACTTTAAGCCCCAAGTCACCAACGCTAGGGCTATAGGCCTTCAAATTTAGCACGCCTGAGATCTAGTGCTAATTATCATATAGGTAGTGGCATTTTTTTTTGGCCAAAATATAGGCAGTGGCATTTAAGGACGAATATAATCATGTAATTTTTTTTTTATTTTTTTTTTCAGGTTGGTCCTAGGAGGGTCCTTAATAGGAGGGTAGTATTTATACGTCGTAGTATGCTTATTTCAAATTTAAGTTAAGCATTACTTGCACCGAGTTTGCTTATAAAGGAAAAAGGACTAGCTAGTGGTTTAACTTAGCCGAATATTTGACAAGTTCGACTTGACCCGACTCATTTTATTCGAACTCGAACACAACTGAACCTAAAATTTTCAAACTCAAGTTCGATTCAGTGCTATACTCGACGAGTTTGAGCTCGGCTTACTAAAGTTAAATTTAGTCAATTAAGTCATGAAAGACGCACCATAATTCGAGCTATAGCTCAAATCAGTTAGCTTTTGGTTTGAGCTCAAATTTGATTTGAACTGAATATATATATAATATTATGTAAAACTCGAATAAACTCGAGTTTGACTTGAATATGCAAAAAAAAAAAAAAAAAAAATCGATTAGGCTCTTGAGCCTATCGAGTCGAGTACCAGCGAAACTCGTACTCGACTCGATACCATAAAAAAACTCGACTCAAAATTTAGCGAGTTGAATTTGAGTATCATTACTATCGAGTGGCTTATGAGTGGTTTAACTCATTTACACCCCTAGTAATCGCTATAAATATATTTACATTTCCATGATCACAGCGGGGTTTATAGCCTAATCTGGTTAGGATAGTGTTGAGCCGCTACACAATATTACATAGTTTATATAATATGGTATATATATAGAGCTGTTTAACACTTCATTTTTTAGTTAGATATCTCAAGTTGAAATGTAAATGTTATTCGAACCGTCTTCTGAAGTATTGCAAAAAGATAAAAATCTCTTATTTTCAATCTATATGGTATGTGAGGTATTATATTGTGCCTACGCATAAATAATCTTAGGTTGAATGTTTGGATAATACCCATATCACAAAATGAAGATAAAATAAAGAATCGAACACGATTGATGGGGTTAGTTCCTAAAAATACATCATGCAATTTTAAGAAAAAGAGAAAGTAACTGCCTCCACAAAATTCTGCATGAATAAACAGAATCAAGTAACTGCCACTCAGATTTCCAAATAAGAAGAATTTGAATCACCCAATTCTAACAACAAACAACACCACCATCCATCCCGATCCCACACAAAAACATACCAACAATGTACGTACGTTGTCTTTCTACACTCATTGTAATGTTTTTATTTCTTCTATCTATCTCATCAATAACTCATAATTAACCCTAGTTCGTATTTCCGACTCTTATAGACTCTGCGCAATGGACGGGCTATTGGGTGTTATGAAAATCCGGGTAAAGCGTGGTCTTAACCTCGCGGTTCGCGATGTGTGCACCAGTGATCCCTACGTAGTCATCAGGATGGGCAAAGAGGTCTATCTTTGAATTGCGCCTTTTTATAGTTATTGTGTTTGTTTTGATTCGACATTATTGATGGGTGCAGAAATTGAAGACCAGGGTTGTGCCAAAGGATGTGAATCCGGTGTGGGATGAAGAGTTAACCTTGGCCATCTCGGATCCCGACATTCCGGTCAAGCTAGTAAGTTCGTAACGCGTGTGATATAGCGTGTTAATCGGTCGTCCATAAAATTATGAGATATGTTTGCCTAAAATGGTTTGTTATACCATTTTTAAAATATATAATCTTTTTCAAAACGATAATAATTTGTAGTTTCTCTTAATTACTTATTCAAAATTGTCTTTAAATACTTTTTAAATTTATATATAATTACCTGAATACTTTTCTAAATATTATTAAGCTTTAAAAACTTATACTATTGTTATAAGAATTGTGTCCCAGTTGAGGGTCCAATGTCTAGATCCCCATCCATACAAGCTCACCACACCCAAAGACCAATGAACCCCCAAATTGGGCTCAATTCGAGCCCAGTCGATTTGGGGCAAACCGACCATTTAGATTGGATCACAATCGATCTTCGGTCGACCCCTAAATCTATTAGAGTTCGAATTGAGCTCTAGTCAGATAAGCTCGCCCAAGAGTGGAAAGTTCATCAGGCATATGAGGAGACGAGTAGAACTGGATTTAACGGGTCAGCATCTTGACTATAATAGGCTGTTGATGGGGTTACGTTGGCGGGACTAATGCATGTGTTGGTTGTTCACTAAGTTTAGTCGGGGAAAAAAATAGACTAATGAGCACGAAAGCCCGAACAATTACGTAACAGGATAACCCTAAGGTCGCCACTACTAGTTTTTTTTTTTTTTTTTTTTTTTTTTTGCCAAAAAAAAGGGTAGAGAGTTGGTCTGAGTAAAAATCGAGACTAGGGATCCAAACCAAGAACTCTGGATGGATCGCAATTAAGCTTCGATCCAGCCGTGACTCAACTATAACATTAGTATAAATTATTAATTCTTACTTAAGTTATTACTTCTTAATCATGTCATTTCATAAAATATTCCGTTAATTCTGTACATTTAGAAGAAAAAAAAATACTTTACAGTAGTAGTTTTAGTGAGAAATTAATAGAAGTATGAATTAGTATGATTTTAAAAGTATATATATATATATATATTGCAGACAGTATACGACCACGACATGTTCAGCAAAGACGACCACATGGGAGAAGCAGAATTTGATGTGAAAGCATTCACAGACGCCCTAAAGACAGACCTGCTAGGGCTTCCCAGTGGCACCATTATATCGAGGATTCAACCGTGCAGACAAAACTGTCTAGCCGAAGAGAGCTGCATCACTTGCTTCGAAGGCAAGATATTCCAGGACCTGTGTCTCCGCCTCAGGAACGTCGAGTGCGGCGAAGTCGAACTTCGGCTCGAATGGATCGATCTAAATGGTTGCTAAATTACCCTAATTAAACCCTACAAACCTCTCCTTGTATTTATTGCTACCGTTTAACTTTACTAGCATGCATGCATTGGAAATTATACAATCAACTAATGGCGATATATAATATAAATTAACACATTAATTTGCATTATATACGTACCATTGTTTTCTGGCTTAAGAACATATATATAAATTGTCTGAATATTACCCAATATTGAAATTTGGTGTCTGAAGTTTGAAATGTTAAAATGGACAGTCCTAGCAGGTTTCATTTTTTGTTGAAATTTGGTGGCTCTATGCGTAATTTCCTATCCATTCATCAATCATTTTCATCAACCCACTCACACACTCATAATCCATCATTCTCTACTTTTCACAAAGTCGTCAAATTTCCCCCAAAAGTTGAACATCAAAAAGAAAAGGTTTTCAACAGAGTGTTGTGGAGCAATTTCCAACGACAACGGAGCGGAATTTACTTGCGCGGAATTTACTTGCGCGGAATTTGACAGTCAGTTTCGTCGAGATAATTGACTTCTCTAAAGTAATCATATCGAAACATCAAATTTCAACAAAAATGAAACCTGAGACACTATTTTAACGTCAGATACCAAATCTCAACATTGAAGAAACTTCATACAGTCTATAGCTAGGTTCTTAACCCTTTTTTCCAGGTCAAATTAATAAACTAATATTAGGTGTCATTTAAGATTTGAATATTTGAACTCTTCTATTCTACTATGTGGCGACCATAGCGAACCATAGACTTATTCTGCTACTTAATGCTCAGTCTTTTATTTTTACGGTCTGGATTTTTTTATACGACTAGACTTAATTAACAAAAGCATATGCGTACTAGTCCCAACGTAGCTCCACTAGTAGCTTAAGTATAGACAAGAGACCGGCACCTAAGTTAGTTGGAGTAACTTGTAAAGCGAGTTGTATTTCCGTGGGCGAAATAAATTTGAATCCCGCTGGAAAAATCGCATTGGGGAGACTTTAACATAAATACACTCTTGGCATGAAATTACGAAATCAATCTTGTATATAAAAAAAAAAAAAAAAATACTCAAGAGGTCAGCTCGTTATGTCGTATTCTACTCGTCTCTTCTTATGTCTGATGCAGTATGTATGTAAAATCGGTTTTGATATTTTAATCGGATCAATATGATGTGACTTTTCGAGGAGTCAAACTTAAAACTTCAGAGCTAAACAACATGATTTGTACGAAGCATCCTTAATAATTTAATTAATTGATAACTTCCACTAATCAGCAAACTAATTAATGGAGTTTATGATAATGATTAATTATGTTGGAAAATGCTAATATATTTATTAAGGATTAAATAATTTATCCTATCACACGTGAACTTTCTCTAAATAATATATATTTCGGAATCATCAATGATATATAATATAATATATATTTTTGTAGTCGTCCTAAAACAAAGCATTTACCAAACTGTCTAGATAGTGCAATGAATGAAGCTAGGGGATGGCCTTTCGAGTTTTGTCTTCTTTGTTTTCTTTTGTTTTGTAGTCTTGTTGAAGACATAACTTAAACTTTGGGAGATGAATTGGAGCATGGTGCTTGGGGTTTTGCTACGAACGAGAGAGTTTTCCATTATACATTCCTCTTCTCCATTATCTACTCAATTAATTTGTGTGCTTAATTACACACCTAGTTATATCTTGGTTATAATGAAGACCCTCACATTCATCTCCAAGTACAATGACACGCGATTCGATCTTTTATGGTTGGAACAAAATATACATTTTCTCAAAGCTCATTTAGCTGTAAACATTGGTAACTAACTTAATTAAGTGTATCAGCGCTGATAAACCTAGCTAAGCTAGTTTCCAATGTTTACTGTTAAATGAGCTCGGAGAGAATGTATATTTTGTACATTTTGAAAACTTAAATCAGAAATTAGCAATTTGTACATATTTAAAACTTGAACTAGAAATTTATTAGCTGATGTTTGAGAATCTAACGAATTGCTAGAAGATTTTCAGGTAGTTAAACAAATTACTAGCTAATTTTTTTCATTATGTGCCCATTACGTGGGCCATTAATAGCGTCCAAATATGAAGATAAACTCGATGGAGCTAGTAATTTGTACATGAAGGAAATACAAAATAGCAAAACATTTGAAAAAAAAAAATATATATATTTAACTAGTAATTTGTTTGATTGCTGAAACATATATAAAAAAGCAATTTGATAATTAACTCTATATTTTTATACCTTAATTAGTAGATATCATCCATCATTAAGAAATCTAGAAATTTAGAAATAGAAGGGAAATAAAATTAGTGCGTATACAATGCATTATTCGAATGTGCGTAGATAATTATTTGTCATGTAAGTTAGATAAAAATTACAAATCATACTACTTAGATAAAATCAAATCGTGATCGAACCACATATATCATTTCTTCAACTTAGAGTGTTGTTCTACGTTAGAATAATATAATAATAAAATTATTGATGTGATAAGATTTTTATGTCAAATAAATCCAAGTGAGGTGGGTGCTACTTATACAGTGAATAATATCAAAATAATTTGTATATAATTTAGCAATCCACGTGAAGGAATCACTTCATGCAACTTGTCCTCTCCCCCCAATTTTTGTGCCCTAGTTTTTAAATCCTTTGTGGATGGAGTTTTTCGTCGATATCTTTCTAATAATAATTCTCCTTATAAGAAGAACCATACAAGTACAAGATTTCACAAACATTCCCTTTACGCTAATTAGTGCCCATATCATGAACATGCATGCCACGGTTCATAATATACTTTCCATCACTAGATGTTGCATTTATAGAAGTGACGGAACTAGGGTTGGGCTTTCTGGTTTCGAATTGGACCAGAACTGATTTAAATAATTCTAATTCAACAGAGATCGGTTTTGTTTAAGCCAGTTCTAGACCGGTTCAAAACCGATTTTTATATATTTATTTTATATATATATATATATATTTGCACCATTTTCATAGAAGAGCATTCATGTGAATATTTATATTTTCTATAGTGGCCATTTTTCTTTTTTTATGGTTCAACTTTCATGTAGGATTAAAGTGATTTTATATTGGAACCTTGCATTGTGAAGTAAATACAAATTTGACATATGAGTCTCAAATGATCTTAATGGGTTTATTTTTAAATCATAAAAAATTAAAACTAACTTCAACTATTATATACGTAAATTGACTAAATTCTCATTTTAAAATATGAATTAGGAATTATCCCTATTGATAATCTAGGACATAATACTAATTTTATTTATAAAAAAATAAAAACAAAATGCCTCCCAAATATATATATATTATGAATATGAAAAATATCATCATAATCAATATTTTACTCCTTACAAACCGACCGGATGAGAATAAGTATTATTTTAGGAGCTGACACTTAAGATACCACACACAGAAAAAATGAATACTTAAAAAATAAACATATGATAATCTCTTGTATTAATAGTCACATGTTTGACACGTAATTATAGAAATATTTAACAGTTTGTCGTGTTTTGTTCAGTACGTGAAAAACACATACGTCAATGGTCTGTCTAAATTAGACAGAAATTCTAATAGAACTAATAAAAAATGATTGGAAAAAAAATATAGCTAGCAATTTGGTCGAGTACCCAACATAATCGACTACCTAATATAAGGGAAACAACATTTTAGGACTTATCTATCAACCCAATAAACAATAGGAAAACAACATTTTAGAAGTTTTAACTATCTTCACGTGAGTTGTAGGAGTCTTACTTTTTTTTAGACTTATTCGTCTGAAGCGTGATTTATCAATCATTCATAACTCTATTCACCAAATTAGAGGACCCGTCATATTTATCTGGTCTATGAGAGACTATATGTGAGATGAGTCGTGGTCTGACCGAGCCGAGCACGACAACACTTATATTAGTAATAAGAGTTAGTTCATCATTTAGTTATTTATGTTTACTTATCGTGATCCGACCACTACTTTTATTTATTGACATAATTGTTTAGCTATATACATTTCAAAATGAGGTTAAATGATTATAAAATAACAGTTTTACTCTTACCTTTATCGCTTTCTTCGATAAATGTACTAAAGTTTTTACCAAATTTTTAAAAAAAATCTCGAAATTTATTCCGAGTCAGAATCTGAATATGGTGAATATGGTTCAAATATGAACCCAAATGCAACACTTATGTTTGAATTCGAACTTAAAAATAAGAGTTTTATTATTTTTCTTTTTGAAAAAATTAAAGTATTTTCAATCAAAAAATTGATACAATTTAAAAAAAAACTACAAAAACATGATTAACACGTATAATATAATAATAATAATCGCAATGCATATAAAATGACATTTTAAATATTTTATTTTAGTGTAACCATTTATATATATATAGATAATACATATTTAAAGTAGACAGTCACATTTATATTAATTTTTTTTTTTTTAGTAATTAGTAAGTATTAAGTATTAACTCCTAATAATTATTTTAAATATAAATAAATAAATAAATAAGCAGTGACTATAGGAGTGTAGCTAGCGGCGAAACTAGACCACTGTGCTTTGGACTCCGCCCTGTACCTATCTAATCCTTTCTCTCTCCTCTTTCAAACTGACCAATCGCCACCATTACTCGAACTCCAACCCACATGCCCCCCCCTCTTTATTATTTCATCACTTCCACTTCATCTTCTTCATCACCCCCATTCTTCTCCTTCTCCCGAGCTAACACTCACATACAGAAGAACTCAAAATGATCACCGGAGCCGACTTTTACCATGTCATGACGGCAATGGTGCCGCTCTACGTCGCCATGATCCTCGCCTACGGCTCCGTCAAGTGGTGGAAGATCTTCACCCCCGACCAGTGCTCCGGCATCAACCGCTTCGTCGCTCTCTTCGCCGTCCCGCTCTTATCCTTCCATTTCATCTCCACCAACGATCCGTACACCATGAACCTCCGGTTCATCGCCGCCGACACCTTGCAGAAGCTCATCGTCTTGGCTGTTCTCGCCGTCTGGAGCCACGTCAGCCGCCGCGGATGTCTCGAGTGGGCGATAACGCTGTTTTCTCTCTCCACGCTGCCGAACACGCTTGTTATGGGGATTCCGCTGCTTAAGGGCATGTACGGCGACTTCTCCGGCAGCCTCATGGTCCAGGTCGTCGTCCTCCAGTGTATTATCTGGTACACTCTGATGTTGTTTCTGTTCGAGTATCGCGGCGCCAGGCTGCTCATCTCCGAGCAGTTCCCCGACACCGCCGCGTCCATTGTCTCTATCCACGTCGATTCTGATATTATGTCGCTCGACGGTCGGCAGCCGTTGGAGACCGAGGCGGAGATCAAGGACGACGGGAAGCTTCATATTACCGTCAGGAAATCCAACGCGTCCCGTTCCGACATTTATTCTCGGAAGTCTGTCGGGTTCTCATCGACGACGCCGCGGCCGTCGAATCTGACCAACGCCGAGATTTACTCGCTTCAGTCGTCGAGAAACCCGACGCCGCGAGGCTCCAGCTTTAACCACAACGATTTCTACTCCATGATGGCCGCCGGAGGCGGCGGCGCTCCCCGGAACTCAAACTTCGGATCCAACGACGTTTTCGGGATGTCCGCCTCCCTGGGGCCCACTCCCAGAGCGTCTAACTTTGAGGACGACGTCACCGCCGCCGCCGCCGGGAACCGGTCCAGGTTCCACCATAACAGCAACTATCCGGCGCCGAATCCGGGGATGTTTTCGCCGAAGAACGCGAAGAAACCCGCCGGACCGCCGGCGAAGAAAGGTGAAGCGGAGGGAGGCAAGGATCTGCACATGTTCGTGTGGAGCTCGAGCGCTTCCCCAGTTTCCGACGTGTTTGGGAACCATGAATTCAATGCTAGCAACGACCCGAAGGAAGTGAGATTAGCCATGTCCCCGAAAGGTACGACATTTAATTAAGGTTGTCGTTTTCGAACATTTACGGTGATTAAATCCATGGATGATGTTGATGTGTGAGATTTGTCTGCAATTTATCTATATTCAGTTGAGAACAGAGACAACAACAATAACCCAGGTGAGTATTTAGAGAGGGAGGAGTTCAGCTTCGGCAACCGCGCCGCCGCCGAGTCCGGCCACACCGCCGCCGCTGATCCCGGCAAACCAAAGATCATGCCTCCGACGAGTGTTATGACTAGGCTCATCCTAATCATGGTGTGGAGGAAGCTCATAAGGAACCCTAACACTTACTCGAGCTTAATCGGACTCACTTGGTCGTTAGTATCTTTCAGGTAGAGATTAATTATTAATTTCTCCAAATAATTAGATTAAATTAAATTAAATTATTAATGATGTAATTTCATTTTTTGTTTAAAAATCAAATGCAGATGGAACGTTGCAATGCCAGCCATAATAGCAAAGTCTATCTCTATACTGTCAGATGCAGGTCTAGGAATGGCCATGTTCAGTCTAGGTCAGTAAATCTTCTTATATTAGTGTAATTAAAGCCCATTTTTATTGTTTTTTTCTTTTCCCCACACGAAATTTAACACAATTAATTTAGGGTTAATTATTAAATTAATTATATCCGAAAGTTTGAGTACTCGTATAATTTTGATTTTTTTAAAATTTCAAAAAATTTGCTGGTTTAGTGTTTGCATCTATTTCGTTGAATTTGGTCAATTTACGTGATTAAAAAACCGAAAAATTAATGAAATTCCACACATCTAGATAGTCCGTGATATTATAAAGTTTCATCTTTACCTAACGGATCCAAATTGGTAATAAATTGTCTTAAGAAATCTAATTTGTATGAAAGTGTCTAAACTTCATCTAACAATTGATACATAATCTTTGATTTTATTAAATATATATATATAATATAATAATAATAATAATAATTATAATTATTAATATACAAAAAGCTGAGGATAGCTAGTACTAGTCTAGTAGTAGTAATAGTAAGCGGCAGAAAGAAGCAGTGGCGTGGTGGTGATGATGATGATTCATCAAAACCCTACGCACTGTCCATGTCTGCCGCTGCTTCTGCTACTTTTTACCTGTCTGTGCAAAAAAACACTAGTAGTGGTGTGGCTGTGGCGGTAATGATGATCATTATTATAGCGTGGAGCATTAATTATATATATATATTTAAAATTATGAAAAAAAATATATAACTTAATATTTGGTTTAGGTTTAATAAATTGAAAATATATTTAAAGATATAATTTTAAAAAATATATTATTACTATTTTTGTATGTTTTACTAGTTTAATTTTTTCTATGTATGTATATTTCGTACTAGTATAATATAATTTAATTAATTTTGGGAGCATTTATTTATATATAATATAATATTGTGGATACGTACGTATGTATGTGATGCAGGATTATTTATGGCATTGCAACCCAAGATGATAGCATGTGGGAATTCGGTAGCAGCTTTTTCAATGGGGGTGAGATTCCTTACCGGACCAGCTGTCATGGCTGCTGCTTCCATTGCTGTTGGTCTCAGAGGTGTCCTCCTTCATGTCGCCATTGTCCAGGTCTTCTCACTTCTCCAAAATTCATCATAAATTATTATTTAAGACCTCATAAATAAAATGAGCTTAATTTAATTACTAGTTCATATTTTTAGTTAATCGAATTAATTATTAGTTGATGTTTGATTAGTCTAGCCAATTATTAGTTATTTTTTAATCATACATGCTTGATTTTGTTCAAGGAATGCAGAGAAATCTTGATATAGTTAGTAAATTGTATGCATGAGATAGTTGAATTAGCAAAGTGTTTAAAAATAAAGTTCAGCTACTAATTAATTCTACTGTTTAAGTATAAGCTAGAAATTTTTAATAATTAACTCTTACTAGGTTAGTTAGTATCAGATTGCTCAAGTGAATTGATAGTTGTGATAGGATTTTGTTTAATTTGGACGAAATTGGTGGGTGACGTGGTCAGAACGCGATGAATAGAAATGTTGTAAATTGTTAGCGGACATTTTTAATTTATTAGATGATCTAATTGCTAGTTGATGTTTGAGCATTGACTTAATTAGATTTTTTTTTAATTAAGTCGGAGATTATCGTGTCATAAAATCCATAACCATTTATTTTGTATGATACTACATGAAATGTTATGCTTTAATTAAAGTTTGGTCCTTTATATCCCAAAATAGTTTAATTTTTATTTTTGGAATTGAAATGCAACAGGCAGCATTACCACAGGGGATTGTCCCATTTGTCTTTGCCAAAGAATACAACGTACACCCTGATATTCTCAGCACAGGGTAAGTACTGCATGCAACTTTTCCTCTTTTTCCAACAATGCCCTTGTAGCTTTTTTTTTTTTTACCTAATGTCTCTCAAATTGACAGGGTTATATTCGGGATGCTAATAGCTCTACCCATTACCCTCATCTACTACATCTTGTTGGGTATATGAAAAGATGATTTTGCTGTTGAGGACAAGGAAAATCAGAAAGGCCTAACTTAGTATAGTAGAAGAAAGTGTGGGTCTTGTTTTCAAATACTATTAATTTAATTAAAGGTGAACATTTTATGTGCTAGCTAGATTATTCTACTCATCAGTTGGTTGTTTTTGCGTTAGTTTATTTTTTGCTGGGTCTTTTTGATTTCGTTGTTGTAACCAAATTTGGACTTGGCAAAAGGTGGGGGAAGAAATGGAAAGGAAATAGAAAGTTGGGATGTAATGATGAATACGCTCTTTCTTTTCTGGTTTTCCACCACTTATGAATTTTTTTCGAAGACTAAGTTAGGCTACACGTGATTGAAGAAAATTCTTAATTAACTTCAAATGATTAAATTTCTTTCGAATTTCTTTCTAAATTTATATCTTTCCTTTGTAGTAGCTATAGGTTTTTTAATGAAGAAGTGCATGATTAGAACTAGAAGCGGAAGATTTGAGGGTAGTTTTGTCATTTTATGTAAAAAAAAATTCAATTTATCTTCATTAAGTCGTTAGGTCACAAATTATGTTTAAGTTGGATGAAATACTTAATATACTTAGTCATTTATATATTTGATGGAATTAATAATTTATCCACAAGTACAATTTACCCACAACTGTTATCTGAGTTAATAAATTATTATTATTCACAAAAAATCAATTAGTAATTGATGAGTTTCGATATAGCCGTTAGGCCCATTAACAACGAATAA
This sequence comes from Clarkia xantiana subsp. parviflora, assembly GCA_036873135.1. Lineage (NCBI taxonomy): Eukaryota > Viridiplantae > Streptophyta > Magnoliopsida > Myrtales > Onagraceae > Clarkia > Clarkia xantiana. The sequence goes on along the minus strand of JAPTYO010000010.1, from coordinate 12,119,960 downwards.
ACGGTGAGTAGGCCCACTAGGCTCCAAAAGAGGCCTAGATGACCAATATGAGGGGTCCCGACAATGTCAGTCCCGATATATGAGCTGGACGCTCCCGATGGAATGCCTTTGAGTAGGCCCCGATGTTGAATCCCTGAGGATGTTGGCCCTGTCCCGATGACGAGGGGCCCCGAGCGGTGACCAAAGGAGATAACTCCGGAGTCCCCGATATCCGTCGGGACTTGCCACCAGAGGATGAGGCCGAGAAACACGCCCACTATCAGCATAGTGGGGAAGTGGCCTGAAAAGACGGAACGTGGGCTAACTGCCCCTTGCAGTTATCTCAACAGGTAACTGGGGTAACTCCTCCCCTATATAAATGAAGGAATTACCTCAGGACTCAGACGCTCATACTCTCATACATACTTGCCTACATCGAGATACTCATTTAAGCATCGGAGAGGGATTCTGGGTCACCGCCCGGTCTATCCCTTAATGCAGGATTACTTGGAGCAAAAGAGTTCAGACTTCCGTCAAGAACGTGCCGGAGTTCCAACTGTGATCCAACATTGGCGCCGTCTGTGGGAACGTAACAAAAAGCAAAGATAGCTTCTACCTGATCGATGGCTGGCAAGCAGAAGAAGAAGCAAGGGCAATCCGGCGGTTCCCGCCATCCTGCTGGAACTCTGAATTCGGGGCTGCCGGAGCGCAGTGTTGATCGGAATGATCCTCCCCCTGCTGGTTCCCAAACAGGGGAGCATCATGACGATCACGAGGATTCCGTTCGAGACTCGTTGGAGGACAGGGATGAGATCCCGAGGAGGGACCAGGATGCTCCTTTAAAGGTGGACTTGGCGAAGGCTGTGATAAACGCCATGCCGGCATTCCTGGAGACCATGGAGGCTCTCCTGGACTGAAGGGAGGCTGCCAAGAAAAAGGAGGAAGAGTTGCCTCCGCCTCCGCCGAGGCGCCGATGGAGGATCGGAACGGGCAGGAGGCCCAATCCGAGCACCAGGACAAGGGCAAGGAGCCCGCTCAGTCGGAGCAGTTTGTGATTGATGGGCCTGGACCGGTGCAGCCTCGGACCATCCCTCTTAATGGTCCTATCACCCCCGACCAGGTGGTGAAGATCGTGAACATCTGTATGGGGGACCAGAAGAAGATGGTGTCGGAGCTGAGGGATCGATTCACTCATCCATTTGTTCCCCGATTGCTGAACACCATTGTCCCGCCAGGACTTGGTATCCAGACGATCAAGGAGTATGATGGCGAAGGAGATCCAGTTCTCCATGTCCAGAAGCATGTTATGGCTTGTCTAGGCAGAGTCAATGATGATGATATAGTGTGCGTTCTGTTCCCGGCCACACTTGGTGAGAGGGCCCTGACGTGGTTCTTCAGCCTTCCTCCAGGGTGCATCTCTACCTGGACCCAGATGCATGACCGTTTCATCCAGCAGTACCAGGGCCGTCGGCGTCTCTTGAAAAGCGCGAGGTCCCTAGCTGAGGTGGTACAGAGGCCCGATGAGTCGCTGGCGCATTATTACCAGAGGTACACCGCTAGTGTGGCCGAGATTGATGAGGAGATGACGGAGGGAGAGACCATCCTCACCTTCATTCGGAACCTTACAGCACCATATGGTTCCGACCTGATGCACAGCGTGGCTGAGAAGGCCGTGTGGAACATGGAGGCGCTGCAGAAGAGGGTGAAGCAGCAAATCGACGTGCAAGAGTCGAAGATAGCTGCCGGAGAGCTCGATCCTCCGAAATCGAACAAGGGGAAGCAGTCGTCCAAGCCATCGGACGATCGCAAGAGGAAGGATAAACCCGGGAGCAGTCGGGGTCGAGGCCGCTCTGATCGGAGGGAAGACAAGCGTCCCTCGAAGTCGGAAAAGCGGGAAGACCGTTACACTCCTCTCATTTGCTCCGTGGGTGCTGTGTTGGCGGTGATGGATCGGCAGGGTATCGCCAGGTACCCCCCCCCCCCCCCCCCCCCCCGAAGAAGGATGGAGAGTTCATGGGAGCCCGCACCGATCGTTATTGTCGTTTCCACCGCGCCAGCGGTCACGACACTAACCACTGTCGGGAGTTGAAGAAGGAGATTGAGAAGCTGATCCAGAAGGGGAAGCTCAAGGAATTTGTGGCTGGGCGACGGAGCCGATCCCGGTCCCGATCACGGTCCCGTTCCCGATCTCGCGATCGGTCCCCGAAGAAGAAGGAGCCCTCGGCCAAGGAGTCTTCCGATACCCGCAAGGAGAAGCGGGGAATATTAATGTGATCCATGGGGGATTTGCTGCAGGAGGTGATACCACGGCATCTCGAGAGGTCTATGCTTCTCGAATTCCTGTTGCTGTGGTGCTGGGCAAGAGGGCCCGATCTTGGACCCCTAAGGAAGAGATGGTGATTTCCTTCTCAGCGGAGGACCTGATAGGTGTGGAGACCCCGCACGATGATGCTTTGGTCGTGACCCTGAACGTCGATGAGTACGAGATGAAGCGAATCTTGATTGATGGAGGGAGCTCCTCCGACATTTTGTTCATGGATGCGCTGGAGGCCATGGGAAAAACCAAGAAGGATCTGAAGCATGTGGACTTCCCGATGGTCGGATTTTCTGGCTCTACCTCTTACCCGGTGGGGATGATTACCTTACCGGTTGAGTTCGGTAGTGGTTGGAAGTCAGAGAAGAGGGACGTGGAGTTCGTGGTGGTCGAGTCTGCGGGGACTTACAATGCAATTATCGGGAGGACCACCATCAACCCGATGGGGGGCAATTGCCTCAACTGTCCATCAAAAGATGAAGTTTCCGACCGACCACGGAGTCGGGGAGGTCAAGGGCGATCAGGTGGCCTCCAGGAAGTGCTATGTCAATGCCACTCAAATGAAGAATCGGGAGGCTATGACTATTTTCCAGACTGATGCTGATCCCAGAGAGGAGTTTGGGCGCCCCGCCCCGATGGAGGATTTGAAGGAGGTCGAGATCGATGGACCTCAGAGGAAGGTGAAAATCGTGTCCGCTCTGTCTGAGGAGAGGGCCCAAGAGCTGATTGATTTGTTGAAGGAGTTCAAGGAGCTGTTTGCTTGGTCCCCGAGTGACATGCTAGGAATCAGCCCCGATGTGATCACTCATGAGCTGAAGATTGACCCCGCGATCAAGCCGATTGCACAGAGAAGGCGCCCGATGGGTGCAGACAAGAAGATCGCGATCCAGTAAGAGGTGGGCAGGTTGCTCGATGCTGGATTTATTAAGGAGCTCCGATTCCAGACCTGGGTCGCCAACCCAGTCCTGTTGAAGAAGAGCAATGGCAAGTGGCGGATGTGTGTTGATTTCCGCGACCTGAACAAAGCATGCCCGAAGGATTGCTATCCGCTCCCGAGGATCGACCAGCTAGTGGATGCCACATTGGGACATGAGTTGCTGAGCTTTATGGATTCCTATTACGGCTACAATCAGATCAAGATGTCCAAGGAGGATGCCCCCCACACCGCTTTTTATGATGATAGTGACATCTATCACTATGATGTCATGCCCTTCTGACTGATCAATGCCGCTGCAACTTATCAGAGGAAACAAGCTGTTCGGGGATATGCTGGGGAAGACGATGGAGGCCTACGTGGACGATATGCTGGTGAAGTCCCGACAGGCCGAGGATCATGTTCACAACTTGGCCACGACGTTGAGCGGATGAGGCTTCATCAAGTTCGCTTGAACCCGACCAAGTGTGCCTTTGGAGTGCACTCGGGGAAGTTTTTGGGCTTCATGGTGAGCCAGAGGGCAATCGAGGTGAACCCTTAGAAGCTGAAGGCGATCGAGGAGATGAAGTCCCCGACAAACCATCGGGAGGTGCAGGTGTTGAATGGTCGTTTGGTCGCGATGAGTCGCTTCCTGTCTAAGGCAAGCGACCGATCCATGCCGTTCTTTGAAGTGCTGAGGGCCAACAAGAAGTTTGAGTGGACTGCCAAGTGCGAAGAGGCGTTCTAGGCACTCAAGCAGCACATCCGCACCCTCCCGCCGTTGGCGAAGCCCATTCCAGGCGAGCCACTCTATCTGTATTTGGTTGTTTCTGAATTTGTTGTTAGCTCTGTCTTAGTGAAGGTCGTAGAAGGTAACCAAGTCCCCGTCTATTATGTAAGCAAGACATTTGCCAAGTCTGAAATGAATTATCCCGCCGTTGAGAAGTATCTTTATGCGTTGATTGTTACTGCTCAGAAGCTGAGACCTTACTTCCATGCGCATGAGATTACTGTTTTGACAAATCATCCCTTGAAACATTTTTTGAACCGATCTGATGCGTCGGGGAGATTAGTGAAATGGGCAGTCGAGCTTAGTGAGTTCCGCATTCACTTTGCTCCGAGAACGGCTATTAAGGGCCAGGCGTTGGCGAATTTCATAGCAGAGTCTACAGCTCCCGATCTAGAAGAAGCGGGCCCTGTAGAGGGGGCAACCATGGAGGTCCCGATGGCAGAGCATTCAGAACAGCCCGATGATGAAGACACTTGGGAGATGTATACCGATGGCTCCTCAAGTTCAGAAGGATCGGGAGCAGGGTTCGTACTGATACCGCCAGGTGGAGGCGAGCCCCTTCGATATGCCCTGGCCTTGACGCTTAGGGCTACCAACAATGAAGCTGAATATGAGGCTCTCATCACCGGCCTCAAGATTGCCAAAGGAACGGGAGTTGGTCACTTAAAGGTAAAGTGTGATACTCTGATTGTGAACCAAGTCCAGGGGCGATACGAAGCAAAGAGCCCGATGATGAAAAAGTACCTTCGTGAGGTGCAAACCTTGAAGGAGAGTTTCAAGAGCTTCGATATTGAGGCGATCCCGATGGAGGATAATGTGGAAGCAGATGCCTTGAGCAAGTTCGCCTTGGGGGCACCCCTCGACGAAAGTCGGAAGGTGCACTTCTTGGAGAAGGTGATCCTGTCAACCACCGATCAATCGGAGGTATGTGCCATCGAGACCGGATCGGAGGAGCCCACTTGGATGACCCCGATAGCCGCGTACCTGACTACGGGGGCAGTCCCCGATGATGAAGTAGCAGCTGGCAAATTACGCCGAATCGCGGTCAATTATGTGATGGTGGACAATCAGCTGTATAAAAAGGGGTATTCAACTCCTTACTTGAAATGTGTGGCTGAGCCCGATACAGATCGGATCCTTGGGGAGGTGCACGAAGGATACTCGGCTTGTCATGAAGGTGTCTGATCCATCGTGAGGAAAGTGCTGAACCTGGGCTATTACTGGCCCTCGATGAACAAGGAGGCAACGATGCTAGTCCGATCCTGTGACGCTTGCCAGAGGTATGCCCCGAATATCGTGGCTCCAGCTGCCGATCTGATGACCATCAAGAGTGCTTGGCCCTTCGCGCAATGGGGAATCGATTTGGTGGGACCCCTTCCAATTGCAAAAGGTCAGTGCCGATATTTGCTTGTGGCTATTGATTATTTCTCAAAGTGGATAGAAGCTAAGGCATTGGCCAAGACAACGGGGAATCATATCCTCAAATTCCTCCAGACCCGTATTATATCCAGATACGGGATCCCTAAGGTGTTGATCAGTGATAACGGCCCTCCGTTTAACGGGGTCCAGTGGAAGGAGTACCTGGAGGAACTGAAAATTGAGCATCGGAAAGCCTCTGTCCATCATGCTCAAACCAATGGACAGGTGGAGTCAGCCAACAAGATCGTGATGGATGGCCTGAAGAAGATGGTCCATGCCTTGAAGGGCAAATGGTTGGACGAGCTGGAAAATGTGCTTTGAGCTGTTAGAACAACACCCAAACGATCGACTGGGGAGACTCCGTTTGGCCTTGTTTATGGCACGGAAGCAGTCGCTCCCGTTGGAATAGCTGTGGCATCCCATCGGACGAGGTATTACGAACCTCTGTCGAATGATGAAATGAGGCGTCTGGACTTGGACTTGGTCGAAGAGAAGAGGCGGAATGCCGACGAGGCCCAGGCTCGGATACGCTTGGCAAGGACCAGATATTACAATCAGCGAGTCAAGTCTCGACAGTTCTTTGTCAGGGAACTGGTCTAGCGTCGGAACGAATTTACCCTTTTGGATCGGATCAACAATATGTCACCAAAATGGGAAGGACCTTATAAGGTCGTGGGGATGCCATCTCGAAATGCGTATAAGTTGGAAGACCTCGATGGCAATGTGTTGAAGCATTCTTTTAGTGGTGAACACTTGAAGAAATGTCATGCCTGATATTAGTCGCCTTTAGTGGTGCAAGTTGTTTATCGTTTTGATTCGATATAAACAGGTTTTGAGCCATCAATGAATAAAGAGGTTGCTTCCGATCAGATTGTTCTTAGATTTATCATTCTAAGTATGCTTAAATCGCCTTAAGTGGTGTGCTTAAATCGCCTTAAGTGGTGTAGTTAAATCGCCTTAAGTGGTGTGGTTAAATCGCCTTAAGTGGTGTGGTTAAATCGCCTTAAGTGGTGTGGTGTGGTTAAATCGCCTTAAGTGGTGTGGTTAAATTGCCTTAAGTGGCATGGCTAAATCGCCTTAAGTGGTGTGGTTAAATCGCCTTAAGTGGCATAGTTAAATCGCCTTAAGTGGTGTGGTTAAATTGCCTTAAGTGGCATGGCTAAATCGCCTTAAGTGGTGTGGTTAAATCGCCTTAAGTGGCATAGTTAAATCGCCTTAAGTGGTGTGGTTAAATCGTCTTAAGTGACGTGTTGAATCACTCTAAGTGGTATGGTCAAATCGCCTTAAGTGGCGTGGTTAATTCACCTTAAGTGGTGCAATGATAATTGGAACCAAAATAAATTGATATTATAAAGGCCTGAAGGTTCATGACAGGAGAAGGAAATTACAAGGATTCCAAAAATAAAGCGTTAAGCTTGGTCCTTGGCAGCATCGAGGGGAGCAGAGTCCACGAGATCCGTGGCAGAAGGCTCCACGATCGGAGGATCGGACCCCCGAAGATTGGCCGGGGAAGGATCGAACCCTTGGAGGTCAGCCAGCGAAGGGTCAGCTGCCGAAGGGTCGATTGTCGGGGGGATCAGCTGTCGGGAGGTCTGTAATTTGAGGCTCCACCGTGCCTTCGGCACCCGCAATTCCCTCGGGGGTGTTGGCCTCGTCGCTCTCCTCTGAAAGGTTGAAATACCTCTCCGCGAAGGGGGCGAGAGTCTGAGACTTGGTGAAGTCAATGGCATTGCCATACTCCAGATGGAGTTCCTCAACAGCATTGAGCAAGGTGGTCTCCATTTCCGTGTTGCAGAACCTCACCGCGTCCACCTTGAAATCCTCGGAGCCCCGGTAATCTTCCCGACCCTTGGCCTCAGCCTCAGCCAGCCTGGTGGGAAACTCAGCGATTTCCCGCTCCATCTGTTGGGACCAATTGGTGAGAAGGACCGTCTCAGCCTCCAGTCCCGCCTTGACGTCCTCGAGAGCCTTCTTTTCGAGGACGAGCCTGTCCCGATCCTCCGCGTGCTTTTGCTGCTCTTCCTTGAGCTTTTGCTGCTCCTGCTTCAGCAATCGCTCGAAGTCGTGGACCCACTTCTGGAGGTCCTTAACCAGTTTGCTCTTCGACGATTCGGAGGCAGCCAAATCCTCCTCGAGCTTGGCCAAGACCTCGGGGGCCGCCTTGGCTCGCTCCCGCTCAAGAGCCTCCTCAAGGGCCAGGATGTACCCGAAACAGCGGTGTTGGTCCGCCATTTCCTGTGAAAAAGAAAGGAAGAGGTTAGTACATGAGAATATTTTGCCTTATATACTAAGTGTAAAAACAGGAAACCTTACCTCCACGCGGTGAACGGCCATTTCGCGAATGTCCGTGTGGATGTCCGCTCGAGCCAAGGAGAGCGGAAGCTTTAGAGATGGCGGAACTGAACCTGCCAGCAAGTGCAGACCCAGATCCGGTGGTGCATCGCCCCGACGGAGCGGGACCCCTCGGAGTGATTCGATCGGGGTCCAGGGAGATGTCGCTTGATCGGGGGTGTAGAGCTGATAGAAACTCCCGTCTAAGGGGAGAGGGGGAAGGACGACCTGAGTATCGGAGGTGCGTGCCTCCGAGCCGCCGTGAGACCCAGTCGTCCCTTCAGGAGTTATGCTCAAAACCGGCGAATGCTGTTGTGTTGGGGAAGATGGAAGCAGCTCCTAATGAGTTGGCTCCAACGGGGTCTGCCTCACCCCCCGACGACGAATCAGGGCTTGACCTTCGCTCACCTCCTGGGAAGAGTGAGAAATGTCCAGGTCAACCACCCGACGGAACTGACCGTCTGTCGGGGCATCTTCAGTCCCCGATCCTCTCGGGGCAGGAAGTGGAAGGAAGGGCTCTCCGACCCGAGCGTCGGAGGGTGGCACCCCCGCCGGAGCTCCAGCTCCCGATTGACCTGCAGCTGGAGGACGATAAGCTTCAGAAAGATAATCAAGGAGTTGATCGGGATCCTTACACCAAACGACGCGACGAGAGAGATACTGGTCTTTCCCGTAATAGTTCTAATAACCCGCTTTGAGGATGCGGGGAGTTTCTCCTTGCAGGATGCGGTTGATCCCTTCAATTCTGGTTTTCTTATCGGAGGGGATTAACTCCTTGGGAATACGCTTTTTGTATAATCGGATGGCTAATCAGAGCTGCTTACCTTCTTCGGGAGTCTGGGTGTTGAAGATCCTCTCCATCTTGTCCACCCGGGCCCGCTTGGCCTCCTCCGCAGATGGAGGTGCCGATGAGGAGGCGGCCTTCTTCGAGGACTTCCTCTTCCGCGCGGGACGTTGGACGACATCGGTCTCCGCCTGCTTAAGCATGATATTGGTCAGCATTGATACCTTCTTAGCTGCAAAGACGAAAATAAAGGTGCAATTAGAATATTACCCAAGGAACGGCATTGGAGGGGTCGTCGTAGAGTTGACCCCCCGGAGGCAGCATCGAGGAGACGGATCCCGACCAGAACCAGATCCCGCTCCACGATGGAGTTGGCATCGAGGGGAGCGAAGGAATCCCCCCAACGATAGAGTTGGATGCAGTGGAGAATTTGAAAATCCTCCGCTGAGTAGGTGTGATAAGCGGGAGGAGGGTCTGCTTCAACCTCCCATCGGGGCCATGGGATGGAACTGTTCCGGATGAAGAAGTAATTCTTTTTCCAGCCGCTGTTGTCAGGCCCCGAGTCAGTGATGAGCCCCCGACCTTTGGCGACCTTCCAGGTGTCACCGTTCCAGCTATATCGGGAGAGCTGCGTCTTGCTCCATTTGGGCATCCGTGTGTAGAAGGCACAGACCCCGACATCGTTGCACTTCATTCCATAGAAGGTCCGGAAAAGTCGGAGGCTATAAGTCCACTTCTGGCGGAGGCAAAGAACATGGAAGGTGTTCCACACACGGATGGCGTGGGGGGAAAAAGTAGTCGGATGTGTTTTGTAATAATCACACATCTCGACTAGATCCCCACAGAAAGGGAATCGGATCCGCGCTGATACTTGCCCAGTGGAGACAAATACCTCCCCTTCCCGGGGACGAGTGACCACAGGGTCGCCCGGGACGCGAGGGCGAGGATAGGGGTAGCGAGGCTCCCAGGTGGAAGTGATACATCCTTCCCGCAGAGCTTCGTCATAAGCGTTTTCCGAGATTTCATTATAACCGTAATCAAACTTGAAGGGTTTTCTCCCCCCAGAACTGGATTCACCGTCTGGAAATTGACCATGGCAAGAAAAGGCATGGTTGGTTTTTGGAAAAGTACGGGTAAGCTGATTGAGATAAAAGAAAAACTATGCTAACGGTTTTTTCGGAATTGGAGGAGGAATTCTTACCAGACATGTTGAATTGGGGAAGAAAAGATGATCCTGACGGTCGGAGATCCTGGTTGCCGGAGCGCTGATCAGAAATCAGGAAGGAAAGCTTGAGCTTTTGAAATTGCAGAGGATGAAGCGGTGGAGGAGAAGTGAATAGTGCTAAGACTTGGGGGTTTTATAGGAGAGAAGATAGCCGAAGAGACGTTTCAATCCGGACCGTTGAAGATAAAACGTTTCAACCTGAGTCGTTGAGACGCTAACGACAAAACGGCTAAAAAGTGATTTTTCAGAAAAAGCAGACACGGGTACCCAAGTCGTCGCTCCATCACCCAAGACATTTAATAGTTGACTAACCGAGAAATCTTTTCGCATTTGGTGGTTATCCTCGAAATATCGAGGAATCGTGGATGAGAAGATCCGCGTCAGAAGATTTTTTGTAAAGTTAAAAGCCTCCGATGCCATTATCGGGAGGTCCGGAGCTGGAAGACACGACGAACTGTAAGTCCCTCATGTCTTGGGGGCAAATGATGGGTTTCGATATAGCCGTTAGGCCCATTAACAACGAATAAACGGTGAGTAGGCCCACTGGGCTCCAAAAGAGGCCTAGAGGACCAATATGAGGGGTCCCGACAAGGTCGGTCCCGATATATGAGCTGGACGCTCCCGATGGAATGCCTTTGAGTAGGCCCCGATGTTGAATCCCTGAGGATGTTGGCCCTGTCCCGATGACGAGGGGCCCCGAGCGGTGACCAAAGGAGATAACTCTGGAGTCCCCGATATCGGTCGGGACTTGCCACCAGAGGATGAGGCCGAGAAACACGCCCACTATCAGCATAGTGGGGAAGTGGCCTGAAAAGACGGAAAGTGGGCTAACTTCCCCTTGCAGTTATCTCAACAGGTAACTGGGGTAACTCCTCCCCTATATAAATGAAGGAATTACCTCAGGACTCAGACACTCATACTCTCATACATACTTGCCTACATCGAGATACTCATTTAAGTACCAGAGTGGGATTCTGGGTCACCGCCCGGTCTATCCCTTAATGCAGTATTACTTGGAGCAAAGGAGTTCAGACTTCCGTCAAGAACGTGCCGGAGTTCCAACCGTGATCCAACAGTAATTTATCAGAGTGTCGCAATTTCTCATTTGGTAATTTCATATTTAAACTCTTATTAAATAATTTGAGGGCAATTTTTGTCATTTTATGTCTATTTTGATAGAGCTAACAACTTATTCACAAACCATGTAATAATGGTGTGGTGGTTCAGCGACTCATCCATTAACCAGAGGTCAGGAGTTCAAATGGAAAATTGTTCATAGTAAGCACTTTACCCATTACGGATTGACCCGGTGCGAATAGGCTGTCCTCCTGATGACCACCCCTCTTAATCTGAGTTATAAACTATTCACACAAAAAAAAATAATTTATCTGAGTATCAAAATTTCATTAACTAATTTTCCTATTTAAACTCTTACCGAATATATAAATTCAAGCAGCTGCCTTTTAAGCATACGGTAGATGAATTTATTTCTTTAGTTTAATACGAACTTATAATGGGCGAGGAAATGATTTTATTTATTTATTTATGTGATATAATAATATGTGAATGATTGGGAATGGGCAAGACCATGCACGTTTAACATATGTGAAGCGTATGCAGTGCAACAAGGGTCTTGATAAATTTTGTTCAACTGAATATTTAATAGTTTTTTTAAGTAATTAGTTCACTCAATATATGTATTCTCTTATTACATTTTTTTATGAATCTCACATCATAATAAATGGTTAAGTTAACGAGTTTGGTAGGTTTTGACCAATTAGTTATGATCTCGTATTACACAATATAATTCACATTATATCATCTAGATTTAGTTTGTCAATAGATGTAATGTTAATATACCGTGGGATATAATATAAAATTATATATAGCGTTACATTCCACATATATTCATCAAAATACGCCTATTTTAAAAACTTGAAAGAGTATCCAATGCAAATATGCAATGCCATGGATGGAGGTCATTATATTTTGGGCCAAACACCTTTTTGAGCTTGCACTAAATAATAATTAGCTCAAAGAAAGTCTCGTCTTTTTCCGTTTTTCTTTTGGGCCTGACAGTGTTAGGTTTGTTAAAGTAAAGGGCTGCTTCGATGGCGATGTAACTTGATATGTATATAATATATATGTATATAGATCTATTTTTTTTAATATATATATCTATATACCAATATATTATTTGTGATGGGTCCTTACCCCAATAGACATCTTTGGTACATTTTCATTTTATTAACAAAAAATATATTATAATTAATTCCTATATTTTATAAAATTAATAATTTAGTCATTACTATATTTGAGAAACATTTATGTATCTTTAATATTATTACTAAATCATTATTTAAATTTTGTTATTTTTTTAAGGTCGTTTAGTCGGCATGTCATAGTAATTATAATTAACTTACAATCCAATATTCATATCAATTTAAGTCAGCCCTATCATACTCATTCCGTTCAAATTTCGGATACAATGTAAAAAAAAATTATTCAACGAATTATATAGATCGAGTGATATATGTTCCACCTGTTGAGATCTTTCTAACACATAGATCAGCCACTTACCAAATTATATGTATAACAAGTCAAAATATGGGTGAAATGTGGTTCTTGAAGTTTGACCTCGTACAAATAATATTTTACTCATCGTCCAATATTTATGGACTCAAACTATTAATTTAGTTCTTCTATTTGTTAATCCAATCACACTGTGTACAACCTAATTAATGTTAACTAAATATTTTTGTAAATTCAAGTCTAAATTTTATATTTTTGTGATTTAATTTTATCTTTATTGTTAAATCAAATTTTGTTGGTATTGTGATATTGTATATAATTACGTTTGTATATGTCAAATTTGTCAGTTGATGACTCTAAGTAGTTAAGAACAAGTTTACATTCTTGACACCTCAAGTTGATGAGTTAGATACAATTGAGCCGTTAATGACCAACGTAATGCTCGACCCAACTCATTTATATATCTAACTATAAGGCTAACTTAGTACCGTAACTGAAGACATTAGTTAATTTTTTACTTAATTATCCTCTTCTCTTTCTCATGTTTTGAATTACGTTATGTCGCTCTTCTCTATCACATAGATTCGTTTCTCACAACGAATCTCAACTTGCCCATATTTTACTTTGATTAACTATAAATATTAGTAAACTTAAGATAGATTGTATATCTTGAAATTTAAATGATCGATACGCGTGCAACGCACGCGTTAATAACTAGTATATATATATATATATATATATATGAATATATCTATAATTTTATATAACTACGGCAAAGGGGACCACCTACGATAGATGGTAGAAACTAAGTTAAAACAAAAAAGCCTGGCGTGTTTAAAATATTCTATTGGTTAATATTCTTCTTTTAGTAAAAAAAAAAAAGTTTAATTATCAAGTTGTTAGCTAATATTTTGACAACTAAATAAATAAATTGTTCAATTTTCCAAAAAATAAAAAAAGCCATTTTTCTAACTCCAATTTTAGATGGTATAAATGGCTAATTTATATGATTGCACAAACATCAGTTAGTGTTTTGCCAAGTTTTGTTATTATGTGTTAAAGACGGGACGTACTCTTTCTATTCAAATTTGATGAAGCTAATAATCTATACAAAAAAATTATAATGTGGTGTAGTTATTTGAATTATGTCACGATTAGCATTTTATCATTTACACATTTACCCGATATAATTATCCCGATATAATTATGAATTATTCTGAAGTAATAGCATATTAGGAGGGTTATTCTTCTGTGAGGAGTATATATGTAGGACACCATGCAAGAAACAAAAAATATATTCAAGAAAAATTAACTAGCACGTTGTTTGATGTTAAACATGATCAATTAACAATTTACTAATTTATTAACCCTTAATCTAATCTATCTTTTAATATCTTCTTATTTATATATATTGCAAAAAAAATATCTTATTTATATATAGAAATGATACATTAATCAGTTTTTTTTTTTTTTTTGTGCAATCCCATGTTAATAAGAGGTATATAAACTTAAAAGTGCTGATTAGTTACGGTCTTGGCCAAAATAAAAGTGATGATTACGCTATATAAACCAAAATAAAATCATGGGATTGTGATTCCGCTGAATAACTTAACATGAGACAGACGATAAAATTATACGAAAAATTGTTTGTCGAATTCATATTTGCAAAACATGTTACAATAAACTTATCGTGTATATTCCCAACTCTATATTAAGATCTTGTGAAATCTGACATATTAATTCATCATATATATATATATATATATATATATATATATATATCATTAAGTTTATTATTTCGAAATTTGCTTAAAGATATCGTATGTAGATATACAACTGAATAATTTAACACAACGTGATAGAACGTACGAAAATTTATGTGACGTATTGTTTATCAAACATGACACGATAAATTTATTACGTGTGTTTATATTCATTAAAATTAACAATAAAATTATTCACGAAAAAAAAACACGAATTACCCGCTCAAAATTTCTATGCATGCCGTTAATTGTTGGCTATCAATTAAAAGACACTAATTTCTAGTTAAAGTTGAGTTGAAAGGTAATACAAACGTGAAATTTCTTGCACTTTTCATGCTTGGGGGATTTCTTCTCAAAGAATATGATTATTAAGTTTCATTCTAACACAACAGAATATTTTGTTTTGATAATTAGTTGCGTTAAGCATGCGCATTAATTAAGTTGTGTACACACCTACCTAATTTGGTCCAATCTTTCAAATATAAACCTCAATATCTAAGGATTTTTCTAGTATGCTAAAAAAAAAACACTATGCTTTTTATTTTTTTATTACGTGAACTGACTCGATGAGCACAATGTTAAAACCTCTAGAGTTTGAAGGCATATTTTACTTTTAAAAACAATGAAAGCTCGCATACGCACTCTTTAATTCAATATTTTATCTATTAACTAGATATTTCGAGTTTAAAATTAATATTTTCTACATGTTACGGACTCACTCGATGATAGTAAGAATTATTTTAATTATGAATTAAAAATACACTATAAGTATTGTTCTTTGATACGAAAAAAATCTACAATTTTACCTGCTATATGATTTTTACTGATAAAAATCTGACCTGATCAATAATTTTGTTGCTTTTCCAATTCACATTACATATATTGCACTGCAATAGATAAAATTCTTAGAAATATTTAACGAATTAAAAGAAATCTAAAGAAAAGCTATCAAAATATAATTTAATTTAAAAAAAAAATGTTAACATTATTTCGTTAAAAAAAATATAAACAAACAAAGATAAAATGAAAAATTGCAGTATTGTTCCAGAGCTGTTTGTACTTTGTACATTGTACTCTGTAGTCTGTATGTATATTGTCGCATTTGATGTTCCCCACTAGTTTGTGTTGTGTCGGCCATTAAGAAGGCAAGCAAGGTGTTGTCATTGTGGCTCACTGGCTCTGCTTCCTCTCAGTCAGCTTTCCCTAGCTTACCCAACAAGTTTATCCGATTTTTTTATATATATATATATAATATCATTTTTAGGTAAACAAAATGAACTATATACACATTTACAGACTATCATTCGTGTTAATTTATAAGCATATTATGCAATTGAATATGAGTGGTAATCCATGTTATCGTATGTGTGAATAATTGTATCTTGTTAAAATTATTAAACACGAAGATGTATGGTAAATTTATTATGCCACATTTTACAAACACAATATGAATTTTTATATATTAAAATAACGTTTTAATTTAAAATATATCATTTTTAGTAACAAAATGAATATGTTAGCAGTGTACACGCCTCGCTATGTAATGTTAAGAATCTCATGTTCATTTGTAAGCATATCATACATTTGAATATGGGTGACAATTCGTGCTATCGGGTTTGTGTCAATAATTGTGTCGTGTGAAACTTATTAAACTCGAGCGCGTATGGTAATCTTATCGTGCCACATTTTACAAACACGACACGAATTTTTTCGTGAATGTTTGTCTCTTGTTATTGTGTTGTATTAAGTTATAATTGTACAGCTATATAGGAAATCTTGAAGAAAAAGGTAAAATAATGAACTTCGTATAGCAAAAAACTATGAATTAATATGTCAATGTTCATAAGTTCTTAATATAAGGTTGATGAACTCTTAAAATTAAACAACTAGTATTGAAGTTTTAAAAGCTATTAAATATGATTTTTTTTTCAAAAAATAATAAAAAAATTAGATTTAGTAGGACAACTTTATTGTGTCTGTCATGTTGTGATACCAAAACATGAACACGACACGAAAGTTATAACGTGCTAATCGTGTTCGTGTTATTGTTATGCCATATGTTTGCACGGATACAATTTTTCCCATGCACGTTCGTGTTATACTATCATGTCGTGTAAAAAAATGCCAGCTCTACATTTGAACAACCAATATATGCACACACAATGGTCAGTCAACGGTACGCATTTCCCTGTAAGAAAATAATTTTAATCTAAGTCACGTGAGTTTTTCATTTTCCCATGGAAATTATTTTAAATAAGTCACATGAGGGATTAAACTTGTGACCATGAGACAAACTGTATAAGAGTAAGTGTTTTCAATTACTAAACTACCACTAACGATGGTATATGATAGCAAGAAATATAATTATGTTTGATTAAATTAGATATTTATATGTAACAAACTTGATGATTCCAAGGTTTAAAATCAATATAGCTCTTGGCCACTAACGTCTATAATTGTGATATGCGGTATAGTCAGTAATTCTGAGATTTAAATTGCACCGAGAAAATTATGTCATTAAATAGTATTTTATATTTTTAATATTTATTTATAAATAGAAGTTTAATTTAATTTAATTTACTATATTTTTTATTATTAAGTATCATAATTAAATAGCCGAACTTTTTACTTTTTCTACGATACTAGATTTATGAACGATTTTTTTATGAGAAAATTGAGGTCGAGAACTTCTAAACGACATATAATATCTTATATTTTTAGTTTACGTACACTATCATAATAAATTAATTAATAATATGATACATATATTTTTTTAATATATTAATTTAAAATATTTTTTTTCGCAAAAGCATGATTATTAATACTCTAATATAAAAAAATTCCATATGAATAAAGTTCCCAAAAAAACGTTAGATGGCATTTTTTCCCCTTCTTTTATTGGGCCTGATATGTCAATAATGGCCCAGTATCGACCCAAAAACACCTGTCCAGGGCCGTTCTGCAAACGACGGGCCGGCCATGAAATAAATCTCTATTAAACTAAACTACTGCAATACAAGATCCTAGTCGCCTTCACTTCGTCTTCAACCTCCGGAAGCAGCAGATTCATAACCAGAAGCTAGAAAAGAGAGAACGAGTTATCTGAGCGAATACATTGCCTTCTATCTTGCTCTGATCCTGTAATCGTGATGCACCAGAGAGGCAGGAGCAACAACCGCAGATCCAGGAGCTTCAGCAGGACTCGCATTGCCGTTGAGGGACATTAGTCCGTTCCATTTGCGCCTTCTTCCCCGATCTGTGGTTCTCCTCTTTATAATTAGGCTCTCTGCTTACGCTAGATCAATTCCATTTTCTGATCACAATGTCTGCTCCAGGTAAAGAAAACTTCATTCTCTTGCACCAATCCAATTACGTCAACTCAGGCGTGGTTCAGTCTTCAGACTATGGATTTGATGAGTTCTAGTATTGCAGGAGATGAACGCGATGTTCAGAAGAGCTACTGGATTGAGCATTCGTCGGACTTGACCGTTGAGGCTATGATGCTGGATTCCAAAGCTTCAGATCTTGACAAAGAAGAGCGGCCTGAAGTAATGTTACCCTCCTTTTCCTGTCAATTTGATGTTGTGATTTGTTCAACGAATGTCATCGTGATTACTGCCTTCATAAATATGGTTTAACTCTTATATCGTTAGAAACGTTAGTCTGTGAACTGTCTATTGTTGATCTAGAGTCAACTGGCGGAATATGCATATTGATAACTGATATAGCTCTATTTGCAGTAATATTGAAGTGATATTATTTCTTTTCCTGGTCAAGTTATTTACACCTAAAATCATAGGAAGCTTTGCTTGATGTGATATAGACCACTATATCTTATACAATTTTCAGTATCATAACTTCGAGATGCATTTGCTGAATCCCTTTTCTACGTTTAGAATATTCTAGTAACTCCAGTAAGCCGCTTCTTAGCTAACGCTTCAGTGTTTGAGTCCTTTTTTTTTAGCTGATAAAATGTGAGTTATGCATATCTAACTCATTTTAAGATCATTATTTCTCGTAATTTTGTGTAAATACAAACTATTTCACAATGTATTCACGTGCTCCTGAGAAAACTATATCTTCTCCTTACATATCCTGAAAGAGAATTTCCCAACTTCTTTACATGCTCCAGTTATGCCTGTCCCATTAGTTTTTACTTTATACTTTACTTTTATAGGCTTTTCCACATGCATGTTTTGATTTGAATGTATTTCATTTTCTCGCCATTGACAATGTAACCCTCATTGGTATCAACAAATTTGATTGCTTACAGGTGCTGTCTTTACTGCCACCTTATGAGGGGAAATCGGTATTGGAATTGGGAGCAGGTATCGGTCGTTTTACTGGAGATTTAGCTCAGAATGCTGGTCAGCTTATTGCACTGGATTTCATTGACAGCGTCATCAAGAAGGTCTGTATCTAAGTTAATACTTCCTTTAAAGTGGAAGTAATAATTTTTCTTGAACCCTTTCTATGTTTAAATTTCAGAATGAAAGCATAAATGGGCATCATAAAAATGTGAAGTTCTTGTGTGCGGATGTGACATCTCCAGACCTGCAAATTACTGAAGAATCACTGGACTTGATATTCTCTAACTGGCTGCTTATGTATCTTTCAGACAAAGAGGTAACGACTTCTCTACTTATGGGCCATTCCTAACTTGAGCAATCACCTAAGGTTAACTTTTTACACATCCACTGGATGCCTGTAATTTATTGCTAATTTATATCTTCAATCTTCCCCCTTCTACTTGAAGTTGTGTATACTTATATGTTATACTTCATATTTGCACTTATGGTGGTTGAAGATTCATCCTCTCTTTGCTAAGTTCAATCACACACATTTTTTAAATGGTGTAGTTGGTGATGCATGTAAAGCGTTCAACTTTGGTTCCTTGTATACTCAATATATGACTCTACCAGTCAATGAAGCTGTTAACTGACAGTTGACTTGAACTTGTATTATGGATGTAAATACATTATTTGGAATCATGCTAGGTATAGGATCCAAGTGGTTCTTACCTGTTGCTTTTATTCAGCGTGTCCACTTGCTTCCTTGTTTGGTTATTCCCTTGAAAGCAGCCGTACCTAGCAGTTGTAAATGCATATTGTTATGGTTTCTTTGAATCTCTTTTAGCATACATGCACACTTAAAAGTAGTTATGTTGTTTATGTCCTAGCTCTACACTTGAAATCAGCTCCTGTTCTATTCTATCCATTTCTTTTCTTGATTACAGGTTGAAGATTTGGCCTTAAGATTAGTCAAATGGTTGAAGGTAGGTGGCTATATCTTCTTTAGAGAATCTTGCTTCCACCAATCAGGGGACTCCAAGAGGAAGATCAACCCAACCCATTACAGAGAACCAAGATTCTACACAAAGGTTCAGTATTCACTTTGCTTATGCTACAATCCACTATTCTTGAAGTTTTGAATAGTGTGATTTTGTATGTTTTGAATGGTGCTGCATCGTGATGCTTAGTTTAGATTTCATTAGTTACCTAAAGGCACTCACTCTAAGTATATAAGTTCCTTGTCTTCATACCTCTTTCTTCTTAGTATTAGTCACTCTATCTCAAAATTTGCTGCTTTAGAAAGTCAATTATGTCCCGATCAGAATACAGTAGTACGCAAAGTAGTTCAAGAGGCTTCTCTAAAGTAGTATGTATCCTAGTGGCATCTTGAATATCTTGTTAGGAACTTGAGAGCTTTCTGTTCTATATGATTAAGGAAGTATCATTTTCTTCTGGAAGTTAACGTTTGTTGGTTGGATTACCTTTTTCATGGAAGATCTTCAAGGAATGTCAGATGCGGGATGCCTCAGGGAATTCCTTTGAACTTTCACTTATTAGTAGTAAATGCATTGGAGCCTATGTGAGGAACAAGAAGAATCAGAATCAGGTATTAGTTTAATAGTTTCTCTTTATCTCATGTGATCTCAGTGAACATTGTCTGGCAATGTGAGATTTTGTGACATCCTTTATCGACATATTTCAGATATGCTGGTTATGGAAGAAGGTTCAGTCAGAAGATGACAAAGGTTTCCAACGGTTCTTGGACACTGTTCAGTATAAGTCCGATGGCATCCTGCGCTATGAGCGTGTATTTGGACAAGGCTTCGTTAGCACGGGAGGGATTGGTATAAACTTTCATTTGTCAATTTGGAAGTTTCATTTCTACTTTTGTTTTGATGGGTTTATCTGATTACATTGTTTCAATTTTTGAACATCCTGACATTTCATACTAATGTGCAGATACAACAAAAGAATTTGTAGCAAAACTAGACCTCAAGCCTGGTCAGAAAGTGTTAGATGTAGGCTGTGGCATAGGAGGGGGAGATTTTTACATGGCTGATACCTATGATGTTGAGGTTGTTGGCATTGACCTCTCTGTCAACATGATTTCCTTTGCTCTTGAGCGTGCCATTGGCCTCAAATGCTCGGTGGAATTTGAAGTTGCTGATTGCACCACAAAAGAGTATGCAGAAAATACATTTGATGTGATTTACAGCCGTGACACTATTCTGCATATTCAAGTAAGATATTCTATTTTTTACTTCATCATAGATGTCTCTGTTATATGGTTATAGATGTATTATTGCAAAACCTGCTTCTACATTCTGAAAGATAAAGTAGTAATGCATGGTAAAGAAATGAATACCAAAAGGAGTATATCTGATTCTACATATTACTATCAGTCCACATTTTACCCACTCGTTTCGTGATGTTACTTTCAGAACCAATTCTCAAGTGTTGATTTTCAATTATTTTTAGGACAAACCTGCCCTGTTCAAATCATTCTTCATGTGGTTGAAGCCAGGAGGTAAAGTGCTGATCAGTGACTACTGCAAGAACGCTGGAAACCCTTCCATCGAATTTGCTGGATATATTAAGCAGAGAGGATACGATCTCCATGATGTGGAGGCATATGGTCAGGTACATGCTTACATCCGCATCTTCTTCTCTTTCCGCGTTTGTTTGGAATGTTCCTGCTAGAAATCCTTTCATAGCACGTGCTTCAATCATCATCTGCAGATGCTGAGAGATGCTGGATTTAATGATGTCATTGCAGAGGACCGGACCAATCAGGTAACTCAACTGTAAATCTGCGTCAAACTTT
The DNA here is from genome assembly GCA_036873135.1 of Clarkia xantiana subsp. parviflora. Taxonomy (NCBI): domain Eukaryota; kingdom Viridiplantae; phylum Streptophyta; class Magnoliopsida; order Myrtales; family Onagraceae; genus Clarkia; species Clarkia xantiana. The sequence goes on along the minus strand of JAPTYO010000010.1, from coordinate 12,098,794 downwards.
TGTAGAAGCCGACTTATTTAAAGTTTGTAACTCGACAACTAAGTTTCTTATTGATCGATCCATCCAGTTTATTAAGGTTCTGGAGAAGGAGCTGAGTGAGATTGAGAAGGATAAGGAAGCATTTATCCAAGATTTTTCTCAAGTGGGTCGCTTAGTTTCTCAGATTTCTTCTTATATGTTTGCTGATTAAGAAGTCTCGGGTTTTAACTTTCGTAATTCCCAAAAAAATGTGCAGGAAGATTACAAAGATATCGTGAATGGCTGGAAGGCAAAGCTGATGAGGACTAAATCAGGTGAGCAGAGGTGGGGCTTGTTCATTGCCAAAAAGAACTAGAATCTGTTGGATCTTTTGTGTTTGGATTTTGTTCTCTTTTTTTCATGTCTTACTCTCTGTGAGTTTGAAAATTACGTACTTTTCTTATGAATTCAATAAAGGAACTTAGCAGTGTGTTTGTTGGGGTCATCGTTTCTTTTCATTACATAAAAATGGTAGGATTAAGATTTGTGGGGGACTAGTCTTATCTTATTGGTCCATTAATCTTTATGAGTAAATTGAGCTCTTTATGTACTACTAACTGGGAGTGAAGATTATTCTAAATGTAAATTAAGCACGTCAATGGTAATATCTCTTGAGAGGATACTCGAAAAAATCTGACCAAATTAAGATGAGGCCCAAAATTGACATTTTGCACGGACAATATCGGAGTCTGAAATCTGAATCTGATTCTGAACTGTACAAAGTAAGTACATGTACAATTATTGTATTTATTTATTAGGTCGGAAAGACGTTAACGTGATTTAACGGAATGCATCGTCACACTCACCGCCGTTAGTCAGCTCCGTTTACTCTCTTTCTCACTTCAACAACTCCCTCCCTCCCACCTCTGGCTCTGACTGACTTTCCCTCGACTGGAGAGGAGACAGCTTCTCTTCATCTTCTTCTTCTTCTTCTTCTTTGCCAGCTCCGTACACCATTTCCGAACTTTCTCCTCAGCAGCCAGCCAGCCTGTCATGGCCACGGAGCAGGACGAAGACCACGACAAGACTTGGGAGCAAGTCCTCAGGAAAATGCTCCCCGCCGGCGCTCCCTTGCCCGACGAGGACCACCTTGACTACTCCATCGCCATCCCGTACGACGGTCCTCCTGTATCCTACGTCGTCCCCAGGATCGATCCCGTCGACGTTGCGGAGTCTGCTTCCATCTCCTCTCGATCGGATCTCGGTTCCATTCCAGTTGCCTTACCGATTGCGCCTGGTCGGATCTCCCGATTCAGCCGGGCTCAGAACGGCTCGTTTTACAGGCCGTCTCCGGTGGATAGCCGGAGGAACTCCTCGGCCTCGAGAGCGCAGATGGAGTCACTGGACGGCGATAACGAGAGCTCAGTCACAGTCAGCGTGGACTTGTCTGCACTAAACTTGGATGATTGTGAAACAATAGCTGCGAATGCTGAACCTAGGCGCGCCCCGGTTGTTACCTTCACAACACCCAGGGATTCTGAGTACGAGGACAACGATGATGTAGAAGATGGCAATTTCTCGTCATCCTCACCTAGGTCAAGCGCCCAAGCTGCTGGTTCTCCTTCTGCCGCACCTAAGAAGGTGGCAACAGGGAAAAGAGGAGTCTGCAGCCGATGTGGGAAGGGAAACAGGCTGAAAGAGCGAGAATCGTGCCTTGTTTGCGGGGCAAAGTACTGCGGCAACTGTCTCCTGAAGGCCATGGGCTCAATGCCCGAGGGTAGGAAGTGTGTAAGTTGCATAGGGGAACCAATCGATGAATCGAGACGAGCAGGGCTCGGAAAATGTTCACGGATTTTAGCAAGAGTTTGCAGTCCTTTGGAGGTCAAACAGATAATGAGGGCTGAGAAGGAGTGCGCTGCAAACCAGCTGAGACCTGAGCAGCTTGTGGTGAATGGAAGGGAGCTAAGGCAGGAGGAACTGGCTGAGATTCTTGGGTGTCCGAATCCTCCGGACAAGTTGAAGCCTGGGAGATACTGGTACGACAAGGATTCGGGGTTATGGGGAAAGGTAAGTGATGGGGTTGGATGATGTATTCTTATGTTTTGTAGTTCAAAGCGCTTTGTCTTTTGGTAACCGTTACATGATGTTTTTACTTTTGTTGGGTTTTGGTTATTCAGGAAGGAGAGAAGCCTGATAAAATAATTACCTCAAAATTGAACGTTGGTGGGAAGCTTCGAACTGATGCAAGTAGCGGGAACACAAAGGTTTACATAAACGGGCGTGAAATTACAAAGACCGAGCTTCGTGTTTTGAAGGTAAACATCTTTCCATCATTTGCCTCGCCGAAGTAGTAGCATGTAGAGTACAATAAGTCAACTGCTCCTCGTTTCTGGTTTATATTTGAAACATTTGAGGGACATTCAAAAAGGGTAGCTTGATTTTAGAAAATGGCACTTTAATTATATGATTTTAAAACATACGGAACGGTATTTTAGTAGTTACTGGTGTAACAAAGCAGAATGCGTTTCCTTTAGAAATAGAGGACTCTTCCATAAGGCAGGGCCTGCCAGTATTTAGTGTGAGTTTGTGTTTTCTTACTGGTCGATTACTTCCACTCAGCACGTTAAAGTCTTGGGAGATATATATCCTTTATTAATTTGTTCCAGGAGCCACAAATGATTTAGAAATTATCTGGCTTTAAGAAAATGTGACAGATATTACCGGCCTCAAGTTCCATTAAGCTTCTGGCTTTATCCATATGAGACATTTGTCATTTAGGAAACACTTAGCATCATGCTATATATAGGATGCATGAAGATTGTGCTGGCATGTATAACCCATATTAGATGGAAGTGACAGACAAAAGTTAAAGCTACTTGAGAAAGTGGGAAAGCAAAGACATCCCTTGACCTGTTATAACTTATATGGAGCTGGATTCTTTGTCTTTTCTGCCAAAGGAGAAAGTAGGTTTATTCCTAGTAATCGGTTGGAATAGAGGAAGTGACCTTTGTATGATTATCATAGTGCTTAGTCAAGTCAACCATCTATATAGTGCCTTGACTATATACTTGTAACATGTGTCTGTGATATCAGCATTTGCCTCCTTTTAAGTGTTAGATTGTTTTCGGAAGGTTCAGGACACTTATGCATGAACTATTATACACCACTGATGCGGCGGAGTAATTACCTCACACATATGTACACAGTTGAATTAAGTGTTACGAACCCGAATATTTAAAGAATGAAGAACGGAATATCTCTTAATAGTAAAGCCTACTTCCTAATTAACCCTAATCTCTCTTGGAGACTAGGACTAATTTTTGGTAACTTGTCTTATTTCATTACATCGAATTCTTTATATAGAGATTACAAGGCCTCCTAGAATATATTACTTGCCTAATAAGACTTGAAACGATTATGGTAAAAATGTATCTACCCATTGCCAATGAGCCTACCCCTTATTGATGAATCTACCCCTTAAACCTCCTTTGATACAGTTTAACGAACATAACATTAAGATTGATTGATTGATTTGCTCCTTATAATTAATTGGTTATTCCAGTCTAATTCCTCATCTAACAGTGTCTATGCTAAATTATGTTTCAGCTGGCCAATGTACAATGTCCACGCGATACTCATTTTTGGGTTTATGATGATGGATCTTATGAGGAAGAAGGTCAAAATAACATCAAAGGAAACATATGGGGAAAGGTTATCTCAGACTCTGTGCATAAAAAACGCTTATATCATTCATGTGTTATGAATTTTTATACAGTTGAAATTTGGTTTCTGGTAGGCAGGCTACTACTCGTTTCTTTTGTTCATTATTATCGTTGCCTGTCCCGCCTGCAAATCCTCAAGGGTCAAAAGAAGATCCAAGTACTTTTTCAGCTAGATCCATGCCAGAGTACTTGGATCAAGGAAGAGTTCAGAAACTCCTCTTGTTTGGAACTGAAGGGTCTGGAACCAGCACTCTGTTCAAGCAGGTAGGTGTGGTGGTCGTCAATTTTCTGAAGAATGTTACGGTGTTTGCTTGCTGCTAGAGAACTTGTTTTTATTGGCATAGTTTTCCCTTACAACACAAATTACTTTGATATTTAAACTTTTTAAGTTTTCTATTTTATCTGCACCTACATAGATCTGAAATCCTTCACCGCCAAAATTATACCTAAAGGCTAGTCAATGATTGTTCAGCAAATAAGATTTTCCCGTGGTTCACTTAAATATTTTTCTTCATTGTGTTATGTCATCTGTTAATATCATTCACTTCGACAAGTTAGCTGGCTCAGTATGCATGATCTTTTCACAAAGCAGGCAAAGTTCATATACGGGAATAAGTTCACTGAAGAAGAGGTGCAAAGCATTAAGCTTATGATCCAAAGTAATATGTACAAATACCTTAGTATATTACTTGAAGGCCGAGAGCGTTTTGAAGAGGAAGCTCTGATGGAGAAGAATCAGGCTGTTCTTGATGAGACTGCAGAGTCTTGCTCAGGTATCATTTACATAATCCTCAGTTGCTGTTGATATATATTGTCTCCTCTGTGTGTACTCTTAGATTATTGTTTCCTATCCTACTTAAAAATATTATATAGTAATTGTTAGCTTCTAAACTTTGATGCCTTTTGCTGATTAAAGGTGATACTGGAGTTGATGAAGGCAAGCAATGTGTCTATTCCATCAACCAGAGATTCAAGCACTTCTCTGATTGGCTGCTAGATATAATGGCAACTGGCGATTTGGATGCTTTCTTTCCTGCTGCGACACGAGAGTATGCTCCTATTGTCGATGAGATCTGGAGAGACGCTGCCATCCAGGAAACATACAAGAGAAGAGAGGAACTGAATTCTCTGCCAGATGTTGCAAAATATTTCTTAGACCGGGTAAGTGCCCATACAGATCAATTTAGTGATCTACCTAAAAAGAAATAAAATCCTCAGGTCAGTGCTGATGGTATTGTTTCTAAACAGGCCATAGAGATATCAAGCAATGAATACGAGCCTTCAGAGAAGGACATCTTACACGCCGAGGGAGTCACTCCAAGCAACGGACTTTCCAGCATCGAGTTCTCTTTTGATGATAGAAGTCCCATGTCCGAAATGTACAGTGAAAACTTCGATGGGCCACCACCAACTACCAAGTAAGTGAGCTCTCTCAGTACAGTTATTCCACACTGGTTCAGAAAATCTGCATTCTCTTTAGTGTTAAGAACTTATAAACTGTTTGAGGTTTGCCTCATGTGAAATTTTGGTGTCTGAAGTTTAAATTGTTGATATCGGATGTTTCAATTTTGTTGAAATTTGTTTTTCCGTCCATTTTTTCTGTCAAATTTAACAGAATGGTGTGAAAAGTTGAAATTTCCCCTAATACTTTATGTTTACTCCGGCCGGCCACCACCCAACTAACTAGGGGCAATTTTGAGATTTATTTTTTTATTGGGTCATTTGACAAGCACGTGACCAAGTTCTGTCAATTTTAACAGCAAGTTTGGACGGAGACACCAAATTTCAACAAAGTTGAAACTTCAGATAGCCAATATCAACAATTTAAACTTGAGACACCAAAATCTCACATAGAGCAAACTTCAGACAGTTTATAGGTTCTTAACCCTTCTCTTTAACAACTAGGGTTCGGGTTCCATGTTATTGACATATTCTTCTAAAACCTAGGTACCAACTAATCCGGATAAACCCGAAAGGACTACACGAGGGATGTAAATGGCTGGAAATGTTTGAAGACGTGAGAGCTGTTGTATTCTGTGTTGCTCTAAGCGACTACGATCAGATGTGGGCCCAAGGGAACGGCATGCTACGCAATAAAATGCTGGTAAGCAGAGACCTATTCGAAGGCCTAGCAAGGCACCCTTCATTCAGGGACACACCATTCGTGCTCCTACTCAATAAATACGACGCCTTTGAGGCGAAAATAGGGCAAGTTCCTCTTACAACCTGCGAGTGGTTCACGGAGTTCAACCCTCTAAGAGCGAACAACAAAAAAGAGGCCTTAGCGCAGCAAGCTTACTACTTTGTGGCAATGAAATTCAAGGACCTGTACTATTCTCTGAGCAATAGGAAGCTGTTTGTGTGGCAAAGTAAGGCGAGGGAGCGTGGTTCGGTCGATGAGGCTTTTAAGTACGTGCGGGAGGTGCTGAGGTGGGAAGAAGAGAAGGAATCTCAAATGTATCCTTATGGTGGGGATGAATCGTTTTACAGCACAGAGATGAGCTCTTCTCCTTATATCAGGCCAGAATGAACAAATATGAGTTTGAGTTGAGTCGTGATTTTTCGATGTGTATAGCATTTGTTTGCAGACAAATAAGGTTTCGGTTTTTCGAGTTTTGGCTATGGTGTAAATTGAAATTTGGGTTTTAGTTTGTGTTTTGTAGATCTATGATGATGAGCACTTACTGTCCCTCCAGTAGTAGAATCGACATTCTTTCCCTTCATGTAGGGAGGATAATTTATTAAATTCTCCATTTTAATTTTTTGTTTAGCTGTTAACTGATATATGCTTATATGAACAACCAAATAAGGTACATGAATAATGAAGGGTTAAGAACCTATGAAAGGTCTGAACTATCACTCATGTTAATAACAGTTAATAACAGAGGTCTGAAATTTCTGTTTTGTTGATAACAGCGGTCTCCGTTAGCTTTTTCTGTTAAAACTAACGGAAGTTGGTCACATGCTTGGCATGTGACCGGAAATAAAATAAATTTCCAAAAATGCCCTTCTATCAAGTGTGCCCCTCACATGTTTGGAGTGAAAAGACCAAAATGCCCTTGAAGCCACCACGGTACTCCGGCGACCACCAATCGTACTCCGGCGACCACCACCGTACTCCGGCGACCACCACCAAGGCTCCGATTGGGCCAAAATCGGAGCCACCGGGCCCGATTGGGCTCCGATCGGAGCCACCGACCCCGATTGAGCTCCGATCGGAGCCACCGGCCCCGATTGGACTCCGGTCGGAGCTCTGTGGCTCCGACCAGAGCCACAGAGCTCCAGATCAGAGCTATGTGGCTCTGGTCGGAGCCACAGAGCTCCGATCTGGAGCCCTGTGGCTCTGACCAGAGCCACAAAGCTCCGATCGGAGCTTTTTGGCCCCGATCGAAGCTTTTTTGCTGAGGTGGTGGCCGGAGTCGGGTCGCCGGAGTCGAGGTGGTGGTCGTCGGAGTCGAGGTGGTGGTGGCCGGAGTCGGGTGGTGGTGGCCGGAGTCGGGTGGTGGTGGCCGGAGTCAGGTGGCAGTGGCCGGAGTTGGGTGGTTTTAATTTGACTTTAGGGGTAAAATTGTCATTTCACATTTCCTTAAATAAGATATTAAATAAAACAAAATATTAAAGGGGCAAAAATGTCATTTCATACAATTCTGTTAAATTTAACCCTTAAAATGGACGGAAAACCTCAAATCAACAAAATTGAAATTTCAGACCTCTATTATTAACTTTTTAAATTTCAGACATCTCCCGTTAACATGGGTGATAGTTCAGACATTTCATAGGTTCTTAACCCAATAATGAATTATAAATTTAGGTCCAGCCATTTATTTATTTATATTTGCTACAAACAGGAATGAGCGAGCTGCTTTTAGAATGATAATTAAACCTACTCTTCCAAACGAAGAGTAATTCGATAATAAACTGTAATAAGTAATAACTAATATTAAATATTTTAATGTAAAAGTAATAATGCAGCTTAATTTTTTTTGGTCTAATGTTGATTCGTCCTTCACATTCAGGAATCAGGACACGTGATGTCAATGGGAAAGAACTAAGAAGAAGACAACCATTCCCCCACTGACTCTCTGACATCTCCTTGAGAAATGAGCATCTTAAGTCTTAACTCACCCCCACCCAGAAGTTCTTCTCTCACCCTCTGTTTAACCTAGGCATAAAATCAAATAACCATAGTTCTTTGCAGGTAATAGTTATCTATATTACTCTCATGAAGTGCGGTTATGATGATGAGTTTTATACCCATATTAGTTATGGTTATGCTATTGAATTTATAACAGCGGTTATAACCATCAAGCTATATATATACATTAGTAACATTACTAATATTTATATAAATATTAATCAAATCTTATAATATGAATTCAATCTAAACCATTTATTTTTCATCCATTCAATATACTGCATTCATTCTATTTGAAACCTAATATAGAACTTAGTCTCGATCACTCAGACTGTCATTCATGCGGCTTCAGTTCACTTCTTTGCAATTAGTTGCGCTAACACTAAAATGATTAAATAAGTGTTTTTTTTTTTTTAATTAAGTGAACATGATTATGTTTAATTTGGATTTCGTGTACAAAACAATGAATGTATGTTTTATTTGAATTTTTTGTATGAAACAATGGTGTCATATTAATTTGAATGATTGTGGTTAAATGGTTTAATCGTGGTTAAAAATCATGGTTATGGTTATGGTATGAGGAATCATGGTTATGGTTATGGTTATGATTATAGTTTGAGTGGAAAAAAAAAATGTGGTATGATTATGGTATTAGTGGTACTCGCACCATACCCTCACTATCGCCAGCCCTAAATTTTTACCCCTAAACTTTGAATCAATCTCACCAACTAACCATCTAACGATTCTTGTGTAGAGTTGGTGTTTAGGTAACTAAGAACCACTAATAGTTGCTTTCTGATGGTTAAGATTGTCGACTCTTATACGATTTAACTTTGAGGTCATGAGTTTGAATCTCTCAACGATTTGATTAAAAATCGTTTCCCGAGAAATAAATGTTTATGAGTAACATGCGCTCTCTCGACTATATTAAATTGTTGGTAGTGTATTTCATACTAAATCTTACTTTATAATCTGATTTGATTTTGACATTAAAATAAAGCAGTACCAAAACATATATATAGAATAGTAGTAAGTCTTTGAAATATTTTGAATCATTTATGAACATCACAAAAATATGATTAAAACATTTGTATCTCCCATATATATATAATAAGTAGCTATGTAAGAAAGATTCCACCTAACATGACTCAATTTTAAAATGTAACCTCATACTAAAAAGTGATACTCTTTATCTTTTGGGTTGAGATTGACTCGTTTACATAGAAAACTTTAAATTATACTCTTAGGATCCCTATTCTTTATTATTATGACATTACTAACGTAAACATAGAACCAGCTTTTTTTCGTTTCAAGTCTTCAACATTTTCAAACTTTTGAGGATCACACTTTAACTTTTTTCTCTATCTAGTCCCCATCTGTAGGATATATTGATTATTTAGTGTAGTCGCTATTGACTATTAAATAACTAAAATAACTTAACGTCATCTTTTTAATTAGAAGTTATGGTTCTTAAATATGAACATCAAGAACTGAAAAATCTTCAAAAAAATCATATTATCTTATAACTATGAGTGTTAATTATTTTAAAGTATATAACAAACACGCCATGTTATAATATCCTTGATTTGTACAAAATCAGACAAAATGGACTGATATGAATACTAAGGAAAATAAGTACTCAAAATCAACTGGAGTATCCATTATCTGTATCTATGTAAGAACTCAAATTGGGTTGGATTAGTGGAGACAATCAGTAGGACATAAAAATGTGACAAAACGATATTAGAGTCGCCCAAAATTGTGATTAAGCTTGTAAGAAAAAACCATACCAATGAGAAATAATACCTGGGTATCTAACCGAAAAAACTAAAAGTATTAACTTATATAGATCCAATCATTTACAATGACATATATTCAAATCGTATCTAATAGGGTAAAGATTATAGACATTACACGTTGTAAGAGACTCGTGATTTGTACCATATTAAATAAAATTAAAAGTGATACGGAGTTCAAATAAACAAGAGACATACTACTTTAATCCAACATAATTTTCTCTCTTTTTAAATCAAAATAAATATAATAGGTAGATTCAGCTAGATTCTATTGTGATAATAAATTGTCGGAAATATAGCACGTAAAATGTGAATTTTAAAGGAGAATTTTATGGATCAAATGAACGAAGAATTTTTAACCGAGTCCCGTATAGATCACGATCTTCTTAAGATAATTTCGCTCCCTCACCGACTCATCGGTTGTGCTAGAGGATAAACATGAGCGATTGTCTTCCTGGATAAAACTGGCATTCCAGTGGCAAGCTAGCACGAAGCCCCACCAGTCGAACAAAACATTGCATAAACTCCACCAGAACAGAACTTGCAGTCGAAACGACCAATAAACCTATCGACGTCGTAAGAGAAAGGATTCAAATCGAATTCTTGAAATAAGAGAATAGAAACTCTCTATTTATAGGGAGGTGGAAGCGTGTATTAATGACGCATTAATAAATAAAACTGAAACGTCCCTATTAATGAAGCCGTTACAAATCATTAATTCATAAGATTAAACGAATCTGGACGAAATCGGGACTACTCTAACCGGGTGTACTAAAAACAACAATTTCTCATTCACTCTATCAGAAAAATGGTAATATTATTAATACATTTTTCCAACATAAATACATTAGATTTGGAGAATAAGGCACATTAAAAATAAAATAAAATTAGACAATTGAATAAATCAGTCAAGACAAGTAGGGGTGAAACCGGACCGATCGGAACGGATTTTTGCTTGTTTCGGTCGGGTACCCAAATTTTCAGTCCGGTTTTTTCCCTTAAAAAAACGACAAAAAAACCGTTTGAGGAAAAATAAACCGTCCATTAGTAGTACGGTTTTTTCGGTTCGGTTTTTGGTTTAAACCGAAAATCCAATATTAACAATTATCATTCAAAATTCTCTTTATTTTCATGAAAAATATCATACCGAAATGATAAATAAGTTCTATTAATATAATTAAATAAATTATAAAATACAACTAGAAAAATTAATATTCATAAGTGATTATTTTACAATTTATATTAATATAATTAATTAATTAATATCAACTAATATAATATATATTGTATATATTTAATTAGCATAACGGTCGGTTCGGTCTCCACGGTCCTCAAAGTTCAAAATTCGAACCGGACCGAAAAACCGAATTAGAGTAAAAAAAATCCGACCAAAATCCAAACCGCATATTGCGGATTCGGTTTTTTCAGTCCGGACCAGTTCAATTTTCACCGGTTTTTCGGACCAACCGGATTTTGGTTTCACCCTAAAGACAAAGACAAGAACCCCAAGTCCACAACTAGGGTTTTTTCTTAAAAAACGGACGAAATATTTCAACCCCATCTATCTAATAATATCTATCTCTTATAGTTACCATTATTTCTTCTTCTTTCTTCGCTCTGCTATAAATAAATACACCATTACTACTGCACCCAGCTGTGAAGAACAGAGAGACAGAACTAGTAAGAAGAAGAACACACCTGAAAGAAACAACTAAACTAAGTGTGTGAAGTTAAATCCCAGTCTTCTTCTTCTTCTTCTTCACGCAGCTTCTGCAAGAAGTTGCGGTCATAGCTGCCATTGTTACACTTTGCTCGGAAATGGCGATGCTCCATAACCCTCTCCTCGGCCTTCTGCTGCTCACTCTCCTCTGCTTCAACTTTGCAGGTAGCAATTAATCTCGGTCCTTAATTAATTCTACATCTTCAAGGTAACCTAGATCTGCATACCTAGCAGTCTAAACGAGTAAAGCTACTCGTAAGTAACTCCGAATCGACTCGGACAAAACTTTAGTCGAGATCGAGCTTGATAATGTTCTAAACGAGTGTATAAGTCGAACTTGTTTATAAGTACTATTTTTAATTAATAATCATTAATTATTATATAAGTTATCGTATTCAAAATTAGTAGAGTGCAGTTTGATTTTTTTTAGTTAATAGAAATGTTAATTTATTGTAATACAGAGTCGAGTCGAGCCGAACTCGATTATGTCAAGTTTAAATTCGAGTCGAGTTCGAGTTTTAAAAAAAGGTCAGTCGAGTTGGAACTTGACTAATATACTAATTAAGTCGAGTTTGATAAATAATCGGTTCGACTAAACTCGTTTATACACTTAGATACCTATAGAGTTGTTCTTGCTGAACTAACCCATATATATATATATGAATCGCTGATTTGAGCAGATGAGGTGTCGGCGACAACAATGACACTGGTGAACAGGTGCGCATACCCAGTGTGGCCGGGGATCCAGCCGAGCGCTGGCCAGCCGATCCTCGCTCGCGGCGGATTCAAGCTGCCACCAGGCAAGGCGTCCACCCTCCGCCTCCCACCGCTCTGGTCCGGCCGCCTCTGGGGCCGCCACGGCTGCGCCTTCGATGCTGCCGGCCGCGGCCGCTGCTCCACCGGAGACTGCGGCGGATCAATATACTGTAACGGCCTCGGCGGCGAACCGCCGGCGACGTTGGCGGAAATCACCCTGGGAAACGACCAGGACTTCTACGACGTGAGTCTGGTGGACGGTTACAACCTGGCGATCGCCATTTCGCCGTACAGGGGGACGGGGAAGTGCAGCTACGCGGGGTGCGTCAGTGATCTCAACGCGATGTGCCCTGTCGGACTTCAAGTCCGATCTCAGGATAATACTGTTGTGGCTTGTAAGAGCGCTTGCTCCGCCTTCAACTCTCCTAGGTAAGTGAACCACTCATAATACATCATTTTTTTAAATTAATTAATAATAGTAAGATAAAAGAGTAAATTTTTAAAATGTGAAATTTCTTGTGAAATTTCAATAGAAAGTAAGAAAGAGAAAGTAAAGGAACAAATGTATTGGTACTTGGTGGGACCCTATATCACTTTCTATAGAAATTTCACAGGAAATTTCACAGTTTGTAGCAACACCCAAGATAAAAACCCAAAAAAACTTATCATCATATAAATGCCATTAATTTCCAAACCATAGATCCTCTAATTAAGACCATTTTAAATTTTTAATACTGTATGACCGTGATCTTTAAGATCATATATATATATAAGGAATCTGAATCGTTTAACTTAACTAGAATCTTAGATCTTAAGATTTTAAGATTCAGATATAATTTTGGTAACTTTGTTTTAACTTGTTTGAATTTTTAGACGGATCATTTAACTAACTGTTATATCTTATTTGTAATAGATGTATTTTCTAGGCATATTACACTTGAATAAGATTAATTATATTATAATATAAAATATGGGTTTTAAATCCTATTTTAAAATATTATGTTCAAATGTAGGATTCTTTTATTTTTTTGGTAGTGAATTCCAGTTTGAAAATTTCAGGATCTGTTACTAAATCTGTATTTAATCTTTATATTTAAAAATATCATTTAAGTGAGCTTAAACATTTTGAATAGCTGTGTTAAATTATAATTTAACTTAGCATTTTGTAGATTCGAGCATGTGTGATTTAATAAATAAATATGAATAAATTGATTTTATTTTATAAACAATATGAGAGTGCACAAGTTAAATGAACGTATATATTGATTGCTTTGCTGTTAATTAATTGTTTCCATATGATATGATATGATATGATGATGAGGAGGTTGTATTGTATGTATGATGAAGGTATTGCTGCACGGGGAGCTATGGGACGCCGGAAGCATGTAAACCGACGGCGTATTCGAAGATATTCAAGACAGCATGTCCCAAAGCTTACTCATATGCTTACGATGACCCCACCAGCATCTCTACATGCACACGTGCCAACTATGTCCTCACCTTCTGCCCTCACCACCGCTAGCTAGTCACGTGCTGCATCCCCAACTAAACTGCTCCCTTATTTTATTTATAATTATAATTATTATTAATTATAATGCATTCAGACAAGACAAGTAGTATCAATCTACATCTATGGGATTATTAAGTATAATTTGGGTTTGGTAATTATTATAATGGATCAATAGAACTTGTGGCTTCAGGTTTATGTCACGTCGATGTGGATCGGCCTCTTCTTCTGTTGTCGTGATGCTTATAATGAGCAGCTAATCAGTGCTGAGTATAAAAACCGCGAATCTGAGGAAAACCGTTCCGATTCACTGCAATTTAAAATTAAGCTTGTTTTGTGAATTTCGAAAAAAATAATTGACTTGGAATAGTTTGATCTGATTTTTTTTAATAACAATTACAAAAATTATAAGGGTTACAAGTTAGAATATATAAAATATTTGAAGTTTCACTAATATTGGAAATGAAGGACATGTTTCGTTTTTGTTGAAATTTGGTGTTTCGGTGTGATTACTTTAGAGAAGTTAATCCCAACCAAATTGACTGTCAAATTCGACCTTCCATACACGTCACATTCTCGTCAACTTGCCGCGACCGTCACTTAAGAAGCTGATTATATCCGTGCAAGTAATTCTCGCTCTGTTGTCGCTGGAAATTGTTCCACGACACTCTGCTATAATTTTTTTTTTTGGATTTTCAAATTTTGGTGGAATTTGACGACTTTGTGAAAAGTAAAAAGTGATGGATTATGAGTGTGTTGATGAAAATGATTGAAGTGAGATGAAAATACGCGTGGAGACATCAAATTTTAACGAAAATGAAACTTGAGACTGTCTATTTTAACATTTCAAATTTTAGACACACCAAGTTTCAATATTGGACAAATTTTAAACAATTCATAGTTTTTAACCAAAAATATATGTGACATCATTTTTTTATTCACTATCTATTCATTTAACTAAAAAGTACAATTTAAAACATAATTAATAATTAACTAAATATCATAAGTTTAAAAAAGAAAATATTATTAACAAATATATAAGTAACTTAAAAAAAAAAGAAAGGTAATTAACCGTTTATTCTTCCATGGAAATGAACCCATGGACGTACCGATTGATACATATTCTTATCTTATCTTATAAATGTATAAATATATATGTTCAGTCCCCGAAAGTTTTTAACTTTTTTTTTTTTTAATGAAACCCGAAAGTTTAACTTATTCAACGTAACTATATATATATATATATATATATATATATAAATTGAAAATATCAATTGAATAACTCGATGCAAAAGTGTATGGTACATTTACACATAAAGAGGTTAGCTGTAAAGGAATCACACACTAAAGTTGATGCTGACATTATATTAATTATTATTATTATAGTGTCTAGGGTGCTGTTGCACATTTTTCTTTACGCACTATAATTGCACCGTCCTCGTTGTGTTCACAATAAACGTTAAAAGCTATGATATTAGGGGGTAGTAGTACTATATATTATAGACCGTGGGTGTCGCGTTTCTTTAGGAGTTCGGTGATCGCTAAAACCTAGTAGCCTCTGTTTAAGATTTCATGATATTTTATTAAGATATCGCAATAGAACATGATAGAACGATACGAAAATTGTGTCATGTTCGTAAAACTTAACAATTAACATAATAAGCTCATTTTATATATTCATGTTTAGTTTGTTTGTCGCGATAGAATGAATGACACACGCATCGCTATCCCTGGCGCTTTGTACAATAATTAGATATGTAAGGTTGGATTCATGATAAATCAAATTTATTATGAGGGTTAATTATGTAAATATAGTTGTTTTGGATCAATGTTTCAGGACCTTATTTTTTTTTTAATGGATTTCATATCACATTGTGTTACTTTCTTAAGTGTTTATTTCGACCTCACCGGATTTAGTTTTCTCTGTGGAGTTTTAGTAGCGCCAGCATGAAAGGGGTGGTGATTTGCCCCTATTCCACTCTGAAACTTAAGTCGGTAATATATTATGAGAATAATAATGTAAATTGTATGTAAATAATGATAATACTTAAGAGTATTTATAGGGGACTTTACCGAGTTTGTATGACGGTTACCCTTTAAGAAGGGTTTATCTCCAGAGTCGGCACAAGCTGGTGACAAGTAGGTTGCCACCTCACAATTTCTTAGAAATGAATGTTTTTTTTCATGGCGGTAGAAGCAGGTGACAAGCAGGTTCACATCTAAATATTCATTAGGAATGATGGTTTCTTCATAGATGCGGTGGCAAGCAGATCGCCATCTGGACTCATTCCTTAAGATGAAGGGTTTTCTTGATAAAGTTTGGTTGCCGACTCGACTCATGCCTTAAAAGGGGGAGTCTTTATCGAGGCTTTGCTGACTCGACTCATGCCTTAAGAGGGGGAGTCTTTATCGAGGCTTGCCGTCATCCTTCAAATGTCGTTTGAGTTGTCGACATCCTCAAAAGCGAGTGTAGACTATTTGTATTCATTTCTTCATTCTGGACATAGTCGTCGTCGACTCATATTTTGGAATCCCGATTAATAATTTGCCGACTTTATATCATCTCGAAACGTAGTCCAACAATAGTGTGTAGTGATTTAACATGTTACTTCTTAATCAAGAAGCTAAATGTTTAAATCTCACTATTCATTAGAAAAAGAAAAATATTTATAGCGATCACTTTTTTTATCACTTACGTAAAATCTGTTGGGAGAGGGTTTTGTGTTCCAACGTTAAATACCCTTCATTAAGGACTGGGCCCAATTAAGGCTTCCCTTAACGGGCCGTATTGGGCCGACTTCAAAATTGGCCTGTACTCTTGCCGTACGGTTCGTTCGAAGGGTCACCTTCAGAGCATCTCACTCTTCTTCTCTCGTTTAAGTTGTTCCATTTCCATTTCCAGGATACTTCGCTTTGACGCTACGCCTCCAGTCCCACAATATATCTCTCCTTCCCCTAAGGAAACCAAGTTTGACCACGAAATCTCACTGTCATGGCCGACTCCACCGCTTCCGCGAAAAACGACGACGGCGCCAACTCTGGTCCGATCAACCTCCAGAACATGACCGATTCGGAGCTGCAGAAGGTCTTCAACCAGTTCGATGCCAACGGCGACGGAAAGATCTCCTCGTTGGAGCTCGCTAAGGTTCGTATCTGCCGCCATTGCTATTTCCGTTTTTATATATTCGATATCTTCACTAGATCCGTTAACTGGAAACTCGTTGGAGCCGCTTTTGTTTAAATTGTGGATTGATAGTTTGTAGCTGTTGTTCCGTATTGTTTTGATGATGAATTCGAAGATGTGCTTTCGCCTTTCAGGCCATGAACAGATAGATAAGCGAGTTGTTTTTGGAGCATTTGTTGTTGATTGATGCGTAATTTGCGTGTGAAGTAGATATTCATGATCAATTCGAAGATGTACTTTCGCATTTCAGGCCATGAACAGATGGATAGGCGTTTTTGTTTTGTAGCATTTGTTGTTGATTGATGCGTAATTTTCTTGTGAAGTGGATATTCATTGCTTTATTAGTCAACGGATCGATTAAAGAGTTGATTAATGGCGTCCTGTCGCATCATCTCAAATAGGTCCTCTCCGCCCTGGGTTCCACCACAACTAAAGCGGATATCGAGCGTGCAATGGAGGAGATCGACACTGACCGTGACGGATTCATCAGCCTCCCCGAGTTTGCCGCCCTCTGGAGATCCAACCCGTCTTCCGACACAGATCTGCGAGACGCCTTCGACCTCTACGATCGGGACAAGAACGGACTCATCTCTGCATCAGAGCTCCACCTGGTACTCACCCGCCTCAACATGGGCTGCTCCATGGAGGAATGCACTAGCATGATCAACTCGGTGGACTCTGACGGTGACGGCAATGTGAACTACGAGGAATTCAAGAAGATGATGACTGCAAACAACACTGTGGACAGCGTCTCCGCAGCCTAATCTAGGTACAGATAAAAACTAGCATACTTTTAGCTCTATAAATCTTCAAACAATCCAGGTGAGATGAACTGATTTAGCCGTGAATACAACTGATTGGTTAGCTTCTTCTTGATCAGTAGACATTGTTGGATCAATTTGCAGTTAACTGGTAATATTACATACACTTTTAAGAGAAAGTGTCGTTTATTTGAAGCGATTCTTCTTCTTAACCTTATTTTTCTGCTATATTGAATGATGATTAAGCTTAGATTGCATCGGAACCGATACAATAAGGAACAGGTAAATCGCAACCCGAAGGTGTGTTCTAATATGCAACTTAATTTACAGAAATAGTAAATAGTAGAAGTAAAAATAACAGTGCAGTTTTGGTGACAGTTGAAGAATCTAACCCATCTTCAGTCCACTGTTTCCTGCTTGGCTTTTTCTATACCTTGCAAATAAGGAAGCTGGAGTTAACTGCGTCCGGCCTCCATGAAATCAGTCGAAGTTCGATACAAGTAAAAACTCACCAGGCTGCTTCTTGAGGAAGGTTCTTACTGTACAACGGAAGCTCGAACAGGAAATACGTCTTGAACCACGACGGCAAGGTACCGTAAACCGATGTCGGGAGTGGAATCAGAGGGCTAGTTGTTAATTTGTACTGTCTATATGCAGCCACATTGCCAAACTTCTTATCAGCAGATTCCTGTTTGGTTCTCATAGTTAGAAACATAACATGGATGATGGATTGATAAGATGAGAGGATTGAACAAACCTCAAGCAATGGTATGCCACTGACAAAGAGAAGCAACAGGGTGAGGAAAATCGGCCCGAAAATGACGAGCCACTCGCCGCCTTCGAGTATCGGGGTTGAAGCAACAAAAACTCCCCACCACAGCAGAATCTAACACATACATGTGTCAGTCACATGATTAAGAAAATAACCAACATCTTGTTCGACTGTCCAAACATCAGCTGGTAATTTGTTGTGTTTTTACGAATTACGTACCTCTCCGAAGTAATTTGGATGGCGGGTGTATTTCCATACACCGGCATTGCACCACTTGCCTCGATTCTCAGGGGAGTTCTTGAAAGAGAGCTTTTGCTGATCAGCCGTTGCTTCAAACAGAAGACCAACCAACCACATAATCCACCCTATCACATCGGCCGCCTCGATGGATGGATTCCGTCCACTCGAGTTAACAACTGTTACCGGCAAACTAACTGTCCATACCCACACAGCCTGTTAAAAATTCAGTAAAACGAATGAAAATTGCAGAAAATTTCACGGATTCGACAAATCAACACTAATAACGCTAATTTTAGAAACCTGGAAGATCCAGAACACTGCTAATTTTCCGAGGTTAGTGCGCATTTCATCGAACCGCCGGTCTTCGCCCCATTGTAAGATTCTAAAATGACAGAAAAAAATCATCAATTTTTATCTGAAAAAAATCATCAATTTTGATCTGCGAAACCTACGAATGTTGTTACTGAACAAATTAATGGTTTATAAGTTGAGGTTACAAACCTCATTAGTAGAAATATTGCGAGACGAAGACCCCATAACACAACGAACATTGTCAATACCACCTGGAGAAACAAATGCAGATCGATATCGATAACGTAGTAACCAATATTCGAGTGCAGCAAAGGCAACTTCTATGAAAAATTGATTGCAGATATTGTTCTCTTCAACTGCTTAACTGAATGAATTCATTCCGTCAAAAGACAAAGATGGATATTAATTAACATATAAGTTTAATATCATCTCTTTGAAGATCATCATCACCTGTCTGAAGTGCCATGTTCCCTTTAGTATCAAGGTCAGTACCGCGATGATCACAAAGTTCGTGCTTCCTGTTTTAACACAACAACTTCCTCAGTCACCGCGATGATAACAAAGCTCGATTAGGATTTCTGTCTAAATTGGACAAATATGCAGCAAATCGCTAGGTGATGTTTGGGCAGTTAACAAATTTCTAGTTATTTTCTTCATCACGTGGTTGTTATTTTATTCAACACGTGGTTGATTTTGTCGAAGACATACATAGCTTGCAAACTATCCCGAGCAAAAATAAAACTTCATCTAGCAATTTGTTCGATTGCTCAAACATAAGCTAGCAGTTCGATGACTGACATAGTTATTTTCTTCATCAGGTTGTTGATTTTATCCAAGAAAGACGAATATACTGTCGGAACTAGCAATCTATACGCATGAGATAGCTGAGCAAAAACAAACTTCATTTAGCAATTTGTTGACTGCACACACATAAGCTAGCAATTTGATGATTAACCCAATTAATTGAACTAAACTGCTAGAGATACATACATTATGTAGCAGAAAAGTGACAGAACAATGGTTCAATCTCAGTACCAGCAAAGTCGGTGACTTTATCGAATTTGAGAAGCGCTGTGATTATGAAGAAGAGCAATTGATAACCCACCTGCAATTCCGAAACCCCACCATGAAAATCGCGTAAATACCCAAAAAAAAAAAGAAAGGCAATCGGGAAATGATAGAAGAGTAAAAACGGAGACTTTATCCACATACAGTGACAATGGCGGTGAGGGCAAGAAAATGAGAGTCGATTACAGTTCCCATGGCGGCG
This sequence comes from Clarkia xantiana subsp. parviflora, assembly GCA_036873135.1. Lineage (NCBI taxonomy): Eukaryota > Viridiplantae > Streptophyta > Magnoliopsida > Myrtales > Onagraceae > Clarkia > Clarkia xantiana. The sequence continues at coordinate 12,078,661 of JAPTYO010000010.1, read as the reverse complement.
GTAAACACTTTCCGAGTTCTTGCCTGGTGCCTGCTCTGTTTCTTTTCTTGGTCCTCCTTATAATTATGATAGAAGAGGTTACGGCGTCGATGTTTCTTACAAAGGAAAGAAGAATGCGTTTTGTTGATATGGAAGGAATCAATTGTCTGCTAATATTCTGCTCCTATGTATATGCAATGCTTAGATTGTGTGGTCCGAAATAGTACACCAATGCCTCTTCACTCCCATCTCAAAGCCTTGCTGCCAATTTGTCAATGGTGGACTTCTCTCTTGAATCATGTTTAAGTTTCAGGTTAAATTTAATTTTCACACCATATGTCTCGGCCTATCTTTTAGTATATCTGTTAGTTTTAGCCGGTAAATAATATTTGCAAGTCACATAGCTGATCATAAACTTTTAATTTTGTTTAATTTAGTCCTTAAATATATTATCAACGTTTATTTTGTTTAATTTAGTCATAAAACTTCAAAACCGAACCCAATTGAACAAATCGAACTCAATTGACCTAGCCGAACCTAGTCTAAGCCTAGGCTCGACCCTGAGTCTAGGTCGGCTGGGTCCGGCGACCCCGAATCAGTCGGACCTTGGCCTAGGCTAGGTCCGGATAGGTCGATTGAGTTCGATTGGTTCAATTGGGTTCGATTTAGAAGTTTTAGGACTAAATTAAACAAAATAAAAGTTAGGAATATATTTGAGGGACTAAACTGAACAAAATCAAAAGTTTAGGGTGGGTCATGTGACTTGCACATCTTATTTAACGGCAAAAACTAACGGTCAACTAACGGATGTACCAAAAATCACATATATTTTTTTTTCAAACGTTAAGTACAAAAAATATACAAAATCAAACATTCAGTATTAAAAATCACATTCTATCAAACATGTGGTGTGAAAAGTGTCTTTAACCCTTAAGTTTTTGTTTGTTGGAAAATGAAATTATAGATATCTTACGGTGTAGTTGTTCGTCTTTTTTATCTATTAATCAAATATTTATGGTTCAATTATACTCGACTTCTAGTAATAATGGAAAAATATTCAAAATCATATTTTTCCTCTTATTATATATATACTAGCCACTAACCCCGCGCACCGCGCGGGAGAATAATTTCAAATAAAAATTAAATTAAAAAATCATTTCTCTTGATTTATTAAATATGCAATTACATATATCAACAGTTATTTGAATTTTTTTTAAGAAAATTAATTTATACTAATCTGTTAATTTAATTAAAATATTTCATACTAATTATTATTTAAAATATTTAATGTTAGTGAAATAATCAATTTTATTTATCCTTTTTATTAAATGTATAACTGATATAATATAAAATCTGCAATTTTAACATCTATTTTTTTTATTGAATAATTTTAAATTGTTCTTTTAAATTAGTTAATATATATATATATAAACTATTTTACATATTTTACATGACGTGGCAGAAAAAATATATTTTACTTAAGTGATTGACTTAATTATAAAATTTCAATATCTTTTTGGTCTTATATATGTAGCTTTTTCTTGGTAAAAATAGACGCACCTCAGAGATATTATTATACTTTTTTTAGTCGATTATATATATTATTATTATAAGTACTATTATATGGATTTTTTTATATATAATAATAATGCATTTGATAGTTTAAAACATTCCATTTTAAAGCGAGAGTGTTTTAACTTTATTATATATAATATTAGTATAACATTATTCATAGTAATGTAATAATTTTGGTAAAAAAAAAAAATTAATAATTTTTTTATTATATATATATAGAGATTAATTTAAGATAACAATAATTTACATTTACTTATTACTTCTCAGATTTTTTATTGAAGTACGTGCATATATAATTTTAATCTAACTGTGTGTAGGAAATATTATTTATTAAATATGCTATGTTTAAATACGTAGAAACGACAATGACGGCTTAAGAATGGCCTAATAATAATAATGTATTAGTATAGTCTATATATGAAGCTTGATATCATCTTGCTAGAAACTAACTTTAGAATCGATCGCGTTAGTTAGGTACACATTGAATGGTCTATAGTGACTATGGTCTTTCGTTCAAGACCTTGTCAAATGTTCAAGAGAATTGCAAGTTTCAATATTGAATTTTAAAATCATTAAAGTAGTTATAAACACACAAAAAGTACCGTAAACACCATCAAAATATAGATTTTCAATAACTTATAGAAAACACACATGATTAAACATAGATTTTTTAATAACTCGTGTAGAGAATAAAAATAATCATTTGTCTAGCAATAAAATAATTGTATATAAATTTTATTATATATGAAAAAAATTGTGGTAAATATGAATAATAACTCCTCTATTTAAATCACGTGAACCATCTTAAAACGTAAATGAAATAATATCATTCATAAATTTAATATAAAATGATTTTGATTGGATCAAATTAACGACGATGTTTCCTCTCAATGGTAGATGAAACAACTCAACGCAGGATTGATGAATGCTATAATATTGAAGGAACAACCCATTATGTGTGTAGAGTGATTAATTCCGACGAAACCCACATAAATCATCGCGATCTTTCTGAAAATTCCAAAAAAAAAAAAAATCAAATTGGAGTTAAAGAAGCATAAAACTTAATAAGCTATTGATGTAGGCATATATGATTTACGTGATTATAACTAAGATCTATGTATACACAATAAATAGATTGTTAGAAGAAAATTTTGAGACCTTCACAAATAGGCAAGACTCGCAGCGATCCTAACATCAAAACATTTTGTCGGGAATTATTGAAGGAATTAGAGGTTGAGTCTTGCTAGTTTTTACACCTTCTTTTAGGATGATGAATATCAATAATGTCTTTGTCCACCTTAGTTTCGCTGTTAAACACAAATTCGAATCATACAACAGATGAATCAAATTATCTAATCTTCTACCAAAAGAAAAATCAAAACCGAGTTAAATAAGTTAAAATGTACCATATAAATATTTTGATGACTGTAGTAATAATATTTGAAGATTTTATATATGGACTAAAAATACCGACAATAAATCATCGATGCTTAACCGCTTTCTTTGCAACAGCTTATGTTGAACTTATAGGGAAGTAACTATGCAATTGGACTCCTCCTGCGATAAGTAGATAATAAGGTAATCACATTATATGTTAATAAAAATAACAAAACACATAAACATCATCACTATGATAATTTAATTACCTTACTATTTTATTGAAGATCAACTTAACATGAAGATGGAACATCGAAAGGGTTGCTGTCAAGGCGGAAAGAAGAATTCAGCTTTACGGGGTGGCTATACATGGTGCATGCTCAATAGGAAAAGTAACATTGTGACATTAATGGTAGACTTCATAACTTCAGAAGTTTGAACGATGCTTTAAATATATCTGTGTAAAAAGAAATTATGTCCTAGATTTAAGAAACTATATATATCTATAGATTTAAGTTGTGCCCTAGATGGCTAGATGTCGAGTTAGTTCATTCACCCTAAATTAAATATATATATTAACATTAAGTGGCTATTTATAATAAATAAAAAACTATATATATAGTTTCTAATTTCTACCTTAAATTTTGTAGATTTGATGATGTCGATTGAACATTAATTAAATAATATTTATTACTCTATATATATTGCTTACGTGGCGGCTTACGGTCTTCCGAAATCAAACTGTATAGAATTACTATTTAAATGGAAACTTTAAATTAATTTGTTTCTTTAAATTGCGTAGAGACCAAAATAGGAGATAAAAATACTTCTTAATTTTCAATCAATCAATATTATGTATCTAAATTTAGAGAAACCCTATTAAATTCCGATTAAATTAGGCAACACTGTGGACAAACAGTCTACGTGTCAGCCAGAGGGCTTCTGATGCCGAATTAATATAATACTAGCCACTAACCCCGCGCACCACGCGGGAGAAACTTTTTAAATAAAAATAAAATAAGTTATATTAATTTATTAAATATACAACTATATCATCAATTATTTGAAAATTTTAATATATTTTTTGGATATAAAATTACTTAATAATAATACCTTAATTTAATTAAAGTATTTAATACTAATTATTATTTAAAATATTTCATAATAATGAAATAATTAATATTATATAATGTTTTTATAAGACTTGTAGCTTATATAATATAAAACGTGTAGTTTTAACATCTACTAATTTTAAGTTTGTTATTGTTTAAATTTGTTAATATGCATCTATTAATTATTTCACATATTTCACACGAGTGAATAACATAATTAAAATATTATGAAATTAAAGAAATGATTAAATAGGATATAATATACATATACCTATTAACTAAGTTAAATTTACATAACAAAATTTTCTAAACTCCACTGTTAAATATAATTAAGCATTTAAGTAAGATTTAAATAAAAACAACTTCAATTTTTTTGTAAAGCCAGTTATTCAACTTCTTTAGTGTAATATATTCTTCGTCCGAAAAGATGCATATATATATATATATATAACAATAGATTAAAAATCATTTAAATGTGTTTATTGCAAGAAGTATGTCGTTTAAAATATTTTATGAATATAGATAAGAATATGATAACATAAATTTGAAAGAAAACATAACCTTAAAACGATGAAATCATTAACATAAGATGATAATCGATAGATTATATAATTATATCTGCGTGCATAGGCAATAAAAGACATCTACAAAAAGTAATAGTGCAATAATAATACATAAATATGAAAGTATATTAATTTTTAATGAGCTACTTGAAAAACCCCAATCTCACGAAAATTGTCAAAGAGTTAACAATGGTAGTGAAATAAAACTTCAATTAAGATTAGAATATCATAATTCATTCATATTTATTAAACCAAAATCATGGGGTAATATATATAATATTAGACATATTAAATTATTTATCATAAGAAAATGTATATATAAAAAAATTTCATATACCATAAGAATGTCGTTCATCTTAATAAGATTGTCTAATTTAACCCTATTATTTAATGCAGTGATTTTTTTTTTAATGAATTAGGCACATTTAATATACAATAATATAATATGGTTGATGGACTTTGATTCTTCCTGAATTTAATCTGAATTAGTATTGAATTGTTTAATTAAATATAATCCTTTTGATTTGATGTGTTCTCAATATGGATTCAATAATAAATTGAATGAATTACATCAAAATATCTACATCCACTAAATTTGCATGGTGTTTTTCTATGAAGGGTCCAATTAAAGGTACTTCATTGCAATGTTCAATTTATAAAACGAATTAATCCTAGATACATATAAGAAGACCCTACGGGGCGAAACATGCTCTATTTAGGTCAAATTTGATTAAAATAAACTAATTGAGAGAGGAATTTGCTCGAAAATTGAAAGTTCGACTACCCAATTTTTAAAGCTAACACTACAAGAAACTAGGGTCAATTAACACAAGGCATTATCATGTCAAATTCGTGTATAAACGTGTTTGACACGAACCTAACACGTTTTTGCCCCGTGATAAGTAATAGCGTGAGTAATTTTTTTTGACACGGGGTTGACCGTGTCAAGTACTGTAGATCGTGTTAAAAGTGATGCTAACCCGTGTCAGAACATCCCCGTGTCAAACCCGTACCAAAATTGAATAAGTGTACACGACATTTGTACACGAATTTTCACACGACCTACACGACTTTGAACACAGCATTGTACACGACTTTTATGTCCCTTTTTGCTGTTTTTGAGTCAATAAATTCGATTCAAATTATTTATTTAAAATTAACAAACTTGTCTCTATAGCTCATCTTTAGAATCAACAAATTTGACTCAATATAACATTTTTAGAATCAACAGACTTGTTTCAATAGCACACCTTTAGATTCAACAAACTTGCTTTAACAAATTATTTTTAGAATCAACAAACTAGCCTCAATAAAATACGTTTAGAATCAACAAAATTGTTTCAATAGCAACTTTTAGAATCAATAGACTTGTCTCAATAAAACACTTAAAAAATCCACAAATTTGTCTCAATAGTCCTTGTAGAATCAACAAATTTTCCTCAATAGAACACTTTTAGAATCAAACTTGACTTTAAATATGGATATTAGAATCAATAAACATAATGCAGCAAAGAAAATAATACAAATAATTATCAAAATTGAATTCAAATTAGCCCAAAAATGTGAATGTCAATACAATTAGAAAACTCAAATGAAATTTAAATACACATGAGACTAAGTTGGATAATTAAGTTCATTAGGAGAGACCTCTGATTTGGGAACACAACTCCAAACATCTTCTATTCTTTTTCTTCTCTTCTAAGAGTAGTGAAATACTCAACCTCAAATCCTCCACTTTCTGAACTTGCATATCCGTACTTGCATATCCGTCACTAGCCATGACTGACCACAACCAGTTTCAAAGGTTAGGATTTGCTTCTTGAATGCCACATAAGTTACTCTTTGAAAAAACTATGCTGCAAAAAAGGATAAGATAATAAGGATCTGTAGAAGTAAAAGAGTTGGTTGATTTTATGCAATATCAACTTAGCATATCCACCAGCCATGTAGTAAAAAAAAACCACATGATACCATCATGCTGTTCGAACCAGTCCTCCTAAGTCCTAAGGAGATTTTTTTCCCATTAGATGTATCTGCATAAGAAGACCATGGAAGATACACTTTATTATCATAGAAATAATGAACATAATACTGAGGAACATGCTATTGTTATTTCCAATAGGATCCATTCTCAATTATACATGAAGAAAAAAATAATCAATTTAGATTGTAAGCTCACTCACTTTGTAAGATCACTCGGAGCAAGTTTGGTCATGTGCTCAAAGTTGAAAAGAAGCATCGTCATAGGGCGACAAAATATAAAACCAAGAAATCGCCAATGTCCAACTTAATGTTTTCAGAGTTTCTCTAACCATTTGGTAAAGTAAAATGGTCAATAACAATAAATCAGCAGTAAAAGTTGTCACAAGATGTGAAAAGCTATCACTTGAAGAAACAAAAAAATGATTCTCCAAATAATATGCTGCTCTCCCGTATTTAATCAGACTTACAGAAATCAAACATCAAGCCAATTTCTGAATCATGTTCAAAGATAATTAAGTCAATACAAAATGGTGTGACACCTAAAAGACAGTTGGGTTAGAAACTTATTAATTTGGTAAAGTAAAATGGTCAATAACAATAAATCAGCAGTAAAAGTTGTCACAAGATGTGAAAAGTTATCACTTGAAGAAACAAAAAAATGATTCTCCAAATAATATGCTGCTCTCCCGTATTTAATCAGACTTACAGAAATCAAACATCAAGCCAATTTCTGAATCATGTTCAAAGATAATTAAGTCAATACAAAATGGTGTGACACCTAAAAGACAGTTGGGTTAGAAACTTATTAATTAGGTGGGTCAACTCTCACTGATGAGAAGAACATAAAAACCAAGATGTACCATAATCTTCAAGAATTTTTAGCTACGCAATTTCATCACCTTCCAAACCGAGTTGAGGTTTACGGTTCTGCCTGCTAAAAATTATGTCTGTAATATGTTCTTCTATCATTCCTCTCTAAGCTTCACGATTCCTACCCAATACATGCTTTTATGTATAATAGATAGATTGAGCATAAAGGATAAATAAAAATTATACAGTTTTGATCATCAAGATCAGTCATGAGCCACATAACATAATCAAAACTCTGCACCAATAGAGCTCCGTAGCAAACGATCTAATGAACATTGAGCTGTCAAGGGATTGCACAAGAAGGATGGCACCTTTGGGATTAGATCAGCTCAATTGAGATTGAGTGCCACTGACCTTCCTCCATTCTCAGAATCACGAAAAACCATTTGATCAAATAATCACGACTAACTTATGAAAAAAAAAAAAACAACTTTGACCACAACTAGAAACCAGATCGACCCAATTGAGCTAAATTTTATAAAATAATCATAATCATTGACTGAGCCACCAAATGAATAAGATTAATTGCACCTATTACTTAAAGAAACAAAAAAGTGATTATCCAAACCGGAGCAGACTAGAATCAAGCAACAAAAAAAATTTGAACATATTTCAGGCTTTCAACCAAGATAGCAAGTTAGCTAGGCATCTAGTTAGGGTTTCGAATTTCGGTTCATCAAAATTAGGATTTCTAATGTCAATTCAAGAAAATTAGGGTTTCAAATTTCAGTTAAGCAGAATTAAGGTTTCGAATTTCAATCATACCTCGAGAAGAGCTGCAAGAAGCAGTATCCGGCAAGTAGAACAAGGCAAGTCGGAGTCGGACGAACCACCCCGTTGAAAGCTCCTAATCCAAAAGGCGAGCATCTTCCGTGTTACCTGACAATCTTTCAATCACTCGGACTGGTGGAGGAACACACCCTGGCTAATGGAAGAAATGGCACAAATGCGGCAAAGCTGTGTAACACTCTGTCTAGCTAGAGGAAGTATCACAGTCACGCACTCATACATCTTAGCAGACATTATATATAGTAGGGTTAATAGTAAGTTGGGCTTTAAGAAAAGGTTTGGGCTTTGAAAAATATATCACTAACAAATTTTATTATAAATATATATATTCGGTCCAGTTTGAGAAAAAAAAAATTATATTGCGATATAATAATAATAATAATTGATCAAACTTCCAAATCCATTTACTAAAATTTAGTACATGTATAGATAATTTTAAGTGGATCTTCTGTACATATATATATAATATAAAACTATTAACATAATAAAATCAACAAAAGAATTGACCAAAAATATTATTATATTTGTTAATATGTAGAATATACATCAAATATATATATATATATATATATATATATATATATATATATATATATATATCTATATACCAATATATAATTTGTGTTGGGTCCTCACCCCCAAAAGTCACATACCTTCCAAAAGGTTCCAAACATAGCTTCCAAAAAAGTCACATACATTCTAAGGTTTTTCTTTTTTTTAAATATCAAAACCTTCTAAAGTTTAAACCATACTATTTTGGCAGGTTTGAATTATTTTTTATTTATAAAACCGGATTTGACCGAAATCTTACAAAACCGGCACAATCTATAAAAAAAAAAAAAGTAGGGACTTAGAATATAGAACCAAACTGGCACTATTATAAAAACCAATAAGCCGAAGAAATCCGTAAATTTTTTGTTCTCTCAACTCTTATTTAATATATGATGATATGTGTTGTATCAACGATTCAACGTATTTAGGGTCACAAGTTTATTTTTATGTATATGGTTCAGAATTTGAACAACGCACTCTATAAAGCTGCCCGTTTTATGTTCCATTACATATGATGTCCCAACTATTAAAGGACAATCATGCAAAAATCTCAATTTTTTCCCCATAATGATCACCAAATTCTACACACGTTACTAGAAAGAAATAAACTTATTATATTTAGGGTTAATAATAAACTGTCTGAGGTTTGGCCATGTTGAAATATGGTGTCCGTCGTTGAAATTGACTGTCTCAGGTTTGGTGTTTGTTGAAATTTGGTGTCTCCTTCTATTTTTGGGTTAAGTCGAATAGAAGTGTATCACGTGACCGTCACGTGAGCTCGATAAAATGGATATTCCAAAAATGCCCCTCCATAAAAAAAATATGACCTTCCATTACCTAACAAATTTACGAAATTACCCCTTCTAACTAAATCAACAACTATAGGGTTTTTGGGTGGTGGCCGGCGGGAGTAGGATGGTGACCGAAAGCAGTTGGGTAGTGGCCGGCCGGAGTTGGGTGGTGGCCGCCGGAGTTGAGTGGTGGTGGCTGGAGTTGGGTGGTGGTTGTTTTGAATCTAGGGATAATTTTGTCACTTCATATTTGGTAGAAAGGGCAATTCTGACTTTTTGCAACATTTTGTCAAAATTAAAAGCAATTTTGGACGGAAAACCAAATTTCAACAAAGTCCATACTTCATATAGACCATTTTAACACTTTAAAAATTCAGACACCAAATTTCAACACGGTCAAACCTCAAACAGTTTATTAGTTATTAAGCCTTATATTTAATATAATTATCATAGTTATACATTAACAACTTATACACATAACAATCTTAGAAACATGCATGTGCAAAGCACATGCAGAAATAACTATATATATATATAAACTTTTAATACATTTGCTTTATAAAATTCTATTATATAATATTGAGTTTAATTTTTAACTTTTATCAAATTAATTGTACTATATGTTTTATGTTATTGATTTAGTAATTACATTATATAGATATATAAATTGAATAGTGAGTTTTTAATATATTTTTTATGAAGTAGTGATTTATCATAAATAGAGGTCTTAGAATTTTCGCTATCAAACTATATAAGTTTGTCATTTAAATATAAACTTTTAATTATTTGTTTATTTATTTATGTAGACGGTTTCTTTATTTAACGTAAAGCATAAAATATGAGACACAAATCTTTTGTAATTTCCAGTTACCTAATATATATACAATGTTATGATTTATGGTATAGTGGTATAGAGTTTAAGATTTATTGATTTAATGTATAGTGACTTATGGTATAGTGGTATATAGTTTATGATATATTGGTTAGTGATTTATGGTTTATGGTATAGTGATTGAGAGTACAGTGGTTTATAGTTTATGGTATATTGATTTAAGGATGTGCTGATTTAGAGTGTAGTGGTGATTTAGAGAATAGTGGTTTATGGTTCGTAGTTTATGATTTAGGGTATAATGATTTAAGGTATGGTGATTTAGGGTATAGTAGTTTATGATTTAAGGTATAGTGATTTAGGGTATGTTGATTTAGAGTATAGTGGTTTAAAGTATTGGTTTATGGGTTAGGATATAGAGATTTATAGTATGTTGATTTATGGTGTATTGGTTTATGGTATATGAGTTTATTTTACTACGAGTATTTTATGGTTAATCATGTAGCTATAAATTTGTTTTATGATTAAATTAGATTCTTAATCCGCGTTTTAGGGTCAACATGGTAACCTTAAAGTTTATTTTCCTATTTTTATTTTTTTGATAATATCCTATTTTTAAAATTTATATAATTATTGTTGTATATTAAATTTAACACTTTAACTATACATTCATTTTTATTATAGATTTGTATTTTTCACAACCACCAAATATGTAAAATGTTTATTCTATCTAAAAATCATTTTATGATAATAACTGTAAGACCCTAAATTATATTTTAAATGTGGATTTTATGGTCAACTTAGTCACTTTAAATGTTTTTAAGGAAAATTTGATTTTAAATGTGTCATTTAGAGCTAAACATAATGATTCTAAATGCAAATTTAGGGTCAATAGCCCTTATTGATTCTAAATGTGTGTTTTATTTTATAAGTAAATATGGTGATTCTAAATATACTTTTAGAATCACCTATTGTGATTTTAAATGTGCGCTTTAGGATTAATATTGTGATTTTAAATGTACTTAGAATGTAAAACTTCAATACATGGATGACTAATATATCATAAACTAAAATCTTAAGATTCAGAAAATCTTAGCAAAGTTTATTATTCCGCATAATATGGCAAAATGATTCCCAAGTGGCAATGTGTGATTTACTAGCATTATTATACAACGTGAGGTTGTTGGTTCAAATCATCACACACACTTTTATTTTCATAAAATAAAATACAACTTTGTGCCTCGTGTCTAATTCGAGTCAAGGTCATCTTCAATAATCTTTCTTCCACAAATTGTACACGAAGTTAATTCGGGACATTATATTTGTGTCAGATCCGTGTTAAAGGTCGTGTCAGTTTGACACGAGGCAAAATACCGTGTCAAAGTTCGTATTAACTAAAAGTTCGTGTCAAATCCGTATTAATTACGTGGCAATTTGACACGGGGAAACACCCCGTGTCAAAGTTCGAGTTAATTGACCCTACATTCTTGTAGTGTAAATTCAGGAAACAAATATCGAAATTCATGTAACAATTTAGTTATTAATGTATAATATAATGGAAAAAATTACTTCAGAATATAAATTTCATGTAGTAAATTAACATTATTATTGCAATGGAAAATGAGTAGTGTTCCGAATGTATAGTGCATAATTATTCCTAATGTTATTATTTATTTAACAATGAAAGTGCTCTAGTACCTAAAAGCAATGAGATTGGAAAGATTGTTACTGAATGCATCTTCAAAATTCTCCACCGGTTAGACCATTCAAAAAGTTATCTCTTTCCCGGAATTGAATCTCTTGATACTATCGAGTGGGATCTCGAAAGACGGACTGAGGTGGTTGTCCATGGTGGTGGCTTGGAAGACGGAGAAGGTGGTCATTTGGATGTAGACGGTCCAAAATATGATGGTCGTGTGGTGGCCTAAATTGGTAACATCCTTAGCACCATATTGACTCCTTCCACGCCAATTAGGGTTGATAGGTTCCATTTATTTACCACTATAGTTGGGGTTGGACCATCCATGTTTGAGTGTTTGATGACTGTCTTGTCCAAGAAACTGCAAAAAAAAAAAACATAAAAGAAAACTATCTCAATTAAATCTGATAATGAATCAGAGAAATTTGTAGGATAAAAATAACTGGGTTGATGAAGGAAGTGGTGATCTTGCTACGAAGATAAAATGTTTGTCTGTGAGATTTATGTTTGGTGAGGTAGGGTTTAAAAAAATTTAGCTATATATATAAATAAGGGGTTTTTCTACCATCCTCATCCTCAGCACTATTCTTTTGTTTTTTTTATTACTATGGTGGACTTAATTGTAACATATGTAAAATTTTAAAAATATTAAAAAATATAATTTTTTTTTAATTATACATAATATTTGCATCATACCAATTTCCTTTAAGGGTTCACTTTAGGTAATAGAAAAAAAAAAAAAAAAAGTGCTTGTGGAGCATGATAGAAAAAGTTAACCAGATCCAACATCCTCTAATTATATCGATTATGTATGTAACTTTTTCCACTCGAACCCTGACTCTGTGAATGGAAAATTTTCCACTCAAGATTTCAGGCTAAAACTTTACATCTGATTATAATTGTTTTGAATGTAATTTGATTTAGTAACCAGAGATTTCGGGATCAATCTCCACTCGAAACCCAGGAATGAAATTTTTTTCACACGAACACTAGGAATGAATTCTTTTGAGGGTTAAGAACATAATAGGGGCCTGAATGTTTGTCCATGTTGCCAAAAGGGGTCTAAATTGAAAAAACGTGTTATTAAGGGCCTGCATTTTGAGTTTTGTGTATAAGTGAGGTCTCCGTCTATTTTTTCTGTTAAAAGTGACGGAAAGTGGTCACATGCCAAGCATGTGACCGAAAATAATTTGAAAACCCGAAAATGCCCTTTGACCAGAGTGTGTCCTCACATATTTGACCTAAAAAGACGAAAATACCATTTAAGCCACCACAGCTCCGGCAACCACCACCCGGCTCCGGCGACCACCACCCATCTCCGGCGACCCTAACCTCCCTCCGGCGACCCTAACCTCCCTCCGGCGACCCAAAAAAGCTCCGATCGGAGCCACAAAGCTTCGATTCGGGTCCACAGAGCTCCAGATCGGAGCTCTGTGGCCCCGAATCGGAGCTCTGGAACTCCGATCGGAGCTTTTTTGGGTCGCCGGAGATGGGGTGGTGGTCGCCGGAGTGGTGGTCGCCGGAGCTGGGGTGGTGGTCGGTGGCGGTGGCTGTGGTGGCCTTAGGGCATAATTAGTGTGCATGGGTATTTTAGACATTTCACATTTCATTAATTAAACTGATAAATTGTATAATAATTGCAAAAAGGTAATTTTGTCATTTCACGTATTTCCGTTACATTTAACAGCAAATTTGGACGGAAACTCAATTATCAACAAAACTCAAAATTCAGACCCTTAATAATACGTTTTTTCAATTCAGACCCCTTTTGGCAACATGGACAAACATTCATACCCCTATTGTGTTCTTAACCCTTCTTTTGATATAATAACCAGAGATTTCGAGTTCGATTTGTAACCAGAGATTTCGAGTTCGATTTTTCCCTCATATTATATCTGTTATGAATGTAATTAGTAACCAGAGATTTCGGTTGCAGTATTTGATCTAACATCAGTTCTTGAGTTGAGGCAATTCTTCAGCACACTTATTCAGCATCTTGACAAAAAAAACTTATTCACATTACAACTTCACCAACTAAACTTTACAAAGAAACCCACCACCATCAAATGCTGCTTGCTACACAGAGTCTCAAAAGAATCATAATCTATCCCCATTGCCAATTGCCGATGAAACCACGTTCATCCGTCGTTCGAAATCTAGGACTCTGTCACTGCAGTTTAATCGGATGACTGATTTCGATGTTTCTTGATCCTTGCCTAGCGCCTGCCACTCGAAGATGCACCTGCAGGCCGGGGAACTTGGGAACTGACTATCGGTTTTTGCAGCGGCTTCAAAGCAGCCATGATCTGAGCAAATGTCGGTCTCAACTTCGCATCCCTGCAGTGCCAATTCGGATATCAAGGTAATATATTAAGCTTTGTAATCAATGTTTTGTTGTCCTAATGTGTTAAACACCAAATTGTAGCTAATGTGCAGGTGCGGGTTGTTAGCTGAACTTTCTTTTTGCGACATTGCACTATCTAAACTAGGGATAAGAACATATAAATTGTCCGAGGTTTGCCCTATGTGAGATTTTGGTGTCTGAAGCTTAAATTGTTGATATTGGCTGTTTGAAGTTTCAACTTTGTTGAAATTTTGTTTTCCGTCCATTTTTGCTGTCAAATTTGATATAATTGTGTGAAAAGTCGAAATTGCCCATGATACTATTATGTTTAGTCCGGACACCACGCTAGTAGGGGCAATTTTTGGATTTTTATCAGGTCATGTGACAATCACATGACCAATTTCTGTCAATTTTAACAACAAATTTTGGACGGAGACGACAAATTTCAACTTCAGACAGTCAATATCAACAATTTAAACTTCAGACAATTTATAGGTTTTTAACCCTCTAAACTAATACTTTCATGCGATTTGCTAGTTCCGTCCATTTTTCTGTTAAGTGACGGATGGAAAATCTACAATAGTGCATATTTTTCCGACCACAAGGTCAATAGATAAATAGACCGATTGCACTTCAGTATTAATTCAGCTAATGATAAGTCGCAAAAACGAGTTCAACTATCAATCAACTCATCAACCCACAAAGACAAACATGAAAAAGATTGAGCTTTGAGGTCAAAATAGAAACATGAAAAAGATGCTGAATCTCGGGTTTTACTCACGTTTGCCAACACTGTAGAATGATGTCTGCAACAGCGGGGTCCATATCAGGTGGAATGTCTAGGCGACGATGCTGAAACCCTACGGCTCCCACTACTTGCATCGGGTTCATTCCTCCCCATGGTTGTTGCAATGTACAGAGCTCCCATAGTATGACACCAAAACTATACACATCACACCTGCATTTGCACAAACCATTTTCAATCACCAAACAGGACTCACAAAAAGAAAACACGAAAAATTAACATTAAGGGACGAGAAGAATGTACTTTTCATTCGAAGGTTCGTTTCTCAGAACTTCTGGAGCCATCCACTCAGCCTGAGAAAAAAAAAGGAGCAGAAAAAGTAGGTTCATAAGAAATATGATTTCAGAAGATGAGCAATATTGATTATTCTCAACTAGCATTTGTTTGGACTTACGGTTCCTGCGGTTGAACGGGATGAAAGGTACGTGCTGTTCTTCATTCTTGACAACCCAAAATCACATACCTGAATTATTAACAGTTTCCTTCGCTTGTTAAGCAAATCAATCAAGTATATACACAACAGCAGACAATCTAAAGAGATAAAAATGATACCTTTACAACCCAATTTTTGTCAACAAGGAGATTTGGGGACTTGAGGTCACGATGTACAATAACTGGATTGCAGTTGTGCAAGTAATTCATTCCCCGAGCCTGAAAACCCGATGCATAAGCCAAAAAATATTTACATAAATGAAGTTTTGGAAAAAGTTCAATTTTTTTTCTTTTTTATGTAAAGGTAAAATCAATACAGCATCAAGGGCCATCCTCAACCGCCTCCGTTCGTCTAATTGATTGTTTGGGCGGTGGAGTAACCTATACAAACTCCCTCTGCAATATGAAAAACCCGAAGTTTTAATAACTTCAAAACCAAAAGTAATTGTGAAGAACAAAATTATGTTGGATACCACATATAAGCTATTTTTGGTACCTTGGAAGAAATTCTGTCACAATCGAAAGATTTGGTACCCGAGTGATTGCTCCCATGAAAAGAACCACATTTGGATGCCTAACTTTCTTCATTATACGAATCTTCAAACCAAGATGAAAAATATAAGGTATTGTCAGTCCAGATATTTTAAGAAATAGAAGGATCATGCAATTAGGAATGGAAGATAACTGTACCTCACTTTTGAACTCTTCAAGTGATTCACCAGAAATATCCTGATCAAGGAATCTCTTCACTGCAACTTCCTTTAAAACATCAAAATAGCTGGTATATAAGATTTACTGAAAAAATAATTATGCAGAAACTACTAGATATGCAATAAACTCACTGTTCCATGCCAGTCTCCATGATATACTTCTCCATAGGATCCTATAACACAAAGTAAGAACACATTACACCTCAAAACTACTTTTCCTAAAAAAAAAATTGAGTTTGGGAAATACCGAGTCCAATACGATCACCCAAGGTGATCTCTTCCCACTGAATCTCGTAATCTGCTGCAACATCGTCCATTGTAACATCGGACTTTGTACTATCTCCACCAGTGGATTTATCTGACACCTTCTCGCCATCAGACTTGTGTTCCAAGGCATCGGGTTCCCTACGATTCTCACCATTTCCATGCAACTGTTCATCGGTCTGCTTATTTACAGCTGCAGTTGTTGCCATCATGGCTGCAGCTGTGGCAGTGGCTGCTGCTGCCACGGGAAACTCGACGCTCGGTTCTGTAGTTGACTTTGAGACAGCAACCACCATTGAAGATGCCACAACAGCTGCAGCTGCTGCTGCAGCAGCAGCCACTGGTGGGACATTCTTTGCATACTTCACTGGACTAATGTCAAGCTGTCCTGTCTCTTCTTGCTGCTGATTTGGAAGGTGGGACCCGAGAATCCCGGCATTTTGCTTAGCTCCTTTAGGATTATGGTTCGGTAGAGGTGGTAAAAACCCAGACTTTTTGTGACCATCCTGCCCAGATTTGGCGTCTTGGTTAATTTGACGGCTAATATTCGGGTTAATTTCACCGAACAAGTTTGGAGGAGCAATCACACCACTTTCAAGCAAAACATCATGGAGCTTCTGAGCTAACTGAGGATTCTCTTCAGCAGCATCAATCATGTATTGAGAGACATCTCTCACTTTCATTCTCTGGGCAGCAGGTAAGGTCACTCCTTCTGTCCATGAAGGAGATCTTGCATGTGAAAAGTTAGGCTTTTGAGGAAGTTCCCGAACCCGAGGTGGTTTCCTACCTCCAAGAGGATCGGCTTCTGCAGATTTCACGTTCGTTACATTATTAATGTATTCCTTATTCTTATCCTTAACCATTTTTTCTATTTGTTCTTCAAAGGAAATGGTCTCTCTGATACTAGAGGAACCCACTTGAGAAGAGCCGCCACCTATGAGAATTCCGGCTATGTCAGCTGGTATGAGGGTCCCGGGATCTGCCATTAGATCAACAATATACTCCCTGAAATTCAAATGAATAGCAACTTTTTAAGTCTTACATGTTTAAAAATTGAAACTTTGATGTATTTTTGAGGTGATGAATGCTATGTTAATGAGGTAACAACCTTCCATCATCAATCTTAACAAAGATCATAGCAACATCAGCAGAACCAGTGTATTGCTTTCCTTTGACCAATCGACAAGGAATCCCGACACTATCAGCCAAAACCTGCTCACAGTCATATATATATATATGCTTAATTTAGTGATATGCATATTTTTGTCACGCCCACAAGCCCGAGCGACTGTCCCCACTAGCCCAACCCAGCCTAACTAAGCCCGTTGTCCTCACTTATGCCTAGAAAAAGAGGAATTCCTGTTGGACTATTAATACTTCTAATTTCTCATTTCTAACCAATATGGGGTATTACAATTTTTCTACACCTGTGCCATGTATATGAGTGTAGTGCTTATACGAAAGAAAAGCAGGAGGCACCTTAAACAGCAATGCACGATGTCGAGCCAATCCTATAGTCAAAGAACCGAGAGGGAGAACCATGCTGCCAATCATTGCTTTCAATTGGTAGTCAAGACTTCTCCACTCTCTTAACATGCTTTCGGGATTTGCAACGGGTCCACCCATATAGTCGGAGACTAAAATGGCAAGGCTTCTAACTAGGGACCGTTCTTGACAAACAAGAGGATCTGATCTTGACTTAACAGCAATCTCTACAGCCTTCTGTTCTAATTTCAACAAATTAGAGTCACCGGATCTGTTGACAAGAATTGCCTCCCATGTAACAGTGTCTGATATCGGTGTCCCCTGAAGATCAATGAGAGAAGGCATTCTTGCATATGTTGATTCGTTCAAGACGCCATACAAGTCGTAGAATCCGTCCATTACTTTGTCGTCATAGCCAAGAGCATTGTAGTTCTGTGAATGAATCATTGGTAACTCTACAGCATAAGTTAGAAAAAAAAAAAAAAAAACATGAAAACTGAAGCATGATAGTAAAAGATAAGGTAATCTTAACTTTCACTGTTTAAGGATCATGGTAATCTTCTCATTCGATCTTTACTCTCCGTCAAAATTCTTGAAGAAAATGGCATTGCAAATTTTAAATTTTGAAGTAACAAAATATTTTTCACATGAAAAATGAAATTTCCATGTATATTACTTACTATAGGAAACTTAACTTAGCAAAATAGTTATAATTTTAAAACAAAAACAGAGAAGCTTAAGTAGGTGGCTGAAGATTAGGCATTCTCAAAACATTTTATACTTCATTTGTGCAATACTAACCCTGTTCTTCAGCTTCCATCTCTTAAAATGAATTTACAAATACACAAAATAACAATACATATTTTGGCACAAACATTACTACTTACTTTTTAGCCAAAGAGCATTCTCTAATTCAAGAAAATGAACAAAAATCTACTATTAACATGAATAATGAAGCGTGATATTAAAAGATAAGGTAATTTTAACTTTCACTATTTAAGGATCATGATAATCATGTCATCCGATCATTACTCTTCGTCAAAATTCTTGAAGACATGGCGTTGCAGATTTTAAGTAACAATATATTTTTCACTTGAAAAGTCGAAATTTCCATGTTTTTGACTTACTGTAAGGAAGCTTAACTAAGCAAAATATATATAATTTTAAAGAAAAACAAAAAACAGGGAATATTAAGTAGGTGCCTGATTCCTGAAGATTGGTCATTCTCAAAGCATTTTATATTTCATTTACAAAATACTACCCCTGTTTTAAGATTCCAATTTCTTAAAATGAATATGCAAGTACACATTTTTGGCCCAAATAACTATCTTTTTAGCCATAGAACTAAGCCAAGAGCATGCTCCAATTCAAGAAAATGAACAAAATATACGATTAGCCCAGTAAAGCCACAAAATAATAACTGGTCAACACATCTGATTATGGCAAAAAAGAATATTTGTAGAGGAGATTTGAAGTGACTAGAATTACCCAGTATCTATAAGCCACAACTTCAGCAGGAGTATTGTCCACAGAACAAGAGCCCAAACTGATCTGCTTAATGGCCTCAATCTGCACAGCCTCAGGATCCTCCCTTGCACTCAATTCAAGTGCCAATTGAATTTGGTACTCTTCCTCTACATCAGGATCCCTAGAGTTACCAGACCCTCCTTCTTGACCAATATCAGCACCAACACCACTCAAATTTACAGAATGATCAGACGACTCCATTCGATCATCACTCTGCGTCTCGTTCGAAGACGGAGAAGTACTGGCACCCTGCTTATTAGTCACTGAATGTAACCAACTCGAAAGACCCTTCAATGAATTAGACCTTTCTACAGTATCTGACTGATTAGGAACAATGTGGAGTTTCTTGAGGAAATTCTTCATAGTTTTCTGGCTAAGCTGCTGAAAGTGAATCCCTATAGCTAGTAGAGACACAAAAATCTGACCTTTAACATTTCTTATAGCTAGTAGAGACATAAAAATCTGACCTTTAACATTTCCAATGAATCCCTATACCTAAATTCACCGCCCAACTGAGAAACACCCTTAATCCATCAAATCAAGCACCCAGATGGTTAAATCGAAGATTTTTCTTACAATTTCAAGCTGATACCATCTTATATAAGAAGTTGGCTTCACCGTTTACATTTAGAAACCCGGACTGGAAGTAAAAATAAGATGTTTATCTGGATGTGTGGAGAAGACTAGCTAGCGCATAGAAAGAAGAGAGGAGAAGGAGATTATTGGGTGTGGTTGATTTGGGAAAGAGGAAAGCTAACAACATCAAGGCAAAGAAAGTGAAGAAGAGCAAGTGGGCGTGTACTGAGCAGCAGCAAGCACCTCCCTCCCTCCAACTCCAAGAATTACGATGACCCACTTGAGCTGCTCTCAGCTCTGAGCTAAGCAATTTTAGTGAGTGGTAACCATCTCTCTCTTAAAAAATATTATTTTATTGTTTCGTATTATTCTCCGAGTCCTAGCCTAGGAGTCACAAACTCCAACCGGAGTAGTGGCATGCATAATTAGTGCATAACTATTTTACTTCTTTTTAAGATGATTTTGCATTGCATTTGCCAAAAAGGAATGATTTTTGCATTACTGACATCTATGATAATTGCTCCAAATTATGGACGGGTGTTGAGAAAGGTAACAATATCATATTCTCTGAGTTTCATACAATTATGTTGATAATTGCTATATATATATTTTTTTTAAAATTCTTTTGTGAAATGAAAAGTGAATAAATAAATAAAAGCAAGCCAAATTTAAAACATTCTTACACTGTTCTCCAACAAGAATCCATACACATTTAATTAGGTCAACAAAGATTTTGATTTCAAATCAAATCACATAAAAATAACCGTTTTTAACAAAAAAAAAAAAGTGATTTTTAGTCCTCATGCATTCCAATTTTTAATAGGATTTATCTTAATCATTTCTGAATATTAATTTACGATCATCGTTTTCCTTTTCCTTCAAAAGTAACCTCGTATTCATAACGGTGAATTCAAGTAGTTGGTCCTCCACTTCAGCAACATTGCTTGTGGAAGTAATGATTAATCATTAACGAGCTCATGAGAGAGCATATATCTTACAAGGAGTTTTTTTTTTTTTTGGTAGAATATCTTACACGAAGTTGCATGTATAGTGGTGATATAAAAACAAAATAGTGCAACCGAAAGACAATTTATGATGTTTCTGTTCCTGTTCCAACAACATTAAAACAGGATAGTAATGGAGCAGTAGTCCGAACATATAAACAAATAATTGGCTTTATACATGAATTAGAGTTTTTATATTTAAATTTCATCGAGTCATCGAAATGAAAAAATATTTTCGATAGCATTTTATTTTTATGGGTTGATTCCGTGTGAATAAAAATTAATCTAATTGTAGTGTAAGCATTCTGTCGATAATGCTATCATGATAGAACTCTCATTTGAATACCAAAAAAAAAATTGATTGATCACTTTGCATTTGAGCCGTTGGATGTGCCTCAATAGGAATTGACCTTTTTGTATTAAATATTGATGTCCTTTCTATCCCAAATTGGGTAGATAAAGAAAAAATAAGTGTTGCACTAAATACCCACTAATCTCTTTGGCCACCCTTTCTATCTTACTTGAGGTGACCATAGTCTTCTACACGTGTGAAGACTTGAAGTTATAACTTTTTTTTTTACCACAAAAATATTTCATTTATTTTAAACGCTTCAAAACACTAATCTTACCATCTAAATTTTGATGCGTAAAAAGTAAAAATATAATTTGTTGAATACATCTACTTTCTGAATTAAATCACAATCCATTTATCGCATTTATTCACATTTCTTCTAGCAAAGCACCACGTGATCCGCGGGATATGGCTCACTACTTGTTTATTTAAATGCACAATATTGTCAAGTCTCCAATCCACAATTAGCGTTCATCCTCAAATTTGATTTGTGAGATATTCCGCATCTAATTCAATTATGACATGTTGCCATTAGTTGTAAGATAATTTTATTCTAAACATAATCAACATATATGAGATATTTTTTACTTTAGTAACAATAATATATATAGTTAAAATATATAATAAAATTAATTAATTTTTGGCAGTATAACGAATTAATTATATAGAGACTCGATCAAAAGGTCATGTTAAACGATTGATTGTCTAACCGTCCGTCATTAATGAAAAATAGTGGTCATGTAACTCATGTTCACTGTATATCACAACTCAGTTAACTATTATAATACTCTTATTATTACTACACAGATCACCATATGTTTAATCAAACGACTGGAAAATTAAAATTTAAATAAACTCGAAATCAATTCAAAGGTGGTCCTACTTAAAGATAATAATAATAATAATAATAATTACTTTTAACCAATAGTTTATCGTTGTTTGGTTCTCGGAGAAAACCTTTGTTGTCGACCAATAGGCATCGAGACATTAAGGTATAATATCCACATAAGTATATGATTGGTTCATCTGGCGAACCTTAACTGATTGATGAATCATCTATTCTTGTTTTGTGCTACTTTTAGCACAATTATAAATAATATTAGAAATGTTATAGTGATAATTATTTTAACATTTTCGTATATATAAAAGTGTAGTGTGTATTGATATTGATATGTCACTATCTCCTTGTCTTGAGTATATAAACGCATAACAAGGATAATTTATATTCAATGTCGTCAAACACCCAATTCATACTTATCCATTAAGAAATAGTCTTACTATTATAATCTCAATATCAACGTAATTTGAGATTTAGTAGTTGAAAACGCTAGCTAATTTCTTACGGTTTGTATCGCTACGTTAACCGGTTCAGTAGTGTGTGCTATATGCTTATAATTTTATAAATGAATGAGTTTAGAATAACCACTACAACATGATAAAAAAAAAAAAAAAAATAATAATAATAATATTGACGTGATTTCTTCCACAATATAATAAGTTCATCCCATGCATTGGTGAGTGATGAATGATGAGATCCCTAATATAATAATAATAATAATAATAATAATAATAATAATAATAATAATAAGCTAAAGGTGCGGCATTATTGTTGGAAAAAGGTCTCAATTATTAAAAAGATGAAATACCCTTTGCTTTAGCTATAAATTGATCAATGAACAAACTATAATGACTCAACTTAATTATTACCTATTAACTATACTAAACTACTATTAAGACTATATTGTTGATCTAAAAAATCTCAACACTACGTAGCATAATAGACATAAGGTTAAGAAGGTTAATTAGCTACTTATAAGTTATAACTGACTTTGGGTGTATGGATAATTTTGGTAGCTATGTTTTTTAAGAATTTTTTCCTCAAGTGGCCATCTGACTGTTGACAAATACGAAAATATTATCAAACGTAACATAATTATGCATATAACTATCGAGACACTTTAAAAGAGTAGCAAATAACGTGTCATACTAGCTGAAAATGCTGCACGTATGCAGCAATTTATTCCCTTCAAATCACGTTAATTCGCCGCACTTTAAAAGAGCAACGAGCTGAGCGAGTTTTTAAAGAGACTCGATCTTTATATACGTGTTATGTCTGTCAACTTTTCGTATTCGACAAATGTTAAATGACCATTTATTTTTTATTTATTATACCGTAAGTTGCCAGGCTGGGGCTAGATGTCTTGAGCGCGAAGGTTAATAATAACAAGAGTCAACCGAAGACTAGAGAGACGGCTATCATTTGTCTGCAGGTTTTTAATGCACAAAGTTAATTAGTGTTTTCTTTTCTATCCCTATATATCTCGGTAGGTGTGTCTTCCTCCTAGCTTCCCTAGCCGCACCAAGGATCCGTCTCTTACACGCGCTAGCTACCGGCCAATAAATCATATAATCGTCGGTCTGCAAGTACTGCGAAGCGCGTTACTGATTCGCTACTCCTTTTCTTTGTAGCCGTCCAATCAGATGGTTAGAGTTAGAGAGACGGGGAAATCTTAGATGGTGATTGGAGCGTGGAGAAGCGCGTGATGTATTCCCCTCTCGGTCACATCTTCTTTTCATCCGCATAATATTTGGCAAGAATTATCTATGGGCAAGTAATAAATTAGTGTAAATAATTAATGTAAAATTTTTTAAGGGGTAATATTAGATTTTAAAGCGTTAAGAAAATTATAATTTTTAGGATTAAAAAATATTTTATTTATGAGCAAGAATTGAATCAAAGCAAATAATCTATCCTCTATATAAAAGTTGAAGTTTGTTGGAACTGGTTCCACAAATGTGAAATACCAAAACTACCCTCATATGTCCGAACGACGTCTTCCATCACCACTCTAACTGTTTTCTCTTCCTTTGATCCAAACCTCCTTAACCCAAACGACGTTTATTCTCTGCGCCTCTCCAATTCTTTTATGTCCGCTCTTACTCCACTAACTCTAGAGTTCTAGATTCTAACCGCCCCTTAACGCAGCCAACGCTTGCCCGTTGTAGTCCTGTTTGGACGACCCATGTTTCGCCTGCCCGCCACTTCTTATTATGTGTTGTTTGAACTGCTGCTTCAGCCCTTCACCGTCAGAGATTACGCCTACATGTTACCTATTGCTTTGTAAGTTCTGTCAATTGACTCATCAAGTTTAGGGTTTCATGCACAACATTGTTACGATCAATGTGCTTTCGAGAGATCAATCCATAGTTTTATATCGACCCATAAATGCTCTTTTACACTATCAGTGTGCTTTCCAGAAATCAATCATTTTAGTCTTATATCGTCCCATAAAAGCTCTTTCATCATTATCCGTCTGAATAAACGATTTCAACGTTTTTCTATATATATGTTTGCTTTCTCATTCTTACCGCTTTCATATTTACGTTATAACCACACTAACGGACAAGTCCGGTTCTACAAAATCCAAACATAAATCGATATATAATTTACAACCTATATATTCATTACGCATTACATTTTTTTTTTCTACATCCGTCCCTGGGTACGGGTACGTACATGAAGCTTTAACGAGGATATTGCTCACTCATTAGTTGATATATACTAATTGCACAGTGTAATATGCATGCATGGATGTTCTTTATCAAATAAATGAAGCGGTGCATGATCAATAGAACAAACGATCTCCATATATATATATATAAAGTAGACAACCTGAGGTTACGTGTATATATGTATTATTCTTGAGGGTAGATAAAGTAGATACTTACATGGTTTCACTGCCCACCCTTTAGATGATCTTTTAGGCCAGTTTCATTTTACTTCTATTTTTAACAAACCATGCATATAATACCATCTAACATTACTTTTTATTAATCGTTTCTAACATTACCTTAACATTAACTAAATGTCATTGAACTAATAGATTATTATGCCACTAATTAGTGGCATTGTGGCAAGTTATTTGTCATATTAAGAAGCATCAGCTCTTAACATTTGACAATATTATATTACATTGTATAATTGATTCTTTAACTGATTCTATAATAAAATTAATCAACGAGAACAATACGTGCAACGCACGTACTCAATTTCTCTAGTCAATGTAAAAGAAATTGAGGGGAAATGTATAATTTTAAAGAACAAAAGTAATAAAAATTACAATTTTTAGAGTCGAAATTACTAAAAAATGAGGAGCGGTAATTGTCCCATATTTCTAAGTCGTATGCTTACTCCACAAATAGATTAATCGCCACTCGTATTGGTTCAACTCTTGAGTGGTCCTAGTATCGGGAGGGCAGCATCATAGCATGTTCGTGTCATACTTAGATTAATCTCTACCACCACCAGCTCAACTTATATGGGATAATCTGCTGACCAGGTCTCAACGATGTTTCAACCTTTGACATATGATTAAAAGAAAGATAAGTGCTGAAACATTATAATATATATTACATAATTTGTCAAGTGTATTTAGTTAGTTATGTTACGTATGTTAAACCAAGTTAGTTCGATGCTAATACACACATGGGCCACGTTTTCTAACAAGACATAAAAATATACATTATAATATATTACATAATTTGTCAAGTCGTACTTATACATTACGTATGTTAAACCAAGCTAGCTCGATGCTTAATATACACATGGGCCACGATTTCTAACATGACATAAAATTATACGAACAAACTATATTCTCGTTACTACTGACAGTAGTGATTTAATTGTTAAGAACGTTTACTCATATGTATGTATTCATATGATTTTGTTATTCTAAGTTCTAACAGTTGAAACTTCACAGTACAATAAATATTAAATTTCTCTATTGTAAATGATCTATCAACCGCACATGATATGCGTACCACTAATTAAGTTTTATGTTACCTCTTTCGAAATGAAAGGAGTGATGATACAAATTTCAAAATTGGAGTTCCAACATATGTTGAATATGTCTAAGTAATATTATACATAATTTTTACAAAAAAATTAAGCATTTACATAACCTCTCACGGTTGGTATATCTCAAATTTTGGGAGTCGGAGTTTTAACAATTTCCCATTTTAAAAGAAAGAGCATTTTGAATAGAGAAGAGGTATTAATTGTCAATATATATTATATTGTTATAATTCAAGGCCTTCAACTTATGGTGTTGTGCAATTTAGATCTAAAATGTAACTATTTTCGAGTTTAGCCATTTTAAATGACATTTGCTTAGTATAATTTTCTGTCCATAATCTAATTCTTGAAAGAAAAAAATTGTTTTATTTCTGTGTTTTTATAAGAGGAAATGAAGACTGACAAATGCAAAGTTAAGTTGCAACTGCTATACCAAATTCCAGTGCAGGAAATATTATTTGGTGAACCAGAACTTTACAGAATTAAGTGCAGAAGTTTAATATGCAATATCAAACCGCATTGATTCATCATATCATGATATATATATACTAGTTATTTCTGCATGCGCTTTGCACATGCATATTTCTAAAATTATTATTTATATAAGTTGTTAAAGTATAATTATGAAAATTACATTAAGTATAATGGTTAATAGCTTTTTTTATTATAATATGTTTGACAACTTTTAGCTTTTGTTCCATCCGTTAGTTCATGGGTCGGGTCATGGCTATGTCAATTTAGTCATAGGGTGCGGTTGATAATGTTTAATAGCTAAATTGCAACAAAAAAAAAAAGAAGTTAGGACAATAAATTTAAGGATTAAATTACACAAAACAAAAATTTGGGGTTAAGCATGTGCAAGTCGTGTGACTATTTATCGGTGAAACTGACGGTCAACTAAAATATTGACCAAAAGCCAAAAGTTGTAAAATATATGGTATCAAAAAAAGACCAAAAAAAAAAAATGTTGGATCAAAAGCCAAAAGTTGCCAAAAATGTGATGCCAAATGACCTATTAACCTAAAATATAATAAGTCTATTTTTATCTAGTAACATGTGTAGAATTTGGTGATCATTATAGGAAAACAATCATGATTTTTTCATGATTGTCCTTTGATAATTGAGACGAGTGAATGACCAAAGTAGGTTACTTTTCGAAATTAATTCCCAAAATAGGCTTGTTCAGAAACTAATTCCCAAAATAGGTCTCTTTATATTTTAATAATAAATATTATTTACTTTGCATCCTAAAGTTTACATTATATTACAAATGAACGCTCGATCGAAATATAATACAATAAGAAAAAAAATTGAAAATTAAGAAGATTAAATGTATGATAAAAATGGAAATTAAAAATAAATAATTAATTAAATTATTAAAATACACATTAAAAAATAATCAAACAAACATTTTATCGTAGCTTTTAATTCTTAAAAAAATGTGAAATTAAAGGATAACATTTACATATAAAAATAAATAAGTTTTGAAACAACTTTATAATGGAAAAAATACAACTATGTAATGATATAAAAACTATTCATCAAGAGTATGAAAAAAAAAATATACAAACTAAAAATTCATTCTTAAATTTATTCTATGGATTTTTCAAATTTAAATTAGTTTATCTATTTTTTTCAGTCACTAATTTTATAAATTTAACATGTTTTACTTAGGGTATATGTACGCTTTCATTTTTATATTTACATACTCAAAAAAATAACGAGTATTTAGTTTATTTACATTTTACATTTTATATCACATTTTTTTAATTTATATATTTAGCATAATTTAGTTTTACATTTTTTTCACTATTACTAATTTATTATATTTTAGTTTTTAACTTTTACATATAGTTACCTTTTTTTTCAATTTTTCTAATACAGTTCTTGTATTATATTTCGGTTTAGGGTTCAATTGTAACAAAATATAAATTTTGAGATATAAAGTAAAAAACATATATGATAAAAAAAAATAGAAAAACCTAGTTTGGAAATTAGTTTATGAAGAAGCCTAGTTTGGGAATAAGTTTGGCATACAAACTTATTTTGGGAATTCATTCAATTGAGACATCATATTTAATGAAACATGAAATTAGCAGCTTTATATAGCGTGTTGTTCAAATTTTGAACCGTATACATAAAAATAAACATGTGGTGTCAAAAGACCTATTAACCCAAAATATAATAAGTCTATTTTTATCTAGTAACATGTGTAGAATTTGGTGATCATTATAGGAAAACAATCATGATTTTTTCATGATTGTCATTTGATAATTGAGACATCATATTTACTGAAACATGAAATTGGCAGCTTTATATAGCGTGTTGTTTAAATTTTGAACCGTATACATAAAAATAAACTTGTGACCCTAAATACGTTGAATTTTTTATGCATCACATATCATATATTAAATAAATAAGAATTTTTTTTTCTAAAATATTAAATAAGAGTTGAGATCTACAACAATGACGGCGGATTTCTTCAGCTTATTGGTGTTTATAATTGTGCTTGTTTAGTTCTGTATATATCTAAACTCCCTACTTTTTTTTTTATAGATTGTGTCAATTTAGTAAGATTTCGGTCTAATCCGGTTTGATAACAACAATTAATTGAAACCGGCCAAAATAGGTTGGTTTAAGCTTTAGAAAGGTAGATGACTTTTGGAAGGAATGTGTGAATTTTTTTGAAAGGTAGGTGACTTTTGAGTGATTACCTAACACAAATTATATATTACTAGTTATTTCGCACGTGCGTTGCACGTGCACACAATTCTAAGAATTTACATTGACTAAACTTATGTTAGTATAATAATAATATAATATGATGTAAGAAAAATTTAAATTTAATATGATGCGTACATTAAGTGTATACGTATTTACAACTCTTTTATTCATAAGATGATAGAGCTTTCCTCCATGTATTTTTAAGAAGTTGACGTACAATTGATCTTTGGTTTTGTTATGTTGGGAGCATTAACCTCAAGATATATTATATGTCCTTTGATGCTCCGAGGCAACGATTTAAAGTAGACATTTTATTACCATGTGAAGCGTAATAAAAAGTCAGAGCTTGAATCTGAATAATGAATAAGGTCGGAAGCAGTTATCATGTCCTATAATTGTCTTATACATATATACTTTAAAGATATGATTTATCTATTTGTTTGATGTAATCCACGGTCTCACAGTAAATCTTAAAGACAAAAACAGAGGATCAAGAGAAGTGAGAAACTATGGATACAAGAAAAAAAACGGCAGAAAACATGTTAAATATGTAACTGATGATACTTACCTTAAGTTTTGTCTCATAAACAGTAAGGAATTTCAATTAGCTTGTATGTATACGTTAAATGACTCATTCTTATGTAGTTCATTTTTTTAAGTGTCATATTATGTACTTATAAAGACGCAAACAAAAAAAAAAAATAATTCATGGTATTTTTTCAAAGGTGTTTCTTAAAAGAAATAAATTAGAGCAAAACATAGTCAACATAGTTAACATCTATAGTGATTGATAATGGTCATTACTGATAATGTATTTACAATCGAACATTAAAATTCAGATTGTTGTTTCTTTCTTGTTTATAGATTTGCATTTAACTAAGAATATAAATCAAACATAAATGTGATTTTTAATTAACCAGAGCAAGAACAGAGCACCAGAAAGTCAGAAACGTTCTAGCAGATTCAAAGTACATTAAATGTTGGCAAAAAAAGAGTACATTGAAGAAGCAAAGGTTACAAAATTCAGTAGAAGATGACACGTCAAGAAAAATACACAATCCAATCAACAACATTTTAACTTAAATGTAAAAGTTCTAAAAGTGATAATGAATTACCCAGGGATGAGAGAGATTGCTAATATATACCCACGCATCCAGAAGAATACCGATGTCTTAAAGTGTTGAAAGAACCAACAACTTGATCTTTGATAATTCCGAAAATCCTGCAAACTCCTTAACGCAGTAGCTCTGCCTCATTCCATTATCCCTGAAAATGGTAGAAATCAAGTGATTATGTAATATAAGACCATAGCTAGCTAAATTAACGGTTTAACTAAAAGGGATAGAGTTGTAATGATTGAACTAAAACAGAGGTGCATATCTACTGAAGTCCAATAAGTTATAGTAGGTAACTATGAAGAACTACTACTCTCGGATTGTGTCAATGTTACAAAAAAAAAAAATGTCACCTAATCTAGTACAAGCATGCCCAAATATCTGCTCAGTCTACCACAGGTTGAAAGCCACCACCACAATTAAGCAAAAAGTTCACTTATATTTGACCCACCGTATATTCTTCATGTCAGAAGTAAAATCTCTTTCCTGGATCAAATCTAACCAAACATGAATGAATGGAAGTATATCTCAACATTAAATACTTAACACAATGCTCGTCAATATTGCAAATTAGATTAACAAGAATACCACGATAAATTAACATCAAGAAGAACACAAAAACATATACATCATTGTGTTTAAAAAAATTACTTATTCAACAATATAGATTTTTTTATGTGCACTGCCTATAACGGAATGCCATATTATTGTCAAGAAGGCAAGAACAATATGATATAAATGAAATAGAACATCAGACCATTGCGTCTAAATTATCTTCATCAATGACCTCGACTTTGCCATTGATACAGACCTGCTCTCAAGAATCAGTGAAGTACCAAAATATCTATCGAGTAAAGTTTCAAATTCATCGAATAAACACAATAAGTATTTAGCACTTGGTAGTAAATTTAATTCATTGAAAAGGAATACCTCAATATCAATATTTGTTTCCAATCCAATTCCATTGTCGATTCTATATCGCTCCCCGTTTGAATCGTCTAATTGTATCTTATACTGGGTGCTACATTGAAACGGCTTGAATTGGACTTGAGAATATCTGGAAATTACGATGCTCAATCAAGATATTGTGAAGAAGCTTTCAATAAATAAATTATAAGAAATCACGATGCTTATGATAATTCACTAGAATATACGTATGAAAAAAAATCCAAAGTTAGTGTAAGTAGATTAGTCCCCATTACGATGACCCTTAGATTTTATAGTATAGTTTGTGAGTTGCAGTGACATAACCAGTTATTTCTAAAGGAGTTTGCTTGTTTATTTTAAGAGAATTACTTGTATAGAATTCATTCAATATGACAAAATTAAACATAAGCAAATTAATTAGTTATCAGCACTAATAACATCATCACCACCAGTAGATACATTCATAGAATTTAAAATACCAACAACAATATCTTCAGTCCAAGCATTAGCTTGGACAACATCATCAACAACACCTTCAGATTGATACTGAGAATCAGCCATTTGGGGGGACCACTGCGTCAACAATTCTACAGTGCACCACCATAATTGCCAGTTTCTTCATTCTCATATTTCTGGTTCACTACTGCAGCATCCCTGTAGAAAAACAAATCGACCTACACCAAAACGCAATTGGTCAACAAATTTGAATATCATACTTGAAATAAATGTTATTATACCAAGATACTACTATATAGCATTACCATGACATCCCACTTGTGACCAGGTGTAATGGTGCCACGCATCTGCAGCAACATCCTTGCAAGAAGCCAGAAAAGGCATTCAATGTCGTGCTTTCCCATGTTATTGGTAAGAACTCCAGAGCAATAGTCGGGATGTCCCTAAAGCAACTTCCTTGATTGGCTGCAAAAAAAAAATTCCTCTGCATTATTGAACCAATAACAGATGCAGTAAAGGACCTTACATAACAAACAGCATGCGAACGTAATCACTCGATGGTGGACGGACGACGGGTGAAGCTAACAAGCGTAATGTCTGCAGTTGCAGGAGCCGTACTGACGAAAAGGGGACGACTATCGTGGTCGCTTAGACAGAACGTAATCTCCAACGGAAGGCAAAGGCGATCGTCGATGAAGTGGAGCCCAATAGGGACATCATCGACGGGCTACGACCGATGATGGGGACGGCGGACAACGACTGTGTTTGTTGGCGATGAGTGCCTACATAATCAGTATCAGTCTGGGAAAGCGGCGCGAGAGAAACTGTGTCGGTTTGGTTTTACCTTTTTACATCCAAAGTGCTTTTCTTATCGGTTTGTTTGAGATTCCGGTCTAATTCAGTTTGGTTTCACATTTATTACAGACCGGCCGGATTGAATTGGTTTAGAGGTAGTGCCTTTTAGATGATAAGTGTCATTTGGGGTTGAGGACCCAATGCATTTTATATATTGGTAAAGTAGATAGGTATATATAGATATATATGTTGATTCTACATTTAATCCCAACCGTATACACGAAGCAGTAATGCATACCAACAAAAGCAAGAACTAAATAACTTGTAGTTCGGCAAAAAAAAAAAAACTTGTTCCTGCCATAATCTCTATTATCGACTAACTTCCCCTGCACAAAATGTGTGTATATATATATAATACCTGTTTTTAAGCATTTTCTTCCTAAATCATAACTAACTTGTGCCTCAAGGTATGTGTGACTTTGTGCCTCACGCTATGTGTGCTATCCCTTGAGCAACTCCTCTTCGCTTAACCATTTAACTGTCAGGATGCAGATTCAAGTCAATTAGAGGGGTGGTCCGGAATTGATTGGACGATTTTGAATTGTCGGATTTTGCCTTGCGGATATAAGCTTTTATGCATAAACGACGTTCTGAGAAAGACCTATAGTAAACAATGGGGTTTCGCGATTTTTGGCCAAATTCATTCGTCTAAAGGGTTAAAATTACAGTTTTATGTTTCTTAGAATTTTTTTTTTTTTTTTTTGCAATTTTCTGTTTTGCTTGTATTAAGTTGTTAATTTCGATTTCTCATACGGTTATGATTTTTGTTTTTAGTATTAAAATTTTGTTAGTTGTCGTTTGCATTCATATTATTGATTAATGAAAAAAAATCGAAATTTTACTCAACCACGCGTCAATTTTCGGCATTCTTATGGAATCGAGTCAAGTTCGAACTCGTCGTTCACCTGCCGAATTTTTCGAAGAATTGACGCATGGTTTAAGAAAATCTCAATTTTTTTCATAATCAATAATTTGAATGTAAACGACGGCTAACAACATTTTAATACTGAAAATAAAAACCCTAACACTATGATAAATCCGAAATTAACAACTTAATACAGGCAAAACCGAAAACTGTAAAAATGACTAGAAGAAACATATAACTGCAATTTTGATCCTCTAAACGAATGAATTTGGCCGAAAAACGCCAAACGCTATAGTAAACTATATGTCTTGCTCAGTTTACCGTTTCTGCATAAAATCCTATACTCACACAGCAAAATCCCACACGTCAAAATCTTCCACATTTGAAATCCATTGCAATTAGCTCCAACTCTAAAACAGCAGACATGGCACTACTGCTCGGTTCTCAGCTGCGGAAATCTGAGGTTTTAGCACACCAACAGCTTCCTTGATTCTTGATCTCTATATACAAAAACATAAATCCGGATTTTGTATGATCCCATTTTTTTTGCAGAAAGTGTAATAGTTTCAATTCAAAATGTTGAATTTTTGTTACCATTATTTCCATCTTCTTTTGCAAGATTTTGCACTCAAAGTGCTCAGCAGCCACTACATGCTGGGAAACATATTTGACATCTTCTTCTGCTAATGTAATAACAGTGGCATACAAAGAAAGATTAGTGTGGAGATAGAAATTTTAAAATTAGTTGATACACCAGCTCTATATGCACTGAACTGCACTTTCTCATGATCAAGTCAAAAACTAGAATAACGTAATCGTATGAAATTCAAGGCTTAAGTCGAGTTTTGCTAGACATCAGACACAACAATTGTGGAAGTAAAGTTTTCAATTTACCAGGTCTTTTTACTTCCTTTGTTCATTGCAGCATTAACATTACATACAAATGCCATAACTTTCATGTTCGTTTTATTGGATTAAACATGAGTAAAACTAAATAGGCTAACAAAGTACTGATCTTTATGCTCATCCAAGACAATGCATACCTAAAATGTGTTATGTTTGACGAATAAAACACGTGCATTAACAAACTTTTCCATAAGATCGATTTTATGGTCTTCAACAACTCTTATTCATACTTTACGATTTTTCATGTTTTTTTTTACGGACAGTGGAGACTTTCATATTTTAAATGGCATCAACATGATTCACTCTGACACCGTATCAAGAATAAAATGTAAGTCTTAACTAAGTGTCTATTAAGTTTTTGACACGTTCTTATTCAAACTTTAACACAAACAACCTATACAGTTTTTATGCATAATAAATCAATCAAAACATATAAAAATGAGCTAAAAGTGATCTACCTTATTCTATTGAATAAAGACTATTCACACATATTTATGTTTTTTTTCCATAATTCAGATAAACTATCAAATGCTAGTGTTCGTGGAAATTTAGAAAGTTCTAGTTTTTAAACAGAAAAACCAGAACTTGTTACGAGCACACACCTTCGGCAGCCGTCTGTAGATCGTCCCCGGCCCTTCTCCGGCAACTCCCCTGGACGGCCGCCAGCTCAGACTTGGTCGGAATCGCATGATGCGCATCTGGAGCGGCAGATTGAACCACCGAAACCTTAGGCAGCCTTTCACGTCGCTTCTTCGACGAGTCGGTGTCATTAACCGCCGGAAGTATCGGCGGCAGAGGCGTTCCGTTGCCAACAGGGCTGGCGAAAGCCCGAGCACGACGGGCTTGGATACTGTGGGTTGGGCCTGGTTCTTCCGAGGACGGCCTTGGTCTCGTTTAGCAGAACAAATAATTAAAGTGAAAAAAAATTCAGAGGTACAAATGTGACAATTTAAAGAGTTATAATAGAATATTTATATATTTTAGCCTAGGCCTAGGTCGACCTTGATTCCGGGTTGGCTGGGTCCGGCGATTCCGATCCAGAGTTGAACCTAGGCCTAGGCTAGGTCCGATTAGGTCAATTAAGTTCGATTGAGTTCGATTTTGAAATTTTATGACTAAATTAAACAAAATAAAAGTGAGAAATATATATTTGTGGGACTAAATTGAACAAAATCAAAAGTTTAGAGTTGGTCACGTGACTTGCACATGTAATTTAACGGTCAAAATTGACGGTCAACTAACGGATGTACCAAAAGTCACTTTTTTTCAAACGTTTGGTATCAAAAGTATACAAAAATAAACATCTGATACTAAAATTCACATTCGGTAACATGAGATATAAAAAATACTTTAAAGTTTAAACCCTTAAAAAAAACGTCATGTTTTGTCTTTACCTTTTTAACATTTCCATCCATTCTTCTAATTTAAAAAATGGACAAAATGATGATATATGTTCCGGGAATTTGGGGCAATTTTAATTTTAGCTCAAATATAAGGAAAGCAATTCAACAATGTGTTACATCCATTGGAATCAAGTTTATTTAATCTACATTTTTCAATAGTTAGATTAGCTATAGCCTATATCGACGTGATTTGTATAAGAATTATTTTTTTTTCTCTTTTCATATGTAACATGTTTTCTCTTCTAATTTAACGACCGAAAAATAAAATTTAAATAAACTCAGATGTTATTTTAATTAATTTTTTTTAATGTCAAATAGCTAGAATAAACAACTATGTAATAAAGAGTAGTGAGAGGAGCAGCCTTAATAATGCATGGGAGCCTTAATTATTATACTTCCTAATTAAAGAGGGACAAAAATCAAGAGAGAGATAGAGAGAGATTTGTTTGGTGAAGCTAGCAAGCAAGAAAAATGGTGAATTCTTCTTCATCTTCTTCATGTCAATTGATAACCAGTCTGCTGCTGCTTCTTCTGATTTTGTCTGCAAGTAATGTTTCATCAGCATCATTCACCACCACCAAGCACTTTCATTTCACTGTACGTAATCTCTCTTTCTCTCATGTTAACACAAACTCGTACATTGCATGCATACTTTTCTATATGTATATTTCTAACACAAACATGTTTCTAGCTTCATTCTATATAATTTACCCAACAAAAAAAAAACTTCCTTCTATATATATACTTTGTTCGACACTCATTTTTATGTGGGTTCGACAGGGTCGGGTAATTGAACTCCTCAAATCTATATAACTTTTATAATAATATATAAGTGAATTTTAACATCCTTACTTAATATGAAAATTCACTTATATGAAACAAGTAGTGTTAATCGGTCACTTTTGCACCACTGTCCTCGGGTTATGGATCTGCCATTGGTCATCGACACGCTTGAATGGCTATTCTAAATGTGGAACTTGAAAGTTGCCTTCAACATATCCTATTTTCCTCAATGTTTTTAATAAACCGGACCAAAGCTTATATGGTCGTTTCCCGGTCCGATTCGACTCTTCCATAAAAGAATAAATCCAGTTAAATCTTCATTTATAAATATGCATGTCCAGCACAATCCAATTTTTTAAAACTTTATTGAACTGGTAAATTGGTCTTATCGAGCCCGTATTTGTCAAACTCGATTCATTATGCATTCTACTATTTTACTACAACCGGACACTTGTGTGGTCGATCGACCAAGTCCGACCCATTCCAGTTTTCAAAACAATTTTCGTAGTATATATTATTAGTAATTATTATTGAAATAGATTTTGTCTTCCATATATATATATATACTCTTTAAAAAAATCCAAATAAGAAGGAAACAAATCATACCAACCATATCTACAGACAAAAATTATATCAATAATTACTAATAATATACTACGAAAATAGCATATGCTGAAAGCAACTTCCACATTTGTATATAATTTTTTTTCTTTCCACATTTATAATAAATCATCAGGTGTCATAGATTGACCAGTGGCAGTGGCAGATCAGGTTCTAAGGGTTGGTGTTCAAGAGTAATTGATTAAAACCACTCATATATGTTGCACTATATTTGGGTCAAATATCACATTTTTTTTTTTATAATATCAACTATTATATGTATTATATATTTATAGAAACTATATGTATATATACGTATAATGAACCCACATACGGGTGTGAGGGGCGGACTGATTATATATAGTCGTTAATCATAATAATTATTATAATTTATTACTAATAACTAGTATCATATATTTTTCATTAGATTGGAATGAAACAAGTGACTCGACTATGCCACACAAAATCACTTCCAACAGTGAACGGTGAATATCCGGGACCGACAATTGCAGTCAACGAAGGAGACAATGTGGAGGTTAAGGTTACTAATCACATGTCACAAAACACCACCCTACACTGGTATGCAAAGCAACTGAGCATGCAAAAGCATTTCTTCTGATATATTATATGTCGTAAATGCTAATGCTTCCTTATACAAATCTCCTTAAAAAGAAAATAGACTCGGCTAAAATACAATGAAATTTGATCAACCACATTAAAATCTGTGCAATTGTTGAGATTTAATTAAATTGGCCGGTGTTTCCCGTAATCTGATTCATTTTTTTTTATTCGTAATAGTTGAGAGTTTTGATTAATATATATATATGTCTCATGAGACTATATTATTTTCTTCTAATCTAAAGGCTGCAAATTTAACTAGACTGCAATTCAACCATATGCTTACTACCCCTCAATGTGGGCGAGGTCCTCATCCCCAGACCACTTCATAATCTTTATCCCTGGTAGATCATCATAACTTCAATAATCGATACTTTACTTCTAGCTATTTTCTCCCGCTATTCGTACCATTTTCCTACAAGCCTGACCACGATCCCAAGTCAGCTATGATACCATTTTACTACGCCCCTAAGTTCGAGCGGCTGTCTTTACTAGACCACTTACCCTAATTAAACTCGTCGTATTTACTTGATCCCTTAAAAAGAAGAATTTATTTTGAGCTTGAGTAGTACCTCGTTTGCTTATTAAGACTCCTAATCATTTTTTTCTATTCAACGTTATACAAATTGAGGGTGTTACATATATATTAATTTTACCGCAGAGTGTCTTAGAGGACCCCATCAGAAAGAAACACTGTTGATATACTGACTCTACACTTAATTAATCATTACTTGCGACATGTCATGACTTTTTTCAGTTCTCAGTGTCGAATCCATCTCTAGCCAAGACATAAAACATTGAACCGCTATCCCATATTACCATTAATTCGTTGCATCAAGCTATATTCTTGAATATTACCTAGTGAATGTCTCTTAGTAATGAAATAAATCTTGATATATCTATATGTGGATTGAAAGGCATGGAGTGAGGCAGTACCGAACAGCATGGGCAGATGGACCGGCTTATATAACCCAGTGTCCTATAAGAGGAGGGGGGTCTTACACCTACAAGTTTAAGGTATCTGATCAAAGGGGTACCCTATGGTGGCACGCCCATTATTCTTGGCAACGAGCCTCCGTTCATGGCGCCTTCATCATCTACCCTCGCTTGCCTTATCCTTTCAAATCCATTATTCAAGCCGAAATACCCATTATCTTTGGTAATTCATTAATTAATTAAATACATTATTTATTTCTTAATTTAATTATGAAAAAAAAACTTATTTAGTTTCTCAGTTTACCCTATGTGTCAATTTGGTGTATCATGATTAAAATGTTATATTTAACTGTTCAGGTTTTAATTATGTTGTCATTTGGTGTTTTCGTCAAATTTTGGGGTTAAGTTTGACATAAATCGGTCACGTGACCAGCACGTGACTAAATAAAATTTAAAATGCCCAATTTAACCCCCACGTGGCCGGAATCAGGTTACCAGTGTCATCTCCGATTGTCTCTCTAACAGCCAAGTCCGCCACTCTGCCCGGCGGCCATGGAGATCCATTGAGCCTAGTCCCGACCACTTTGTTCCGACCCAGATCTTCCCGGCTGCCATGGAGCACCATTGCCATGATATTCATGGAGACTTGCGACGCAGCAAGCGATTCTGACCGTCTTCGACCTCGATTCAGAGGTGGGTGTCTCGGAATCGGAGGTGAGTGGCTGAAATCGGAGGTGGGTGATTGGAACGGAGGTGGTAGCCGGAATCAGACAGGTGACTTTGAAAAAAAAAGTATAAGGGTTAAAATTGTATTTACATCTCAATCCGTCAAAGTAACCCAAAAGGCCAAAATTGGACGTAAAACCCGAGAAACAATTTAATTCTAAGACACCAAATTGACTCATAAGATAAACCTGTGACATAAATATTTTCTTTTCCTTTAATAACTCTCTGCGTGATATATTACAATTATATGAATAGCTTAAAGCCTTAAACTACACTTCAATACGTTTAAACCACACCCAATATAATTTTATTTATTAATTTAGTTTGTATTTGTATATAGGTGAATGGTGGAATGGGGACGCAGATGCAATCGAGAGTGATACGATGATATATGGAAGTGGACCTAATTCTTCTGATGCTTATACTATTAACGGTCTCCCTGGCCCTCTCTACGACTCGCCCAGCTGCTCTCCCAATGGTTTTTTTTTTTCTTTAAAAAATCCGACTAAATTGCAGTCGACTGTCAGTGCAGTCGAATTTGGATTTGTTAGATTATATACATTAATCTAGCAGCTGCAAATTCGATTGTATTTACATTTCACTACTGATGAAACAAGCTCGTCGGGGTTCCGTACTAGGTGATCTTGCGTCGAGTCGTGTTCCAATCATCGTCGTGTTATCCTTCCTCGTAGTGTCACTGTCGGTTGTTCTTTTTACCTTGAATACCTGCATGAAGGATCGCGCCAGAGAGGGGGTGTCTCTGGCGAACCCAATCCGATGCTTGAGTCATAGTCGGTTTCTAGAGAGAGAAAGTAAAGAGAATACAGAGTTCATGTATGAAAAATGAGAGATTAAGTTCTAAATGAAGAATAGATTCTCCTATTTATATAGTTTAAGAATTAGGCACTAGAGGGGCCCACATTTTCAGATGGGACCTATGTAAAAAATGGAAGTTTCGTAAATAGGAACAACTCGGGTTTCAGTCACCCAAGTGCCGGGGGCCGGATACGGGACACGTCGACCCCGTGACACCGTACGGACTGGTCCGGTGTTAGTAACACCGGACTAGCCCGGTCCGGACTAGTTCGATGTTTTCGACATAGAACTAGTTTGGTCGGGAGGACTAGTAAATGTCTTACTATATTCCGAGTCGACGGTGCAACCAAGTCGAACCTTAGTGAGGTCTAGTCGGGTATATATCCATCAACTACATTTTAACCTAATATTTTTCTTAATTATACTTTTATTTACGTAACTAAGTGAAATTGAGAAAATAATTAGAGTAAAATGCTGTCGATTGTAAATAAAGTTCAATTTGCAGTGGTTATATTAACACTAATAATCAATCTCCTTTAATTTCACTTGGTTGATTAGATACATTCATCACGGCAGTGGAGAAAGGCAAAACCTACCTTCTTCGAATCATCAACGCAGCCCTGAACAGTGAGCTCTTCTTCGCGGTGGCCAACCACTCCCTCACGGTGGTGGAAGTCGACGCCGTCTACACCAAGCCATTCAACACCACCGCCATTATGATCGCTCCCGGCCAAACCACCACCGTTCTCCTCACCGCGAACCAACTCCCCGACTCATCCATGTTTCCCATGGCCATAACCCCCTACCTCACTTCCACTTTCCCTTTTAACAACTCAACTGCCCTAGGGTTCATATCCTACACCAAAAACCCTAAATCTAGGGCAACTATTTCGGTCCTGAACCTCCCCGAAATGACCGATACGCCCTTCGCCGAAAAATTCACCGCTAGAACACGAAGCCTCGCAACATCACGGTACCCGTGTCGCGTCCCGAAATCGATCGACATGAGGTTCACGATCGCGATCAGCCTCAACCTCCAGGACTGCCCTAAAGGGAAGACATGTAAAGGGTATAATGGGAAGAAATTTTCCGCGTCGATGAATAACCAATCGTTCATTCGCCCTATGACGTCGTTTCTCGAACGTCACTATAAGAACCAAACCTCGAATCGGTTAATTTACACCTTTCATGACGAGCCGAAAAGGTTTGACTTCACCGGGGTCGACCCGTGGGCTGGGAACCTGAACAGCGAGGTCGGGAGCGGGGTGTTTTCGGTTCCTTACGGGACGAACATAGAGATCGTGCTGCAAGGTATTAAGAAAAATATAATCTAATAATATATTAAAATTATATATATTATTACTATAGCTTTATCAGAATATAATAAATTATATTTTCCTGATATATTTATTTCCTGCTACAAGGGACAAGTTTGCTGAATAAGGAGAATCACCCAATCCACGTGCACGGGCACAACTTTTTTATTGTTGGGACGGGGTTCGGGAACTATAATGCTGACGTGGATCCGACGCGGTACAACCTGGTGGATCCACCTGAGAGGAACACGGTACCGGTTCCGACAGGTGGGTGGGCTGCGATTCGGTTCAAGGCAGATAACCCTGGGGTGTGGTTCGTTCACTGCCACTTTGAGGTGCACACGACGTGGGGTCTGGCGGTCGCGTTCGTGGTTCAAGATGGGGCCGGTCCGGGCCAGAGCTTGGTCCCTCCCCCACATGACCTTCCTTCTTGTTAGATTGAAAAACTGCCTTCAATAGCATGCTGTAGTAATTTATTTTTCTTATGAACCTGCAGTTTTGCCTGTAGAGAGATTATATATTTATTTTTATATTTGCATCAAATTAAACTTTATGAATAAAATGCTACACATAAATATTTTTCTATATTGAATATTTCAGTTTTTTTTTTTTCACTATTTGGATGAGTTCATGTTCTTTTGTATTGGGCCTACTCAAGTTTATGGCCCAACTGACCTTACTACAGAGAGCCCAGATCTAGGCCCAAGACTAAAGTCTTTTTTTTTTTTTTTTCCCAACCGGACGATGATAAGGTTCAAATTATTATTGTTTCAAAAAAGCAGTGGACTCCACCATTGCTATCTCAACATTTTAATCATATTGAGGAACGTGAGTAACTAAAATATAAATTAACCCTAAAAAGTATAGTGCTTTGATGTAATTATTGTTGAGTGTAATGTAATTAATGATATATAAATACAACTCCAAAATATGTATCTGAATCTGCTTAGAACTTCCAAACACCTGCATGTTCTGTGGACCTCCACGTCCAATTTATTAGCGCCTAGCTAATCCATTTAATTCTTGGTGTTGACATGCATACTTCAATTTTATCTTATATATATCGGTTTAGAGAGAAGTCTAATGTAAAGAAATATAACTTATTTGATTAAATTAAATAATGACTTGTTGAAACCGGTCATTTTAAGGTTTAAAGTACATTCTATAATTTTTTACTTTCAAATGCGTACTATTTCAAATGCATACTATTGTGTCACATGATACAATTAATATTCTTCACTAATTATCATACCAGATTAATCCACATATTAAATAACTTTAATATTTAAAGATATATTTATTTACTATAATAATATTAATAACTATTAATATCGTTAACAAATATCATTTTTTTTTTGTTAAAGTGTCTTTTAGGGCTAAATGTTTGGCCACTTTTGACTTTTGGTGCAACATGTTTTATTTTGTAAGCTTTTGGTGCAATATGTTTGCATTTTGTAGACTTTTGGTGCCTCCGTTAGTCAACGGTTAAGTTAGATCTTTAAATAGTTTTTTTTGTTCAATTTAGTCCCTAATCTTTTTCCGACCACCACATACGGCCGCCGGACACTTCTTAAGGCCGCCGGCTCTCAAGGCCGTCGGAACCCACACAAGGCCGCCATCCAAGCCCACAGGTGACCACCAATCGGGGTCGGACGGCTCGGCCGGCGGCCTTATGTGGTGGCCTGAATATTTTTGGGCGGTGGCTGAAAACTATTTAACTGTCAAACTTAACCGTTGACTAATGGATGCACAAAAAGTTTACCAAATACAAACATATGGCACCAAAAGCCTACAAAATAAAACATGTGACACCAATAGCCAACATTGGCCAAACATATGAGATCAAAAGATTTTTTAACCTTTTTTTATACGGTATTCCGATTTATGAACGATTTTTTCATATAAAAATAAAATTATAGATATAAAATTTGCGAGTAAATGATTAGTAATAAATTAGAAAGGTGAAGGCATGTAATAAAGATTGATATATTTTGACCCATTAACAAATTGTTCGCTCAATTAATTACATTATATTGGCCCAAACAAAAAAATAATTAATTACATTATCCTAAGCTTACATTTTGTATTATTCACTGAATTGTATGGAAGGAATTATTTGCCGTGTGAGACCAAGAGACAACATTGGTACTGTTTTTTTAGATCCATCTAATTTCATCCTTACAAAATAGCCAAAAATATGCTGCTGCCCACAACCCCACCATTGCTTTGGCTTGGTGCTGCAGATCAGATGCCTCCTCTATCAGTATCTGTCGCCATTCTTTTTCATAGATAAGATAGGTTAGAACTATATTTGATCAGCACATGCAAAAAAACACCAATTTTTTACTTTTATTACAATTTTTACTAACTCAATTACGGTAAGAAACTATAAGAAAAAGAAGTTTAGATGAGTAATGTTTGTTCAAGCTTTATAAATATATTCACTATTTGAATTTGACAACGTTTTGTGATAGCGTTGGTTTTTCTTATTTTATTTCGATACTTTTTAAATTGTGGTAAAGTTTTGATTTACATAATACAATTAAAAGAAAAAAAACTAAAGAGTTATTATAAACGACGGTTAGCAATGTTGCCGCTTCTATACATTGTGATACAAGGAAAAACGTCACACCTTTTAAGATTTGTGCCGACTCTTTTTGCAAGCATCGCATTGTTTTCTACGATTGTGAAAAAAATGATATATATGCTTGCTTATTTCACATTCAGACTTTCAGGAATTTGGATGGATATAATGTGGAATGTAATCTCACATTAAGTCTCACATTACATCCACATTACGTTGTTTAGTTTGC
Organism: Clarkia xantiana subsp. parviflora; assembly: GCA_036873135.1. Lineage (NCBI taxonomy): Eukaryota > Viridiplantae > Streptophyta > Magnoliopsida > Myrtales > Onagraceae > Clarkia > Clarkia xantiana. Next base: position 12,034,329 of record JAPTYO010000010.1, on the reverse strand, counting down.
CAAACGACGTAATGTGCATTTTAATGTAAAGTGCATTGTAATATGAAATTACGTCCAAAATCCATTCAACGTAATGTGAGATTACATCCAAATACGGATGTAAGAATATTAATGTGAGATTACATCCAACATTACGGAGTGTTATTATTTTATTATTATTTATTTAATAAATAAATACTTTATATTATCTTTATGTATTATAATAATAATAATAATAGACTTTTGTCTTTTATCTAATTCATAACTCATTATTATAATAAATAATAATGCATATGATGTTCGTATAAAATGAGTAAGTCTTTTTTGTTGCATTTTTTTTTTTGTAAAAATTAAAACTATAGAAAATGTTTTAATTAATATAATTTTAATAGTTATGCGTATTGAGTTTAAACATTTAGTTTTTGGAGTTTATAAATGATTATAGTATTAATCACAAAACATAAAGTTCAAAAAGTTAATTGTTGTCAAAATATATATATTCTTTTAATTTTAATCATATTAATATATCATATACTCTCATATATTAATATAATAACAATAAAGTCACATATATACATATATACACACTTAATAAAATACTACAATAATCAACAATTTTATAACTAAGTTAAATAAATAGATTAACTTATTTTTATTGAAGTATTTTTCTAAATTGCTAGTTTGTATTCGAACATTCAGATATATTGTTAGTTGTTGTTTTTTGACAAATTTCTAGTTCAAGTTTCGATATTGTACAATTTGCCAATTTGAATTTTTTTTGGAAAATTTGCTAACTCAAACTTCACTTTATGGAAAATTTGCTAGCTAAAATTTCGCTTTGTAGATAATTTGGTATAAAGCGACTTATCTACAAAGTGAAACACGAGCAAAAAAATTATCTATATAAGGAAACATGAGCGGGTAAACTGTAAACAATGCAAAATCCGAGTTAGAATATTGTGAAAAGAATATCAACTAAAAATTTGTCCACAAAGTGTAATCTAAATTAGCAAATTATTAAAAAAAAAATGTTAGTAACAATTAGTCCTAATACCGAAATGCGAGGAAACAATTTCATAATTAACTGTTTTTTATTGTCAACGTGTAATGCATTATAATTTAATATATGTTATAATTTTATGAAATTTCCAATCATGATTTTATTGGAAATAATTTTGTTTACTATCCAATTTAAAAAAAAAAATGTCACCTATTATTAAATTACTGCGTCCGCCACTGATGCACATACCAAATATTGTATCTAACATTACACTCCACATTACAGCACAATGTAGTCTGACGTTACATTATGTAGCTCACATAGTCACATTACTTGTTATCTCACATTTTAAGTAATCTCATATTACATCTATCAAAATGTGCCTGCAGTTGTGAATATGATTCGATTTCGTTAAAAAAAAATGAGCAAAATTTGGAAGTAACATCTTGTTTGTATTGGTAGCATTGGAGTTTCTTTAATGTAAGTGCTATTTACTTTCTCTTTCACTTTCTTTTTTGCATCATCACAAAGCAAAGCATACTACACTAGTGCAATTCCTCTTTGCACTTTCTTACTCTGTTTCTTCTCTCTCTAAACCAATGTCACCAACTTTAACCTTCATCTTCCTCCTCCTCCCCGGCATTCTCTTTCCGGCCACATACGCCGACGGCGACACCGCAACTCTCTACTTGAACCCAACCCCACCGGCCATCATCCCCGCGTTCCCGGAGCAATCCGCCGTGAAAGGCTGCCCACTCTCCCTCTCCGACGACCTCTTCCACGCCGTCAAGTCCGCCTGCGCCGCCCCAAAGAGCAACGTCTACGGCGATCTCTACCGCGCCCGCTGCTGCCCCGTCCTGGCCGCATGGCTCTACTCAGCCTACTCCGCCACCGCGCTCGGCCCACGCTCGCCGGCGTACGACATGCCGCTGCTCCCCGATGACTCCGAGACGTGCGTGGAAGGTCTGGGTAAGGCGCTGAAAGCGAGAGGGATCAAGCTGGCGCAGCCCAACGAGACCTGCGACGTCGTTTACTGTTACTGCGGCATTAGGTTGCATCCTCTGAGCTGTCCAGAGACCTTCGGTGTAACCCAGAACGGGAAATTGGAGGGGAATGCGAATGTGAAAAGGTTGGAGAGAGATTGCTCTGCAAATGGCTTTCCTGGTCTCAATGGATGCTCAAAGTGCTTGAACAGTCTTCATATGGTGAGCCAAGCTTTTTTTATGTGGATTACATTCCTCAAAATTGAAGATTTTGGCTTAGAAGATTGATTGCTGGTGTTAGATTACTAGGTCAATTTAGCATTAGGTTGTTTAAAGGCTAAATTGTAAAAATAAGAAGTTATACATTAATTTTGAGACTAAATTGAACAAAATGAAAATTTGGGGTTAGGTATGTGCGAGTCCCGCGACTATTTAATGATCAAACTGACGGTTAACTAACGGACGAACTTAAAGCCAAGAGTTGTCAAACATATGGTACAAAAACTAGGCAAATAAATATTGGACCAAAATTCAAAAGTTGTCAAAGATGTTGGATCAAAAGACATGTTAACCCTTTTGCATATGATAATTTAGTAACTGTATTACGATGCTAAAAATTATGTTCAACGAACATGAATTGAGTTAGGGGTGAATAACTAGTATAAAAAAAAATTCAGAGGTAAATGTAAGATTTAAATGGTTATACTAACAATAATTATAGATTTTAAGATAAAAATTGCACTTCATGAAAAGTTGAGGGGTCAATTGTCTTCTTCATCCCTTGGTGGCTCCGTCCCTGACTGCATGTAGTGAAGTCATAAATGTTGAGCACTCCCTTGAAACTTACCCATTTGAGATTTTGGTTAGTTGGTCAAGTGATTTGTCTAGATTTTATAGTTTTTAGGATTTGTTTACCTTAAAGACTAAACTAGTTTGATTAGTTGTGCAATAAATTCATGAAGTGTTTGTTGTTAGAGGGTGGGGCATTGCTGAGTTCGAGTTTATGAAACAATTAGTTAGGGTGGATCTTTGCCATTTGCAGTATTAAAGCCATACCTAGACTGAATTTAAAAAGAGTCAAAATAGGAGTTTGTTCTTTAAAGTTATGTTCATGAAGGGAGGGTTGAGAAATTAAGACAACTCTATGGATGTGAACCAAATTATTTGAAAAATTAGATATTTTCACAATATGGAAGATTTTCTTTGCTTCTCTGGCAGAACCCTGTTCTCAAAGTAACTTGAAGTTTTGGTTTTGGTTTTTTATGAAACTATATAGTTCAAGCTGTCTTTTTTTGTATTATACTTTTTGTTGTTTATTTCCCGCTTGATGGTTCTATGGTGCCCACATCAAGTGGACAACACCTGTAGTATGATTGTTTCACGCCTAGACTAGTCATCATTTGCACCAGATTACGGAATAAAGTGCTGCCCATCAATAATTCTTCATTCTCAATGTCTCAGTGGGGTTTGAACCACTGACCTGTATAACTAACTGTGTTTCTGCATTATTGTAAGATATGTTTTTGTTTCAGTGACTAATTTAATTTGCCATGTTTACACAATTTGCATTGGTTAAGCAAGCATATGTTGGATGTCTAAAAAATGGCATTGCATATTGAAAAGAGCATCTAGATTATTTCTAATCGCATTGAGCTCAATTCAAGTTTCGGTTTTTCATTTAGACTTCTAATATGAATAGATTTTGCTAGTTTTGTGGGTGAAATCTTCGTATGCCATAGTTTGCGTTATCTTCTGTATCATCATCACATAAAGTTGATACTTTGAATATATACATGATAGTGTTGGTTGTTAGAGGAATGATTTCCACATTCTCTCATCTTGATTTTTTGTATGAATTGTAATTGCAGCTACACCATAACGCTTCGGCAACAAGAAAACCGGAGAACAGGACCACCAAGATTCATGACAAGGACTGCAAGCTCATGGGTCTCACTTGGCTCCTTTCCAAGAACAGGACAACTTATATCCACACCGTGTCCAATGTCTTAAGAGCCATGATGTTGAATCCCGACACTTCCGATCCTCTGTCGTGTTCTTTGAGCAGTGATGGCTTGCCTTTAGCCGTCGACTCCTTGGAAATGTCAGGCAGCCATTCACTGCCGTTCACTGATGTCGTTACTGGTCTTCTAGTCGCGTCCCTCTGCTTTATGTATCGTCTCTTTTCGTTGTAAAATTTGTTATATTATGTTCTAATGAAGTAGAAATTTATTGATTTGTGTTTGTTATTAGCTACATACATAATTAATGTATAGTGGGACAGGATGAGGAACACAAACAGATCATTGAGATGGATGGAGCTGCACATAATGTATAGGGGCATAGTTGCAACTTGTTTGGTGGACGAATGCTTCACACATAATTTATGAAATGTCAACATCCTCCCTCACTAGCCATTACATAGCATAGAGAGCCTCAAAGTTTAAATTTTGGTTCAACTAGTTTTTTTGTTGTGACTATAATGAAGTCGACTATAATTCAAGTCAATTTTTCACTAGTTAAATCAAGCATATCTAATTTTTTATAAAAAAATATTAATTATTTGCATTTCCATTTTCTAAAATCGGATGCATTCTAGTTCATGAGCTAACGACAGTCGATTTCATTTTAGCCAAACTCTTACACTTTTCCTCACAATACCTGAATATACTCTTCTAAAGTTTATTTAACAGTCAATAAATAAAAAACTTGACCATCATGGCTAATCATGGTTGTAAAGCTTGACCACTATTAAATCATGTGAGGGTACATATTATTTTTCACCAACATTTAACAGTCAAATAGACTAAAACAAAAACTTTTAAATCACACTTACAATAATTGCTAGACGTGTGTCCACTTGTGCTCCACTCCACCTGGTCACATGCTGATCTGGAGGGCCTTCAAGCCCAATACTTCTCAAATACATTGGGCCCTCGGACTACTTCTCGAAGAGATTAAAGGCCCGTAATAAATATCCCGTTACAATGCTTCGAAGAATTGATTTATGAGTTCAAATCCAACTCCATAAATTAGTTTATGGGGTTCAAATTACAACCAAGAAACCAATTTGTGTTCCAATAAAGAAAATTATGTGTTGAGATAAATATGAAAGAAAGATGATTAGAAAACATCTAATACAAATTTCCATATTAATTTTTTTATATATCCATCACGTCGTTTAAAAAAAATAGTGAATGTAACTAAATATTAACATTTTTAAACATAAATGATTTTTTTTTTGGCAAAAAAACATCAAGATTGAAAATCGAAAATTTCAATTAAAAACTAATTACATTGACAAAATATAAGTAAATAAATATGTATTTAACCAAAATAAAAATATGCAACTCCTTTCCTGCACGTGCACGCATGTAACTGTGAGGTGACTCTCTAATGTATTTTGAAACTGGATATACAAAGTACAATCACATATGACTAAAACTTTTAAGTACTAAATAAATATGTATGGTTGGTTTTATTTTCTTTCGGAATAATTTATAATAACTTGTGAAAAAAAGAGCAATGATCTATGGAAAGGGATAATGTTCGATTATAGATCATGATTATTCCGAATTTTTTTAAATATAATTATTATTCCCATATATATATATATATATACTCTGTAAAAAGTAGATTAGAGACAATATAAAATCGACAGTCACTATTTGTCCATATGGACGTAAGGTCAATTTATCGAACTATGTAAAGTTATGTTTTATGTTGTGAGTGTTGATTGAATCGATCCTAACAACAAAGCCGAACCGGTCTCCATTGGAAAAGAAATGGCCTATATTGGGCATTAAAAATCAATTGGCATAGCTGTAAACGAATAATGGATGCAGCTTTTCTTGCCAAAAAAAGAATGAAGAAACCTTTCCCATATTCTGAAGCCCTTGTCTTCATCTTTTCATGAATTTTTATCTTTACTTTCAGATTCACGTACTTAATTTGCTTCCCCCCTACTTGTAGAAGAATATGCTCTCTCTTTTAGCATTTTGTTTCCATTGAAAAGGCTTGGATAATTGTATAAGATACAAACTTTTTTTCTCATAAAATCTATTTTATTTTAGTGTTAAGAACATAAATACAGTCTCGACTATATGTCATATTGCTAATCGATGTCCTATATTTAAAATATTGATATTCCTATTAAAACTTCCAACTATCATATTTATTGATTTCCATTTTTTTCTCTCAAAACTAACGAAACAAAAATATGTTTTTAAGCATCAATTAAAACTAAATCATAAGTAACAAATCTAATATTTTGAAAGGTGGAAAACTATGTTTTTTTACACCTAATTCAGTAAAAAAAAAAAGTGAAAATTAACCAATTTTACAAATAAGACACCAAATATCAACACTTTAAATTTGAAACACGATTAACCACGGTGACAATTTTTAAGTTTTTAACCCTTCATTTTATATCCCGTTATATTTCTAGTATTTATAAGAACCGTATACCGCTCTCATCCGAACACGTCGCTATATATGGATTCCACTTTTAAATCATTTAAAAGCAAGAATATAATCTTTAGCTTTCTCCTTTAGTTTGTATATATCATGTTAAAGGAATGTACAAAGGACTTCTTTTGAAAAGGTTAAATCCAAACGATCTTTAGTTATTCCCGACTTTACAGATTGAGTCCTTGGTCGTGGGTTCGAACCCACGAGACCATAACAAGTCCCTGATTTAAGTTCGAGTCCAAACCTAACTGACATGTATCCATTTTGACTATAGTTTCAAACTTTATGAACCAACTTTAATAAAAAAACTATATTAAACAGTTAGTTGAAATATAGTTTGATGATCACATTAATTATTTTGCATAAATTTGAGATTGAGTTTTAGCCCGAAAATGTAGCCAATAGATATTATATATTAATTAAAACAAATTACACATTTGTTAAATAAAAGACTAATAATATTTCAAAAGAAAAACGTACTTAATGTAAAAAATGCATGCATGATTTTTTTATATAAAAACAAGTTTTTGTGATACTCCAATGTTCTATATGGGTGTAATTATGATGTCTATATAAGTCTACTCAATTTCCATATGAATTCTTATTTTCTTGTTCTTACTAAGTGAGAATGACGACTTCAGTCAAAACTAGTAGAGACAGTCGGTCGAACCGAGAACGCGACAAGTTTTTTCTGGCGGAAAGTAAGTTGTTAGAAATGCATGTCATCCACTAATAAATGTGGTTCATATATTATACAAAGTAATGGTGTCTGTGTTCATTGTACCTTAGATTAATGATTTCCATATAACTCCTACCGATGATCGGATCCAGATCACCTGCCCTATTTTGGTGTTTCAGATCGTGCCTCATTATTTTAGTTTTGACACGTGTATTTAGTGTAATTAACTTTGTAATTTTTTTTCTTCTAAAAATCTATTGGGTTTGATTAACCCTAAAAAACAAGTATTAAATATAAGAATACGTATCAACATTTTAACGACGATGCGCAATCTAGGACAAGAGTGATGCACCAAAAGAAATAGAAACCCATTTTTCCTATTATATATTATCTTTTAGGGTATTTTTTGAAATTATCCTTTTTTCCCCAAACAATTTTGAAACTATTCGAACAATGCAACTTTGTTTTTGAGCTCTTTCTTATAATAACAACAAAAAAACAATCATAACAAAGAAACGCAGAGAAACAAGTGCCCTTAAGTATACGTTAAAAACCAAGAATATATATATCCCATTATTATGATAAATATTAATCTCCATACAACAACTAACAATGGTTAAAAAAATAAATAATGTAACAATTCAACACTTTATTTATTAACTAGAGATTTTAAAATTGAGTTTTGAGAGTGTAAAAATATTAACGACTAACATTTTACCTTATATATTAACCTGGTGGGAACGATGATATTTAAGGGTTGGCACACCTATATATATTTGTTAAGAATAAGACTCGCACCTTAACCAACTGTATCATAAGTCCGAACTTATGAGTGAAAGCGTTGGGCACGTTCTTATTCATATTTTAACATCATCCCTTAAACTAATATTTATGAACAACAGTTAAACCATTGGCGACGAGAAATGTTTATGAACATCCTCCCTTAAACTAATGTTTATGAACCATAGTTAAGCCATTTCGTCGGAGAACAATATTTTCTAATTGGACGGGAAATGTTGACATTTTAAATGTAGTCACCAGGAATTGTGTTGAAGTATCTCATTGTCACCGCGAGTGTAACTGTACCACAACGATGGTAATTATCTAGATATTAAAGCATCATATAAGCAAGTGAGTTACTTCCTCCTATCACCAATTGATTTTATGATGAAAATCCACTTGTGAAAATGGTTGCTCTCTAGCCCGTTGGATTTGGTTCGGTCCAATGTAGAATTTAAGAAGTTAAACTTGCACGCTCTAATACCATATCAAGAATAAAACTCACGTCTTAACCAACTATCTCATAAACTCGAACTTACGAGTAAAACGATGAAAACCTTTTTATTCATATTTTATGAGTATTAATTGTCTACGGACCATAAAATTAACTGTCGTATATATATATATAGATTAACATAATGTTACATGATGGTGATGAGACAGAGCAGTAAGTTGTGGTGATGATAATATTCTTAGGGCATTCCTACCACGTGGAGGCATTTGGTGCATTCTGCTTTTTGACGGCCTGTGCATGCCTTATAGATTACACACAACATCCAAAACACCTAAACCGCACTCTTTAAGGGCACCTCTATCTTATAACACCCCCATAGTATAAATACCTCTCTTCAACTAACACCCCATACACACAATTCCCATTCTATCTAACTCTATCGTCTCAATTTCCGCCGTAAGTTTCGCATCAATGGCAACCTCTGTTGACCCGCTGGTGGTCGGTCGTGTGATCGGAGATGTCGTGGACATGTTCGTGCCTTGTGTCAACATGAGCGTCAACTACGGCTCGAAGCATGTCAACAATGGGTGCAACATCAAGCCGTCTTTGGCCGATGATCCCCCGAAAGTCACCATATCGGGTCGCTCCGGCGAGCTTTACACTCTGGTCAGTCCCAAGCTCAGATGAAACAAACATGCACGAAAAATGATTTTTTTTTTGCGGGGTGTTTATGCATAAGTTCTTAGAATAATCTTAATTTGCACCGAATCAGCCTAAAGTAGGTCGTAATGAATAAAATGTTAGTTATATTTTATTTTTTTCATTTTAGAGCTCGTATTCAAAATATATGAAGTACTAAACTGTCACGCTATCTTACGATTTTTCGTACATGCATGAATGGTAGTTGATGTGAAATATATATTTTGTGTTGTGAAGGTGATGACTGACCCAGATGCCCCGAGTCCTAGTGAGCCGAACCAGCGTGAATGGGTTCACTGGTTTATTTACTTCTCTCTCTTTTATTTTTATATATTTTATTATTATTATTATATAATATATATATATATACGTATATATAGGTATGGTTAACACATTTGTTGCTGTTCAGGGTCGTGGTGGATATTCCCGGCGGCACTAATGCCAACCGAGGTAAAAGTTATATATAATTTTGCATTATTTTCCTCAACATAAGACATGTATGTATATGTATATATATGTAATATATATACGTATATATGATCTGTTTGTATGTATGGCGATGGTTCTCTCTGTTTAGGGTGTCACAGAGAAGTCAAAAACAATACCCAGAAAAATAAACGGGTTATGACCTAATTAAAACACAAGAATATATATAAGTAGATAGTTATAGGGTGATCGATGAACACAAGGGTTTCAGGGTTATAATTAAAAAAAAAAAAAATACATGCACACATCTGTATATATTTCTTGCTCGCGTTACAATGCTGGTGTCATTTTCTTGTTATAATGCTTTTTATTTTATTTTTTCTGGTCAATTCACATTGGTTTATTAGAATATAGTTACGGTCAGTTATTCCGGCATGATGGTTATTTGGCGTACGATGTTTAGTTTTTACAAACAAACATTGTCGTCCACTTGGTCCTCGACATCTTTCTGACTTGGTGAACACGTGGCTATATTGAATGCCTCTTGTTGTTCCACGTGTCGTGCATGTCCGTTTTGTCGCTGTAAAACAATATATATACCTGGGTTTCAATGGATCAAGCCAATCGGCATACTAGACAGACTTTTCAATTAACAGCTACTGTTACTACAACTGTTTCTGTGCCGGGGGCTGACACTTGGCTAATTGTGAGAAAACCAAATGTCGGACCAGCTGGCTGCAGAGCTCAGTGTGTGCAATGAACCCACTTCGTGTGCCTAGGTTGGTAAGGTGACGACACCTGGTCGATGGTTGTCGGAGCAGCACCAGCGGTTCTTTTGACACGTGGCTTCCACTTGTTTACTCCACCTGGCTTCTCTTTAAACCTCAGTTCTAATAACTCTTACTAGCTAGGTGTTTTTTTTTTTCTTTTTGGCCAAATACTACTAGGTGCTTACAAAATTATTAAGTCATCTTAGCCTTAACCATATATTATGATATGGTGAAACATTTCAAAATATATACTTCATCGTTCATAGATTTGGTTGATATTGGCTTTTGACATCATATGTTTTATTTTATACGGTTTTGGTGTCATATGTTTATATTTTATAGACTTTTAGTGTATCCTTTAGACAAGAGTTAATTTTAACCCTTAAATGGTTTTATTTTGTTCAATTTAGTCTTAATATTCTTTCAGCCACCGCACAAAATATTCTGACAACCGCACAAGGCTGCCGGAACTCGCACAAGACCGCCGGCTACCATCCAAGCCTACTGACGACCACCAATCGGGGCCAGACTGCTCCGATTAGAGCCATCCGACCTTGATTGGGCAACTGAAGGCACAGATCGAAGCCACAAAGCTCCAGTTCAGAGCTTCGTTCGGAGCCACAGAGCTAGCGTTATGTGGCTCAGGTCGGGGCCACAGAGCTCCGATCAGGGCTCTCGATGGCCTAATCCGGGTCAGACGGCTCTAATTGTAGCCGTCCGACCCCGATTGGTGGTCACCGGTGGACTTGGATAGTGGTCGGCGGTCTTGTGCATTGGCCGGAAGAAGATTAGAAACTAAATTGAACAAAATAAACTATTTGACGGTCAAACTTAACAGTTGACTAACGGATACACCAAAAGTCTACAAAATGTAAATATATGACATTAAAAACCTACAAAATAAAATATATGACACAAAAAATAAATATTGGCTAAATACACGACAACAAAAGATCCTTAAACCCTTAATATTATTTGACTCTAATAATAATGATGTAATGGTTGGTTAAAATGTGCAGGGAAGGAGATAGTGCCGTACATGGGGCCGAAGCCGCCGGTGGGGATCCACCGTTACATCGTGGTGCTGTTTCAGCAGAAAGCGGCGCTAGGGCTCATCGATCAGCCGCCGGAAAGAGCCAACTTTAACACCCGCCGCTTTGCTGCTTACCATGACCTCGGCCTCCCTGTCGCCACAGTCTACTTCAACTCTCAGAAGGAGCCTGCAGGCCGCCGCCGCTAGTTTATATGTATATATCTCCGGCTTTCATCTATACATAATATATATGTGTGGGCTACTGGAGTGTTACATTACATATATAATTAAACTCATGTTTGGTGTATGTCCCTATTATGACATTACAGTAATAAATATAAAATTAGTATTTTTATTGAATGGAGTTATATTTATATTTTATTAAAGTAAAATGTTTGCGAGTAAAGAAGAACTCATTTGGGGTTTGGTTTTCTTATTTTCGAAAAACTTTAAGGGTCACATCACACTGACCTATTTAAAAAAATAGGTATTGTCTGTCTAGTTTATATATATCGTGCACCGCGTCAGGCATTAAGCATTTTGACAAGCTGTCATTTTGACTACTAAGCTATTTGTGAGTCTACGTTGACGAGATTAGTGCATTTGCTAGTTGCTTATTAAATTTGGTTAGAACCCACCCAAAATTATGAGCAAGAGTGTTTGAATATTACATTGCGGGATGAAATTATACACCATTACTAGCACTTTTTTTTAATAAAAAAAAAAAGATAAAATGTTTGCGAGACTTAAACAAAACACCTATTAAAAACCTTTTAATCATTTTAACATTTTACTTCATGATCGGATTGATTATATAGTTATAACATTTTTATGATAATGCGCTCGTGTGGCACACACATGTGAATTTTTCGACCATACTCCAATAGCACCATATTTTTTGTTTTTTTTATTACTAGGGTAGACTTAATTGTGACATAAGTAAAATTTTATGAGAATGAAAAAATATGAATTTTTTTAACCACACATAATATTTGCATCATACTATTAATAATATCAATTTCCTTTAGGGCAATAGAAAAATACAAAAAAAAAAATAATACCAAAAGTATGATGCTTTTAGAGCATGATATAAAGATCCCAAGAGTATAGATAGTGTACAAGAGTATAGATAGTGTATGATGATTTACCGTGCGTTGTCAAGATTTTACTGTCTAATTTACCGTATAATAAAATCATAGTTGGGCCGAGTATGGTGCGCAGCCCAACCCATCCGCGCGTGGGATTGTGGACACAGCTCGGCCCACTGTCCCTTAGAGATAGAGCTCGACTCAGGTTTAGTTGCCCATTAATCCTAATCTTTGGTATTGAGTATTGATGTTTTAAACGTAAATATTCCGATCGTTGCATATGGTAATACAATATATATTCGAATTTCCTGGTATATTTTTTCTGTACCTTCTTCAACCATCAACTATATATAATAACAAATATAAAATTAGAAAATGTTATAACGAATAATATAATATAAAGTATAATTTATATATAGATGAAGGGCATTTAATTAATTACTCGTACATATATGATTACAAACACACGATCATAAAGAATAAATTAGCAGCTAGCTGCTGGTCTTACTGGTGTTTGTCTCCATGCAAAACGTTGTCAAGCAAATAGCTCCTTCTTGCTCGCGTCTCAATTTCGTTGTCTGTTCAACCTTGATTTTGCCTCTAATTAAAACCTTATTTACCGTAGCTAGTTACTAACTTTCTAAATTCAATTAATTACTTATTACCCTTTTGCCTGAAAAATAGAATTAACCCTCCATTTAAACGTCTTAATTAACGATGTTATTAAGTACGATTTCTTTGGGGAAAAAAATAAATTAAGTACGATTTAACCTAGCTAGCCCATCCATTAATATTGCTCATATATATGTAATATAAAAAAAATGTCTTAATGATCTAATTATGCACACCACATGCATCTACAAGAACCACTAGTTAGTTACAAAAACGCTTACTTATGTATATGCTGTATATATGCATTATATCTAGATAAGTTACAAACTCAATATCAAAAATCAACATCACTAGCTAGTTCTATGCTCTAGTGCTTAATAACACTCATATGTATATACACGTGTGAGAGACGAAACCAGTAATTTTGTATACGGGTAATAATTGAATTATGGACAAACAGTCTATATAAAACACTTTCAAGGGCAAATATAAGATTTTAAAGAACTAAGTTGAAAAAAATTATAATTTTCAAATCAAAATTACACATTACTAAAAATTGAGGGGCAATTGCCTCTCTCATCCTTAATATAGCTTTGTACACATGCGTGTGATATTCGGAATAATAATGGCATATCCAAACGCTCTTAATTAATTACAACCATGCATGAATCTACATGAGAGCCGTTGAGTAGCAACTACCCATTCTCAACTTTGATCGGTGTGTACTTTTAACCTTAAAAATGTAACTATTTTCGACTAAGCCTTTTAAAATATTAAATTTGCTTCCTCTCAAGAAAAAGTCTAGCTTCATGATTACCATCCCTGATTATGGCAACAACTATTAACAAATGGCTATATATATTGACAAAACACAAACACTATATATATATATATATTTGTTACTTATAGTTACTATTTGAAAAAGCTACTTAATTACACATATACAAAATTGTATAGACAGACAGAATGGCCTAAAGCAATATAAGGGCTAGATTAAGGTTATTTATATGTATATAATATAATATAAATTATAGTATATGTACGTACGTAGTTGGTGGTTATTTTGAAGACAGGTTGTTCGAAAATCAAGGTCGAACAGACAACGAAACAAAGAAAACATGCTGCTGAGGGACTGTTGACTTGACAATGCCAGCATGGAAACCACTCACCATTTTTACTCTACTATTGTATTGGATCATCATCATCATCACTCATGCTGCAGGAATTAGGAGAAGGAGAGACTTTGCAATATGAGATTGATTGATGAAGTGATGCTTGACTTTTATATCTCAAAAGTGTTTTACCTGCCCATCAAATCAAGCATGCATGTGCATACATTGACTTACAGATTTAACATGCATGAAGAATGTCATCAGAAAGACTCATATCTGTTTTGAAGAGTAATCGAAACTATATATATATATATATATATATATATCATCACATGATGATGCAAATTTCAAAGTAGAAAAGCTACCATCTTCCTATCTAAACCCTTATGTGCCAGCTAAACCTAGTTACATGTGTATGTCATATGGGTACTGAATAAAAAAATTGACAATTCATTAATGAATGTAAAAAAATAAAAATGTGTCAAAAGTAAAAAAAAAATATGCAAAAAAATAGACAACTTAGTTCAAACATATTGAAAAAAAAAAAAAAAAAACTTTTTTCAACCCTATATATTTGTACATCGATCTCATCACATATGATGATCATGCATGTTTAAAACAAGATAAGCTACCATATATACCTCTCTTATATAGCTACTCCATGCCACCTATAGTTTGTAATTTCTCACATGATACGATTGCACGACAAAATAGCATGACACGACACACACATGAAAATTCGTATTCATGCAAGCATGCATATGACAAAACGTCAAACGATAACACGATAGCACTCGAACACGATTGTGTTGTACGTGTTCGTGTTTATGTATCATAATGCAACACGCACTATAGTACGATAAAATTGTACTACTAAGTCTAACTCTTGAGCAATTTTTTGGAAAAAAAAAATCTTATTGAATTGCTTTTAAAACTCCAATAAGAATTTTAACTTTTAGAGTTTGTCAATCCTATATTACAAATTTATGAATACTGACATATTAATTCATAGTTTTTTGCTATATGAAGTTATTAATTGTTGCTTAAAGATCTCGTATAGACATGTACAATTGAATAACTTAATACAACACAATAGCACGACATGAATGGAAAATCAGGTGTCGTGTTCGTGTTTGTAAAACGTGGAACGACAAGCTTATCATATGTGTTCGTATTCTCAATAAATTTAACACAGCACAACTATTAATTAATATGCACAATAGCACAAATAATAGTATAAATTGCACCCATTTCTACCTTATATATATAAGGGAATAAGATATATTATAGATAAATATATCTTATTATATTTAGATAAATATATCTAGATTAGGAATATAATAGATATATTCTTAGTATATTATCAGATTATGTTTCTTATTATATTGCTATAGATATATTCTTGTATCTATATATATAGGTATATGTACTCAACCCTAAATAAGATCAATAATACAATTCTCATTCTATATGGTATCAGAGTCTTTCTAACTCCAACGAGTACAACTTACAAGCCGTCGCCCACCATCACCGCTGTCCAGGGGCGGTCGGCACCGCCGTCAACTATAAAGATGTCATGCCGGCCGCCCCCTGGCCAATTCTAATTTCAGTTTTTTTTTTTCTTTTCTAATAAGACAATAAATCCCTGCTTCCGTATCGACGATTTCTGCACCGATCTTTTGGTACCCGCTCCAACGAGCGTAATTTTTTTTTATCGGCCCATGCTCATGGCGGTATTTCTATCTACCAGCATCCTCGATCCTACTAGCTCCAACGAGCGAAAGTATCTGATCGCTACACCTGAGGACTCTTCCGTGGCTCCGTGACTAGCTTCAAGCTTTCTGATTGAGACTTGCTGCCTTTTTGTTGTAATTAAGAAGCTGCTCCAACGAGCAAATTCACCTCTGTCGTTTGCTTATCGTTCACCAACGTGAACATCGTGACCAGCAGCATTCTGACCGACTGGACTTCTCCGGGTCTCCGCCATTGCCGACTGGACCTCCGGGCTACCGCCGTGCCGACTGGACATCTCCGGGTATCCGTCGATGACGATTGGACTATTCGGGCATTCATTAATATTCTTCGTATCAAGATCGGCCATTCTTGTCAGAACGTCCGTCTTGCGGGGGCGTATAAGGGAATAAAATATATTATAGATAAATATATCTTATTATATTTAGATAAATATATCTAGATTAGGAATAGATATATTCTTAGTATATTATCAGATTATGTTTCTTATTATATTGCTATAGATATATTCTTGTATCTATATATATAGGTATATGTACTCAATCCTAAATAAAATCAATAATACAACTCTCATTCTTCTATAATATATATATATATATATATATATATATATATATATATATATATGATCAACAATTTATACTTTACGGTCAGATTTGTGTAAGTGGACATTATATGAAAGGTATAGATGTTGACTTCTTAATAAACCCTCTCTTAAGCCTATGACACCACACATATGGCCCCTGTATTGAAATGAACAAATTTGAGCATTGAAGGGAGCTTAGAGTTGGAGTTGAATAAATAAAACAGATGGGTGTATATATAGCTAACTTTCAAAAATTAATAACAAGGCAACGACAATTGTAGTGGCTCAGATTTGATCTATGGACTTTTCTAGGAAATTCAGTTTGCACCCAATAGCTAGCAAGAAAAGAGGACGGAAGAAGAATAATGATTATGCTAGCTACATGGGTTTCGGGTCAAACTTTGAAAAAAATTCATAACACATTTTTCTCCAGATTCAGATCATTTGCGCCACTTTTTATGCTCTAGATTGAGTTTTATCATTAAAATTTTGATATGTGTTCTTAAATTTAATATTTTTCTTATAGGTTTCACCAATTTCATTAGAGTTTTAAAAAATAGAACTACTAAATTAATTACACACATGACACGTGTTAAGATCTTAACTGTGAAACACAATCTGAGGCATGGAGAGTGGAGTAGTGCGGATCTTTTTCCTCCTTACAAATTAGTCTAGTGTGAGCAGAGAATATTTTAAGTGTCGATGAAGAGCTATTGAGTAATGACTGCTACTCTCCTGAAGGAACTTAGAACACCTAAAAATATACGTTATTTAGCCTTAAATATATTTTAGGTTTAATTATCAAATTGCTAGTTCATGTTTTGGTTCGTGAATAAATTGCAAACTCACGCTTTTTCGGATAAATAACTAGCACATGTTCCCTTAAGTAGATAAATAGCTAGCCTCGTTCACTTTTCCACTATTTTTTGACGAAATCGGCATGTGCATGACATGCATGTGATGACCAAACTGCCCCCAGTCCATATTCTAATATTTTTGACCCAACCTACATATGTAATTTTTAGGTTAAAATAAATTACCCACATTCAAAACAAGTAATCACAATTAACAATGAATAGGTGTTAAGCATGTTGGTCTCTATAATATTAGAGGATGATGAATTTGTACATTTTGGTCTTTTGGCATAATTATTTGCCATGTACGTGTCAATTTCGTTAAAAAAACAGAAAAGTAAACATGCGATAGTCATTTATTTACTTAGCAAAACTTAAGCTAGTTATTTGTCTGAAAATAAACGTGAGCTATCAATTTGTTCGCGGACCTAAAAAGCAATGGGCGATGGGCTCTTAAACTCCTTCATCAAAAGCCCAAAAAGTAAGGAGAAAATTAGTGCCTGATGGGCTTAGTAATATTAGCTAGGCGTAGTCTTTTTATTTTTGGGCCCAATAGCTAGGCCTAGTCTACTTTTAGAATTGGCGGAAGATTTTGAATTTTAACAATAGGCACAGCATCCACAATCCATAATAGTTATTAAACGTGGGTCTTATATGCTGTATAAAAATAACTCCATAATAGTCTTACATAACATACGGTAAAAGTGAAATCCACGAAGTTTTACATAACATATTTTTTTAAAATTTAAGGACCGCACTATGTATTACATAACTAATTATAATTATAAATTAATTCATTTTATAATTAATGATAATATCTTATTGGTGATTGTTGGAAAATTTAATTATAAAAATATATTTAAGGATTATAGTCAAGTAAAACTATTAGAGAGCAAATATTGTTTATATATATTTTAACTTTCCATATAACTTAAAATATACATAAATGTCTACGTACATAAACACTTTAAATAATATAATTTATGTAAAACCATCGTGGATGCTAACCACTTATATTCTCATACACCACACGTATTATTGTTAGGAGATCTATTAGCTTTGAGCTTAAAGGCTAATTAATAGGATTATTTAATTTTCTTGTATCTTATAGTGTACCAAACATAACCGCGAATAAATTGGTGATTGAAACATTTCAATGTAGAGTCTATTCTTCTACTAAGCATGTATATAGTGATATTGTTGATAGTGCTTAACTTATCTTCTTTGGAATTAGTATATATATATTAAGCTAATTTTCCACCTATCGATTGATTATATATATAGAGAAACAAGAACTAGCCTCTCTTGGCCGGATCATGCATGCTAATTAACAAATTTAATTATGTAGCTTATTATATTTATAATTATAATTTCAAAATAGAGTTTACTCAGCTGAAAGTATATTTTGTTAATTATTTTTTATCACGTTAATACCCTTATTTCTCCTACATTAAATAAAAAATAATATTTAATTAAAGTTCATATAAATAAAAGATACTCACTCTACTTAAGTTTATATAAATTTTTTCCATATCGAATAAGGATAATAAGCTAAATTAAGCTAATGAGGACAACGATCTCAATCGAGATATATATTAATGTCAGTAGCTCGGATTTGAATACCTCTTGAGATGATAATAATAATAGAGAAAAAGGATAGAGATGGACCTATCTAGTGGGGCTTATTGTATTATAAGTCTTGCTGAAAAAAGCTTAATCAGCTGCAATATCGGAAAACTGATACACATTCCGATATTATGAGTTTGAAAATGTTCTGACCACATTCAGTAACAAGGGGTGTTATATTGGATAACTTCTGTGGTATTTTCGTAATTACTCCTATTTGGAATATATATTATGGACTTTCAACATCTAGAATAATTCCGAAATAATAATAATGATGCTTATCCCTTGGGCTTCGCTAAACCCTATGAAGTATTAGATTAATAATAATAATGAATATCAGAATTCGAATCTTAATTACAAAATTATCAGTATCAATATGTTTAATAATAATAATAATAATATGCTTATCCCTTTGGACTCATGATAATTAGATTATGATGAACCCCTAGGAAATATTAGATTATGACCTTTGTCTGATGAAATCAATATATATAGTCATATAGAGAATGTACGTACATAGATAATATATATATTGAATGGTAGATGTTGTCTCTATTGAAGTGATGAAGGAAGGGTGAAGTGGCTTGTCTTTGAGATTGCACGTGAGAAGAATGTTGATTTAGTAGGTGGAAGCACATGCATGCAACCACAACTTCTAGCCAGCCACTTAAATAATTAAATCAAAACACAAACAAATATATTTATTTATTTTTTAAAAAATACAAATAATCCCACTAACTTAATATTTATAAGCCGAAAGTTTGGTAGCTTATTACCTCGCTCTACATTAGTTAATTTAATTAATTAATTAATATACAAGCTAAGTCTTTGTTCAGGTGTTGCAGAATCTAACCACCACCGCCACTAAACTATTCTTAATCAAATTCAATGGAGTCATCAGTCTTTAAGAATCTAGCTAGGGCAAGCGTATTTTCTTAAGGTTATATTATATTTCTTCTAAAACTGCCATATGACCAGCTTTTTGTTGACTTTATTATCAACTTTTTCTTCAAGAATAATAATTTCTTCTTTAGAGGTTATCATATTTTATCTTGGATTAATTACAAATTTACTAGTTCATATTTTACAAATTTACTAGTTCATATTTGCTAACTCAAATTTAATCAATCAGATAGCTTGTTAGATCAAATTTTGTTTTGGTCGGTTTGCTAGCTCAAATTTGACCGGTCGTACAATGTGTCAGTTATGTTAAATTTTCCTGCATCATTGATAAAGTCGGTACTTTTGATTGCTTGGACACCTATCAAACGACATGTGTTAACCCAATCGGTACCTACTAGTTATCTCTTCTTCTTCTTCTTCCTCTATTTCATCGTTACATTACATTGATTATGATTCATTATTATTTTTATTTGAATTTGATTAGAACCAAATAGGTTGAGGCATCGCTGTGGCACCGAGTGCATGTTTAGGTGTGGTCATACTTTAAGTAACCTGTGTCTCACTCGAGTGAGATTTCAACTTTTAATATTCATTCGTTCTCATTTCTCCATCTCGATCGGGAGGTGCATCTATTGAAATCAAACCGCGTCAATATTAGTGAATTTCTGACTAGAGAGAGAGCGCACCTTACGAGATGGAGAAATGAGAAAAATCATAATCTTATATTACAAGACGAATGAATATTAAAAGTTGAAGTCTCATGGCAAGGCCTTTCAGTTATTTCCTTAAGGACTTGTCACAGTAAAACTGTCCAACAGTTTTCACGAACAAACTGTCCAACCGGTAAAACTTGGTCTAACAAATTAGTAATTAACCCTATTATCTTAATACATGCATATAAATCTCATGCTGCTTTACTATGGATATATTAATTATTAGGTTAAATTGTGCAAGGTGGAGTCATGTACTGCAAATGCAACTTTATTCTGATAATAGACAACACAACTTTTGACTTCAACTGGATTAATTTGTATGCATCAAACAGTTATTATAACTATAACTATATATATACACGATTGAGTTAAAAGTTAATTTATGCTATAATAATAATATACATTGTGATATAAACCACTATTATAAAAGAAACCCTAATCTTCAGAAAGTTAATTAATTGACCCCACTTAATTTTCATCATGGATATTGTCAAATGGAAAGTCTTTAGCATTCAAGTGTAGTTCAAAGTAGGATGCTCATTCAAAAGGAGGGATTCCAAGTCCCAAACATCATATTTAAGACTTTTAGGTGACTAAAATTCAACCCCATGGAAAAGGAATAAAATCTCAAATACAGTACAATCCAAGACAATACATATATATATATATATATGGTTATATAATAATATCATCTTCCAATTATATTAATGTCAAAATTACAATAGCTACTAATCCAGACACCTCCTAGACATGAAAATACTTATATCTGGAAGCAGCAGGAACATATATATAGCAGACTATATTATATAGTTTGTTTCACTAAACTTATATCATATGACTAGCTAGCTCCTAGACATGCAAATACTTATACCTAGAAGCAAAACCTAATTAATTATATGGTCTTATTTTATGCATGCAATGCATGACCACCACAACTGCACCTGCATACAATAATTATATATAAAAGTTCTGATTTTTGTATATATATTATATATATAAGCTACAGAGATAGCTTGAGGTTCAAATCTATCTTTGCAGCTTCCATGGAGATTAAATTAGCAGCAGCTTTTTTATCAACATGATGATCCTCTTGAGCAGCTTCTTGTTCTTTCAGTGGGTGGAATTTCTGGTAGTTAGGGTTTCTTTTGACATCATCAATACCTTTTTTTGCCAGTTTCTTCCTCATACGAGAATTCCAGTGATTCTTTACCTCGTTATCCGTTCGTCCAGGCAACCTTCCTGCTATCAAAGACCATCTGCTTGTTTTTCAGAAAAAAAAAAAAAACTCATTTTCCATTTGATAGCAAAGAATATACACTTTTAATTTTTTTTTTTTTTTTAAAATACCGATTTCCAAGTAGGGCATGAAGTTTAAGAATGAGATCTTCTTCATCTTCAGCAAAATCTCCTCGTTTAATATCGGGTCTAAGATAGTTTAGCCATCTGAGCCTACAACTTTTCGGACAGCGAAGCAACCCTAATTAATTATTAAGAATTTATTAATCGTGTTAAAGTATGAATAAGAACGTGTTGAAAGATTTCACTCACAAGTTCGAGCTTACCTGCTGATTGAGGAAGAGAAGTCCAGTTGCCCTCACCATGGTTGTGGATGTAACTAATGAGCTTAGTGTCTTCTTCTTCAGACCATGCTCCTTTCTTTGTCATTCCCTTTTCACAACAAGGTTTCCTCATCATGGAAGTTTACAGTTAGATGATATTATATATTCTCTCCTCATCAATACATGATCTAGCTATGGTTTTGGTTTCTTTTCTATCTCACACAGAATTTGGAGAGAGAGAGAGAGAGAGAGAGAGAGAGAGAGAGAGAGAGGTGTTAGGTTATATCTCCACCTTTGTGAGTGTTGTTGCATTGAAGAAAAGTGTTGTTGAATATTTAGGGAAAGAATTTGGCAAAAGAAATTATTTAGGGAAAGAAAAAGTGAATATTTGCTTCTTTCCTATTTCCTTTAAAACAAAGGTTAGAAAGGACCCCCACAATATATATGAGCTAGGTAAATAACTGACTGTAATTCTTTTAAAAGAAAATAATATAAATCTCAGATAATGTTGAAGTAAAAAAAATATATATGTTGAAGTTGATGAAGATAATAAAGAGAAAAATATTAGGGTAGTGTTTTTTTTAATCTAAATTAATGAGGAAACTAACTTTTTTTTAGGAGTATAACTATTGCATGTGATTTTTAGAAGTCTTAGTTTATTATTATTATTATTAATTGTGTCTCATCCGCCAATCACAACTCGATTCACCTAGTAATTAGGAGCTCTTGACTTGATCCGAAATTGTGTCAACCATGATCACCTGGTTTATAAGACAATTACGGGTGCCTCGCAAATCTACTGCCTCACCTCGATTTTCCCCGAAAGAAGCCACCCCGCGAGGTAGGGTTTACATTCTTACAGGGTGGGCATGTTAGGGGTTGTGGGGCCCGCGAACACGACAAATTTATTTTATATATATATATATTACATGTATATTATATAAAACTATATGTGTAGTATAATGCATAGTAAAAACACTAAGTAAATTAATAAATAAAACTTATAATTAGCTCTTGGTGTACAATAACGCCGCGGGATGGGAGACAGGTTTCGTCTCGCGGAGTCGAGATTGACCAAATTCGACACGCTTCGTTGACACCCTTAGAGACCATGTGTCTGAGTCGAGGTGAGCCTTCTAACTCGGCCGAGTTTTGATTGACTAGGGTGACCCATGAAGCTCATCTGGCCATAGGCTCGTCTCAGACATGGTCTCTTCTAATTAAACTAGATGACCAGGTCTTGGCAGGGATTTGAGCCAATAGAGCTTCCTAATTAGCTAACGAGTTATGACTAAACCTATAAGCCCAAATAATATAATAATAAAAAGTCTGAGATTTTTAAAAGTTATAGAAGGATGATTGAGTCTCTTAAAAAGTTGTTTTCTCAATTAATAAATAGATTAAAACCATCTTTTTATTATTTAAAGTTAATGTATTTCCTGAAGTATATAATAAATAATTCAATACAGCTTATTATCTATTTCTAACTGGCAAAATCGTGTAACCATTTTTAA
This sequence comes from Clarkia xantiana subsp. parviflora, assembly GCA_036873135.1. Lineage (NCBI taxonomy): Eukaryota > Viridiplantae > Streptophyta > Magnoliopsida > Myrtales > Onagraceae > Clarkia > Clarkia xantiana. The sequence goes on along the minus strand of JAPTYO010000010.1, from coordinate 12,010,740 downwards.
AAACATGTTATAAAAAAATTGTAATTTATCTCAGCAAAACCAACGGCAAATTTGAATAGTCCCGACTATAAAACGAAACCACCAAATATATAAATCGTATAGACTAGTAGTGCATCTAGCTAATATTAGCGTCCTAAAAGATGTTGATGCACATTGCACTTTTTTTTTTTTGGTAAACTGATGCACATGCACTTATACCCGAATAATACAAACATATACATAGTGGTGCCTTTTTATCATTGCGAAAATAGTGTATTCATGCGAAAATGGCTATGCGATTGTGTTTTATGCAAAAATAGTATTTGTACCCATGTTTTAAAAACTAGACCTTGAACGGTAAAGTGGCCGGATTTCATTTTGAACGGTCCGAGTCGGTCAACATGATTCGGCCAGTTCCGGAAAAAAAGTCCATGCCAATTTTTATTTATAAATATGCATACTCAATCGAAATCAAATTTGTTTAACCGGCACCTGATTTATCGAATCCAATCCGGTTTTTGCACGTCAAACCGGGTTCATTACTTCATTATGCTTTCTATATTCTACTAGAACCGAACCATTTTGTGTGTGGCCCGTTCACGGTCCGGCCCGATCTGATTGTAGACCATATTTGATTTTCAAAACAATACTTTATAATATAACTGGTTGATGTTGATTAGCTAGCTAGCTAGGGTTTGTGCAACACCATGAGGAAATCTTGGTAAATATATATCTATCAACCTGTTTTTTGTTTTGATTGTGGATCTTGAACGGTAGATATGGACTAATTAGTGCTTCTTCCAAAGTCAATTCAATGCAAACGCTGATCAGTAGATTAATGTGTATTGTACTGATCATAGTAATAGTGCACAAACATAGAGGTCTTGAACAACTCGATCGAGTGGGTAAAAATCTCAGTACGTGAGACTTTAATTTGGACCATCTTTTATGTTTATTAATTCACATATTAATTTATATTATCTTATAATTAATATTCAACCTTTGGTCCTTTCTTAATTCGCCATATCATCTGAAATATAAATCTGCTTAGCACATTAGAAAATAACACATAGTGAAACATTTTTTTTAAATCAATTCTAAAGTTTCTTAATTTAAATGTGTATATAATTGTATCTAGTGGGTATATTCGACGACTGTTAAATAAAAGAATAATGCTAGAAACTGAGATTTTTTCCGTGAAACTCCATGCGAAAGTTACATTGGAATTTGCAATTCAAAGAAAGCTACACTATACAATTATGACGGACCTTGACAAATTTTGTTCCACTTCTACCCTTATCTTTCAATACTCTACCATATTACCATATCTAATCTATACCATACGTTATTTATTTATTTGCAAGATTAAATAATTAAATATAATTATTATTTTACAAACCTAATTAAATTAAATTAAATGTTAGCTATAAAAAATTAAGGTTAATATGACGGATTGCAAATATTTTCTAGTTTTTTTTGTCAATAAAATAAAAACTGACTTATTTGTAACACGACACTATTTTAAAAAAAAAAGTTATATCAAAATATGTATTCAATTAAATGAGTTTGACTATCCCACCTATTATGAATTTAGGCATAGTAATAGAAACTTAGATCAAAGCTTAAATACTAAGGTTCATTTATTTTGGTTTATTTATGTTTGTTAATACTAATTTTTTATTAAAATTTTTTCTATTTGTATTTTAAAATTTTGATGTTTGATTACCGTGCGACGGATGAAAAGTGACTTGACATCTATTCTTGATGTTTTTTATGTTCTTCGATTTGTATTTTAACAAAAAAAAAATTGAACCTAGGAACAACTTACACTTTAATGTTTGAATTTTTTTTTTTTGAAAAATATGATGAACTTAATTATGAATAATATGATAACATGAAAATAAATTAATATAATCTTGTCTTTTTTTTTTTGCTTGAATGACAATATTATGTCAACATTCTATTGAAAACTATACAAACAATGAAACGAATAATTTAATATCTAAATAACCATTAACAGTGTTAAAATAAATAAGTAATCACAACATCAACGAGATACAAATATAAGTAACCCTACGAAGTTAACAAAATTGAAGGTATTGATTTATTTTGCTTTATCATAAAAAAGAATATTAAGTATTTTAGTTATACACTAACTTTATATATGTATGAGTGAGTTATATTTTGATTTTTGGTCATGAGTTATATATAATTTGTTTACAAAAAGAAAAATAAATTAAATACTTTTCCGTTTCTATTGCTCATGCGTGAAATCGAGGGCAATACAGGAAGAAAGATCACAATATAATAGTCATTAATGCTTTAGCCAGGTTATTATGCTCTTGGTCAGCTCGATGTTTTCCAATGCAACTTTCGCATGTAATTTCACTGAAAAAATCTCAGGCTATAGCATTACTCTAAATAAAAACGTACCTAAAAAAGTCACATTGTAAAATAATATTATATATTTGAATATTTATGTAATCTATTAGTTTCCTTTATTAGTTTACTAAATAGTAATACTATATAATATTGAATATCACAATAAAAAAGTCATAACTTTGGATGGACGTAATGTGAAATGTGAGATTAGAAGTAATGTGAGCTACGTAATGTGTTTCGACCAAGTTACTGCGGGTTGCCCGCTGAATAACTCGTCGAAGTCTTCGGGGTAGGTGTGAGCCAAGTCCGTCCCCTGAAGTCGTGTACGGGCCTTAACTTCGTCTTCAGAACAGCAGTAAGTCCTTCGGGCTCTCTAAAAGACCGTCCTTCTGCACCTGCGAGAGGAGCATTACCAAGCAACACCCGTGGAGAGGGGGGGGGGGGTGCTTGGTGCGCTCGCTCCGTCGATCAACATCAGAAGGTTTCTAGAGAGAGAAAGAGAATTTTTAGAGAGAGGTCAGAGCTTTTCTTGATTCTCACCCCGAAAGTGACTTGAAAATGTTTACCCCCAAGGTGGCTATTTATAGGCAACCTTGGACCGTAAACCGGTTTTGACCCGGTTCAATATGGAAATGTGAACCGGGATGCAGGGGAGAGCTTTGGGAAAAGGACTCTGACGCGCGTCTCAGGCGGCTGTCACGAGCGGGACGCGCGCGCCTTTGAAACATAGGTCTCGGACACATAGGAGTTAGTTAAAAATCGGGTCTCCTATACATTCGGGATGAAATGAGGGGGTGTGCGCGACACCCCCCGGGTGTTGAGCTTACCCGGAATTTTCCGGGTAAGTCCCCCGGGGATGCCGGGCAAGTTCGCGACTTGCCCGGTTTCCCCGGTTAGCTCGAAATCGGGCTTCGTAAAGGGTCTCGCGCGTGTATGAGGTCCGAATAATTAAAGTCGAGCCCGAATTATGCGTATATCCATCACTTGCCCCCGAGTTAAATAATGGCTTGACCTTTGTTTAACTCTATTCTAAGATAGGGTATACGCGTGATTCGGGTCGTCTGCTCACCTTGAGATTTGACCTACCAAGGGTGGATACGCGCGGCTCAGACGAGTTCCTTGCCTTAGTTTTTTGAGATGGTCATGCTTGATAACTGCACAAAGGGTTAGTAGCACAACGGACTACGAATAATATGATAAATGTGATTTTTAGAAGAAGTAAGACGTGAGCGCACATGAAATCTTTCGGGTTTGTAAGATGATCAAATAAATATGGAACGTTCATGCTACGACTAATTGTATCAAAATGATAATAAATCATGAAAGTTTTGACAAAACGTTTTTCATGCAGTATGATGGTTTCCGGGAGCCCGTCGTCCGAGACGGCCGTCTTGACGGCGAGACGACGGTTTTAGTGAATGAAATAATGCCGGGTTTGGAAAATCACATGTAATGGACTTGGTATGAAAAGTCATGGACGTAACGTTTTTAAATAGTTGAGACCATGTGAAATGACTTAGTTAAATTTAGCTAAGTCATTTGATGGTGAAAACCCAAGTTATCAACAACTTTAAAAAATGAAGGGCGGATGTGAGTGTACCTCTTGGATGTATGGTACTTACTAGGTTGTGTAGTCCACCTCCTTTATGATAGTTTATAAAACTATCAACATTTGAATTGGTTGTTGTGAGAGTTTTGGAGGGGCTAATGTAGTGATTTTAGGAATTCACTTTAGGGTGCTAGTGAGACCCCATTTCGGCCGGCCACCACCAGGAGTACCACCGGCGAGGTCACGGCGGCCCAGCAGCGGCGAGGCGGCGGCGACAGCGGCGGGAGCGGCGGCGGCAGCGGGCGGCGGCTGCACCATTCGCGGGTCGATTTCGGGCTCAATTCGACCCGTTTTCGAGTCCTTCTTGTCGGGTATCGATTGGTAACGTCCTCCCCTTCCTTTTCTTGATGTTAATTGGACCTTTAGGGCTGCACATTTTGAATTTCAATAAGGTGCATGGTAGGTGTTTGATGAAATGCCTAAGTGAAATTTTGGCTTGATTTTTCAAAATTTGTTTTTGGCCAAACTCTAAACGTAGATAGATAGAGTTAAGGATAGTGAACTCCCTTTGTGAAGAGGTCCTTAGGTTCCGATCAACCGAGGGGGAATCGTGGAGGTTCAAAATCGGACTTATTCGCGCGAAAAGTTCGACCCTTTGTATCTTGATATGGGTGGCTTGATATGATGCCCCCCATTGTGATAATGGCCCCTTGATTGTTTGTGAGTGGATAGCCATGCCCCCGGCGTTTAGGTGATCGCTTGGTAGTTCGCGTTTATCAGTGGCTTATTTGACCCGAGTGCTCTTCGGATTGTTCGGTGAGAGGTAAGTCTCCCCGTGACATGTAATGGGCATGCTTAAGTGCATTTGAGCTGCTTGTATGTGCCCCCGGAGCCTTGAGCCGTTTTGGGGATAAAATTTGATCGAAATGTGGTTGGATGGCATTTTGGTAATTATAACCAACTTTGCATGTCTTTGATTTCTTTAGCTCTTGAACTTATCGCTTTGTAGAGTGCTTGAATACCTGTGTCACATTGCACAAATATATGAGAATTTGATTAGTAGGTGGCCTAGGCCTTTGATGAGCGTAGGGATTTTTGACTCCCGAGCGGGAGAGTCCCTAGCTGTTCGCTCGCGGACAGTCGGTCCGTTGGGTTGGATGTCCTTGCAAAGGACTTGATGAATGTGATTGACGTGTTGCCTTGGTTTTTGATTGAGTTGTGTATGGTTTTTGTAGGGCTTGGTTGACGGGCTTGCAGGCGCGCGACTTTGATACTTAGAGTGTTCCTGACAGGAAACGGTTTCTGCTTCTTCGCGCAATGAGTAAGTCTCATCCCTTTGTTTCGGATAACTTTGAGGGAGAGGTTGATGAGGGCACCATGGATTCCGATTCTGGGTCTCGAAGCGGTGTACTTTTGGGACCGTCGGGTGACCGCGTGATACTGGAGAAGACTCAGATATTTTTTCCCAACAAGCTTCCACGTTCCAAGTTTGACCTCTATGTCTCGACCCGGGGCTGGTGTCCCGGCCTAGAGGTCTTGTATCCTTGGAACGTTGTAAAGGGGGTCGAATTTGGTCGGCCCACCGTTCCTCCGGCTGAATACGAGGCAGTCTACCTTTCACAGTTTCGAGAAGGGCTGTGGTTTCCCTACTGTCAGGATCTGGTCCGCCTTTGTCGATATTATAGGATTTCTCCCGTCTCTATCACTCCACCAGGGTTTAGAGCTTGGACGTGTTTTCAGGTGCAATGTCATCTAAACTCCTGGGACTACTCGATAGTACTTTTTCGAGCCTTCTACCGCCTGGGTAAGGCGGACGAGTCTGGGATGTGCACCTTCAGCTTACGTTGGCCTCATATGACCGAAAAGGGATTCTCCTCCCTTGGCTTGCGCAGGGCGGGGTGGAATACTGAAGCACGGTTCTGCGAAAGGTCGGACACTTCCCAGAATAAATGGAAGTGTCAGTACTTTTTTATAAAGGATGCGGGCACGACTTGGACGACTTCTCACATATTGGATGCCGATCCCGTTCCACGCTTTCAGGAGTTCTCCGATAGAGACAAGGTCGCTTTGAAGAAGATTCACGCGACGAATAGGGCGGGGGAGTACAGCCCCCTTTATCGTGCTTCTGACGCCGAGCTGCTCGCAGCGGGCATTCATGTACGTCCTTCGGGGGAGGAGTTGGTATGTTTTGAAGTTTTGTAACATTTGTTCCTGTTTCCTTGTAGGTTGGTTTCTTAACAGACGCCCCTGTTTACAGGGTGGAGTTGCAGGCGGGTCTTCTCAGATTGTTCCCGGCCTAGACGATACTCTTCCTGTTGGCCCGGGTATGGGACTTGTGTCTTTTAAAGGTTTCGTTGAGATTTTTCTCCATGCTAACATGCTAATGGTCCTTTTGTGGTCGTCTTTTGCAGGCTTGGAATTCCCGACGGTGGGGGGAGTTGCGCCTGTCGGGGAGCATGATGCTGATGTCCGTTCCCCGAGCGATCCTAGGAGGTTGGCGTCTGCCGGCATGCCTCTTGCTCCTTCCTGTGACAAAGGGAAAAGGCCAATGTATGCAGATTCGACCCTGCCTGTCCCCCGGTCGGGGAGCGGGCGTTCAGTGGAGGTGCCTCCTTTGGCAGGTGACTGTGGTTGACTTCTTGTTGTAGTGGTGTGGTTTGCATTCTCCTAATATGTTTGCTTTTGATGTGTAGTTGTTCCTACTCCTCCGGCTCTTCGCAATTCTGATCTGATTTGCCGGCTTGATCGGGATGTGTCCGGGAACGAGTGGACTCCGTATTCTCAGTCTGCTGTTCGCTTTCCCAAGGATGTTTCCTTGAGCACACCTGCTGTTGGTGTGCGTGTGGTTCAGCGGTCTGTTCCGCCGGCTGATCGCAAGACGTGTCCCCGGGACCCTGAGGCTGCTTTGAGATGTGTTGAGGAGTCGCTCGCGCGCTTTGCTCCTGTACGTTGTTTTCCTTTTATGTTGGATCTATCATGTTTGTCTGGCTTCTTTGTGTGTGATGTGCTTGTGTTGTTGTTGCAGGTGAATGCCGTGATGACCAACCTTTCCTCCTTTGTTGTTGAGCTTGTTGAGGAGACGAGGGGTCTGCAGGATCGTCATGAGCACTTGTCTCAGGATGTCGTTGTGTTGAGGGAGAAGGCGCGCGCACATTCAGATGCTTCTTCCAAGGCTTCCGCTGATCTCAAGGGAAGTCGGGATTGTGCGTCTCAGCTGGAGGCGGAGCTATTTGCCCTACTGCGCCAGGAGAAGGTTGATGAGGAGGCACATGCTGTGGCGCTGAAGGAGACTAAGGAGTCTCACGTTGCCCTGGGTGATCAGCTTGGGATGATTGAGTTTCCTACTACAGCTGATTACCCAAAACTTCTCGAGAAGGCACGTGATGATCGCATGGAGTCCTTCTCTGTGGATTACTTCAGGAGGATACACTCTCTTGCCCCCGATTTTCCTTTCCAGAGTACTGGTCCATATGCTGGCTATGCCCTCGGGGCTATTGCGGGGATCCGAGCGGGCGGTGTTGGCGGAACGAGTGGTTTGACGGGACAGGTGTCCGTCCCTGTTGATGATCGCCGTGGTGCTATCAAAAGCCCTGCGCATGATGTTTTTATGGCTGACGCCTTTGGTTCTGGTGCTCCTGACGTTGGGTCAGGTTGATCTTTCTTTGTTTTTTCTTGTGTATATATGGTTGCTCCCCTTGCATGGGTGAGATTTTGACGGGGTGCGTCTTGGGCTTGACTTTTTATGCTGGCTGGATGTCTTTACTTTTTAGTCCTGCTATATTATATATATATATGCCTGACATGAGATGTTAGAAAGATATAATACTTAGTATTATTTTGCATCTTCCTTTATTGCTGTCTCTTTAACTTGTTCTCTTTTCGGAAGAGTGTTACTCTGTTGACAGGTCGATTTCCTTAATCCGATGGTTTTCCTTAGGAAATTGCATCTCTGTTGGTGCGGGGTGTGGATGAGTTAGTATTACCGTCACCTGTGGCTTTGTAAGGAGGATGATCCTTGTTGAACTGCTTGTCTTCCTTTAAAAGGATGTGAATGGACTAGTATGTTCACATACTTGATGCTGTGGCGAAGTGTGGATAGATTAGTACGTCCGACACTTGTGTTTGTTTGCGAGGGAGGATTCCTAATGATCCACTTGTCCCCCGACTTTTTGCAAGGATGTGAATAGATTAGTACGTTCACATCCTTGTATTGTGGCGAAGTGTGGATAGATTAGTACGTCCGACACTTGTATTTGTTTGCGAGGGAGGATTCCTAATGATCCGCTTGTCCCCCGACTTTTTGCAAGGATGTGAATTGATTAGTACGTTCACATCCTTGTATTGTGGCGAAGTGTGGATAGATTAGTACGTCCGACACTTGTATTTGTTTGCGAGGGAGGATTCCTAATGATCCGCTTGTCCCCCGACTTTTTGCAAGGATGTGAATAGATTAGTACGTTCACATCCTTGTATTGTGGCGAAGTGTGGATAGATTAGTACGTCCGACACTTGCATTTGTTTGCGAGGGAGGATTCCTAATGATCCGCTTGTCCCCCGACTTTTTGCAAGGATGTGAATAGATTAGTACGTTCACATCCTTGATGAAATTATTTTGTCTCCTTGCATGCGTCGCGCTCCCTTTGTTTTGTATACCGGCATGAGCTTTGCTTAGTCTTGCTTTGATATCTTTTTGATGGCTTTTCTTGTTTTTTGCCCTTTCTGCGTGTAGAGCTAGGGCCTTTGTTGATGATGTATGTGGCTTGTTCCTGGTTTTGGACCGGGGTAGCTTGCCATTACATAGTGATTTTTCCTACGCAAGGAGTGAACTTCATTAGTCTTCTTGTTTATTTACAAAGGGTGTGCATGGATGGAGTCAACTGATCTCCCATCCTAAATGTTCTACTTAGTACTTGAAAAGTAAAGATAGAGTATGTTCATGTCATGGGGGAAGGATTATTCCCTTAGTGACTGTTTGATAAAGCTGGCTTCCTGCATGCAATGTAGGAGCGTAGAGCTCCTTGTTTGATCAGTTCCTCGATTCTGTTGCGAAGAGAGGGGCACCCATTCGTGCTGTGACCCCATTTGTTGTGGTAGTGGCACCACATTTCTGGATTCTTCCCGAGGAAGGCGATCCGGATCTCGCTTGGAGGAGGTAAAACATCCTTCAGGGTGGTCCTGAACAACTCCTCCACCTCTATGTTCAGAGGTGTATATTCGTCATCTTGGTTGTTGTTCAAGTCTTGTCTTGCACGCTTGTGTTCGTGTGTCTCCTCTTGTTCTGCGAGTGGGATGAACCACCCCAGCTCGTTTGCTACCTCGACTGCTGTCTCCATCTTCTCTTTCAAGTCAGCCATAGATTTGGTTGTTCTCCACCCTTGTGTTCGTCCAAATAGGAGGAATGTAGGTGAGTTCATGTTCAGGAAAAAGGCATTGATCACGGCTGACTTCTCTGCCAAACTTGAAGTTGCGTTTATGGCGAATCGCTTGAAGTAACTTTGGATGGATTCCGACTCCCCTTGTTTGATGTCCCATATGCTTGGGAGCATTGGGGTTTGAAATGCTGGGAGTCTTTCTCCTTTGCTCATCATTTCGTCAAATCGCATTTCAACCTCAGACTTGGAACATTGTCCCCTTTCAATGACTGCTATGTCCAGGCGGTTCTTGCATCTTAGGGCGTTGACATAGCATTTTCGTGCTGTCGTCTGATCGCCCAAGACTTCACCAATTCCTCCCCTTAAGCGGTATTTCAGCTTTTGATGTGCCGTTGAAGGCACCATCTCGTAGGGATTTATCGTTGTTCTTCCGAGAATTCCGTTGTAAGCGCCAAGGCTTTCGACGATCACGAAAGTGATGTCGACTTTCATTGCGTTCCATCCTTCTCCTATCACAGTGGGAAGGGTGATCATCCCCAGTGGGTATGTAGCAGCTCCAGCAAAGCTTACTAACGGGAAATTTCCCGGCTTCAGGTCGTCTCTCTTCATTCCAAGCTGTTCAAGGACATTGATATGGAGGATGTCTGACGAGCTTCCGCCGTCGACTAGAATTCTTTTGACGTCGAACCCGTTGATTTCCATCATTATTACTAACGCGTCATCATGCGGGTAGACGATGTGTGCCATGTCTTTTCTCGAGAATCCTATCACGGGGTCCTCCTCTTCCGGTTTCTTTCTTTTCCCATACTTGGGGAGTGTGCTTGCCTGCGCAGCGTATACGTCTCTTGTGTTGGAGACTTGTCCTCCTGCAGCTGGACCACCATGAATGACATTAATAACTCCCCTCTTTTTAGGAGGGGGGGTTGTCATTGGTCTTCTCTTTTCCTTTCTCCTTTGGCGTGAATTTTCTTTTCACCTTCTCAATCTTTCCCCCTTGGTCGACGTAGTGCTTAAGTCTGCCTTCTTGTATGATTCGATTGATTTGGAACTTAAGGCTTCTACAGTCGTCAGTTTCATGGCCGTTGACTTCGTGGCTTTCACACCACTTGTCTTTCTCCTTCCCTAGCTGGCCCTTTCTGAAACCAAATGGCTCTTTCCAGAGGTTTTGCTCTTTCATTTCTTTTAGTATGACACTCAGGGGAGCGTTCAATGGGATTAGTTCAATGGTGTTGACGTCTGGATTCTTGTCTTCTTCAATGTTGAACGTTCTCTTCTGGGGCGGAGTCCACTGTTTTTGTTGGGGGGTTTGGTTTTGCTTCAGGGGGCCTGGCTTACTTTCATCTTTCTTGTTGCCGGGCTTAACCCACTTGTCCCGTGCTGTCATCTTGTAATGCTCAGCATCAATGTACTCTTTTACTCTTGCCACGAGCTCTTCCATTGTTTCCGCCGGTCTTGTAGAGAGCTTTTGGCCTAAGTCGTACCCGTGCCTACCCAGGTTTCTGACAAAGGCATGGATGATTTCTATCTCTGCGATGTTCGTTTAGATTTCTGAGATGTTTTGATTAAATCGGATGTAGTAGCTTGCGAGGGACTCATTCCACTCTTGCTTGACGTCATCCAAGGCATTTGATCCTTTGATAATCGAACGTTCTCCCATGTAACGTTGGATGAACTTTTCTTTGAGGGATTGCCACGAGTCTATACTTTTCTTTGGCAGGGAGAAGAGCCAGTGTGCGGCTGGTCCGCCTAACGTTTGAGGGAACGTCATGGCTATGTGGTGAGGGTTGTCTGTCCTTCCCAAAAGCATTACTTCATGCTGCTGCACATGCTCTATCGGGTCTCCCTTGCCTCGGTACTTTTCCGGTCTTAGATTATACAGTGCGTCTGGGACGCGACTGTACACCAGCTCGTCAGTGAAAGGGTGGGATGTGGTGTCCACCAATGTGTTCATTCCTCTCATTTTCCTTTGCTTTATCTTCTTTTCGATCAGCTTTTCAAGCATCTCCTCCGTCAACCCGGTGACTTGGTTACCCTGATTTGGGGGGTATGCTTCTTGTCCCATGCTTGCGCCTTGTTGGGGAAATTGCGCCTGCGTCGGGTTGTACTGAGAATATCCACCTTGATATCCCTGGAATGTTTGAGACGGCTGCCTCCAGGCTCCTTCATTGAATGGCCCTGCTTGGTAGGGTGTTTGGGAGTGTGAGAGCTCCTGTCTTGTCCCTTGTTGGGGGAACTGCCTGCTTTGCTGTGCATTCCCGTGAAAGGTCGGGGTTTTTGAGATTGTAGGGCCTCTCTGCTGAGGTGCATTCATTGGAGGCGCCTGCCTTGGTGGCGGGGGCATATTTGCTTGTTGTGCGGGAGGGGGTGGTGGCGCCCCGTATCCTAGGTTGCGCAATGCCTCTCTCAGATGAAGCAGCTGTTCGAGTGCTGCCATCATTTCCGGGGTGACTGCAGGCGCAGCCTGTGTCCCTGGTGCCTGGTTGTATGCTCCAGCGTTTGGCATTCCGTATGGTTGCTCCTGCGTGTTGAAGGTTTGATGGGCGAAGCCTGGAGGAGCGTTTGTTTGCTGTGTGCCCCCTTGCGCGTTACTCCGAGAGTGTACGCTTCTTGTTGGCATAGACGAGGCGACTGAGGCCTCGCCTTGGCTCTGCGGGGGGTCTCTCTGCGGGGGAGATCTCATGCTTGACTCCGGGGCCGGAGTTTTCGTTGGACGTCCTGGTCCTCTTTTCTTCGTCTTAGTCGGCGGTGGCTGCTCGTTGCTTGCCATGCTCTTGGTCCTGTGGGTGATCCGCAGACGGCGCCAAGTGTTTCGACCAAGTTACTGCGGGTTGCCCGCTGAATAACTCGTCGAAGTCTTCGGGGTAGGTGTACGGGCCTTAACTTCGTCTTCAGAACAGCAGTAAGTCCTTCGGGCTCTCTAAAAGACCGTCCTTCTGCACCTGCGAGAGGAGCATTACCAAGCAACACCCGTGGAGAGGGGGGGGGGGTGCTTGGTGCGCTCGCTCCGACGATCAACATCAGAAGGTTTCTAGAGAGAGAAAGAGAATTTTTAGAGAGAGGTCAGAGCTTTTCTTGATTCTCACCCCGAAAGTGACTTGAAAATGTTTACCCCCAAGGTGGCTATTTATAGGCAACCTTGGACCGTAAACCGGTTTTGACCCGGTTCAATATGGAAATGTGAACCGGGATGCAGGGGAGAGCTTTGGGAAAAGGACTCTGACGCGCGTCTCAGGCGGCTGTCACGAGCGGGACGCGCGCGCCTTTGAAACATAGGTCTCGGACACATAGGAGTTAGTTAAAAATCGGGTCTCCTATACATTCGGGATGAAATGGGGGGTGTGCGCGACACCCCCCGGGTGTTGAGCTTACCCGGAATTTTCCGGGTAAGTCCCCCGGGGATGCCGGGCAAGTTCGCGACTTGCCCGGTTTCCCCCGGTTAGCTCGAAATCGGGCTTCGTAAAGGGTCTCGCGCGTGTATGAGGTCCGAATAATTAAAGTCGAGCCCGAATTATGCGTATATCCATCATAATGTAATATCAGATTGCAGTGTTTGGTTGTGTTGTAATGTAGAATGTAATGTTAGATTACAGTGTTTGGTATCTGTTGTAATGTGCTTTGTAATATTGTGACTTTATTATTATTATATTAATCTATATGAGAGTATATTATATCTTAATATGATAATATTATTTAAAAGAATATATATATTGATAACAAATAACTTCTTAAAGATTATGTGTGTGGTTAATACTATAGCCATTTATGAATTCTAAAGACTAAATATTTAAACTCAGTAAGCACACTAAAATTCTTTTAATTAAAGCATCATATATCGTTTTATAAGATAATTTTCATTAAAAAATGCAATGAAAAAGATTTACTCATTTTATACGAACATTTTGTGTATTATTATTTATTATAATAATGAGTTACGAAGTATATAAAAAATAAAAAGCTAATAAAAATAACAATATTATTATCATAATAAATTATAAAGATAATGAAAAATATTTTATCTATTTAATAAATAATAACAATCTGTAATGTTGGACATAATCTCACATTACATCTGTTTTTTGATGTAATCTCACATTACATTAAATGAAGTTTGGACGTAATATCAGATTACTGTATATTACATTACAATGCAGACATTACGTCGTTTAACAAACCATATAACGTTCCCGCTAGTGACCATGGGAATGGAAAATTGTTCATGGCCAGCACTTTACCCATTACGGGCTGACCTGATGTGAGTGGGAATTAGTCTAGACGTGGAGCAAGCATGTTACGGTTGCTGCCCTCCTGATGAGGGACCCTCTTAGGATCACCCCACGAGAAACAAAAAAAAAACATATAATATACGTAATGTAGATATATAACATACTACATTACATCCATCCAAATCGAGCTTCTAGCACCAATGAAACTTTGCCATGTGTAACCATCTGTCTATTCATCTCCTATCACTTCAAGAAATACTTGGATAGCACGGTGCCAACACCTGACCATGTGTTGGCACCCCTTCAGCCAATAATTAGTAGCCATGTGTATGTGTGTCAGTCCCTTTATGCCACATGGCACATTCTGATTGGCTGTAGGGGTACCAACACACTGACAGGTGTTGACACCGAGCTAGGCAAGTATTTCTCTATCACTTCCCCCGGCAGATAAGTGATGTTGCATTGACGTGGGAATGATGAAAAAGTGAAAAAGTATATATACTCAAATAATAAAAATAATAAATAGAAAACAGTACGAAAACTATTCATTAAAAACAATATATACAATTTGAAAAATTAACTAAATGACAAAATACAGTAAACTCTGAATTATTTTAAAAGAAATTGCAAACTTATTTTAAAATATGAAAATAATTAAAACCACAAGGACTTGTACAGAGTTACAAAGTAGCTAAGCAAATTAAAAATGATAATTATATACATTCCAGGAGAGAAAAAAAAAAAAGGAACATTATACATTTGGACTGATGTATTTGTTTGTTATAAAATATTAAAGAGAGATGGTACGTACGTCCATAAATATATTATATTATATCACCAGATTTTCTTCAATCGGTAATGTTGTACTGGCCAGTAGCCACATCCTAATTCCTACTTACTGCATTGACCACCGGTCCACCCTCCACAATGCAATACGAATTCAATTTACAGAGTTTTTACAATACAATACTCTTCCACAATTAAGATTAAAGTCCTTTGACAAAAAATAAATATTGAAGTCTTCTTTAAGGAGGTAATCATTACAAATTCAAATTTTTGTATTTTTTCCCACCTGTTTAGGTTCGGCTAAAATTCAATCAACTTCAAAACCGTTAAATTTACGGCTATTTAATCACACATTGAGATTTGTATAACGATTGAAATATGATTAAACTTCTTTTTTGTGAAATTAGGTTCATTGTTTATCATGATTCAACAACTACAAATTTAACTATAACTACAATTGACTTCGTTTTATCCAAATTTAAAGAGAATAAAATTTACTACAAATTGATTGTTTATTTTATCGGACAATCTGATGAAAATATTGCGACTGATAATATAGGTATCCGATGAGACCGGTTTCACACCACAAAATGAAGAAACAGAATGAATCTACAATTCATAGACACGTGGTGCGCTTGTATTGGTAGGACGTAAAAACTCAGGTATAGCCGCGAACCATCGACATTCACTCTCTTATGTGTTGTCATCTACTATGGTTCGGCCCATTTCATGGACATGCCCCAGTTAGAGATCGTAATTTTTCTCACCAGTTAGTTCAGTCCAGTCTGTTTTCGATTTTTATATCACAATCAAATCAATATATACGTTTTTTTTTATATCTAATGTAATGAATAAAGAAAAATGATTATGTGTTGGATTAAATTAAATAATGATATGTGACGAAGCTTGAAAATGGTATTTGAAAAAAATAATCATAAACTTATACTTAGGAAAAAGTCTGAACGGTATCAAAATAATAGTTAGAGTATCCACGATGATTTTACGTAAATTGTATTCGTTAAAATTGTCACGTAGACTTAAGTAATACGTCAATTTAAGACACACGTAAATAATATTTGCTCTCCAATAGTTTTACTTAACTATATTTCATAAATATATTTATCATTAATTATAAAATGAATTAATTTATGATAAAAAAAATTGGTTATGTAATACATAGTGTATTCCTTAAATTTAAAGAATAGATTATATAAAAATAGGTGGATCCTACTTTTAAGAATGATATGTAAAACTATTGTAACACGTTTTATATACTTTACATAAAAAATATGTTAAATTTATATTTAAATAATACTATATAATAACTCTGTGGATGCTCATACCTATATGAGATTTATATTTATGTATAAGGAAATTTTGTAATATTTACATAAAATAAGATATCCCCGTTTTATTATATAAATTAATAAAAAGTAGTGTTTTTAAACTCATAAATAACTTTTTTATAGTAAAATAAATAAATTTGACTTCGGGATTAATTATCTGATGTATATCATACATATTATAGATAAGATGAAAAATTGTGCTTGGAACGTCTCCCAATCCAGTCTATATAATTAATTACTTAGCTTATCGAAATATATAGTTTAATTAATTGACGTGGAAACCAGTGTTTACACTTTGCATGATGTTAATTATATATAGTTAGTTGTAACTTGTATGTAAATTTTTTTTCCGACCAATGGTATCTATACATATCCACACGTGTCACTTACCACTCCAATGCAAAATCTAACACAAATCAGCGGTTTCAGGAAAAGACAGTGTCGAAAATCTAACAGTCAAACGTTGTAAAGTGTTGACGAGACTATACGATCACAGGATGGAAAGTCGCACGTGCGCAGGTCCGAAGCCAATAAATGTTGAGGCGACGGCAGCAATCTCACACTTAACTTTTAGTGGGTTTAATTTAATTTAATTAAAGGTTAGGGTTTGGGTAAAAATAAATTCCATTTTAAATTCAATTTGATTCATTAGTTAGATCGGACACATTCATATTAACGGCATGTTTGATAAATACAACGGGACTGAGGATTTTCCGAGCATGATAAAAATGTAAAGTAGTTTCAAAACTAAATAAAATATTCAATGACAATAAGAATGATCTGATATTTATGGATAATTATTATTACTTTACCGCCACGTATTGTAGTTTGCCAGAAAAATTGTTGGCAACCCAAGCTACTCTAGATCAGAGCTCTAGTTGGTGTGGGAGAGATTCGATTTGGAGCTCTGTGGCCCTGATTGTACCATAAAAGGCTTAATTAGAGCCTAATTTGGCTATGAATGAGCCCTTTGTGGCTCAGATTAGTGGGTGGCCGGCGTGTTTATGGTTGGGACTTGGGTGCCGACAAATGTGAGGGGTCATTGAAGAAGGCGGTCTTTAGAGGAGGTATGTAGTGTGCGGAGAGATGTAGTCGGAGGGGCATACATGTCTTTTTACTAAAAATCGGTGGAATTAAAGCTTCTTAAAGTCAATGAATAGCGATTCATAAGAGTGGATACCAGAAATACTCTTCCAGATCGATTGGAATTCGAATTCCATTGAGGATTGAAATCGCGAAACAACACTGGAATAAGGAATCTCAATTTCCTACTATTTGAGTATTCCCACAAACAAATATGTTGTAGTTGTTTTTCGTCAGAGTCGTCGTGGTGACATGTCAAAGTCGTCATGGTGACTGGTTAGAGTCATGTGGTGGTGTCCCGATCGGAGTTTGTATGGACTTGATTTAAATTAAAACCATGAATATCCTCATCCATCTAGATATCAACTCGTATTCAACCCATATCGATGTACATATATTTAAAGGATTCATTTTAGCTCTGCGGATTCGAGGTGCAATTGTCCATACTAAAATATACTACCAGGGGCGGATAAACTCGTATCCAATGCCACCTCTATTAATACAATCATAATAACAATTTATATTACTCTTATCTTAGTTACCAAAAAAAAATACTCTTTTCTTAGACTAAAAAAACAAGATGCATTCACCCTTATAAAGAATACTAAATAATCCTAATTAAACTATTGTATTTTGTGTATGCTCTAACAACTTCTCTAAATGATTTTATGGCATAGCTTAACTTTTTTAAGTGTTAACTCGTATTACTTTTTAATTTAAGTAATATAATAATATTATTTAGCTTCTTTTAAATATGAACCCCATATCTATATTTCTTTAAACTGTGACAGTCCGTTTTGAGAATAAATAAAATGAAGTAAGTGTTCTATTTATATTCAAATAGGCTGAGAATCTATCTAAATATTATATTCACGAATTTTTTCACCAATGCATGCAATGCAAGTGCCGTTGGCTTTATGTGTGAGAATATTTCGGCTCGTAAGATTCGGCCTGGGTGTAGCTAGATAAGGTTATATATAGGTTGGTAGGAAGAAGAAAGACAGTTGGGATTGCATTTAGTTTTTCTATTTTGCCAAGGGTTTGCATTTAGTTTGTGTTGGAATTGTTTGGATAAGGCAGGGCAGCTATTTAAGTTGGTCTGACACCTGTCGGAGGGAGTGCTGATGTAGCGGTACAGGTGGCGGCCATACAAGGCAGAACATGAAACACAGTTGTCATGCACCAGACAAAGTTATAGAACTTTTTTTTTGGAAGAATAAGAACTTACCAGTGACTTGAAATATAAAGTCCGTTTCAACCAAAAAAAAAAAAACAGTGTATATATATATGTATAAAGTCTGCATTTACCTATTACTTTAAAAAATTAGAATAATTAATTAAATGACTTGTCTAAGCTTTCACTTTATATTAGAGTACGAAAGTTCGAATATCTGCAACGTCGAGTTTAAACTCTTATTTAATTAAAAAATTACATACATATATTACGAATACCCATTAAAAAACCTCACGCGACTAGAACATGCTCATTTTCTGTCCAATTAATAACGCTAACTATAACATAAATAGTAATTTCCTCTGAAATTGAAAGTTTAGGTGAATAATTTAAAAAAAATAACTATCAATTAAATTCATGAAAGAGTTTAATCAAGTTACTAAAAGATTCAAACTCATGACTTCAAATTAAATTAAACCGTATATATAAAAGTAAGTATTCTCAATCAATTATTCAGAGCTAACGGTAAATAATAAATATATATATATATATATATATCTTATTTCACCAACAACTATACAAACCCTAAACCCAAGAGACACAGTTATTAAGATGAACAGTTCAACTGTCAGTCAATCGAGAGCTCCATCCATCCATCATACTGCAAACCAAACCAAACCCTAGTTAGCTATACTTGACAGTTGACAATACTATATTTTCTCTCTCTAGAGACCCATTATCACATATATAATGTATATATATATATATGCCTACACTTCTAGATTTGGCGCTCACTTTTTCCTCTCTATTCTTTTCAAGAAAAAAAAGAAGTTTCTATAATCCCACAAACAACAATAGTAAGCATCGATCATGAGGAAGCCATGCTGTGAGAAGAATGGAAGTACAGTAGTGATCAACAAAGGGGCGTGGTCAAAGCAAGAAGACCAAAAGCTCGTTGACTATATTCACAACCACGGCGAAGGTTGCTGGCGTTCTCTTCCCAAAGCTGCTGGTGCGTCGTCTTTCACTCTCTCACTTCTCTGCTTGTTCTTGTTGTTTTTTTTCTTTCACACTAGATGTCGCCATAACTTGGTTAAATGGTAAATTGTCGATTATACATTTTTTTTTTTTAATTTCGGTGAGTTTTTTTAACCAATTTGGTTAAAAATAGAATACTGAGCCGCTACATCATATCACGTGATTACGTATTTTCTTTCGTCCCACTATTTCCAATCCCATCTCTATATGGCTCGTAGTAGCATTTTTAAAATGGATATATATATATATATATATATATATATATATATATATATAATTAGATCGTAAAATATTGACTATGAATATATTTGCTCGAATCCAACCGGTGGCCAATCCATAAGGTGTAAAATGCGAACACTTTTATTGCATGGGTTAGTTGTGCTATATATATATATATAAGGCAAAGTGCATGTGTATTGCATGCAGGTTTGCAGCGGTGTGGTAAAAGCTGTAGATTGAGATGGGTAAACTATCTTCGACCGGACCTGAAGCGCGGTAGTTTCGGAGAAGACGAGGAGGACCTCATCATCAAGCTCCATGCCCTTCTTGGAAATAGGTACTTTTGCTTTGCTTTGCATGCATTCAGTACCCATACACACACTTCTATCTTTTAACTGCCCTTTTACATTGTAAATTTGTAATACAATGAAAGTTTAAGTCGTATTTACATACACATATATAGCTAGGTCATGCATCCAAACGGTGCGATGAAAAATCGAAACCGTAGTACGTACTATGATAATGAGTTCATGGTCACTACAAGAGAGCAGGGTCAATTGACACGGGCTACTTCGTTTCAAATACGTGTGCAAACGTGTTAGAAACGGGTTAGGCACGACCTGACCTCGTTATTAGTAATCGAGTGTGAAATTTTTTTTGACACGGGTAGGTCGTGCCTATTACTGTAGCTCGTGTCAAAATCGTTGCAGACATGTGTCAGTATACCCCGTGTCAAGCTCTTGTCAAAATCGTTTCCACAACTACACGCCATTAGATACGACCTTGCACACGCCATTTATACACCGATTTCGTTGTTTATTAACGAATGAATTTGATTCAGTAAAACATTTTTAGAATCAACATTCTTGACTCTAATTATGTATACTAAGATCAAATAATTTGTCTCAATAAGATACTTTTAGAAGGAAAAATCTGCACTCTAAATATATATATTAGAATAAAAGAATTAGTCTCCACTCCAATCCGCCCATTTTATTTAATGCAAATAAATTATTATTGTATCATATTTCATTTGCTAGAATTTTGAATAAATATAATAATATATTCTCAATCAAGTTATTTAATGTACATTCAAATATACAAACAAGTACAAATAAAGAGCAAAACATATATAATGTGACCTAAAACTAGTAAAAAAAAGACTAATGCAAAATGCTTTCCATAGCATATCCCCACAAAAGCATTCCATAGCATATCTCCACTCCTAAGTGCAATAAACCTGCAATTAAGAATATATATACCAATTAAGAGTATATATTATTAAAACTGAAGAAAATTAGCTTACCAAGTCTACAAAGAAATCACTATCACCAACACCAGTACCAGCACTCAACTTTCATTACATGCTATTCTTAGACGTATTCACAAGAAAATCGTGAGTGTGCTGCATCATGATCCTAAGAGAACCTCAACCAAAACCAACATAAGATTTTAAGATCAAACAACCATAAAAATGACATTACTGGTGCCATGAATGTTTCGGGAGTTAAGACCAGCAGACTTAGTAGCTACTAAGCATTAGGTGTAAGAGAAAGTTTGATGACACACCAAAAACTTGGTGAAGCACATCTAGAGCCATGGAATCCCACAAATCCTGTCATAAATTGTAGTTAGCAAATCAAAGATCAGTTGATTGATAAAGCATTAATATAAAGATTAAAAAAAGTAAAAGAAGCAATATGAAGCCACATAATGAGAAGAAGCAAACCTTTCTCAATACAGAAGGCCGCTGCAGCTCAAATTCTAAAGTATGAAATGCACCAATCTACAAAGAATATTCACTTCCTGTAATTAACCATAGAGTTCAGAATCGATAAAAGAATTGGCTGAAATGGTAGTGCCATACCTTCACATATTCGTTCTCAATAACATATTTTCCCACGAACACAAAAAACAGATCTCACTTTATCGTAATCTACAGTCTAAACTGATGGGGGAAAAGAAGCAAACAAATATGTAAGCAATCTAATATTTCATCATAAAAGACAATCGATGGAATTTAGCATAATTTTATGGCAGAAGACTCCTTTTTGTTGAAGAAAATGCCTGATTTTTTGGTCGAGGGCTGAAATTTAACTGTAGAAGTGTGCGTTGTGACAATTTCCTCTGGTTTCCCCTAGTTAGGCATGTATCTGTCCATCACCAATAAGAAGCTTTAGCATACATGCCACAGATACAATCTGAAATGGCTTGGTTTTTTAGAATTACAGAGCAAACTAAGCTAAAATATGGGTACCCGGATGGGAGTTGATCATGCAATCGTTTCCATGGACTCTTGAGCCACAAACAGGACAAATAGCCCAGTCTGATTCTTTCGAAGCAAGTTCATTCTTTTATTCATCGTTCACTTTGATTTCCGATAATCCATCTCAAATAACGAGATTCCAGATTTTCCACTTGAAGAGCTGCTCAGGTTTGAACAACTCTACAGCAAGGGAATCCCAAGAATTGTAGGATCATAACCAAAACAAATTCGAGAGAAAGGTGAGGGCAATTTACCTGAATCGAAGGAGCATAAGAGAGAATTGAATGGCAATGAGGAAGGAAGTGGCGGTGCCGGCCGACCAATCGGCATAGGTTCTCCTTTCTGGTCAGCATTTGTAGTGTGGCACTCACTGGCTCTTTTGGCGACGGGTGGGCGCGGGTTGGCGCCGTGTGGGCGCGGGTCTCCTTTCTCAGGAATGAAGGAGTTGGAAGGATGCTAGGGAGAAAAAATTGGGGGTGGCTGGGGGCTGCGATGTAGAAAAGGGGAGTGGGCGAGATTAGAAGAAGCGGCTGCTAGCTAGGGTTGTGTAAGTTTGAAATTTTGGAAATTTTGAGAAACTAACTTGGCGCCAGTTTTTCCTTTTACTAATTTATTTATTTATTATTATTATTTTATTAAGTTCATAATATTAGTTTGGGAAAAGTATAAAAATGATGTTATATATGTTTGCTTAAAATATTATTTACATAGTTATAATTTTGGTACTATTTTTAAAAATTCTTTTTTTTTTTTTATCACTTTTAGATGATTGTTTTTACAATTTTTTAATTATTAATATATTATTATTATTACTATTATTATTATTTGCAGTTTAAGTTAATTAATATTTTTTTAAAAAAAATCTCATGTTTTTTTAAAGAACCTCATTTTTTTTAATACATTTTCCCTATTTTATTTATTTATTTTAAGGGGTTTAACATTTTTTTAAGAATAATAATAATTATTAATTTTCCATGTCATCTTTCCATCCGGCACATCATTTTCCGTTAGTCATATTTAACGGACTTGATCTAAACAAATAAAACGAAACGTGTTACATCTATCACGAAACATGTTATATCTTTTGCAATTATGGTCAAACATGTTACATATTTTACCCTATTAGTTTCTTGTCTATAATAATATTTGATTTTTTCTCAATATGAATTTCATTTTTAAATGTAAAATATACACATGGAATTAATACACTATATTTATTAGTGTATGAAATCTAACATTTAGTCTTTGTTATGTACTTATTTTTAAGATAAGTCTATTGCGTTAAAATAAATGACAATATGGATCAATGAAAAAAGTGATGTAATAATGTTAAATTACAGTATAAGTTAATTATGAAATAAATATGAGTTAATTGAATAAAATATGTGTCATCTATTACAACAATAAATGTTTATCACCTTTAAAATTAAGTTGAAATTGTTTAATTAGAGCATCCACAATGGTTTTACATAAATTGTATTCTTTAAAACTACCACATAGACATTTATGTACACTTTAAGTAATACGTAAAGTTAAGATACTCGTAAATAAGATTTTCTCTGCAATCGTATTACTTAAACATATTACTTAAATATATTTTATTATTAAATTTTCCAACAACCACCAATAAAATATTAGCATTAATTATAAAATAAATTAATTTATAATTAAATATTAGTTACGTAATACATAGTGCATTCATTAAATTTAAGGAATATATTACGTAAAAGTAGGTGGGTTCCATTTTTAAGGAATGCTATATAAAACCAGTGTAGCACGTTTTTATACATTTTACGTAAACAATATGTAAAACACTTGTTTAAGGAATACCATTGTGGATGCTCTTAGGGTATACTGATTTAGGGTATAGTTATTTAGGGTATTTGATTATGGTTTAAGAAATAGTAGTTTATGGTTTATGATATAGTGATTTAGGGTATAATGATTTATGGTATGGTGGTTTAAGGTATTGATTAGTGATATGAAACGCAACATTAAGTCTTTATTATGTATTTATTTTTAAGATAAGTCTATTCCATTAAAATAAATGAAAATATGGATCAATGAAAAAGTGATGTAATACTGTTAAATTAAAGAATAATAAGTTATTTATGAAATAAATACGAGTTAATTAAATAAAAAGTGTGTCATCTATTACAACAATAAACGTGTATCATATTTAAAATTAAGTTGGAAAATATTAATTAGACTATAGTGATTTAGGGTATAGTTGTTTAGGGTATTAGGTTATGGTTTAAGGAAAAGTAGTTTATGGTTTATGACATAGTAATTTAGGATATAATGATTTATGGTATGGTGATTTATGATTTATGTGTCAAATTAAAGAATAATAAGTTAATTCTGAAATAAATATGAGCTAATTAAATTAAATGTGTGTCATCTATTACAACAATAAATGTGTATCACCTTTAAAATTAGGTTGGAAAATAGTAATTAGGGTATAGTGATTTAGGGTATAGTGGTTTAGAATATGGATTTATGGTTTAAGGTATAGTGGTTTGTGATTTAGGTTATGATGATTTAGAGTATAGCGGTTTAGGATATTGGGTTATGGTTTAAGGTATAATAGTTTATTGTTTATGATATAGTGATATAGGGTATCGTGATTTAAGGTATGGTGGTTTAAGGTATTGTGATTTATGGTTTAGAGTATAGAGGCTTGTGAGATATGATATATTGATTTAGGGTATGGTGATTTAGAGCATAGTGGTTTAGGGTATAGTACTTTAGGGTATAATTGTTTATGGTTTTGAATATCGTGATTTAGGGTAAAATGATTAAGTATACGGAGAAATTATCATCATATTGTTACCATTTACTAAAATTAATATGAGATTCTAAATGTGTATTTTAAGTCAAGAAGTTTATGGTTTATGAATGCAATATTAATTTCATTTTCAAATGTAGAATGCGCGTACGGAGTTAATACACTCAATTAATTATTGATATGAAATGCAATATTAAGTCCTTATTATGTTTCGAAAAATAAAAGACCTTATTATGTATTTATTTTTAAGATAAGTATATTACACTAAAATAAATGGAAAATATGGATAAAAGAAAATGTGATGTAATAATGTCAAACTAAAGAACAATAAATTAATTATAAATTAAATAAGATTTAATTAAATTAAAATGTGTGTCATGTATTACAACAATAAACGTTTTTACCTTTAAAATTAAGGTTAAAAATATAAATTAACATCATATTGTTATAAATTATTAAAATTAATATGAGATTCTAAATGTGTGTTTTAAGGTAATTTTGTAAATATAGATGCGTATTTTAGGATCAAGTGGTTTATGGTATTGTGATTTAAGGTATGGTGATTTATAGTATATATGTTTAAGGGTATTAGTTACGGTTTAAAGTATATTAGTTTATGATTTACGGTGTATTGATTTATGATATATCTATTTAGGGTTTATTGATATATATGGTTTATGAGATTGTGATTTATGGTATAGTGGTTTATGGTAAATATTTTGTATTTTAAACATTTTTATTACTTCTTTTTCTTATATATTTTTTATAGTCTTTTATGGTCTAAGGAATGATTTAGGAACAATTATATTAAAAAAATACATAATTAATAAATATTTTAACCAAATTAAATTAGGGTTATTCATTAATTGTGTATATATTAAATGAATTGCCACACAATTTAGACATGAAGAACCTGTTAGCCTAGTGGTACTGCGCGCGGACTGTACTCATTATTGCAGGTCACGGGTTCGAAACTCAGATGGCAAGTTTCACCTTTTAATAAAACAGCATATATTTGGATCGAGTATAAATCGAGTCAAGGGGCGTGTTAAATACTGTTCATATTACGAATTTGCGACGAGGTAAGGCCGTTTTATCGTAGACGTGTCAGACCCGTCTTAAAGGTCGTGTCAATTTGAGACGAGGACAAAACCCGTCGCAACTGCCGTGTCAAATGACGAGACGTGTCAGATTCGACCCAAAATCCGTGCTGATTTGACACGGGAAAACACCTCGTCTCAAATTTCGTTTTAATTGAGGGTGTTTTCTTGTAGTGAATAGTGATTGTTTGATCAGTCTATAATCATAATTATAGCCATAATAGTATATAATATATATATAATAATAATAATAATAAATAAGTTCCCATAGTCTACGTGAATTTTCTGTTAAATTTGAATTTTATATCGTTTGACTTTGATATTAAAGCCTTTTAGTTTGAGTTCATAAGGTAATTAGTTAACACGTGTATATTATTTTGAAAATATTTAAACCAAGAAGCTACACGCATTATTTTTTCAATATATATATATATAAATAGTTGGAAAAAAAATATAATAATATGAATAGAAAAAACTCGATACGCAGAATCGTGTACCTGAGCCATATATGAACGGAGAGAAATTATTCAATGAAACGGATCCAACACGTGGAGTATATATAAGTGGTGCACCTTCAGCCAACCATCAACTGATATGTGTCCATGTGTCAGTGTTTTTTGACACGTATCAGATGATGGTTGGCTGAAGGTGCACCACTTATGCTCCACATGTTGGATCCGTCCCATAGAATAATTTCTCATGAACGGAATTGTCACTTAATTTTCCCAATATTATAATATATATTTATTGGTGTAGTTTTTCTATAATAGTAACGAGTAAATGATATATGCAGGTGGTCATTGATAGCAGGAAGATTACCGGGACGTACAGATAACGAGGTTAAGAATTATTGGAACACTCACTTGAAGAAGAAACTCGAGCGCATGGGTATTAACCCGAACAACCATCGGCTTGCATCTCCTCATAATTATACGGTTGTCGGACTACATTGTTGCGACAAGCAGCTGTCACCTCGGATGTCCAATAACGAGGATAGTAGTTCGGTCTCACGAGCCACGATCGAACCCACGGAGAGCAATGCCACGAGCACCGTCATCCCGGACTTGAACCTCGATCTTTCGATTGCTCCTCCTTTAATGGTGGAAAATAGTTGATAATCTTTTAAATTAATGAAAGCTTAGTTGAATGTGAGAGTTTAGTTAATTTAGTTGTTAGGGTAGGCCTCTTTGGAGAGATCGAGTTATAAAGGGTGTTAATTAACTTTGGTCGAAAAGCTTAGCTAGAACAACATAAACATGTGATACTGGTGTTATTTAATGATGCTGTAATTTCTAGTTTTGCATACACATCATAATTAAGGTTGCCTATGAACTTAAACAATTTAGATAAATAAATAAATAACGTGGTCCCAATATGACTATATAACGTGTACACTGCAACCTAGCTAATTTAATTGATGGATATACGCCCAATTTGAATCCGTCTCCCTTCGAGTTGTCTTATTTTGATCGCCCCGCTTAAGATTGTAAATCGAAACTTGGACCTGAACACTACACTCACAACGCGAACGGTCCAAACGAGCCAAAAATATTCGTCCGGACCAGTCAGTTGGTCTCACCTAGGGGAGATCGGGCGGCCCCACCAGATCTTCCTAGGGGAGATCGGGTGGGTCAACCCGATCTCCCCTAGGAGGGATCGGGTGGCCTCACCCGACCTCTCTTGTGAGGGGTCGGAAGCCTTAGGGTTCGAACTTTCCGTCCGACCCCAAAGGATCCCGACATCTATTTCACCCGACTCATACTTAGACTTTTTCACCCACCTCTCCGTGTCTTTAAATGTTTTAATCTTGTTGTTATATGTTAATAAAGTATGTTTAGGGATTAACGACGTCATTAAGCCACCTTAATCCCCCCGTAGCCTATATATACTTCGCAAGTTCTATTCATTTGAACAAGTTTACATCTTTGCATGCTTAGCTCTGTCCTCTCTCTAGTATTTTCTCTCTCTAGAACACGAACTCATTTAGGCATCAGAGAGGTTCACTGAGCACTACCCCCCTCTTCGTGCTCAGTACTGCCATTTATGCAGGTCTACAAGGAGTGGAGCTAAGGATCAGAGAATCAAGCTAAGCGGATCAAGGAAAAGAGCGAAATACCCGAAAGAGGTGTCACTTGGATCAGAAACTCACCAATCCAAGGAACACGTCTTAACACTTGGCGCCGTCCGTGGGTTTTGAACAAAAAGCCTACCTATCACGATTCAGATGACAAGCATATACGTTATTTACGGAGGCTTTGGAGCATGTGGTGAATCAGCAAATGCAAGAGAAGCATATATGACACAAGGAGGAGATACCACAATCAAGGAAAAGAATATAAAGGAGAAAAGAGAAGATACAATATAGTTCTCAAAGAAGTACATGGAGCACGTGTTACCAAAGAACAACGACGCCTTAGTCATAACGATGAAAATCACTGATATGGACATAGGTAAAATCCTAGTAGATGGTGGAAGCTCACCAAGCATCCTCAACAAGAAAGTGATTGACATATTAGGCGTGAGACAAAGTAGCATAAAACAAGTGCACTCCCCCCCCCCCCCCCCCCCCCCCCCCCCCCCCCCCCCCCTTATAGGATTCTCAAAGAGCCAACCTACCCACTGGGGGCAATCACACTACCCGTGACATTAGGCATAGGCCAAAGACAGTTGAAGATCGATGTTCATTTCCTTATTATCAAAGGAATGGAGGAATACAATGAAGTTCTAGTTACCACCACAATTAACAAATGGGACATAGTACCATCAACACCACATCAGAAAATGAAGTTCCCCACAAGTGAAGGCATAGGGGAAGTAAAAGGAAATCAGAAGATGGCAAGAAAATGTGAAAGGATTACACTCAGTAAGAAAACGAAAACAATAAAAGAGGTCCTATCGATAGATGAGGATCCAAGGGAGGATCACGGAAGACCTGCACCCATGGAGGAACTTAAGGAGATACTGATAGAGGAACCTGAAAGAAAAGTGAAAATCGGGACCCTTGGCTGAAGAAGAAGAAGCACAAATAGTAGCATTGCTAAGGGAATATAAAGATCTGTTCGCTTGGTCACCAAGTGATATGCCTGGTATATCTGAGGATGTAATTTCACACAAGCTCAACATAGACCCGGCAACGCGTCCAATAACACAAAAAATAAGGACAATGGGGGGTAGCAAAAAGATAGTTATCCAAGAAGAGGTGGACAAGCTACTAAAAGCAAATTTCATCAAGGAGATCAGGTTTCAAACATAGGTTGCAAACCCAGTACTAGTAAAAAAGTCAGGAGGAAGTTGGAGAATGTGCATCGACTATCGCGACATCAACAAAGCATGCCCTAAAGATTCATACCCACTCCCAATGATAGATCAGTTAGTGGATGCAACTTCAGGTCACGAATTAATGAGCTTCATGGATGCATAATCAGGGTACAATCAAATTAAAATGTCCGCTGAAGACGCCTCCCACACGGCATTTTATGTCGACAGTGAAATATATCACTACACTGTAATGCCATTCGGGCTCATAAACGTGGGGGCAACATATCAGCGTATGGTCAATAAAATATTTGGGGACATGATATGGAAGACAACGGAAGCATATGTGGACGACATGATTGTCAAGTCCAAAAAGAAGAGTGACCACGTCGAGAAGCTTTGAATGACCTTCAAAAGGATGCGCCAGCATCAAGTCCGCCTGAACCCGAAAAAATGCGCGTTTGGAGTACAGTCAGGGAAATTCTTAGGTTTCATGGTAAGTCAACGAGGAATAGAAGTGAATCCTAACAAACTGCAAGCAATTGAAAAAATGCACTCCCATACGAAGCACAAAGAGGTTCAACGATTAAACGGAGTTGGCAACTCTCAACAGGTGACGACGGAGGCGCGTGGCGGTGAACGGGGGTGGTTGTGGTGGTATCGGGCGGTCTTTGTGTGCGCTCGGTGGTGGTGGTGATGGTGAGCGCGGTGTGCGCACTTCCGAGAGATAGGTCATATCTCTTCGTCGTGGCTGGGGGGGGGGGGGGGGGGGGGGGGGGGGGGGGGGGGGGGGATGGTAGGGTGTTTGTGGGCGTGGAGGGAAGGAGGTGGAGTCCGCTCTTAGATGAGCCGACAGTGAGGTGTGGGGCGAAGGCGAGGTTGAGCAAGGCCAACCACCGAGACACGGTTTCAGTCTTTAGCTTTGGCGTTGCCGATGCGGAAACTTGCTTCCAGGGAGCCAGTTGAGAGCATCCAAATAGTGCTATCTATTTGGCTCAGGGGCCAAGTTGGTGGAAGATTGTTGGACACTGTATTTCACATGCACCCTATATTATGTATATTGTATTTAGTTTTTTTCCTCTGTCAAATGTTATAATTATCGCGTATAAATCCTATAATTAAATCCTAGCTTATAAAAATAGTTTGGTTAATAAGTAGTGTGTATTATTAATTTATTTTTAAAATAATAATAAGAATAGAAAATTCACGACACGCGGAATCATGTCATCACGTCAAAAAAACTGTAACTGAGCCATATATGAACCAACTACTGGAACACTCATTTAAAGAACAAGAAGAAACTCGAGCCATAAAAGTAGTTAATTTTTTAATTTAATGGAAGTTTAGTTGAATGTGAGTGAGTGTTTAGTTAATTTAGTTAGGTTTTAGATTTAGGCCTTTTAGAGATCGAGTAATCTACAGTAGTTATATATGAAGGGTGTTAATTAACTTTGGTCGAAACAGCATTAGAACACATGAACATGTGATATACTGGTGTTATTTAATAACGCTGCACATAATAATTAAGCTGGTTTATTAAATTAATTAGTGGATATATATGTTTTTTTTTGTTTCTCATAATGTTTTTTAATAAATATTTGGTACCTCATTTATAATATGAAGTGTTAATATCTCCTAGTTCGATTCACTGATTAAGAGATTCATGGGTGGTCTTAGTTTACTCTAGCCGTTCAAAATTCTAGATCGATTTTAGGGATTTAAACCAAATTGGTACCTGGGTTAACAGCCCAAAACGAATTGGTACATCCACTAAATTTTGTGACAAATTGGTACCCGAGTTAACCTGGGTGTTGTACCGTTAGAATTTCTGGTTAAAACTAACGGAATCCCATTTTTCGCGCATGAAAAGACCAAAATACCCTTACTGCAGAACAACTACATAATAGCAACTCAAAACTTTGGAACCCAATATCTAACTCATTTCTTCATCTTTTTGAACGAATTTTTTTTTTTTAAACCGCATAACTTTTTGAGATCTATGCAACCCAAATAGCCGTAAAGTGATTTGCTAAGTTTTTTTTTCAATAAACACAGTTTTCTCTGTTAATTCATTCTTTTTTATCAAACTTCACCGCATTGTAACACTTATCACCCTTGAACACCCACTTTTTTTACTAATTGGATTACAATACTACAATCAAACCGTTGTTATTGGAATCCAACACTTCTTTTTAAGAACCAAACTGATGTTACACATTTCATCCAAAAGAAAATAAAAAACGAAAGTCTGTCGAATTAATTATTATGCAATCTATAACGTACTGTAATTTTTCTTGATGCCTCTAATAAACTATACTGGTGTGTCTCTAAATCAATAAACGTCACTGCAAGAGAACATATGGATCTTAGCATGATAAGATACCAATTTTTTTGTTTATATATTTTGTGGACATACTGAAAAATTGACTGATGGATATACGCATGATTCGGGCTCGGTTTTAAATTATTCGGACCTCGTACATGCACGAAACCCACGAAAAACCCGATTTCGAGCTAACCCGGGGAAACCGGGCAAGTCGCAAACTTGCCCGGCATCCCCGAGGGGCTTACCCGGAATTCCGGGCAAGCCTAGGCTTACCCGGAATTCCGGGTAAGCTTTGCACCCCGGGGGTGTCGCGCACACCCCCTTTTTTGTCCTGGATGTATACGGAGACCCGATTTTCAACTAACTCCTATATGTCGGGGACCCCCCGTTACAAGGCGTGCGCGTCCCGCTCGTGACAGCCGCCTGAGACGCGCGTCAGAGTCCTCTTCCCAAAGCTCTCCCCTGCATCCCGGTTTACATTTCCACATTGAACCGGGTCAAAACCGGCTTACGGTCCAAGGTTGCCTATAAATAGCCACCTTGGGGGTAAACATTTTCAAGTCACTTTGGGTGAGAATTGAGAAGAGCTCTGACCTCTCTCTAACTTTCTCTCTCTAGAACTGTCTAATGTTGACCGTCGGAGTGAGCGCACCAAGCACCTCCCCCCTCTCCACGGGAGTTGCTCGGTAATGCTCCTCTTGCAGGTACGGACGGACAGTCAGCGAGAGAGCCCGAAGGACTTAGTGCGATTTTGAAGACGAAGCCAAAGGCCCGTGCACGACCCTAGGAGACGGACTTGGCCCTAACAAGCTCGCACCCAACCCGAAGACATCGACAAGTTACTCAGCAGACAGCCCACGTTAACTTGGTCGAAACACTTGGCGCCGTCCGTGGATCACCCACAAGACCAAAAGCATGACAAGCAACGAGCAGCCACCGCCGACTAAGACGAAGAAAAGAGGACCAGTACGTCCAAGGAAAACTCCGGCCCCGGAGTCAAGCATGAGACCTCCTCCGCAGAGAGCTCAGAGAGACCCCCCGCAGAGCCAAAGCGAGGCCTCAGTCGCCTCGTCTATGCCAACAAGAAGCGTACACTCTCGGAGTAACGCGCAAGGGGGCACACAGCAAACCGACGCTCCTCCAGGCTTCTCCCATCAAACCTTCAACACGCAGGAGCAACCATACGGAATGCCAAATGCTGGGGCATACAATCAGGCACCAGGGGCACAGGCTGCGCCTGCAGTCACCCCAGAAATGATGGCGGCACTCGAACAGCTGCTTCATCTGAGAGAGGCCCTGCGCAACCAAGGATACGGGGCGCCACCACCCCCTCCCGCGTAACAAGCAAATATGCCCCCGCCGCCACCAAGGCAGGCGCCTCCAATGAATGCACCTCAGCAGAGAGGCCCTACAATCTCAAAAACCCCGACCTTTCACGGGAATGCACAGCAAAGCAGGCAGTTCCCCCAAAGGGACAAGACAGGAGCTCTCGCACTCCCAAACACCCTACCAAGCAGGGCCATTCAATGAAGGAGCCTGGAGGCAGCCGTCTCAGACATTCCAGGGATATCAAGGTGGATATTCTCAGTACAACCCGACGCAGGCGCAATTTCCCCAACAAGGTGCAAGCATGGGACAAGAAGCATGCCCCCCAAATCAGGGTAACCCAGTTACCGGGTTGACGGAGGAGATGCTTGAAAAGCTGATTGAAAAAAAAATAAATCAAAGGAAAATGAGAGGGATGAACACATTGGTGGACACCACATCCCACCCTTTCACTGACGAGCTGGTGTACAGTCGCGTCCCAGACGCACTGTATAATCTAAGGCCGAAAAAGTACCGAGGCAAGGGAGACCCGATAGAGCATGTGCAGCAGCATGAAGCAATGCTTTTGGGGAGGACAGACAACCCTCACCACATAGCCATGACATTCCCCCAAACATTAGGCGGACCAGCTGCACACTGGCTCTTCTCCCTGCCAAAGAAGAGCATAGACTCATGGCAGTCCCTCAAAGAAAAGTTCATCCACCGTTACATGGGAGAACGTTCGATCATCAAAGGATCAAATGCCTTGGATGACGTCAAGCAGGAGTGGAATGAGTCCCTCGCAAGCTACTACATCCGGTTTAATCAAAACATCTCGGAAATTCAAACGAACATCGCAGAGATAGAAATCATCCATGCCTTTGTCAGAAACCTGGGTAGGCACGGGTACGACTTGGGCCAAAAGCTTTCTACAAGGCCGGTGGAAACAATGGAAGAACTCGTGGCAAGAGTAAAAGAGTACATTGATGCTGAGCACTACAAGATGACAGCCCGGGACAAGCGGGTTAAGCCCGGCAACAAGAAAGATGAGAGTAAGCCAGGCCCCCTGAAGCAGAACCAAACCCCCCAACAAAAACAGTGGACTCCGCCCCAGAAGAGAACATTCAACATTGAAGAAGACAAGAATCCAGACGTCAACACCATTGAGCTAATCCCTTTGAACGCTCCCCTGAGTGTCATACTGAAAGAAATGAAAGAGCAAAACCTCTGGAAAGAGCCATTCGGTTTCAGAAAGGGCCAGCTAGGGAAAGAGCAAGACAAGTGGTGTGAAAGCCACGAAGTCAACGGCCATGAAACTGACGACTGTAGAAGCCTTAAGTTCCAAATCAATCGAATCATACAAGAAGGCGGACTTAAGCACTACGTCGACCAGGGGGAAAGATTGAGAAGGTGAAAAGAAAATTCACGCCAAAGGAGAAAGGAAAAGAGAAGACCAATGACAACCCCCCTCCTAAAAAGAGGGGAGTTATTAATGTCATTCATGGTGGTCCAGCTGCAGGAGGACAAGTCTCCAACACAAGAGATGTATACGCTGCGCAGGCAAGCACACTCCCCAAGTATGGCAAAAGAAAGAAACCGGAAGAGGAGGACCCCGTGATAGGATTCTCGAGAAAGGACATGGCACACATCGTCTACCCGCATGATGACGCGTTAGTAATAACAATGGAAATCAACGGGTTCGATGTCAAAAGAATCCTGGTCGACGGAGGAAGCTCGGCAGACATCCTCCATGTCAATGTCCTCGAACAGCTTGGAATGAAGAGAGAGGACCTGAAGCCGGGAAATTTCCCGTTAGTAAGCTTTGTAGGAGCTGCTACATATCCACTGGGGATGATCACCCTTCCCACTGTGATAGGAGAAGGATGGAACGCAATGAAAGTCGACATCACTTTCGTGATCGTCGAGAGCCTTGGCGCTTACAACGGAATTCTCGGAAGAACAACGATAAACCCCTACGAGATGGTGCCTTCAACGGCACACCAAAAGCTGAAGTACCGCTTAAGGGGAGGAGTTGGTGAAGTCTTGGGCGATCAGACGACAGCACGAAAGTGCTATGTCAACGCCCTAAGATGCAAGAACCGTCTGGACATAGCAGTCATTGAAAGGGGACAATGTTCCAAGTCTGAAGTTGAGATGCGATTTGACGAAACGATGAGAAGAGGAGAAAGACTCCCAGCACCTCAAACCCCAATGCTCCCAAGCATATGGGACATCAAGCAAGGGGAGTCGGAATCCATCCAGAGTTACTTCAAGCGATTCGCCATAAATGCAACTTCAAGTTTGGCAGAAAAGTCAGCCGTGATCAATGCCTTTTTCCTAAACATGAACTCACCTACATTCCTCTTATTTGGACGAACACAAGGGTGGAGAACAACCAAATCTATGGCTGACTTAAGAGAGAAGATGGAGACAGCAATCGAGGTCGCAAACGAGCTGGGGTGGTTCAGCCCACCTGCAGAACAAGAGGAGGCGCCCGAACACAAGCGTGCAAGACAAGACTTGAACAACAACCAAGATGGCGAATATACACCTCTGAACATAGAGGTGGAGGAGTTGTTCAAGACCATCCTGAAGGATGTTTTACCTCCTCCAAGCGAGATCCGGATTGCCTTCCTCGGGAAGAATCCAGAAATGTGGTGCCACTACCACAACAGATGAGGTCACAGCACGAATGGGTGCCCCTCTCTACGCAACAGAATCGAGGAACTGATCGAACAAGGAGCTCTGCGCTCCTACATTGCATGCAAGAAGCCAGCTTTATCAAACCGTCACTAAGGGAATAATCCTTCCCCTATGACATGCACATACTCTATCTTTACTTTTCAAGTACTAAGTAGAACGTTTAGGATGGGAGATCAGTTGACTCCATCCATGCACATCCCTTATAAATAAACAAGAAGACTAATGAAGTTCACTCCTTGCGTAGGAAAAATCACTATGTAATGGCAAGCTACCCCGGTCCAAAACCAGGAACAAGCCACATACATCATCAACAAATGCCCTAACTCTACACGCAGAAAGGGCAAAAAACAAGGAAAGCCATCAAAAAGATATCAAAGCAAGACTAAGCAAAGCTCATGCCTGTATTCAAAACAGAGGGATCGCGACGCATGCAAGGAGACAAAATAATTTCATCATGGATGTGGACGTACTAATCTATCCACATCCTTGCCAAAAGTCGGGGACAAGCGGTTCCATAGGAATCCTCCCTCGCAAATAAATGCAAGTTTCAGATGTACTAATCTATCCACACTTCGCCACAATACAAGGATGTGAACGTACTAATCTATTCACATCCTTGCAAAAAGTCGGGGGACAAGCGGTTCCTTAGGAATCCTCCCTCGCAAACAAATGCAAGTGTCGGACGTACTAATCTATCCACACTTCGCCGCAGTACAAGGATGTGGACGTACTAATCTATTCACATCCTTGCAAAAGTCGGGGGACAAGCGGTTCCTTAGGAATCATCCCTCGCAAAAAAATGCAAGTTTCGGACGTACTAATCTATCCACACTTAGCCATCATCAAGCGATGTGGACGTACTAATCTATCCACATCTCAAAAAACAAGATAGGCGTGCGGCTCTTCAGGAAACCACCATCTTGTCAAAATATCATAATGAAGATCCACGGTTCCGTAAGGAACTATCTTCTTATGAAAATCAAAAGGACAAGCGGTTCCTTAAGAGTTCCCCCTTCTCTTTAAAATTGCAAGTGTCGGACGTACTAATCTATCCACACTTCGCAAACAAACAACTATATCAAGTATGTGAACGTACTAATCTATTCACATCCTTGTAAAGGAAGACAAGCAGTTCAACATGGATCCTCCTCCTTACAAAGCCACAGGTGCCGGTAATACTAATTCATCCGCACCCCGCCACCAATAGAGATGCAATTTCCTAAGGAAAACCATCGGATTAAGGAAATCGACCTGTCAACAGAGCTACACTCTTCCAAAAGAGAACAAGTTATAGAGGCAACAATAAAGGAAGATGCAAAATAATACTAAGTATTATATCTTTCTAACATCTCATGTCAGGCATATATATATAATATAGCAGGTCTGAAAAGTAAAGGCATCCAGCCAGCATAAAAAGTCAAGCCCGGGACACACCCCGCCAAAATCTCACCCATGCAAGGGGAGCAACCATATATACACAAGAGAGTCATATAAAACAAAGAAAGATCAACCTGACCCAACGTCAGGAGCACCAGAGCTAAAGGCGTCAGCCATAAAAACATCATGCGCAGGGCTGCTGAAAACAACACGGCGATCGTCACCAACAGGGACGGACACCTGTCCCGTCAAACCACTCGCTCCGCCCACATCGCCCGCTCGGATCCCCGCAATAGCCCCGAGGGCATAGCCAGTATATGGCCCAGTACTCTGGAAAGGAAAATCGGGGGCAAGAGAGTATATCCTCCTGAAGTAATCCACAGAGAAAGGCTCCATGTGATCATCACGTGCCTTCTCGAGAAGTTTGGAGTAATCAGCTGTAGTAGGAAACTCAATCATCCCAAGCTGATCACCCAGGGCAACATGAGACTCCTTAGTCTCCTTCAGCGCCACAGCATGTGCCTCCTCGTCGACCTTCTCCTGGCGTAATAAGGCAAACAGCTCCGCCTCCAGCTGAGACGCGCAATCCTGACTTCCCTTGAGATCAGCGGAAGCCTTGGAAGAAGCATCTGAATGTGCGCACGCCTTCTCCCTCAACACAACGACATCCTGAGACAAGCGCTCATGACGACCCTGCAGACCCCTCGTCTCCTCAACAAGCTCAACAACAAAGGAGGAAAGATTGGTCATCACGGCATTCACCTGCAACAACAACACAAGCACATCACACACAAAGAAGCCAGACAAACATGATAAATCCAACATAAAAAGAAAACAACGTACAGGAGCAAAGCGCGCGAGCGACTCCTCAACACACTTCAAAGCAGCCTCAGGGTCACGGGGGCACTTCTTGCGGTCAGCCGGCGGAACAGACCGCTGAACCACACGCACACCGATAGCAGGTGTGCTCAAGGAAACATCCTTGGGAAAGCGAATAGCAGACTGAGAGTAGGGAGTCCACTCGTTCCCGGACACATCCCGATCAAGCCGACACATCAGATCAGACTTGCGAAGAGCTGGAGGAGTAGGAACAACTACACATCAAAAGCAAACACATTAGGAGAAGACAAACTATACCAATACAACAAGAAGTCAACCACAGTCACCTGCCAAGGAAGGCACCTCCGCTGAACGGCCGCTCCCCGACCGGGGGGCAGGCATGGTCGAATCCGCATACATTGGCCCCTTCCCTTTGTCGCAGGAAGGAGCAAGAGGCATGCCGGCAGACGACGACCTCTTAGGATCGCTCGGGGAACGGACGTCAGCATCATTCTCTCGGACAGGTGCAACTCCCCCCGCCGTCGGGAGTACCAAGCCTGCAAAGACAACCACAAAAAGACCATTAGCATGTTAGCATGGGGAAAAATCTCAACGAAACCTTTAAAGGCACAAGTCCCATACCCGGGCCAACAGGAGGAGTGTCGCCGAGGCCGGAAACAGTCTGAGGAGATCCGCCTGCGACTCCGCCCTGTAAACCGGGGCGTCTGTTAAGAAACCAACCTACAAGGAAACAGGAACAAATGTTACGAAACTTCAAAACATACCAACTCATCCCCCGAAGGACGTACATGAATGCCCGCCGCGAGCAGCTCGGCGTCGGAAGCACGATAAAGGGGGCTGTACTCCCCCGCCCTATTCGCCGTGTGAATCTTCTTCAAAGCAACCTTGTCTGTATCGGAGAACTCCTGAAAACGCGGAACGGGGTCGGTATCCACTATGTGAGAAGTCGTCCAAGTCGTGCCCGCATCCTTTATAAAAAAGTACTGACACTTCCATTTGTTCTGGGAAGTGTCCGATCTTTCGCAGAACCGCGCCTCAGTATTCCACCCCGCCCTGCGCAAGCCAAGGGAGGAGAATCCCTTCTCGGTCATCTGAGGCCAACGCAAGGTGAAAGTACACATCCCAGACTCATCTGCCTTGCCCAGGCGATAGAAGGCTCGAAAAAGCACTATCGAGTAATCCCAAGAGTTTAGATGACACTGCACCCGGAAACATGTCCAAGCTCTAAACCCCGGTGGAGTGATAGAGACGGGAGAAATCCTGTAATGTCGACAAAGGCGGGCCAGATCCTGACAATAAGGAAAGCGCAGCCCTTCTCGGAACTGTGAAAGATAAACAGCCTCGTATTCAGCCGGAGGAACGGTGGGCCGACCAAATTCGACCCCCTTCACGACGTCCCAAGGATACGAGACCTCTATGCCGGGACACCAGCCCCGGGTCGAGACGTAGAGATCGAACTTGGAACGTGGGAGCTTGTTGGGAAAAAACATTTGGGTCTTCTCCAGTATTACGCGGTTACCCGACGGTCCCAAAAGCACACCGCTTCGAGACCCGGAATCAGAATCCATGGTGCCCTGATCAACCTCCCCATCAATGTTATCCGAAATAGAGTGATGAGACTTACTCATTGCGTGAAGAAGCAGAAACCGTTGCCTACCAGGAACACTCTAAGTATCAAAGACACGTGCTTGCAAGCCCGTCAACCAAACCCTGCAAAAACCATACACAACTCAATCAAAAACCAGGGTCACGTATCAACACCATTCACCAAGCCCTTTGCGAGGGCATCCAACCCAACGGACCAACTGTCCGCGAGCAAACAGCTAGGGACCCTCCCGCTCGGGAGTCAAAAGTCCCTACGCTCACCAAAGGCCTAGGCCACCCACTAACAAAATTTCTATATACTTATACAATATAACACAGGTATTCAAGCATTCAACTAAACGACGAGCTCAGGAGCTAAGGAAATCTAAAGCATGCAAAATTGGTCATAATTACCAAAATGCCCTCCGACCACATTTCGATCAAATTTTATCCCCAAAACGGCTCAAGGCTCCGGGGGCACATACAAGCAGCTCAAATACACTTAAGCAAGCCCATTACATGTCACGGGGAAACTTACCCCTACCCGAACAATTCAAAGAGCACTCGGGTCAACTAAGCCACCGATAAGCACGAGCTACCGAGCGATCACCTAAACTCCGGGGGCATGACTATCTACTCACAAATAATCGAGGAGTCATTATCACACTCGGGGGCATCATATCAAGTCACCCGCATCAAAATACAAAGGGTCGAACTTTTTGCTCGAATATGTTCGATTTCGAACCTCCACGATTTCACCTCGGTTGACCGAAATCTAAGGGCCTCTTCACAAAGGGAGTTCACTAACCATAACTCTATCTATCTACATTTAAAGTTTGGCCAAAAACGAATTTTGAAAAATCGAGCCAAAATTTCACTTAGGCATTTCATCGAACACCTATCATGCACCTTGTTAAAATTCGAAATTTGCAGCCCTAAAGGTCCAATTAACATCAAGAAAAGGAAGGAGAGGACATTACCGATCAATACCCGACAAGAAGGACCCGAAAACGGGTCGAATTGAGCCCGAAATCGGCCCGCCGAGCTGCAGCCGCCGCCCCGCCTGTCGCCGCCGCTCCTGCCGTCGTTGCTGCCGCGCCGCGC
The DNA here is from genome assembly GCA_036873135.1 of Clarkia xantiana subsp. parviflora. Lineage (NCBI taxonomy): Eukaryota > Viridiplantae > Streptophyta > Magnoliopsida > Myrtales > Onagraceae > Clarkia > Clarkia xantiana. The sequence continues at coordinate 11,970,941 of JAPTYO010000010.1, read as the reverse complement.
CGCCGCTGGGCCGCCGTGCTCTGGCCGGTGCTGGTCCTGGTGGTTGCCGGCCGGAATAGGGTGGTGCTAGGGCCCTAAGGTGGTTCTCCTAAATCACTACCCTAAAACCTCTCCAAAACCCTCTCAACAACCTATTCAAATGTGTATAGTTTTATAAACTATCACAAAGAGGGGGGACTACACAACCTAACAAGCACCATACATCCAAGAGGTACACTCACATCCACCCTCCATTTTTTAAAAGTTGTTGATAACTTGGATTTTCACCATCAAGTGACTTAGCTAAATTTGACTAAGTTATTTCAAATGGTCTCAACTACTTGAAAACATTTTTTTTTATGATTTTTCGTATCAAGTCCATCACATGTGATTTTCCAAACCCGGCATTATTTCATTTACTAAAACCGTCGTCTCGCCGTCAAGACGGCCGTCTCGGACGACGGGCTCCCGAAAATCATCATATTGCATGAAAAACGTTTTATCAAAACTTTCATGATTTATTATCATTTTGATACAATTAGTCGTTGCATGAACGTTCCATATTTATTTGACCATCTTACAAACCCGAAAAATTTCATGTGCGCTCACGCCTTACTTCTTCCAAAATCACATTTATCATATTACTCGTAGTCCGTTGTGCTACTAACCCTTTGCGCAGTTATCAAGCATGACCATCTCAAAAAACTAAGGCAAGGAGCTCGTCTGAGCCGCGCGTATCCACCCTTGGTAAGTCAAGACCCAAGGTGAGCAGACGACCCGAATCACGCGTACACCCTATCTTAAAATAGAGTTAAATAAAGGTCAAGCCATTATTTAACTCGGGGGCAAGTGATGGATATACGCATGATTCGGGCTCGGTTTTAAATTATTCGGACCTCGTACATGCACGAAACCCACGAAAACCCCGATTTCGAGCTAACCCGGGGAAACCGGGCAAGTCGCAAACTTGCCCGGCACCCCCGGGGGTGTCGCGCACACCCCCCTTTTTTGTCCTGGATGTATACGGAGACCCGATTTTCAACTAACTCCTATACGTCGGGGACCCCCCGTTACAAGGCGCGCGCGTCCCGCTCGTGACAGCCGCCTGAGACGCGCGTTAGAGTCCTCTTCCCAAAGCTCTCCCCTGCATCCCGGTTCACATTTCCACATTGAACCGGGTCAAAACCGGCTTACGGTCCAAGGTTGCCTATAAATAGCCACCTTGGGGGTAAACATTTTCAAGTCACTTTGGGTGAGAATTGAGAAGAGCTCTGACCTCTCTCTAACTTTCTCTCTCTAGAACTGTCTAATGTTGACCGTCGGAGTGAGCGCACCAAGCACCTCCCCCCTCTCCAAGGGAGTTGCTCGGTAATGTTCCTCTTGCAGGTACGGACGGACAGTCAGCGAGAGAGCCCGAAGGACTTAGTGCGATTTTGAAGACGAAACCAAAGGCCCGTGCACGACCCTAGGAGACGGACTTGGCCCTAACAAGCTCGCACCCAACCCGAAGACATCGACAGGTTACTCAGCAGACAGCCCACGTTAACTTGGTCGAAACATTGACCAGTTCTGCATGTCTTCAATTTAAAAGCTTGACATGGTCTAGCATAAAATTGCAAATGGAAGCAGTTTCTGGCAATAACTCGAAAGAAAATTTACTGATTGTCTCTAGCCACGTAATGGCAAAAATTCTTTGTGTGGTTCTGTTAATGCCAGTTCATCTTATTTTCTCACATTATGGTCATCCCTCAGGATACTGAAAGTATCAATTTCCACATGTAGATTAAATGGGAAAATAAACTATTTCTTCTTGGTGTCCATTCTAAAATTTCTTCCAAAACCCTTAATAGTATTTTTCCTATTGTTCTATTTCAAGTATGAAACATCTTTATCTATCTAAGATCCATATGTTCTCTTGCAGTGACGTTTATTGATTTAAAGACACACCAGTATAGTTTATTGGAGATATCAAGAAAAATTCCAATAAGTTATAGATTGCATAACAATTAATTCGACAGACTTTCATTTTTTGTTTTCTTTTGGATGAAAGGTATAACATCAATTTGGTTCTTAAACAAGAGTGTTGGAATCCAAGAGCAACAGTTTGATTGTAGTATTGAAATCCAATTAGTAAAAAAAGTGAGTGATCAAGGGTGATAAGTGTTAAAATTCGGTGGAGTTTGATACAAATAAGAATAAATTAACATGAAAAACTATGTTTATTGAAAAAAAACTGGTAAAATCACTTTACGGCTATTTGGGTTGCGTAGATCTCGAAAAGTTATGCGGTTTTAAAAAAAAAATCGTTCAAAGATATGAAGTAATGAGTGAGATATTGGGTTCAAAAGTTTTGAGTTGTTATTATGTTGCTATTCTGCAATAAGGGTATTTTGGTCTTTTCATGCGCCAAAAACTGGATTCCATTAGTTTTAACCAGAAATTTTAACGGTGCAACACCTAGGTTAACTCGGGTACCAATTTGTCACAAAATTTAGTGGAGGTACCAATTCGTTTTGGGTTGTTAACCCAGGTACCAATTTGGTTTAAATCCCTCGATTTTATTTTATGGCCGTTCAAAACTTTAGATCAACCTGTTTATATTGGGTTGAATCAATTTCAACATGCAAATAAAAAATAACCATTTATGCAAGTAGGATGTAGCCAAATTGATACTTAGTAAACTATATATATACTTAGTAAACCCATTTAACTTTTGGTGGAGGGAATTCACTAACATCAACAAAACTTACTTCAACACGATCGTGATTTTTTTTTTTTTTTTTTACTTATTGATCTTATTTAATGATGCTTTAATTTCTAGTTTTGCATACACATCATTATTAAGCTTGCCTATGAACTTCATCAATTGAGATAAATCTCGTGGTCCCAATACGACTATATATACTACAACCTAGCTGATTAATCGACGAAGAGCCAACAATAATAAATGGTGATGGTTTATCTAGCTCTAGCTATATGTAGTAATTAAGTTGCTGAGACAAGTAAACGTGAATTTGGTACCAAAATGTCCAACCCTGACCATAGTACTGTTAGCTAGGATTATTTCCGGCCGACATCATGTTACAACATTAATTATATTATCTATAAATGCATCCCAAAACAGTTTAGACGGTTATTATATGAATAGAAATGTATTTATAAGTTAGTATTGGTTAAGACTCGAGTTTTATTCTTAACATAATATGAAAATGCTCAAGTTTAATTCATACTGACTACATTTAAAAATGTTAAAAACATCTATTATTAGAGACATATTATTCTCCTACATCAAAAAGTCATTATCAATAGCTAAATTGTTGTTTAGAAATGCACGCGTCTTATTTTTCACATATTGTGATATGTATAGGTTGAAGAAGATAGGCTCGGAGCAGAGAAGGCAATGTAACTTCAATAAGCAAAAGTTCAAATTCGAAAGAAAAAAAAAACAATCACTAGAAGAAAAAAAAACCATACAAAACACAATAATTTAATATGGATCAATCAAAAAATTTCTTGTCTAAATAAATATAATCAGAAAAGGCCAGCGGCCCAGAAATGTCTTCCATCACAAATATGCAGCCTCATTTATAGGCTTCGAGTCTAGCCCAGAAATATGGTTCAAGCCCATAAGACAGACTCCATATACTATGAATGAATTGGTCTTAAACAACCAGATTGATGAATGAAGTTTTTTTTTTTTTTTTACTGGGTGTTCCAATTGGGCTCATCAGAAGGAAACTGTCTGAATTTCACAAAATAAAGTATAAAGTAATCGTAAAAAATAAGGCGCTGACCATTACAATTTTGTTGTCTTAAGAATTTTTAACGGATTTTGAATCCGAATCTCTATTTAAGGATAAAGCGTTCAATTGTTACGTCACTACAATGATATGGATGTGAATGAATCTCTCAATCTTGTGTAGAGAAGCCGTAATGGTTCGCTCACCCCAATTTTACCTTTTTATAATTATAATAATAATTATTATTATTATTATATCATCGTTTCCAGAGAACGAGAGATGTTCATTCATCCACATAGACAACTTTATCATCATATTTATTAAAAAAATATTCATTACATCGGTGTAACAGGTACTAATGTGGTGAACTTTCACCCAATTACGAGCTGACAAGTGGCAAAGTTAAGAGTACTAAATGCCACATGTCAATTTGTGATTGGATGAAAATTCACCACGTCGGTGCCAACTGTTGCACCGATTTTCTGAACAATCTCTCCATATTTTTTACTTTTTTTATTTCCTGTCAAGTGTCTTAAAGAATAATGAGTTTAGCTATACATAATTGTTTATTTCTAAAAATTAAACTTACATCATTTGGTTAATTAATGAAGTCTTCAACCACGCAAATCATACGAAAAATCCCATATCCTCTACTTTATTTGTCTATAGAAAAAGCACTATAGAAGCTAGATAGGTGGTTAGGTTAGGCCAGAGAAAACTGCAAAGTGGCATCATAATAATGTATGTATGATATTGACAACCACGTGTTATAGTGGAATACCGAAATAAAAGGTGGTCACATCTTTTTCTCTGATGATCATTCTTTGTTTATCCTCTGATGATTTATTTGAATGAGAAACGTGTGATTCCACAAAGTAGAAACTTTAATAAACGACGGCAATCGAAGAAACTTATCCATGTAATGCTTCAAAATTTTAAACTCTTTAGTACAGATGAATTTAGTTTGAACAAAAAATATGATAAGTTCTTCTATGCCCTAAATCATCCTATACAAAGCAAAATAAACATTCAAAATACTTAATCTACACTTAAATAATTTCTGCCAAGACAAAAGTTGAGTATATAAGTTTAGTTTTTTTTTCTTTAAATAAAAAAAAGTATGAACAAATAGTGTTGACTATACAATTATCAGGTTATATAACATTTAAATTCTATTATTCATCATCATCGCTAAATATAAATTTAGTGATGTGGTTGAAGTGTCGGATTTTTTCCTATGAATATAGCTTTTCGAGTGGAAACGGCGATCTGAGTAAGACTCATAGTATACTATGTGGTTTGACGGTTTTAGGCCAAATTCCTTTGTTTAGATGGTCAAATTTGCAGTTATGTTTCTTTTGGTTTTTTTTTTTTTATAATTTGTCGGTTTTGTTTGGTATTTTATTTTAATTTCGGATTTTGTATTAGGGTTAGGGTTTCATATTTATCTATTTAAACTCTGTTAGCCGTCATTTACATTCAGTTTATTGATATATATATATAAAAAAAAAAAACTGAGGTTTTCCTCAACCCTGCGTCAATTCTTCGATATTCTTCTGAATCAACGAATTTTTGCGCCTCTAACCAACAAATTCTCGGCATTCCCCCTAGAATCAACGAGTTTTTGTCTCATCTATCCCCATCACGCTGCATCAGAATGATGTGGTTGAAGTGTCGGATTTTTCCCTATGAATATAGCTTTTCGAGTGAAAACAACGATCACAGCAAGACCCATAGTGAACTATGGGGTTTGACGGTTTTAGGCCAAATTCCTTCGTTTAGAGTGTCAAATTCACAATTTTATGTTTCTTTCGGTCTTTTTTATAATTTTTCGGTTTTGTTTGGTACTTTATTATTAATTTCGGATTTTGTATTAGGGTTAGGGTTTCATATTTCTCTATTTAAACTATGTTAGCCGTCATTACATTAAGTTTATTGATATATGAAAAAAATCTGAGGTTTTCCTCAACCCTGCGTCAATTCCTCGGCATTCTTCTGAATCAACGAGTTCTTGCGCCCTCTATCCATCAAATTCTCGGCATTCCCTTTCGAATCAACGAGTATTTGATCCATTTATCCCCATCACGCTGCGTCAGATTGGTATCAGAGCGAAGATACTGCACGATGCCGTTCCTTGATTGGCTAGCACCGGATCTTACCAGAACTGCTATCGTTCTTGATAATCCAATTTATGATGAGTACGCCGACGATGATGACGTCACAGCGATGATCGACCATCACTCCACCTTCCATGATCCTGGATTCATCATTTTCCCGGCCGCCAGGAGAAAATTCGAAGGCCTCTCGACCTCCGCTTTCGGGTATAAGCCGCAAGCCAAATCGACCTCAACGTCGGCACAAACCACACTCAAACGCCGCTTCAGGTGAAAATCTTTATGATATTGTTGCTGAGTGTGTTATTCTTCATGCTTCCTATTATTGGCCTTCATTGTGCAAGATTTGAGGGCGAATCTTCTCTTCCCCGGAGAGAATGATGTGGTTGAAGTGTCAGATTTTTCCCTAATATAGCTTTTCGAGTGGAAACGCGATCTGAGCAAGACCCATTGTAAATTATGGGGTTTGAAGGTTTAAGGCCAAATTCTTTTGTTTAGAGGGTCAAATTCACAGTTTTATGTTTCTTTTGGTCTTTTTTATAATTTGTCGGTTTTGTTTGGTACTTTACTGTTAATTTCGTATTTTGTATTATAGTTAAGGTTTCAGATTTCTCTAATTAAACTATGTTAGCCGTCATTTACATTAAGTTTATTGATATATGAAGAAAAAAAAAACTAAGGTTTTCATCAACCTGTTCACCGGTATTCTTCTGAATCAACGAGTTTTTACGCACTCTATCCATCAAATTATCGGCATTCCCTTTCGAATCAAGGAGTGTTTGATTCATATATCCAGTCACGCTGCATCGTTTAGTTTGTTGAGACTTACATTTGATACAAATCATCATATCCCATTCTTCTTTGTCGTTATCTCTTAATTCCACTATAAATGCACCTAAATTCGTGTGCTGGCCACACGCCTCTCCCTCGTCAATGTTGCAGTGGTAGTGGTAGTGGACTAGTGGTAGTGGACATTCCATTTTCATGGCAAACTAGTGCGCCAGCTGCTGCTGCTGCCTGTTCCATCCGGCTGATTCCTCGAGTTCTCCGTCAAGGTATGTAACCACTTTTTCAGATTCCTTTGCTAAATTAGGTCTACTGTTGCATTCCAATTTCTGCAGCGGAATCCTGAAGTTTATTTCAATCTTGTTCGATATAACCAAAGGTCTTTCAATTGACGATAGAAAGCAGAAAAATCGGCTAGATTAGATTGATTACTTTCAACATGAGACTTTCAGTCGTAGTATTTGCAGTGAGTAGAGATTTTTAGTTCAGAGACCGTGTCGTTTGATGCTTAGGAATCGCAGCAGCCATGGTAGAGGACCCAGACTTGTTCTAGAGATACTGAACGAGTAAGAAGAAGATATTTATAGATTCAAGAGGTAGATCAGGAATTTATAGGAATCAAGTAACGTCTTTCAGCAGAAACAATAAATTAGAGATGGAAATTTAAATTTCATCTACGTTCTTTGCATCTAGACTGCTGCTGCTGTAATTTTGCATTTGACCTAGAAACGGATTGGCTGAAATGAAATTCAATCCCAGGAACAATTGCAATTTCTGAATTGTAGGAACTGCAACTGCAATCACCTAGTAACACTATGTAGTATGACAGTAATCGATTTCCTTCAATTGATTGCTCTTTTAGAACGAATCAAGTAACGCCTTTCAGCTGAAACAATAGATTAGAGATGGAAATTTTTTAATTTCATCTTCGTTCTTTGCATCCTGCTGCTGTAATTTTGCATAGCAATAACCTGATAATGGATTGGCTGAAATGAAATTGAATCCCAAGAACATTTGCAATTTCTGAATTGTAGGAACTGTAATTGCAATTAGCCAATTACATAGTAACACTATGTAGTGTGGCAGTAATCGATTTTCCTCAAATTGATCGTTCTTTTAGAATTGTGTCGACTTCACCATATGCATTTGTAGAATTTTCCTGTGTTTTACTCTTCTTGTACTCATTCCTGAAATACTTGTATATTTGTTCTCATCTTTGAAGTTGAAGAAAATGTCTGGGGTAGAGATTCTGAAGCTTCTGTGGGACTTGCTGGTGTTCATGACTATAGGGGTTGGAAACATAACCGAAATTGGTATCAATGTGGTGAGATCCGGGGCAGGGCCACAGTATTTCCCGACGACTGCACCTTCAATTCCAATTCCGAAGCTGGTTGGCTCACTCCAGCTCTATGTTGATGAGCTTCCTCAAATGCCCAGGTTGAATGGTTACAAATTCGACCGCGGTTTCTATAAGCTGACTCATCTCCGCATTGGCATGTTCCAAAAGAAATGGGTATACTCTACTTCATTACACTTTTGCACACTTGACATATATGCATTTTCAAGTATTGCATTCAGAACTTTTATTGATTTATTGTTTACATAACCGTTCTATCTATCATTTTAGTATGCAAATATGGCTGATGCATTGAATGACTTCTCTTTTCATTTGTTGATTGACTAGAAATTTCATCGAGATTTACCGGCGACTACTGTATTTGCATTCGGTACATCTGAAGAAGATGCAACTGTGCCCGGACCCACAATCGAAGCCATCCAAGGCGTCCCCACCTACGTGACGTGGGAAAACCACCTCCCTGATAAGCACATTCTCCCGTGGGACCCGACCATACCGATCGCCATGCCCAAGAATGGCGGTGTCCCTACGGTGGTCCACCTCCACGGAGGAATACAAGCTCCACACTCCGATGGCCATGCCGATGCATGGTTCACGTCGAGTTTCAAGGACACCGGACCCACGTGGAGTCAGAAAACATACACTTACCCAAACATCCATCATGCCGGGAACTTATGGTACCACGACCATGCCGTGGGCATGACACGTGTCAACCTCCTAGCAGGTCTATCGGGGGCTTACCTGATCCGTGACCTAGCCCTTGAAGCAAACCTCGGTCTTCCATCCGGGTCTGACTTAGACCGCCACCTCATGATCGTGGATCGGAGCTTCAACACCGACGGATCCATCTTCATGAACAGCACCGGAAACAACCCTAGTATCCACCCTCAGTGGCGCGCCGAATATTACGGTGATGCCATTACCGTAAACGGCAAGGCATGGCCCTACCTTAATGTCCAAAAACGGAAGTATCGGTTCCGAATCCTCAACGCCTCAAATGCTCGGTACTTGAGGCTAACACTTTCGGACGGAGTTCAGTTCATTGTTGTGGCATCAGATGCATCGTATCTCCGATCACCTGTGACGACCCCCACCGTACTCCTTTCCCCATCGGAATTTGCTGATGTCATCATCGACTTCGCAACTGCTACAACCACGGAGATCTTATTAGACAACACTGCCCCTTACCCTTACCCAAATGGGCGAGCACCGAATCTATACAACGGCCGGGTCATGAAGTTTATCATCCAACCCGATCCTCAGAACCTTCCGGAAAGTTCCATCCCATCGGCATTAGAGTCGTATACCGAGGCAACTACGGTCGGGGCAGCGTTTACCCGGTACATAACTCTATACGAGTACAAAAGCGCAATAAACCGAACGACTCATTTATACATCAACGGGAAAGGACTGGAAGATCCGGTGACCGAGACTCCGAAATCCGGCAGCACGGAGGTGTGGGAGGTGATCAACTTGACACCGGACGATCATCCGCTTCACCTACATTTAGCGTTTATTCAGGCGATTAAGGTGCAGCGATTAGTTGATGTTCAAACCTTCAAAACGTGTATGTTTGCGAAGAACGAAGCGACGGCATGTAACGTTACGGACCACGCCGTGGGTCCTACCATCGATGTTCCAGAGTACGAGAAGACTTGGAAGAACTCGGTGAAGGTTGCTCCTGGGTGTAAAACGACGGTGGTCGTCAAGTTCAACCTCGTGGACCGAAACGACGCGCCGTATCCGTTCGATGCGACGGCGTTTCCGGGATATTTTTACCACTGCCATGTGAGTGAGAATCGAACATGAACCTAGTAGTTTCTGGAGAAATGGTGTTAATTCTGTGTGACATTGTTAATATGTTGTTTTTTTGTTTGTGCAGATTTTGGATCACGAAGACAATGTTATGATACGGCCCCTGAAGTTGGTCCCGTAATTTACTAGGATTGTTGTTGTGACTTGTGAGTGTGTTGGGTGTGTATTATTATTATTTATAGCTTGGTATGTGAGTGTATATGAAATTGTTAGCTTCGATAATGTAATGCTATCAATGAACTTTGGTTTACGGCAATTATTATGGCCATCTGCTTTTCTAGTCTAGTATAACATGACGTCGGGTCGTATCTGGTCGGGTCGAGTCGGTTTGTAAAGGCATATGCTAATCCCAAGTCTGATTCAAATACTTCAGCACGATGCAAACAGCACGTCTTAGACTCATTCAATTCGAATTTGTTAAACCCTAAAACCTATTCTTTCCTCTTTTTTTAATTTATTATTATTATATCTGGCCAATCCTACATCTCAATAATTTAAACAATGTGCTTGGAAAATGGAAAGTAGCTTTGCACACTAATCATCATGATGATTAATAAGTGTTTCAATTCGCCAATCTTGAGATGGAATTGTATTTTACCCGAGCTAAGTCTCATAATAGTCATTTTTTGTTTGTGTTACACGAGATTCTACTTCGACTACCATTTATATTATAACATTATAGCTTATATTTGTGTAGCAATTTGTTTTTAAAATTAATATATCTTGTGAGAATTGAAAATTCATTTTATTATATTGTTTAACTCACAATGTTACAAGAACTAAAAAGTAAGAATATACTAAAAAGATATATACATTTTATTATCGATTAATTTGTTACGACTTTAAAGTATATGATAATATTGTAATTTTAGAGTTTTTAACATCTACTTTTACATAAAAACTCCGTTTATAAATCATAATACTATTTAATTACAGTATTCAAATTTTGATAATATTATAGTGTATCAAAATAAACAAATATATGTCTCTTTTTTTCCTTTAAAAACATATATATTTCTAATATACAAATTATGTAAACGTATTAATTTTTTTTTTAACGTTTTAAACCTCAGAATTGTTGGTTATGTTAGAGTTAGAGCATCCACAATTGTATTACATAATATTACTTAATTGTGAGTTTAACGGATTTTTTATGTAAAATGTATAAAAACGTGCTATAATGTTTTACATAGCATTCTTTAAATTTGAGACCCACCTATATACGATTGTAGAACAAATATTGTTTACGTGGGTCTAACTCTACATATTACTTAAAAAATACAATTAAAGTAAAATCATCGTTGATAGTCTTATTTGCTTTATTATATTGCATACATTTAGAATTAGAGCTCTAAAATTGATTGTAAAACTCAATTTTTTTTATTGTGTGCAATCAAATTTAATTAATCAGAATTATAGTTTTAAATTAGATTAGATTTAGATTATGGGACTGATAATACTTCAATGAATTTGAGGATAAAACTGGTTGGACTCAACTCAAGCAGCAAAGGCAATATAAGAACAGAGTTTTCAAACTACCCTCTCTCTCTCTCTCCTTCTTATTTCACTTCTGCTCTCTGAATCTTCTTCATCTCCATTTGGCCACTGACCAGATCCAGAGCCTCGGGATCAAAAACCTTTTCACTATGACGCAGCTCCAGGAGACCTATGCTTGCATGCCTTTGACCGAGCGCGGCCGCGGCATCCTCATCTCCGGCAACCCGAAGACCAATTCAATCGTCTACAGCAATGGCAGATCCATCATCATGATGAACCTCGATAACCCCCTCGACGTCTCCGTCTACGGAGAGCACGCTTACCCTGCCACCGTTGCCCGATACTCCCCCAACGGAGAATGGGTCGCTTCCGCTGACGTGTCCGGCACCGTCAGGATCTGGGGGGCCTACAACGACCACGTGCTCAAGCAGGAGTTCAAGGTTCTATCGGGTCGGATCGACGACCTTCAGTGGTCGCCGGACGGGATGCGGATTGTTGCCTCTGGCGATGGAAAGGGGAAATCCTTTGTCCGTGCATTCATGTGAGTTTTTCATTTTGATCGTTTGATTCTGGAAGTTTCTGATTCCGTCTTCTTGAATTTCAACTCATAGATTTGCTGCTTACTATGATGAACTAGTTGCTATAATCCTTGTCTTCTGTTGTGAAATGCAGTCCTAGTCCATAGATGACCATCTGAAGTTGTCATTTTAGATTAACATTGCCATTCTATGTTCTTCATCTAAAAGCAATTACTAGTCTCAGACAGTAGTGAAGATCCAAAACCCTAAACCCATATAAAATTTCTATGAGTATGATGATCTTTAGCATCATAAAGGAATCACTTGTGTCTACTTCTTCATTGTTAGACTATAATCAGCTGCAACTTATCCATTAACACGTTTATCCATGTTGGATTATATATTATGAACAGGTGGGACTCAGGCAGCAAAGTAGGAGAATTCGATGGTCATTCAAAGCGAGTTCTAAGCTGTGCATTTAAACCATCAAGGCCTTTCCGCATTGTCACATGTGGGGAGGACTTTATGGTGAATTTCTACGAGGGGCCTCCTTTCAAGTTTAAGTGCTCTATCAGGTTTGTATTTCCTAAATCAATAGAAAGGCATTGCCCTCCAAGCAAGTGGTCTTCCCATTCTTTAATTTTCTCAAAGACTAACTGTAGAGACGGTGTATATTGGCTGTGTTAGTAGTGCTGAGTAGTATCACTTGCTAGAAGAGTAGAGTTGAGCTATTGAGTAGTAGGATTTACTAGCTCAGTACATTATGGACCAGATAAGTAGCTCTATAACATAGATAACTTCTGATGATGCCACTGTTTGGAAGCATTTGATAGCATCATATTTGCAAAAGCATATTTATTTCATGTGTTTAAATTTCCTTTCTCAGGGAGCACGGGAACTTTGTTAACTGTGTGAGGTTTTCCCCTGATGGGAGCAAGTTCATCACTGTAAGTTCTGACAAGAAGGGGGTAATATATGATGGCAAGACTGGCGAGAAAATGGGAGTGCTCTCTGCTGAAGATGGTCATACTGGAAGTGTTTATGCTGTTAGCTGGAGTCCAGATGGTAAACAGGTAAAACATGCCTCCACTGCTACTTTGACATATCAGAGCTTAATGTGCAGATAGATCTTGTTCATCGTTCTGAACCTAATGTCGCAGTCTAGGTTTCCCACAATTTAGTTTGAGATTTTGTTTATATCTGTATCCATCTTGTATCGATTGCCTAACTTAAGGGGCTAATTTGTCTCTTTCAATATTAAAATTGACCTTTTGGGATTTTTCTTATTGAAATGTAGAAGAGATATGTTGTAAGTCAAAACAACCCGGTTTGATGTATCCTGTCCTTGTTTCCTTCAGAAAACTATATGGAATTTCTGTTATGATGCACTCATGGTTACACTGGATTCTCTTAGGTATTAACTGTGTCCGCTGACAAGTCAGCTAAAGTATGGGACATCTCTGAGGACGGTAATGGTAAAGTGAGCAAGACACTGAAATGTGTCGGTTCAGGGGGAGTGGAAGATATGCTGGTTGGGGGCCTCTGGCTAAATGATCACCTTGTCACCATTTCCCTTGGTGGTATTATCAATCTGTTCTCTGCTAAGGATCTCAATAAAGCTCCAGTTACACTGTCTGGTCATATTAAGAATGTTGATTCGTTAGCTGTTCTCAACAGTAACCCTAAAGTTATATTGACCACTAGCTATGACGGTTTGATCGTTAAATGGATACAAGGCAAGGGATTCAGTGGTAAACTTCAGAGGAAAGAGAATTCACAGATAAAATCTTTTGTTGCCGTGGACGAAGAGATTGTCACATCTGGATTTGACAATAAGGTGAATATATGCAAGTTCCTTCTCCTTTGTTTTTTCTAGACGAGTTGTTATTTTATTTGCAACAATTTAAGAAACATTCTTTGCTGGTGTTTCTCTTTCATTTTTTAAACATACTTGTGGTGTTGTTAAAATGTTCTACTGATTTAGAAATCCCTACTATCACGTCTCACCTAACAGATTTCATACATTTGACTACTCAGGAATTGACATTAATTAGAAAAAAAATAGTTTATAGGGGTTCTAGTTAATGTCCAGCTGTATGAGGTTGTCATTTGCTCATTTAGTGGTTGTCACATTACTCCAAACCATCCAACCAAAAACTATTGTTCAAAAATTAGCTTTTTTTAACCACACTGCTCATTTTTAACAATAGTTTTTGCTTCTAGACAACAATATAAGTACCCGTGTATTTCAAACCATGTGAAATGTGGGGCTTGAGTTTTCAGTTTTCGTATTCAGCAATTGTAGTACTACATTATCATGTTTCCTGTATTTTGGTCTGATTCAGGTCATTAGAGTTCCGCTAAATGGTGATCAATGTGGAGATGGGGAATGTGTAGATATTGGCAGCCAACCAAAGGACTTGAGCCTCGCTCTTCTTTCACCCGAACTAGCTCTGGTTTCCACTGATACAGGAGTTGCCCTACTCCGTGGTACAAAATTGGTGTCAAATATTAATCTAGGGTTTGAGGTAACAGCAGCAACAATTGCACCTGATGGAAGTGAAGCCATTGTTGGTGGGCAAGATGGTAAACTGCACATATATTCTATTAAGGGTGATTCCCTTACAGAAGAAGCTGTCCTTGAAAAACACAGAGGTGCTATTAGTGTCATACGCTACTCCCCAGACGTTTCAATGTTTGCCTCAGGAGATCTGAATCGAGAAGCCATTGTTTGGGACCGAGCTACTCGAGAAGTAATTATTTACAAAAATTACTTTTTTTTATTGTTAAATATAAAATACAGACACCCACCCTTTAACAAAGTACACTTGCAGGTGAAGCTAAAGAACATGCTGTACCACACAGCAAGAATCAACTGCCTTGCTTGGTCTCCAAACAGCAGCATGGTTGCTACGGGATCACTTGACATGTCGGTCATCATATATGAAGTTGATAGAGCCGCATCGAGCCGTCTGACCATCAAAGGTGCTCACTTGGGTGGAGTTTACGGGTTAGCTTTCACTGACGACCACAGCGTGGTTAGTTCTGGTGAGGATGCTTGTGTCCGTGTGTGGAAGATAACTCCATAGTGAATAAAATAGCCCGGGTTCTACGAAGAAATGCTATCTCTATGAGGTACATAGTTTGCTTTTAAGTTATACTCATCGATTCGGGGTTTGTGTGAATGCAAGTTTGTGGAAGAGGTTGGTTCTTACTTTGATTCATGAATTTAGTGAAGATTGTGTTCAAGCAAAAGAAAGGCATCAGTATATTGTGTGTTTGTTCATCGTAGATCGAGACAATGCGGATGTAGATGCGGGTTTTCGATTCTGCTGTATTTGGTCTGTGATTCTACTTTTTCCTTAAGAGGAACATGTGTCCTGGGTTTTGTTCTTGTTGTTAATGTATGAACAAGTTTTAAGGTGGACGTTTTTCTGACCACCTAAGAAGCAGTGCAGTTGAAATTGTTTTGTGTTAATGAGTGAAGAAAGCTGCATTTTTTGCTGTTCATAATCCTATACTTTTTTTTCATTTTATTTTGAATTTTATAGCACCCTTTTTTTAGATGTTTGTATTAGTTATTCTGTTTTTGTTTACGGTTGTAACCTAATAACGTGTCTTTTTTAATTGTTGCACTTTTCAAAGTATAATAACCCACACATAAATAAATCAAGCCAAGACAAACATTTATCCTTCATGTTCCGATGATTCAGCTTATCCAGAAAACAGAAAGACACAGAAAATAAGATGTCATGACTTCATTTACATTTATTATTATAGCAATTGCCGCTAAATTAATGACGTTTTTGAAAGTTAGTAATAGCAGCCGCTAAATCCATGATATCAATCCATGATATCTGCAGATATGATGGATGTAGCGGCTATTATTATCTTGGTTCAAAATAGGGCGGAGCAAAAAACCGACAATCTCAAATTCTCGAAAAACCGCCATAGCCCGTCCCGAAAAATCCGTCCCGAAATTGGGCCCTAGCCCGTATGGGAGAGGCTTTTACTCCCAACTAGGGCTAAGGGTAGGGTTTTTTTTTCAAAAAAACTCGAATGTCCCGAATGTTCCTAGTTACTTACCCTAATTTAACAATTTACAACTTAAATAATCTAATTATACTTAAACTTGATGAATATAAAATAAAATAAATAAAGCCTAATTAGTAAGTAACTAACGTAACTTCATTTCTGTGTTCGTCAATGTATCGTTAACTGTTTGGACATTCAATTTTAGCTTTTCATTTAAATATTCTTTGCACTAGATCATTTATTTATAGTTTTAGATTTTACCATTTAAATCTTCAACTCTTTACAAGTGATGGAGCTGGTTTGGAGTTGATTTAGAGCTGACTTGGTGTTGGAGTTGATTTGGAGCTGCGTTGAGCTTGAATGCTAGTGTTTGTATTGTAGAACTTAATCTACGTGTGCGAACTTAATGAATTGTTTGTGAACTTGATGTATGTGATCGTGAATTTGATGAATGTGTTGGTGAATTCAATGTATGTATTCATGAATTTAATGAATGCTTGAACTTGGATTTGTATTTGAGTTGAAAATTAAGGTTTATTTTCATTCTTAGGTATAAATTAGGGTTGTCCCTAGCCCGTCCCGAATTTGAAAAGTTCCAACCAAGTAGGGACTTTTTCAAATGTTTAACATAGGGCTAGGGCTAGGGCTAGGGACGGTTGTGGAAAATCCCGAAAACTAGGGTTAGGGACATTTTCTTGAAATCCCGCCCGTTTGTCCCGAGCTCACCCCAACTTAAAAACCTATAAACAGTCCAAGGTTTGCTCAATATAGAGATTTGATGTCTAAACTTTAAAATGTTAAAATGGACAGTTTTAGATTTCGTTTTCGCTGAAAATTGGTGTCTTTTGGCATATTTTTTTTCCTTCAATCATTTTTATCAACCCACCCAACCACTCATAATTCATCACTCTTTATTTTTTCACAAAGTCGTCAAATTTCCCTCAAAACTTGAATTTGTAAAAGAAAATGTTTCCAAGAGAGTGTTATTGAGCTGTTTTCTGCGACAACGGAGGAAAATTTATTTGCGCGGAGTGGACAGCTTCTTAGGTGAGGTGACGAGAATATAGCGTGCATAAGAGATCGAATTAGACGGTCAGTTTCGACGGGATTGACTTCTTTAAAGTAATCCCACCGAGCCACCAAATTTCAACCAAAATGAAACCGGAAACATTACGGGCATGTTTGTTTGTATGAATTAAGATATACTAATACATGTCTTAGCTAATACTTTGTTTGTTTTGCTTTGGTATTTGTATTAGCTAATACATGAGTATAGCTAATACTCATTTCTATAGTAAATCATGTATTAGCTAAGACATTCAAAAAAATCATGTCTTAGCTAATACATAGTACCTAATGACCAAAATACCCCTAACCTTACTTAATATATAACAACTACACCAACTTCGAGTCATAACATCGGCCACCGGCCAGACTCCGACGACCCCCGGCCGGACTCCGAGGATTCCCGGCCAGACTTCAATTATTATAATAATTAAAAAATGTACATATATATTTAAGTGCATTTAGGTCTTTTAGTCATTGTATTAGGATATCCTAATACATGATTCAACCAAACATTGTATTAGCTTAGCATGTATTAAGATATCTTAGTCGATATTTAGCTAATACAAGTATTAGCTAATACATGCAAACAAATATGTCCTACATTTTAACGTCAGACACCAAATTTCAACATTGGTAAAATTTCATACCGTTAATAGGTTCTTACCTCTATTATCTTTCAACAAGGTCATGATTTTAGCTGCAGTTGCCGCAATATAATATAGATAAATGTATACTCGACGAGTATATTGAGCAAGTTAATACTCGGCTCGACTCAACTAGTTTACAGTTTACACACCTACTTGTGTGAGTGTAGTGGACTGGACCAGCCTAGGTTGGGGTTGATTGAGATGGTTGGTTTGCCCTTTTCCCAACTATCTTGTAGTCTCGTGCATTGACTGACTAGAAAAGTCTTTCAAGGGGACCATGGCAATTATAGCGATGCTAATCCCAATATTACACTTACCATTTCAATTTCTGTTTTCATCCTTATTACTGTACAAATATGAATTAGGGGAAGTAACATTAAATGGAAAAAAGTTTTATTGTAAAAAACATTGCTGTTAGACCAGTACAAGTAAAAGTTATTTTAATTATAAAGCAGATATACTATGCGTGTTATCCTTATAATGACTCTTCTAAGATAGCCAGTGAAAAACAAAACATATATATATTATATACCACTTATAAATGTGTACTTTATAATCATTTTTATTTATATTTAGTACATCACTTATTGAAATAATGGTTATTTATAAATACCCTATAACTCAATTCACCTAGTCCGAAATATAACATCAAACACGAATAAATAATAATTTTATTATTTAGGTTGTTGCCGGGCCGGGCTTCATTTAAGAGATGTTGACACCTCTTTTCGGTGCAATATGCAGATGTTACAAAATTCAATCCCAATTTGCCGATTGCTTGCCACCACTAGCATATGCTTTGTTACATATAAATATAAATAGTGCCGATTGCCATTTTTTTTAATAACTTAACGAAATAACTATTTAATATCATTTTAAAAATGTAAATAATCACGTGATAAAATATAACTTATAACAATGAAGGTAATTATTAACCTACTTATCTTTCAAGTTATCATAGCAGAAAATAATGTAAAAATTCAACACTTTATCTCATAATTTGAATCAGTTAGTTTAGGTTTTATAAATGGAAAATCTTTATGGTCAGCTAATGATAGATCCATAGTTTTCAAATGAGCGTGCATTATTAAAAAAAGTCATACGTCTGAATTAAAAAAGAAAAATTACAATATAGATTCGAATTCCATATTTTATACTATGATAATTTATTACATTTATGTGTAATACACATATATAATACATATAAATTATTAAAACTAAGAACATTTTGTCACATTCTCAATAATATGTTAATTCTTTAATATATTTGTTCATGGTCAGCACTTTATTCATTATAGAATCACTACTTTATTTTTTAAGATTAACTATTAATACACCGTATGAAAAAAAAAAAAAAAACACATATCTTTCATTTATACATACGTGTATGGGCAAAAAGTTATACTAAAGTGCGGCAATTGCCTCTCAACTTTTAATAATATGTATTTTAAATTTAAAAAATATAGTTATTCACAATTTAGTCTGTTAAAATTGTGTGTTTTGTATATATTTAGAATGTTCTTACTTTTTTAGAGATACATGGGAGGTCGAATTTGACTGTCGATTTTATTGGGACCGACTTCTTTAAAGTAATGACACTGAAACATCAAATTTTAACAAAAATGAAATCTTCTATTTTAACTTTTTAAACTTCAGACACCAAATTTCAACATTAGTAAAACTACCTTAATTCAAATTATACCCCGTTAAGAAAAATCTAGGCTTGGTGCATCTACACTTGTGCATAGTGTATACAGACGAAGACGAAGGTCGTCCCCACACATCATCATCGTCTTCTTCTGCCTCTTCATCTCTATCTATATCTATTATCTATCAATACAAAGTTTTTCATATAGCTAGCCACTTGACATTAACAACAGTCCTTCGTGTTTTTCAGAGACTCCACAAAATGAGAGACCGGAATTTCCTCCTCCTCCTGCAGTTTTTTCTGTTGGCCCTGGCGGTGTGCACGGCGGTGGCCGGAGAAGAAGAGATGGAAGTCGCCGGAGACGTGGGGAAGAAGGCAGTGAATTTGGACACGGGAGGGCTGAGCAGGGAGAGCTTCCCGGAGGGCTTCCTCTTCGGCACGGCCACGTCGGCCTACCAGGTGGAGGGCATGGCCCACAAGGAAGGCCGCGGCCCCAGCATTTGGGATGTTTTCGTCAAAATCCCAGGTAATTCATTAAATAACTTAATATATATTCATGGTGTTTATTAAATATCGAATATATTAAAAGGGGGAAGGAAGACCTTATAAACTGTCTTTGTCAAATGTGGAATTCTGGTGATATTGAATGTTGAAGTTTCACTTTTGTTGAAACCATTTTTTCTTGAAACTTGATTTTCCATCTAAATTTACTGTTAAAATTGACATAATTATTTGAAATATTAAAATTACCCCTAATACGATTATGTTATTCACTCCGACCGGCTACCATCCTACTCCGGCCACCACCCTACTCTAGCCGGCCACCATCCTACTCCGACCGGCCACTACCCAACTATGGACAATTTTGTGATTTTTTTTTATCGGTCATATAACAAGCACATGACCAAATTCTGTCAGTTTTAAATACAAATTTGGACAAAACATCAACTTTCAACAAAAGTAAAACTACAAACGTTCAATACCAAAATTTTAAACTTTAAACACCAAAATCTCACGTAGACAAACTTTAGACCGTTCATAAGTTTAACATTTATTATTATTATTTTTTAATTAATTAAACTAATTGTTGCATTTGGCAAAAAAATAACTAATTGTTGCACTTGGCCAAAAAAAACTAATTGTTGCATTATTATTGTTTAATTAAATAGGAATTGTGGCCAATAATGGTTCGGCGGATGTGTCGGTGGACCAATACCATCGTTACAAGGTGAGATTAACTTTATTCCAGTCATGCCACCACATATCTCTCTAACTCTATTATCGAAACTAGCAAACTAGCTAAATTGCTGCTGCTTATATAGTAGTTTTATTAGGGCTTTCGTCTAAATTGATCCTTGAATATCTTATAATTACTATTTGCCCCTAATTGTTTCAGGATGACATAGAACTTATGCAAAAACTCAACTTTGATGCATATCGATTCTCCATATCCTGGTCGAGAATTTTCCCAGGTAGATTACAACACGCATAACATGATTAAATCAGATCAAATCTCTCGATTTTTTCGGTTAACGATATCGATCTATGTAGATGGAACCGGAAAGGTGAACTGGAAGGGTGTTGCTTACTACAACAGGTTGATCAACTACTTACTCAAAAAAGGTATATATATATGTATGTATTATATGGTTCCATTTGGATTAATTTCTTACTTTGTAAACTCAATGAACTAACTCATAATATATTTGTATTTGAAGGCATTACTCCATATGCAAATCTCTATCACTATGATCTTCCTGAATCACTTGAGAAGAAGTACAAAGGCCTATTGAGCCCCCTAGTAGTGTAAGTACCTCATGCAAATAAAAACTATCATGGGTTGACAATTCGTGTCGTGTCGTGTAATGGTTTCGTATTACCAAGTCACACGTGTCTTTAAATTTGTTGTGTCAAAACTGATTAGTTGTAAATATGTCTCAAAATTGATTGACATGGGTGTTCAGTATTGTATGATGACACGATAAAGTTAAAGTTAAAATGTGCACTTTAGCCTGAATTTTTCACAAACATTACAGAATATTCAAAATCAACCAATGTTATATTTTGACGAATAAATTCAAATGTTCAATTTTTATGGACAAAATAAATACTATTCGTAAAATTGTTGGGTTTATAAATAGGTGCTAACTAAAATGCAGTTGATTGCCAATACACTTGAATTTACAGCCGTTAGATCTCAAGCGTGAATCCTAGACTATTTGCACTCTACTATTGCACTTTAGCCTAAAAAAAAAAAAATCAACAATAAAGTTAAGGTTATAGTTAAAGAAATAAAAAAATGCACTTTAGCCTGAATTTTTCACAAACATTATAGAATATTCAAAATCAACCAACGTTATATTTTGACGAATAAATTCAAATGTTCAATTTTTACGGAGAAAATAAATACTATTCATAAAATTGTAGGTATATAAATAGGGGCCAACAAAAATGCAGTTGAATACAAATACACTTGAATTTGCAGTCGTTAGAACTCAAGCATGAATCCTAGACTATTTGCACTCTAGTGCTTGTTAGCCAATTTGTCTATGCATTTCTTGTCACGTAGTGTTTAGACGTATTAGAGTTGTTTAGACGTGTCAAACACATATTTGTATAAAACTGTATACGTTACAGATCGCTTATTCGTGTAAAAAAATTGCCAGCTCTAACCAAAACCAACTCCGAAACGGTTTATTTATTTGCGAGTTTCATTCTTGCAGGAAAGATTTTGCAGATTATGCAGATTTCTGCTTCAAGACATTTGGAGACAGAGTGAAGAACTGGATGACTTTTAATGAACCTCGAGTTGTGGCTGCTCTTGGATACGATAACGGCTTCTTTGCTCCGGGAAGATGTTCCAAACCATTCGGAAATTGCACTGCTGGAAATTCTGCGACCGAACCTTACATCGTGGCTCATCACCTTATACTTTCGCATGCTGCCGCCGTTCAGAGATACCGTCAAAAGTATCAGGTGAAATATTTGTCATATGTAGTGATGTTCTACTTTTTCTGACTCAGCCTGTTATTCTCACTTGGCTAGAAAAAGATGAATTCATGTTAGGTTTGAACAATACTTCTCTTGTTTATTAAAACTCCAAATCTTTTATTTCCAACCAATGTGGTACATAAACATATGTCTTGTTACATTTTCATCTATAAGTTAATACTCATGTTGTTGTTGATACAGGCACACCAAAAGGGAAGGATCGGGATTCTGTTGGATTTTGTGTGGTACGAGCCTCTAACTCGATCAAAAGCCGATAACTATGCAGCGCAACGAGCACGCGACTTTCATGTTGGTTGGTGAGTCATTATTCCTAGGGTTAACAGGTCTTTTGGTCCATGATGTTTGACAACTTTTGGGTTTTGGTCAATGATGTTTTTTTTACCTAGTTTTGGTACCATATGTTTGCAGATTTTTTCTAGTTTTGGTCTAACTGTTACATTCCGTCCATTTTTTGACATGTTCAAGTCACTTGATCCACTCTAAACTTTAAATTTAGTCCCTCTAATACTTTCTTAACCTTTTTTTTGTTCAATTTAGTCCCGAAGTTTCAAAATTGACCCCAATTGGACAATAGGTCCAATTGAATTTTTGAAACTTCGGGACTAAATTAAACAAAAAAATGTTAGGAAAGTATTAGAGGGACTAAATTGAACAAAATTGAAAGTTTAGAGTGGATCACGTGACTTGTACATGTCAAAAAATGGACGGAATGTAACGGTTAGACCAAAACTAGAAAAAATCTGCAAACATATGGTACCAAAACTAGGTCAAAAAAAATAACACTGACCAAAACCCAAAAGTTGTCAAACATCATGGACTAAAAGACCTGTTAACCCTTATTCATTCCTATTATATCTGACATAGTTGTGGTCAACTGGTCCGTCTAAATTTCAAAAAAATGGAATACGTTGGTTGAAATGCAGCAATTTAGGGTTGATATCTAAGCCAAATACTTAATTTTACCGGGAAACGCAAAGTTTTCGCGATCTGGCGAAGTTTTCATATGTAGTTACCACAATTTTCCTTTTGATGATTAGGTATGTTGAATTGTAGGTTTATTCATCCAATAGTATACGGCGAATACCCGAAGACTATGCAAAACATTGTACAAGAAAGGCTACCCAAGTTCACGAGCAAAGAGGTTAAGATGGTGAAAGGCTCGATCGACTTTCTGGGTATCAACCAATACACCACTTACTACATTTCCGACCCGCATCAGACGAATCAACCGTTAGGCTACCAACAGGACTGGAATGCTGGATTCTCTTGTAAGCTTGTCTCACTCTTGAGATTACTTGCAAGACAAGAAATCTTCATTCTCTCATTTACCAACCGACCTTTGTTTTTACTTGCAGATGCGAAGAACGGGATTCCAATTGGCCCACAAGCGTACTCTTACTGGCTCTACAACGTCCCGTGGGGTCTATACAAAGCTCTGATGTACATCAAGGAACGATACGGGAATCCAAATGTGTTTTTGTCAGAAAATGGTAAAAGTAAAGTTATTTTGTTGGATGTTTATCGTGTTTGATGCTCAAAATTGCCGATTGTATATCCAGGCATGGACGATCCGGGCAATGTCACGCTTGCTAAAGGACTACATGACACCACGAGGATCGGGTTCTACAAGGCTTACCTGACACAGCTGAAGAAGGCAGTTGATGATGGAGCGAATGTGACCGGATACTTTGCGTGGTCATTGCTAGACAACTTTGAATGGCGATTAGGGTACACATCACGATTCGGAATTGTCTATGTCGACTACAAAACACTCAAGAGGTACCCGAAAATGTCTGCTTATTGGTTTCAGAAGATGCTTACTAGGAAGAAGCATTAATGGAGAGCTATAAATGAAAAACATCTTCCAATGCTATATAGTGTTTAGTACAATAACTTGCAGTTATGCTTTCGTTAACCCTCGGGTAATATGAATCAATAAAATCTTCGATCGAAGTTTCTGAACCACGAAAACAATCCATTCGATTAGACAGAAACAGAACGTAGATTACACGCGAGAAAAGAAGTTCAAGATACTAGTATTATTATTACTATCAGAAGTTTTCAATTTCTTTCTCTTCAATGCATTTTTTATTTTGCTCTTGATCGGCTTCGAATCGACACTTGCATCGCCTTTGTTGATGTTCTGTGCATCCGAGCAAAACCCGTCTGGTTTTCTTCTTTTCGTGCATTCTTCGCTTTCTGGAAATATATTTTCAGTCATGAAGGGGATCTCCAATGTTTCAACATAAGTTAGATCAGAAGCTTCTTCAGTTAAGCTCAGTTTAAAATCTGAGCTCATTTCAGCAGTTTTTCGGATTCTGAATGGATTATTTCTCGGAACTTCGAAAGGAATGGTGGCATCAACGCGTATTGAAATCCCTGATTTCTGCGGCGGTTTTGATGGCAGAATAAGTTTTTCAAGAGCAGCACCCTCTTTCAAATATCGATCCTCATCGGTTTCGGAATTCTGCTGCATTGCTGTAAAAAATCAAAAAATGATTCAGTCCTTTTTCTCTTAGCTATGGCTTAATCAGCAGAACCGAGATCTTACTTATGAATTCCGATTTTCGGGTTTCCTTGGATAACAAGGCAACAAAGCTGTTCTTTTCTGCAGATAAAGAAGCTGCCTTTTTCTGCAAGATTTGATCTGAACTACAATCAAAGGCCTCCATGCTTGTTGGGTCGATTTTTCCGGTAGCAATTGCAGTTGCTATTGAAGGAGGAATCACCCTATCGTATTTCAAACGGGTTAAGGCATAAACCGATAATCGTAAAATGCAATGCTTGAAATTTAAAATGAAGATTTCAATAAGATCAAATAGAAGCATACGGTCCAAGGAAATCGAGCTTTCCATCAAAAGACTGCAACAGCTTTTCGGGAAGTGGCTTCAGGTGTTTGAGTTTCTTTGTAGCAGTGTCATATCTAGACAAGGAAATCAAGAAC
The DNA here is from genome assembly GCA_036873135.1 of Clarkia xantiana subsp. parviflora. NCBI lineage: Eukaryota > Viridiplantae > Streptophyta > Magnoliopsida > Myrtales > Onagraceae > Clarkia > Clarkia xantiana. The sequence continues at coordinate 11,945,781 of JAPTYO010000010.1, read as the reverse complement.
AAGAATATGAGGTTTCAATAAAAACACAAACAGAAAATAACAACAGTAAAGTTTGGTTTTTTAGCTTGACATACACTAGGGCATGTAGGAAAACAGAAATTGCCTCTTGGAAAGATTTTGAATATTCTTCAGGCACTAGATTTCCTTTCTCGATCTTCAGAATCGATAGAACCTGCAGAGTTACCAGACAGAGCAGACACTGATGAAACTCGTGAAAATTTCGGAACCAATGTGATTTAAAGAGAATCATCATACATGCATTAATGAATGGAACCAAGCTTGCAAACTGAAATCTTTGGTGACATTATATGCAGAATTTCGCATATAAGTATCCCGAGCTTGAATTAACTTTCCATCATGAAGAATAAAACGGAGTGCACTTACCCGATCTAAGTTTTTATACTTGGATACCAAGGAATGAGCCTTCTTGATCCCTATTCCAGGAACAGATGGGAGGAAATCACATCCAGCTAATACACACATACCTGGAGATAATGGCATGATATTATTACATTCAAAACAAACCAGAAAAATTGTTCAGTGAACAAAATATTCTTTTTTGGGATGTAGAGCTATACAACATAAGAAAATTGTTCGATGAACAAATTTTACTTTTTTAGGATTACCCTTAACAAACATACCAATAAATAATTCCTGGGTGAAACCGCGAAAGGAAGGTGTGCAGTTTGTCGAGTCAAAGACCTTCTGAAATACCATCTCTTCGCCATTTCCATAACGATCCATCTTGAAGAGAATCTGTTCACTTGAAGTTATAAGTAAACAGAGCAGCAGCTCAACTATAGCTTGATCATGAAAAAATATCGAGTCATTGAGAGAGCAATTAGACCTCCATATCAGAGTTTTGAAGTTCTTACAGCTTGACATCCATATGCCAGTAAATCACTGTCCTCCGTGATCACAGCTTCTATTCCACCTTTATCAGCTTCTAGACCGGAAAGATATGCTAATTGTGCATCAGCTTCATATGGAGCCACCACAAATTCAACTTTTTCAGTTCTCAGAATCTGGAAAAGCCACATGTAACTGAGTTCAGAGAATCAGAATTAGAAATTTTACACGCAATATTAGGCCCGAACGCTCAAAACACAGCTATACCTGAATTAGATGATGAGCCATGGATGGGGTCACACTGACACCTCTCTGGAATGAATTAGGCATTGAAAATTAGCAATATGTCGAACTCGGGTTTTAATTAAGCAACCATAGAAGACTTGTTACCTGGAAGAGATCGGAAGCAGCATTTATATCGCCTTCACTAAGTTTCTGCATCGCCAAATCTCGGCTCGTTTTCCTCTTACTGCAAACACCAATCTCAATGATCACACACTTCAATAAACACATAATATGCATATATCTGTGGTTAAATTAGTGAACATGCCTTTGCCTATCGTCTACAGTGGCAGCTTTACACGGAATACTCCCTCCATCAAACACTACCACAGGGATCACCTTGTGATGACGAAGAAGATTGATTCTGTGCATGAAGTAATTCAAGTACTGCAGTTTTTTATCACCTTCTGAATTTAGACACAACTCCATGCTGCAAGAATAAGCTGCATTTTCATCCAGATCAGTGAAAACCTAATTTTTTATACTTAAACAACAGGCTATTGAGAGCATCAATCAATGCATAACCCTAATATAGGGTCGTCAAGTCAAATTACTCATCGGGATCTTAAATTCATGATTTTCAGCGGAACCAGCAAATGGGACACCAAATTCATAGCTCAAATTGAGCTTGGAAATTACTAACCTCCCTTGTGGAGCCACGAGTAAGCATCAATTCCTACCTGCGGCAATCCGAATTAGACACGCATCAGAGGCGACATTTGATTCGAAAAAATGCAGCAAAATGAAGAACAAAGGATTGATTTTTACTCGTTTCCCGGAGTATTTCTTGATGTGGACGGGTTCAATGTAGGGTCTCATGAATCGAAGAAGTTCTTTGATCCCCATTGTCTACGCTAGTAGCGGCGGCGACGGCGGCTTCTGGGCTTTGTCGAGGGTTTACCTTTATTTTTTCTCCGATTAAAATTATGGCAGAGGAGAGGATATGGCGGGAAAGAGGGACAAGAAGCTCCAGTCATAATACACCACGTGGCAAAGGGAGATCAGTGTTAGAACGTGTCGCGTTATTATTGGCTGAAGCCTCCACTACTAGCAACGCTTTTACCGCGAAACTTTTGAATCTTCGGATAACGTTGGCTTTCCCGCGGCGTGATATTTTAACGGAATGTCTGCAAATGAAAATGTAACGGAATCGGCGTGGTTTTACAGAAAATTAAATCTGTATTTTGTATGAGAACTTGAAGTATAATATATTTCAACAAAAAAAAAGTATAATATAATTAATTGTAATTTTTTAATTAACATATACATTTAATTATTGATAATTTTGTTATAGATATTTTATTATTGATTAATTTGTTATAACTGTGTACGTAAGTTTGAAATATACGATGTTATAATTTATATGTCATTCATAAAGTTTTTAAGAATGAAGATATTAAAAGTGGCTTACCATCTCGTTAATTCTGATGCATTTTAAAGTTTAGAACCAACAATCACTACATATCATATTTTAACATAAGGAGAATCAACCATAATTATATTTTTTTAGATATTTTTAATCTTTTTTTATGGGCAAGAGGACTATATTTTTAGTTAATATAATAAGTCTTTAGATACTTGTATTGAAATTCTATGTTGGTATAAGTAAGGATTATGATATATATATATATATATATATGAGTTAACAACCTAAAATGCGCTCGCATATACACGGTGTTACTATTTGGTATTACAATTTAAAGTAATTATGATATATTTTAAATTTTGTTTCATGGTTTCGTACATTTTAATGAAAAAAAAATAGACGGATAAATATTAATCAACACTTCTTACATTTAAAGTACCAAATATTAAAAAAAAAAAAAAAAAAGCAAATTCAAAGTACTAATTAGCAACAATATCGTGGAAATTCGGAAGATTTTTTAAATTATTAACCATATATACTTTTTAGAAACGTAAAGTGTAGTGGATATAAAAGAAATGTTTTTGTAAAGCGAGTTGCGTTCACATGGGCAACCCGGGTTGAATCCCTCTATAAACGTCATATTAAGGAGGGCTTTAACATTAATGCTCCCGGCCCGAAATTGTGAAAGCAATTGTATATAACAAAAAAAAAAAACTACACAATACTCGCCTTAATTACATGTTAAATAGTGTGTTCCATTTATACGAATCCTCACGAGACTTTTTTTTTTCCTTCATTTTTCTTAGCTTGTCGAATTAACTCATGGGTTGGCTAGTTACGAAACTTATATTCTACATAAGCAAATCATCAAAAGCAGTTTCTTCATTTTGTTTGCGGTTGGACTCGTCCTAACATAATATACACACTGTTGTATAAGGTATTTTGATGGGTTTTCAAGAAGAGTTTCGTAGATCGACCAACGATGCCGGACACTGTTGAACCAATATATATTTTTCTTAAATTTTTCGATACCTATCTAGCCCAAGATCGAGTTTCATATGAACTTGTGAATATAGCATGTTGAAACAAAGCAGTGTTTCGCAGAGCCGGCTAGTCCAAAGACATTTTTAAAAGAATCCATATAGTGGATTGCCAATGTGCTTGGATTAGCCGGCGGATTAGTTTCGACAGGCTACACTCATAAGAAACTCGATATTGAGCCACGTAGGAATCGAGAAAACTTAAAGAAAAATATACTCATTAAATTGAGGATATATCTAGAGAAACTTTACGTGCATGAGCTTGTGGAGAAGGTTAGAGTTTTGAGAACTTATATATAAACGGAAGAAGGTAAGAAATATGTGGAGTTGAGTACAAGCAGGTTGCTATATATATAGTTTAGAGCGTCATTGCATTTGTATGCAATCATTCATTAGATGTTCTTTGCGTGGGACTCCAATTTCATCTCATTGACAGTGTGAGTTGGTAGCTCACCGACATGGTGTGATAGGAGCAGAATAGAGAGATAGAGTTATCACAAAAAGTGTGCCGGTATTAAACTACGAGGTGAAACTCGGAGTTATTTGGCACTATGTTCATATTAATAATAAAACGTACGCCTTAATCAACTATCTCATAAATCCGAACTTATAAGTAAAGTTTTTAGCACACTCTTATACTATATATATCAACATCCTCCCGGCCACCTCAGCCTTTTTTTAACCTCATTCGGGTCGAGTTTGAAGCCCGGCCACCTCAGCCTCTACGACATTCGGGTCTTAAATATAATGGGTCACCTCGGCTAACCTCAATTGGATCTTTAACAACAGTGGGCTTCAAACTCAATTTAATAGGAGTTAACATTTCTTAATCATTTAAAACGTCGTCACTAGTAATTGATCTCGTGCGCTCGGATACTATGTTAATAATAAGACGTGCACCTTAACCAACTGTTCCATAAGTCCGAACTTATGGATGAAGGCATTTAGCACACTCTTATACTATATATCAACACTGCAGATTTCGTTCCACGGCTAGGGTTAGGCATTAAAATCGGTTTAAACTCTGACCGTTTAGATCAGTACAGTTTGAGTCGGTTCTAAACAAATCAAATATACAAATAGTGAATCAGTACTAAGACTCGTAAGTATACTTTGGTAGAACCGATTATGTAGTTAGCCAAAATTGGGATGGAAGTGATTTTTTTTGTTTTAAAACCGAACCGTTTTTTTTTTTTTTTTTGCAAAACTAGTTCCGACACAGTTCCAACCAAACCAGTTATTCTAAGATAAACTAGTACAGAAAAGTAGTCCACTTCGGACAGGCCCGACCCGGACCAAACCAATTCCATTGCCCCTCACCTCATATCCACGAATATAAGAGAACAGCATAGGTAACATAAAATGTTGTTTTAAAACGTTGAATCGCTTGATTAATATATTGTTTTTTATTGATGTGAAAACTAATGTGGTATATTCTAACGTGTTTTAAACATCAAAGTATACGGCTTTGTCATGTAAACTTGTTGGTATGGTACATTCCGATGTATTTTAAATCTTAATTTCTCTACTGTTGCCACATGACCTTTTAATTTTAATCTAGCAGAATAAATGTATGATTTTTTTAAAAGTAGAATTGTGTTTATTGATATAAAAGCTAATGTGGCACTTTCTCGTGTGTTTTATATTTAAATACTACAGTGTTCTACGTGACTTTTTGTACTAAAATTTAAGACTCATATACATGACACATTATAGTGCATTTTAAACATTAATTTCTCTGCTTTTGCTGCATCGTCTTTTGTAATTTAATCTACCAAAATTAAGCAAAATATATATATATATATATATATATATATATATATATATATATATATATATATATATATATTTAAAGTAGAGGTGCTTTTATTGACGTGAAAATTGTGATGATATGTGTTTTAAACATTAAAATCTCTAATTTTGCCATGTAATTTTTTTTTTTTTTTTACTTAATTTAACTATCATTGACGCGATACATTCTGGTGCATCTTAAATATTAATTTTTCCAATCCTGTCACATGACATTTTATAATTTAATTTAGCAAAATCAAGCGGAATTACTACCATTCTTTAGATTAGATTATAGGATATGTAATTTTAATGTACCTTACGACTTGTTTGTGGGCTTTTTATGTTGCTAAGATTGTGTTGTGGGCCTTTGTAAGTGCTAACGGTCTAGCCTAACCCCAATTCTTACCAGATTGGGGTGGTTTGGGGCCTTTTTCCATATATCAGAAACTCTAGGGTCATTACTGGAACTAGGTTCTATCTATATCCACGGTATCTGGATCCTTTACAAACTTCAAGACAGAAATTCAGGCAGATTCTTCGAGGTTTTAGCAGAGTTGCTTTCTCAAGTGGATTCAGTCCTTGTTAGTCCACACCATTCAATTAAGTAAAAATCAATTTTTTGTTCACTAGTTTGACCGCGATTTGGTTCTGCCCTTGCAATCTCGACGAGTACTAAATCCCTTTCTACAGATGTCGATTGATAATTGAGCTCAAGATGATACATTTAAGGTCAGTTTTTGCTATCTGGGTCTGTCTCTATGCAATTAGTCTCGGTTTCTGCTAAAGTATACTCAATTTGCGTGATTCAATTGTAATTCTGTAAGCAGCTATTTTCGGATTTGCTTGAAATGTTTCAGATACGTTACTCTCTTTGAAATTTGCGTGATTCAATGGTCACAATTGGGTTTTGATGCGTGATTAGGGTTCAAATACTGCTCCTGAAATTTTAGTTGCTTGATTTGATTTTTGCTCTTATTATTGAAGGAATTTTTGGAGAAGGAACCGTAACAAGGTTTTAGTTAGTGCTGGAGTTGTGGGAAGTGGGTATTTCCTGTATAAACTGTATGATACTTATAAGCAGAAGCTTGCTGATCTCGAAACCGAACTTGCCAGAGAGCGGGAAAACGATGATCTTCTCAAGGCTCAGTTAAGAAATCAACTTTCCTGTTTCTGAATTTTCTCAGATTGATGGAATTTCTGACATTATATGCTTCCTATAATGTTTATAGCATGCAAGAAAACTTTGAGAGCATTCAGAGAATAGCCAATGCAACAACATTGCCTCGTAAGATGCAAGATATAGCCGACCGAATAGCAGACGAGTTGGATCTGTCACATTTGACAGAAAGGTTAATGAAAGGAAAGGATCAGCCCAACACATTAACAGTAGCTGAGAAGCTTGAGTTGTGGGAGCAACTAAAAGTCCTAAGTACTATGTTATTTTCCTTGTTTAATTCTATGCACGTAACTTGTGAGATCGTGAATAGTTTGAAATGCTAGTGCCATTTCAAGGACTATAGCCTCCTTCTCATATACTTTATATGCAGGTTTTACAAGAATGGTCTTGTCTCTGTGGGCAATGACAGTGCTAAGCTTATACATACGGGTTCAAGTCAATATTCTTGGAAGACATTTATATGAAACAGCTTGTGGCCTTCGAAGTGCTCAGTTACCGGTAATCCCCAAATTTAGGTTAAGAGCCTAAAAACAGTCACAACTATAGGTCATGTGGCTCATCACTGTTCTGGATTTAAAATGTTAATAATCGCTGTCCCAACTATCAAATTTGTTGCTTTCCACCTTTTACGACTGATTTTGTTGTTAAAATTGGTGTTTTGAGCAACAAAAACATGATTTCCACTTTTTAGAAGTATCAGATTTGTTGCTCGTGGTTTAGTTTATTTGATGCTCAAAAATATGTTTTTGTTCCATCAATTTTAAGAGAAAAAAAGTGGAAATCAACCAATCTGATAGTTGGGAGATAGTTGGGACACCGAATATCAACATTTTAAATTTGGAACATCGATTAGCAACATGGTCTATAGTTGGGACTGTTTTAGGTTCTTAACCCTCAAATTTATCCTCTTTTCTGAAAAAATGTTATATTTTCTATATCAGGGTATGTATGAAGATGTTTTGCAGCTATTACTTACATAGTTACACGACTATCTGAAGTCTAACAAGCCATTTTTAATCACTTTGCTAATTTACTGTCAAAAGCTCTTAAGTAGGAAATCATATCTAACTTTTGAATATATGCTAATGCTATTATCGGGTTTTGTCACTATATTGTAAGGGTCAATTTAATTATAGTTTGATT